>OX421918.1:7052248-8451443 GCA_949128165.1 Lathronympha strigana | reverse complement strand
TAGTCGCCTTGCGCCCAAAGTTAGTGATACCAGCTATAAATGTAAAAATCCCAAATTAAAAAAAAATCCAAAACCTGCCACGCAATAGGAGCTACCGTATTCTCGCTCACCAGGCGGCGCCACTGATAAGAGTAATAAGTGGGTCCTGTGTCAATATGAGAGAATTGACAAAATGACGTTTGAAATGTTCCCGCAGGATTCACGTTCCACGAGCACCCCTAACGGAATAGTAGATTACATACCAAGGCCGTTTAAGTGGGAAATGCCTCGGATCCCATGTAATTGTCGGCCGAGGCGAAGCCGAGGTCGACTAACATGTGATCCGAGGCTTTCCCATTTACCGGCCGAGGTTTGTATACTATTTTTCTGTCCGACGGAGCCGGCAGGCGGCAATTTAGTTTTGCGTAAAGTGGCGCTTACCGGCCGGAGGACTGAAAATTAATATAACATACGCATATTTAAATGCATACATACAAAAATATCAATATTATATTGTCAGTGCGTAGGTAAGTGCGAGTTAGAGAGATATAGAGTCTGGTATACCAAGTCTATCAGGCTTGCCTCCCTTTTTTTCACTCCGAAAAAGGGAAGCATCTAATTTAAAAAAAATCTACTGTCAGACTTTGTGTGCCAAACTTTAGATCATGTTTCAGAAGGCCTACCACGAACCACGAACGAAGTTTCACCTCTCTGTCGCACTTGAGTGAGAAATCTCAAGTGCGAAAGGGAGGCATACTTTCGTTCGCGGTTCGTGGTAGGCGCTCAGCATGCCTACCACGAACATCGAAAATTGGCATTGACGGGAAAACCTCTTTGTCACTCCAATATGCAAGTGTAACCAGAGATAGAGATACGAATCCGCAATCGTTCGATTTACGTGGTAGGCATGCAGGTTACAAGCATTTTTAATGCGATGCCCTGGAACTACTTCGTAACATTTTTTTTAAGATTTGCCCAAAATATTTAAATAAAAACTCGGTTTTAAAAAGAAACTTTGATATCCGCATTTTTTATTTTGCAGTATACAAATCCAAACAAAATCTCTTCCAAGCAAATTAACTGTCAAACTTTAAAGTGTTATTTTAAACGTCAAACTTCTAACAAATTATGGCGTTTACTGTACACATTCAAGGTGTGTGGATGTGTGCTATCAAAATTTTAGCATGTCAGTACACTCAGTACTAAAAGTATCTCGATCGATTGAATTAGCATTACAAATGCGAGCCTTTTCGAAAAAATACGAAATCAAAACATTACGCATTACATCTGGGTGCGTAGCCACGATGCAATTCGCTAACGCTCAGTAGCGTAGCGTAGTTTTCTCTCTGTATCAGTCTTCCTCATTAATGCGCTGTGCGACAAAGACAGTTGCGTTTCGTCCTCGTTTTTCAAAATACTGAGAACTCATAAAGAGGAGCATACATAGTAAATAGCCCGTCTTTCATAGTATGGCGCTTTTTTATTTTTATTTTTATACCCCAGAATAAAAACTTTTTTAAATTGGCAATACAATATTGTATTTTGGCTTACTAGCGACATCTTGTGCCGAATAGTCTTATTACGGACACAAACTGGCACAGATGTCATTACAGTTAGCACAGTACATTATTGTTACCACTGATTCACAGATGGCATTAGCATTTACTACATAGCATTTACTTTGCTACATTTTGTCTTGTTTAACAGTGACATCTAGTGGTAAGTAGCAATACTTACAACCCGTCTACATTTTCACAACATTCTGCCGTCATTACTATAGTCCATAGATAGCGCTTGTCAATATATGGGGCACTAAGGCAATTAGGACGTGCAGGCACAGATTCTGCAGTCGATAAACATGCTATGGGGTACCTAGCATAAAAATGCGCAAAGATTGCCAAAAACAGCCAAAACAAAAAAAAAACCTCAATCAAAAGTCACTTCATAGGAATAGGATTGTTTAGTCAAGTAGGTAGGTATTGAATTAAAAATACTAAAGTAAAAATAAATAAATGATTAAAAATAAATTACAATACCTAGTTAGGTAGCATAATCATGTCTATAAAGTACCTATATACCTAGTCGTGGCTAGATAACATAACAAGATTTTTTTCCCATACAAATGCCTACAAATAGGACTTTGCAAATTTGATGATAATTTAAAAAGAAATCTACCACAGATTTTTTAATAACAATATAATTTATCCATGCTTAATGAAGGTATACTCGAATGCGTTGCAAAGTTCCGTAAAATACTTAATTTAAAAATATGGATAATCCACTAAACACTTCAACTTAATCAGGAACAAAATAAATGTATCAAACTGTATTTTAAGACCGATTGGTATATGTTAGTATCTTACAGTTCTAAAACTTCGAATAAGTAGGTCTAGTTAATAATTAGACTGGAAACCCAAATTTACACTTAATTTACTTCGTGTGTTTTTTAGTGCCTACTATGCAAGTTTTTTCACGTTTCCCGCACGTTTAGGAAAGGATTCCATAGACATCGAAATAGTAATGGTTATACGCGGGGGCAAAGTTTGTTATTGCAAAGCGAGATCGGTACGGTTCCGTGCTCTGTGTATATTAGGTACCTACTAGCCATGCGACGACGGATTGTAGATGATTGGGGTGGTGGTGAGAAAAAGCTTGCAGATATCTGTCAGTGTTCTCGTTTTCTATATCCAGAGTGCGCTAAGGCTCCATCCGGTTTCACCATCATCGCCTCGACTGTATATTAAGGTTAATTAGGTAGATTACTAAATTCCCGATAGACCCGTTGTATGTTTATAATAATGTAAATGTAATTCTGAAACTATCTGCACCTGATGAGTACTGCGGTAGACGGAGGCGACCGCCCCTGCTGGCCGAGGCCCACGCGCGCACTCGCTTGCGCCTGCACTCCCCCGTTATGCGAGCGACCACGCTCGTCAACTCCTTACTCAACGCGCTGCCCGATTGTGATCTTTTTACGACAGCTATAGCGAGGCTGATATCAGAATGGAAGGGGGTACTTGAAAAGGAGCAAGTAAAAAACCTCATAGATTAAGGCTAGTTTAAGGTACATAGTTATTTATTATTATATTGTATTTATTGGCTTTCTGCTACATGGGCACTTTGCCAAAGGTACATAGTTAGTATGTAGTTAAGTCTGAATCTTGTAACGCCTTGGTTTTACTGTAATGTTACATAAATATGATTCTAATAAATAAATAAATGTGTACAAAACGCGAAAGTTTAGGTAGCTCTAGCGTAGGTCCTTTAACGTTTTTTTTAATAACTAAGATTTTTTAATGAACGACGGCTGTGCGTGATTACCTAATTACCTTCGTATTCTTGAATTATGATGAAATACCTGCACCCAAGAAATGCCTGAATTTAATTTATGTAATCGTAGAAGATAATATAAAGGGACTTCTTATGCGCTGTAGTTTGCAGGTCAAAATATGCTCATGGCGTATTTCTTGCCAATTTTGCTCCTGCAGCTCGAATTTACAGTCCCATATTTTGACCCCTCTTGCACCTACTTACAATTGTATAAAATACCTACTTACTAATTCAGTTGCCTTGATTCTATTTAAATTATTTGATAAACAAAAAACATAGGTATAAATATAGGTATCTACCTTTCACATTTTACCTACCTCTCTCTCTCTCTCTTTTCCTGACTATGTGTCCCACATGGTGGTGGGGTCAGCCTTCCTCGTTTTTCTCCTCCACTTCGCCCTATCCATAACGTCGTCTTGAGAAACATTGCATGCCACCATGTCGGCCAGCAACACATTTGTCCAGGTGGTCTTAGGTCTCCCTCTAGGTCTTTTTCCGGAAACAGACAAATTCAATGCTCGGTTGCCAACGTAATCGGGTGGTCTTCTCTTGACATGTCCATACCATCTCATCCTGTTTTCTTGCAGCTTTTCGGCGATGTCACGGACTCCCAGGCTACCTCGCACATATTCGTTGCGGATCTTATCCAGCCTGGTAACTCCGCACATCCACCTTAGCATCTTCATCTCAGCAACATGGATGGCATGGACATGCTTTTGAGTTAACGCCCAGGTTTCGCTACCGTACATAAGTACTGGCCGTATTATAGACAAGGCCTTTAAGACGGACAGGCATCCTCTTGTCACAAGTTACGCCAGTGACTTCACGCCATTTCAGCCACGCAGCTGCAATCCGGTGCTGAATGTTGTGTTCTGGGTCCCCTGAACTGTGCATCATATTCCCTAGGTATTTGTACTGATCGCACTTGGAAATTGATTGACCATCAATCGTGATGGGTTGGTCATCGGATTGTGGATCGTTCAGGGCCATGAACTGGGTTTTAGAAACACTCAGCACCAAACCACCCGCCTGGAGCTGGTGCTTCCATGCTGTAAGCGCTTCTTGCAGAAGATCCCGGCTCTCAGCACAGACAGCGACATCATCGGCATAGATAAATGTCCATGCTGCTCTAGCCTGAGCTTCTTCTGTTAGTGCATCCAAGACCAAGCAAAATAGGAACGGGCTTAAGACTGAACCTTGATGTACGCCCTCAGTGACTGGGATGGAATTCGTGTTGCCAGCAACGGTGCGTACCAGAGATTTCGCGTCTTTGTACATGTCGGCTACGATGTTAATGTATACTTCGGGGACATTTTTCTTCCGAAGACTCCACCAGATCGCTTCTCTGGGAACACGATCAAAAGCCTTTTCCATGTCCAAAAACGCAACATACAGCGGTCGTTTGGTAGTCCGGTGCTTTTCAGCAATCATACTGAGAGCGAACATAGGATCGGTGGTGGATACGCCCGGTACAAAGCCGTAGTGATTTTTGGAAAGCAAGCATTCGGATCTTAATCGGCCGTCGATAACCCGTTCGTACAGTTTCATCGTGTGACACATTAGCTTTATACCGCATCACATTTTACCTACATATTTAATAAAAAAATATCATGTCTTCAGATCTTGTAGGTACACCTTTTGGATTATATTAGGCCATTCTTCGCAATAATTATATATGACCTATATACGACTAAGTACACCTTATTATATTGTCTATGTTTACTCTGCTCCAAACCGCGTTATCTCTAAATATTAGAAAACAGCAGTAAATATAGTTCTGCGAATGTTATTCCCAGTACAGTTAACGAGCCGTCGGTTTGACGAGACCTATCTTAGCTTTCATCTACGGTCCCTTCATTATTTTTACAGCTAGATGTTAATCTCGGACGCATGTCAGCGAACTCAGCGATAATACAATCTCGGTTTAGTTTGGTTTATTTACCGCTAGATGTAGACTAGACGTAGGTAAATATTATTACAATCTTTTATAGGACTATACTACTATAATATTATACTATACTATCTACTATACTCAGTTTTTCCGTTTTATCCAAAAAAGTAACCTCAGTCACACCTACATGACATGACTCAGTGGAGGGACGGTTATAGATCTCGATTCCTGCCGGCTTAAAACAGGAAAAACGAATGAACTTTATAAAAGCTCAAATTCGGTACCTACTCACAACTTGTGCAAATAATCCAGTTTCAAGTTCAAGGCTGCTTTCTAAAACGATTACTTAGCAAAGTAAAATAATTGTTTAGTTTGGTACAGCTATTTAAGGTGGGTACGGGCGGCGTCGCAGGCACGTGAGAGGCGCGCGTGCCGGCCGCGCACGTGACCCGCACCGCCACACACGGGACTCAAGCCTTTCGGTACTTTGTCCCACAACTTCAACGGGTTTTAATCAGAACTCAACCGCTCCACAAACTTCACGTTTCCCAGGCTTCCTTCGCTATTTTTCTCCCCTTTCCAACCAAGTTAAAACTCCGACGTAAAACAATCACCTAGTCCTAAGGATTCCTCCTATAAAAATAAAAACAGGACTTTTGCTCGAAAATAAACCGGCATTGCTGTGATTCGCTCGCCCTAAACGATTTGACAAGCGTACGTATTTTGCATTAAGTCGATGGCGGCCAACGAAGCGGAAAACTTAAACTTACAATTAATATTAAAACATGCGCAATAAAATAAAGCGTGATAAAGCCAAGCAGTCGGAAAGTATTCGCGTCAGTTGAGCAGTGCTTTTGACATGGCTATTATTTCTCCGCTCGGCGAAAACGTAGTAACACAAGTAGAGTTGGCCAGACCATTTTACGCTTTTTTTGCTTTTCCAGAAGGCTCATTTTTACTTAAATAACGTAGTTTCTAAGTCTGTACGATTTTGGAAATATTCATAGAGTCTCGGACGATGAATACAGCAGCGATGCAAATGATACAGGTTCTGATATTGTTCTACAAAATTTGCTACGAACCTTGTTTTGTGTTTTGAATAGGTACACCGAGCTGAAAGCTGCTAGCTAGAGTGGAATCTTTGCAAATGTTATATTAAAAACATAAGTTCGTATTAAACTGTTTTAGTATTTCCCTACGCTATGCATTCATTATATGTTTGGCTGGTTATGCTATCCAATACTAAAAGTATTTTTTTTATTTCACCACGAAGCAAACGAGCAGACGAATTGCCTGATGGAATCGACTACGGTCACCCGTCGACTCTAGCAAGTTAGCAACACCAGGGCATGTATTACAGGTAGGTATGTGTAACTTAAATAAACAATACAATTATAATAAAAGTTAAAATTAAATGAATGGGTTACCAATATTGCATGCAATATTAATACCGGGAAAGGTTTCCAATTTTCCGGGACTGAGTCAGGGTTAGTCCCGAGAAATCCCGGGAAATCGAGAAATTTCTGAAATTGGTTCTTTCAACATTGCTGTTAAAGGTGGCTTACTTATACCTATAAATGCAACAGTAAAATCGGATGAAATAGGCGATAGACGGACTTACTTGATAGACGGTCTCATCCATATTGCCCGCATGCATTTCATGCCGGTATTATTTAGGTACTTACTACGCAGGTGATTACGACGAAAATGCACTGCTGCAATGCAACTCCAACCGACCATTACAGAGAAATTAATTGATGAAATAGCAGCTACACCCAAAATACTACGTGGGTTAAACTTAAAGTTTAATTTGTTATTCTACATAAACTGTCGCTATGTACGCGAATGTATGTGTGAAACATACATATAGTATACAATAGTCAAATTTTGCCAGATCTTAATAATTTAATTATTTAGCTTCAGATAAATTTCCCGAAATTTCGATACTTTCCCGGGAATTGCAATTCAGTCCCGGAACCGGACAAAACAGCCATTTCCCGGGAAATCCGGAGAAAAATCAGTCGCGGGAATTCCCGGGAGCATGAATGAGTTGAATAGTATTATCAATTCGCCTTTCTAAAATACAGTAAATACAGACAGTATTAAGGAAGACTCACACCGTGTGGCGTCACACCGGCAGTTGACCGATGTGTCAATTTCTGTGGAAAGTGTCACGTGACCTCGAGCTTTCCGAGCCGATCACGTGACGCTATCTTCAGGAATTGACATATCGGTCACGGCCCGGCCCGTCCCGCCCCGTCCCGGCCCGATGGAGCGTGAGTCATCCTTTAGGCTTAAAAGTAGAGTTAGTTTTCTTCAAATTATTAAAAACAACATCTTCTTTTCGTCATTTTCTTCAAACTTGTTATCAAAACATATCTATATATCATGTAGAGCAATCTACATTGAATGAGATGTCCCTTCAACCCTTAGGAGTGTAAGAGCATGAGCAACGGGCACCTCGACCGCTATTTTACACCAATCAACTCAAGTGCATGCATCCCAGCACCGGCGGACCGTATCATACCGTACCGTACCGTATTATCTTGAGGTATTTCTCAAAAACACGTCAATGTAAAACATTGCATAAGATTTTTCTAAATTCGGAATACCTACATATCATTTCGCAGTTTTTTTGTTAGGTTTTTAAGTAATGATTTTGAATAATAATTTAACACTTTGACATTCATTTGGCTATATGTAGGTACTACGAATGGATAACACATAAAATGGTGAAAAAATTGATGAAAAACCTTCTTTTGATTTTATAAAAAATAGGTAGAAAGGACAGAACTTGAAAAAAATCGATCGGTAAGAATAGGTAATTTGGATCTCCTTAAACTCATATTTTTTATCAATAAGGCACATGTAGAAACACATGCAATACTGAACAACTTACGTACCTACTATACACTACATGCAATGATTGCAATGCAATACAATTATACAATACCAGACTCCGGACGGTATCAGAAGTACTCCCGTAGGTACTAGCGAACTTTTTGTCTAAGTCACATAGGTAAGTACGAGGTCTTGGTCTACAGCAACCACCTTGTATATTTTTCCTATGTAAATGCACTGGCTGGGAGCAGCAGGATTTCTAATGTAATTGACAGCTAGATTGAGATTGTTTCGACTACCGTTCGATAGAGGGTCCGACCCTTCAAATTTCTACGCGTGCATGTATAATTTTGAAGTGATTATCGATCACCGCTTCAACCAAACACTTGAAAGCGATTATTTAATTAGGTCCGGCTTAAAATATAATAAAGATTTTGTAATTTGATATAGCGTTGCCGTAAGTTTACTAAATTGAATGGTTAGTATTGTCACGATTGAAACAAATTTCTATTTAAGCACATAGGCATTTGCCTATATATAGTCGAGCGATAACTTTTTTGGCTAACGAGGTTACTTACAGCAGTACTTTTTGATTTACTTCCACGCCAGTTAGTGCCCATTTAGAGAGATGCTACACCCCTGTCAACAGTCGTGTATATTCTTAAAACTGTCAGAGTTAGTTTCAGTTTGGAATTATTTTCAACAACTTTCCAATGAAAACTGCATTGGACTGCGTTTCTGCAAAAAAAAACAACCCAAATAAATGAATTAACTGGCGGAATACCATTGCACGAGGCAAATGCAGATTCTAGGGACAGGATACAAGTTCATTAGTTTTCCTCGAAACTGTAAATTCTACGTATTGCAAATACGATTGTTGGCACAGACACTGTCTAAATATGAGCCTTAGCACAACAAGATAGGGTGTACTAATGATCAAAGGTGTGTTGCCGTTAGTAGGTCAGCTTTCCGCATGTCCCCACGATACTCCAGGGGCCTGAGGTATTAGCAGATTAGACGCCCACCTAGATATACTGGATTACGCTGTTAAAACAAACTTGTGGGGGCAGTATAAAGAATATATTTTGCATTTCTGACATAATTTACCAGTAACTACGTTAGTAACGCTTCTTAATAAGTAAGTAAAAAATCTAAGTAGGTATTCTAATTTCTATGTTGTCATTTGGTTCGACGGTCCAGCCAATCGCGTGGAGTCAGGACGAGTTCTAAATCAAACGAATAATATGCATAATAATTTAAAAGCATAATAATTTAACAAAGAAACTTTAAAATTAGCGAATCTTTTAATTTAAAGCAATAGGCATTTTCACCGCAGCAAACATGAAATTCGAGCCCAATCGACCGTCGGACCGGCGCGTCGACTGGTTCTGCAAATCGCACAAAACAAATGTATGTACTTACCTACTTATAAAAAATAGTACGTACGTGAACGTACGTATCAGCCCAATCTGTTTAATTAATTACTCAACTTTAAACAACACATAATGTCAACAAACAGTAATATAACCTTTAAACCATTTCTCATTGTCAATGCGTGTCACAATTAAAGCTGGGGGATGTTCGGACATTGAATGCATATGTATTACCAATTTAATCACAGAAAATCCAATCTTATACAAAGTGAAATAAAGCTCACAATTAAGTATCGGAGTGTAGATATGTGGTCGAGGGAGTTTCGGTGACATGCGATAATAAAAACAAATGGCACGTCAACATTCGTCGAGTTATCATATGATCTCGGTATGGGGCAGCGGTAATATCGGACATAAACTGTTTTGTAATGATCATTTCAGAACATTTTTTGTATTATTTTTGTGGCTGATCGCATCGCATGTAAAAGTTGGTAGGTTTCTATAGTTTTACCGAGGTATCGCATACTCATACATACTCATTTATCATTTTCTCAACTTGATTTTTAATTATAATTAATATTTAAAACGGGATAATTACCATGTATGTTTGTTTTATTGAGCACCCGATATTTCGACACTGTTGCAAGCGTCATGTTCACGGAGTAAACTGATGAGCTGCGAGTTTTTAGTTGTGATCTACCCACACGCCATAGCGATCTACCTTCTTACGGGTTCGCTTATTTTGTGTGTTGTCACTGGCACTACTACCGTCCGCTTTATCACTTGAAACTCGATCACGTTCACGACACACCACACTTACAGTATCAACCCGTGCATTTCTTACCGGAACAGTCTCTTTTCGATTTGTGAACTTTCGGATCACTGGATTCCAGACCTTCGGCAACTAAAAAACCATCTTCTCTACAATTAGAAAGCACGAATCAAATCATTTATTAAATGTAATAAATGTTGTAGTCACACTACTATATATAAATTATAAATTGAAAGAGATGTCATATACTAAAGAAAAAGTGACCAAGGTCCCCGGTGAGCAGGGCTGGGATCGAACCAGCGACCTCCTGCTTTCGTGGCAGACGCCCTAACCACTGGGCTACCCGATCTGTGATCGGGTCTTTTTCTTTAGTATATGACATCTCTTTCAATTTATAACCATCTTCTCTGTTAAAGTTTTTATATTTAAGGATTTCAATGGCTTCCTTGACCATCCTAGGAATGTAGTGCTTTTCCGTCGAGAGAATCTGAGGGTTATGTAACTCAATTCAGTGATTTGTTCCCCGCCTCTAAAAGATGTTCAGCGATTGCTGATTTTCGAGGTTCGTTATTTTTAAACGCCCAAATGTGCTCCTTTATACGGCATGAGATTGTACGCTTGGTCTGTCCTATGTAAGAGCTACCACAACTACAGTCAATTTTGTAAACACCTGGACGTTCAAGTGGAAAACTGTCTTTCGGTGTTCGTAGAGATTGTGACAGTTTTCTATAGGGAGTGAAGATAGTTTTCACTGAGAATTTTCTTCAAATATTTGCAACCTTATCTGTCACTCCCTTTACATATGGTAGGTATGCTGGTTGTCGTTCGACCGTGTAGTCCAGGTGTTTAGGCGTATCTGTGCGCCTAGGTGGTCTAATCCGCCCTTTGTAGCCGTTTCTCTGCAGAACGTCCCTTAAATGTAGTAACTCCTTATTTAAATGTTCCTCGTCACATAGGTTGTATGCGCGGTCAGTAAGTGACGTCACCAAAGAGTACAATTGGCGGGGGTGGTGATGCGAGTTAGCGTGTAAGTACCGATCAGTGTGAGTGGGCTTTCTGTATACCGAGTGACTAAAAGAACCGTCGTCTCGAACTCCAACTTTTACATCTAGGAACGCAATACTCCTATCCTGTTCCATTTCGTATGTGAACCGCATTTTCCCATGAATGCTGTTCAGATGTGCCACGTAATTCTGTACATCGCTCTCATCTCCCTGCAGTATACAAAATACGTCATCTACATACCTTTTCCAAATTTTCACGGCTTTTGGAGCAGTGGCAATGGCTCTCTTCTCAAAATTCTCCATCCAGAGGTTAGCTACCACTGGAGCTACAGGACTACCCATCGCCACGCCGTCTATTTGGAGGTAGTAATCACCCTGGTATACAAAATAATTAGAGATGAGGCAGTGGCGCACAAGTTCAACATATTCCATGGGAAGTTGATTGTCTTCAATGCTACGTCTGATCACTTCAATGCTCTCAGCTATCGGCACATTTGTGAACAGTGATTCTACGTCAAAACTGACCATCACTTCGGTATCCTTCACATGATTCAGACGCAGTATATCTATAAAATGCCGGGAGTCCTTCACGAATGATGACGACTTACCCACTAGAGGCTGCAGGACACAAGCTACATGCTTCGCCAGATCGTACGTCGGCGAGTCAATCTGACTCACTATCGGTCGTAGAGGGGTGTTAGCCTTGTGTACTTTTGGTAACCCATATAACTTCGGCGGTTGTAAGGTTTTAGGTCTCAGTAGGTATTTCATAGTGTCGTCATCAAACGCGTTTTTGCATTCCTTAACTCCGTGAACATGACGCTTGCAACAGTGTCGAAATATCGGGTGCTCAATAAAACAAACATACATGGTAATTATCCCGTTTTAAATATTAAGTATAATTTATAACCATTACCGAAACACGGTCGAAGGTAAGGTAGTACTCTCCTTGTGTCTGTATGTGTATATGTTTATCGTGATTACTGTGTAATTTTAATCTCCAGGATTAATTAACTTTAATCTTAAGGAAATTAATCCAACGATCCACATGGCGAAACTTATAATTGGTGTTAACAAATATAATAGACATTTGATCTCGTGTAGGCGACATGGCGTCGCCAGCTGAAGGGTGTGCCGTGAAAGTCGCTT
The DNA here is from genome assembly GCA_949128165.1 of Lathronympha strigana. Taxonomy (NCBI): domain Eukaryota; kingdom Metazoa; phylum Arthropoda; class Insecta; order Lepidoptera; family Tortricidae; genus Lathronympha; species Lathronympha strigana. The sequence continues at coordinate 8,439,104 of OX421918.1, read as the reverse complement.
GTTTTATTACGTGTACCATGACTTGACAGTTATTATCTGTGATGACAATAAAGTTGTGGAATGAGGGAAATATGATAAACGGAATTATTTGGCTGAGTGGAGTATGTATTTTTTTTGATCATCGGCCTATGTAGTGGCAGGTCTGGTGAAAACTAGTTACCTATAGTTTTATTTTATTGCACATGCGTTGTTAGCTTGCACGCCAACTCAATATTTGCGTAATAAGGCCAATAGGCATGAAAAAAGCAAAATCATATCCCAAAAGCAATCAGCAGCCACCTTATTATACCTATAAATACACACCTGCTTACACTATTAAAAAATCCTGCCTCGTTTAATTATAGTAAATTGTTCCATTACGTCTAGAAATTTCTTACTTGTCTAGGAACAACTGTACCTATCTACAAACTAATAACTAGAACTGTTAGTTAATGATCCCCGTAGTTTACTCTATTCTTAAGCTGAAAAACGCATAATTCAATGTTAGCGTAATATGTCTTTGAATGGAACCCAAGTGTTTATTTTGCATCGAGGGTCCCTTGAACTGCCAATAATATCTCTAAGAATTAATTGTATCATATATTTCGGGTTTGTTGCAGTTTTATGATAATTCGTGTCAACGCCCCCGTTTTGGGTGTTTTATGAAGCCGTTTCTCCTAAACGCTGTATAAGTGTAGGCAGTTTATAGGTCGGTAGGTCTTTTTTCGTGTAAGTGTCATCAGCCCTTCGTCCGTTCTGCTTAACGGTGTGTTTTAGTGCGCGCTGAATTTGATGTTAATGTACGTTCTATGTTCATATCGCTGTTACTAACCATCAGGGCGAAGGGTTTTTAGGGCCTTTAAAAATATGCCCAGATAATGAGTGCTGTTTTTTATAGGTTCCTCTAAAGATAAATACAGAATGTAAATAAGAAATAAGAATTAGTTTTGATGAAACCAATCAAACTACTATTAATTTAATATTTTGACTTGTTATTGAAGTATTAACATTACTCATCATCATACATTCAGCATGGAGCAGTCATTTGATACATGCAGCCTGTGGATTAACTATACCAAGAAAGCTTACAGTGCCCTCCGCGTCCAGTTCAATAACGGCTATAGGATGCTGTTGGGGTTGCCGCGCTTCTACAGCGCATCTGGCATGTTTGCTGAGGCGCATATGGACGATTTCCATGCCATAATGCGCAAACGAGCGGCCTCCCAGTTGCGTCGTATACGGGCCAATACGGGGCAGCTCCAACAGTTTCCTTGCGACGGTGGGTGAAATATGGAACAACCCGTTCAATCGCCACTGGGTGTCACTTCATGGTTCCCAAGCATCTGGATTTTAAATAAATTTAAATAAATTTTTAATTTAATTGTATTGTAAATAATTTATTGTAATTGTTATGTTTTTACTTTTTATTCACAATTTTCATGTTTTGCTATTTTTAAGTAAGTAGTCTAGTCTAACATAGTTTAAGACACTTTGTTATTAACAATTTATGGACCTACGATGTCTGAAAAAAAAAAAAAATTTGAATTTGAATTACTATATGTCGGAGACGGAAGTCATCAGTACGAGACTTCGATTGACTACGAAACGAAAGCGGTTAACTTGGGTGTGGTCGGTGTGAGGTTGGTAGACCTGTCAGTTGAACTGACTTCCGATTGTGAATTCCTGTGGTGGGAGGTCATTCCCGTAAAATGGAGCGCACAAGCGGAGCGCCACTCAGTACTCATTATTCTTTACTCGCTATTCCGCATTCATCTTCATGATCATTAAAATTCAGACCGTCTTAGTGAACAGACGTTAACAAAAGACTAGCCTCGCACAGATAATACCACGTTTCCTTACTTTGGTTATAAAATCAATCCGTCTGGATCGTTGTAATCCTAAGTGCTTTTAGATTACTAGTAGTTGCGAATAACTGAATACAAAGCCGTTTATTGTAATATGTAATTTCATTATAATTTAAGGTCATACGTGTGCTATGTCGTAATTTAATCTGCCCATGTAATTCTAATGATATTCCAGTTAAACAATTTCAGCCCCGCTGAGTTTCTTGCTGGTTCTTCTCAGTAAGAGGTCTTTTCCGAACCAGTGGTAGTTTATTGCCTATTTAGTTTACCAGTCTAGTTCTAGAAACAATTCTAATGAGTTCGAATAAAGTCATTGTTCCCTAGTTGTTGTTTCATATTTCATCCAGTGTCATATCCAAAGAGGACGCGTTATATATATATATATATTTAGCCACGTAAGCTGAAGACCCGGGTTCGATCGCCGGCTTGGCCTCCGATGGGCTTGGTCTTTTTCTTTACTATATGACATATATTTTCAATGTATAATAAAACTTATTATCTACCTATAGTAAACACTCCAATCACCTGAAGATGATTGTCCAATCACCTAAAGTGTATGAACTATAAATGAAACCCGTAGCTCAAAATGTTTCAAGACTCAAGTGGCTCCTGTGCAGTTGGTACATTACTCCGAGAATAGAAGGTCGCTAGGTTCTCGTGTGGCGACCTGCCCAAACCAAACCCAGCAAGGTGGACCGGCACGGCAATCTGGTCGAGATCGCGGGGATGGTGCCCGATCTATTTTTGTAAATCTTTGTCGCGTTCGATGACCGGTTCAGATAGGCGATTGTTTCAAATTCTTTGAATGCTGTTCAAAATGTTTAAAAAATAAAATTGAAGTATTCTTTCAGTAGACTATCTTATCCACAGTATTTTTTAAAGTACTTTCCCCCATGGGTACTTCGTGGCACAACCTGTAGGTATACCTAATGGATGTGTAATGTGCCTGTCTCCATAATATATATCTATTATTTACAATCTTTATTCAGTTTATTTTGTGAAGGCTTGTCTAAGTCTTTAAAAAACGATGGGGAGTTAGTGGGTGTTAAGACCTACATTCGTCCATTCTTCGAGATATCAATAAATAAGTCGAAGAGCAAGAATAGCGTCCCTAATCCTTTTTTTGTTAAAATCCCTATTGTTCAGTTCACAGCTTTCAGTATAACGCATACATTGTGTAAATTGTGTTAAACACCTACACGCGTCAATACTACTCGACAAAATAGAATCGCAGTGTTTCGTGACCGCGGCATGTTCACTGGGTTTAACACCTTATAAATCTTCACATAAAATATACAACGTTGTAGCTTTCGGCCATTTACATTCTTTGTAGCTCGAAGTCCGCCCGATCTTGATATAATTAACAAACACGTGTTTTATTGAGATACTTTGGGGGAAATGTAGTTCGTTATGTTCACAGCTGTGTGTGAAGTAACAAAGTATTGCTTTGGGGCTTTTTTGAAAAAGACTAGCACCATCACTGACACACTGGTAAGGCTACGGTTTCTGCAACCCTTAAATATTCGGCCTAATCTACACTATTTTTATTAGCTCTGCTAAGTAATTTATCAATATCATGCATTAAACGAATATTATATACAGGGTGGAAAGACACGACGATCCTTCTCGCAAAGGGGGGTTAGTTTAAGTGAAGGAGAATCGATTAGTAATGTTTATATTTTTGTTACGAACAATCAGTAAAAATATTAAAATTAATTAATGTTCTTCTTAGTGACAACCCTGCTATTACTATGTACTATACCTACATGTAACTGTAATGTGACACTTTATGTTTACAAAAATTTGCTCGACATACCGCAGCACTCGCTCTTCAAACCTTGGTGCAATGTGAACTACACCTCCTCCCCGTTGGTCGTTTTGGCCCGTTTGTGGTACTATGGGCTGATTATTTGCCACGCGATCAAAGGCCCGTAAAATTGACATACGGCTAGTTGGGTGTGGTGGAGGATATCTTTGTCGATAGCGTCGTAACGTCTCGGCGGCATTATAATTACACTCCCCGTATAACATAAGCAAATTTAGGTAATCGCGGGCTCCCAAGGGCATTTTGAAAATAGGTTTTATCACGTAATTTGCAATTTATTTGCGTCACTGTTTTATCACGGGTAAGACTGAGTAAAAATTAATATTTTTCCCAAACAAAATAATACAATTGTGCAAACTACCCACTTACAAAAATCTAACTTAACCATAGAGAAATTGAGACTAAGGGCAGTTACAATAAATAGGTTCATAAAGCCCATAATACACCGCCAGAAGAGCATACTAGGCGGGGTGCGTGGAAGCTAGAAAATGCTGTTGGTTAACCGATTTGTATGGAAATAAATGCAAAAGTAACATGTTTATTTGAATTATAAAAATAAAGGCTTCAGAAGATATTATTTTCAATTCTACGATTCTGCATGTATAACTGCCCTTAGTCTTAATTTATCTATGGTTAGTTAGATTATTGTAAGTGGGTAGTTCACACAATTGTAATATTGACTGGGAAATATTATGGGGTAGAAATGTTGTTTTGGTAAATGTCACTGACCTTTGTGTTATTGTTAAATGTTATTGAACCTAATGAGGGTTGTCACTTGCAGTATTTTGCATCAAAAGTTAACTGCCTATAACTTAAAAACGCTTACGAATATGAGCCTAGTTTCTTTAGAGGAAATACAGTACTAAATCTAAACAATCCCCCTTTTGCGGAAAGGATCGTCGAGCCGTTCCACCCGGTATATGAAAACAATTCAATAAATAAGTACTTACAATAAAAACATACTTATAGTAGAGAATAGAAAGTGCTAAAAATGCACATATCGGAATATAAAATATCAGTATCATTTTTTGTGTTTAAAAGATGACTCACACTAGGACGGGACGGGGCGGGACGGGGCGGCTCTAGGAATACGCTGTTAAAATCTCTCGCAATGCTCACGGGCACCGTGTATAAGTATAAGTATATTTCATAATCACGTGATGGCTTGGATCCCTCGGATGCCAAGTGACCATTTCTATAGAAACTGACAGATCGTCCCGTCCCGTCCCGTCCTGGTGCTCCTCCTTAATCCCTCATCCCCTCCTCTCCTGTTTAGTTTTGCCGTCCCCTCAAAAGCATTTTAACACTAATTTAATTGAGCTATAGTAATCCAGGACCGGGTTTAAACTGGCCTTTTAAACCTGGAGGCCTATTTACAACTCGGCCCTCGGATAGATTGAGACGGGAGCCCTAACGGTTTTTTTGTGTCGGTGTAAATCTTAAGACGCGTTTACGATGTTTGACGTGTGACCCATTGTGGGAAGAGAAGCGTTTCGTATTATAATAGAAGAGTTATCAACGAAATTGAGGAAAACAGGATATAATTTTTTAGCCGTGTATTAAATTAAATGTATTAGTGTTACTACAGTTAAAAGGCAATAGGAAATATGCAGGCATTACTTTCCTAAGATAAATAGTACCTTTGAATAATATTGTTTGACTATTTTTTACGACAACCATTAAAAAGTGTCGTTTTATCTAAGTTTTTTAGTAATTATATAAATATTTGGCATTAAAAAAAAATAAACAGGCGTATAAATCTCTTCAGTAAAAAAATCGTATATATGTTATTTTCTTATTGATAACAAAAGTAGAGTATGTGAGAATTGAACTGTTTATGTTTTATCGTTCATGAATTACCTACTTACAGACAGCCAAACGTATACGCCAAAGTAGAGGCTTCCATCTGGTACCTCATTTTTGTGTAGGTAGTAGGTACAGAACAGAACTTTAAAATGGGGTGATAAGTTCCCAGTCGAAGTGTTTTCATGGAAAACAAATACTTAAATGTTACGAGCTACCTACCTTAGATCTAAAATAGGACCTTGAGGTATTGTACTATAGCGTTCAGAATTGCATGGGCAATTTAGAATGAATTCATTCATAAACTGCCCATGCAATTCTGAACGCGTATGTATCTAGGATGCTGGCGGCATTTCCTCGTTGTATCGCAATGCTGATAAGTTGTGCGAGGAAGCCACCAGCTCTTCGGTCACCAGTTACATCAACCAGACGATTCGCGATTTCTACAAAAAACTTGCATGCTAGCTAGCGTTCAGAATTGCATGGGCAATTTAGAATGAATTCATTCATAAACTGCCCATGCAATTCTGAACGCGTATGTATCTAGGATGCTGGCGGCATTTCCTCGTTGTATCGCAATGCTGATAAGTTGTGCGAGGAAGCCACCAGCTCTTCGGTCACCAGTTACATCAACCAGACGATTCGCGATTTCTACAAAAAACTTGCATGCGCTGGGATGGGACCCCATGAACTAGAGTCACCAAATAAGACCCAGACGCACACATACTCGAACCTATTATAAATACCCATACATGTCATTTTCCTTGCGGTAGACGGTAACCAGCATGCATACATGCACCAAAGAAAGTGTTAAGGCTGACCGGGCCAGGCTGATGTCTCAATTTTTACAGTGTGTAAGACGAATATGAGCGATGAATGAAACCAGACATAGATTTCATTACGTGGGTCATTAGGAAAGAATTGAGAAGCTGAAAAGCTGGACATGGTATGCTCGTGTATTATATGTTTTTGAAGAGCTTATTTCATTACAAGTAGAACACTGCTAGTCAAATTTTATCGCCGATTCGCACGTTTTTATGCTATTTTATTTTAAGACTGTTAATATTCTAAACCCAATACGCAAAGATTATATTGAGCATCGGGGAATCTTTTTCTGCTAGCTTAGTGATTTTATGACGATTTTGTGACTGCAAAAGGGGTATGCCCTCGATTAGAACCATAGCAGTGACCAATTGCTAAAAGCAGTAGTTTCGAATTGGTTTGCCTACGGAAATATTTGCGCCAGAAAACCTATGAATCTCATATGAAGATAGAAAATGCCAGAGATTGTATCACCAGGCATTAATATTATTTTTCAACGCAATCTTGAGAGTGAGGAGGCCTCAATGTCTAAGAGTTTCACATTTTATACAAATATTTTAATAGTGTTTGTTTTATACTCCAAACTGATATTTAAAACATATAATAAGGGTGCGTTCCATGGATAAATTTGGAGCATCCCAAAACATTCCTAGTGACCTAAGGTAGTGTTATGATTAATCAAGAAGTGTTTTAACTTACAGTTAACTATGACCATATAGTTATTATTTGAAAATGTTCTCAGTACCAATGTACTGTATACATGAACTTTTAAAATGAACTATCAACGAGCATTTAACGCATTACATTGCAGTCCGAATTATTTTGTATGGATAATATTTTAATGGCAATTCTAAGTAAACTCGTATACTAACCACTGCTAGAGATTCACCCGTATTTAGATTTACACACTGTATAAAAAGTGTCACGTGACGATCTGCGAGCGATCACGTGACAGTTTTCTATATAAATTGACACAAAGTCCCGGTCCGGTCTACCGTAAGTCATCTTTTAAGCGATAAGACCGCCTATTGTTTGGCCTCAATCTTAAATCGACTGGTTGTATTTTCTTTTTCTTTTTTGTTAGTTACACTTTTCTTGTATTTAACTATCTTTTCTTGTATCTAACTTAAACTTGAGGTGTGCAATAAAGAGTATTCTATCTCTCTATCCTTTATAAGGCTATACTTACTAACCGAACAAATTCAAAGCCCATCTCCTGAGACTTAAACCCAGGTTTTCTTGCAGACCTTTGCCATAACATACCATGAACAGTAAAACAACCTTTAAGACGCTCGTGAAATTTTTAACGTCCACACGGTCAAGATTTAAAGTAACGGTCATGGTATTGCTTCTGGATTTTGGCGGTAGGTAGGCACTGTTTATCGGAGGTACAGTCAGCGTCATATTGATAGTGACTGTCAAACACATACACACAACTCACGGCTGTACCATAGGTATCTCTCAAAAAGGGTTAGGCAGAGTACATGAAACTCCTCAAATTTCAGTGCTAAGTTTTATAGCAATTATTTGGTTTTAAACCAAATAATAGATAGATAACGAAATTTTAGTGTTGGTAAGGCGCTAGTGAAGATTCAATTGAAAATGAACCTTTTCAACCACCGACAATATGATAACATGAAACGTTAAGGCCGTTCCTGGTCCCAATGACCTTCGATCAGTATCTCTCAATTTTAGAGTATTTTGTCATACTTGTATACTACAGACAAAGTGTCCAAGGCCCCCAGTGCCCGGGGCTGGGATCGAACCAGCGACCTACTGCTTTGGTCGTTCAAGAGGTCGCTGGTTCGGTACCAGCCCTGGGCACTGGAGGCCTTGGTCACTTTTTCTGTAATATATAACATCTCTTTCAATTTACGATGACAGATTGTTTTGTAAATGTAAGTACTTTTAATACTCGTGGCGAAATATCGAGTCAAAACTCGTACAAAACCGTCCATTTCCGCGTGGAGGCCCTTAATAGCAGGCGGTCCACAAAACTCGATTCCTATCGGTTTGTCTGTACCGAAACCTGAAGACCTTATATTACATGTGCCGAAGACAATGGAAGGCAATTACACTTCGGATTATAATATTTAGGTATTATCAACCAAACTGCTATGTTCGATGCGCCTCTTGTAGGAGGTCGCTTGTAACAGAATTATTATGTACTTTTAAAGACTGTTAGTAAGTAATCTAGGGCATCCATAAAAAAGTCGGTAATAAAATTTCGTACAAACTTGCCCTTTAAATTATTAACAAAAAGAGAGAAAATAATCACTCCTACAAACGCATAAATAGCAAATTATTGAATTTCTGTCTTGCTCTTTTGACAACAAAATATTGCGATTGTATAGTTTCCAACATAATATTATAAATGTGGAAGTAACTCTGTCAGTCTGTTAGCTCTTCACGCCAAAACCACGGAACGGATTAATATGAAATTTTGTATGGGGATAGTTTAACTCCTAGAAAATTACATAGGATAGTTTTGGATTTGGATGGTCTTGTTCTAATAGTTTTTTTTAATGTTATGAATTTTTTTTAATAACTTAACTTCATTTAGTACTTAACACAATTCATCAAACATCGTATATATTTAAAGTAGGGATAATTAAACCTGAATCAAAGCGCCTCAAGGTACTAAAAGAAAAGAAAAGATTGCTTTGAATTATTTTATTGCACTTAAAACTGAAAGCTTTAATAGCAACATTCGGAATATTGTAGGTAAATTAAAACAAACAAACATAGTTTGACTTTGAACGAAGACTTTGAACGAACTATGTATAAATGTCGTAAAATGGATAGTGTTAGGCATACCTAAGCGAGCCATAGCTCGCAACTTACAAAATCAATTTTGTTTTAAATTGAAACTTGCGCACCAAATTGCGACATTCATAAACAAACTCATAAAACTACAATGTATTGAGTGCATGAAGTAATATAGTCATTTCCTTTACAGTTTGCAATTGATTTTAACATGCGGTTCTGCATTCGCTCCGCATTTTTAACACAATTTGCAATAGGCGTAGGTACTTGATTTATTTACATTTTCATCTAAAGATCACTTATTTATTAGACGGGCATATAATATAAGTCTGCCAAGAGGAGGAGGAGGAGAGAAGTCTGAGAGGAGGAGGTCACACCATAGTCTCGAACGTGACATCATACTGGGGCAAGTTGACGCCAAGCGCGCTAGAGGAAGAGCCTCTGCAAGATGGTCGGATCCTATTAGACAAGCATGTGGGTCCATGCAGAAGACTGCCTACATAGCCCTTGATCGCGATAAATGGAGGGACATAGTTGTTGGCCACGATCCTCAGTCATGAGGGAACGATCACGAAGAAGAAGATAATATAAGTCACGGTAAATAAAGTAACGGTTGCGTTCCTGCTTAAGTAAAATAGTTCGTGAGCTACGCACAAAAAGAGTAAAAATCTTAGTCTAACATGAGATATATTAGTGCTTAATTAAATTGTAATCAGGAATATATTTTACAATAACGCCTTATCTAAATACACAAACATTGGAACAAAATTACCACCATAATCTGCATTCACCGAGTGGCTTTAAACGTCGGAAATCTCGTAGAATTTTCGTGGTAGCGTACTTGAGTTCACACAAAACGGTGCTGTTAATATCGAAACTCAATGAAATTATACGAGCAAAGTGATGGTAGATGGCACTGTATTAGTTAAAATGCAAATAGGTTTTTTTTTCATCAGAAAGAAATTACAAATTGAACATTTGAATGTTGTACTCGTTTAATAAATACCAAAGCCTAATTCACCTACACGACAGTAAATACTTCAGTAAAGTATAGTTGAAAAACTTAAGTAAGTCATCTGTTGTATGTAGTAGTGAGCTATTCGAATAGATAATACATGTTTAAAATTAGAACACAAATAAAACAAATGCCTATTCGAATAGCTCATTACTACATACAACAAGTGACTTACTTAAGTTTTTTACCTATACTTTCAACTGGTTCTTTACAGTTAGTAAGTAGAATCTTATTTTACTTTGGTATTGAGGGTCGTGGTAATTCTTACAAATTCTCACTGGAAGATGGTCAACATAGAAGTAAATAATGCACCTTCAAACATATATAGAGATACCATAGCTTATATTACAATGTTATATGGGAATTGCATTCTATATTAATTTAGAAACTATTTATTCTATAAAAGGTGTACCATAAATTTTGGTAAATCTTTTGTTTAAGTATTTTCATTTGATATATGATACTAATGCAAATTTTGTGTGGTAACCCTAACCTAAGTATTTCTACATCGTTCCCCAAACAGATAAATGGCGTTCCATATGTAATGGAGCTCGTCATGCAGTCGTATGAGGATTTCCGTGCTACCACAACGACGTCCGAAGAAAAGCATGACCAGATCCTAACCGAAGAGTCCTGGCGATGAGTTATTGACGTGATATTCGGCAATACATATATTCAAAAGGACAACAAAATATTCAAATTCATAGTAGTAAAATAAATGTGTATTGCTAGAAATAAATTTTTTTAAATACTTATAATACGATTTAAAGGTAAAATGGTAACTAATAATAAAAACGGGAGTATGTACCATGTAGGTACCTATATTTGTTTGTCTCCCAATATTTCAATGCTGTTGCAATCTAGCCAGTTGCCGTAAAATATATTGCCAGAATATTTTGCGGCCACTGGCGGTAGATTAGGACCATGGGTTATGAAGTCAACCATAAGATGCAAGATGGTTGTAGGGGATACAGCGCGAATTTTCACCAGAACTCCGCTCCCTCGAAAGTCCCACAGACGCCGTTCCAGTGGAACGGCACACCAAGGTCGCAGGAGGTAGACGCCGTGGCGTACTGTAATCATCCCATCCCTCTTCCTGCGACCCCATCTCTGCCGCAGAGGACGGCTTCACAGGCCCACTTGGAGCGTCCTCCTTGGGAGAGAACAGGCCGGTGCTGGTTGCTGTATTGACCGTGAAACGTTTGTATAAAATATCGTTACTACTTAACTTTTATTTATTAATAATTTTTATTAAAATATAAAAATTATTCAATAAATTAATTTAAACAGTTAGATTGTACTTACCATTTTTTGTTTTTCGTTTGATATATTAAGAAAATCTCCGCAGAACACACGAGGTAAAAGTGGTTTTAGTCAAATAACAATGAATTTAGTTAATTTAAACAAAATATAGTAAATAAGGATTTCTTGCAAGTAATTTCTTCTATACTTTGATATGACATACAAGTCATTTCCTTACACACAGTAAACACTTCACATAAATAAATAAAAGGTCTCTTAAATGCTTCGGCTCTTATAAAAAAAATCTAATTACATAGGTACATCATCATATTAAAATTTTCATGTTTGAATACCATCCTTTTCACATGTTTGTTGCGGGGTTCGTTTGTGTCTTTTTTATTGTTAGTTATTTTTTTTAGTTTCTACTGACGTTCTGGCCCGCATGCGGGGGCAGGAGAGTAGCATTGACGCATGCCACACGGCTGGTTTTCAATGCAATGCGGCCAATGCTGGCCCTACGATATGCGAGTTGGAAGTCTGTCGCCCTCCGCGTGTATAGGCCAGAACGCGACGATTGAAAATGAACCTTTTAAGATACTAGATTTAGTTTTTACTAAAATTAAAATGTGTCAAATATAATAAAATAAGCCATTTTATAAACAAACTTGTGTTTTCATTTCGAATGAACTATGTGGGTACCTTTTAAGAAATATCAATAATTTTTATAGTACAAAACATAAACATTCAATATGGTTTTGAATTGATACTTGCGTAAACAATTGCGAAATGAATATATAAATCTATAAAATAACGATTTTATTGAGGGGAGTAATTTAAAAGGATTTTTTTTTCAATCTTGCAATTGATTTCAACATGATGTGGTTCTGCATTAGCTCAGCGTTTTTTTTAACACAGTTAGCGTTACTTGATTTTGTTTCATTTGCCTCAGGTAATTATCAGTTCGCAGATTGATTTGCTTATTAGATGGATCATATTTATTTAATGATCACACACATGCTCATATTCATTTGATATCAGAACACGACGGCAAATGTTAGTGGTTCTGAACTTGACTACTTCATATCAACAGCCCAACATCCACTTCGTCGCAACACTAAACGATACAGTACTTAATGTAAAACATCGTGAGCATACCTACATACATTCCTGAGAAAAAAAAGTTTATGCCATGATACACACTTGTTAAAAATATATATAAGTAGATGGCGAAATTTGACAATTAAAGACCGTATCGTCAATTATGGAAACAGCTTTACATAACCGTTTTTATTTTATTATAATTTGTATTTACAAATTACAGATGTCTTTAATATAATAATATACAATTATATGTGTACATATTTAATCCTGGGAGTTCCATGTAAAGCATATTAGGTTTAGACAATATGTACTTAATCGTCTCGAGTAACTAACACAATTGTGGACAAATAACTATAAGAAATTTTACGGTTTGCTAACAAGACGATGTAATACAAAAAAAACTATGCAAACCGCAACAACATAATACATGATTTGTAAAGCAAAACATCTGGGCATAGTCTAATCATATTATTTTTGCTAAAAATAAAAAATTTAATCTGTGTATGGTGGCCGTTTAGAGAATATGGCATGTTACTTACGACAACTTTAACTTTAAAATCGACTACCTATATCTATGATATAGCGTTTCTCATTCTCATTGGGTACGAGTAATCATGAAGAGGACTCTTAGATAATAATTTTCCCGCTGTCTGTATGCATGCTTAAATCTTTAAAACTACGCAATGGATTTTGATGCAGTTTTTTTAAATAGATACAGTGATTCAAGAGGAAGGTTTATATGTATAATAATAACCCGTGCAAAGTCGGGCGGGTCGCTAGTAGTAATATAAAATATTACATATGTAAACACTTAACAGTTACACCAAATTTTATCCGTTTCCATAATTAACGATACGGTCCTTATTATTTGCTTACATCAATACTATTTTCAGTGCAAGCAAATATGAGTAAAAGAAGCACACCACCGCCCCTCACGTCACCAAGTAAGTGGCTTAAAGGATGACTCATACTAGAACGAGCCGGGACGGGACATAACCGGGCCGGGCCGATCTGTTAGTTTCTATAGAAAACGTCACGTGACCCCCGAGGGCTCCGAGCTCGGACGTGATTCTTTCTATAGAAATTGACAGATAGTCCCGTCCCGCCCCGTCCTGTCCCGTTCTAGTGTGAGTCATCCTTAAGACATCGAAAGTCTTGTAGCATTCAATAGAATTGTCTCATAAAAGTAGATAACCAATGATTTCATTTACATTTTGAGCAACTGCACAAACTTGCGAGCATGTAGATATGTCACTGTAAGATTTTGAACACCGTTAGTTAGTCCATAATCTAAGGGAGACTGAACATTATCGGCAAATGTCGTCGTTTTAGGGTTCCGTACCAAAATGGTAAAAAAGGAATCCTAATGGTGTGACTCTATCTGTCTGTCTGTCTGTCACATCGTTAAATATCTCAATTCCACATTTCAAATCGGTAGTTTTAGTAGTTCTCGTCATAAACAACGTTAACCCAGGCATACTCGTATTAAGAGAGGATTTGTTAAATATTTTAATTTATTTACAATGAAAAATGCCGGATAAAAGAGTGGGCAAGAATTAAAAGTTTAATTACTGGGTCACGTGGCATATCATTTTAAGAGGTTGATTCGCACATTCTAAAACAATTTTTTTACAATAATTTTTTTTAGATAAAAATTTAAATAAAGTTAAAAACATCCGTTTACGCGATAAAAAAAACTCTTAGGTATATGAATGGAAACGAGTGATCCAATCTGTCGATATACGGGCTGACGTCACATTTCTTATTCGAGTTGCAGGTGCTACTAAAAGTTTGCACGGAACCCTCGGTGCGCGAGTTCGACTCACACTTGGCCGGTTTTTTAAATAAAAGGTACCAGTTTTTCGTGCCGTCCCGTCCCGTCTTAGTGTGAGCCATTCTTAATGGTGTGTCATAAATGTAAGTTTGTAGCTTAAAATATTCACATGATACCTACTAATGCATATTTTGTGTGATGGAAGAAATGAATTCGTTGTCTTTTCAGGCACTGTCTTCCCAAGTCTGGAATTTTGGTAAGGATCTGCCCGTTACAATTTAGAAGAAAAATTTCAAAACTTATTTGAAAAAGTAAAAAAAATAAAATTATAACAAACCTACTAATACGTAAAAAACCTACTAAAAACATAGATAATAATTTTCGCTAATGGGCAGGGTGCGTATTTCCTCGCTGCATAGCGATACTAATCCTTTGCGCGAAATATTGACCAGCCCTTTGGTCACCACTGTCAACAGAAGCTTCTATTAGGCGCGGCGACGATTCTTTATATGGGAGGCCGCTAGGGTATCCACGCAAGTAGCGTCCTAAACCAGCGGCCGACCCATGCACCAAGGAACCAGCGTCGTTCCATCGGGCCTCTTGCCATCCATCTCTGGCCATCGTCTCTCGCCAATCCGTTTGGCTCCAGGACTGCTGGTATTTTGGCACTTACAAGGGCCCTGGGGATGACGTTATTAATGCCGGCGTGACAGGTGTTTCTTCCTGCGCTTCGGGTGCATAAAAGACCGTGGTGACCCAGAGTATCCACCATAGTGCCACATTCACAGCGATGTGATTGGTCTGTCGATGCCCCTAACCGTAATCATGTTGCCAGTTGGTATTATCTAAGAAGAGCCGACATTGGGGGACGGTAGTACTTTTAGTCATAGACCCGGCTCTCACTCCGCAGTCGCAAGGAGACGAGCTCAGTCTGTCGAACCAGTTGACGTTTACAATAGGTTTTTCTATACTAGTTGACAGGCTGGTCCCATTGCCTCTGGGAGCGGGTCCGTGTTCGGGCAAGTTATAAACCAAACGTTCTTGGCCTTGGAGCAGTGTGCAGCCTCTGGAGATCCAATTGAAGGAGCAAGTATTTTCTCCATTAGGTATTGAGCGCCGTGCACAGAGAACAAGAACGCAGGTAAAGATACACCAGGCCGCCGTGCCTAATGGGCAAGCTAGACTGAGTCCAAAGTATGCAAATATAAAATAAGTTGCTCTCTGATGGTGACCAGGAACTTCAATCTGAAGTCCTCTGTTTTACATTGTTTTTAAACCCTTGACCAAACACAATTAATAACGGCTGAAAAAAATACATATTTCCAAAACTAGTTTGTCCATCAAATAAAATTAAAAAATGGGTGCGTTACAACTGTTACAAGACAACTGACAGAAATGTTTTCAGTCGTGAAAATCGTAATATGCAGCTTAAATGCATCATGGGCAGCTTACTGATATGTGTGTATATAATGCAGTGTATATAACTGTAATAAGGTATTAAAACACTCCTGTGATGTTATTATGAAACTCACACTCGAGTGTCTAATACCTTTCATTATATTCAGTCAAATAAAATCTATTATCACCAATATCTGGCACTTGAAAGTGACGCTCACCGAACTTATTGGAGGTACTTTAGCACGAGAGTACTAAGCAGTTTAGCAACTACTTACGCATATAAGCAGGCATTTTATTACGTATATATTGTTGCAGGAGCGGTGAGTCTATGAAAGCGAGGAGAGTTAATGACTGCACAGATAAAACAGCGAAAAACACGTAAGATAATAATTACTCACCGACGATAATAGTACGTACGTACACATGCGTTCAAAAGTGCATGGGCAGTTTATGGATGAATTCATTCATGAACTGCCCACGCGATAATACTTACTGGTTTAAGTACATACTTGTAGTAGAATAATGATCCCATAAGACACTGAGGGAAAAATAAGGATGTAATAAGTTTCACGCGTGCGGATATCTATGTGTAAATTAGTGTGTGTCTGTGTCTCTATATATTCTGTTTTAACGGCCTCTCTAGCCTAAAATGCCAAGAAAATTAGATCAATAGAACGCATTTCCAGGAATTAATTCCCAGCAAGCTGGATATCGTTTTAATACCACTTCACTAAGGCTGCGTTTTACCAAATTTTTATTCCAAGAATAACGCTTACCTACTCTCAGATAGTAACGTCAAATTACTATGGGATTTTGACATTAGTATCCATGATTAAGCGTTACTCTTGGATAAAAAGTTTGGTCAAATCCAGCCTAAGTCCTAAAGAAGTGTCAACCGAGTTTGCACAATTCCAGGAGTTAGCTTGATTTTTGAGAGCCAAGTAACTGCCAAATTTTGCGGACATTTTTACTTTTTCTTACATCTAGTTCGAAAATGGTACGTGAAGGTAATAAACCGTCCAAAGCTGGAGGTCCTGGGTTCGAATCCTAGTAAGGGCATTCATTTGCGTGTGTTATAATTATGACGAATATTTGCTCCTGAATTATGGACGTTTTCTACGCTACGCCGATGTGTCAATTTCTATAGACAGCGTCACGTGAGCGGCTCGGAAAGCTCGGAGATCACGTGACATTTTCTATATATATTGACACATCGGTCACGGCCCGGCCCGTCTCGGCTCGGTGTATCGTGAGTCATCCTTTAATCTACTAACAAATTATTTACTTTGCCTAATCAATATAAAAATAAAATAAAATAATAGCGTCTGTGGCGAATCTGACATTTTGTAAAGATTCTGCCTGGTATTGGTACCCGCAATGATGGCGGAAGAGTAGCGCGTCTTCATTCCCCCCTTGTGCAGATGAGGCTAAACAATGTATCGTGCCACACACGTATCGTGCGTGGCCTAGGGTCTTATACCAGCTATTTGTTTCAGCTCTAAGACTAAGAAACTTGAAGAGAAAAGCGGCAGAAGACGCGAACAGGTTTATAATCCGCGTTCGATCGAAGAACGCAAACGGTAAGTACGCATAAATTCTAAAGGAGGTCTGTTTGATGAATCTCGGTAAAATGCTTGATTGTGAAGCCGCCTGTTGGATGGAACCGGGTACATTCGTTTTTAGAGTTTTGTACAAAGGTCACTAAATAAGTCTTGCAATACAACTTTTATTTTACAATAGGCTACTGACCCTTTTTTGAAGTTGGTCTTATATTATTAATTAATGGACAATGAACAGAAAAAAATGTTCATATTTTGTTATGCCCTGGAAAACAGCAAAAAATATTTTTAAAGTTTACTTTTAGGTAATCCGGCGAAAACGATGTCAGCCATGATAGTTCATGTCACAACAAAGGTAACGTAACGAACTTCACTCGTATAAGATTCAACATGAAGTTAGCTTCGACGAGTATAATGACATCACTACATGCCGACAGTGTTTTCAGAGTTCAAAATTAAAAAATATGAATACAATTTTATATTTGAAAATACGTAGCCGTCGTACACTTTTAATGCCCGAAAGCAACCAATATTGGATTCTTAAGTCAAATACTATAGAAGATAATAATTTATTGTGCCAAAATTGATTGAGTCTAGTAGCCTATTGTTAAAAGAAAATTTCTTTCGTCACAGCTAATACACTTCGATATGCATAAAAACCAATCGTCAAAATTATCTATACCTACACTTTTGTTTTCTAGACGTACAACACTCCTGATTCCAAGCTAAATGCCCCCTAATGTAAACTTTTATTGATCCGAAAATTCCGTTCAAAATTTTGTGAAAACGCTTTGATACTTAGGGCTTCTTCTGTTTGCTTATAGTTCTCCGTTACTGGTGCTAATCCGATCCTTTATTGTAACTTCTCAGAATATCAATTTCAACATATTTTCCCCCTCTGCGTACACACTTCTTTCACCCGTCAATTTTGTCACCAGAATTCTAATCCATACATTACCTTTTACACTTTAGTTTCACATAAAATGTTAGTTCTGTACCTACGGGATTTTATCCACAGTGCATATGTTTTTGCATTGCGAACTTTCACTACCTCAGATATTTACTTCGCACACAGTGAATAATTAGCAATTGATTACATTTTAATTTGCCATGTAACAGACTTGAACCTGTCGGGTATTCCAAATATATTATGTTTCGTATCCGCACGCCAATCCGGTGTGTGACCACTTTGCAATGTGCGTGTTTTTGTATTGCTCGTACACTAGAGCGGCAAGCGGATACAGATCCTATGTGACCACCGCCTTAAAACTCAAGTTTTTAACCGACTTCGAGAATTCGGTTATATATTCGTCTGTTCGTATTTTATTATATATGTGCACAAATTACCCGAGCTCTGTCGTCCGATTTAGGAAATTTCTTTGAAAGAAATTACCTCCAATTTGGTCCCATAGAAATGTGGTGTTGATCTGATAATGGTGTAATAGGCGGAACCCTGGGTAGGGGTTCCATGTAATATGCGGAGCCCGGGGTAGGGGTTTAAGCACCAAAACACACAGAACAGCGTTACATCTTGTATTGTCCGTACCGTACACTCAACTCTCCACTGCTTATATTACTAACCTTATATATAACTATCCTACGTGTCCTAAGAGGCAATCCCTTATCATGTGGAAAGGTGCTTAATCGATACTTAATCTCTACTACATTGTCTACGTGATCAACGCGTAGGAATGCAACGTGCTTGCCTATCACAATGGGATCTATGAGGCATTAAAGAAACTCCTAAATTTTCAAAGGCACATATATGGTAATTTCGGTGTTTTCTTAAGTAAATGAAGCGATTTCTTGCGAAAATGATAAATTTGATAAGGTAGACCTGATGATGGAAATCGGGAATAGCAGGTGAAACTTTAGATACATAAGCCAATAATTTCGAGCTCCGTCGTCTAATTTGAGCAATTCTTTTTTTAGACTTATATCATTATTCACCAGTTTGTTGGGGATGTTAAAATTACTGACAAGGGAAAAAAGCGATTCGGTCAATGCTGTCGTACTCATTAGTAAAGTCAGAGCCTGCGTTGAAATTAATTTAATTTCTTGGTTTTAGATCGACGAGGTTTGCATTGGCCGATATAGAGTGAGTATTATTAATTAACATTTTTTAATGAAGTAAGAAGCAAAATTGTACTTGCATTATTTAGCTTTATTTAAAATAAATACATTTAAAGGATGACTCACACTAGGACGGGACGGGACGGGACGGGACGGGACGGGGCTTTTTTTAGTATGGAAGGCGTCACGTGTTCACAGAGCCCAAAACTCTGACAGATCGGAAGCATCGGAAGGCCCCGTCCAGCGCCGGCCACGCTTTTTTGGTATGAAATTTGATCGGATCGGAGAGCACGGAAACAATAAGCTAAAATAAGTAAGTTACCAAATGTCATAAACTTGTATGTGAAATATGAGGGCGCAGCTGCTTTCTGCTTAGTCGGTTTATATTACTTGGGACAAGGAGGAGTTACTTACAAAGACTGTCAATTTCTAAATAAAGTCGCCTTTCTCGTGATGATTGCCGGAATGAAATTATTTAAAGCGTTATAAATCAATTTAATTAAAATATATTTACAGCATGGAAATGCTATAGATAAATTATTCTTAAGAAAGAGTTGATTTTGATCGTATGTAAAATATTATAAATAACTTTTACCTACGATATCCAAGGCAACGTGATCTAATTGAATGCAATAATATATTTATAACTTGTAATACCAAATGATTCTTATATTTGATTCACTGACAAATTTTCACGCATTTACATAGTACAATTTAATCTTCCGTGACCCATACTGACATGAATATGAAAAAAAAAAAACGGTTGAATCTCTCGTATTTTAATCACAATTGGCGTGACATGTTTAGGATAGGACATCGGATAGGGTGATGTCACCTTCGCAGCACAGCCAGCACCCGTTTAGAGAAAGTCAGGAAGTGTTAAAAATATTTATTGTAGATAATTATACGCCTATAACACTCACTGGGGACTCCAATAACACTCAAGGAGGCATTTAGCAACCTAAAACCGATGCTTGGTTTCGTTGAGGAGCTGGGGTGGTTGGAATAGGGCTACCTCGTAGCACGCAAAAAAGGCACGATGGATGTCGAGTTGCGGAAAAGGGCCCAGATAAACTAACTATACGCCTATGCTACACAGTGTGAGGCTAAGTCACCATACAAAATATCAAGGTGATATTAAAGTAGAAAATAAACTCAAGATCTGTACGGCCGGTTGGTTTATCAGAGTATTATACAATATTGGATTATGTATTAACAAATACAAACAAAACATACAAATTAATTTATACGTATACTGGTATTAACGGTTTCCCGAAGAACGTCTTAAATATTACGGTTAACAGTCTTCATTATTTACTATTCTGCTACTGATTGGAACTTATGTTACCACAGACGGCTCGAGTGTCTCAGAATATACGTCAAAAAGAGGTATATTGCTAAATGTCATAAATTGCTGCGTGAAATACGGGCGTAAAGATAATATTTTATTTAGTCGGGTTAATCAAGCACGTGGTATTGCTGCTATAAAAAAATAATTAATAATAGATAAAATGAGCACGGGTTTTTAAAATCAAGTGCTGGTATTTGCACATGGTACATACTATTAACAATTACGTTTTTTTTAATCGCTTAGGTAGGAAGAAAAAAGTTTTTTGTAATTTCATACATGCCAAAAACTGCTTTAACTGTATATGTATATGTAAGTATAAAAGCTATCGTGCCATTTGTGTACTGCCACTGTACTCCATACTAATATAATAAATGCTAAAGTAACTCTCTGTCTGTCTGTTACCTCTTCACGCTAATATCGCTGAACGGATCAAGATGGAATTAGTAGGTATGGGGATAGTTTTACTCCTAGAAAAGGACATAGGGCAGTTTTGGTCAACTTCTACGGAAACGTAGTCGCGAGCAAAAAATAGCAACATATATAAGCGTTCACTAGTCGCAAGTAGCGAATGCAAAACCGGTTATTTTTGTATGGGCGTAACCGGTTATAACCGGTTATTACATACAAATCATAATCGGTTTTGCATTCCCTAGTCGCAAGTAGGTATTTCGAAGTATGGTGCGATTCGACAAGCGCCCTTGTAATAATACAAAAAGTGTGGTGTTTCATCAAATTTATTTATTTCTAATAGAAAATTACATTTATGCACAAAAGAATACCTACATGCTTGCCTGATAGCAGTTATTTTGCCTTAATGTAGGTAAGTAACTTTTTGACTTTTTGCGGTATAGTTTGATCACATCAGTTTGATCGCAAAATATGACGAATTCATAAAATGTTCTTCAAGGTATGGAAGTACGTAAAGCTTCTATTGAAGTAACAATATATACAACGTGCGAACTAATTTTGACAGAAAACGTCATAAAACCTAAATATGTTGCTGGCGTGGTAGGCAAGACCATAGAGGTATGATTGCGCGCTAACGCTATTACATATTAGTTCTGTAGGCACGACAGCACACGCCATTTTTAGGTTTTTGGCGTTTAAAGGGTTAACCTTTTCGCTGCCACGGTAAATAGATAATAAAGTACGTCATGCTCCCGGCAGAACCACCTCGTTATTAATGAAAATAGAAGCATCAGAATGTATATAAAGTATACAAGTATCTACATAATTCTTTGACCATCTGTAACAAATATACATGCCTGGGGTCCTTGTAAACCTTGTTGTAAAGAAGTCTTGAGTCTTGAAGAAAACCACCATAATTTATTTCATACCACACATACTATTTACACATTAATGCAATCAAATAACTTTACATCAATTTAACATGTATAATGTAGAACTGATGTATATGTGAAGTGTAAGAAGTATATGTGGTAAGAAAGATGGTAAATTGCTTACAGTATGCTTAGCACAACTTACACTGTCGCCTGTCAATTCATACATTAAGTCGCGCCCGATCTATGAACTCGCGCGCGAGAACGTAACATATGCTAGCCCTACAGATATATATACACTATATACATTCTGATACATATACAGAATGTATGAATGTATATATAGATATATATACATTCTGATGCATTTATTTGCATTAAAGACGAGGTGATCCAGCCGGGGATCATGACATTAAGTGCCACCATCACCAAGTAACAAAATAATCATAGCTAAACGTATATTTGATATGAAGTCATGGCGTGTGAGGCACGAAATGTAGGGACAGGTGAAATAGTCGTATTTTTATAGGTACCGTAAACTAGGACTACTTTGACTTTTGTGGTCAACAATTCACTTAGGTATATAATGTACAAAAGAACCGGATTTTTGAGCACAGGTTTTAGAGTTTTATAATTTTAACAGAAAAACATGATAAATTAATGAATAGCTTCATGGATTCATCATACTATTATATTTCTAATGCTCATGCTATTGCACGATAAATTACTAGTTGTTGGATTAACAATCGATGAACGCACCATTTCAAGTAACCTGAGTTTTCCGGTACCTATACATCACTTGTATTTGGAAATCAAACAACAACTAATTTCAATTTATTGGTAGGAATAAATACTCCTAAGACTTAGGTGCTAAAAATTCTTAGTAAAAGGTTGAATACGTATTTAACAAGAGTATAGGTACAAAATCTTCAGATACAATCATCTTCCGATTGCCGCATGCCAAGTTCTTGATGCAGAACTGTAGCTTGGTGTCCCGTATTGTCCATGGTATATGAAATTAAAATACAATAATAAAAAAAAGGTTAAATCGCTGCCTATTCATATTTTAACTGTAAAAACCTTTGTGACAGAATGACCCGACTAAATTCATGATTATAGGTCAACGGGAGGTATCCTATACGTACATTTTGATTCTCTAAACAAATGTATGGGAATGTATCGATGTATTCTCTGATTGCGATGATGTAGAGGCAGCGGGGTGTTACTAAGCGTTCTACGGTACCACCAATAGGTAGTGCCTTACTAGTACTAGGGCAGCCCTAACTATAACGGGTCTAGGCGGAAAGACGGACGGATGGACGGTCGGATAGATAGACAGACGGACAGACGTACAGCAAAATATAAGGGTTCCGTTTTTTTCCTTTTTACGGAACCATAAAAACAAGACCTTCAGTACAATACATACTTTCAACCGTTTTCTTATCTTATTTAAAGTCAAGAGGCCCTAACGAATATACTTCGACCCATTGGGATCCACATCCACCCCTGAGCTCCATCTCCATGTGAGGGAATATGGAGCTCAGGGGTAGTGCTCTGAATTCCTTTGGCTCCAGGTATCCTGCAACAGGGTCAAACACAAAACGATGTTCGGAGTCTTTCCGGTGCACTTTTCGAAAGTTTGATTTTCTTATTGAACCTAGCCACATAAAAAAGTACTCCTTTTTTTTGAACTGTATAATAAAAATCATGTCTATATATCTAAAAGCTGGTAACTGTTGGCCACGGGAAAGATTGGCTGTACAGTTCAGCTGAACACACACTTTTTTTTCTTGTTGTCAAACGGAAGAATTTCTATTGAGGCAGCTAGAAAACGAACGATAATTTAAGAAATGTCATAAAATGTGTGCACTTTCTCTCACTACCAACTGATAGAGATTTAATTATCCAAATGTATAATGCGACAGTGATATGTTAAAGAAAAACCGGCCTAGTGTGTATCGGGCCACGTATTATTAAGGGTCCGTCACACAATGAAAAAGTTGTGCAAGCAAAAAGGCGTAAGTGTCTTTATAATATTAAGGCAGTTATGTCCTTTTGTAATAACGTTTTGTATCCTATCTTCCAGATTTATTAAAAA
Organism: Lathronympha strigana; assembly: GCA_949128165.1. Classification (NCBI taxonomy): domain Eukaryota; kingdom Metazoa; phylum Arthropoda; class Insecta; order Lepidoptera; family Tortricidae; genus Lathronympha; species Lathronympha strigana. The sequence goes on along the minus strand of OX421918.1, from coordinate 8,415,153 downwards.
AAAATTTGAGCTCGCGTTCAAAAAAAAGTAAGAGGGGGACACACTTTTTCAGAAAATATTAGATTAATAATAGTTATAAAAACATCTAAATTATTTTCAAAGGCCTATCCTAAGCCTAATGATTTAAATGACGACTTAGATGTCGAACGAGAAAGGAGAGTAATGGCTGTAAGAGGCAATATGCTCGCCCGCAGGTTTGCACGTTGTAACGAACAGGTGAAACTGACGCTTTTCAAAGCCTATTGTCAAACATTTTATACGTGCAGCCTGTGGGTGACATTCACGCAGAGGGCCTATAACACAATACGGGTGCAGTATAACAACATCTTTAGGATGCTGCTGAGGCTGCCGAAGCACTGTAGTGCCTCTGGTATGTTCGCCGAAGCAAGAACTGATGACTTTTTTGCCATTAGGCGTAAGAGGATAGGTTCACTGCTAAAACGAGTGCGGGGCAGCAGCAACAGCATGCTAAGGTGTTGTGCAGAACGGTTGGACGGCCCGTTTATACAATATTTTGTGAAAGTCGTTATAGGCAGGGCCAAGTAGCCCCAAAATCAGTATTTAGTTATAAGTCTGCTTGTTTTTCTTTTTTTTTTATTCCTTCTCTTTTCATACTTTACTCTTTCATATGTAGCACTAACTTTTTAGCATAATTTAGGATAAGTTACTAACAAAGATATGGATACATATGGTCCGAAATAAACAATTTTTTTTTTTTTTTTTTTATCCGATGATGTGCCAAAAGCCCCCCTAAGCATATTTCTGTTCGCAATTTATAGGTAAAACTAAGTAGCGGCATACAAAATACACTTATAGCTATAATATATTATGTATCATATGCTTTATAACTACTGAGTCAAATAGCTGTGACAAACGGACGGACGGACAGACGGACTGGACGAAACTAAAAGGGTTCCGTTTTACCCATTTTGGCTACGAAGCCCTAACAATGACTATACAAGTTAAAAACTATTTTTGCATAACAACGCAATTTTGACACACATCTATATATTACGATTTATTATATAAAACTAGGTTTAGCAAAGGACTAAAAGTTTTTAAAATAATACTACATCATTTAACTAAGTATGTTATCAAGAACATTGACTGAGTGGTATGTTGTGGAGTAGGAGTAAATAAGTATAAGGATTAGCTATGCCACTGATCTGCTGAAAAATTTGTTTAAGAATGTGCAAATCCGCCCAGCCTGCAGACAGATAGAAAGACAGATAGACAGACACACAGGTGAACAGATGGTCAACGAACAGACAGACGGACGGACGGATTGACAGGCGAACAGACGGACAGACAGACGGACAGACCGACGGACGGACGGACAACAAAGTGATTCTATAAGGGTTCTGTTTTTCAATAATAATAATAATAAATCGTAGAATATTTAGAAATAAAGTCACTTGGTTTATAAGGTATTCCGTTGAATTGAGAACCTGTTTCAGTATTAGATGTCGCCCAAGAATGAGTACTACTATTATGAACTTATTGTACTTCATTAAAAAAACATATAAGTTAAATATCCCTGTTTTATATTTTTAGATGTAGAGTTCGAAAACCCTGACTACTTAAAAATACTTTTTTGTATTTTAATAAACTTAGGTACCTACTTATTAAAATACAAGAAAATTAAACTTCTTACTAGGTGGTCAGTTGCCCATTCTTGTAAACTTAGAACGCAGCCCATTTTTGAAAATAATAGTTTCACGAAAGGGAGTCCAAATCAGCGTTTATACAGGCTGATTCATAAGATGTGAGTAGGATTTCTACTACTATTATAAAGCGTACTTCGTAATCAACTTTAGTTTTCTGACAAGCTTTGTTCTTCAAATATTACACTCCGGAAACAAGCGTTCTGTTATTTTCTTTTAACGGAACCCTAAAAAACCTCCATTACACACATACTTACAATAAAACTTTCTCGGTTTTAGTAAGAAGTCTATGTATACATGGGCACCATTGTAAATCTCTCCCTCATAGGCAGGAGCTGTCACTAAGCGTGTTACGTTATTACTTAGTAAGGCAGACTCTTACTATAAAAGGCCTTGACAGACAGACAGACAAATGGACGAACGAACTACAAAGTGATTCTATAAGGGTCCTGTTTTTTTTTTCCTTTAGTGGGAACCCTAAAAACAAAACTTTCACTACGCACTTACAATACAATCTTTCAACCGTTTCCTTAAACCCTGATATTACTTGTCTTGTTTTTTCTATATATGTATACGTCACAGTAAGATTGTGAAAACCACTAAATTGTATATATAATTTTCTTCGTGAAATAAATGAACTTAACTTAACTTAACCGGCTTATAATCTAACTAGGGAGATTCTAATGTATGGGAAAATTGTGAACTGTGTCGAATCGTTCTATAGATGATTAGACCACCGGTTGGCGTAGTTGGTGGTGATCCTGCCTGCTATGCCGATGGTCCTGGGTTCGAATCTCGGTAAGGGGGTTCCGAGGAATTGTTCGGACTAATCCCTGCCGCTTCTTTCCGCCATCGCCCTACGCGACAATATTTCCACTCTCACCATTTAGATGGTTGGCAGTCCTCAACTGTGCGCTTTTCCCGGAACTTCCTGCCTCGCACAGCTAAACTGTGGAACGAACCGTCGCCAGCGGTGTTTCCGGACCGATACGACCTTCAAACCTTCAAGAAAAGAGCGTACTCCCACCTTAAAGGCCGGCAACGCACTTGCGACACCTCTGGTGTTGCGGGTGTCCATGGACGACGTTAATCGCTTACCATCAGGCGATTCGTTTGCTCGTTTGCCACCTATAGCATAAAAAAGGGCATTTATTTGTGTGATGAACACAGATATTGGTTTCTGAGTCATGGATGTCTTCTATGTATTTGTATATTATATATATCGTTGTCTGAGTACCCGTAACACGAGATATTTTGAAGGCAATTACGCCTTTTTGCTTGCACAATTTTACTATAATATTTATCAACCCATAATTATGTGTACTTAATTTCAAAAAGTGCAAATGACGGACTTAATATCTTGAGGCACTCTCTACCAGTCAAACAGAAACTTGTCTTTGGTACACGATCATAAACATTGACAATGAATTCTTAGACACAAACCAAAAATAATATATTGTTCTATTAATTGTACAGTCAACTACTAAGATATGAATACAGCCATAGTGCCAGAAATATGTATACAGGACTTTATTGCCTGAACATTAAGGTGTTACCCGCCTGTAAGGGTGCCGCGTAAAAATTGCGATGTCCATAGAAGAGATATAACCATACCAAACCTTTTTTAAGAAGCACTTGCAAAAAAGAGTTTGCTGTCCAAATCTTCAATACAATATGGAAAGAGCCATAGCCTCTTAAACTTCCACGTATCCTAGTCGAACTGTGACATTAACTATCTTCGTTTACTTGTATTGATTACAATGACCAAATATCTTTTTTGACGATACCAAAATGCCCGAGCTCTCCATCCTAAAATAGAGGGAGCTGGTTTTGAACGAATCTTCAGTAGTCAAAAACCTGCGAATAATACTTTTTTTTAATAATTACTTATCTTTAAAATTATACTTTCGGGAAATATTGCTTAGGTACGCTCTTGCTACTCCCTCGTCAGAAAAATTTTAACACTTCGTTACCAAGCCCCTTAATTCGCGGGCTCTAATGTAGGCAGGGTGAGGGAAGGAGGTACTTATTTATTATGTATCAAAGTACATGATAGCCCGCGAATTACCGGGCATGGTAGACGAAGGATTAATCCTTCCTCCACTTTTAAAGTCAGTTGTAAGTAGGTACCTAAATAAATATTTCACAAACATGCTCAGAAAGTCAGTCTCATTTCATTCCCAAATAAAAGACGTAAAGTATCTAAGTAATCATTTAACCACCTCTAGCAGGGCGCGGACGCAGCGGATAATAATGGATTTTGTAGGGTTAATTCCACTCCTAGTGGAAAAAAAAACCTCCTGGCCCCGGGGGCCCCGCCCCGCAGGCCGCGCCTGGACGTAAATGTTCGAAAAAAGCACTAGATAAGGTGCCGTGGCGGAAACAAGGGTTGCCTCGCCCCAGCAACCACCTCGTCAGTCAATCCCTTACTTTCTCGCCTCGCCAATAATGTACCCTCATCACAAATACTCATCAAATGTATCCTCATCATCATTTCACCCTCGTCACAAAAGCTAATCGGCTCAGTATAGTTTTGTATGTATCTATGATGTTGCAGTAGAATACACTACACAACAAACCCACATAATTAATAATTATATAGTGTTTTGTATTTAAATATTGCTTATGATGATACCTAATATCTATATTTTACCTGAAGCAGCAAACAGACTGACTATTTTTCTTGGAATGAAGCGCCGAGCGATAATGTACATAAGACAAACTCCACAAGTATATTCCGACGCATATTACTATTACACACGATGCAGGAACATAAAAATATAATGTATTATTATGTATTAATAGTTTAATAGCAATCGCTAAGATTAAATATTATTAAAACGGTGAAGCAAAAAACATTGACATTTAAAGTCGATGACAGCTAGCAAACCTGCATAACATCGATGCGCGCGCAAGGCTTGACAAAAGTGACATTTGAAAAAATCGTCTAGCCCGGATAGCCCGGACACCTCGGATAGGCCCGTCCCGTGTCGGTGGGTAATCGGTGACAGCTTAGAAAGATCGGAAGCCCCGTACCGTCCCGTCCCGTCCCGTCCCGTCCCGTCCCGTGCTAGTGTGAGTCATCCTTAAAGAAAAAAAAAATACATTTGAAGGCAGTTAATTTTCAAATTTAGCTCAGAAATGTTTTTTATATAAAATAAAAGAAAATGTATATTGTTTCTTCGTTTACTTCGGAGATAAGGGAAAGGAGTAGTTTTTTTTTCCTTTTTTACAAATTCGTTTTTTCAAAAAATATTTGCATAGGTACTTACATATAAATTCTGTGGTTACATCTTTTAGGCATACCAGCCACAAGCCGGAATCGGAAGAGAATGAAACAATTACAACAACGGATCAAAATATTAATGCATACACTGTAAGCATAATTATCGTTACTTCTTGAACGTGTATGGTCGTATGCAAGTGTTAATGTAAATATTAAAAAAATGCGTCAAATATTCGGCCCTACAAACTAATTATTACTTTGTCCCCTTTGTTTTTTATAAGGGAAATAGGGCGGTGTGCTAGGGAGAGGGGGTGTGATGCTCGTGTGGGTTCTTTCCTGGCGCAAAGGCTATCCATCGCCATCCAGCGCGGTAACGCAATGAGTGTGATGGGCACCTTTGCGTCGGGAACACTTTTTGAGTAGTTTGCTAAGAATGTTTTTGAACTTTTGTATTTTGACATGTGATATTTTGTAATATTGTGAATACAAGAGATATAAAATTATATTATAAATTATGTAAGCAAGTCTCACTTATATTTACGGCTGTTGTTATCCTTAATACCAATTAAAAAAAAACGAATTAAAACATATATAAAATATTTATCATTGCAGCTACAATCAGATATGGCCAAATTCATGGCCAAATTAGATGCAAACACCTCAATCTCCGTGTTAGCCAAAACAATTGAAGTTCACGACATAGTGCTATGCAAAATAAGCGAAAGGTGGCGGGGAAGGTTCTTTAGAGCTTTGGATGACAAGTACGTCGACGAAAAACCGGAGAAGAAAATAATAATCATCGTTCATGGTCTGACCCCTATGGGGTTCAGAGAAGTCCCTTGCTTATATTATTACAAGGGTTTTCAAAAGTTATTGGACATATACACAAGACATATAAACAAATTTGATATATTTTTAATTCCAATGGGAAATCCGGATGGCATCGGGGACCAGTCTGTAAGTGTTATTTTTATTCGTTATTTTGTTATAGTAGTTTATGCTGCTGCTATACATTACTACATACCTAATAACGGGCATTCAAACAAGATGTGATAACATGGGTGAGTTAGTTAGTTTTCCTGGGCTTTTTCCGCAAATCGACATCCATTGATCACATGAGTATGAAATGTCCATTTATTTCTATGTAAATGGTTAGGACCCGTAGTAGTTACTTCTTTTCTGACATTTATGTTTGACGTAATAATATTATTAAATATGTATGTAAAGGTGACCGCGGCGATCGTAATTGCTACCGTGGTATTTCCCTTTTAAGCATCGTCAGCAAACTGTTTGCAAGTGTCCTACTGACTTAACTGAAAAGTCTTGCCGAACGTGTGTATCCCGAGGCCTAGTGTAGTTTTTGATCCTAGCGTTCGTCGTTTTGAATGGTCAGACGTCCGACGCTTTCGAGATGCGAAGAGCTGCGTTTTAGCAACCACGTTATTCGGCTTTTGGTGACACGCAACAGGAAGTTCACCTACACACAAGAGCAAACGGTAAATTGTTCAATATTGACCTTCTCAAATCCCGCCGCAACCGTGTGGATCTATTTATCGACAGTTTGCTCTTTGCCGATGACGCAGCGTATGTTGCAAGAACTTCTCATGGAACTTCAGGTTCTCCTGGACAAATTTGCTCATGCATGTAACGTTTGCTCCATGTCTATAAATACTAAGAAGACCGCAATTTAGCGCAGAGCTACACTTGCCAGCCGTCCATCTTGCTGGAGAGTGAGCCTTTAGAAAGTGTTGATAAGTACTGTTATCTTGGGTCGTTTATGTCGAGCAACCTATCCGTAGTCGGGGAGGTCAATATTCGTATCGGCAAGGCGGCCACAACGTTTAGCAAGCTGCGTACAAGAGTGTGGAATAACAAACACCTTACCATAAATACCAAAATGGCCGTATATCAGACCAAGTACACTCTTGTACGGTGCCGAAACCTAATGGTCGTACGGTGACCATGAACGAAGACTCAATCTTTATCACATGCGCTGTCTTCGAAGTATTCTTAACATCACATGGAAGCACAAGCTTACAAACGAGAGAGTGCTGGAGATCGCACAGCTTCCTAGCATCACCGCTCCACTCGAACAGAGACGCTTGAGGTGGCTAGGACACGTGCATCGCATAAGCAGCACCCGTTTGCCCAGGCAGACTACGCTAAGCCACGTAACATTTGACAAACGTTAGGTAAGTCGACCCATGCTACGATTTAAAGACTGTGATTGTAACTCGTGGGAGGAACTTGCTTCGAACCGCAATGAGTGGAGAAGTATCGTCGCGCAATGTCGAGAAACTCACGACAGCACCTTGTTTCAAGACTTGGCCAAAAAGCCTGCAAAAAGGCACAACCGCGATACTATCTCACTTGAATTGAATTGACTTGTAAGAAATGTGGACGATGCATGTCGCTCCCGGATAGGTCTATATAGTCATGAGAGAAGTTGCCTCTCGCATTCAGACACTGTTTAAATCATCTGTCAAGATGTACGAGTATGAGGCCTTACGATGATGATGCCTAAATAGAAGAATACTTAATACTTATTATAGATAGGTACTATATTTATCCTTATCATGTTCAGATACTTTGGTATCACCATGCCCATATAAGAGTTTATATTCTCCTTATTTACTCTTCTTTTCTTATATAGATAGATGTAGTATCTAATGGGTGGATATACGATCAGAAAGTAGCATTTCACCCTTTATTTTTTTTGCTGGAACAGCTCAAAACGTGGAACAAGAACAAGTCGCCTCAAAATGCATGTTTTGGCGTGTGCGTGGACCGCAACTTTGACGTGGGATGGAACAAGACCCAAACTAGCCACAGCTGCTCGCAGCAGTACCCGGGGCCATATCCTTTCTCGGAACCCGAGAGCCGCGCGGTGGCGGACCTCATCCACCACTATAACCACAAGATTGTGGCGTACATCCACGTTCACGCCGGGAGTTATGACAGTAATTCATTCAAGGTAATCTGGTTTATTCGTTAATTAAGTTTCGCTATAGGTAATACAGGGTAAAATAAAAAGGACCGGTGGGATTGCGAAACATTTATCTAAGGTACAAATAAAAATAAATGAACGGGAAAGGTTGCTAAGTAGTGTAGAAAACGAGGTTATAGGTATCTCAAATCAAGTTGAAAGCTTGGTTGAAAGACTTCCTCAATCTACAAATGTTGACAACTTAAATTTCAACAATTCTACACAAGAAGATGAGCAAGAGCCTGCCACCCAAGGAAAACTATGTGTGATTAGCAACTATTCTAATCATTTGTTAGAGCGGTTAAGCGCACATTTTCCAGTGAAAATATGTGCGTCTACTTAATACCTGGAGCGGGAACGCGCGATATTTTTCGTGACCTTAGAAGTAAACTTCAAGATTGTACGCTATCTGACTTTTGTATTTTTTACATATTTAGGAGTCAAAAACTTTAAAAGTAAAGTAAATTATCATAGTTTAGTCAATTTACTCGAGAGCAGTTAAGCCTTGTCCAACATACTAATATTATTATATGTTTGCCTACAAACTCGGCAATTCTTTAAATTTGTTAAATTAATCGTGTAGAAAGAAATGTTTAATAACATACTATATAAGGATAATTTAACATATAACTATAGGTATATTCTGGACTCAAATTTTAATCTGACATATATAATAGTTTTATGTTTTCCCGTCTCGGGAATCTAAACAGACGGGGTTTCCCTACGGCATTTTATGATTTCATTGATCTTCTAAATTCAGCCGGAACAAACCTGTTCAAAGGTTACTAAAGCTGGTAACTTTACTGATCCTCTAGAGTCTACGCAGCAAAATACGTTTTTTCGTGAATAATTCTACGTCTACCACCTTGTCCAATGCCCGCAATTCCAATGAAAGAGATTTAACAATCTTAATCTTAGAACATAACGTGTGTGCTGAATAAGCAAGATGAGTTGTTTTGATTGTGTATTGAACGATTGTAGTATAAAGGGATCGATTTTAGACGTGTTACGTCTCAGCGTGATATTTATGTCACAGGAATCGGAATACAATTTTATTAAAAGTGATGTCGCTATTCTCACGAGGGAAAATATTGACCCTACGTTTCGAGCCCTTTACAGTCATCATCTTAACCCTGTGAAAACTAGTGCTGTAAAGGGCTCGAAACGTAGGGTCATGGTGTTAATAAACGCGATTAATCCGTTCTAAAGTGTTTAATTTCAATGAATAACAATCGCAGTAACAAAAGACAAATATATGCATTAAGACTTATAATAAAGTGCCTGAGGTTATTAAAGATTTACCTTTCAGACAATTTAAAAAGGCCATGAAGTCATGGCTTATAGCCAAATGTTTCTATAGCATAGATAGATAGTAGATACATGAAGTTTTGGACTATAAATAAGTACTTAGATTAAAGTCTAAGTCTACAGATCTGTACATCATGCATGCCTGGATGGCAGCTTTAGTGATACTCATATTATACCATTGTCATCCTACTCTACCTAAAGTCGTGCGTAATAAATTCATTTCATTTCATTTCCTCAGCTGGGCCGCCATGGCCTCTCATGTGTTAAAAGCGCCGGCCGCTTCTACCGCCATGGTACCATAAATGACCTAGTCCGTCGTTCGCTTGCCACCGTCTCTGTGCCTGCAATCCTAGAACCCGTAGGCATGGCAAGAGATGACGGCAGGCGACCGGATGGGACGATTTGGTATGGGACGCAACATGCGTTGACACGTTTGCGCAGTCCCACATCCAGGCGACCCGTACACAGGTTGGTGCTGCGGCTGGTCAGGTCCAGGTTCTTAAGCGCCGCAAATACTCGTCCTTAGCCAAGTATTACGAGTTTGTGGCGCTTGCAGTGGAGACCATGGGTCCCTGGTCAGCGGATATCTCTAAGTCTTTTATGCGGGCCTTGTCGGCGCGGCTGGTCGACGCTACCGGAGACCATAGGGCTGGCGCTTACCTCTCTCAGCGAATCTCGCTTGCAATACAGAGAGGTAACGCCGCCAGCGTTATGGGATGGGATCCATGCCGCAAGCCGATTTGCTGGACGGGGTTTTCCTTTTATAGAGGATATGTTGGTTTGTAGTTAGCTATTATTTTTATTATAGATACGAGTAAATAGATATGTAGATCATTTATTTATATTATTTGTACATCGTCATCATCATCATCGTTCATCACCTTTCAATAAATTATTTACACACAGGGAAAATAAAAAAAGTATCGTGGAAGTAATTAAGTAGTTACAATATTAAAACTTTTTTGTTGACACAAATCAAATTATTTTATTATATATTTTTTACAAATACAAATTATTTATTGTTTGAATGTGAGTGGTTACAAATGGTGGTAGGGTAGTGTTGACTTACATCACAATAATGTTACAACATTCACAATGTAGAATTTGAACGGTCCTTTTTATTTCATTCTGTATATCGATATCTATAGGTATATGTTACACTAAATTTCATTTTATAAGGCTTGTTAATATTCTTTACACTCATGTCCAAAACAGGCAAGCCGGTAATAAAATAAATGTGTACTTACTAAGAATGCATGCATGCGCCGGTCAATGCTGGTGAATAGTTGACACCCCTAATAGTCTTTTACAGGAAATGTATGTACTTACTTATACTTGATTTTGGGATCATTTCATAAGGAAATTTTTCATTTGCTTGTCATATCTCATTTCACTTTCCATACGTAGGGAGACGCAGTACTCTATCCCAAAGGATACAAAGACGTTCATGCAGATGACAAGTACACCGAAATACATTCGTCGATCGAGGAAGCTATGAGGAACGCCGGTTTCAGAGTATACAGTCTCACTGTGACCAGCTTGTGCAGGTGGTACGGACAAGTGTCTGGAACAAGTGTAGACTACGTAACTGAGGTAAGTAAGCAAAATTCAGTTCTAACAGCCAAACAACTGTTTATTCACTTTAGACATAGTACGGTGGGTCATATTCGGGTCGGTTGCAGCCCATTTTAATCCTTTAGTTTAGGTATTGAAAATGTCAAATTTGCTTCTTATTATGTGAACTCATTGTAAAAGTGGCCCACAGTGCGAATTTTAACTGTCTAGCATCAATTATTTTGACCCTTAATTCATACAAACTTTCAACACCTTTTTATCCCCTTTAGGGATAATAAACAAATGCTAAAATTAGTTTTTTTCGGTTTATAATAAGTAATAAATAAAATAACTTTCAAGCCTCACATAAAAATCATACAGCCTTCATAAAATCTTGTAACCCATTTTTAACCCCTTTAGGGGTTGAATTTCGAAGAACATACCTACAAAAAGTCTGTCGCGAAGGATTTTATCATAAAAAGTAAATGAAACATGAGTTTGATCATTAATTTTTCATTCACTTAAAATGCTTATATTTTTGATTTAAAAAAATTGTTTTGGTCCCATGATTTTTTTTACTGAACCGCGTAGCAAATGGTCCTGCCTATCCCCTGAATACGTATGTCCAACTCTCTGCCAAACTCACTGTACATTACTATTTCTGTATTGTTCCCTAAACAGATATATGGCATTCCGTACGGTTTGGAGTTCGTGATGCAGTCGTATAAGGATTCAGGCCTAACCACAACGACATCAGAAGAAATGCAAGACAACGTCCTTTCCGAAGTATGGCGACGAGTTATTGACGTTATATTTAATAATATATACCAAAGTACAACTAAATACTCTAGTGCGGAAAACTAGAATAAATAAGTACCTTTTGACAAAAAAATATATGTTTTTAAATAGGTACTTAAAATACGAATTTATTACTAATATTAAAAGCGAGAGCAATTTCCTTGTTTGTTTGTGTCTGTAAGCTATTGGTATTGTTGCAATCGCAAATGTCATTTCCACTGAAGAGCACGCCTTTTCCTCGATAACCCTACTGACGCCCTTTCAGTGTGACCAAGGTCGCAGGGTACAGGGAGAGTGCCGCACTGTAATATTGTATCGTCTCGTAATATCGTCTAGGGCAAATCTACTTTCAAACCTACATAGAAATCGTGTATACCTCGCTGTGCAAGTCTGTAATTGGGTACTGCATTCCAGTATCCCCATATATGTATATATATATATATACTCTCTGTATTTGGAACAAAGTGGTTTGTGCCGCATTGCCTCCAATGCGGCAAAAACCAGTATTTTACATATAGAAAGACCGCAACGTTCTGTTCTAAAAGTAACGTTAAGAAAATCATTCCGCTTTCCAATTTCTGCTCTCTATGCCCAAACTCAAATTCTATCAGTCCGTCTATTATTTATAAAATAATACTATATAATATACATATTTGAATACATAAATACAATTGAAAATACCTGAAAATTAAAAACTACCTTAAAAAAATACCTTAATAAAAACAGAAATAAAAATAAAACTACCTACCTTAAAAATCGAATCCAATCTTGTGCTAATTAAACACAAAGCATCTAAACGATTGCCTTGCTAGAAAATTACTTACTAGAAAAGCGCATTTTTAAACAATTTCCCGAGTATACTCTACTTTTGGTAAACGCAACATTTGGATTAGCGGTTTAACATTCAAGGTAACTTATAATGTTAACGGAATCATTCACTTCCGTTAAACTTCCCCAAAAACGTTAATCGTTAATCCAGTTCCTAATATTTACCAAAAAATGCCGTATACACCGCGCGGCGCCGCAAAACAACACGTTCTACCAAGTATGCGTAGACCGTCGACCGGTGAATGATAAATAAAACTGCGAAACGGTGCGAAACGACAGGTACGTAGGTAATAACCATAATATAAATTGTTTGATCATCGTATCAATACTTAGCGCTTAGAGAAAAAGTCATTAATTTTATGTGAATAGAAATACTACGATACTACGTACTTTTTAGATTTTGTGTATTGCCCGTGATAGAATGCGTACCTATAGGTGCCGTATGTGTAACTGTGTATGTATAAAGAATGAGTGTACCATATAAGTAAATTAAAACGTCACAATGATATAATCAGATTCTAGTTACGTTTTTAATAACGGATTATCGATTAACGAAGTTAAGTATTTGATTAGCGGTGCCCAGCTATGTGTACTATACAATACAAGCAAAAAAAAGTAATGTTTAAACTCTTGACCACGCTTACGTCGCTTAACTATCCGAGACTGAAAACATTTTACGTCGCGCGTCGTATTGTTCAGCTTAAAATGTCATAAATGTCTTATTTTGTTTACTTGTAACTAATTTCTGTTATATAAACTGTAATTGGTTCACCGTGATACAAGGGAAGCCTAGAGCGTAGCCCCTGTACTATTCTGTTATAACATTCATTGAGTAATAAAGTATTTTTTAAATCTTTGGGACCTTTGAAAGGCGTGCGTGGGGCCGGAACCAACCTACTTGAAAAGTAATCAGAATAAATTCTTAAAATTCTACAGCAATTGCCTTGAGCGGGTGGTAAACTCACACTCGGTTTTCTTGGACTCCATTCAGTACCCTTTCCCGAGTTTATCATGTAATTTAATACTGAAATAAGGAAAGAATTTCATTCGATTTTCATATATTATCAAAGTTTGCAGTACAAAACTTTGAAAACCTAACCTCAAAATATCCCAAAACAAACATCACATATCATCAAATAATATTATACCAGGTATTGTATTGAGTATTGGCTGCTATATTCCTTGAACTAATTACATTGTTCATATCAGATAATACTTTGGAAATCGAAGGAAGGAAATATCAGATAAAACTAAAATTTGTAAACAGCAGCAACAAGCAATCTTTTTAACTTAAGTACGTGCAACAGATAAAACATGTATTAGGTAGGTATATCTATTATTATACCTAATTCTGTATTCGAAAGATTTCTCGCAGATTGACGCTGTAAAGAAACATATATTTTATCAGGTGTTTAATAAATTGAGTCCGATTTCAGCCTATCCTACTTTTAAGTCATAGTTGCTGAACTGAACTCTGTCGTCAGGCATACAATAAATCTCCTCTAAGTGAATTAAAAATGTCGGAAACAATTATGAATAACTTAGCCTATATTTTGAATCCTGCCAATGTGCTCGAGGATGATGTTGTGCGCTTATTCCATGATATGTTAGCACAACATACAAGTTTCCGGCGGCGCGAGGTGGGGTGGTTGTTTAAGTACCCAGAGCTGATAGAACCTGTCCCGAGAGATGAGTCACATTTACAAATCAACTTCGATGGTGACGTTGGCAACTTAGGTAAGGTAGGGCACTAGACATGTATTTTTTTTAAATAGGTTGGTGACAGCAGATAGTGTAATTTAAATCTGCTGGTATCGGGGTAAACCTAATGGTAGTTATTGTATTGCTGTGTGTAGCGTGTGTGTGAATTACATAATAGCAAATCATTCTGTATCTTCAGTTAGTGTTGTAAATAGTTGTGTAATATATTTTAGCGCCCTATAATTATAATTACTACTACTAGTACATACAGCTACGGAACCCTTCATTGTGCGTGGTCCGACACGCACTTGGCCGATTTTTTGTCCTACTGTTACTGCGTATGTTTGCTTGTCAGACTATAGTTATAATACTTATAATGTTATAAACAAGAAATTATTCAAGTCTCCTGGTTTTTATAGCAGATATACTCTATGAAATAATCAAGTTAATTATTTCATACAAAATATACGAGTAACATATAAGTAGGTATCTATTCTTCGTAAGTAATTTCGTCTATACTTTGACAAGACTTATCACGGAAACACTAAAATAAATTATAAAATCTCATGGTGAATAGAAAAAAATCGCATAGTTGGGCTCTCATAAAATAAAACCGGCCAAGTGCGAGTCGGACTCGCGCACCGAGGGTTCCGTACAAACTTTATGTTGCAACTAGTAGAAATTTGACGTCAGCCACATGTATCGACAGATTGGGTCACTAGTTTGCACGGAGTTAGTAGGTATGAGAGTTTGTTATTACTAGATATTTTTTGATCACGTAAACCAAATTTTTACACTTTATTCATATGACGGTAGTACTTACAGCATAATGCCATATAAATTTAAAGAAAAAAATGAACCTAAGTTGTTAAATTACAAATTTATTTCAGAAAGGTTTTATTTTTATTTAAAATAAAGTTATGTAGTTAGGATGAATTTATTTTTTCTGTAATATTTAGGATAAAATTAATGTTGTGTAAAAAAAAACATAGTTTTACCTTCATAAACTTCGGAGCTAAATGGGGGGGGGGGGGGGGGGGAATGCATTTGTTTTACATTTTCGTTTATAAATGAGAAATTTTTCATTGTAAAAAATATATAAAAATAATGTGCAAATCAAGCCCTTTCAAATGGACCCGGGTATGTCCTTAAACTACGTCCAACAAGTGAGGTAGGGCACAGCGAAACGTCATCTCGCTTGAATCTGGAGCAGCCTGACTGGGGAAGTACCTCCACCTTACAGAATACCGAAGCCATAATAACATCACTACTTACTTTGTAGGTATGTGGTGTTGTGTTCCTCACGGTGAGTAAGGTTTCCAGAGCTCCAATCCCCCCAACCTCCCCCTTAATGACGATGACAGCGCAGATTAATAAGCTACCCCAGGAGGGTACCAGCTGCTCTAGCGCTGGAGAATCCCTTTCTGGGCTTCCATGCTCAGGTACTGTCGTGCCTGAGCGTGGACGCCGAGAGCGCCCCGTTTCGTACTCTGGGGGGGGCAAATCCGCGCTCCGCCATCCGCCATCCTCCCGAGGCAAGAGCAAGACGGCTACGGCAGCCCCTGCCACGCTCGCTGTGGATTTCTGCAACATCAGGGGTTTGCATTCTAATCTTAATGCTGTCCATCATCACCTCGAGACAGCTAAGCCGGCCTTGCTTTTTCTGACAGAGACGCAGATATCGTCTCCAGCGGACACAAAATACCTCTCCTACCCTGGGTACGAACTAGAGCATTCCTTTCTGCCTAGGGCTGGAGTGTGTGTGTACGTTAGAGGCGATATCAGTTCTCGTCGCCTCAGCAATCTTGAAGGTAGGGACCTTTCCACCTTATGGCTACGTGTTGATTGTGATGATCATCCTCGCGTCTATTCGTGCCTCTATAGGTCCCATAGCGGTGATGCCGAAACTGACCGACTCTTGGAGCAGATTCAAACGGCTGTGGATTCAGTGCAGCAGCAGATCCCATCCGCTGAGATCATCGTTCTTGGCGATTTTAACGCCCATAATG
Organism: Lathronympha strigana; assembly: GCA_949128165.1. Taxonomy (NCBI): domain Eukaryota; kingdom Metazoa; phylum Arthropoda; class Insecta; order Lepidoptera; family Tortricidae; genus Lathronympha; species Lathronympha strigana. The sequence continues at coordinate 8,399,079 of OX421918.1, read as the reverse complement.
CCGAATGGCTGGGCTCCAGCAAGACTGATCATGCGGGGAGATCTGTTCACGACTTTGCTCTGACCTACGGCTTGACACAACTGGTTACTGCGCCTACGCGAATCCCAGATGTCGAGAGCCAGGAACCTTCCCTGTTGGACCTTCTGCTGACTTCTCACCCGGTTGGCTATGATGTATCCGTTGCAGCCCCTCTCGGTTCCTCGGATCATTGCCTCATCCGGAGTACAGTGCCTCTCACGTGCCCGCCGCGTCGGCGAGTTGCTTGTAGCCGCCGTGTGTGGCACTATAAGTCAGCAGACTGGGACGGGATGCGGGTGTTCTTTGCGTCTTACCCGTGGGGGCAGGTTTGCTTCACGCCGGATGATCCTGATATCGCTGCTGACTCTGTTGCTGACGTGGTGCTTCAGGGAATGGAACTTTTCGTTCCATCCTCTGCGGTACCTGTTGGTGGCAAAACCCAGCCTTGGTTTGATCGCTCCTGCAAAAAGGCGTCTCGCCGAAAGCTGGAGTGCTACCAAGCCTGGGTAAATGCAGCGGCGGTACAGGATGTAAAGACCAGCGCTTTAAAAAAGGAGTTTAACTTTGCCTCCAGGTCCTTCAAAAGAGCCATTGCCAGAGCAAAGTCGTTGCACATTGGTGGGATTGGCGAGAAACTAGAGCGTCTCCCCTCGGGAACTCGTGCGTTCTGGTCTCTTGCCAAAGCTATCCAGGGGAATTTCTGCACGCCGTCTTTTCCACCTCTGCACACGGGAAATGATTCGTTGGCCCACGACGCAAAAGACAAAGCCGATCTACTGGGTAAGCTTTTTGCGTCCAACTCGACTTTGGATGACGGGGGACAAGCGCCGCCGACTATACCGCGGTGCGAGAGCTGTATGCCAGATGTACAGTTCCGCCAAAGCTTTGTGCGTAAGGCTCTTCGCTCCCTCGACACCCATAAGTCCAGTGGGCCTGATGGAATCCCTGCAATTGTTCTCAAGATGTGTGCTCCTGAGTTGGCGCCGGTCTTAACGCGTCTTTTTCGGCTCTCCTACTCTTCTGGCGTAGTCCCGACTTCGTGGAAGTCAGCTTTGGTGCACCCGATCCCTAAAAAAGGCGACCGCTCAAATCCATCCGACTACAGGCCGATAGCTATAACCTCCCTTTTCTCTAAGATTATGGAGTCCATCATCAATCGTCAGCTCCTCTGGTACCTAGAGGATCACCAGCTGCTGAGTGACCAACAATACGGTTTCCGTAGGGGTCGTTCGGCTGGTGATCTTTTAGTTTACCTGACACATTGCTGGGCACAGGCGATAGAGAGTAAAGGTGAGGCACTGGCAGTTAGTTTGGATGTAGCGAAGGCCTTCGATCGCGTTTGGCACAAAGCACTTCTTTCGAAACTTCCATGCTATGGGCTCCCCGGGAAATTATGCGAATGGGTCAGCAGTTTTCTAGCAGACAGAAGCATTAAGGTCCTAGTTGACGGTGAATGCTCAGACTCAATGTCTGTGAATGCTGGTGTCCCTCAAGGCTGTGTGCTATCACCCACGCTATTCCTCCTGCATATCAATGACATGTTGCAAACTAGCGGCATTCATTGTTATGCTGATGATAGTACGGGTGATGCCTCCTACACCGGCCGCGCCAATATTTCCCGGGAAAACGTCATTGAGAGCCGGAACAAACTTGTGTCCGAAATTGAGACCTCCCTAAAAGAAGTCTCAGATTGGGGTCGACTTAATTTGGTCCATTTGAACCCTACAAAGACACAGGTTTGCGCGTTCACCGCAAAAAAACTTCCGTTCGTCGCGTCACCTCGTTTTGAGAGCACTCCCCTATCTGCCACAGCCAGTATTGGAATCCTTGGCGTTGACATCTCGAGTGAAGTCCAGTTCCGCGGCCACCTAGAGGGTAAGGCCAAATTGGCCTCGAAGAAGCTCGGTGTGCTCAATAGATCGAGGCAGTATTTCACGCCGGCCCATCGCCTACAGCTTTATAAGGCGCAGGTTCGCCCGCATATGGAATACTGCTCTCATCTTTGGGCAGGGGCACCTAAGTACCAGCTTCTTCCTCTAGACCGCATCCAACGGAGAGCAGCTCGAATTGTCAACTGCCAACGTATTTCTGATCGGCTTGATCCCTTGGCGCTGCGTAGAGATGTGGCCTCACTCTGTATTTTCTATCGCATGTATTATGGGGAGTGTTCCGAGGAATTGTTCGGATTAATCCCTGCCGCTTCTTTCCGCCATCGCCCTACGCGACAATATTTCCACTCTCACCATTTAGATGGTTGGCAGTCCTCAACTGTGCGCTTTTCCCGAAACTTCCTGCCTCGCACAGCTAAACTGTGGAACAAACTGTCGCCAGCGGTGTTTCCGGACCGATACGACCTTCAAACCTTCAAGAAAAGAGCGTACTCCCACCTTAAAGGCCGGCAACGCACTTGCGACACCTCTGGTGTTGCGGGTGTCCATGGACGACGTTAATCGCTTACCATCAGGTGATTCGTTTGCTCGTTTGCCCCCTATAGCATAAAAAAAAAATGATACCCCACATGACCCAGTAATTAAACTTTTAATTTTTGACCGCCTCTTTTGTCGGGCATTTTTTATGAAAAATAAATTATAAAGTATGATAAATCTTTGCATTTTGGTAGAGTGGACCTGATGATGAAGACCAGGGATGGCAAAGTGGAACTGCTAAACCTAGCTCTAGGTATCATTCAATTTGTGACATTCATCTTTTTTGACTTGATTTCTACTCTGATGATGGAATTCTTGAGGAATTCAGTGAAGTCTTTTTTGAACGGCATGTGCATTGTGATTGGAGGGTTTTCATAATTATCTGGGGCATATTCTTACTGAAGCCAACATTTACCTGGAGTAGACCTTATGATGACGACCATGAACTATTGGTTATTCCCAGCTCAATCATCCGATTATATACATTCTTATTTTGTTTGTAAGGAAAAATAAAATACCCTCTTAGCACATAAAACTACAATTAAAAAGGGTATGCGTACCTACCATGTATGTTTGTTTCTGTCAGCTCCCGATATTTTGGCATTGATTCAACCGCCTTCATCGAGTTTGTTGTTAGTAAATGAACATTAAATCAAATGTGCGTACTTAGGAACGTATACAATTACCTACATTATGAGTTGCAGGGCTTGAATACCGGTATTTTCTCCATACAAAGAAAGGAACCGGTATTATTTCGGTCGTTTTTCGGTACATTGTTTATTATTTTATTCTTGATAGAGTTAAGGGTGAATCACACTAGCACGGGACGGGACGTGACGGGGAAGGACGGGAAAATCTGTCAATTTCTATAGAAAGAATCACGTGATAGCTCGGAGCCCTCGGATGTAACGTGACGCTTTCTATGGAATTTGACAGATTTTCCCATCCCACCCGTCACGTTCCGTCCCGTCCCGTTCTAGTGTGAGTCATCCTTTATGAATAAAACGAATATGTAACCTAAACGCATGATTGAGTGCTACATTAATAAAAACAGAAAATAGTTCAGAATATTGGGCAATGTGATTGCTAAAATAGCTAAATAAAGTTTTGGTGCTTAAAGCAAGTTCCTGAGCACCGCGCAGCGCATTACCGCCGACCGTCCTTAAGACGCCTTTTCCCGCGAAACGTCATAATATATGAAACCCATCAAGTAAAATAATACCACGTGATTTAATATTAATCTAATTCTAAACTCTATTGGCGTGAATTACAGTTTTTATTTTATTTATTTAATCGTATGGCGTGCTTACATAAACAATTACAAGAAATAGTAGCTAAAAATTTACAAATCCACATTCAGGGACCCGAGCCACGAGATTGCGTCAGGTGTTAATTTAAACAGATCTTCAGGGGATCCCGGGAAAGAGTGGAGTGGGCAACGTCGTATAATATGCTCCATGGTTTGGACCTCTTCGCCGCAGTCGCAGAGAGCCGAGTCCCGCCAACCCCACTTGTGACGAAAGTAGTTACAGCGTCCGTGACCTGTCCTTAGTCTGTTCACACGGCACCAGAGCTTGCGGGGCAGATCGAAACCGTCTGGTTTAGCTGTGGGATCTATGGATTGCAGGACAGTTCCATCAGTATTTGAGCTCCACTCATTTTTCCAACTCTCCTCGATATCAAAATCAGTAAGCGTCTGGGCTGTAATACATGCTGGCTGACGAGACTTTAAACGCTGGGGTGGGGGATGGCAAAAAGGCTGGTGGCAAGGTAGAAGCTGCTGTGATTGTATTTTCACCGCTTCTCTCTTTAACGCTTGCAGTCTACGCAGGCGTGGCGGAGCAATATGGCTAAGCACCGGGAGCCAATGACGAGGGGTTGATTTAATTGTGCCCGATACGCATCGCATAGCGTCATTTAGCTTGGTATTCACTTTTTTTTTTTTGTTTTTTTTTTGGTATTCAGTTTTTATTAGAATGGCACGTCGAAGTAGATTACCTACTTAATTTATTTTCGTATTAAAGGAGAGAATTCGCACAAGTATGTCACTGTTATCATTTGGACTGGCGTTCCGGGGAATTAAAATAACTTTTTTATATGCTGGAATGCCTGGTTCCTGTTTATAGCCATTTCTAGACGCCAAAAGAGTTTCTCCACCTTTCAAGCAAGCAAGCAGTTTCATACAGTACGATATGGACAACTTTAACGATATGCTCCTTATCGCATTGAATTTATAAGGTCTTAAATCTGAATGTGTCTCTTTGATGCCGACTGATGGTATTCAGAGCAAGTACAAAGCCCAACAGCCTACTTTTCTTTGCGAAGCTCAATAGAGCCCGTAAGCACTTGTTTTTGTGTCGCTGCATGTTAAAAATCGTTTTAACCATCAACGATTGAACAGAAGATTTGAGACGCTTTTTTGTGCATTAAATAGATGTTCCCATTCCTGTCCAAAACGGCTTGTCCGTTTTGATAGCATGAGGGCCTTCCACGAGCCACTTTGTTCGTTTGTTTGCCTATTTCCCTTTCTTATTGATATATCAAAGCGACAAAGAGACAAAAATACGAAAGAAAGACGAAGTGGTTCATGGTAAGCCCTCAGGCAACGGCTACACCAGTGACTATTTCAATCAAATAGGAATTTAAAATTGTCTTGAACATACTCGTACCAAGCCCGATCACTTAATAATTACCTGCTTATTTATTAACCGACTTCGAGAATTCGACGGAGGCGGTTATATGTTCGTCTATTTGTTTTATATATATATATATATATATATATATATATGTATATATATATATATATATATATATATATATATATATATATATATGTTCGCCGATTACTCCGAGATCGACCGTCCAATTTGGGGGTTTTTTTTGTTAGAAAGGAGTTACGTGCAATTTGGTCTCATAGAAATTTGGTGCTGATCTGATGGAATTCATGAGGAATCAAGGGAACTCCTCAATTTTTAAAGGTACTTACATGTAGTATACCTAGTAGTGTGACCATCAGTAAACCACAATTATTTCAAACGACCGTATTTCCGAATGATTCCATTAGAATTTTTTAATGCCAGTTCACAGATAAATTAATTGGCTAGGTACATGGTGATTTGTGAATTAAGGGAACTGCTTAATTTTTAAAGGCACATGTAATGTAGGTAATGATGATTTCGGTGTTTTCTTAAGTAAATTAAGCAATTTCTTATAAGCCATATAACTTAAGACTACTCGCCGATTGTGAAGTACTTTCTTACGGTACATGTTGGTACGCGCTCTCCTAAGGCGCATATACCTAAGGGATTCGGGGCCACGGATGTGGTCTCGGTAGCTCAGTTGGCAGAGCGATCGGCGTTAATTCCAGACTCGCAGGTTCGAATCCCGCCCCAGTTCATGAATTTTTCCACTTTTCCTATCTTTCTAAGAAATAACGGACTGAGATATACGTTTCCTTTTGTTTGTATTTACATATGTGAATTTATATGTAAGTAAGTGTATATCGTTGGATTAAAAGTATATAGTAATAAGTAAAAGTATAAGTAATTCATTTTGCCGTGGTTACTGCAGCAACCTCCAGAGGAAATAAACTGAGTGAGTTGGGTTAGTTTGTGGTTTTGACTTAAAAATCGGAGTGTAGGTACCTAGCTGTGATGACAGCAGCAAACATTGCCTAATAATTTACTTAGTGTGTACTATATACAAAGTAAATACACATTATAAAAATATTTGTCTCAGCCGCTCTTTGTTGTATTGTGTGACATTGCCCTAAAGATGAAAGTAGGCTAGCAGCGTTGACTCACGGCATTCATACAGACCTGATCCTCGGGTTAATGCCAAATCTCATTGACCTAAAGACGGGTTTTGATAACGGATCGCTTTGATTGTTAACAGTAACGAGTTGGCTGATTCCATGCGTGTGACCTTTTAAAGTCTGACCAGATATTTATGATCATTGTCAAGAGGGCGCTACTATTCTCATACGGCAACAATTCAGTATATATCATGTAAGGCCTACTACCGGGAAAATCGAATGAACGAAAATATATATCTCTATCTCTATCACACTTCTTCGAGCAAAATAAATGCATAAGCATAACGGAACAGACTGCTGTCATTAAAATTAGTTCCAATGAAACTCCGAAATATGGTCACGCTTTACCTGACTAAGGAACGAAGGGTTCTGAAATGTAAAATCCGTTGATTTTCCAACACAGACCCTCTCAATTACTAGACAACTCACGGTCACCGCTCATATGCATCGAACTAAGTAATTTAGTATGAAAGCGCGACCGCTTATTTCAGTTGCACCCAGCACACACGTCTACGATCTGTGCTCGTGAAAATTAAAATTATTGATAATTATTGATAATTATTGACCCTTAGGGGTGAACCTGGAATATTGTATACTCGATAGCAAAAGTTCCGGGTCACTAGGATTTTCTTGTATACGAATATTGGTTACGAATACAGCTAGCGTATTAAAATTAATTGACCCTTATAGATAATTTAATTGTCTTATAATGTATAAAATGTTATTGATTGAAGTGTGACGTGTCACATGAAAAAAACTAGGGTTGTCTTACAATTTATAATTTCTAAGTTTCGCACTGTTTTTGCTTTCATTTTTGTTCTGTCATAAAATCTATTTATAAGAAGTGGCGCAAATATTCACTATATTCACAAAAAGTTCACTACATATATTCAATTTTCGGTTTGCAAGCAAAAGGACGCCGGTTTTATTTTATCATTTTATACAAAATATATAAACTGAACATGTAATGTATTTTATTTGATTAATATGAAATTGTCTATAAAGTTTACTTTGTTTTAATACGCTAACTCTATTCGTTTTCGAGCTATTCAATGTTATTGACCCGAAACTTATGCTCTCGAGTGTACTATAAAATGGTGTAGGGTGGCTGTCACTTATGCTCATAGAATCGTAGAAATTTACAAGTAAAATAACTGCATATTTGTGGTGACCCCATTGTCTTAGGAAACGTTTCACATTACGGTGTCTGTGTAGTGTTTTCGAAGCAAAAAAAATTGACTGGTAGCAAATGCCGTATGGCATTAAGTCCGCCGTTGTATGATAAGTTTTTTCTTGTGCAATAAAGATTAAATCAATAAATAAAAGGTCACTTATACCAGCTTTATTAAAGGTACATATGTGTGCATGTTCGGCACTGCTAATAGGGTAACGTGACTAATCGTTCTATGAATTCGCCATAGTAAATTAAAAACATTCGCATTCTTAATCAATCTGCATTTTTTTTATTTTGTCATAACGAAACTTTTGAGTTAAGCAGTCACAGTATTCACGGTATTTTAGGAAAGGCTATATTTACCCGTATAAGTTCTTAGGATCTTTATTTCAACTTACTAGGTCTCTACGGTTGGGGCACCATGGCCTCACTTGCTTGAAGAGACTGCTCATCTGACCCGCCACGCTAGCAGAAACGACATCATCCGTCAGGGCTCTACTCAGCTTTAGCATGCTGGCCACTTTAGAGCCTTGAAGAGACCCGACGTGATGACGTGCCCTGGCAACAGGGTGGGTCTTAAGGGTGCCATCTATTTGGCATAATTTGTTTTGTCCGAATCGATTTTCGCCGAATCTTAATGTAGCAGAAACATAATTTGGCATAATGCACAATATGTCGAATACTATTTTATCCGAAATTATATTGGCATACAAAAAGTTGGTTAAGTTAGGTACGGACTGTGTCCCAAAATTCGGCCAAATCAAATTATGCTTAACTCGACCATGCCATAACAGTTCATGCGTAAAACCAATTATGCATACAATTATGCATACAAAAATTATGGGAAAAAATGAGAAAAAAAAATGAAAAATGAAAAATTATTTATTGGTTACACATTAACACATTACTAGAAACAAAAACAGAAGTCTTCTTTTAAGTAATAATTTTACTTGTGTCAGAAGGCTCCGCTCTTCAGTAAATATTAGTGGGTTATAAACCAATGTATAACGTTTAATTCAAGGTTTACAATTTTTTTTATTATTATAATTATCTGCTTATACATGCATATAAGGCGAGTAATATATACTTATTTCATATACAAGATTTACTTATTCTAATACAAGGGAAGACAAGGGGAACCGGTCTTTATTGAAGAGACCCGACGTTATGACTCTCGAGCCCGGCTAGTAACAGGGTGTGGGTCTTTACTGCATCCTCTGCTGAAGCTACATATTTTTGCAGTTCGCAATAGAGAGACCCTTGGCCCCTGCGGACCGGAAGCAATAAAACATTTAAAAAAATTAAGCTACTCATCCAGTCCTACGCTGGCTAATTCCTCGCCCAACGAATTGGCATTGCCATTCAGCGAAGCAACGCACCCAGCCATATGGGATTATGGTATAGGTATGGGACATTTTTACATACAGTTTAGGTCCCAATAGTTTTTAAGGTAGGTTTAGATGGTGTAGTAATAATGTTATTTATATTATTAATGCATAAATAAATAGGTATTAAAAATGACTGATGAATTATAATTGAGCTTTGAAATCAGCACTGCGTTACGGTCAGCGTCATCACTGAATTTATAAAAAAGGTATTTTTTTCTACTCCACCCAAACCTTATTATATCACTGTTGCATAAACTACTCTATAGTAGTTTACACTCTATACTCCTATGAGTATATTACCTATATGATTCAAACGATATTTGGGCGTCTGAACCTCGGGCCTCGTGACAAGTACATCTCGTGACTTTTTAGTGACCCGAACATTACGAGGTTGTCTAAATTAGGTACACAGTGATTGACAAAACGCTAGACTAATGCATCATTAACGAGAACATTTGCAATATATATTATGTATTTTAATAAAGGCCTTGTAATGTATGGACTTTATGATTTCACTAAAAATCTCAATTAAAAACAGATTATAACTACAATATGAAACGGGATTTTCGGCATTGTTGAAAGCGCCATATTTACGGAGTAACATTGTGTAATATCGGATGCTCAATAAGACAAGCATACATGGTAAATACCCTCTTTCAAATTGTAGTTATAATGAAAGTGACTATGTTAGCTTAAATCGTTAAAACAGATTTCATAATATTAAAATAGTTATAGTACATGAAAGTCGAACTAAATGCAATAAATGAAATCACCAATAAATTTATTTTGAATTAAGCAAACGAAATTTTAAATTGTGTAGGTAATTGAAAGAAAAATTTAAAAATTCCCCGCGTCGAGCATAATTTGTACTTGCGACCTCTCGAACACCGGTCAGATCGTTCTGCCAATTGAGTTATTTTTCTTTCAATTATAAAATCAGTAATATGTAGAAGTTAAAAATATGAAATTTCTGAATACCAAATCTTGCTGAATCAAGTTTTACTACCATAGTAAAGTTAAGTGAGTGTACTATTCCATTCCTAACATTTCAATAAAACATAAATTGTAAACCAACCGACTATATACTTAAACGCAACATTTTATGACCATAGGTAATATATAGCATTTTTACTTATTTCCATTACATTTCATGTTCAGACATATGCAACAGCTGGCAGCAGCAGTTGACCGTATGGTACTGTAGAATTTATGTAGGCACAAGTTAGTGTAATTCATAATTTCTGTCATTTTTATTACTCTAACGCAGGTCTCAAGAATACACGATCCTCATTAAAAAAAATGTTATTAACAATCTATTTAACAAGCGTATTGTTTGCATGACATTGCTAATCAGATTAAATTCTGAACGCGGGCCCAGATTAAAAACAACAATTAACAGATCACCGTTGTCGTTTACGGTTGTTGCGACGGCCGCGCGCGAGTCACAGAGCGTGCGCATGCGCAGTCCGCCCCGCACCGGTACCTCGCGCACACGCACCACTCACGCGCATCGGAGCAACCCAATGCTGACCGAACTTAATTAAAATTTGATACCGTTTTGGCTGCGTTTAGTAGCCTTATCAGTGTTTCAGATGGCTAAGTGCCTCGTATTTGTGATCGGTGAGTTTTATGTTCAGTTCTGAATTTAATTTTTAGCGTCTATTGACATAACATTTTCATAAATGAGTATAAGTGGGATATTTATATTCGAAAGGATTATGCATATTGTTACATTATAAACTAACATTCAAATATCGATACGATAAATTTCTTGCATTGTATGCATTACTCAAATTTACTAACTTTGCCTTCCGAACTTTGATTACCTACCTGCCATGCGAGTAGCAGTTGTAACACCACCTGGAACTACATCGAAAAACTGATTAGCTCTCCCTTTTATTTCAAAGACAAACGGGAATGTACTTAAGTAGGTACTTAATAATAATTAGTATAAGTACTTCCGTGATAATAAAATCTCAAATATACTTAGGTAAATATTTCCCAATAACTGCGAGGTACCCGTGGAAAGGAAATCAATACAACCATGATTATTAAAAATAAAAAAAACGCTTCTCGTAATTGGTGCAATTGTTTTTAGGTACTTATATTTCAACATTAATAAATAATAGGTAATAACTTGGAAAATCAGCGCTGATAATTAACATGAACAGCTAGCACGTCTCCTACGATATTCTATATAGTGTAGATCACTGTAATAACAAAACAGTTAGTGATGATGAGATTTTTTTATTTAATTTTTGATAAAATAGCCCTACTTTGTATATAACTAGCGACCCGCCCCGGCTACGCAAGGGTTATTATACTTATTATTATGCATATAAACCTTCCTCTTGTCACTCTATCTATTAAAAAAAACCGCATCAAAATCCGTTGCGTAGTTTTAAAGATTTAAGCATACATAGGGATATAGGGACCGAGAAAGCGACTTTGTTTTATACTATGTAGTGATATCTCGTGGGTACTTTACATATTATGAACTATCAGTTCAGTAAGTATAATTATTATGTTTTAATTTTTTAGACATACCTACAGGAAAAAGAAGGCTGTTGTGCTCTGAATAGCATGTCATCTCCTCATGATACAGCCGACCTTAGCTATAAACACTATTTCACACTAGTTATACTTTAGTATTTTTTTTTATCCAGTCTAGTTAATGTCTTGCGTACGGACAAGTAGTAGCATTTTTAACAGAGCGGGAAATGGAGTTATTATAGATCTACTAACTTTTTATGATTGAAATAATAAATTCAAAGTGCATATGATATTTACTTTACTTATTAGATAGATTAGATATATGTCTCTTGCTCTCTCATATTCAATCAATAAACTGTTTAACCATATACAATCTTAATTTCTGGTTGAAAAGGGGATAGGTGATTTTATTGATTATTTTTTATGTAGTCAATTAATGAGTGCCCCTTTGTTTTTGAATTTCTGAGTAATAGCAATTCCTTGTTCTGCTGTAAATGCACCCTAGTTATATTGAGGCATAAAAAATGTAGTCTAAAAACTTTGGCACTATTTGAATAAGAATTAAAAAGTGTAATAAATTTGTTTTAGAAAAATCATTTAATCGTTATTAATTTAATCATAAAATGTACCTAGGCGACTCATTGTCCGCTCTGTCTAAAATGTCACCACATATCCGTGCGCTAATAATGTCGTACAAATTTAATAAAAATTATTTGAACCATTATTTTTTTCAATCGAAAAAAAAAGTTCTATAAGTATCACAATTAAATTCAGAACGATAACGATTTCACCCTGTATGCCGATTAGACACCTCATCGTAAATATGTGCACGCGCATGTCATAACGGCGACAACACACTGTTCTAAATAGCTTCTTAGTATGCGTCACAGCAAGACCAACGTTTTTGCCACTTTTTTTTGACAGCTCATGATATTATAGATGTATAGAAGTTAAGAGACATGGTCGGCATGTCACTCATTTCAATAATATATTCAATACAATATTAGGTACATAGTTTGAAGTCTGCCTTTTAACAAAAATGAATGTAATTATTTATGAAAAAGGATCACTGGCGAAAATTGGTCTCAATTGAAGAAGAACACTGTTATAATCTATATTATTTATAACAGTTGATGACTCACACCAATCCGATCCGATCCGATCCGGGACGATCACCGAGGGCTTCGAGCTATCACGTGATTCTTTCTATAGAAAATGACAGATCGTCCCGGATCGGAACGGATCGGGTCGGATTGATGTGAATCATCCTTTATACACAAAAGTGTGCCAAAATCAAAGTTTAAAATTGTCTGTGTTAAAAATTCAGAAAATTTGTCAAACCTGAACAGCAGCATAAAGAGCAGTTAACTATTCGAATGGTTATTCTGAATACGTCGTTTTACTATAAGTGCTTACATTTTATCGACTGACAACAAATATACCTATTTATAAACCAAATAATATATTTAATTAATTTTCACGCGTCTCAAAACTTATGAATACATGAGGTGCCGTAATTTAAAATCCATGAAGACGCTTATCAAAAAATAATTTAAAAAAATGGAAGCCGTAACTAAAATGTAATATTGTCTATCTCTTTCTTTCTTCTTCTCTCTGGCCTTATCGCATGTTATGTGGGGCCGGTGCCAACATGTTTTCCACTTTACTTGTCTTCCGTCTCTCGTCCGTCATCTCACCGCTTGCTCCTTTGTTTCTCATATCTTCTTTCACACAATCTATCCATCGATCAACATTTAATATCTATGTATATCAAAAATTAATTATTCATTGTATTTTGAACGAATTTTCTCCCATTGCAGTGTTATTTTTCGCATTCATAAGCCAACATTAATATCTATATGTTACGAAATACGTTATGTGCTTCTTTTTACGGTTCCGTACCTCAAAAGGAAAAAAACGGCACCTTATAGGATCACTTTGTTGTCCGTCTGCATTTATACTACATACATACCTACATCTGTGTGTATGTATGTAGTATAAATTTCACCTTGCTACCTTTACTCGTTCCCTTTACGCGCACCGAGGATTCCTGTTGCAACTACACCTAGAAGTAGGAATTTGACGTCAGCCACATGTAACGACAGATTGGGTCAGTCGTTTGTACGCCATGGCGTTAGTTAAGTAGGCGAGTTTGTTTTTCCTTGATATTTTTAATGACGTAAACCATATATAATAGACAGAATAAATTTAAAGAAAAAAATAAACAATCTAAGGTTTTCTTATTATTTAAAAAAAGGTTAAAAAGGTTAGGGTCCATTTTATGTTTTTCCTGTCATGTTTATAATAATATTAACGTTGTGTAAAAAAATCACATTTTTTCCTTCATAATCTTCGGAGATAAAGGGGGAGGGATGGTATTTTTTTGCATTTTCATACATAACTCAAAAAAATTCCATTGTAAAAAAAAAAGATTGATTTAGAATGTCCAAATCTTTCAAATGATACTCCACATGACCCAGAAACTAAACTTTTAATTTTTGCCCCCTATTTTATCTGGCATTTTTCATTGAAAATAAATTAAAATATGTGATAAATCTTTTCTCAATATATCTGCGCTAACTTTGTTTAACTACCTATACCAAATTTCAAATCGGTCGCTCAAGTAGTTCTCGAGATATTTAACTATGTGACAGACAGACAGACTGAATCGCACCATAAGGGTTCCTTTTTTACCATTTTGGTACGGAACCCTAAAAACCAAACCTCTATGTCATGTGTCGCATTTCCCATACATTTGCAATGAGAATCAAAATGTATAGGGTACTTCCCGTTGACCTAGAATCACGAAATTTGGCAAAAAGCAAGAGATTGTAGCACTACTACAGGAGAAAATCCGAAAACCTATGATTTACGATTTTAAGCTAACATGGTCATTTGCATTATAACTAATATTTGACATATCGGGTGCTCAATAAAACAAACAAAAATGGTAATTATCCCGTTTCAAATATTAGTTCTAAACCATATAATTGCTGCACACTGAGAGTTTCGTGCCACCAGTACTTTTAAGTGTGGTGGTGGGCGAGTCCGACTTGCACTTGGCCGGTTTTTTCTTATTATTTCTTCCTTATTTATAATGTGAAACAACGAATATAATGTTCCTTTGATATGAAACATGTAAAAACACAATATATACGCAATAAGCTAACAATTCCTACTAAGTAAGTAAGTAAGTAAGTTGTATGTATGTTAATCCTCACAGGGTTTAAACATTTTTTATTTTAATTATAGAATGCCCTTCAGGCTATGTAATCAGGCTAGCGTTATAAGCCCCTCTGGGCATTGTAGACCAACCTTTGTTTTTATTTTTTAAATTATTTTTATATTTTTGTATGTAGGTAGTTTGCACAAGTAACTTTTTTGATTGACGGGGAGAATTCGCATTCTCTCAGTCATCATCTTAACCCTGTGAAAACGAGTGCTGTAAAGTGCTCGAAACGTAGGATCATGGTGTTAATAAACGCGATTAATCCGTTCTAAAGTGTTTAATTTCAATGAATAACAATCGCGGTAACAGAAGACAATTCCTACTACTTACTTAATACAAAAATTAAAGAAATTTGGCGCATATCGCTAATTTGTATACTTATTTTGTTTTTTTTTACTCTTCCGGTATTTATACGGACGAGCTTCGAACCACGTAGAAGGTACTTTAGGCTGGTCTAGAAAATGGAATTTAAGGTTTATAGAGAAAGATATTAACATTTTTTGCTCCCAGACAACAAACGTGAATTTTTGCCATTTTATGGTACGGAACCATACCAACCTCGCCCTTCGTGGGCGAGTCTGACTCGCACTTGACCGGTTTTTATAACTAAGAATACATGCCAGCATTCTCAAGATAAGCTGGTGAAGCAATTGTGACATCACAAATAAACTTTACATCTAAATAAAGTATTAACAGTATAATACAGGATTCAAATTTTCACTCTTAATGATTATTAAACGTAAAATCTTTTTTTGGGTCTCTACTTCCATAATTGGTCGATTAGCAGCACTATTGTTTCAGCAAAATGTTTTACAAAAAACAGAACTTAAAAATCTGAGATAAGAAACAAAAACCTGGAATTATGTAAAATGCAAATATCTTTATTATATTATACCTTATTATACCTTAAAGTCGATTTTCTCGACCAGCTTAAGGTGCCCTATTTACAGTTTGAAGTTTGTCCCTTAATTACCGGACACCCGGTATAGTGATATGCCCTAAGTCTAATGCTTACAGTGCGACATACACATACAGGTAGAAATTTAAAAGTAGCAACATCATAGTGTCGCGCGATGTCGTCCCGTTTTCTTACAATATATTTGAAAGGGATGACAATACGATATTGCCGCTTTTTAATTTCTACCTTTTTCTGTCGCACTATACTTACCGTAATCTTGGAAAAATAATTAGGCAAGTAATCGGCCCATTAAAAAAATAATTAGCTGATTTGGTTTATTGGCGACACATGGACACATTAAACCGTCGTCCTTCTGCGTCATTATAATGCCTAGGTGTGCTTCTCATTTAACTTTATACTGATGCAGTAAAGTTCTTTATTTGAATTTTCAGGCGTGAAACTTACGACCTTTTCAAACTGGTGCAGTTGAAATACAGCGTAAAGAGCGATAGTATTTTCTTGGCAATTAAACCGTTAAATCGTTAATGAATGCACTAATTTATTAATAATGTAAATAATTAGGAAGTATCTTCTTCATCCTAGCGTTTTCCAGACTGCTCAAGGAGCCTAGGGTCCGCTTTAGCAACTAACCCCAAGAATTGCCGTGGGCGCTAGTTTTACGATAGTGACTGCCTAGAGTGTAAACTACGCTTTATTGGGATTAGTCCGGTTTCCTTCACCGGAAAGCGATTGGTAAATATCAAATGATATTTTGTACAAAAGTTCCGAAAAACTATTTGATGACCGGGGTTTGAACCCGGCGGTGACATTCGGATTGAATTTCGCACGCGGTGTGGATCCGCAGCTTCTGTCTTGCTGACACACCGGAGCGGGCGTCCGTATCTGCGTCAGTGTCATAGTCATAACTGTGTTCAGGCACAGGTACACAAAAAGTCTCATCAGCAAAAGGCCTTCAATGCTACGACTTTCTAGCCTAGAGGACGATAATGCGCGATTTAATGGCGTTAATGTCACCTATTTCCTGTCATTACGTGTATGGAAAGTATGCACAGTTTTGCAACAACATAGCAGGACCACTTTTAGCACGAGTAGGTATCATAAAATAATGTTTATTTTATATAAAAATATATATTTTTCTAATAAAAAAAGTCTATATTGACTACCTAACATGAATTCAAGCACATGTCTATTAATATTTGGGTTTGTAAATATTTGTTATTTGTCAATAGAATAAAAATACAGTTCATAATTGGGGAGTAGTTCTAGTCATATATTACCGAAGTCAGACAGTCAAGAGTCAAAATATACATCCGAATTAATATATGCACACCATGGGACCCAAGATATACAACGCATTGCCCCATGAAATAAAAAATGTCACGAGCTTCTTAGCTTTTAGTAACAAACTTAAAAATAAATTATTAGACAAAGCCTACTACTCGCTAGACGCCTTTCTTGAGTGCCAGACTATGCAAAGAAACAGACTTTATTATTAATGTCATGTACCTATACCCATTCCAGCTGCTGGTTGGTCAACCCATTGAAATAATGTGTTTAACTTATGTTAGTTGTAGTTACCTATTACGTACATTTGACATGTAAAAAATACTTTTTTTATTAATAAACGATTGTATTGTATTGTAATACAATTTGATTTATATGTATACCGATCTGTTCATATTAATAAAGCCATAATATTATGACCGAATAATATTATACCTTTTATTTGAGAAATTATTTGAATTACTGATATCAAATAGATCTTCAATAATATCTATATTATAAGTAAGTAATTTCAGCGCACAGTTATATGTCTGCTCTGATTGGTCATAATTAAATAATCTGAGATTCATCTACGATGGGCCGATCAAAGGCAATTACATCAATCATTGGAATTGGCCGAGAAGCCGCATTCAGGCTAACGGCAACTGTAAAGAGCCTGTCCGTCACAATACGTCAGATGCAGTAGGGACACTCAAATAAAATTCTAAGCATAGAGTCACCTTGAGTCCTCAATCTTTTCAAAGTCCACACTCGTTCAATAGAGAGGATGGCTTTTCAGTACCACCAGTTTGGGATCCTGTATTCAATCACGACGATCAAGCACGACACAGCACTGGTAGATCTTGGTGGCGACTTTGGTTGAAATGATTGTAAATAGATAAAAGAGGCAAAGTGGGGTAGTTTTCTTGTCGTTCTTCTTTCTGCCCCATAAGCCTGTTAGGTAAGCGTTCGTAAGTTGCATGTATGGTAATTCTCACAGGGTCTTATATTTTTTTATTTTAATTGTAGAATACTCTTCCGACAATGTATTACTAGC
This sequence comes from Lathronympha strigana, assembly GCA_949128165.1. NCBI lineage: Eukaryota > Metazoa > Arthropoda > Insecta > Lepidoptera > Tortricidae > Lathronympha > Lathronympha strigana. Next base: position 8,381,298 of record OX421918.1, on the reverse strand, counting down.
TGTATAAGCCCCTCTTGGTATTGTACACAAAACTTTGTTTTTATTTTTATATTTTTGTATGTAGGTAGTTTGAACAAGTTTTTTTTTATTGACTGGGAGAATTTTGACTCATTATTGTAACCCTGTGAAAGAGAGGGAAGTAGACGAACGAACGAACGAAGTGGTTTGTGGTAGGCCCCCCAGACAGGTGCGATATGTCAGACGCACACAGACTGCGTTATTGGTATTGGTAGGTATGTATTACCTGTACTTTCACTCGATGTAGTGTACGCTACGCAAATGGACACGTGTTAATGTGTTAAAGCATTGTGTACGGAATTTGGCTCTCTTTTGGATGAACAGGTAGTACAAATTTTGATGTGAGTATGAATATTATGTACTTATCTGGTCAAAATTTACTAAAAAAGCACCAATTCTCACTTTGGATAGAATCGACTTGGGATACAATCGATTGACAACACCTTAAGCAGATGATATCAATCGATGGCTATAACGAAAATAAACCAGGCGTGTCCACCCCGTGTGAAAACAGTCTCTATAATTACTTTTCTATACAATATTATTATTAGTGGCAGTGGGCGGGGCACATTGCACGTAGAACCGATGGCCGTTGGGGCGGAAAGGTTCTCGAGTGGCGACCGCGTACCGGAAGGCGCAGCGTGGGTAGGCCCCCCGCAAGGTGGACTGATGACCTGGTGAAGGTCGCAGGAGTCCGCTGGATGCGGGTGGCGCAGGACCGGTCATTGTGGAAATCTTTGGGGGAGGCCTATGTCCAGCAGTGGACGTCTTTCGGCTGAAATGATGATGATGATGATGACAATATTATCTTACTTAGTACTTTTCGCATTTTCCTTCGTATTTAAATTTGCATTTTTCTTTCTTTTGAATTTCACTGCTCTGCATTTAATCTCGAAGCATCATTATCAATACCTATCTATCAAATATGCCAAAAATACAAATGAAATGTTGTTCCTCGCCTCGTATAAAAATATCACATGTTAATAAAAATTAACTTAAGCTTCATATTTCTGGTACAAACATTTATTATGGAAAAGAAGATAAAGAATTTTAGAAAAACTTTTGGAACTAAGATAATTGAAATATACAAACTAGTTTACAAATCTAAATTAAGATAGCTTTACTTTTTTATTTTCTTTGTCAATTTACTTCTTTGTTACTTACATTTGTCTATTAATAATGTGGGTTTTTTTAAAATTATGTTATTGTGTTAATAGGGATTATCATGTTACTTGAAATACAGAATAAAATCTACAATAACCATGACTAATCAAAACGAGTCTCCTTGCGGTCCTACGGATGCAAAGGTGCATATTGCTAGTCTCGCTACGTGGCCGCATTGAAAGGCGACAGAAAAACTTTACATGTGGATTGATCCGCAATGAGAGTAAAGATCTCTCTAGCTCAATAACTCTCAATTATATATGTATATGTATATATCAAGTCTCGTGTCTAAGATAGTCAGAAAAATGCAAAATGCGTCCCAAAGAGGCCAAATGTGGATTGGGTAGGTTACATTTAAAAATCTGTTAGTTAAATTTTATATACGGGGCGACAGAATAGGATAAACAACATTCGTTTGTCGAAAAGTTCTTTAATAAATGAAAAAATCGTTAAAAACGTGTTGGTTTCGGCAAACCTACACCTAAATAAAACCTATACCCGGACGAAAAAAAAATTGCCAGCACGGGGTAACTAACTACTTACTTGTAACGTTTTCGAAGTGCCTGAAATCCAGCTGCTATTCCCACTGTCCTCACTGAATGATGAAACTGATATAGAGGTCTAATCAAAAGTGTTGACGTACATCCCAAATCAGAAAGCTACTCTTCTGTCATAGATCGTCAGCCTATCAGACTTTTTATCCTCAAAACGGTTTAGAGCTGGAGGCTATAAAATGAAGCACTTTTGCAGTGGCCTCTTAACACTATAAGTCAAGGCACGGTAGGTCGCGACACGAACTCAAATATTCGTGAATATGACTCTCCACGTTATTGGCGTAAACGCTAATGTGACACTACTACGAGGCAAACTATAACTATCGTTATAGCCACCTCGCCCGCATTGAATTATTTCCGAAAAGGGTTCCTTGATGTGGGAACGAAAGTAACAGTTCTACTGACGGCCATAAGCCTGGCCTTGCGCATGCCCATAGCATATCCCACCTAGCCGGCAAAAACTCGGTTTATACTTATGTCGTTCCATGCGTTTATCGGGTTGAGACCAAAAATTGTGACCAGGTCCACAAGGCCATCTAACATTGGATGCGCAGAGTGCAAACCATCGCCCCGAATTTGCAGAGAACCTTTAACTCATCGGTCTGTATTGAGAGACCTTAAGTAAATTATTCACAGACTCCATCAACACCCAGTCAAAGAAGTCGACCCAAGCAACTAGAGCCCAAAAATCCTTCAACGTTTCTGCAGGCATCAGAAGCTCTTTCCTCATTTCGAAGGCTTCAGGGATCGCCTCCAAACAAATAGAAGAACCCAAGAAAGTAAAAACTGTACTGACACGTATTTCGACTCCCGGAAGCAATCTACTAAAGGTTGGATAATAAGTTTAATAACACGGGACTCACCTCAGGAACCTCCGATGTCAAAGGATGTTTAAAGGGCAGTAACCTACAGTCGTGTCTCCTTTTAGATGTGTTTAAATTGGAGTAAGAGTTGTCAGTTTCGAAAATTATTAACGCTAAAAATGTCGTAATCACCGTCCATAGATTATAAGTTTCGTGATAAATGCTGTAAATGCAAGCATTATTTTATTACTATACGCAAAAACGCTGTATCCACCACAGACATCATATTGAAAGCACTGTAACCACCGTAGTGATTTAATTTGGCAAAAATACAATTGACGTAACTGGACTTAGTTAAAGAAATACCATTTTTTTGATGTTTACAGCATTACGGCTAAAGTGTGATCAAAAAAATGATTTTTTTTTTGCTACGCTGTCCAGTTTTATCTAACCTTCGCAGAGCAATGAGACCCAGGCCATTCGACGCGGAAAAAATGCTGATTCCGAATATGCAATAAAAAAATTGTGGTCAGGGGGTGGTTACTACGATTCCGCTTTTTGCCATCAATATTAGGGCTCACAAATCTGTATAAAATTATAATCTTAAGTTTTCATGTCTGCACAAAAATGTTAGCAAAGAATTGTGAATTTCCCCTTTTTCCATTAACTTGGTGTTGTTGAAAGTGTTTATTAAACATAATAAAACATTTTTCACGCATGTTCTTCAATTCGTTTCATCAAATTTATAATGCATCGAAAGTCGCCCATAACTAAGGACTTATAATAATGTATGACGAATCATCACTTTCAATGTACAAGAAATATGTTATTTTTTTGCAATTGTAAATTTTTTTTTGTAAAAGTATTGACAGCTTTGACTCTTTCACGTTTTTATAATGCTTGTCTATGCCCAGATTTGATAGCATAGGAAAGTTTATATATATTTTTTGACTTAAATAGGGTTTTTTTTCGCGATTACGTTAAAACTGCAATAATGTATGCCAATGGATGCTAGCTAGAAATAATAGACTAGTTTAAACGAACGTACACATTTGCAAAAGAAAAGTAACATATTTTTGTACATTGAAAGTGATAATTCGTCATACATTATTATAAGTCCTTAGTCTGTAGTTGAGTAGGGTGTATTGGGATAATTTCGAAAGTCGGGGTTATCCAGCAATAAATATCTCGAAGATAACCCACATACAGGATGGTACGGTAGATTCAATGTGGAATAGGTTTCAAGATCACTGTGCTAAGAGTGCCTCCCATTTGCTAGGTGTAACCAAAGGTCCATTGATAAAAAACAAAAGAGCAAACTAGTGGCAGCCCTCTTCAAGACTTGGTAATCAAGTGGAAACGAAGAAGATCGTATAAAATACCACGCTGCAAAAAAGCTGCCAAACGCGAAGTTGCATGTGCTAGAGCACTTTTAGTGACAGTGATTTGTATGACAGACTAGAGAATGCCAAAGATGATAGGAAACTATTCGAACTAGCTAGACAAAGGAACAAATACGTTAAGGATGTACAAACCATCAAGTATATTAAAGACGGGGACGGAAAGTTATTTACATCAAACGCTGATATTAATGGTAGATGGAAATATCACTATTCGCAACTTCTGAATGAGACCTACCCATTTGAACTCCCAACACCTTCAGACGCTATTAAGGGCGCTATAAGAGAGATCAACATCAATGAAGTACAAGGTGCAATTAAGAAAATGGCGAATAACAAAAGCGACTGGTCCTGATGAAATTCCCACAGAACTGTTGATGCTTAGGTGAAGTTGCTGTCTGGTTTCTCGTGAACCTTTTCATTAAAATCCTTCAAGATGGAGTACCGAAAGAACGGAGGAAGAGCTATTAGGTCCCATTCTTTAAGAACAAGGGTGACATTAGACTGTCAGTAAACTATTGTGCAATAAAACTCACACACCTTATCGCACACATTCAAGATATGAGAGAGAGTCATCAATAATAGACTGCTACAACAAACCACAATAACTCAAAACCAATGCGGGTTTGTTGCAGGTAGGTCAACGACTGACGCTACACAATTTAAGAATCTTGATAGAAAAATATAGAGAGATGAAAAGGGATCTACACCTTCTATTTAAGGACTACAATATGGGGTTCTTCAAAAAAGGAGTGTTAAAGTTTTTAAAGGATCGGCAACGCGCATGTAATACCCCTGGAGTTGCAGGCGTCCATAGGCTACGGTGACCGCTTACCATCAAGCGGGCCGTATGCTTGTTTGTCACCGTCGTAGTATAAAAAAAAATATATTTATAGACCTCGAGAAGGCCTTTGACAGAGTCTTTCGGCAGCTACTCTGGCGATCTCTCCGCGCAACTAATGTTACATCCGAGTGATCACTGACATGTACACTGACGTCCATACAAAAGTAAGGAGCCTAGCTGGAATAGGGGACGACTTTCAAGTAAGAGTGGGTGTACACCAAGGATCGGCTTTCAGCCCTCTACTATTTAATCTCGTAATGGAGCAAGCCTTCGAAAAATGCCACCTTGGGACCTACTACGTGGACGATGTCGTTCTTATTAGAGACAGCCCCGATGACTTGAAAGAATCCCTTGAAGCATGGAGAGTCGCATTCGAGCCAGGTGTACATAAGCTGTACCTACATGAGTACATGCGGTGCTGTTACTAGAGACCCAACCAGCTTTATGACCCGGTCCAACTGCAAATGCACCAGCTACAAGAAATCAGCCTGTAATAGCCAATGACGGTACCATCGATGCTGACATAGTCCACCGCGTCAGCACGGGGTGGCTGAAGTGGCGGAAAGTCTCAGGAGTCTTGTGCGGCAGCAGAATGCCGGTTCGAATAAAGGAAAAGGAAAGGTGTATAAAAACGCAATCCGCCCGGCTCTAACCTACGGCGCTGAATGTTGGCCTATAAAGAAGGTTCGTACCACAAAACTGCACACACCAGAAATGAAAATGTCGAGGTGGGCAGTAGGTGTCACTCTACTCGATAGGGTAAGAAATGAGTTCATATACGGTAGCTTTAAGATCCGGCCTATAGAAGATAAGCTCTCCGAAACACGCTTAAAGTGGTATGGCCATGAGAAGGCCAGAAGATCATATGACTCGACAAGTCTTAAACATCGATACCGGTCCGAGAAAGATAGGCAGACCCCCTATTACCTGGATGTCGGTAATTAACAACGACCTTAAGAAAGCGCAATTTGATGTCTCGACGATCCGGAACAGATACGCCTGGCGAAGATTAACGAGAAGAGCCGCCCCTTAATGAAATGGGAACAGGCTACGCAAAGAAGAGGTGATGTCGAAAATCACAGGAGTATCACCCATAATCATCTCAAAGTCTCAATTAAAAATTATACTACGTTGTCTGATATTAGAAATAACACTAATACAACCATCGTCATAACTAGAACCAAAACTAGGTATACGTGGTAATTTTCTGGAAACAAGTAGCTTAATTTCATAATTAAATATAGTTTGAAAATGAAAATAAAATGAAAATGTTTATTTGGGTATATAAATAACATTTTAACACTTGTTTGAAATTTCTTAGTAGATGATTATATATCTGTATCAGGAAGCCCCGCTCTTCCGTATGTGGGTTACAATAACTGTTTCCGAAAGAAACTATTTACATAATGTTTGAAGACAAGATTTTTACATATTAATATTTTTACCTAACATAACAATGATACAAATCAGCTTCAATATAAACTTCTTATCATTCGGCCAGTTAAGCGCTTAACCCATAGCCGTGTCCATATCTATAAGGCTGTGGACTCGACGATAGCAGCCGCTATTATGGCAGTTCATACATTTGATTGAGGTATTCATAAAAATGACACATTTGGTCCGATTTTTAGAACAATTAATACATAAACTACTAATGTTCGCTGCTGGCCGCCTAACGACATAATGTCTGTTGTTCGTTCCACCCCGTTCTAATTTTAGTGGTGAACTTACCGCTCTAAATTACATCAAACATGAACCTCTGCTTTATTTGCATTACGACAGGGTAGTTCAATTACGTGAAGCCCCGCAAACACGCTGAATGTCGCCACAAATTAAAAACTCGTTCGAAGCAAACAATCTGTCCTTGCCTAGCTCGGCACAAATATCTCGGGTAATGGAAGCCCCTAAATGTAACTACCCTACTTCTTCACTCGATCAAAAGGCAGGTCGAATATTAAATGTTAGCGGGTAGGTTCCAATTGAATTGCGAGCGGTTAATGTAATAACATCTACATAGATGCTTGTCCTACTTTGGTACAATTTTATATAAATACCTGTAGAAATTCGGGCCTCGGATGGTGGAAAAAATATGCACGCAGACACTACACTTTATTACAATGATTTAGACAGAAAAAAATCACATTTATATACAAAGTGACAAAGAAAACGTTAGTTATATTAGAATAACACGCCATACAGTTCAAACGGTTTGACAACACAACATTTTTTATACAAAACACGCGCGGCTTCTTTGCGGCAGAGTGCAGAGTCGCGTTTTTCGGACAGTGCGCGGGACGCGAGAAGTAAAGGAGATTGAAATTACCTATATAGTGTTATTGAAGGAAAATAATTTCTGATTTATACAATAAAAATTATACTGCTGTACGATTATTTATAAGTCTGCCAAACCAAATTGCGCAATAGATAAATAAAAATACTATATCCGTCCCTTTTTTTCGAAGTGACAATACAAGCTTGAGCGAAAGGCAGTATGATTATATGCACGGATGAGAACAGATCCAGGTCAAACTGTTTGTATGAATTATAAATTGAAAAAGATGTCATATACTACAGAAAAAGTGACCAAGGCCCTCAGTGCTCAGGGCTGGAAGAGAACCAGCGACCTCCTGCTTTCGCGGCAGAATGTTTGTATGAAGTTAATTATTCGGATTATATAAGGGTGGCACTACACTTGTGGTATATGCGTTTTGCCTCTCGCTCGCACCGAAGCAAAACTAAATTGGTGCGAGCGAGAGGCAAATACCCTAAATGTATTGTCACCCTAACGGTATTCGGCATCACGTTGTCACACTCACTTAAATCTATAAATGTTGTAAGCCTTTTTCTGAAAATAAACATACATATTATGATTATGATTATCGTATGAACGAGCGAAGCCAGTGAGTTCTCCGAGTCTACTGGAACAATCAGGCGTTTGTTCGACGAAAACGCTTGTATCGTTGATCAGATAGTGAAATTTGACAAGTGGTTAAAAGAGATATAAATATTGACATTAAATTGTAACAGTTAACATATAAGAGCCTGGGCAGAGAGTACCTTTTTGTACCATTCGGGGTCGAAACTCTTGGTCCATGGAGTCCCAGCGCACGCAAATTTTTCGTAGAAATCGCGAAACGTCTGGTTGATGTTACTGGTGACCGAAGAGCTGGTGGCTTCCTCGCACAACGTATCAGCATTGCGATACAACGAGGAAATGCCGCCAGCATCCTAGGTACAATGCCTCAAGGACCTACTTTAGATTTAAGGTAGGTAGAGGTAGGTAGTTAGGTAAGTTACACTTACTGTATATATTTCGAAAATAAATGTTTAATTACAGTTAACACTCACGTATTTTTATTACAATAGGCGTGACATATGTGACATGACGATGACTGCCGTTGCAGTCGAAACATGTCACGCCTATTGTGATAAAAATACGTGACTGTTAATCGTTGCAATTGAATGTCAGTATGACTCACGAAAGTTTAAATTAAAAGATACTAGCGACCCGCCCTGGCTTCGCACGGGTTATATGTACATATAAACCTTCCTTTTGAATCACTCTATCTATTACAAAAAACCGCATCAAAACCCGTTGCGTAGTTTTAAATATTTAAGCATACATAGGGATATAAGGACAGAGAAAGCGACTTTGTTTTATACTATGTAGTGATAAATATTATTTTAAGTTCGAATATAAGCTAAATCGGTCAAAGGGTTGCCCAGATATAAGTATCTATCTATCTCCTTTGATCGACGTGGCCCATATTAGAACATGAACTCGCGAGTTCATGCTCGGGGCGAACAAGTGATTTGTAAAAATACATGAGGCTATTTTATATTTCTTAGAAAAAAAAGGAAAAGTGGAAGCACTCATGATCTGGGGCGGTCGTGAGTTTTCCTTTCTTTTCAAGAAATTAGATATCGTTCGCAGACGTATCTGCTTAAAATAAAAAAATGGTTGATTCGAAATTTAATTTACAGGCCTTTTCGGACTTTGCTGGCAAGTTGGCTATGGACATCACAAATACGACAAGTAAGTATACAACAATTCATAACGTACCTAAGCATCATATTAGTTAAGGCACCTACAACCGATAAGACTGACTCCGTTTCTGTAACAATCGCCAATCGCGAAAGGGTGACCCTGTGCGATATTTGAACTTAGGGCAAAAATTGCCCTAATAATGTGTGAAAAATCTATGTTAAGCACGACATTAATTCCGATATTAATCATTCTTATGCAAGTATTTTATAAGGAAATAGTGACAACTTGCTTTTACAAAAGCAAGGCGTCATTAAAATTGCCGTCATATTTGACACGCCACGCTTACAAGTCGCAACTAATTTCTTGCTGATAAGATAAGAGTAAGATCGTATGCACTTACCAGCAAATCGAAAACAAATACGAGTACCCGTGAAAGTGAAATATTGTCGGTGAAAAGTATTTTGTGATTTTTAGTTATGATTGATAGATATTGACTTTTCTCTAGAAAGCTCAAATGTTCCAAAGACATGAATGTGTTATGAGCATATTTATGTACAGAACTTACTACCTAACGTAATTTAAATTTGCCGTGGACATTCAAAAATAGTATTTTTTTTACAATATTATTTAAATAGATTTATTTATGTAACTCCAATGTAAAATATAGTGTAAATACATAGGTTCTTGTGGAAAATATGTCTTCATTTACTGCGATTAGTTTCCATTGAAATACTTCAGAAAATGAAAACGAATAGTAATATACGTAGGTAGGTACAATACATTTTATACGAGGCAATTTAATCGGTCTGAGGTCTTGGTGTGGGGCCAATAGAATTAGAGAATAAAATTAATATTGATGCTCGAGTTATACACCGTGTTTTTTTTAACTTTGCCATGCTCGGCATAAAGGAAACAGATTAAAAAAATATACATTATACAAAATAATTATGTTTCATCAACCGCTTATGTAAAACGGAAGTAACAATTAACTCTTGTAAGTAAGTGAAACCGAATAATTTCAAAAATAATTACTCTGAAAGATTAAAAATATGTCACGCGGTTTTGTTTTATTTTGGCTTTATCACTGAACTAAATTTAAAGTTTTTGGATACTCATTCGACGTAGAATTGAACCCTCTTTAATACCTATTTGAATGAATTTTCCGTCTGACGTACCATTTTTGAGCTAGACGCAATAAACTGAATAATAACCGAAAATTTGGCAGTTACTTGGCTCTCAAAGGTCAAGCTCAACTCCTGGAATTGTGCAACCTCGGTTTAGACATCTTAAGACCTAATGAAGGTGTGAAAACGAATCAGTTCGCTCTTGGCAGATTGAAAGATTGTGCCGACTTGTGCCGTCAGCAAGATGCCTCACACTTCGAACAGCTCCTGAAGTGTGTTTAAGTTACTTGTTGTAATATTTCTGATCTAATTAAGTAGCAAGTCTTGTTTTACTTTGGTGCTACACTATCTTGATGTCACCCTGTATATAGATCCGGCATACCGGAAACTGTCTAGTTCTAATTATCTATTCTAAACTAACTATATAAATATATCGACGAGTACGTTTACTTGGGCCGGATAGCATCCTTCGAAAACAGGCAATCTATCCATATTGATAGACGTATCAAGAACGCCTCGAAGAGCTTCTGGTCCATGATAGCGCAAATGAATGGCGACCTTCCCTTGTGTCTTAAACGCGAACTCCCCGAAGTGTGTATCGAATGCTCATCCCAACTACAGAAGGCCTAGTATAAAAGTTGTACGACATTAACTCCTCGAGCGCGTTAGCTTATCTGGCTAAGTGGATCTTCAATGAAGATTTAATTACATTATAAAAAAAAAAAATATTTTCTAAGAAGAAATGGCGAATACAGTACTGGTCGTTTCAATGATTTTGAATGAATTGTCGTTGGTCGGTGTCGTCGGCCGTTACTTTTGGTTCGTCTCTGATCGGCGATTTTCGGAAGCGGTCGGCCGTCCGTGACGTCACCTCGGCTGCGTTCTGAACAATTATGATTTTTTAAGCAGAAACGTCTGCGTTTCCAAAGCAAACTTCTCAGAAAGAATGGAAAAGTGGAAAAATACATGACCTCGGGCGAGACTCGAATCCGCGACTCTGAGATACCAGCTCATCTCTCTTGCAACTGAACTACCGAGACCATACCCGTGGCCCTGAATGTTTACACCACTCCAGTCCAGTCCAGTCAGGTCCAGTCACGGGTTCGAGTCCTATACTTTTTCTTTATTTTATATTTAGACTACCTGGAAGTTTGAAAAACCCAATAAATATTAATACCACATATTGGTTTCAGCTACACTCTTTTACGCATCATTCCCAACAATGACGGACATATACAAAAGTTGTCCCAGCTTCCCATAGGAGACCAAATATCCCTGGGAGAGGTAGAACTACTCAAGAGAAGTTTTGGAGTGAACGACAGTACCGACGTTCTAGTATCTCCAGGCAGTAAGAAGCTGTTTGAGGAGTTTGCAGATAAACATGGCATGCCGATTTTAACGAAGAGTCAATATGGCAGGTTAGTGATATTGTTTTTAATTTTGTATCTCAGGAAAGATTCCTGAATTTGAAACAATAATAATGTAACTGTTTTTAGTAAAAGGTACCACTTCGTCGCTAGCCGATACGCCTTATCGGCTAAAATGCCATACAGGATGTCTCACATTAGAACGGGACGGAACGGGCCGGGACGGGACGATCTTTCAATTTCAATAGAAAGAATCACGTCCAAGCTCAGAGCCCTCGGAGGCTACGTGACGTTTTCTATAGATGCTGATAGATCGGCACAGCCCGATCACGTCCCCGCCCATTCTACCTCAAAATGTAAGCTTCATTTCTAAAAGCTCTACCTTTTATCACGCATTCTTAACCTGGAAATACATACATATATTTAGTACGGTACTTAATATATCATAAGTTCATAACAGATAAATTTGAGACAGAAATCAAAACAGATTTAAGATAAAAAGCAGGGTTTTCTATATTGACCTGCGATTTTAAAATTACTTTTCTACTAACTGATGCAACAAAATGTATGTATGTATTATAAAGTTAGAGCTTGAAACTCAATCAAACAAATATACCAACTCAATTACCATGCAATAAAATTGTTGCAACCACGGATGTAAGAACCGCGTCTCTCAGACAAATCTAAGATTTTGTATGATTCACGCTTTTTAGGGTTCCCTTATAGTTTCGCCAAGTCTGTCTGTCTGTCCGTCCGTCCGCGGATAATCTCAGTGACTGTAAAAGACTAGAAAGCTGTAATTTTGTACGAATATGCATATCAGTCACGCCAACAGTGGTAAAATAAAAAGTGGTTATAATTTTTTTTACCTCCCGTACACGTTAAGTAGGGGGTGATTTTTTATTTCGTTTCAACCCTAGAGTGTGACATATAATTGGATAGGTATTTGAAAAATTATGAGGGTTTTCAAAAACTGTTTTTGATAAAGTTAATATTTTCAAGAATAATCGCTCCAGAAGTTTAAAAAAATGTGTCCCATCCTTTGTGAAAAAAAATATGAAAAAAATTACAAAAGTAGAACTTAATAAGAACTTTATTGGAAAAATATTTCGAACTTGATTGGTTGGACGGTTTTTGAAAAATTGTACGAAATAATTTCTGAATTAAGTTTGTAATTTAACCGCATATGCAAAAAAATTTTTTGGTCTTGAGTATTTTATTTATCATTCCGCACGTATCTTTCTTCTAATAAAAAAAGAATGATTCAAATCGATTCACGCGATCAAAAGTTACCCTCGAAAACCCAACATACATAACCCGCCTAGTTTGTACAAATTAGTAACCCAATTTTCCGAGAGATGGCGCTGTACCGTGGTCTACTTCGCGCTGTTAAGATTTTTCGGAGTTGATGGGGTCGGGACGGGTGTGATCGAAATCAAATTGTTAATTATTATAAGCATATTGAGCATGGTATCTATTAAAACACTTTTTAAAGTTGCCTATTGTGACGGACGGTAAACTACGGAATCCTACACTGAGCATGGCCCGACATGCTCTTGGCCGGTTTTTTTAAAACTATCGCGGTTTTTTGACACTTTAACTAAATGGGTTCTTACCACGGTTTTTGTTAAAAGTTCCAATAATGGTGAACATAAACAAACAAGAAAGAGGGTAAATTATGGCTATCCTTAAATGTCAACCTACCTGCAGACTTCAGTTTTCTCGTAAACATGTCGGTTGCAACATCTTCGAAATATTGGGAGCTCAAATATACTAAAAAATCGTAGTAAGAAGTGGTAGTGTTCATTTATATGATGCCTTTTGCCTCGTGCTTACGCGCGACACGCACACATTCAACACTCTATTGTATGTGTGGGTGGAAATTCGGCGTGAAATGAAATTGCAGACCAGTCTTCGTGACGCGGTATCCAGTTATTCTTAGATCCGTGGATGCACCGATATTTCCCGGTTGAGTAGGATAGTACTTTTAATGCTTTTGTTGTAATAAATTGGTAATGACAAGAGAGCTATGAGAAAAAAACTAAGCTAAGAACTAAACAAAAAGGGACCTAAGAATACTTACCTACAAAAAAACAAACCCAGCTACAAAAAGAAGACCCCTTCCAACTGCTCTTCCTGCGGCATCGACCCCATAACGCTAGCGGCGTTATCACTCGGTATTGCCAGCGAGAGATACGCTGAGAGAGGTAGGCGCACTGGGGGGTCTCCTGAGGCGTCGACCAGACGTTTTGACAAGACCCCCATAAAAAAATATATATTAGCCGACTAAGATACTTAGTTTAAGCTTACTTAAATTTCCCCTTAAAAATGAGTAAAGATATATTAAAAGTGTATCTTATTTTTAAAGAAAGGTTTTTTATTTTAGATCATTTGAAGCGCTGGAGCGCACGCCGAAAAGACGATTCATGGATGGGTTCAGTGTATATGGATATAATAGTTATGATGCTGTAAGTAAATAGGTTATGAGCTAATAATTACATATACATAACATTTTCAGATACATAATTTTTTGCTCCTGTTATAGGGCCCACCCGGTATACATTTATTTTTCGAATTAGAAAAAAGAAACTCTAAATCAATTTTATACATATTTACACTACATTTTTTTTGTTGGTTAGCTAGGCGCTGGAAAGATACTTACACGTTACTTAGTTGCCTGAATAACAGCTTTTTTTTAGATAAACAGCTACATGGACGACCTCGCTCTTCGGAAACCCGAGCTGGTAAGGCTTGAAGCTCTGGGCTACAGTTACCAGCGTCGCCTCATGCGTCTCGTTAAGATCTCTAAGGATCCCACCGCTCGCAATCCTGTAATTTTTATCGATGCAGGTAATACTCGTATCACCTTCCTAGCGTACGCGGTTTTTTTTATTGGTCAGTGGATCCAGGTCAGTGGCTTCTGCGGCTTCTTGAAAGCCCCGTGTCGCTAGTGTGAGTAGCTACTTTAAAATTAAATCGCAGATATTAATTTGTACGGATTGAAAATCTAATTGTTACCTATTACTTAACTCAAGCTTATTACTTACTACCTATTTATTACTTTCTTTGTCAAACTGTCTTGTAAATTAAAATAAAAGAGTTTGTTTTCTTGCATTCTTGTTCCAAAGGTATCCACGCCCGCGAATGGGTGGCGCCGGCCATGGCCATGTACATCATCCACCGACTGGTGACCGATAGCAGGGCCCGCGAGCTGGACGGCCTGGACTGGTACATCCTGCCCGTGGTCAACCCGGACGGCTACGAGTTCACGCGCAGCTCCCGCTCTGTGAGTATCCCTCGTACACCGACTGGTGACCGACAGCAGGGCCCGTGAACTGGATGGCCTGAACTGGCACTTCCTGCCAGTGGTCAAACCGGATGTAGTGCCTGCTACTCCGTGTTTTCTTTTAAATACAGTTAACTTTGGTATATGGTTAGTTACGTTAGAGGAAACAGAATGGCATATATACTAGTAATTACTTTTTTTTAATTGTTAGTGTTTTTTTTTTTCATACAAAATAATGAAATGTTACATCAGCCACTAATGTAAAACGGGCATTACAATTAACTCTACTAAAATAAGTGGCAATCATGACATATCAATGTCATGTTGAATACTCATACTCTGTTTGTTGTGGCAGTGGGCGGGGCATATTGCACGTAGAATCGATGGCCGTTGGGGCGGAAAGGCGCAGCGTGGGTAGGCCCCCCACAAGGTGGACTGATGACCTGGTGAAGGTCGCAGGAGTCCGCTGGATGCGGGTGGCGCAGGACCGGTCATTGTGGAAATCTTTGGGGGAGGCCTATGTCCAGCAGTGGACGTCTTTCGGCTGAAATTATGATGATGATGATGATGACTCTGTTTATACCCCTGCAGGCCTATGCAATACATCCATAATAATATTATAAATGAGAAAGTGTGTACGTCTGTTTGTTTGCCGGTCTTTCACGGCAAAACGGGGCGACGGGATGGAGAGTGACACAGGCTACTTAATTTTTGTTTCATTTTATTTAGAGCAGCTCAAAAACTTTTACTCTGGATTTAACCAGAGACCTCCATTCCGGTCGTTGCGGGGCCATCCGCTCCCACTCTGTAGTCTCAATGTCGCACTTTGTCATGTGGCGCTTCATTATCAAAGTCAAAGGGTAAAATGATGCAAACAGCTCGTAATGTAGGGTCATTGTTAAAAAATGCGATTAATCCGTTTCAACTATAGTGGACATTTCAAATGTTGTAAGTCCAACCCTTTATAATATATAAAAAAAAAGCATTTGAAATTTCCACTGTCAATATATAGATCTGCATGGGTGTAACCAGAGTATGAGTATTCGACATGACATTGATATGTTAATTGAGTAGCGATAGAGTTGATTGTAATTGTCGTTTTACATTAGTGGCTGATACAACATTTAATTATTGTGTATGAAAAAGAAGAAAATAACCTTTAAGATCTTTAAAAAAGTAACTATATATGCCATTCTGTTTCCTTAAACGTATCTAACTATATGCCAAAATACAAAAAACATTTATTTTCGAAATATATACAGTAAGTGTAACTTACCTAACTACCAAAATTAACGGAATTTAAAAGAAAACACGGTGTAGAAGGCGATAGATATATATATATTTATAGGGTTTTTTTTCTCTTATAACAGCAACGCTTATGGAGAAAAACGAGATCGCAGACCTCCCGAGACTGTTTCGGAGTTGACGGAAACAGAAACTATGGCTACAAGTGGGGCGTCAGCGGAGTGTCCACCAACCCTTGCGACAAGGAGACCTACGCCGGCCCCAAGCCGTTCTCCGAGCCAGAAACACAGATGGTCCGCAATGTCATGATGGAGAATCGTGATCGAATTAAGCTTTATGTGTCATTGCACGCTTATGGACAGTACTTAGTGTACCCTTGGGGTTATACTGGTGCAAGTTTGCCGAAGTCCTGGAGGAAGTTAGATAGCCTGGCGCGCAAGGTATCCAATGCCGTGCAAAGAGCTGGAGGCGACCCATTCAAAGTGCTCAGCGCGGGGAACTGGTATCCCGCGGCTGGGGGCAGTGATGATTTCGCATTCGGCGCCGTTGGAATTCCTTACTCATACACGATGGAGCTAACAGATGGTTACGAATTCGTCTATCCTGAGAGTAAACTGGCCACAGTTTTGCCGCAGCTGTATGAAGGTTTCAAGGCATTCGCTAGCCAAATAAAACAGGAATTTGGTAATAGTTAAAGCAAATTTTTACATAAGGAACTTCTCCGATTTTATTTATTACGTTCGTTCTCCTTCAGGATAATAGAAAACGCGTAGAAATGTTTGGTTGTATTACTTTAGGACATTATAGAATACACATATCGTTCCCTATGCTCCATGCATTCACGATCCGATAATTTATCCTTATATTACTTTTATTTTCCGCTTAGAAGTCTTAGAACATCCTACCCCTTTTCTTTTTCACAAGGGAATGTATTTAAAAACAATTTGGTAACATTTCATTTATAATTTTCAAGGTTCTGCCTTTAACGGTGCCTTTAGACTGAGTTGTCTGTTAATTTATATACGACTATTTTATAATGTAATAACTTATTCTTTATTGCACACTTTAAACAGAAAACAATGCAGTGAATTTAACGAGATATTTTGTATTTTTAGAATTTTCTGATTATAATTATTGTTTATTGTACTTATCGGGTCTGAGGCGTTTAGTATTATTCCGTTCGGTGTTAAGTTCAACCCCAATGTTTTTGGAGTGACACGCAATTTATTTGAATTAGAAATATTAAATTCATTAAGTATTTAAAATTTATTTATTTATCTAAACCCAAAAATTAACACTTAAGGCGATCCACTTAAAGAAATCGAAAAACAAAAAAAAAGAAAACAAAATTTTATAATTTTATGAAAACATCTATTAAAGAACGTGCTGATTGGCATATTAGGTACGTGATGGTCAAATTTTCACGGTAACCGTTATGGGTTGGCATGTTCTAGGGTATACTGCCAAGTTATCTGCGGACTCCATCACGAATCTTGAACCAGGTGAATCACACCCTAAAATGCGATCACGACACGTGCAGTGCCATCTTGCGCGTGGTTAACTATGATATGACGGAATCATGGCCAGCCATGACGCGCTGGGGCATCACACGAGAATTCAAAAAATAAATAATGCGTCAATCAGTTGTTTGTGTCTTTTGTTTGTTGTAACATGTGGAGTAAAGAACTTTGTAAAATATCTCGAATAAATAAACAATACATACATATAAATTAATTATTGGTACTTTTATTTATTACTCTAGCCCTTTGTTTTAGCGTATAAAAAAGTGTAGAAAACTGTTTGGGTTTATATTAGTATCTGGTTGGCGTAGTTGGTAGTGACCCTGCCTGCTATGCCGATGGTCCTGGGTTCGAATCCCGGTAAGGAAATTTATTTGTGTGATGAATATATTTGTTCCTGAGTCATGGGTCTTTTCTATGTATTTATGTATTTGTATATTATACATATATATCGTTGTCTGAGTACCCGTAACACAAGCCTTCTTGAGCTTACTGCGGGGCTTAGTCAATTTGTGTTTGAATGTCCTGTAATATTTATTTATTTATTCATCTAGTAAATTGCATCGTAAACGGACTAAAGATGATTAACACGGACAGTTTATAGTAAAAGTTACATTCAAAGCAAAATAAAAAATAAAAACATTTTTTTACAAGGCTACAACTTTAGCGTACCTCCACACTAAATACTAGCATTACTTAAATTCGACAGCTGTAATTTGCACTAATAGATTACAAGTATGTTAAACGTTTAAAAAAAAAAACTAAACTAAAATGGTAATACAAATCAAAGTCAATAGAGAATGTAACATTTAACAATAGATTGTGTGTGTAAATGTATGCGTGAATGTATGTGTGAGTGTGTGTCATTGTGTATGTCTATACAGTAGGAATATGCAAGTGTGTTAATAATGTATCCTAATGAGGTTTCTCTGCCTCAGTGTAGGATAAGTGTATGTACATGCTTGTACATACATTTCATGGTAAACAGCATGGAGTATGCGCAACAGGATGGTAAGCGGTACGGCGCTACCGTCATCGTACACAGTCGAGTTCGAGGCGAAAAGGGTACCTAGAAGATCGGTTTTCTCTTTTGCACTATGGACCAGATTAACTTCAGCAGTTTGCAGTGGTGGTAAAAGTTTCCCTCGCCAGCTTTGGTAAGTGACTGGAAGACGCGGCTTCCGGATGAGTGGGTCGCGAGTTATTCGCCAAATCTGCCGACAAAATCGAACTTAGTTCTGGCAATAGCTTTTTTACTGGACCCCGAGGCAGCATTCAGTTTGCGTTTCTCATCCCACAAAATCACAAGCTTCGCGGATGGGGTACTACTCAAGAACTCTATCGAACATAGACTCTAGGTGTTCGAAGAGACGGATTGTCTCCGTGTTGCCGCTATAAGACCGGGACACGGGTGTGGCCGCCTTAGTCCACACGCACCCACAGAACTGACAAGTCCCTTCCTTCTAAGCCATGGACAAAGACGACGACAGCGCGGCAGGATTGCGGGGCGTACATGCATACACCGGCGCGTCTTACGAACTTATGTTCGAGTGTATAGCCGGGGTACTCCTGATACACTGTATCCACCGTTCGTGTAAATACCCCTGATGTTGCAGAAGTTCACTTGCGTTGATGGGAAAGACCCTGATGCACCAAACATTATTTTCTTGCGTGACATATTTTTAGAGTGTACTTAATTCTAAGGAGGGTTTGAGGTGTTGACGACTCAAGGGTCAAGCAATAACAGAACAAATCTGGCAATGGCAGGCACATCGCGTACGGTAGGGCTCCTAGTCCCCACCGGTGGCAGCTCCGGTCCGGTCCACTCCGGTCTCCTTCTCCGGCACGACTACTACCCCATAGCTGCACCTACACTCTGCGCCTACACAGACTACGGCCAGTATTATTAGTTCCGCAGGTCCTCCTATCGTCAGCACACCGCCTCTCGTTATGCTCTGGCAACCTTATACCTACTTACCAGCAGGAACACAACAGTACGAGTAGGGTCTAGTGTTATTTAGCTGCCGTTTCCTGTTAGGCGGGGGTCCAAACTTCTACAGTTGGGCTTTGCTCTAGATTTGAGCGAGATGACACCCGCTGTGCTCAGTGCTGTGACCAGGGACCGGAACCGGTTACCATAACCCGGGTTTTTCATAAGGTTATTTTAAAGGTTGTTTTCAAAACACCTCCAATATGGTTAACTCATGATACGGAAACCTTAATCATTCGGAAACCTTATCGGTCCAGTTAACCCCAATTAACCTCTAACCAGTAACTAACCGCAATGAATTCTGTTAGTGTTTTAATCTGTTTTGAACAGTTCAAACGAAAGTAATCTTTATACGCCCAGGAATTAGACTTAATATTGAATGACCATGGCTAGGAGTTAGGACGTTGTCGCTCGCTGTGGAACCAGGTTTGTTTTGCTCTTAGTGTGGCATCGTTTCTTTATTTCCTTACTATATTTAGGCTAGCCTAACATTTTTATTATCATACATAGAAATGAAAGCGGCGTGAGCGTTTGTTTCTACTACGCTCAAGTTTATTTATTTTTCTTGTAGTTAATCAGTCAAATATAGGTAGTCGTAAATAATCATCATACATGGGTAACTTAGCGCAATTATTCTGATATTATTTAAAAACAAAACATAACTATTAGTCTCAGATTACGAAGCGATAAAATTCAGCAAATAGTGCTATTTTGTGAGTACATCTTGTGACGGCTGTCGGTAAAGTTAAAACTTTTTAAAATCTCGACATTGTTATCCTTTGTAAAACCAACAGCTAATTACCTGCACGAAATAGTACCATAAAGAACAAGAGATATTTTATTAATAACAACAGTATTCCTTTGGCAATAAAGTTCAAATTGTTATAGCATGCACTCAACGTATAACCTTTTGAAATTAAGAACCGAGGCGTGGTCAACCAGGTGTCTGTTTATTTTTCATAATTAAAAGTTGATTTGATTATTGTAGCTTGTGTTAAATTTTGCAACTTACGTAGGTAGATATTAAAAAAAGTGGGAACAGATTTCTTATCGATTTGAGGATATTGTGCAAGCTTCAGTCGCTATGCTACCAAGTACCGGCAACGTTAGCTACACTGTATTCTATTCCCGATATTTCTTACAATCGACAACTGGCCTACTTTTTGGATTTTTAATGCATTTGGATTCTTGAATTTTTAATCCATGCTTAGTTCATACACTACTCAACTACAGCAAAAATAATATAATAAATACCACCCTCTAACTAAGACTTGCAAAACACGCTACCGGAGGCCTATTGCATAATCAGTTGTAGCTTGTAATATTAGCGGAAGTCTCTTTTCAATCCCTTTTATTAGAAAGAGAGTTCCGCTAATATTTTAAGTTACAAAATAAATTATACAATTGTATCCAGGTGGTCAGATCATATTTCATTTCTAAAAGGTTTTATGTGAAATGCGTCCTATTCCAATTTGACCCTTATTCTTAAGACAGTAAATTTGTAATTTATATTACAGGTTTTTGTATTACTGCATTTCATTTTCTGCAGGTAATTAGCGATTGGGTTTAACAAAAGACACTACAATACTATTCATAGCAGATAAGTTTCAAGTGGAAATCGTGATTTTAAAATGTTTACATTATAAAACGGTGAATAGTTTTTATCTTTCCTTAATTTCTCACATATGCGTCAAGAGTGATAATGCGACAATAAAAGTCTTGTTTATTACCAATCTTAATACGATTTTGCCGGCAATTACTTTCTTTTCTTACCTGGGTGCGTAGCCAAGATGCCAACCGCTCACGCTCACTCGCTAATGAAATGCAACTGTCATTGTCACGCTAATAAGAAAGAGAGAGAGAGAGGTAGCTACGATACATTATTAAGCGTGAGCGATTGGCATCTTGGCTACGCACGCTGACGTCTGACGTGTTTTCACTTGAGACCGCTATTTGCTACCATTGGCAAAACAAAAGTATGTATTTGAGTTAATTGTAAGCAAGTGCAGCAAGCGGTGCTCCAAATGATTATGACATACTTTGATATTGGATACTTATTATTATATTATTTTTTTGTATCTCGTATTATCGTAGTAATGAGCAAAATTTGTATAATCGTACGAGTTTGAGATTAGGGCTCCCGATTACAAGAGTACACGCTGACACGTGGCTCCGTGTACACGAGTCGTGTCTTAATTACACGTGGCCTAATGGCATGTTCCAAACAGGGCAGAAAACCGGTATCGTGTGTGACAACGACATTTACAAGACGCTTCTGTAATGTGTTTAAATTAATTTGAAAATGTACCGACAATAAATGAGTAATTAAACATCTATAATTTATTTTATTACATTACAATATCGCATCTCGAGATACTCTGGGTATAACTTTTTTAAGTAGGTATATTCACGGAAATACTACTAAAATTACAGTCTTTCTCCGGGACCACGGGGGCAATGTCGCCCTTGAAACGTCGGAGGTTTGTTTTCAAAGTTTATACACGATTAAGCCCCGTTTTCGTAAATTTATAATACTAAAATTATAATAACAATATCTAATTATATACAAAATCTAACAATGAACAAGAGTTTTCTACTGATTTTATTTCCTTTAAGAACTCTCATATGTACAGGAAGAATAATTATAATATAATTTGATGGCCATAGAGTTACAATTTTTTTTAAGCTATTGCATAGCTTCTATCGCGGGCCTTGAGCGCGGGGACCGAATCCAGAAATTCCGTAACGAAAAAAAACCTGACGCTCCCCACTCCGACGGACCGAAACCGACTTTATTCACTTTGTTACAAAGTTCTTTATCGAGGAAAGGATATATCTCCAAACGAATGTCGCTAAGTGTCATATTCTATACAAAATATTGAGGACAGTAGCTCTTATTACCAGAGATACGGCGATGTCAAACGTCAAAATAAACACTATTATTATAGTCCCGCCAAAATCAAATATGTTAGTCGCAAACTTATGTTTCTTATTTCAGTTATCATAAACCTATAGTTTCAATGATAAATATTCCTGAATAACCAACAGCTACTGTAAGATAATAAAACCCACATATATTGTAAAATAATGTTGACAACTTTTCTATCAAAAACATTGAATTTGAAAATGAATAATGATCCACAAGAGTCTACAACAAAATATGGGACCACCATTGACGCGGTATTTTCTAGGTATTTAGAGGATATTAAGTCGCAAACTTATGTTTCTTATTTCAGTTATCATAAGTTTCAATGATAATAATAATTATAATTTCAATATATCAACGATGCCTCTGGAAAACTACTAACATCAGACGAAGAAATCAACCGCCGATGGCAAAAGTACTTTCAGGATCTTTTAAATGAAGAATTTCCCCAATGTCCACTATCACCACTGCCTTGCGCTCTTGGCCCTATTGAAGCTATATTATTAACAGAAGTGGAATCGGCAATTTCCAGTATGAAAAATGGTAAGGCTACAGGCCCCGACGAAATACCAGCAGAGCTCTGGAAAAAGAGTGGAGCAAATGGTGTCGCATGGCTTACAGGTCTTTTTAATCTTATCCTAACAACCGGGGTAATGCCAGATATGTGGAGACTTAGTAACATGGTACCATTTTACAAAAACAAGGGTAGTATAGCGGATTGTGGAAATTATAGAGCCATAAAATTAACATCTCACACGCTGAAGATTTGGGAAAAAGTAATTATCCGGAGACTCAATAGATTGTCAAAAATAACACCCAACCAATGCGGATTTTCTGCCGGAGTGGGTACTACCGACGCAATACACTCTGTAAGGATACTGATGGATAAATACAAAGCACTGAAAAAAGACCTTCATCTAATTTTCATTGACCTTGAAAAAGCCTTTGACCGGATTCCTCGCAAACTCATATGGCAAGCACTCAGGTCTCAATTAATACCAGAGCAATACATCGGTATCATACAGGATATGTATAGAAACATTACAACCCGAGTGATCTCCCCAGCTGGCACAAGTAGCAGTTTTGAAGTAAATGTTGGAGTTCACCAAGGATCTGCCTTGAGCCCCTTGATCTTTAACATTGTGATGGACTACGTCACCAAAGATCTTCAAAAACCGGCACCTTGGACACTATTATATGCAGATGATGTAGTCTTAATCGAGGAATCATTGCCGCGAATTCAAACTGACCTCGAATCATGGCGAGCAGCTCTAGAAAGCAGGGGTCTACGCGTGAGCCGACAAAAAACTGAATACCTACACTGCAATTTCTCCGGTAATATTCACAACCAAATTCCACCCACACTTGAAGGAACCCCTCTAAATAAGGTAGAGGAATTCAAATACCTCGGATCAATACTTAACTCTACGGCAGGTATAGAGAGAGATATAGAGAATCGGATAAAAACAGGATGGCACAAATGGAGGACACTGTCTGGAGTTCTCTGCGACGCAAAAATGCCCATTAAAACGAAAGGAAAGGTATACAAAAGAGCAGTACGGCCAGCTTTACTCTACGGTTCCGAGTGTTGGGGAGTTCGAAAGTGCGACGAACAGAAAATGCAGTTTACGGAAATGAAGATGTTACGCTGGGCCGGGGGTGTGACCAAACTCGACAAAGTTAGAAATGAACACATCCGAGGGAGCTTTAAGGTAGTTGAAATCCAACAAAAAATGCAAGAGAGCCGCCTACGTTGGTATGGTCACGTAATGCGCCGGAACGAGGACCACGTGACCAGACAAGTTATGGCCATTACCGAAGGCAAAAGAGGTAGAGGACGCCCACCGACCACCTGGGCAGGAACCATACAGAAGGATCTGCTGACGATGGGTTTAACGCCAGAGATGACACAAGACCGCCTTAACTGGCGCAAAAGTATCAGGAGGGCTGACCCCAAATAGGGAAATAGCCAGGAGATTGATGATGATAAGTTTCAATGATAAATATTCCTGAATAAACAACAGCTACTGTAAGATAATAAAACCCACATGTATTGTAAAATAATAAAAACATTTTAAACAATATTAACTTTTTATTTGTTAAATAATAGAAAAATTTGTTTTCTTATCGGTCACCACGCTCAAAAAGTGTAACTTGAATTAATATCAAAGAAAAAGAAATACTGCATGAATAAAATAAATAAATAATTATAATTGCATAAGTTGATACAAAATGATATGCAATAGCTTTACCGCGGCAGTCCCCGAGTGCCACACGTATTTTTTGAAATAGTTTTAATGTCTGATGTGTCGGTATTTAGATCGTGTTTATATCGTTTTTCCCTTCCTTTCATTTTAAACAATTCTATATTATGTTTTACGAATATACACATAACAAATACATATAAGGATGGCAAGGGTAGTATACTTTTTTAAATAATGGCTTGCAACTATCTAGGTAATATGCTCCACACAAAGATCTTACTCGTAAACACTTTCTTTGGGCTAAGAAAACCTTATCAGCATCTGATGAGTTGCCCCATATTATTATTCCGTAACAGGTTTGCGACGATACATAACCGTTATAGGCTGCCGTTGCTGCCGCCTCAGAGACGGTTGCTCGCAGACGATACAAAATATAATCTACTGGGTACAAAGGGTATTAATATGGGCTTTCCAATTACAAAACTTATCATTCTTAATTCCTAGAAAAACTGCACTTTCCGTTTCATTAAGTTGTACTTACACCATTAAAATCGGCAGATAATCTAATTGATTTGCTATTATAAGTTTGAAATTAAACCAGTTGTGTTTTGGTTAAGTTAACTTTGAGATTATTATTTTCTAACCAATTTGTTACATTTGTTAATGTAGGTACATGTAATAATATTTCATAGAGAACCATCTGTATTTTCTTTAATTACTATGGTTGTGTCATCTGCAAATAGTATAGTGTCATTTTGTGTGGCGCCAGGTAAATCGGTGATGTAAAGTAAAAACAAATACGGCCCTAGTATACTACCCGATGGCACGCCGCATGTGTTAATGATGAACGGCGAATTATACGTTTTGTTAAGGTTTTTAACTATTTTTGTAACTTCTACACATTGTCGCTGTCCATTGAGATAGCTTTTTAGCCAACAGTACGCTTGCCCTCTTATACCGTATTTAACTATTTATATTACTTTAATAGCAATGTTTCATGGCACCCTAGATCCATAAAGCCATCCAGGATCTAGATTTCTGCTCATTCTATGCATTCGTGTACATACACACAGAAAACATAGAAAAGCGGAAGTGTTTACCGTGACACCAATTAGTAGGTATAGGTATCGGGATACAAAGTATCAACTCAAAATATGTGTAATAATAATTTGACTGGATTACGTAAATTGTAAGAATATTAATGTAAAATACCAGACCAAGATAATATAACGCATCGCGGCTTAGACATTGCCGAGATTCATTGTTTATGTGGAACCGATAAGGGCAATAACAATAAGCCTGCACTCGGTCGGTATTCATCTTTGTGCACTTAAATGTCATTGTCTCATGAGAGTAATTAGTAAAAACAATGCAAGTAAAGTTTTTGAAGCAGGAATTTCTAGAGCTGCTTTCAATATTATCATTTTAAATTGCCATAATTTTTATAACGATACCGTCCGTAGTCTGCACGTGCAAGGCCATTTTTTTGTTTTATAAACGAGCCTTTGTTAATATGAGCACGTCGGCTCCAAAAGCTAATCCTAATAATTACCTAACTACTAGATGTGGAAACTTAAGTGGCGAGTTGGCTATATGTTCAAAGTTTAGTGACACCTCTCTACCCCCAGCCCTCATACTGGTGTTGCTCTCGAGCTCTCTTAGATGTCGCTTTTTGTGGGGGCCCATCTTATGTGGGCGAGTCACCGTTTGCCGTAAATTAAATTTATTACCATTTTGTTAGGCAGACGTCTGATTTTATTCTCTATAATACAGTATTTAGTCAACCACCTTCACCTAATAGACCAGTATATTTTAGTTTCCATTAAATCTCAATAGTCTATACACCCTGGCGGTGCTGCCTCTGCATCCCATAACTCGGGCAGGTGCATCATTCGCTCGGTGTACCCCTTACATTTCATTAAATTGTCGAAAGGGTCTCAGCGTGTTGGCTTCGGCTCCGCGTACGCCTCCCAAAGATCCGGAACACAATTGTTCCGTGATGGGAAGACCTACCTATTATGAAGATTTAAGACAAAAGTGCGATATTATTTTTTACTATCGTTGTAGAATTGTTTTTGCTGAATATTTTGTATTTTGATTGTTGTTCACATTGATCATAATATGTACTACGAGTATGTCTAATTTTTTGTTTGTATCCCTACTTTTTATTTTAATTATCATGCACTGTTACTTTACACGCCAAGGGGCCTTACCATGACGTCTTAACGTGATTCAGTTTAGGGCCTAAACTGAGTCGCTGCCATACAACTCAACACAGGTTCCTTACCTGAACCTGAACCTTAACTGAAATGCGTTAAAGGGCATTTTCAGAAAAAAGTGCACCCTTTTAATGAAAATGGGTCCTCAATTTTCCATAAAAAAAAATTTTTGTCAGGTTTGTAACGGCCCATACGAAATGTATGAAAAAAATGCGTTACAAAGCTGACAAAAAAAACGGGACACTATTTTTCTTGTTTCCAATAGTAATCGTGATTCTGGTTACAAAAAACCCAAAACTTCCTATATTCAAAAAGAAATGAAAATGGTACCCTATTTTTGAAAATGCCCTAAAACGTTATGGTAACGGATAAGGATGGGTTAGGTCCGCGTGTATTTAAGATCTGTTTCTACGAGTACCACGGATACTCGGATCTAAATTACACGCGAGCCCGACATGTAAACTTGGCTACCTAAGTTGTTTAATTATCATTGCACGTGCAGTATTAGACCTATTCGTTCCTACTACAATGGTTTTGAATGTTTTGATTAAATAACTTAACAAAAAATAACCGACGTTAGTCGTAAGACTCGTAAGAGATATTCACTAAATTCGTTGAACAAGTTAAATCCGTCAAAATAAACACTACGAATAACTTTAAATCACAACATGCAAGCAAACGTAATGATGTTGCAGTTTCATTAATTGCAATTTTGTTTAGTACTACACTTTTAATTTTCGAAAGCTTAAGAAATTCACGTAATTAATAGAAGTATATTTATTTATTATAACGTGAATTGAAGTTGTAAGGTATGACATTTTATTTGATGAAATAAGCTAGTTCAATCTAACGGGTTGTTGTGTATTTGAAGAAAAATAAGAAATTATTAACACGTGCCGTCGCGTTGCCGTCTTCGCTTTAATTTGAAAGTGTAAGACGTAGAAACCGCTTGTTATTATTAATACAACTCTAGTGTAACGGCTTATAGTTCAAAATTGATTGAAGTGACAACTATGAAACAAACCTGGGTTATTCTACCTGTTGGACCCAAAAAACAGTGCAAGATACAAATGTCCTAAGTACGAGGTTTTTATATGTCCTTTACGACATTTCTATCGTTCACTGTTGACACGGAATTGTCTTTGCCGATGCCAGCCTCTACTGTTATTAGATATTGAATCTAATTTACTTACACGTAAAGAGTATAATCGTTTGTTATAATAAGGTTAACAGTAACCTAAAGAAAACCCCAAACAAAAACCCTATCGGGATTGGGTTTTGCAGTTAACCGGGTTATGGTTACTGTTACAGCAACATTTCGCTTACCGTTTGTATTCGGTTACTGAATGTTGCTGTTACAGTATCATTGGGTAACAGATATGATTAGGTAACCAACTCGATAGGCTTAAGCCTAAAGAGGGGTTTTCCGGTCCCTGGCTGTGACCTATCACACAAAGAGGGATGACATTCACTATGCCCTACTCGGGGTACCTAGTTGAAAATAATCTGTAAAGATTACTTATCTAGAAGGCAGCACTAGACGTAAGTCTGAGCTTTAAGATTGGCGGAACGCACCTTAAAAAACGTTTAAAATATGAAGGAATTGCATACACTTAGGAAATTTTGGACCCTGGCTGCCGTGGTCGGGTAGCCTAGTGGTTAGTGGTTAAGCGTCTGCCGCGAAAGCACGCGGTCACTGGTACGGTTCCAGCCCTGAGCACTGGGGGCCTTGGTCACTTTTTCTCTAGTTATGACGTCGCTTTCAATGTATACTATTTAACAATTTAATTAAAATAATAAAGAAGGACATTAAAGTATTTAATCTCAAGTCAAACATGCCAAGAGTAGGTAATAAGAAAAATAGTAATAATAAGACTATAGCTAAAACAGAGTGATGGAATTGGCACAAAGTATGAGTAAACAGCTATTGTATAGGTACAGCGTGTATTTTTAATTTTACCTCAAAATTTTACCAGACGTAGGCGTCAGTGCTATGAAACGATATTGCGATTAAAACTTACTTTTTAACTAATTTTTTTTCCTTTTAAAAAAAATCAGCTAGTAAAGTATCGCTACTTTGTCGTACTGGCCTGGCGTAACATCGATCACAAGTGATAACTTTTAATTGCAGTCTTTTAGTTGCTAAATAGGTAAGTGTACGCAATAAATTGCTATTCGATAAATTTCCAAAAATTCATTACGCTATACTGGATAACACTAACTTTAAATTACCTTGCAATATCGATTCATAGTACAAAAACCTCCGTTTAGTTACGGTTTAAGGTAATATTAAAAATACAGACTGTACCTATATCTGAAAAGGTATTTCAATAGTAGTAGATACTTACTATATGAAATAAATAGAAAATAAAAATCTTTTTATGTGGTTCAATCAATTCAATCGAACTTATCCATAAAATACACGATAAGAATTGTTGTTGGAAATGCTAGTCAAGTTACAGTTACAATAAAGTTAGAAATGGGTGTTAAATTTAATTTTTTTATTTTATTAACAGCAACAGGTACGTACATAAAGAACGAAATAAGTAATTTATGCAGTGTTTCAATAGCGAAGCCCCACGCATAAATTTTGAGACTCTTTTCTCTCTTAGTATTTTTCTCCTAAATTGCAAGCATTCGTTATTCTTATAGTTGTTAGTAGGAAAATATTAATAATATTAACTTAACTTTTTTTTTTGGTTCTCCACTTGCGAAAATGCCCTGTTACTGCATATACTGGATTGAATGTTTAAAATGACTGGATGTTAGAATGTATTTTTTATCTCTGCTGAATCAGGGATGATTCACACTAGAACGGGACGGGATGATCTGTCAGTTTCTATATAAAACGTCACGTGACATCTGAGGGTTCCGAGCTATGACGTGATTATTTCTATAGGAATTGAGTGATCGTCCCGTCCCAGCCCATCTCGCCCCGTCCCTTTCTGTCCCATCCCATCCCGTCCTGGTGTGAGTCATCTTTTATAAGGTGCGCAAAGGACCTGCATTAACCATGATTGACTTTCCACCGGGTAGGCGAACATTTCTAACAAGATCGCCGTTGACACTTCGTTGATTCATCACTTTCATCAGTCAAGCCGCGACCATGACACATGATGAAACTGTCTCGAAACGTCGGTATATTAATGTACATTAACTAAATTCACGATATACTCGTTCTATGTTTATAATAATGTGGACGAAACCTGGATGTTTGAAGTGTTATCAATCAAAAATTTACTTGGCGTCAAACGAATTGATGGCACCGGGTAAATAAAATAGGGATAGCATGAACAAGTGAACCACTTCTGAAGACTTATAGGTCTATATTATGCCGCGAACCTACGGCATAATATAACATAATAGACCTATAAGTTTTGTTCGTTCAGGCAGTGGATTTCAAAAACGAATGATCACCTAAGGGGCCTTCTACGTGATTTTTAAGCAGTTTGTTAAGAAAAACTATTTATTTTAATACTGCAAAAAAAACATCATAGGTATTTCAAAAACCTTAGACCGAGCTGATTATAATTTAACGAAATCTGCATCAAAGAAAATAATTGCGAACATTGGTCTTAAATTCAACATTAAACGGTTCTGTCTTTATTTTTTAGACAAAGGCGTCTATAATAAAAATTACAATTTCATTATACTCATATCTAAAACGTAGACGAGTCACATTTCACAAATAGCCCTCGGTTTTTAATTTTCAATAGATTTCTTGTTTTTAGTACCTACTCTGAACTAAACTTTGTTTCATTAATAAACCAGGCCGGCCGGTGATAGTACGATCTCATTTACTCTGATTCAAATAGACCAATAGTATCGAAAAAAGTAAATGATTCAGGGTGCGTAGCCAAGATGCCAATCGCTCACGCTCAGTCGCTAACGAAAAGCAACTGTCATTGTCACACTAATAAGGAAGAGTGATAGAGAGAGGTAGCTACGATACGTTATTAAGCGTGAGCGATTGGCATCTTGGCTACGCACGCAGATATTTACATAATTTTAAATTGCAGAAATTACGGATAGTGTGGCCGACCTGGATTTTTTTATTATTTTCAGTAACGGTATACGGGTGGGACTCGCTCCCAGCTGGAAATAACGTGTGTGGGTAAGAATTAGCATATTTATTTAAATTTTAGTGGCTCTGCGAGCTGTTAAGTTTGCGTGTATAGACAAATACTAAAAAAAAACGGAACGACAATAAATTAATACCTATCATATTTAATAATTGACTCTCTCAATCTTTTGCTCACTTCTTTGTGGAGCTCCAGAGCAGTTCTACCCCAAGGGCCTAGCGTCTCGACCCCAAATGGAAAGAACTGGTATTGGGGGCCGAGACAGCTGTATTTAGAGACCTTGTGGCGCTCCCGGGTGTCCGCCGCCGCTCCCGCACGTTTGGCGGTGGCGGGGAGATAGGACGCCACCAAGGTATACGTGGAGCCAGTGGCCAGATTCAGGCTTTGAAACGGCTAATAGCCTGGCCCGGTCCTTGCCAGTCGAAGGGTCTAAGAGTGATGTGTAGAGTGGCATAGGAGGCTATTGTATCCCAGGCCCTGTCTTTTGGGATTTGGAGGAAGATTTGGACTTGGTCCAGCAAGCCAGGCATTCGTGGCCTCATCCAAGCACGAATAAATACCTATCTGTAAATTGGTCACAAAATTTCACAAGAATCGGTTGAGAAATGCGACCTGCCCGGCTACTACTACATTCAAAAAGTCGCAAGTTTCGAGCATCTTTTATTCCATTAAAGAGTTATTAGAGCGACCAAGAAATTACTCGTGTGATTTAAGAATTTCATAGTAAGTAGCCCACCTGTAGAGGGAAACAACCACACAGATAGCCGGACAGCAGATATGAAAATTAGCATTTTTCAAGCAGAGACCTTTGCTAATGCTCGGTCAATAAACAACTGGGAAATAGTTTGAAAAATCTGATATAAATAAATATAGGTTGTTGGTCAAAGTAACATCTGCAAAATTATCAGGAATCGGCTGCGACAAAGTACTGAGAGAGCATGAAATAATTTGAGCAGGTTACATTAAGTTGCCCACGAGGAAAGGGAAATAGTTAACGATACATTCCTGAACGAAAAATGGTATAAGATTTTTATTCAACTTTGGCAAAAAAA
The DNA here is from genome assembly GCA_949128165.1 of Lathronympha strigana. NCBI lineage: Eukaryota > Metazoa > Arthropoda > Insecta > Lepidoptera > Tortricidae > Lathronympha > Lathronympha strigana. Next base: position 8,349,512 of record OX421918.1, on the reverse strand, counting down.
CAACTTTCTTTTTCCATTTAAAACTAGCGGGCACAATCGCATTTTATCCACTTGTGGGAAGTAACTAATTTGACCTTGTGCTACTTCCTATAATTCACCACCCGTCTAGTACATATAAGTGAAACCTGTATGACCGTAGTAAATATGCGCAATCGGAGGACGCATATTTAAATTGGTCAAGTCTTCTCCCGCACTTGGTAAGCTATTGTTGGCAAAATAGTGAGGTAAAAAATGTTGTATTACACTTGGCGGCAAAGTTTGTTAAACTCTCGTTCCTTGAGACTCTCGTAAAGTACAATATTCCAGTTTTTGAAACCTTTCACTTGCTCAGATCTCAATATAAACACGAGAGTTAAACAACAACTTTGCCCCGTTGTATAATAAATAAATATTACTTAATATTAAAATCATCGCAAAAATACACGGGCAAAGTTTTTACACTACACATGGTGCTACTTTACCGCCCTAGGGCGATAATGAGCACTTTACATGCCTACGTCGAATATTCAAAGGGCCATTATGTACTGTAAAACCTCGTACGATACACGTGCAATGAGGTAATTCGTAACTCGTGTCGATTTAAAAAACCTTCCTACGGTCGTGTTTTAATTTATCGCCACTCGTTGCGAATTTCCTCTTTTTCGCCCTTGTATCGTAAGGTACTATTGTTTACGGGCGAAGAAAAAAAATGTTACTTTTCACCTTTTCTTTCGTTTCTTTTTACCTTTACGCCCTGCAGCACTAGAAATAATGCTAGGACTCCTACCATTACACATATACATACAGAAGGAAGCGGCAGCCACGGCGCTTAGACTGAAAAACCTAAACTTGTGGTCAAACCTCAGCTCGACACACAAGAAGATCTATGACAACATCCAATCTCCAATCTCCAATATGCCAATGCTGGAAGCACCGGTTGACAAAATACCAAAAACAATGATATTCTGGAAAGACTATGCCATATCGTTAATGGAGGACCAAAAGGAAGGACTAAATCAAACAAACTTCAGAATATTCACGGATGGCTCAAAAACAAATACAGGAACCGGATGTGGTGTCTTCTCAGAAGACCTAAACATACACATCTCAAAACCCCTAGGAAAATACAACACAGTATTCCAAACGGAATGTGTGGGAATAATAGAAGCTTGCAAAGCAGTAAAGCGACGGCAAACGAAAAATGAAAATATACTAATACTGTCAGACAGTAAATCGGTACTACAAGCGCTACTTAGTGATAAACATACGTCGCAACTCACACTCGAATGTCACAACAGCCTAATGGAGGTGAGCGAGGAAGGAAACAAGGTAACCGTACAATGGATAAAAGGACACAGTGGCTCGAGAGGAAACAGCAAAACATATTCTCCTAGAATGCAAACAGGTAGAAGAATACAGGAGTAAGTATTTGGGGACTCCAATAACACTCAAGGAGGCATTTAGCAACCTAAAACCGATGCTTGGTTTCGTTGAGGAGCTGGGGTGGTTGGAATAGGGCTACCTCGTTAACACGCAAAAAAGGCACTATGGATGTCGAGTTGCGAAAAAAGCCCAGAGAAACTAACTAACTGACTAACCTTTACGCCCTCACGCCACGCATTAATTAATGGTCCAGCCATCCAGGCCAGGTCCACCCGCCATTCTGACGCTCACTTCCGTCGCGCACAAAATCGGCAACATTATACCTCTATAGGTGGTACTCTGTGATTTCACATTGTAGGTATAACAAAATATATCTGATTAAAGTACAAACAAAATTCTGTCCATCCGAAATGTGTAACTGGTAACTTTTTGCGATTATAAATATTCATTTGTGTCAACCCTCATACATATTAAGGATAACTTGTTACTTGCTTTGTACGAAAGTACTTGCTTTGTTTATTCTGTAAAATAAATATTACTGTTTTAGAATAATAACTTCTAAGAGAAAATTAGGCCTGAAAATTGAGAATTTCGAAATATGCTCATGGTTGACCCCCAAATTACCCATGTGGAAGAAAAAAACAGTTGTATATTATCCAGAAAATATGGTCAATGTTTTCGTTGATTAGATTCAGTTAGAAGAATCCTGTTATTTTTGCTCTATCTACCTACTACCGCTATCCCCAGCGACAACACCATTCCACACCGCAGCACCACCACCGACCCTCAAAAAGAAGAGAGGGAAAAGGGCCGGCAAGAAGCGAAACAGAGGCAAAAAGAGGGGGCTCGCACGCCTACCCAGTTACCGGACGACCCGAAATAGGGAAAATAAATAAAACATAGATTAAACACGTAAACATGAATAATTATTAACAAAAACACATAAACACCCATTCAGGGAAACTCGGGTAAGAGATAATTAACATTAGTAACAGATCAACAACAAAGTTATTACTATTTTCTTTTTCCTTAAGTAATGTTTTGCTATGGAACCGGACATTTAGACCGAAAACAATAGGGACAACGAGGCAGACATATCAGTCAATCTCAGCATAACCTAGAATCAGCCTCACATACGCGGAGGCATAGACAACCTGGAAAACCATGTCATAACCCAGTATTATAGGTGATTTTCCCCAATACCTAGGTAAAAATCTCCCGAGCTGCGACGGGACTGTCTGTTCTTTCAGTAAAATGTTCATTTACAATATTCAAGGTACTTTTCCTCCATGTGACATAGCCGACGCGATACATTTTGTCCATACATTTAAAAAAAAATACTTTGAATGCAGTTTTACTAAGTTTTAAAAATAAAATAAAGTCTTCTTTCAGCAAAATATGCTATCTATGAAATTTAAGTTACTTTCCCTCCATGTGGCATTAGCGTGGGACGCCCTGTATAGAGTGATTCAAAAGGAAGGTTTATATGTATAATAATAACCCGTGCGAACCCGGGGCGGGCCTCTAGTTTTATAATATAAGAAATGCCTTGGCACAGCTCTGCAGACGATATTTTGGATTTCGAACGATAAGCAAAACATGTTCGCAGTTGGACTACTACGATAAATAAACATCTTCCTTAGACTGTGACAGCACCGTGTATTCACTGAACTCAGCATAACGTGTGTCTTCACGGTGGGCGAGGTTCGCTCGCGCTAAGGCACCGTGCCGTTTCACGTTCACGACGCCGCACCGTAGTCATGTAGCCAGGCCCTATATAGTACAGTTACAAATGACATAAATAGGTATCCCTACTTTAATTTATTGGTGTATCTTTTATCAAGAATGTTTGTTTTACTGAGCATCCGAAATTTCGACACTGTATCAATCATGAATTTCAACCGAGAAGATGGGTTTCATCTGTTGAGCGTCTCAGCGTCTGGTATTCAGTAATTCGTAAGTTCACAAATGGAAAAGACACTGTCCCGGTAAGAAATGCACGAGTCGATATTGTAAGTGTTGTGTGTTGTGAACGTGATCGATTCTTAAGTGAGAAAGCGGACGATAGTAGTGTCAGTGACAGTGTGCAAATTAAGCCAACCCGTAAGAGGGAAGATCATTATGTCGCATGGATAGACCACAACTAAAAACTCTCAGCACGACAGCTACTTCGTAAACATGCCATTTGTCGAAATATGGGGTGCTAAGTAAAACAAAAATACATGGTAAATATCCCGTTTTAAATTGTAGTTATACGAGTAATACCTATATTAAATTGGCAGATGCAAAGTGGTGAGGGCTTGCTACTCAAACATGTTGGTCGACCTGCAAGAAAAGGATGAGCAGATATGTTTAGATGACGTCGAAGTCGGCACAAGCACCGTAAGCACTTAATTTTTTACTAGCCCCTCCTATCCGCCTTCCGACACCGTATTCTTAGAAGTCGTGAAATTGTCCCCTTTTCGCTTAGTGCTTCTGAACTTTGATTATACGAATACCGCGGGCGTTAAAAGAGGCAAAAAATTATAAGTATATGACTTTTGTCATATAAAAAAAATGGTTTCTTTTTAGATTTTGTCAATACTTTTATACCAGACCTTTATGACCAGTTTTTTTTTTAATTTATTGAAGTTGAGGCTTTTTGCGTAATTTTTTCTAATATCAGTAAATAAGTATGTCAAAATTAAACCTCATAGTCGTAACACTGCATCAAAAAAGCGTTTTTGCACGAGTTATGAACAGTTTTTGGAGACAGATGTAATTATCTCTGAAACTAAGCTAAATCCAGATAATTTTATGACATTTCACATTATAGTCTCTAAATGCGGTCAGGAATGCCGTTTAAATCTTTCGGGTTATTAACGCCCACGGTGTATATCATAATGCGTTCAACTGTTTTTGCATGAAGGAGGAACAATCTACTATCTAAAATATCTGAGCATACAAACATCAACATTCATAGTAGTAGTAAGACTAGCAATTTCTCGTAATAATAGAAAAGGCTGAAATGGCTACGTTACAACCACATGCATCGTTAGCTTTCGAATTTACACTTTTACAGATGTGGCGTAATAATTTATAACACTTTTTAAGACAGGGGACTAAAACCATTTTATGTTACAGTATTTGGTTTATTTCAAAGCACTGAATAAGTACTGCAACTCAATTGTTAATGTCACGACTGAATATATGACGTCGGAGTCAAGAAGTCTTTTTGAGGTAAGTTATTTGACCTTCTTCAGGCTTGAGCATTAGAGGTTATTACCACCTGTTACCATTAAGATATTACTAAGATAATAAGCTGCCTGGACACACGCGTTCATAAGTGCATGGGCAATTTATGAATGAATTCAGTTATAAACTGCCCATGCTCTCTAAACATATTTAAGCGTTAACTAAAATCCTGGCTAATACCTACTGAAATATTTGTACTCCTTTCATAAATTATAATTTGCATGTCTAGAATGACTACTTATCTATGAATCTTATGATTGTATTAATTTTTAGGGTTTCGTACCTGAAAAGGAAAAAACGAAACCCTTATAAAGCAATTGTAAAGCACGAATCAAATCATTTATTAAATGTAAAAATGTTTTGAATCATGTTTTTTTTAAGTAGTCACACTACTATATATACATTATAAATTGAAAGACCGGGGATAATATATCTTATAGGATCACTTTTTTGTTCGTAAGTCCGTCTGTCTGTCAAGACCCTTTATCTCAAGAACACGTAAAGGTAGCAAGTTGAAATTAATACCACATACACAAATATGCGGTCCCTTGAAGGTGTGAAAAATCAAAACCTCTACGTCAACGCAATCAAAAGATATGGCCGTTTATCGCATTTCCCATAAATTTGCAATGGGAATCGAAATGTATAGGGTACTTCCGGTTGACCTAGAACCACAAAATTTGGCAAAAAGCAAGAACTTGTAGCATAAGTACAGGTAAAAATCCGATAACCGTATAATTGCTGCATACTGAGAGTTCCGTGCCTCCAGTATTTTTAAGTACCTGTAAGGTCAATGGCTCAGCATCCTTTGTGCGGAACCCTCGATGGGCGAATCCGATTCGCACTTGGGCGGTTCTTATGTTTTTGTTTTTGTCCACTCATATTTTACGTGCTGAAATACCAACTGTTGTAAGACCTTTATGTATTATGTCCCATATTTTTATGCAAAATAAATAATTATTGATTGATTGATTGCTAACAGCAGATGGGAATTTCCCCCATATTTTACCAGTGGAAACTGCTGGGAATAAAAATTCCCAACTGTTACCTCTATTTCTTTTTCTGGTAAGACACAGGGAAAAATCCCAATAGTTAGCCCTACATTAATTTTAATTATCAATTATAATGGGTGATAGTGTGGGACGCAACTTGCGTAGACACACTGGCTCCTTCCCACATCGACAGAACCAATAAGCAAGTAATAGGTGCAGCAGCCATAGCGGCTGAAAAACTAAAGTTTTACTTAATACAGGGGTCTTGGCTCCGGTTACTATTTCATTCCGTTCGGAGTCGAGACCTTTGGTCCGTGGGGTCCCAGTGCCCGTCAACTTTTTTAAAGAAGTGTCAAAAAGACTTGTCGACACACTGGTGACCGACGAACTGGCAGTTTCCTCGCACAACGCATTAGCGTTGTAGTGCTAGTATGTAAGATCGATGACCTGTAACTTTGACGTTATTAATAAATATTTGTATTCGTATTTGCATTGCAATCCAGCGAGAAACTGCTGCCAGTATCATCGGCACCATGCCGCAGGGGCCCAATTTTTTAGATGTATTTAGTTTTTCCTTAGTATTACTTTGTAGTTTTTGTTATTCTTAGGCATCTATTGAATTGTGCCAAATAAATTGTGAACTTTTGGTATCATCATAAACATTGTAAACATGCATATTTATGCGATAAAATAAAATTATTTTTTAAATATTTAGGCAAACACTGCTCTTTATCTGAACAAAAACATTTTTTTTACTCCAAAACTTTCTCATTACGTACTTATTACAAATTAGTTAAATATTTTTGGTCACATTCAGAGCAGTTTACTATCAACATATTATAAAATAAAGGCGCTGTTCATTTTCAATACAGTGTGTAAATCGAATACGGGCGAACCTCTTAACGGTGGTTTGTTTATATCAATAAAATAAAAAATAAAAAAACTTTTAAATGGAATTGCAATTAAAATTTTATCCATAGAAAATAATTCGGCCCGCAATGTAATGCAAACACACTCGCGTTAAAAATTCGTTGACAACTGTCAGCGTCAAATGTAGTACATTGCTGCTGAAAATTTTATAAAAAATTAATTATGGGGTCAAAATTAAGTGTAACTTAAAACATGTCTTAATTATTGATAACACTAATTAATTCTATGTTTGGTTAAATTTATCGCCCATATTAGACTTACACACTGTATAATTTTCCTTAAAAGTCTTTACAAAGCTCTACTCTCATGATTTTTTCATGAATGTATGCAGTTCAAAAGTTAGAGGGGAGAAGACACGTACATTTTTTGAACTTCCTGTGCGATTGTTACCGCAAAAAATAAAGGTTTTTATTTTTGTTAAATTTCTAAAATTGAGATCAGTGTATCATATTAACAGTTGGTTAAAATTACCCATACTTTCGTCAGAGCTTGAGTTTGATTATTCAAAGGCGTAAGGTTTCTAAAGATATTTTTCTACTCCAGCACTTCTATCTGTCAATTAGATGACTGACAGCGATACAAAAAAAGTATACAGTATTCTGTATGGTATTCCATAAGAACACTACTCCTATGGATTTTCATACAATATATGAGCACTGCTGTTGTTTTTTTTTAATATCCATAGTGGGCACAACAACTTCCCTATTCTGCCATGTTTCTAGATTTTGCTTTTTACTCTATTTTAGCTATCGTAGAAAAACTAGTGTATGAAACAGCTCATAATTGGTTCTTAAAACTTTAGGGTCTATTATTACAAAACTCGACTTCGTGTCGTTTTGTAACGGCGACCCTCAAGTTTTAAGAGCCCTTATTATATCACTGTTGCATAAACTACTATTGGTTCCATGCAGACAAACAAAAAATCTGATCGATTGATACCATTCATAAAAATAGTGACCAAGCTTATTGCTGTATATTTTTAGGTCTCAATACACTTTCCAAAAGGGAGATCTGACCATGTACCAATAATTTTTATGGAAGCCGGACAGTCGGCGGGCATAGAGCCAGTGCGAGTAGTGTTATCGTTTATAGAGCGGCTGGTGGCGTGTGAGGAGAACGACAACATGATTTCGAACGTTCGGTGGATCTTCCTTCCCTGCACTAATCCTGATGGCCTGGAGTATGTGCGATTTGTAAGTTCAAACTACTTAGTCCTAGCCTAGTAGCCCCCGTGAGAACGGGACGGTACGATGTGTCAGTTACTATGACCCTATCATCATAGTCATCGCTCACTGACATTTTCCGAGATTCTTTAACCCTTTGGACGCCAAAAACAACTAAAGTTGCCAAAACAACCTCAAAATTATCAAATAAAGTCTATTTTCGCTCATTTCAACATGCCGTTTGGCATGTGAAGCACGCGTCATATTTCCCGGCAGAAAGTCAAGAAGGTAGCCAGCCAATTTTTTTAAATTAATAACTAAAAGGTAACTGTTCAATAAAGTACACAATAGTTTTCACATGTAGCCAGTTATTTTTGAATAGACAAACGGTTAATTACAAAATCATAAGACTGTCTACGTTTTACTCTCTCAGGGTGCAATATTTCGTTCGTTATTGTTTGTTCAATCACTGCGTAGTAACATTTATTAACACAAACCCTATTTTTGGTAACCTTATTTATTTTGGATATTGAATCATGCTTAATAGGTCTAACATAAATACGATTTCATTCCAGGATCGTCCCGACTGGGATAAGAATACAAGAAAAACTGGCGATGGTTTAAGTTACGGAATTGACATTTCTAAAAACTTTGACGCACATTGGAACGAATGCGAGAAAACCAAAAGTATGCTAGACCTGAATTATCCGGGCCCGTCGCCTGCCTCTGAGGTTGAAACCAAATTTATCAGGAATACGCTTTTGAAGTATAAGGAAGATATTAAAGTTTATTTATCAGTTAGACGATATGGCCACCACGGATTGTTGTATCCGCACGCTTTTTCGGATAAGGCTGATGATATCGAGCCCCGTCAGATAAAAATTGCTGGTTTGGTTAGTTTGAAGGTGAACCAGCGCGGCGGAAATCTCCAAGCGTTCGTTAACGATAGCATTTACAGAGTGAATGGCAGACCGTTCTGCGGTAACAGTGTGGACTACGCGCACAGCCAGGGAATTCAGCTTCCTTATGAGTTCCGGGTGGGTTTCGAAAAGGACATGCAAATACTTGAAAATTTTCAATATATACCTAAGAGTGCTCATACAACGTTAATAGCGTCATACTTCAGTGGGATTAGAGAACTACACGCTATAATTTCTGCAAATAGAGATGCATAACTTTGTTTTTACGATAAATAAAGGATTAATCTTTACTCTGATTCTCCAAGATATTGAAATAAACACCTATGTCACGTATCAAAATACTATAGGGCCCACAGCTTTCTATATTTTGAAATTTAGCATATTATCAAGCATGATAACGCGAATTGAGCTAATAAATATTATGTACTAACCTAAACATCTATTAGGATATAATATTTATTTAGTACATAATGTTGTATCTATGCTGGAGGAGTCACTTTTCCACTTTTGGGTAGGATGTCGGTCATGCGCCGTGGACGGCTGACAGCGCGCGTGCGCCAGGGGTGGGGCCCGTGGCCGTTCAGCCCGCTGCCACTCCGTACTCGGCCGTGGCGGTGGCGCCGCGCTTGGCTCCAAAGCCTCGACATCCTCACTTCCTAGTACCACTCTCGATAACTTAGCCGCCCGTGCCGATCGCGCAAACCAACGCCGAATTATACTTCTTCGTTTGTTCTTTTCCATTCGAACTATGATTTCTGGTTGATAATTTATTTGCGTAGTGATTTTTATATTTTAAGTTAATTTTCCAAAAAAAATTAAAACCCAAAAATGATGTTTTGCGATTGTTTTTTGTAATTAATTTTGTGTATTAAAAAAATGGCGCCTTCTCGACGAGCTGAGTATCATCGTGGCAATCATAACAAGCATCGTGTGCGAGGAGGTAAGTATGAGTCTAGAATGTAATTGTGGAGTCTTTTCGAGAATGTGAGAAGTTGAGCAGCCGGGTGAGTTTTAGTCGGGTAGTAGGTCCGCGACGTCGAGTCGGCGATGGGCGGAAGGCGGGCCGTCGGCAACAGGTTGGCGCGGCTTGCTCGCGAGAGCCGCCCGCCAGCACAACCATTCTATTAACCGCTAATAAACCTTAGATCAAACTTCCACCTTAATTATCCTCAAGGGTAATTTTCAATAAAAATCCTTTAATTTTTCAGTCTATTTCAACGAAAGATTCACTAAAAATGACATTTTTAATCATAAAGGGTGTAAATATTAATTTGCAGCGTAAATCTTAGTTAAGAGGGCTCATAACTTTTTATTTGGGTAATTAAAGTGTCAAGGGATATTTTCTTTTAAACGCTCCTAAGAAATAAAATATTGCTCACGGAAACAAGGTAATAAAAGGATTAGGTTCTCGTAATTGAAATAAACTGAAAAATCCTTTTTGAACTAAGAAACAGAAAGCGCTTTCCTGTACGTAAATCACATTGTTGATATTTCACATGATTTAAGTTTAGGAGGTCGTTTAACAAAAAATAGTAATTTGATATCATGTTTTCAATAAAATGTAAGTAAGAGTAGGGAAATTCGGCGCAGTCCAAAGGTGTGCCTACGTTAACTAAAGATGTTCTTGTAAGGGTGTGCATAGAAACCACTTATATGATATTTCAAAAATGAACCGGAAAAGTCTTATAATAATAAAGAAAAACAAACGAAACAATACATTTTCAATAATAAGCAACTCACAAATTAGACTAGATGTCATTTACTACACATAATACTTAAATGATTTGATTCGTGCTTTACAATTGTAAAAATCAACTTGTTTAACATAGATGTAAAGATTTCTTAAAGACGTTTTAAGGTAATGTTAAAGGATTATATAAATGATTGGCTCTTGTTTCATGTTCACTTAATATATTTAAATAGTTAGGTACACGATAGATTACATCGAGTAGCGACAGTATAATGATCTCCTCAACATATTTCGTATTTAACCTATCGTTTAAATACGAAAATACGGCATTCTCTAGAAGTTAACAATCTTGATATAAAAAACAGTCTTTCTTTTGTATGTAAATAAGTATAATTAAAATCACAGGTACCACAGACCAGGTTTTATAATATAATATATTTTTTCCACCTTATAATAACGTAGTTATATGTATTATAAACAAAACTTAAAGATAATCATACAAAACAATCTTGTAATAACTCAAAAAATTTTATGCGTCCTTGTTAAAATATAAAAAATATCGGTTGTTCATTGCAAATATTTATTACAAGGCCCAATCCATTTTTTCCACTACATTTACTTAGTTATAAAGATATTTTATTAAAAATTAAAATTAATAATGTTAGCGAGTAATTAGTAGGCTTTTAGAAAATTGATAGGTAAATCCTTGGTGTTTACAATAATAAATCAATCTGCAAAACAAATAAAAATGAGATGTATGTGAAACTCTCAACTTACATTGGGAAGAGGTAAGATGAGAATAGGGCCTGCGACTAGTACTAAAATAAATATGTTTCCATTAGTTATTATTTTATGTTAACATTTTCAATGTATATGAAAATTGGCTCATAAGCGGCAAAAATATTACGTAATTAAACATGAATATGACGAACACGTCAAAATGAATTAAAAGCGCGTTTGAAATAATATCTATCAAGTAAATAAAATTGAGTCGTAACGATTCAAGGTAATCTTTCCCCCTAGCCACTCTTATGCCACCATCGTAAACTATTTCGGTATTTCATATAGGCCAAATAAGCGAGGGTTACGTTCATAAGTAAAGTTTGGAGTGCTGATATGAGTATCGATCGTGCTCATTACTAGTCGCATATCGTCGCGATAAGCGCCATGCGGGTGCTTAGGACTCGCCCACATTACGGTGAAATGTTTATAGGACGTTTAAAACTTAAATAACTAGTCGCTTCACCTGGCAATGTTTATTTGCTGAGGGGACCTTAATTCCATATGGCAGTTAAATTTGATTATTGTTGCCCACATTCAATTGGATTAAGGAAAAATGTTGAAATAAGTGGATCACAGTTATTAAAGCCTCGTAGATTATTTTTGAACAAAATAAGCAGTTATTATGTGAGAGAACCATTAAAAAAGAAAATGTAAACCATTAGCTGTCTTCATGTACAATATTGCACACAGCGGTGTGGTCCCTATTTGGGCGCCACTTATAAAACTATGAATTTGAAGCCAACAAAATAATTACATAGTCTAATTTTATACAACTTATGAATTTGCAATCTGTGTACATTTTTTAGATTTTGAAAGAATTATAAAAAGCCATGTATCTTCAAAACAAAGCGTTTAGATTTTTCAGTTATTTTGGTCCCCGTTTGGGGGGACCATTAAAAAAAAATATTGGTAATACTTTTTCCAATATTTTTTTAAATGTAAGATTAGACTGTCATTTACTGAGATTAAAACGACATGGTATTCTAAAGAAAAAAAGAAAAAATATATTTGAATAAACATGCTATTTAAAGATGGTACCGTCTTTGTTAGGTATAATAAAATAAACTCTACATGTTAAACCGCAAAATAATGCAATACTCGTAAAATAATTAAGCTATAAAATGGCAAATATATTTATAGCTGAATCAAAGTATCAAAAGTGTACCTATTAGAATATGAAATATAAAGTTAAATAATGTATATCAGCGACCAAATTTCCTTAAAGTTCCAAATAAAGGTTAGTAATAAAGTTTCATATAAAGGGTTAATTATTATGTATTGGATACATCGCCAAAAAGTCCTTATCCCATCCCAAGTGGAAATTGAACTTTTCAAATTATTGTGAGGGATGTGTATCGTTTATGAGGGTAATGTTAGGTGGGTAGGTAGCTATAAATATAGCGGGCATATCAAGTAAAAGCAGCTATTTGCTGCTGATCCAATTAGTTTGAGTACTTTGGTTTAATAGGTTAGGGTTATTCACAAAAAATGTTGTATCAAAAAATATACGAAACAAAAAATTCAATAGTTCAATGTCTGGTTTGTCATTTTGTCAGATCGATATCTCAATTTGCAACATGGAAATAAAATGGCGGTCGGACTGGAAGTTGTTTCACTCTAGGGCCCTCTAGGTTTTAAAGTTTTAAACCTATCTATGTACTTTAAATCGTTGAGAGCGTTGGTGGCCCAGCGGTAGATCGTGCGACATTCAAACCAAAGGTCGCGGGTTACAATCCTATCGGATGGTATCAATAAGTTTTTCGGAACTTCGAAATATGTTCGTGACGAGTGGCGGAGCAGAGGGGAGGCCTTTGCTCAGCAGTGGGACACAACACAGTTAGTTATAAAAAAAAATACCAATCGCTTTTCAGTGAAGGAAAAAATCGTGAGGAAACCGGACTAATCAATAAGGCTTAGTTTACCCTCTGGGCTGGAAGGTCAAGTCAAGACTCAGGGCTCTTACCATGACGTCTTAACGCGATTCTGTTTAGGTTCTTAACTGTACTCAGTTGTGTGGGAGCGACTCAGTTTAGGTCCTAAACTGAATTGCGTTAAAACGCTATGGTCAGGCCGCCAGGTGGCAGTCGCTTTCGTAAAACTAGCGCCTAGGCCAAATCTTTAGATTAGCCAAAGCAGACTCCAAGCTCCGGAAAAACCCTAGTAAGAAGAAGAAAAGTATTTAAAATCGTTGAGATAGGAGCTTAGGCTTACGCAGTGTATTATGTGGGTGACAATAGCAAAGAGGCGCGGTTTTTCTACTACGTAAATCGTGTTTTTTTTTTAACTTTATTTAAAAGATGGTACTTACATCATGATATCACATAAATTTAAATAATAAAAAAATTAAAGAAGCTAAAATTTCAATTTAGTTCAGAATTATATTTCTTTCCCATCACGGAACAATGGTGTTTCGGACCTCAGGGAGGCGTACACGGAGCCGAAGCCAACACGCAGAGGCCCTTTCGACAATTTAATGAAATGTAAGGGGTACACCGAGCGGATGTTGCACCTGCCCGAGTCATGGGACGCACGCTGAGGCAGCACCCGCTAGGGTGTATGGACTATTGCGATTTAATGGAATCTAAAATGTACTGGATTATTCGGTGAACTAAATACTGGGCTATAGCCCAGTATTTAGTCCACCACTTTCACCGAATACTCTATAGAGTATAAAATCGGACATCTGCCTAACAAAATGGTAAGCAATTTTATGTTCGGCAGACCGTGACTCGCCCTCATAAGATGGGCCCCTACAAAAAGCGACATCTAAGATGGCTCGAGGGCAACACCGGTATGAGGGCTGGGGGTAGAGAGGTGTCACTGGACTTTAAACATATAGCCAACTCGCCACTTAGGTTTCCACATCTACCCTCGAGAACACAGCTCTCGCGACCCCACTCTGGACGGCCGGTTAAGGCAAGCCAGAGGCGGAGGACTTGGTCCGGAGTCCCCCAGGAGCGCTCAGGTACGTGGAGTCGCTACTCCCCAACAGCTCGCTACAAGCTGCCCTGCGTTGACTGATTGCACCGGTCGAAACCAGTGGGCGATGGGGTCGTCATATCCCTACGCCAGAATTATATTTATTATTAAAAAAATATTATATGGAGATAGGGTCAATAAAGGCTAGATGACTAAAAAAATCAATTTGGTCCGTCTTTTAGATTATTAAAAAATATTGTACACGTATTTTGACTTTTGTTCCTAAAATCAAAAATGACGAAAATGCAGTGCGTTCAAGTTATGCGTAATGTCACTATTAGGTACAATTATTACTACAATTATTTAACTACTAGGTATAGTAGTGGCGTCACAAGCCCGTAACTTTGATGCTCTTTATCTTCATCAATTTTAGTTAAATTGAAAAAGAAAAAAATACGTGTCAAATCATTTTAGATTGTCTAACTGACGAACTAATTAGAATGGTAATTTTTCAACCTAGTCATCATCCCTATTATATTGTTCCTGTATTTTTTATAATATTTGTGTAAAAACGTCTTATTTTTTCCTTCGTAAATAAACTTCGAAGAAAAGGAGTGAAGGGGGAAGGATATGTTTTCTTTTATGAATCAAAAATTTTGCACAGTAAAAATGTCAATATATGATTAATATTTTATTTTAATATAATATGATACCCCACATGACCCAGTAAAATTTAAATTTTTAACTGGATCATGTGGGATAAACAGACAAACCGACGTAGACTGAATCACACCATAAGAGTTGCTTTTTTAACATATTGTATTGAACCCTAAAAAGAAAAATTTACATGTAGTAAAAAGCCCGTACATTTTTGAAATAATGAATGGGATTTTTAATACATTACGTATTAAAAACAATAATAGGTAATATTAAAATATGAAATGGTTTAGGAAATTACTGTAACTAGCCCAAAAACTGAACAATTAAGATTACTTATGTATTTTTATATAACGAAGAAAATTAATTTCGTTAATCATGTCCCGCGTAATTGTCGAATTTATTATATTACGTAACATAAAAATAAGAAAACTTTTCATTTTTGCAAATTGCAAGAGATGCGGATTTCAAGCCCCGTTTTACCCTAGTGCACTCCACTTAATGTAGCAAAAATTAAACATAATTTTAAAAGGACATTGTTTAAATAAAAACTGTCAATGTCTATATTGACTATTACCGTTTAAGATGAAACTAATTATAACAGCATCGCCAATAACCCCGTACAATACGAGAAAACAAATGAGCATCCCGCTCTCAAATGAATAGACGACATGGCACCCGTATTATGAAGACAGTTCAAAAGCCCCACAAACAGTCGGAGTTCATTTTATGAAGTTAGACCGGATATTGGATTTCTAACTCCACAGGTACTGTTACGAATTCCATACGGCCAATTTAGTATTAAGCCATGTCCGCGGTGAACCGACTAAGGGGAGTATTAAAATTTGAAGCGCTCAAACTTGCCTCCTTTTAGTGTTCATTACGTCGGAAAGTTGGTGAAAATTCATACAAGTCTAAGTTCTAATGAACACCAGTCGCTGAAGTTGGTCGGCGGCATCGCTCTGCCTCGTGTGCCTTTTTGCGCCGGAAAATGCCCGCTTTGTTTCCTTACATTATTATAAATTGCGGAGTTTTGGCCGTGTATTGATTTTCTTGATACATCCGCTTACAGTGTCGATATTCGAGTGTGGCAGAATTCTAGCGCAGCAGCTTTCTTAAAGTGTTCATCTATTTTCTAAATATATAAAACAGTCGCTCTAAATGTATGTCTCTGTACTTAAAATTTAGAAATATGGGTTCTTTTACAATGTCATGGATGACCACTGAGAAAGGGTTTATGGATCTTAAAGACCGGACCCCCTGTCTTTAGTGACTAGTCAGAGACTAACTTACTTTTATAACTTTGATATTTAAAACAATTTGGTAACAATGGCGTTGAAAAATACACTAATCAATAATACCAAATTAAAAGAGCCACATATTTGGCACGTTTTGACAGGGTGTGGGCCGGATCGAGGTATAGTTAGTTTAAGTTAGCCAGAGGTTAGTGAATTGTACTGGATAAATTTATATTTATTTGTAGGTATATTTGTAATTAATTATTTTATATTGACTGTGTGACTATTTTGTGAAATAAATATTAGTAAAAAAAAGTAGACATGAAGTAAACTCACTGCACAACCCAAATGACAGTAAGCAATCATAGAGCAGTGAAACACAAGGACTTATACGGTGACATAAGTTTTAATAGCACTAAATGCAAACACAGATTGCTCGGCGCTCCCGTGAAATTCTCACTTAGCTCAGAATTCACAGTTCAATCAAAGTTGTAAAAACTTTATTTTCGTGTGGAAGTTTTGAATGCCTTTTATCCGGGATGTACGTTAAATGCAGGGTTCTAAAACAACTCGCACGCTGTCCTGTGGGACATCAACAATTTGCCAACTTGAAGGTTCCAAACTAATTTAGTTCCATAATCTGGAGAGCGTTTGTTTTCGCCAGGACCTACGTTTAACTTCTTTGAGTGTTTTGAAGATAAATAGTCTGCAATAGAACAATATTATAATTTACCTACAACAGTGGAAGTTTGTGTTGACTTTGTACAAGTTCACACCACGTTTACTACCACGCGTTCTTAAAAACATCCTGTATATTTTTAACAACGCGTGATGGTCAACAAATGACAATAAATAACTATTTTTATTGAAATTCTTAAGTTTATTATGTTAATATACGATTTTAAGCTAACATGGTCATTTAAATTGTTATTACTATTTAAAACGAGATTTTTACCATGTACCTATGTATACGTTTTTTAGTTACACCGTGAACATGGCACTTGTAACAGTGCCGAAATATCGGGAGCTCGGAAAAACAAATATACTTACATGGTAAATATCTCGTTTTAATAGTAATTATTATGTTAATCATTTTAATACAATCGTTATAGTATAAAAGTCTAACAACAACATTCTGACAATAGATTTTTTATTTTATTTATATGCCTCTCTTTTTTTTGGGGTGAAAAAATAGAGACATGTAAATTAAAAATAAATACTACACTTAGACTGTGGTTGTCTGTCGGACTGTAAAATTGTTTTAAAAAGTGCTTACCCCTATACCCGTAAAGGTAGAGTAGGTACTTATAAAACCACAATTAAATTAAAAACACACTTTGCTGAATCCTGGCAACACTGCCTTCTTAAGGGACTCACACTAGAACGATACGGGACGTGGCGGGACGGGACGATCTGTCAGTTTCTATAGAAAACGTCACGTGACATCCGAGGGATCCGAGCTATCACGTGATTCTTTCTATAGAAATTGACAGATCGTCACGTCCCGCCCCGTCCCGTCCTGTCCTAGTGTGAGTCATCCTTAAAACGTAGTATCAATAAAATACGTTAACAACAAAAACGATATCTCAAAAAAAAAAAAGGTCGCCTTTGTTGTATCAAATTGTCTATGTTACTGTGTTTCTTGTATTTCTTGTGTTATTGTACAATAAAGCTTATACATACATACATACATATCTGTAATCAGATTGTCAGAGTAGCAAATTGAATACACAATTTCAAGTTATTGAATAACCCTAAATGTATAACCAGGTATTACATCCAAATCCCCGCAACGAGACAATAAGAGTGGAGTTCCTCGCCAGACATTAGCCCCGTTGTTATTCTAAGTGGATTAGGGCCAGCGCATTTCAGATCTGGTTAAGCCTGAATCCAACATTAAGTCTGACAGAAAGCTTTCCCGGCATCCCATGCACTCTGTACCTCAATCCGGTTTTAAACATTTTTGTAAGTCCCATTTTTGCGAAGCGCTTACCTAAATGGAAGTGTCACTTGGAAATCTCGGCTTTATGAAATGTTTAGCGAAATCAATGGAAGAGGTCCTGTTTTACAAGTTTTATTTAGCACCGTGCTTTCATGATTGTCCGTAATGAACAGTGATAATAATGAACAGTAATCGTAACTTTCATAGCAATTTCGGTGCAGCATAGTAGATATAAAGGAATTTCTACAAGAAAAATCATGGGACATGATCAAATAAGGTACATATTACTGTTATTATCTGTAATTAGCTATCCCAGCTAGAATAGGGCACACAGATGTTTTTGACGCAACAATGCTGCACCGAAATTACTAGAAAATTTACTAGTATTCAAGTTGCAACTGTTGCAAGATCAATATGAGGGCGATTTAATCGGATGACAGTGCAAATTGCTTGTATTACTATATTTGTTTTGAATTTATCGGTGTAGGTACCTATCGATATCTGTAATTTTACCTAGTGTTGATTTAAATTGCTACTGGTATGCGTTAACTGCGCCATGAAATAAAACATGCGCATGAACGGTACCTACTAAAAAGGTAGAACAAAGACTTATTAAACTAAAACTTAACTAAAAAAACTTAAATAAACTAAACATTAACTTAATTAAAATATTAAAACTCAACAAAAAGCTACACTACAAAGAAATAAAGTGGGAAGTGAATAAGGATTTATTAAGTTATGACAAAAAAATTAAAAGAAAACTTATAATTGCATAAGAAATAAATTACAATCGTCGCCCGCTGTAGTGCTGTAGTAACACCAAACAAACTCCAATAAAAATTCCATTAAAACACAAGTACTTACGTTACCTTCTTGGTTCCACCCGATTAATTCATCAAGACGTCGAACGGCGCGCCCTCGTAACATACCCGATAGGGGGGGCGTTCGCAAACTCATTAGATAAATGAAAGAGTTCACAAAACACGATCATCGGCTGCTGTCGCTCGTGATGGATCGCCTATAGGTATGGCCGCACATTATACGGTGTGGCGGAGTCTTGCGTTATTAATATAATAATCGAGGTAAGCAAAAAGCAGGATGTGATACTCGTATAATAGTTATTCTGGGGGTTGATCGTTGCTGTCATATTTATAGCCACATCACTACAGTCGAGTACAGATGTATTGCATTACTTATTTATGATACAAGTGTAGAAAGTAGACTTTTTCCCGATGAATGTCGGTTACCTACTATGCAAAACGAGTTGCAAAAAAGCCTACATTTCAACACGTGTATCATACAACATATTACAATGCATTAGCTCGGAAAGCACTACTTTTTTCAGAATGAAAGGTTATCTTCTTACCAGATCTTACCAGACTAAATATTACAAGTAATATGCATACTCGTAACTACATTGACAAGCTTTTTATTATTAAAAAAATCATAATTATGTATATAAAACAGCAGAGGAGAGAAAAGAACAAAATGGGCATCTGATAAGTTTGGCGATAAAAACATAAAAACTAAATATGGACAGGCAATAGGAGACCAATTAGATAACCGACCAGTGCAGCAAAACGTAGAACAAGAAAGGAAAACCATTAAAACCCCAATTTTGGAAGCAGCTAGTGAAGTGATTGGGGAGAAGAAGCGCATCCGGCCGGAAGATTGGTACGGTGAGGAATTTTGGGCAGCTCTTGAGCGAAAGAATATAGCAAGACTGACGTATTTGCAAAGTAACTCAGACAATAATAAGAGCCTATACAAAGGAAAAAAAACACACGCAAGATATTGCGGCGAAAGAAGAGAGAGGATGAAAGAAGAAAAATGCAGGAGCTCGAGGCTTTTAAGAGGAGAGGACTAATCAGACCCTTCTATGAGCGCGTTAACTTCGTGCGCAAGGGATATCAGGCACGATTCAACGTATGCCGTGACAAAGAAGGTAATGCCATTACTGACAAGGCAAAGGTGCTAAGGAGATGGCGCGAGTACTTCGACGGAATATTGAACATAGGAAATGAAGCTGAAGAAGCTGAGTCCGCTACTTACTATGATGTTGAAGAGAAACTACATCTACCAACTCTCGATGAAGTCCAGGAGAGCATCAAACGCCTCCATAAAAGCACCGGGCTTGGATACCATTACCGCGGAAATGTTTCAAAACGCTAGCCCGGACCTAATACGACTACACGGTTTGGTCACTCAAATATGGTGCGAAGAGAGAATGCCGCAGGAATGGAATCTAGGTATGATCATCCCGATACATAAGAAAGGAGACAAGAGTAAATGCGACAACTATAGAGGAATCTCACTCCGCCCTACTGCATACAAAGATATTATCTCAGATCCTGTACATCAAACAGACGATACGCTGAAGAAATACTGGGTGAGTATCAGTGCGGCTTTAGACCCAACAGATCTACGACTGATCAGATTCATCTCATGCGCCAGACCCTTGAGAAAGCATGCGAATACGACATTGATCTTCATCACATGTTTGTAGATTTTAAGCAGGCATTTGACAGTGTGAACAGGGGAAAGATACTTGAGGCCATGAAAGCATTAGGTGTACCAAGTAAGCTGGTACGACTGGTGGGATCCACAATGACGCACTCAAAATCAGTAGTGGCAATTCAAAATGAGACATCGGAGCTTTTCGAAGTTCGCTCAGGAGTTAGACAAGGGCCGCCTTATCTGCGATAGTATTCAACCAAGCGCTAGAATCTGCCATACGAAACATTGGCGTACAGGGACTCATTGACTACAACAGCGGCCAATTAGCGGCGTACGCAGACGATATAGTTCTCACCAGCCGGTCCCAAAACAGCATGATCAAGCACACTGTTACTCTCCAAAACAAGGCGCGCAAGTATGGCTTGATGATTAATGCGAGCAAAACAAAATATCTGGCAAGTTCGCGCCGGCCTCAGCCGCTGCAGAACCTTGCGGTTGGAGGTGATACGATAGAAGAAGTACGCAGCTTTAAGTACCTGGGTTCCATACTATCTAACCAGAATAAGATCAAAGAAGAGGTGAACGCCCGAATAATGGCAGGCCATAAGTGCTACTTCGTGGTTAGCAAACTCTTAGCCTCAAAGTATCTTAGCACTCAATCTAAAATGATCATCTATAAAACCATCATCAGACCTGTTGTTATGTATGGCTGCGAAACATTGGCATTAACGACGAGAGAACAGCAGAAACTCGCCCATGGCCAATGGGCCCATCCGAGACGGACTTAATGGATACCGTCCTCGCATGAACGAACTTGATCAGTTGATGAAACAGGAAACGATCGTTAGAGTAATAAAATCACAGCGTCTAAGATGGGTAGGGCACGTGGAGAGAACGGAACCCAGTAGGGCACCCAGGGTCATGACAAATTGGAAGCCGCAGCAGAAAACGCCAAGAGGGAGGCCCAAAAAGAGATAGTGTGACTGTGTGGAAGAAGATCTCAGGGCCATAGGGAAGGTTACCACCTGGAGGAGAAAGGCCAAGGATCGAAGCGAGTGGCACTCCATTGTAGAAGTGGCCAAGACCCACAAAGGGGTTGTAGCGCCGAAAAAGTAAGTAAGTAAGTATATACAACAGCACCCAAAAGTGAAATTATTATAATTAAATGTTGGTTTTATAAATAATTATAAGTTCAAAAACTCAACTGCAATATTGTTATTCCAATCAGCATTTATGTAAAATAATCTTACCATTTGCGCCTTGTTACGAATTTTCGGAGGCGTCAGTTGAATATCACAATTTAATTCCACTGCGATATAAAAACTCCAAGCCAAATTATCCATTATATCCTTATCAGAACAAAATAATTTTAACAAACTTACATGTGAAAAGAAACTAGGGTAAGCAGTACAATCATTGGCCCTTTAAGGTGAACCTCGAGTTTCAACATTTTTCCTTCCCAAATAAGATGCTAAATAGTAAAACTTTAGATGACAAGTTATGCCTACAAATATTGAGAATTTGAATAAAACACAACCATAAATATATTTACAACCAATTGTGAAATATAATGCAAAAACCAAAAAATGGGACAAAAGTACAATCATTGGCCCCCCCAGGGTAAAACTATTGGCATACCAAGAGTACAATGATTGGCATGCCAATAATTGTACTTTGTGTTTATTGGCCCTGCCAATGATTATACCATGGTAAATCACTAGATTTGTTTATTTTTATTGACGATAGTGATTAGAAACTATAACTAATATAAAACAAAACAAATATTACATTTTGAATACCAATAAAAAGCGTATAATAGTTTAAAAGTACTAAGCCCATTGGTTGACTGGTAGAGAATGCCTTGCGGCATTAAGTCCGCCATTTGCACTTGTTGTTACTGTGCAATAAAGTTTAAATAAATAAATAAAAAATAAATAAATCCTTATGATTTGCTTAATAAAACACACTTTTAGCTTCGATCGTTGCAAAATGTTTTTTTTACCTGTGTTCCAGCTATTATGCTGGAAAACTATCAATTACACTATATACTGTTGTCAACAAAGAAATATAAATATTTTTTTCTACATTCTACTCAAACGTATATCTTAATAAATCGATTTTAAGTTCAGGGGGCCAATGATTGGGGGGGGGGCAAGATTACTACCGCTTACCTACCAATAAGCTAGCCAATGCGCGCCCAAACAGTCGTTCGCTCCGTCTGAATTGAGCATTCAGGTTACATGTGTCACAAAATGAAATTATTTAGGACTTAAGAAAACAAAGACTTTGTTTTTTAATTACAGATACCCACATTTAATCAATTTTTTTTTTAAATCCGCAACACAGGTTTCGTCAAAGGGTTACACATGAAAATCCGCAACAGGCTTCGTCTTAAATATACAAATCAATGATAAAATCCGCAACAGGCCTCGTCATTCTTATTCGCTAACCAACAAAAGCTATCTGATGGAACCATCCCAGATCGTACCTGGCCCAAACGTTACCATAACACCGGCAGCGTTACCTCGTTGAATAGCCAGGTAGATCTGTTGCACATTTAATTATATTAATTTCACTTTAGCGTGCTGTTTTTAATGTTTATGAAATATTTAAATAATAAAATGCTTTTCAATGGAGTTTTCATACTTATAATACTTACAATGTTTAGTCTGGTAAGATGGTGGACCTTTCATTCTGAAAAAAAAAGTAGCGCAGTAGGAACAACCAATGAGAACGCTGCTTAATAGGCATGCTCACCATTTGCAATTGCGTCTGAGATGGATAAAAAATAATATATAAAGGATATCTTCTTTTGAAAACTTATAAACTTATTACTTTAACTTCAAAATAAAGGTAAATATAAAACAATATGTTACTATATAGTAACATATTTGTTTATGGTTGTATATACATGTTCAAATTTAAACTTCTTATTCGATATTTTCACTTAATGGGTTGTATATTTTATAAATGTGTACCTACGATTATATTGTATAATAAAGAAAAAAATGTATGTCCGATTTATGTTATTCAAATAATGCCTTGGTTTGGACAATGCGAAATTATTAGTATATTTACAGTTTTTTTAAACAAAGAGCTACTTTCTCGTACGTGTGCGAGAAAGAGCCACTTCTATGCATAAGTTTACCCTTGAAAATAGCACTTTCCGAGCTAATACATTGTAAAATATTTGACTCTCGTTTTTTTTTCCTCGGAAACGCTCGTATTTGTCATGTTATTTCAATCGAACTGGGTACTTTTAGTACCGTGAAAATACGAGAGCAAAACATTAAAAATATATATATATATATATATTATGGGACAATCTTACACAAATCGACCTAGTCCCACGGTAAGCTCAATAAGGCTTGTGATGTGGGTACTAGACGACGATATAAATATATAATAGATAGATACATATATACTTAAATACATAGAAAACATCCATAACTCAGGAACATATATTCGTGATAAACACACAAATAAATGCCCTGACCGGGATTCGAACCCGGGACCTCCTGCTTCGTAGGCAGGATCACTACCAACTAGGCTAGGAGGCCGTCAAAAAATCATTATGTAATAATGATTTTGTTTTATTTAAAATTTGAATTATTTTAGTGATGGTATTATATATACGTTTTTTTTTTCTATTGGTTAGGCAAGTGAGAATACTTTATAGGCAAAAAAATTGATTCAACAATCGCGAAGATTATGAATACTTAAACGTAGGCCTCTGGGTTGGGGTTTAGTGTCCTAAGTCCCAAGCAATGGTATGCTCCAAGTTAGTCTAAAAATTAAAAATCATCCATATATAGCATCCTAGCACTAGAAGAACATCAACATGATATATGCTATACTTACTGTTATTAGTATATGCATCACAGGCACATACCGAGGGGCAGACGCGCCGGTATCATTTTACCCATTTATTCACTTAGATCGAGTGTTTGAGTAGACGCGCCTTCGATGAGACAAATTAGGCGCAGCGACACGCGGGTGTCAGGTGACGACGTTTCGCGATTGAGGGTGACATTTGAAATAAAAACAGCTTTGGAGCTTAGGAGCTTGGCTCAAAAATATATATGTTGAACCATTTCCTGTTACGTGTGCTTACCACGAGTTTGAAACCGTTGAAATCTATAGTCGCTAGCGTCTACTTCAACGCAGTGTCAATGCATCTTGCTCGCTACATGTCGAGCTATTTTCGACTTTATTGACGTGAGTAACCCGCTATGAGAATTTTAATACATCTTGCTCGCACTTACGGGTGGAAGCAGAATGCCGCTGTAGATAACTTGTAGAAATCTATCCTTCGAAATCTATAGCAACTCATGGTAAAAACAAATACGTCTAATTACCTAGGAGCCTATGTAACTCGAGATAGTGTCACAAGGATACCATACCATGTAGCTACTTTAAATTTGAAGTAAAGTGCGAAAAAATGGTTAGACATTTGATAAAACACGACCACTTTTTTGAAACTGTTCTCGAGAGGAAGCTAGAAGGCAAGAAGAGGCGGTAGAGGCAAACCAAGATAAAGTTACAAGGCACCAAGTGAAGGAAAAAGTGGAAGCTGTCTCGTATCAAAAGGTTAAAGTGCTGGCTCAGGAGAGAGAGAGAGCTGGAAGATACCTCCGACAAGCTAATAACTCTTTACAGTCTTTAAGTTTATGATGAAAATGAATTTAAATTTACGAGATGTATGAATTATTCCTTAAATAATAATTTGATACAGTATATTGCGGACATTATCAGGAGTAGCTTGTATGTAGCTGTCTGTAGAGAATATCTATCATAATTATTCGGCCGTAGGTTTAATTAGGGTAAAGAAAATGTAAATCCATGTCTATTACTCGAACTGAACCTACGGTTGACGATATGCTTAAACATTAGGTATAGTCTGTCACACTGGCCGAATATTATTTGAAAGAAATCATTTTGAAAATCAACGTAGGTATATTTTCTCGAAGACTTATGGATGGCTCACACTAAAACGGGACGAGACAAGGCGGGACAGGACGATTTCTCAATCCCTGTAGAAATAATAACGTCCGGGCTTGGAGCCCTGTGAGGTCACGTGACGTTTTATATAGAAACTGAAACATCAGCTTGGCCCGGGCACGGCCCGGTCCGTTCTAGCCATCCTTTAAATATATTTTGTGATTACACGTGTAAGATATCTCAGACGACATACAACTACCTACCTAAAGTATGCACAACTTAATTTCGTAAGTGGGCCTCAAGATCCGACCTGAACCCAATTATGCAATACAATGAATAATAGAAAACTACCTCTTAATAAAATGTCAAGAACCCGCCTCAATAACGCATGTATCTGGGGAATCCATTTTTTACCCCAAAACATGGGGTAAAACTATTTGAGATAATCCAGAAGATAAAGGTACTATCAACGTATGAGTTCATACATACTTAATGCTGTATGTTAAGGACCTCACTCGTGGCCGTAGGCTCTTGTCCTCTCATAATAAAACTTGGACTGAAACCTCTTGAAAAAAGTCAACAGGCATAAAGATCTGTTTCGAAATAATGTGGGCAAGTGGCCGAATATAGTTGCAAGTTGTTAAATAAAAACCGTAGATTTAGTTATAAAAATGTTATGATTCGATAGTAAATAAAGACAGCTGTGTAATTTACCACCAATGCGCAAATAGTTAGGAATTTTTAACACCATAGCCGAAGAAATGTGTGAAAATAGGAGGAGCTAGCGAACAAGAACCAATAAATTTACCTTTTTATCTTTTACGTTATATCTATCGAAACAACATAAGTACTTTAAAACAGAATTTATTGCGTATATTACAGGGTAGTATAATTAAGGAACCTATTTTTATTATTAAGTAGTTTTTGTTCTCCTACATGACACTAAGCGCCACTTGCACCATCGGGGATTAGCCAACTAACTCGGAGTTAAGTATTTCTAAGTATGGAATTCGACAGCTAACTTCTAGTAAGGTGGCTAACCCTGGTTGGCGCAATTGGCCCTAAGACTATCGCCAGACACTGAAACAGTTTACGAAGCTCAGAGAGTCGGAAATGGAGTCCGCTTGGGCGGAAATCGGCAAGCCGTGGAGGGCCGTGCTCGGCCGGCCCGCCGATATTCGAGACAGGATTGCAACAAGACGAATTCGATATTTGACGTTTAAGTCTGGTATTGTGGAAATAATTGTTTCTATGATTAGTTTGGCCTACATTTTATATTTTTCTTTTGAAACGACTACTGGTGGCATTTAATATTCGATTTGAGGCATAAATATCTGATATAGAGCAAATAAAAAAATAAATATTAAAAAAAAGTTTTAGGTGTCACTTGATCGATTAATCATTAATTAATCAATCATTTTTTCACGGTCTCCTTTCCTCTCTGATATTTTTTTAAAGCAGAGCTGTTCTTACAATCTTACAAAAAACTACTCTCGAAAGTGTCTTTAAACGCATCGCGTAAAGAAACTCTTACTGGGGTTGTAGTAAAATTTGTAAATAAAACCGTAACGTCTGTAAGCAATAAAAGCAAGCGGCAATCTGCACTACCGCCGGCTTTAAAAAGCCGTGAAATAATTCAAAAGAGCACTCGTTAAAGCGCTGCAGCTGCTGGATTTACCAACCAAGGCTTTATCACCTGGACTCAGCTGGTTTATGGCGCATCTAGCGCCCCAGCTCATAAACTCAACTCTGCATAAACGCGCACTTTCGCTGACATGGAAAATAGTTTACAGGCCTCTACACGTTACAGACTGTTTATCGCTTTTACTGCCGATACTGCTCCTCTAATCTCAAGAATAAAACTTTATAACTCATTTTTAGGGACCTTTTTATGATCAATACTTTGTAGACCAAATTAAATGTTAAATGTTTAATGAGTTGTTTGTGAACCGGGGCATTAAAAAGTTTTCTGCTTAAATGCCGTCTAATATTGAAGTATTCAAAGATAAAATTTTAACTATTATTTAAGTGGGCAACTTTTCGTATAAAGGCAGTGCTACGTTTCCATATGAAAGATAAAAACAATCTAAACAGCTAGTCTATGATGGTCGGGTTGTATGTGCGAAAGTGACGCATAGCGTGATAAGCGATAAAATGGCAACCATGCTAACCCTGCAGAACACGTCTTCTAACTGAAACATATGACTGATAGTTAGAAGTAATATTCTGTAAGGAGTCGTGACACGACGCTGTATCGCTGAAATAACAATAGAGCGGCTACATAGGTATGATATGAGTTTATTCGCCCTCCGTGGAACTCAATAATCGCAGTTTCTAAGTCACTTAACCTGAACGAGGTACCGCGAGCCGCAGACAGTTTGCCGCGCGCGGATTCGAACGCGATACCAAATAAACGTTCGATATAAGCAATATCGGCCGTTTACGCTCCCCTGTCGGCGGAAACCCCTTATTGTACAATAAAAATGTTATGAGGTAACTCTATTCAATGAACTCGTCTGTTATTGAAATCGGCGTTTCGGTTAAAGCAGTCTTCGCGAATAATAAACAGCAGAGTTTCGTCTGTATCGTCCTTTGTTGCCGCTCTGATTGCTTTTATGGTGCTTTTTTAAAGCCGGAATACAATGCGGTTCCGCGATTTGTAAGGCTACTACAAGAAGGAAATCGATATCTGAATTAGCCTTTCGATGTCTAGAAAACGTTGCCCGTAATGTGATGAGCGGGAGCAATGAACTTTGTTAAACAAGCAGCGCTTCGTGATCAGGGTTCATAAAGAACGGATTCCCCGTGGCTACATTTTTACGTCCATATTTTACTCTGCACTAAACTTCATTAATTCTTTTACAAAAATATTCACTTTTCTAAGTTTCGTTCTCTTTAATAAAATTTGAAAATACCACTTGCAATTTTGAAACCGAATGTACACGTATGAGCTATAGTTACCCTCCGCAGCTTTCGAATAACATAAACTAGCACGCGTGGCTAGGAGATGCAATTCCCGAAAGGATGCGTGCGTCTATTTCCTCTTCTGTGTGAAGTCAATATGTCGTCGGAGATGAGTTATTTTTCCATAATTCTGAGGGCCGTCGACGGCGGCGCGCGGGAGTATTTCCCGAATAAATAATAAATACGTCAACCCGCGTGAGCTTATGTACAACCACAGAGTAGCGTACGAAGCCTTTTAATATTTCTTTTACAATTTGATATGCATACGCAGTTTTAGCAGATATGATATCAAATAAATTTTAGATAAGGTTTCTAAAAAGGTAAGCATTTCGTTTAATTTGAATACTTCAGAGATTTGACAACAGCCATACGGCAATTATCATTGACTTTCAAAGATATCTTTATTTTCTATTGTACTATCCATAGTTATTCATTGTTTTACATTCACGGTGAAAATAACACATTCAAGAAAACAAATAGATAGGTAGCCAAATAGACGGTAGGTATTCAACAAAGTCATCTGAATGAAAAACATCGGTTTTTAAAGCATACAAAAAATTCAAATAAACAAAAGCTACACTTCGCAATCGACATGCACTCTACACTTCGGCGGTACTCCAGGGAGTCCCGATAACTCCTCGATGAAGATAACCGACCACACGTCACGGCGCTCCAAACTTCCACATTTTAAGATGTTATTTAGTTTCGCGAATCCGCGGGGAGTATGCCGTTAAATTATTAAATTTGTTCAGCGGCAGCCCAAGTTTGTGGATGCGTCTTTGTTGCTCTTTCAGTTTTGTTAGGCTTTCATTGAGTTAGTTACTTTTTGAGACGTGTAATGTGTTTGAAAAATTACATCGGATTACGGTGGGTAATCTATAACTGAAAGAATCTTTGCTCAAAAATATAGTTGTTACCTAATCCTAGTAAATATAATACATATTATATTAAATATAAAATTTACAATTATAACGAATTTTATTACACATGAAAACAAACATTACAATGAGGATTACCGCGAGTCGATTTTCCGCTAAGGACGCTAGTGGAACGTGGGTCCTGCGTGCGGGAACATTTCAAGCGTCACTTTGAATTTCTCTCATAATGACATGTCACTATGGACCCACGCATGAGTGGCGCCGCCTGGTAAGCGACAGTACGGTAGCCCTCATTATAAGTGGGTACATAAAAACAAGAAATAACAAGAAAAAATAATACTAAAATGAACACTACACCTATAATTACTACGTTTTACAATTGATTTACTCTTTGCGGAGGAGGTAGAGATACCTACTTGGTCAAAATCAAAATGTAAGTATACTTATATAATTATGATGTAGATTATTTCTAGGATTCCTCATGAATAGACTGGCTAATGTCGAATATAAGTAGACAAAACCATTAAACCCTGTAAAAAAACCTTATAAAATATAAATTCTATAGATGTGCAGAAATAAAGTTTATATTAATAAATAACACGGTATCATTTAATTTAATGGTACTATAACTCCAACTGTTTAGTACTTACATATTTCGATCTGTGTGAGGTCACACGAATTCCAGTGACATTCACAGGCCAGACTATTGAACGAGCACTAAGCCTATCCAGGCTAATGGTTATTGTGTCTGTGCCTCCCATCCTACCAGAGTAGGTTTACATAGAGTATTCCATCTTCAAAATGCATGCACAAATGCGTAAACCTCACGATACACGAGAGTATCGCTAACCAGAATCAATAGTGGGGGAGATTTAAAAAAAATACTCTGATTACTCTAAAAATATACAAACCACATGTAAGAGAAATTCAAATTAAATATGACAAATACTTTAAGTGCGACCAGTAAAACAGGTAGTATTTAAAGGCACAACGTAATGTGCTAGGCGATTAATAATTTCCCCTCGAAAAGGGATTGCGCGTAAGACCAATGCTCACCTGCGTTGAATGTAAGCCCAGTGCGTAGCTGCCGACTCAGTCCATAAGCAGCAACACCTTATGTTTCTATCTGTAAAAAATATATACAAAAGAACATGAAAAAAAACGGCTAAAAATAATACAGAACGGCAGTTATTTTTGGGGCCTTGACTTATTTAGTACTATTACTGACAGTGTGACAGTCCATCTTCAAAACGCACATAAACATGAAGCAAAGTGACGAATTGAGGATACACGTTACGAGAGTAACATGGTTTACCACGGGTTAGTAGGGACGTGCTAGATTTCAATGTCGAAAGTTAGGTAACGCTAATTTGTAAACGGCGCTAAACATGTTACTGTAAAGGTACTTTTCCGCGTGTAGCGACGTTGCGGCTGCAGCGGGAAACGTGCGACGGCACCTGCCAATATACTTGATAAATTGAGTACGTACCAGTAGCAAACTTGTGTGTAAGCTGTAATGTTGGTAATTAAAAGTTATATTGAAGAGCTATGAGGTATGAAGCGTTGCTGTAGGAGTGGGCTGTTTTCAGAATGTCTCTGTATAAAATACGAACGTAGAAAAATACGTTGCTTAGCTATTTTGCTTCGAGAATACTAGTTTTGTTGTAACTAAAATAAAAAACTGTCAGTGTATGATATTAGGTACGACGAGTGGTCAAATAAATGATTACCTACTTTTATCATAAGTATCTGCATTGAATCAAGTTATATAATATTGAAACAAGTAAGAACATAAATACGCATACTGTAACATACCCCAACATATCGCAACCCAAATATTTATATCAACATGAATAAATCGAGCATGTTTACACAACTTATTAACATAAAACCTCACTTCATTTCCACGACACACATTTAATCCCATTTCTTTACCATAATTAACTTACCTCTATCCAAGGCCAGCCAAAAAGCCTAAGAAAATACCGTCCCAAACGGCCGTACAATATAAATTAACCACGAATTCCCGCGCCATTCCCTTGCAGTGCAAATTACAACCTCCATTCACGGGCCGGCCTACCCGCACTCGGGGCTACAATTTGGGCCGGACGCGCTCATTCGTGAACGAGTAGTCATCACGTGCGCACGTGTCCCGAAGTGCCATGTGTTTTATACGAGCCCGGTTACAGGATAGTTTGGGACAGACTTTTCGGTTGCGTTTATTTTTATTTGATTGCTACTTAAAACGTTTGCTTTGAGTTTTGAAATCATTCGTATTATTTTATACGAAAAGTAATACGAATGTGTTCGAAAGCAAAATACTGCTATTTTAAAATAATAATCATAAATTGACTGCACTCTTTACGGATACTATTCACATTTCAAACTCATGTTCATGCTTGTTGTACCAGAACAAGGCTTGTGAAATAAATAAAGAAGTCAACCACGGTATTTTCACAGCAGAAATTCCTTTAATAATTAACTATAATTATTTAAGGAAACTAAATTACAACCACTTTCTATTGATCGGTCGGGCTAAAATTTTGAACTGTGATAAAATCGTCTCGATTAACTGTTAGTTGAATAAAGGTGCGATGAAAAAGTGCGATAAATGTTTGTATCAAAAATTACTCGGTGGACAATAACACTTTTCGTAACTAAATACTACCATAATTTTCCAAATAGTCTTGTTATATATTTGTTACCAATGAAATATGACCGGCAACATATTTTTATATGAAGTCCCCCCGAGCTTGGGAATTAAAGATTGTCAACAAGTTTATTACCCGCTCCAGTGAGCAGCGCCCTCGGGGAGATATCAGCGAGACGTGCCGAGCGACTTACGATATCACTGAATGAGTTTGCCTAATTAAAGTATGGACCTGCGCATATTCTAAACAGGAAATATACCAAGAGTATATCTGTTTTTCAATAGGTATGGAGCCGTAAGAATGTGTACACTTTTGATTTTAGATATCATATTGTCAAAGTGAACTCCTATTGTTGAGTTACTTTATAAATTAAATATAAAAGACACTTTACAGTATAAAATGAAGTAGAGTTTACAATTATTCAGTGACACCGCTGGTTTTCAGTTCCGAACCAAATAGACTTAAAAGCTAAATCTTGTCTTAGTGACCGGTTAACAAAATATAATCATTGGTATCTCTTAACATACTTACAACCAACTTAACATAAAATGAAGTTAAATTAAAAATATCTCAATTAGGCTTAAACTGAAACCAGTATCACCCTATAATTGGTCGACCTTTGTAATTATAATTAGACACGTTGGCAAACATCGGTCGTGTCGTTCGCCATCAAACTACAGAGTTCATGTTCGCCGCTTGTGTGTACCACTAATAGGGTATTATGAACTTCCGCTGAGAACTTAAGGGCTGAGGGTCCTTGAGAACCAGGGGTGCCGCGGGCCGGGGGAGGGAGCGGTATTTGAGGCATCTCCTTAGAAGTAAGCAAGGAGGGCGAGCGAGATTACAGATGGCAAGATAAGCCTCGAATTAGATACAACGAATTTTGTATGAAGTTGTAAAGATATTAAGCGCCTTGTATCTTTGCTTTGAGAATAAAATATTAGGTTTATTTTACAAAACCCCTAAGCGAGTATTATAGCGTTATTGCGCTTCATTTATTAATTGCTCATCGTTGTTTAATTTGGGGAAGAAAACGGTTTTTCGTGTAATTTTATGGACTGCTAACTTTCAGCATTTCCGAAATTTGGGGTAAGGCAACAACAGGATGCTTGACAAACCAGATTTGTATCCTTTTCTATGACTGCATAGGTTTGATATACATCACACACACACACACACACACACACACACACAGCCAGACACACAATCACACACACAATCAAACTTAGGTTTCTATTTATATCTATCTTACTAACTTAAACCAAAATACCGACTTAAGAACTTGTTTAAAATTAGGATACCACCATTGAGCAAACAAAACCAAACTACCACACATGATCTCTATAAACGTATTTTCTAGTTGAAGTAAGCACAGATAAGTAATATATTAAAGTAAAGACCGGAATACGTGAACAACGGCGGTGTGTTTGCGGCATCCTCCTGCTAAATAATGCTATTAGGGTAAACTAGCTTTTCGCACCAGACGACGTTGTTTTAACATTTTTATCCGCCTTTTTGGCGTAAAACAACTACATAAAAGTGTGGGGGAGAAAACACGTCCTTAAATCGGTTAAAAGTGGGGAAAACCAATTAGGTACCGAATCCGCTAAGCGACATTAATCTTGTCAACGCGGCTTGATTTCTTATTTTCTTTTTAATGTCCTCTTATAATTTTAATTACGCTACTTAAAAAAATACTTTATTATAAGTTATATCTAGACTTAAAGTCAATTTCTCTTTTCTTTTGTTGCTGTATGCTGACCAAAAATAATTGTCGCAGCATGTATTTAAATTAAGTACTTACTATTACAAAATACTTTGGGACGCACGTTCGTCGTCGTGTAATTTATCTGTTTCACTACAGGTAAAAATTTAGCCATCCAAAAATCTAGATCCACTTTTTCTCGTGAAACATGACATTATTAAAATTACAATTGTTAATATAATTTCTTCAAGCCGAAAGACTCGTTAAATCCTGAAAACACAAGAATCATTAAGACGTTGGACGATGCAATTACCGGCTGATACTACAATTCTTGCAGGCTTAGTAGGACCGAGTTTACCGCCCGGGGCCTCGCAAAAACATCCCGCCGGAGGTTCTTAAATCTCAATTACGGTTAAAACCGTGTCTTGGGGAGCACGTACACTGAATTAAATTAATGGCATCACATATTGCAACTGCGGCGACCGCCCCTGAATTAATTGCTTCTTTTTTCGTCTTCTCCTTAAATGTTTTATTAGTGATGTATATTTGTCTGTTTAGACGGGGAATTACGGTGTTTAATCTAGCCAGCCCATTTGTTATTCGATCGATTTTCTTAGTGGGTCAGTGTTTTATTTATCGAAGGAGAGCTTAAGAAATGTATTGTTACTTTCTTTTACTTTCATTGAAATGGTATTTCGTTCGATTTTCGTGGTACTAGCCCTGTTGCCCTCCAACTGTTCAGATTAGATAATGGAACGTGTCTTTTATGAGCGCTATTTTAGGAAGAATAACTAAAGCATGGAAAAAGTACGACAACTTTCAAATGACACCAGTCTGGAGCGGCCTTTAAATTGGCAGTGGATTTTTCAAATGTCGTAAGTCTAACCTTTTAACACGCTTTTTACGACATTGAAAAATCCACTGTAATGCATTGATACTATAAACAAAGGTTATTTGACTCAAACAACTGCAATCACTTTAAGGTTATATTATGTTAATCTCACAGCTATAACACTTTTATGAACTAATGGTAAATGCCCCAAATAACATTCAAAGTTCCCGTTTGTCTCTTCTTTCTTATTTATCAATCAATCTTTGTTTTAAGGCTCTTATTTTCTTTTATTCAATCTACATTCAATCCCCGCCTGAAATGTAATTCTCTGACAGCTCAATTGACATCTCTATGACAGTTTATTTTTTTAAAGTCCTAAACGCACTTACACAACCTTTTACAAAATTGGCCATAACTATTTATTTAATTAGTAAAACCGATAATAAATTCTTAGTAACACATTAAATTGTTAAAAATCATAAGTTATTGAGTCATTTGGCCTGCGTTAACCTTACAATACCGACTACCAAATTACAACGATGTACTTAATTTAGCTGCTTGGATAAATTGAGTCAGAGAGAGGTCAGCAAAACGGTGATAACCAACGGCATCGGAGAAAAAACAAACATATATAGGTACATCTCTTTTGGACACTTTCTTTACTTGGTAAGGAAGTAAAGGATGGGAGTCTGACTTTGGTGTTAAATTTGAAGATGAGATTTAACGGGGGGCTAATCGCGACACTCTTGTGATAGAGCTACAGCTGTTTTTATCACATTCAATCAGCAAGTCCAGTCACGCAGAAATGAGATGAGAGAACTTCATACATATATAGACACAGCACGGGACCAGTTATACTTTTATTATGTACCATGTCCTGCGTCAATTAGAGCTCAAAACTGACAGCCACGGTGACAGGCGATAAAGGAGTGGCCGTCGTAGGCCACGTTGAGTTTGCCTTGATACAAACTACGTAATCTAAACAGTAAAACTTGTCAATATGCATACTCGTATATAATGAGCTCATCAAATTAACACAAGTTTGCGCGCTTTCCTGAATCGAGCCGCGAACTTGCTGACATTACAGGAACAATATTGTATAACAAGTTACGCCTTAACTTAAACTATTTACCTAGTGAGCAAGTTTGGCGTGCCGGCCGGATGCCGCGGGCGTACGGGATTACAGATAATACGCACTGGAGATGATTACAGCGGGTCTGTAAATACAAGGAATTGATTCAATGCTAGAAACTTAGACGCAAATCTAAAAAAATACTTACAAAAACGTGAAGCCAGAGACAGCTTTTGAAGAAATCTCATTTTAATACTGATAAAATATTTCGAAAATTGGAATGCTTTTTCATTGCGTCCTTCTCGCGCCAATCTAAATGAAATGCGCTAGAACTAATATCAAAGGTGGTAAAAACATTTATTCTCGAAATATATACAGTAAGTGTAACTTACCTAACTTACCTTACCTACCTCTACCTACCTTAAATCTAAAGTAGGTCCTTGAGGCATTGTACATAGGATGCTGGCGGCATTTCCTCGTTGTATCGCAATGCTGATACGTTGTGCGAGGAAGCCACCAGCTCTTCGGTCACCAGTAACATCAACCAGACGTTTCGCGATTTCTACGAAAAATTTGCGTGCGCTGGGACCCCATGGACCAAGAGTTTCGACCCCGAATGGTACAAAAAGGAACTCTCTGGCCAAGCTCTTATATCAAATCAATATTATAATTTCAAAATATCTTGTATGTATCCGACATATGTAGGTAACGAACATATTTCAATTTGGTAACTCAATTTTTATGACTGACTTTTGTTTAATTATATTATATTTTTGCGTAACACGTCTCAATAAAAAAAATAGGATTTCTTTCGAGTAGTACCATTCTAAATTCTTGATTGAAATAAAATTTTCTTTACCTTAGTCCTTCCGAATTCGTAATGTTGTCACAGGTATTCATCATATACTCGTATGTAGTATAGTAAACATCAAATTAAACGTTACATATACAACAAGTTGTGGTCTATTTCACCAAAAAGAGCGTTACCTATAGAACAAGTGGTGGTCTATTTGTCAAACAGCGAGGCTTGTTAAGTGTAACCGCCAGCCACTTGTGTCACGTGGCCACAAAAGCCACCGCTTCAAATTAGATCTCGCCGAATAGTTCAACGCTGTGGCACACCTAAAGTTCTACCACAAACATCAAATATTTGTAATTGTGTATATGCATCTCTTTCGCTCAAATAAGGGACTACGATAGAGGGATATCTTTTTGTCGAGAAGGCCTGAACTCTTCTGGGCTCCTTATTAAAATAAAACTCAATGACGATTCCTTAACTCATTTTCATGTCACGGTATCAATTAAGACACAGGCACTGCAAGTTTGAGCTTAGTTCCAGTTTATAAAATACCGTCACGTGTATTTTTTGTCATATTTAGTTTCAGGCTATTAAACATATCTCGTCAAAAATGGGTGACAAACAAATGAACTGTCAAACTTTAAAATAGTATGCTATCAAAATCTAGGTAACTTAGCATAGTCGTCGGACTGTACAACGTACAACGGACTGTAACCTACTGCATCGTACGATGTGCCCTTCATATTTCGTCAAATCCGCGAAGCGTTGCCTGGCAACGCCACAAGCGAAGTCAAAGCCGGAAAATAATGACGTCCCGAAATATGACAGCCCTGTTACACTGCAACGCGACGCTGAGAGATTAGCAAATGTTTCTTTCATTTTGATAGATGACTCTTCAAGAGGTTTTGCTAGTTCTATCTAGGAAAATGGCAAATACTTTCCTAGATAGAACAAGCAGAAACTCAGTGTACCTACTTGAAAAAGTATGTTGTTTACCATGAGAAAATTTCAGTCATTCTCAGCACAGTGATTCCTTGTAAATTCTTATTATGAGCTTGCGATTTAACGTGAAAGCCTGGAAATAAATCTGTAAGTTACGCTATTTGCAGCTAAGCTTAGAACCTATAGCTTGTTGAAAAAAAATCGTGACATGTTTCATAAGACTAGAAATAAAATTGTAACCACTGCTAATTTTAGCGTAGCTCCGCTTATAAAACTCGTTAGTTGGTTTGTTGAACAAAACCATTACATATTTTACAATTTGTAGTTGTTAGGTTATAATATCCTGATTTCGAAGTGTTACTTATTTCGTACGATTCCTATTCCCCTATTTACACACAAACACACGCTTTAAGTAATTATACTAGTATGTATACATAGTGAAATATGTAATTTTGTGAGCAGGCTGGCATAGTTATGCGGTCAACGCATTCCGGGGGCATCTACAATCCAGATACGACGGAAATTAAGCGCTTCATTACGTCCCCAATACAGCCTACGTTACATGCACATGCAACATGTGACACTGCACATGCAACATACTCGTATGTATTGTATACACCTACATGCTTAGATTGCTTAGGTTTACTCGGTCAAAAGATTACATGTTGAATGTCGCTCTGGGAATGGCTAACTCAATCAGTCGTAAAAACAAGAAGGTAGATGGGTCAAAATCTTCGTAATATTCAGGTCTTTCCTCTAAACTACTCAATAGTTAAGTCAATGACTGATTGTTCTCAAAACTCTGGAGCGGCTTCTACCAGCAGGCTTGCAAGAGAGCAAATAAACTCATCTAGTGGAACAGCGTTCAAATGGCTAAAGAGACAGCCCATGGAGTGGAGGATAGTCAAACTGAAATAATAATTTTCTCCCTAATTTAAAATGTAAGAATAAACTTCGAGGGCGACTCTTGCAAAATAAGTACCTCTTACTTTTGATTTTGTGTTTGAAGGCCATAAAACTTTGATATGCTACACTGCTGCAGTCATATCTGCCATTTGCAATTAATCTTAAACGATGATTAATGATGCTGGTAATTAATAGGTCGGTAGTGAACCAAACAACTCCTGCATTATTAATATGAATACATAATAATGTCCTCTGCAAATTGGAAATAAAAAGCAAACAGGAATAATCGATAATTTTAAACGGCAAAATAAATATTCGGTATTCGTTTCCATACTTCGGGCGGGTGAATTTTAAAAGGCTTATTATTGGGTGTCACGACTTGATATACGGAGGGCTTGGTAGTGGACTCGTAATCAACTATCGATTTTAATTTTCACCCCTTCCGTTAAACATTCTTGTTGACGAATATAACTACGCACTTGAGATATGATATCTGGACGATATGTAGATTTAGGTATATATTTTTTGTGTGGTAGATAGATAGCATCCCTGTCCACAGAACGGTTATGATGTTTTATTTTATGGCACAAAAATATTTTTTGTGATTGTTGATAGTCGCACTATTAAATCGTGTACTTAATTGTAATTTAATTTTGTATGTCTTTCCCATCACGGGACAATGGTGTTTCGGACCTTTGGGAGGCGTACGCGGAGCCGACGCCAACACGCAGAGCCCTTTCGACAATTTAATAAAATGTAACGGGTCCACCGAGCGGATGTTGCAACTGCCCGAGTCATAGGACGCACGTAGAGGCAGCACCCGCCAGGGTGTATAAACTATTGAGATTTAATGGAATCTACAATATACTGGACTATTAACACGTTCACTGCGGCTTGAGGCAAATCCGCCCCAAGCTCGACGATACGCTGGTGTGGGGCTAAAAGTTCCTGTTATCTCTCTCGTGCGGGAGCTGTCGCTGTTTACTTACAAGGCGTACGATAGTGGAACGTGGGTCCTGCGGGAACATTTCAAACGTCACATTGATAATTCTATCATATTGACACAGGACCCACGCGTGAGTGGCGCCGCCTGGTGAGCGACAATACGGTGGCTCCCATTGCAAGAGCACGCGAAAAATTAAACGGCGATAGTAGGCAGGTGCGTCAAAATAAACCGTGTAATCAGATAATTGATGTTTACAACTGAATTAAAATTTTAATAGGTAAAAGCTTTTACCAGATTTAAGAACTAGTTATTACTCAATCATCTTACTAAGAATCGTGGTTATAAATTCTAGAGTTACGACGATCTGACCAAAAATATGCAAAAAATGACCTATGTTTGAAATATAAAAGTATCGAAACTATTGTTAAAAATCATGTTTTCACTTTTACCAGTTTAAAGGAAATATGTTGAAGTTTTATGTATGTAAATATCAAGTACCTAGTTGTTATCGATATTGAGACAGACGTCTCTGAATAATAACAATTTGACCACTGTGGCCTCTTAAAAACCCCAACTCAAATTGGTTCACGTGTTCGAAAACAATGATGCCGTAGACATGTATACATACATTATAACTACAATCTAAAAAGGGATATTTACTATGTATGTTAGTTTTACCTCTATATATAGTATGCTCTTTCCACTTCCTCGGCTCCAGGAAAATCTTCAGAGTTCGTGCACGACATAGGCTAGTCCACTGCTCCTATTCATAAAAAAAATACAAATTGAGTTAAGCTCGTGTCTCCCCGCCATAGCGACAAGCATTTAAATTAAATAACATTACTGGTATTCGGCTCCTCCTATTCTTACCCAATGAAATAAAAGAGTCTATAAATATGTGAAGGTACAACATAACATAACGTAAAACCTTCATTTAGGTGTACAAGTAAGAGTGACTAGCTTTATTGGAATGTTTTTATTACAGCACTTATTCCAGCACTCGTAGACACAGATATTGTTGTTCGTGACAATAAATAAGACGTAAAATTTTATTTTACAGCTGTAAACGAAAGAAGCTAACGAAATTACATTCAATTACGGGCTGCGTCGCGGCATTCCTCGCCCGCAATAAAGGCCGCAAACCAACGTTCCTGGCGTAAATTTTTCGGACATAAAACTCTGTAAAAGTGAAGTTAGTGAGATGTAGAGCGACAATAAATGTTTATAGAGGTAGGACGCATCGCGGCCCGCCCCACTCAATTAAGTTTTCGTAAAAGAAAAATAAAAATTCACCGTTCCTCATTCACAGAGCAAACACGAATAAGGCAAATTAAGTGAGCAAAATAAGGTTCCCTTAAAATTAGGTCACGCAACCAAAGTGAGTCTTGGAGGGCCTCGTTGCAAGAATGAAACATCGCCGTGCTTAATGTAATTAAACTTTGAATTTTTAAATTTTGCGGCTGGTTTTGATACTCGGGAGTGCAGTAGGACTTTATTTTTCCTGTTTCACTACCCGCAATTTAAAGAAATGCTTGGTACGTCAGTCTTAGACTTACGTTGGGCATTCGAATTGCGAGCGTTGAGTTCAGTAGACTAGAATAGAAATAGAATAGAATATAAATAATTTATTCGATGACACACACAAAATATACAGTACAATTAGCAGAAAGAAATACTACTACACACGTAAGTAGTACAAAAACGCAACATAAAATAGAACATAAAAAACACTTACAGCTCATAAAATCGCAGTAATCTCACTTAGGTACTTTTCTGATCTAACATTCAATGACTTTAGTCATAGTGTACCGTAATTATCAGATGCTATCACGATATTTATACCACAAGATCCTTCATAATTCCTATTCGAGCCGGGAACCGGAATCACCCACTAACATAACCAATTTTCTTACCTTTGACAAAATCACGGTTGCTCTCTTACCTATTATGTAACATTACCCAAAGGACACACGCGGAGCGAATACGGCCAACCCCAAACATGTCTCACACCATTCATGCGCTTTTGAATCATATTAATAAGTATTAAAGAACATTTCGGCGTGCGATATCGTTTGCAGGCAAAAGGCAAGCGATTACAAGGCGCTGTATGAGCTCTATGTGCAAGGCATTAGGCCTATAATAAGTTTGTGTGTCAAGGAATCTGCGAACCGCATATGCTCGCGGCTCCCGCTCTCGTAAAAGGAGTCGCGGTGCGTTGTCTCCCAAAACAGAAGGGAGCCAAACATATGGAACTCATAGATCCTTACTGCCTTGTGACTTTGGGCGGCGGAGAGAGCAAATTAGAAAATCTTTTGGAGAATAATTTAAGAAGTAAGCCCTCCGCGGTTGCTGGGCTAAGTTTGTTTCGTCTCCGCGGCGCACGGCGATCAAAGCCGAATGCTCATTTCGACTTGTTTAATTTGGAAGTGCAGCGGCGTTGTAAATTGACAAGATTACGTGGAAGTTTGTTGAGACTTATTTGCTCAACCTGTAAAGGATTGCACGTACAATGATATTAGCATAAGCAATTAGTGTACGTGCATGCGTTTCGGTAGAACACGACTAAGTGCAATTAGTAACCATAAATTGTTCTGCACGTATAAACAATATGTCTCGATATATGTAAACCGGCTCTATTCAATATAATATAACTGTCCAACCGTCAAAATGCCAATAAGTTAAAGGGTCAAATCAGAATTTTAATGGGAAATCAGATCGATTTCCCAAACTCCAACTTTAAATTCGTAAATATCCCTATAACGTCAAAACTTAAGTTATTGTAAAAAAAATGTCGCAAACTATCTAACGAACTCGTTTATATAAAGCCAACGTATTATGATAATGCTTATAATTGGTTATTTACCAGTGCTTGCCGAAATTTCACATGGACAGACTTACAAACCTGTATTGTGAAGTTATGAATGCTCCACGTCAGCCATCATTAGTGGGCGGTCAATATTATTTGACGCACGACGCTCGCACCATTGGTATTGTTCAAATTTGCCGCAGCTATGAAAACATTAAAACGTGATCAGTCATGAGAGTTCTCCTACATTATCATCTACGGTATGTTTCAACGTGTCATGTAAGGTTCTACGTTAATTCGTTTTGTTGTGCTACGTAATATTTCATTTATTGCGACAAAAAAATACAGTTTTTTTTAAATTCGCAACATAGGCTTCGTCACGAGGATACAGATAAGGCTCAGCTACAGGCTTCGTCACATACTTAACAAACGATGTAATCCGCAACAGGGTTTGTCAATCATAAAGTTACTAATTACGACAAGTTAAAAGGTTCATCCCGGATCGTATATCTGGCGCAAACGTCCCCATGACACTGGCCGCGTTGCTCCGCTGAATTGCCAAAGAGGTCTGTTGAACCAGGTACGACCCAGACCGAGGATCGCAACCCCTGTCTCTGAGCCGCCGACCCAACATCCTTACTTCCTACATCCTTTCTTGCACGATTACCTCATTTGAGATTTGTTTTAAACTAAAGTCGGCAAGCCAAATATGAAGGCTTGCACATTATTGTACATCAACTAGTCCATAAAATAGGGTTCAAATGCTCAGTTGCCTTGCCAAGTCTAATATAGTACATTGGCTATTGAGTTGAGTAGTAGCATTGTGTATTGAGGGCGGTAAACAAGAAGTTTGGAACGATAATTAATTTCAAACTCATACATTATGCTTTTACGTCCGGTTTGTCAATGTCATTGAAATACGGGATGTTTTAAGGCAGTAACATCTTGAACACACGATATATCGTTATATTTAATAACTATTTAAAACGAGATATTTACCAAATATATTTATTTTTGTGAGCTCCCGATATTTCGGCACTGTTACAAGCGCCATGTTCACGGTGTAAATATCTCGTTTTAAATAGTAATTATAATGTGAATGACCACGTTATCCTAACATCGTACACGATATCTCGGTCTACGCGTAGCCAAATTGAAATTATTACTGGCTTGTGGTTACATAAATAATCACGAATGTTTGCCATTGTGGAAACTCTCGCGTGAAATCGATATAACATAACATAATAATAGTAATACGTTTTTCCTATGGTTTCATAGAGCTTCAAACCAATATCGCCTCGATTATTGCAAAACGAATGTTGTTATTAATAAACACAAGCTTCCTGTTTAAATAATATCATTTAGCTATTTATTTTATGAAAGTTTTTTACTACATAGTAGTTAAATGTACTTTTCGTGATTTCGAGATTTTCAAGCTTTTGCCTCTGTATCTTTGTGTGACTTAAAGTTTCCGTTAATTTTACATCAAAT
Organism: Lathronympha strigana; assembly: GCA_949128165.1. Taxonomy (NCBI): domain Eukaryota; kingdom Metazoa; phylum Arthropoda; class Insecta; order Lepidoptera; family Tortricidae; genus Lathronympha; species Lathronympha strigana. The sequence continues at coordinate 8,306,292 of OX421918.1, read as the reverse complement.
TCGTAGGCATTGGTACGTTTTCAGCCTCTATGTAGTAAAATACCGAGACAATCTTTAGGTCTTCTTTATTATTTGTTAAGGTTTTCTTTAAATTTATTAATTTCATTGCGAGCTCTTATACGAAACGATTAATACGATACGATACGATTAATATGAAATGAAGATCAAATCAATAACATATTTTATAAAATCTGAATAATCTTTAACGCGCGGCAACCCTTGCGCTGCGTGCCGCGGGCTCAATTTCTTTGTCTTACACCCTTTAACATATTTAATTAACCACCGGCAAGCACTCGCTTGCGGGTGACGCCGTTATTTACGGCACAGCCCTAAATACGTAAACTGAGCTCACGAAAAATAACTTCCAGTACCTCTTATCTCGTATACATTTATCGGAATATGGACTTTATTGCCACGAGACAAAGGCGAGTTTGCATCTTTACAATAATTATATGAGGCTGCCAGGGTTATCTACTGCTTTGGTGGGTACAAGCATATAATTGAAAGGTGCGTTTGGATGTTTTAAAACACCGTGATTACGAATTTTGAAGATGTTTTGCGCTTCATACGCGTTCGTAATCCTGCTGGGGAATGTCGTAAACAAGCATGTGTGGGCGTTTGTTGCGTGTATTAAGGAGCGACTTCATTGTGCTAAATTGCTAATTTCAAACATAATTTATGAGATTTTTTATACTGCTCTCAGTTTGAAAATAAAAATAAACAAACTAGTTATTAACATATATCCAATTCAATATATACGAAATTGAAGGTGACTTTAACTGAGTGTAATGCCTGATTTTAACTAAGTATAGTGCAAATAACAAATATGGCACTAATGTTACTATTATACTACTAATATACGGCACACTTGGCCTATTTTTTCAAAGTTGTCCCCCCACACTTTTTTACATGGGTATTTATATGTGAAAATTGTTTTCCAAACTTTCCATTCCGTTACCGCCAATAATACAAAAATAATAACGAAATGAAAATAAAAACGTTGGGGCCTCTTTTCTGGAAAGACCTCGCGATTCTGAGAAGAAATCACATAAATATGCCAAAATCAAAAAAAAAGTGAAGGCCAACTTTGAAAAAAAAAATCTAGTTACCAAAAAACTAGTCGTTACAATAAAAAATATATACCTAGGTACATAATATTTTATTCTAGTAACTAACAGAAGACATTTTTCAATCGAGCATAGAGCCTAAACATGAAATCGCGTTGTAATTCCGAACAAGATTTCGTAACAGGTTTTATTTACATTGAGTTAACCGAAAATGTATATTTAAGAACGCCGAAGAAGCTACATTTAAGGGGTGGTACGCCCCTGCTATCCATATCGCAAACCTATCTAAACATTTCAAACATTGGCTAAACTTCCTCTAACAAACTTCACCGATCATGCCGTCGTATTTTTCTTCATTGAAACGTGAAGCGTATTCGTAAAATGTATTCCATAAATCACGATACACTTATGAATTTTGTACAAGAGCGGCCTAACAAAAATACTTACTTAATAAATTGTTGGCAACTCATGAACGATTAGCAAATGTGCCTACCGTGAACATCCCGATTTACAAATTAATAAAGTTAGCGATTTCAGGGCGTTTATTACGTTCAAAATGAACGTGGCATACATATTTTGCGTCAAAAGACGGTGCTATACCAACTCTTTATGTAAAGTCAGAAAGTTGTTTCGGAGTTTTGATAGATTGGGATTTTCAAATAGGCATATAGTTTTTCGGAATTGTGTAGTGTAGGTACCCACAAAAAATATAGTAGGTAGTTCTCCGTTTTGCCTCACACTATGATAAGAAAATAAATAGAAAAAAAAATTGTTGGCGCAAAAATTTATGGAGGAAAATTTATTTAGACGATCCAAAACTCAAATTGATTTTAAGATTATAAAGCAGTTTATCAAGTGAGCACAAGCCATATTAAAATATTGCCAAATCACTACGCGTATCGACTAAGTCTGTAACCGCTCAACATAATGTTCTCTAGATACGACCCATCCGGCATCCTAGTAAAATATTGACACAAATCCCTTAACTTATAAAATCGTGCTTCCGTCCCCGATGTAGGCAATATGGGATTTCCGTCATTTTGATGTAGGGCCCCCGGCGCGGGAGCGGGCCGCGGGTGTTTGCGCGGGGGACACCTGGCCTGGCTACTTACTTCTTGTGGCCTACAGATTGGTTCGCTGATCGATAAGAGCCCATTTTGTATGAACTATGCTCTCAGTTTCGAATTTGCTCGAGACACAATGATATTTTAGTGAAGTTATGTAAAAAAGGTTTGAAATGGAGGGAAGAATACGCCGAATATTCAACAGATATTCATTTTTGAGGTGTCTGTAGCTGTAAGATCTACACATTTTTTAAAGTAAGTGAAACCCTCTTAATCAAAACTGCTTCTTAAAGTAAAATTTGTGATAAATGACATCAAGTAGGAATCGTCATCTTTTCATACAGTGAAGTGAGTGAGTGATTCCCTTGATAGTACAACATCACAACTACATATATTAAGAAAATTATCCGCGGAATGTGACAAAGCACAGAACACTGGTGAATAAATTCCTATTTAAACAAGTAAATGACATACAATATGTAAAATGTCCTTTACTTTTTCAATAGGTAGTCTTGAGCTGTATCAAAATAGCTAAGTACTATTAGTGTATCGACCATTGAATAAAATAAAATTTGTAAAGAAGCGGTTTTGTCTCAGACAGGATATATAATGACACCAGCATACCATTATTGTACGAACAAATTTAAACATACGTAACGACTACTGCATGCTGAGTCCATTCGAGTTCGATCGCTAACAGGAAGTAACGGCGCAGTACTTTAATATTAGTTCGATTATTAACAGGCACTCAGCACCGATAGCAAAAAAGTGTACCGGGCATAAACAAGCTCTTAATCCTCGATTTGGGAGGGCCGGTGGAAATGGAAAAATATTTGTCTGGAAGCTCTCAACACCACCATTGACCGCAGTTAAAAAAAGACGTATCTTCACTCCGAAATCCTGTACACATATTGCGTTTTACGTTAATGTATCGTAGACCAACGTTAGCACGTCCGCTTTTATTTTACACCGGTTAAGACAAGTGCTGGTTGTCTATTGCACACGTTTTATTCTTTTTACGTTTGCATCACGTACAGAAACACGGAGCCACTTTCAATTTTTTGTGGTTGTTAAAAAGCCATTGGATTGTCGCTTTAATCTAATGTTCGAGGCGAGACTGGTTAGTTAGATTACTTAAGACGCGTCACACAAGATAGAGTTTTAAAATGATGATTAGAAAGCTCTAGCACTTTTGATAACAAACAGTTTGTTTGAATTGAAATTTCATAATTGGATAGTAAGCCAAGACATACCTACAAAAATTGTGTTCACAAAGTGGCATATTATAAATAATATTTTCAACTTTGTGAATTCCGATTTCAACGCCCATGAACGGTTTTAAAGAACATATTGTGTGCTCACATTTCGAATACATGCTACGCGGCGTAGCACGTCGCGTCGTAGCGCATTGAAACATTTTAGAGATTCTAGCGAAGATCGTTTGTAGTTCGACTTCATTGACGTAGACGTAGTAGTCCTCAAAACTTTCAACTCCTGAAGTTGATTTTCAAAAAGCCTTTGTTTAGGTTCTATTTTGAATACGCATCTATCTATTATAAGAGAATATTGTAGGTACTATGTAAGTTATAATTACCATTAGGCTGGACCATTCAAACTAGGCAAACCTGCACTAAGCTACACCTATAAACATGGATAGCACAGATAGCCTTATCTAGATCCCGCAGTAAACAGATCCAATGTTAAGTCGGCGTAAGCTCGCGTTTATACCGTCCGGTTCGTTTTGCAACTTTTCAAATAACTGCCTGAACTTCCTCGCGCTCAGAACGTTATGCAAACCGAACGAGATCGCATTATCGTTATTGGGTACCTATTATAGTACGTTCTTAACACGTCTGGGCATGTTGGAAGATTGTGCGGTTACATCAACAGGGAACGTTGCTTTGACTGCGGATTTTGGCGTTATTTGCTCATGTGCAAATAACAGAAGTATCTATGTAGCGTAAAATGGAGTGAGTAGGGATGCGAGGGTAGAGGGTAGGGTGGGTCATGGCTGAGGGGTGAAAAGCTATTGTTAAACCAGACTTGTCATATTGTTACGAAAATACTTAATTCTCTTGGCAAGTCAAACTATTGTAATATTGTGGCAATTCTGCAATCGTTCCATCTCACTCAATTCCTATCCCTCTTAACCCCACCTACGGGGTGCGCTGGGATTTCCTAAAATTTTGTATTTGTCGTAAAATCTAATGAAATGACAGATTATCATTGAAAAACTAAAATTCGTACCACTGGAATATTTTTAATTAGGTATATACCTACCTAAATCAAATAAACGACAATTTTTCCTTGCAAAAACCAATCATGATAAATGAATAGGTAATCTTTTTGGAAATGTTTAAAAACAAATAAAATCATATTTGAGACCACGAAAAATGTTAGAATCTTTTTTCATCCTTTTAAGTTATGTACCTAATCTTAATCCATATTTTATTCTTTTAACAAACATCGACAGCATTTTGAATTTAAATGCTAAATGAAATGAATATTTAAATATCCAATGATGATTAAAAAAACACATACTCAAATTCTGGAGTAGGTAAATTGCTCACTTTTTCTTTAACAAATGTGTTTAGTTTATAATATTACTGACATAACAGGGCGTTTTTATTTTTTGTTGTATAAAAATATTTTTTTCTAAATTGGAAATGTTAATATGTTTCTAGGTACTCAGAATTGCAAGCTATTTAAAAAAAAGTGTCCCAGGATATTTTTCCATTTAGCCACCTTTTTTCATAGATTCAGTATGGCGGTAGCGCAATGGAAAGTTTGAAAAATGTATGGACATTTCAGGACACTTTTTTTCTCCTACTAGGATTGAACCACCAGGATTGAAATGAGACCATCCACAGCAGAACCAAAGTAACCGATATAGCTCTCCGAATCGCTAAACTTAAGTGGCAGTGGGCGGGGCACATTGCACGTAGAACCGATGGCCGTTGGGGCGGAAAGGTTCTCGAGTGGCGACCGCGTACCGGAAGGCGCAGCGTGGGTAGGCCCCCCGCAAGGTGGACTGATGACCTGGTGAAGGTCGCAGGAGTCCGCTGGATGCGGGTGGCGCAGGACCGGTCATTGTGGAAATCTTTGGGGGAGGCCTATGTCCAGCAGTGGACGTCTTTCGGCTGAAATGATGATGATGATGATGATGACTAGGATTGAATGAGCTCGCGATTCTGAGTAGGAAACATATACAAATTTCCAATTTATCAAAAAATGATTTTTCTACAAGAAAAAAAAACGTCCAATATATATCTTAAACATGACAGCGTAAACAAGACTTAAGTTTAAAATAAGATTAGGTTAGTCTCCAAATATCTCCATGAAATCCGGCATTACGGCGAAAAGCACCGCAGACCTGTGGCATTTGGCCGCCGGATCAGACGCCGTCTGGTTAGCCAAATCGTTTTAAACTTACACGTGATGTTTTAGTTAGCGTGAAACTCAGGATTACTGGACCTCAAGCGATTTAGTAAGTTGGAATACTTAGACCAATATTTCATACCGAAGCTTTTAGGGCCACAAATGTAGTAATATTAACTAATCACTTTCGTATAAAGAAGGAATTACATGGAAAAGTGGTTGAGTAGCGGCCAAGTTAGTTTTTAGTTTACGTGTTTGTTACAAACAAATTAGTTCCTCGCTAAACTGCGATAAAATTTTGTTGATGACTTTGATACAGATAAAGATGACCAGTTGCAAAGGCCAAAAGCATTACAGCAGCAGAAAATAAATAAGGGACTGTCAATTTCCAAGATGTGTGATAGAGTTAAACGTTCAAGTAGCGACATCAATGCGACAATGGCAGTAAATCATTTTATTAAGAAAATTGACCGTGAAATTGCCCATTACTTTTTGCTGCGAAGCTGCAATGTAGCAGCAACACGGAAAAAAAAGTGTGACAACAAGCTTTTTTAATTTTTGACAACTATATTTTTTTACTCATTGCAAGACAATTGTGCTCTTTACAATATTTTTGAATTAATAGTAATAGATACTTATTGCTGTTAATACTAGAATTATATTAATAAATATGGTCGTCACATACTATACAACAATAAATCTGGTAAAGGGAATTAGACTTTTTTTCTCCATGTCCGCGTCTCCACCTACATATATGTCGTTAAAACTTACAGCCCTCTTTTACCAGAAACCAACACTACCTTAGGGGTTGAGTTAAAAAAGGTTCGTGCCACTTGGGCCAACTAATCCTGAGTTAGCTGTCATATTCCATAATAAAAAACGCTTAACTCCGGGTTGTCTTACGCCGGATGTTGAAAGTAGCGCTTTTTGGAGTTTCACTACCGAATTTATTCAGAATTTCAATTTGAAGCATGGCATGGTCTGTTACAAATTAGGCCAATTTTATATAACACCAACAGTTTTATTCAATATTTAGCTCATATGGCGAAAATTATTTCAAGCTTATATCTAACGCAACCTATGTGTGTTTCTGTGTCTGTTGGGGCCAAAACTTCCCGATATTATTCACATACTTATAAAGGTTGGATGCCAATACAATGTTATGGTACTAAAGTACAGTCAGCTAAATTCAAGTCAGTTAAATTTTTGACAAAAAACTTATAGTAGGTACAATTGGTGTGGTACCAATGTGCGGTACAATTGGTACCACTACATAAAACATTTATTATCGAAATGTATACAGTAAGTGTAACTTACCTAACTACCTACCTCTACCAACCTTAAATCTAAAATAGGTCCTTGAGGCATTGTACCTAGGATGCTGGCGGCATTTCCTCGTTGCGAGGTAGCCACCAGCACTTCGGTCACCAGTAACATCAACCAGACGTTTCGCGATTTCTATGAAAAACTTGCGTGCGCTGGGACCCCATGGACCAAGAGTTTAGACCCCGAATGGTACAAAAAGGTACTCTCTGCCCAGGCTCTTATATTTATTACGTTTTAAAATTTCGGTGCATTCAGCCGCTCCGCCCGCTTTAACATTAGTATAGGTACCACTATAAGTTTCTTTAAACAAGATCCTATTCGAGTAACCAATTGAACAATCAGCGTGTGTCCTGTGACTCCTGTTAAGTGCACCACCGCCGGACCGCAGGCGCTGGCTTACTGCCGTTTTACGGTCCTGTCCGGCACCGGCTGGCTTGCAATCCTGAACAGTGCTCTTATTACTAATGGTCGTGTAAATAAACATCCACTTCTGCTTAATGCTTCTGAGTCATATCTCAGTTGGTTTTAATGATTATTGTAGCAGGTCAACTTTACAAATTGTGTTTAAAATAGGTGAACATTGATTAGAGTAATACTTATGGCTATATAACTAATATTTGAAACGGGATAATTACCATGTATGTTTGTTTTATTGAGCACCCGATATTTCAACACACACACACACAAAATAAGCGAACCCGTAAGAGGGTAGATCGCTATGGCGTGTGGGTAGATCACAACTAAAAACTCGCAACTCATCAGTTTACTCCGTGAACATGACGCTTGCAACAGTGTCGAAATATCGGGTGCTCAATAAAACAAACATACATGGTAATTATCCCGTTTCAAATATTAGTTATAATGCAAATGTTAGCTTAAAATTCTTATGGCTATAGTATTCTTGTTTAGGTTAGACGAAATTTTGGCGGTCTGGATTATGAGAAGGACAACATTAAATAAAATGGCCCGCTTAGACAATTAAATGTAAACAACAGGAGACGCCGTTTATGCTAGTTATTAAACCAACCTAAATTTTTTGTGTACTATCATTTTATTTCTAGCAATAGGTACCTATACGTGTATCTTCTTTATATAAGGCAAACAAAGAACGAAAACAAGAGAGAGCCGAAAAGTGATAACGTTAACTTGTTGCGCCTGCCGCTCCGAGAACAGCGCTCGGCTGAAGCGTGGCTCCGTTTACATAAGCAACTTAAACACCGGGATATCAAATTATGTTTTTGTGATTGAACCAGTTGCTTTTCAGTGAAAGTAACATTGGAAAGAAACCTGAATATATAACCTACGCGAAGAAATTCAAAGATGTGTGAAGTCTCTAACCAGTTTTCTGCCACATGCAATAGTGGATTGAGCTACGCTAAAAAACTAAAAACCTATCGACTGATTCAAATACTTATTGATGAAAAATCAAATCACACTAGAGTAGAGTTTTTATCACTTAATAGCAGAATTCCAATTAGAAGATCTAATAGATTAAATCAACAAGAATTAAGATTATGAGTACGTAGTTATTATTGCACATAACCTTGGCGAGTGACATTAAACCGGGCATAAAGTGAGCGTGCAATATCGAGTTAGCGAGTTCAGACCAAACAAGAGTTGGGGCTTCCGGGCGTAAACTACTTAAATCTTGGCGCGGTGTTTGTCTGTGGACGGCAAACTTGGCCGTGACTTGGCGCGTCTGTCGAGCCGCGACTTGGCCGGTGAGATGCCGTGCGCGGTGCCGCCACGACAACTAGTTTTTATTGGGCAGCTGAATTGAGAGGTACTTTATAAAACATTTTTTTATGGTATATTGCACAAAACTGTGAAATTTAAATTCACCGCAGATTGGTCTCGCAAATATCAATTGATATCTCGTGCATAAATCCGAAAACCTCATTGTTACGAGCCGGGGTTTGAACCCGCAACCTTCGGATTGAAAGTGGCACGCTCTTACCGTTTGGCCACCAACTCTTCAAAACAATGACTATTGATTAACTCGAACTAGGAACACCCCTAAAACGTATCCCGAATGCCACTTTGATAAGATCAAGTTTAAAAGAATGTCATAAGAGTAAAATAGTAGTGTTTGTAAAGTAGAAAGCCGAACAAATCTTCATTTTCCTGTCCCAGATGCTCGTAGAATTCCGTCGGGACTGGTCTGGGCTGCGCACATACAGAAAACACGAACATTTTGTCTTTTTCCGGTTTAGTAGACGTCGTAATTATCTTCTGTTTCAGTTTAGGTAGTTAAACACTTTTACTTATTTTACTTTAAAACAAATACAATATGTATCTTAAAGTACCTAAGAATTATTTAAATAGAATAAATAGTAAAAACAGTGAACATTTACATTAGTGAAACGGAAAATTAGAATTTTAAGACAATTTTAGTATAAACCTGTAATAACACAAATTCATAATTTAAACCTAGATAAAACAGACAAATTATCAACAATTATAAAAGTAAACCTAGTCAAATTATGTGCGGTTTCATATTTTATGCGATTAACTCAATTCTGCTATTTCGTTTTATGAACAATTGGTTTAATTAGAGTACATAATTGCTTTCATAATATAATACTAAAATTCGTAATGAAGCTTAATTTGCTGTTATAAGTTCTAATATGAAGAGATGGAAAAATGTTTTGGGTTCAGAGTTCGACATACTCGTACGTGACCGACTTAGTCGCAGGCACAGATTAGTACGGATGATGGAGTGGCCAAATTATCCAGACACTTTTGACTTTTGATCCTTTGCCTAATCAAAGGGTCCCCTATGCTGGTTGTGCGCGGACTGCTCAGTAGCTTTTCCCGTTGATTGACGCACTAGATTTACACGTTGCCACGTTTCAGTGAGTGAGCGTTGTAGCCACTGCAAGCTTTTCAGATACTGTTTTATTCACAAAGACTGTTGATTTGTTACCCAAGTTTCTCAGTAAAACTATCATAATCGCTCTTGATAAAAGGCTGCTATATGGCTATATTTATTATTATTTTTATGAAGAAGTAGGTAACTTGGTAATCTCTTAAAGTAAGCGCTATGAAAAACTCAGTCACTTACAATCTTGGTAGTGCTATTTAGCACCTGTTACGTCCCAGCGCCGGCCATCTCGAGGAAAGGCAATTACATTCAAATTGATAAAAGAACCCACCTGTTGACTTCAGCCTCAAAGCGTATAAATGTGCTCGAAAAAGATTTTATTGGTAGAAAACGGTGCCCGACAGATGTTCGCGGGAGATTTGCTTTCAACCCGCCGGAAAGTTGCTTGTTTGAGGACGCTTTTCAACTTACTGAATACTGTTTCATTCTACAAGCACTTTATCTTATTCCTTTTGTGATAGTTAACTTCTCTCGAGGTTTTTGGCTTTCGTTTTACCTGTTGAAAAATATTTCCTTCGAGATTTAGCAAACTGGAGAACTTTGGAAACTGTTTTTGTATACCTTGTACTTTTTGATTGTCTCGACGGTGGATGTAAAATTATATTTAGGTAAAAGTTTCCTTGTCTGATGTCGCAGGGTTTACAAATTCATCTTTTACATCTTACACTTAATTAAGATAGTATGTATTAACTCGTGTATTCTCAAGCAATAACTTAGTTAAGTTTAGTTATAATCGATCTTACGTTTATATAATAAAGTAACTAAATTGTTTCATGTCTAGATACCAGCCGATGAAGAGATGCCGTGGTCAAGACTGCACAACACCCGAACTGCAAAATAACCGGTAAGCGGCATTGCTTTAGTTTTATAAATTGAATATAGTATGTCAATAGGCAGTATTCTGGCATAACTTAAGGATGTCATGACTTCACACTGTTTTTCAAGCGGCATTATTCGAAGTTAGCCTAACCTACTTAATTTGAAAAAAATCAAATAAACTAAGTACAAACACATTTTTGCAAATTTAACTCGAAAATAAAAAAAATCGCTACCTAAATTTTGCTAAAACCTAGCTTATAAAACAACGTCAAAGTGTGGTCAAAGTCAACACAATCTAAAACCAAAATGGCATCGTAATGAATACGTGAAGTTCACAAAAGTGTAAGCCGCGAGCGAGGCGCGACACACACGGACCAATTACCTAAAACACACAAGCAGTTGACCTCGAATTGACTAATGAATGCCCGCGGGCGCGCCTTATCGCCTATCAGCGGCTTACGGCGCCGCAATTAACTACGTGCGATGTTTCACATGAAACATAGCTTGATTTGACGAAAAAGTTTACTGTTCATTAACCTTTGTTAAAAAATGCCCTTGGTTGGTTGTCCCGATTTGTTGTAGGACAATTGAGTTTGTTAGAAACATACACAATTTAACAGATGTTTGCTAAGAATATTATTTGAATAAAGAGTTAAAGAATAGTTTGCCAACAGCATAAAAGTTTGACGACCGGTTGGTTTAGTTGGTAGTGACCCTGCCTGCTATGCCGATGGTCCTGGGTTCGAATCCCGGTAAGGGCATTTATTTGTGTGATGAACACAGATATTTGTTCCCGAGTCATGGATGTTTTCTATGTATTTATGTATTTGTATATTATATATATCGTTGCCTGAGTACCCGTAACACAAGCCTTATTGAGCTTACTGCGGGGATTTGTCAATTTGTGTAAGAATGTCCTTATATATTTATTTATTTATTTATTTATAAACTTAAAATACCTAAGTTTTTTTTTTCAAATTTTTGGATACAATACAATACTCGTACATGCAAATCGCTCTTACACCTGAAGGGCTGCTACTTTATCGGCTATATCACTATACGTCACTTTCGCAAGCTTACTAATTTGTTAGAGCTTGCAGAAACCGCATCTTTATGATACTCCTACCAAATGGGGAGCAGCCAAAGCTGCCTCGATATACACAGCTAAGGCGTAACTCATATTATTAGATACCTAATTGTTCAAGTACATACTTGAGCACTTAGATAATTAGTATATTAAACTTATGTTAAACTCATAAACCCCTCTTTGAAACTTATGAATTCATAGCTCGTGGACACGCACTCACAATTAACATAATGTCAAACAATTATGATATAAACTGTCATAAAAGCTAAACAAACATAATTAATAAGAATAAGTGGCTCCACATTAATACGAACGGCAGAATAATTGAACAAACAATGTACTAACATTAGCAAAATGCTACGAAATCAAAATTAAATGAAACCACAAACAAACGTAGAGGGGTAAGAGGCCGAGGCAATTTATGTCGCGGGCCCCACCGGCCGGTATCGGTGTCGTTTGCATCTGAAATCATTCGAAGCAGGACTATATTAGAGAGGGGAATTGGCTGGATCTTAATTTATCGAAGTTTTTATGGTTTAATTAACGGAATTCACTTAGCCGAGGGGAGGGGCGTCGGCGACAGCACGACGCATCGCCGCGGTTAGCGCTTTATTTTATACTAATAGATGTCCTCCCTGTGCTATAATTAGCACCAGGACGGGACGCCAGGACGCCAGGACGCCATTGAAAGTTTTAATTGAAAAGGCTTTGTGCAGTTTTATAGTCCGTGAACAATGTTACACGGTATTTTATGCAGCCGCTGCGTCGCTTAATCTTGACACCTCCGCTTTGTTCGAGGGATGAGCGGCTTTTGAAACAACCCAGCCGAAATGCAAGTTCATCATTTAAGTGATACTGCAGAATAACTTCTAAAATGCTGTAGATTATTTCACCGAATATTGACTTATAGCTAAAATAGAGCAGTCCTTTATAAATCATTACTGATTCCCGTTGAGTCCAGAAAGTTCCAGATTCTTTGGGCTGTAATGTTGTGTAAATATCTCATAAGGTTGCAGTTCGTACCTACCTAGGTGGATACTTCTTTTGTGCGTTAGTGGTTCGCAGGAGCAGAGGATGTGCATCGCAGTTTCCCCTGTTTCCTGGCAGAACCTGCATACTGCATCTTGTTTCTTACCCATTAGAAACATGTGGTTGTTCAAATTGCAGTGCCCAGTCAGATTTCTGACCACCGCACAGGCTTTGTACCTCTTAAGCCCTAGGAGATCTTTAGTTTTTTTGTTGTAGAACCCTATTATAAGAGCTTTCGAGTGTGTTTCCTTTTACGGACTTCCACTCTGCGATTGCCCTCATCTTTTCTAGATTTTTTAGCAGAGAATATGCCTCTCGTTTTGTAGTTTGCCCATACTGACGCTAGCTCTGTGCTTAGGCCTCTCACCATAGATACCACATCTTAGTTTTCCATTTTTCTTAGAAGCATCCGTGTACTAAATGTGGCTTCCCTTTTTGACAAACATTTGGTCGTTGGTCCATTTGTGTCTTTGGGGTATTTCCACGTCTGGTGAAATGACATTCGGTATGCATGTCATCTGAAGGCATACCTATATAGTTAGTCTAGTTGGCTAAATAGGCAAATTAAACGTAAAGGATGAGTGCAGCAGCTTTGTTGTGGCGACGTTGCAGCTGCAGTACGAAACGACCGATGGCACTTGTGGGTTTGTTTGATCAATTGAGTGACAGAATTGCATTATCGCTAGATTTGGTAATACAGGGTTGCGGTCAGCGCCGTCAGTTTTCAAGGAAATTGTAATAGCAAGCTACACAATTAGATCACAACAAAATTTTTAGATTTCGAATTTCACCCAATTACTTCAAATTCGCCTGTGTTAAGATTTTCAACGTGATACAACAAAGCAAATGAAATAATAAAATATTTATACTACTATCGTCTTAGTTATGTCAGACGTCACCTAACTACTAAAATAGTAATGTGCCTACTTTTTTTAAACCTTTAATTTAATGATGCCTCACACTGAAACGAGTCTTATTTTGATCGGTGCAATCTGCTACCACTTTAACATTGGAGTTATTCTAATAGAAAGAGGGCCAACAATCGTCGGGTATCTCAGTTCTGGCTCGAAACCCCGAAGTCTTCAAATAAATAATTAAATTTAACAATTAATTTGTTGATAGACCGAATAAACTTTTCATTGTGTTATTATTGCGTTGTTTCTGAAATTAATTCACCCTTCCCGAATTTGGTATTCTAAACTGTAAATTGTAGCCTCTTGCCCCAATTATTACAACATTTATTCTTTATGGGATAAACAGATCCCTATTTATTAGGGTTCATTATTCGAATTAATTTGTTTGTGTTATGTTGCGGGCGGGCGCGGAGATAGACGGAGGCTAACCGCGCGGAAAGAGGCTGTTTTGATATTTAAATGAGGGTACAAGCTTGATGGTACCCATTCACCTCCGGCCGGCGCGGGCCGGACAACTGATCATACGAGGGCACCTCACCACACACACAAACCATACTGCAATACACGACTTTATTCCCTAAATCCTAAGACCCATACTTCCGACCAGTCTGCAAAACTTTTGATGATCACTGTAAAGCTAGTGACCGAACGGACTTTCACGAATATTAATTACTTATTACTATTCATATGAATTTTAAAGGTATAATTACTCCTACGTGGCTGAACTAGATATAACAGATTTAGGTTTAAGTACCTCAAAATGTGAAGAGGTCACTTTATCACATGTCGTTATTTTCGAAGGGTATTAAAAGTTAATTGATCTAGTAAGTATTTAAAGTGCAAAGCAAGCAGTTTTCTTATTTCTGTCTGAAATACATAGTCGGGAAAAGAACTTTGATTATTTACTTTCAAGAACTGTATGTACTCGAAAGTAAATTATTGAATACTTTTGAGTGTAAAACACCATGCTTAAGAGGAGCTCTCTCTATTTCTCAGGGATTCCACAAAATCCAATATTAAAACATTGCCAATTTCCTTTCATACTAAAATAATATTGAAAATATTGAAATGGACGATATAACTGCATTGCAAAAGAAAAACATAATCCTTTTTTAAAGCTGATTAATAAAACGGCGCATACTCGTAATAATCAGGACTAATAAAAATGGCAGTGATTCTTATTACCTCCTAACTGACTACTGAAAGCCACCTTATTCGACTTACCTAACTAGAAAATTATTTCCTCGCTCAATAAAAACGTGTTAATAATGCCGTAGATAATTTGATATTGCTGAAATAAATATCTCATTACTCGTGAGCGGGCGATTTTATTAGCTATAGCGGTGACAATAGAGTCTAATTTGTAATTAGAGGGAAGGCTCGGATTACGAAGTTAATTACAAGTGTCGTTACAAGACCCTCTCAGCAGAGTTCTTTTAATCCTGACTTTTAAGTTAACCGCCAAATTGACTGCCAATTTCATGCCCGGCGGGAATCCACGGCCATATCAGGGTTAATCAGTTATTGTTTTAGGTTAGCTTTTATATGTTAATGTGATTTAAGAGTAAGACTTGCTTACATGTGAAATTCCTTTAAAAGTACTTTTTTGGTGTGATTTAATTTAAATCTTAATATTTTGTTTCTTTTACACTCTTAAGCAGGGCTGTTGTAGTCTATAATTAGTAGTAGCATATAATTAACATGTACATATTTTAGTGAATTTTTATTGAGACGTTTCACTTCAAAAATCACTCTAACTGACCAAATTCTAGCAAAAAATGTTTTTTTTTCAACGTTTATCTTACTGCACAAAATAAGTTTAAGTTTTGGCTCTTTTTCTATCTAAAATTAAGATCAGAGTGTCATATAAATATATTTAATAGTTGGTTAAAATTTCGTAATTCGAGTTGAAGTATTTTTCAAAGCGTGGCCACTTTAGTGCCTAAATAATACCGATTTTAGATTACAAGTTAGTTGTTTTACGTGTGTTATAAAAATGTTATACTTACTTGTTTAAAATAAAAAAATGTCGTTTCGAATTGTACAAAATTAAGCTAAGTAAACTGACATCAGTTAAAATTAATAATTTATATATACATAAATTTCAGAATATGATGTAGATGGCAAGATGTCAAGTCAATATCTATCAAGTAAAACGCATATTGGAAGGTAATATTTTTGACTATAATTTTTATTCCAAAGTTCTACATAAGTATACGTAAAACAAAAATATAAAACAATTCCAGTTCTAATAAGCCTCAAAATCAAACATTTACTCAAATTCTGAAACTTTCCAAAAATGTAAAATAAAAGCGCACCGCGCGAGCGAAAACGGAAATCGGATATTCAAACAAACGTCAAGCATTCGACAAGCGGAAGAATGAATGAATGCAAATTTCTCGCTACTTGTCCGCCTCCTTACACGACAACTCTACAATAGATTCAGAACATTTTTACTGCCGGCATTTTCCGCTCAATAATTTCGTAAAAAACCGCTTAAGTTGGCGTACGGCAAGTGGTTTTGTCACAATGTAGTAACTTCTCGATAAGTTTTTAATAAAAGTGAGATTAAGGTATCGGCTCGTCGCTTTCATTTATAGTAGGTGCGAAGAATGTCATATAAGGCGAGGCGCGCTCGGATACATTTCACGTCTCGCTTCACGCTTTCCCTAAATCTGTTGTCATTTCAGCGTGATCCCGAGGAAATAGGGACAGGAATCCCGGATAGTCACGAGAAATTTGGAGCTATTTCTCACACGAGCGCCCCTACAACACCTCCACAAAGGCGATTTCGCCGTTTAAATATTTCAGAATGTAAAAAGTGAAGTCGTGTAATCTTGTTACCCGAACTCCTGGGGTTACTACAGGATATGCTATAAATAGATTTTCGTGTCGTAACAGAACCTACAAATATATGTTTATTCATACTACGTTAATACATGGATAAAGTAGAGAACCATAGTTTAAATGTACTACCTAATTTTATATATCTTTCATTGAATATGCGAATAGCTAGATATAAATTTATAGCGTAAATTTATTACGATTGATAACGATTATTTAACTATTCCGTTGTTTAATGGAGTTTTAGACCTAAAAATACGTACTTACTAACGATATTTAGACAAAAATGAAAACATTAGGTATTCGTAATAACTTAGTTTCTCTAGAATCACATACTTCATGTAAATGACTGTAATAATTTCGGTACGAAAATAATAGGGATTTTCACCTTGTTTCTTAGCAAGCAGCCCTGGCACCTGCCAATGGTCTACATTGGTAGGCAACGCATCTGCGGCTGTATCCCGGTCACGCGGCGACCGTGGCCGCTATCGCCGACATCGTTCGTGTTCGATTAACAAAGAGCTTAACCCGGCTCCGCGCCATTTGTGTTTTCCCGTGCAGACAAATCGGTAACAATAAAACGCGGGCCTCCTAACAATGCTCGCACGCATGGCCTGCTTTTAATTTGCCCACCGTATATCGAGCCGGACAGGGACTTAAAAACACTCTCCGGAAAATCTCCCAGCGCCCCATGGTATTCCCGGTAGCCTCTGTTTTCGCTGCAAATCATTTCGTGCTGTACCGGGCGGCAATTACGGCTCGATCGATTATTGCCAGCCAAATCTCATCGGATTTAAGATGATACCGGTAAAGAGAGTAGAAAGTAATTAGAGGAGCGTAGGCTCTCAGGCGTACGATGTTTTGTTGATAATTCAATAATCCGCCCTCGGCGAATCTCTTCATGACGCCTCTCCCCCCCGCGCCGCCGTCTTCCCTCCGATTCCGATACCATTCTTACATAATCAGTTAGCGTACCAGATAACTTAAGCGTTTTTTGCATCCGACACAATATTTAAGGACGGAAAAGTACTTGGGAAAAAGTGATATCAAGTTCCAAATATTATCCCGATACAAATAAAGTTAAATTGGCAAAGTTACGGAGGGATAGGTACAAGCTACAGGTGACATCCAATACGAATCTCGAAAATGATTTTGTAAAAAGAAATTAGTTTTTATGATCGTTAAGGGGATTTTGATAAAGCAAATTTGTTTTATTGGGCGCCTCTATATGCCTTTTTGTGAGAAGGTATTTATTTGAAAGGAAAAATATGTTCCTTTGATTCTACTTTAACCAAATAATCTAAGATACTTAGGTATTCATAATTTTTCGATACATGTCAAAACACCTTAGTATTCACATTTCTAGAAGAAACTTTAAGTAAGCTCTTAAGATTGTTTTTAGGGTTCCGTAGTCAACTAGGAACCCTTATAGTTTCACCACGTCTGTCTGTCCGTCCGTCCGTCTGCGGCTTCGTTCAGTGACCGTTAGTACTAGAAAGCTGTAATTTGGTATGAATATACATATCAATAATGCCGACAAAGTGGTAAAATAAAAAGTCGAAAAACTTTTAGTTTTATGGCACCTCCTATACACGTAAAGTGTGCGTACACGTTGTAAGGTAATGTTGGATAGGAATTAGAAAAGAAGAGGGGTTTCCTGCAAACATTTTTTGATACATTTTGTGGATATTCTTGGAAATAATAGCTCTTGAAGTTAAAAAAATGTGTCCCTCTAAATAAACCTATCTTCCCTGTTATAAGGGCGTATAAGTCGTAAGAGCTGGGAAGATACTCCTTTTTCGGTTTAAAGAATATTTATTGTCCAAAGAAATTTACAAAAATTTCACTTATAAGACAAATATGGAAATCAAAGTTACAAATAGCTATTGTTAGATAGCATGAGCGCGATCTCGCCAACAAACTGGTTTCTCAGTTTGGCGGGATACCAATTAATGTAACTATGTACACCTTTTGAATAATAATAAAAAAAATAAAAAATTTGCAGTAAGCAAGCATGCAGACATATTTATTAATATTTAAGGAGTTAAACCTTATACCGATATAATACAATATCAAGAGTAGAAGTATTTTTACCGCCCTATTTATAAAAACTTAACAGACCTGTTCTTAGTATAATTTTAGGGTTTTTATTGCTATGCGCACGGTATCTATTAAAACCCTTTTTCGGTAAACTACGGAACCCAACACTGAGCATGGCCCAACATGCTCTTGGCCGGTTTTTTACAGTATTATACACAGTTTCTTAGAAAGAAAGGAAAAGTGAAATAACATGATCTGAGGTGGCACTCGAACCCGCGGCTCTGGGATACACGCCCATCGCTCTGCCAACTGAGCTACCGAGATCACACTAGTGGCCCCGAATGTCTCCACCACATCCCTCGTAGTTATTGTTTCCACATTCCTTCTTTCTAAGACATTTTGAATAGTTCGCAGCCATTTCTGCTTAAAAATAATAGCTTAGTTTTCTCATACTTGATAATAACTTTTTTGTATCTCTAAAGGAACTTTTACAATGTATTATTCATTTATTTTGTATGAAAAACTATTTTTTTTATTAATTTACAAAAAGCTATATACCAGGTAGCTAATATTAACGTACAAAGCAACGTGTCGAACTTAAAGGAAATTAAAAGACACGGTGTGTAAGTACCTACCTACGATATATAATAAACATACTGAATTTGGTATATTAACTGGCATTTACGGTAAATATTTCCTTTTAAGTATCTCCTTTTACGCTCAGGCCACGCACGCGTATGACTTTTTTTTCTAATTTAAAACAAAACCCTACTCAATAAATTTTAATTCACATGCAACATTAAGCTTCACACATTTACGTAACCATCCCGATGTTATTTTACTTTTATGAAGGTAAAGTCCCGTAATAAGCAAACCAATTTGTAGGGGTCTTGATGTAAGTGAAAAATAGTGTTGTTCGTGGATAGGGCGCGGCGTGCTATGTGGGGAAATGGAACAATTAATTAAATTAGCACTTAAATGTATGCTCGCATCCAACGCTCCGGCCGCGGCCACGAGCACTTTATTAAAACTATTAGTCTTTTATATTGTGGTGCTATGTTTTATTCACCATCCAAAGAACGACGAGAATGACATGGAACCACTCTTTAAAATTGCAAATCAGTCAACAAGTTGAAATAAGTTATTCTTAGTCAAATAAGAACAGTGCATTACGTAATAAAGAAATAAATATCTATTTAACAAATAATCACAAAATTTTACAATATGGACAAGAAAATTAAATAATAAATAACAACCAGCCAAGAGCAAGTTGAACCACGCTTGTAGGGTCCCATTGTTTGCCGTTCGTTACAGTTAGCAGTTCTAGAAGGGAAGGTACCAGAAGAAAAAAGAAAGAAACTATGACTTTTGTGCATAAAAAAGGTGACTTTATTGGCCATGTTCAAAATAATTTACCTTAAATGTCTTTTTTAATCTCTACTTTCATGTTTTTTTTTCATAATTTTTGTACTTGCGGTTCAATAGAGGGGGGACACATTTTTAGCATGCATATATCGATCATTTCCGAAAATATTCACTTTATCAAAAATTATTTTTAGGAAACCTCTATTATTTTTCAAATGCATATCCAACAATACCTCAAACTTTAGAGTTGAAACAAAATAAAAATATCCCCTCCCCCCATTTTATGTGTATGGCAGATATCCTAAAAAAAATTACCAATTTGTCGTTATCATTGATATGTATATTCATAACGAATTACAGCTTTGGACTACTAACGGTCGCCGAGCTAAACCGCAGACGGACGATCGGACAGACAGACATGGCGAAACTAAAAAGTTTGCTACTTGACTACGGAACCCTAAAAAAGACATAAATATCCTCAACACGTTCGTCAAATGGCTACACATGAAAATCCACAACAGCCTTCAATGAAAAATCAATGATAGAATCCGCAACAGGCCAAATACAATACTTTAAATAATGTAAAAATCTCTGTAAAATAATAAGATACGTCTGTGAACGGTATCAAAAAGAAAGGAAAGGTTGAAAAATTCTAGATAGGTGATAGATAAATAGGTAAATATTGCTAAGCGCCCCTTAAGGCGCATGCAAGGGATATTAGGGTGGAGAAATTCGGGGCCACGGGTGTGGGCTCGTAGCTCAGCTGGGAGAGCGATGAGGTGGTATCTTAGAGTCAGCTTGAGTCCCGCCCGAGGTCAGGAATTTTTTCATTTTTCTTTCTGAGAAACTTATACATTTAGTCAAAAATAGTGTTTCAGTATCCAGATCTATAAAACAGTGACCTAATCCACTTACCAGCTTCGAATCGCCGCACCCGCACATTTATCATACGCTATCGACCACTCGTTAATGCTACAGTAATTTACACCTTACACGGTGGTCATTGAACTCACATTCCTTTGTAACGTTCGGACATTGCTAACTAATCGTCTGCAAACTTCTGCAAGCTCGTACTTAATTCATGTTTTTGTAAACAGGACTCTATAGTATATATATTAACGTTGAAAATTGAAATGAGTGAGTAGATGTTGCTGTATATAGTGAAAATTAGTTGGTTAGCTAACTAATGTGTTAATGGGTTGGTGCTCGGGTCGTTCGGGCATTAGTCGATTGCCGCTGTAAACATATTACGGTGAATTGTAGTTTTACAACAAAAATACGTAAAAAAAAAAAAATTACAATATTTTTCAACACAAATACATTTATATTATATAATAGTAAATTGCTTGTGTAGAGGTAGCATACGCGGAAAGTGAGACAAAAAATACTTTCACTGTAACTTACCCTATATGTAAAGAAATATAAAACAATAATAATAATAAAATAAAATAAAATTTGTTTATTTCAGACAAAGTCCATATACTTTAGATTAGTTTGTAAGGTAATTGATTAATTAATGATTAATTCTTAAATCCTAATTTTAATTTAAGTATATAGGTCGTTATTAAGATAATAATATATGAAGTAGAATTTTGTACGGCCGGTTTGCCAAATTATAGAACAGCATTTAAATGACAAATTATAGAAAAAGTAAAACCCCTCGTTGACTTAGAAACCTGTATACGAACACAAGTCCCAAATACACTATCTGCAACGAGTACAATACTATAGTACAGGAAAACCATCAGGTTGATTCGCTCTCGGTCCACCGGACCACCGGCTTAAAAGGAAACAGACCAATATTGAGAGGCTTATTTGAAGTTTTAATATTCCAACTTGATTTGGTATTTATTTATTTATTTATTTTAATCTTTATTGCACAAAAGGAAATACAAACGTACAACAGGCGGACTACAACATATATTTGAGTGTAAAATTTGCATACTAGTGTATCGGAAAAAAGTTATATTGACTGCGGCATCTTTGATTCTCTATACAGATTGCCGAATTGTTAGCAACGCGTAAGGAAATACTGTTGAATCTGATACTTCTGAAACCGCTGGTTTAATATATTCTTACGATATGAGATCTATTTACAGTCAATAATTTACATAATAGTGTTAAAACTTCAAATAACACAAAACAAGTTGAGATTATAAAACTTCAAATAGTCTACCGAGACGTAACGAGTGGGGACCTATTTTCCGGCTCAATCATCCACTCGAGACGACCGTTGTCTACCGATTGGGAGCCACCGGAATCGACCACTGCGTAATAGATTGCATGAAACAATCCCTTTTATTTTATATATTTTACATTGCTTATAAATTATATAAACAGAAATTCTAGCAGGAAACCTCAAGTATAGGAGGACTATAAAAATCATCATGCGGCATGGCAGGTTTAGAAATGGGTTTACCGATTGTAAAAGCACTGAAATGCTACTACTAAAATATACATTAAACAAAAGTATTTTTTATTTTATTTAATTTGCAGTCATGCAGCTAAACTGCACGCTGTGCTACGGATATACCTGCGTCGTAGCTTAGGCTACGAAAAGCTACGCTACGGGTGACAGTAGTTAGACGTAAGTACTAAAATTTATAGCAATACCACGCGTAATATTTACCTTAATAATATTCACATAACCTACCTGTGCTTAACCTGAATAAATGATTGTGATTATAATTAACCAGAGTTGCAACGTATGCCTGTACCAAAAACCCAAATCAAATACAAGCCCATTGTAAAATCAACTAGAAAACTTCAAGATATTTTCAAAGAAAAAAATATTATTGTTTTCTTAATTATCTAAATTATTTATTGAACACAACGGAAAACATACAAACAAACACAAAAAACCCTACTAATCTAAACTAAGATAAAAAAATTGGGCCTATTGTTTAGGTTGCTTACATAACCTTGACTACCACGTATAAACATGACAGAAATTTGTGAAAATCAGCCCACAAGATGTTTAAAAAGAATTCACCTGAACTAATACTAACCCACAAACATGGCAAGCTAATAAAAAGCTTACAAGCTTTAATTTTACTTCAATCCATGTGAGTGGCACCCTTACAATAAATTAGTCTAGCACCGGTATTATGTTCGGGGTACTGAAGGCAGATTTTATTTTCCGCCTTTTGGGTAATCAATAGGGGGAACCCGACGCCCTTACGACGGCTCCGCGAAGATGCGCTGGTATTTGGGAAATTAACGCCATGATATTACAAGTCAGATTACAAGATTCTGTCCAGGCGTGGAAATTTGAAGTTGGCAACTTGATCTCAGTATCGCGATTTAACTTTTGATACGAGTACTTCTTCTTCTTTTTCTGCCATGCCCTAACGGGCGTCGGTGGTCAACTTTGCAAAGTCTTTCCTATTCTCGGCCAATCTTGCGAGCGTGGCCGCGTCCTTGATGTTGGTCCATTGTTTAATGTTGTCGAGCCAGTTCGTCTTTCTTCTTCCTCTTCCCCGCTTTCCCTCTATTTTTCCATCTATAATAGTTTTCAATAGGCCATATTTTTGATGTCTGCATATGTGTCCAAAGTATGCAATCTTCCTACGCTTAACTGTGGTGACTACTTCCATTTTCTTCTTCATTCTGTTTAAAATTTCGATGTTGGAGACTTTTGAGCACCAAGATACTTTTAGCATACGCCTGTACAGCCACATTTCGAAGGCTTCTATTTTATTTTCTATTGTTTTCTTTAGCGTCCAGGTCTCAGCGCCATAATAAAGAATAGATAAAACGTAGGCTTTCACAAGTCTCCACCTTAGTTTTATATTTATGTCTCTATTTACAAATAATTTCTGCATTTTAATGAAAGCACACCGGGCTACCTCGATTCTTACTCTAATTTCTTGCTCGGGATCCCAGTTTTCATTCAGCCAACAGCCCAGGTACCTATACTTTGATACTCTTTCTACTGGTTCCCCGTCAACTATGAGATCACTGGTTGGAAATTTCGATTTACTTATTACCATCAATTTAGTTTTACTGACGTTCATTTTAAGGTTATAATGTTTTACTTTGTTGTTTAAACGATCCATTAATTGTTGCAGTTCTTCCATACTGTTGGTGAGTATGACGGTGTCGTCCGCATACCTAATGTTGTTAATGAATTTATCGTTACACTTAATACCCATCTCAACTCCATCCAGTGCTTCTGCAAACAAGCGCTCTGAATAAAGGTTAAATACGAGTACAAGTAACAAATATTCGTAAAAACAACGACCACGATTTTGACAAAGTTACTTATATCTCCATAAATCCGCCTCTTAACGAACACAGTTACTACGTACATAGTCGTTGTAATGACAGGTTGTGTCTTGGTTACTGATATTTACGTGGGTTACTAGGAAAGAAATGAGATGCTTGAAATCTAGACATGGAATATTTATTTTCAAAATATATTCAGTAAGTGTAACTGAAACATGGAATGCTCGCGTAGGTATTACCTATTTGTTTTTAAAAAGCGTATTTCCGAAGAAATAGAACACTAGTAGCCGGATTGGTTTAGCTATATATTTTTAACAATGCTATAGGCATTTTAGATCACCGATTAGCACGTTTTTCTGAGACACGGTGCGGCACAAATAAGCTCAGTTTCATACTATATTCATTTACGAGTTTTAATTTCGAATGCAATGATTTTTGTCGGGAAGAGGGGTATCTCTTTCATAAAGTTTAGTGATAATACAACGCTGAAGGCTTCCAAATGCTATAAATAACGTTGATTAGGACTATAACTAGAAGCCACCAATTGCTATAAGCAGAAATTACAAAACTATGTGCTTGCGGAAATATTTGAGTGGACAGACCTATGAATCTCATATGTGAATATGGAGAAGAACCTGAAGATGGTGTCGCCAGGCATTAATATTATTTTCCATCGCCATCAAGGGAGTGAGGAAGCGTCAATGTCGTGGAGAGTCACATTTTCATACATTGTTTTTCTCGCGTCAAGTCCCATAGTAGCAAAATAACTTAATATTTTTTCTATTTATTAAAAAGAAAATTATTTAATTAATACTCTAAAATGCTATATACAACATATAGTTAGGATACATCCCATTTATAGATTTAGATAGGGCCGATTGGGGACGATGTGTCTAGGTAATAAAATGTCTTTAAAAATAACTTTGCGTTTATTGAACAAGAATTTGAATAGTCGAATATTGGCAAAAAATATCGCTATGAATTACTAAAAAAGTTTGACTAGGTTTTGTTTTATTACGGCTGTACTGCTGAACTAAATTGATGTTTTACTTATTCGAAGTAGAATTGAACCTTTTATCTGAATATCTACGTACCTAAATGAGTTTTCCGTACGACGTACCTATTTCGAGTTAGACGCAATAAACGGAAAAAATACCGAGGCTTAATTAATCTTAACTCCTGAAATTGTACAAATTCGGTTTAGACGTCTTTAGGTTCTAATGAGGGTACTGAAACGGTAACCAGCTTGCTGGGAATTAATTCCTGGAAATGATTTATATAGATCTAATTTTCATGGCCTATACGTCCTTGTAAACGTGTCAAATAGAATCACTCTGCTCGGTATTCAGCCGACTTCGCCCGCAATCTTTATCGAATAAAGCAGTTTCCAACCGCCCGCCACCCTTTATCATCTATTTATGAAGAATTTAAATGAACAGAATTGCCTCCTGAGACTGCGGCAGATTCGTTTAGGGAGAGATGAACGCTTAGTTTAAACGTACTTTACTGAGCGGGAATAGTTTGGGATGCTATTATTGGAATATATTATTTAGGCGTAACATTATCTGTTAAGTAGTTCAGTTTGCTGAGAAATTGTTTCAGTGTATAGAATTCTCAACAAATATTGCAATTTTCTAACAAACTGTTGTTTAGTGTTTTCCTTAGGTATCTTCTGTGAAAATCCGCATTTAATATATTACATGCCGAGGTTATAAGTATTACTGAATATATAGTATTAACTGATAAATATTATTTACTAGCTGGTGCCCGCGACTTCGTCTGCGCAATATCTTTATAAATTGGGGCCTATGTGTTATTCTGATGTAAAGTAAAGTTTCATTAAAATCCATTCAGTAGTTTTTACGTGAAAGAGTAACAAACATCCATACTTACAAACTTTCGAGTTTATAATATTAGTAGGATTGCATTTTTTACCTTAGAGACGGTACTTGGTAATGACTCAATTCAAATCTACATTTATAATTGGTATATACATATAATTTCGCAAATTTTACAAGAACAAACCTTCACAATTTGTTTACTTATGGCGTTATTCATGAAGTCGCACTTAACGCACATCCAACACAGTTTAGCTAAATGATTGTTTGTCCTTATCTGTCTGTTTGACATTTGCCTTGAAGAAAAAAATATTTAACAGAAACGTCTATCCTTTTTTATGAATAAGGGCGTGAGATATTAAACTACACTGTAGTGGACAATTGATAAAACTAGATTTCATTTGTGGGTAAATCATATAATAAATATTTTAGAAAGAATATTGGTGCGTAGAACATTGCACGTCGAACCGATGGCCGTTGGGGCGGAAAGGTTCTCGAGTGGCGACCGCGTACCGGAAGGCGCAGCGTGGGTAGGCCCCCCACAAGGTGGACTGATCACCTGGTGAAGGTCGCAGGAGTCCGCTGGATGCGGGTGGCGTAGGACCGGTCATTGTGGAAATCTTTGGGGGAGGCCTATGGCAGCAGTGGACGACTTTCGGCTGAAATGATGATGATGATTGATTGGTGCCTAATTCTGTTCTCTTAATAACTGAGGTTGATTTATTTTATCTGATATTGATATAATCTAGCAAATAAAAGGTGTATGTTAGGAGTATGTCGTCAATTACAGCAGCAATAAACTATTTTCGAAGAAATATGAGCTCCAAAACTCTTAAGCATTATATTTTATCACACATTCATTTCACACTATGAGATCCAATATTAGATATTGTGCTTTAAAGGAATATTTCATAGTTCCCCGTATGTGAGGGCTGTTCATAATAATAGGGGACGCAGGGGAGGACGCGGCGGATTTATTCCGTTTTTATTACTATTTTACGGGGCGGGTACCCGCGCGACTCGCTAACAGAGTGTTATGTTACGACCGTCGTATCTGATACTTCGTATACTGGCGAATTTTTATTATTATTTGCGGGAAAGTGACAAATTCAAGGTGTGAAAAATGAGACAGGATTTAGGAAAAAAGTGAAAGGGGAAATCTGAAATTTGTCGAGCGATATGTCGAACAGTTCGATGAAATGTCAGTTTCATGGACGCTCAGCTTGTAATTTTTTGACCGAGCTACAGCGAAGCTCTCTGTGTTGGCTTGAGCTAAAATTCTTTCGTATAGCGTCAGACCAAGTTAAGTTTGCCGCTATTCTGATATAAGAGTTTGTGCAAGTGTTATTTTGAACATCAAGCTTCTACAAACTTATGACGTTTACCTAACATTTTTACCGTATGTGCTATCAAAATCGGTGCAAACATAGCTATCAAGCGATTCATTTGATATTTTATAACCTGGTTCTATAATTAGAAAGCTTTTAGCCGTTTTTTTTTAATGTTCAAAATGGTGATATTGCCACAATAGACTTAAGCGCCATAAGGGTACATGGCGCTTGAGATCTTTTACTCGCAAGGCTCACAGCTCACAGATGAGTGTTTCGATAGTTTTTAGAATGTAACGCGGAAGAGCCCGCCAGCGTGGCGTTAAAGCAAGAGGAAGGGGCCCATTGGCCGGAACGAGCGAGTGTTTGCATTCGATAAGATTGTGAAGGGTGCTCATGTCAGGTCTATTGTTTCTCGCTGATTTTTCATTTTCACCTAATCTGTGAGGGTGCGCCTGAAGCACTTGAGTGGAAGTGAAGAAAATGTTCTGGTACTGTGCGCGTTTTTATTTGTTTACTGTACACGGACACACACATATTGAGATCATGGATTTGGTTTGAATTAAATATTTGCTTAGTTATCTGTTACAGGCATTTTCCAACCAATACCGCGTATCATAAATATACACGTAGGGACATTAAGTGTTAGTCTTAATTTTATTAGATTTTATAACACTTTAAACTTTCGCATTTTATACACACCTACTTGGGGACCAGTGATTCAGAAGTTCAAATCGCGAGACCTATCTTCGGATCGATGCGCCGATGTTGTGAGTGTTATGTGTCGTGCCGATAACATTTAGTAAAAGGGTAGACCTAACTTTTTTCTACCTACCCACGCGTTAAATGTGATTTTCCGCCGGGTACGTGAACATTTCTAGCAAGATCGCCGTTGACACTTCGCTGATTCATCAATCAAGCCGAGAAGTGTCATGGCACATGGAACTATGTCGAAACATCGGTATATTAAGGTAAATTAACTACATTCGCGATAGACCCGTTCTATGTAATTAGATTTCATTCAAATTTTGTATAAAAATTATTTTGACTGTTCTAATTTCGAGATATATGAACACTAAACGCCTGTTAATTACGGCGATAAAGAGCTTTTCTATTTCTCATTCCGAAATAATATAACTCAAATATTAGTCTACGTTATTAATGCAAAGGGCTGTGACCGGCCAAAGGACATCGCACTCCACAAAAAGACCAAAACCGAAACACAATTTAAAAGAGAATTCTTAAAGAGCGAAGATGCGCTCGCCGGCAAAAAGATAATTTGCCCCGTCGGCCCCGGGCCCGCGTTTGTCTTTGCTATTGTGAACTTTTATTTCGCTTACTTTTATGAATTATTTTCAGTTGTTTTTATCACCGGTAAATTCAAATGGAAGCTCGGGGCTAAGTTCTTTTATGTGCCGACCGCAGCGTTCGGATTTTGTTTAAACAGGGACCCTTTTATACCGAAATTGCGTCGATGCGGTTCGGTTGTGGCAGCGGCGCTTCGATCAGCGCGGCACAAATACCCGAGCATACCGAACGTGCGCCAAAACATAAGCAATTAATTCGAGTGGGTGTATCAAAGTTCAAATTAGGCATTTGTTTGCGTGTAGATGCTCGGAGTCTTGTTAGCGCGGCTTGTTATGGTAATACAGTCTTGTCTAGCTCTCCCTCAGTCGCTGTTAAATTAGGCAATACTCGCATGTAATTAGCGGGCTCGCTGCCATTCATACCATTAATTGGTTACACTATTAAATGTGTAAGCCGGTAATTGTATATTCTTTAGACGGTTCGCCACTAAAACTAGCTATGGTTTGTAGTCGACTCTGCGCGTGCTCTAGTATTGAGACTGTTAAACATGATTGAATAGCCCAGAGATAATCACGTTATAGCTGTTGAGAGGAAAGATATAAAGGCAGCAAATAAAAGTGCCAAACAATGGCAAATACGGATGAAATAAAGGCAGCTGAAAGGAATGCAAGAAGCATCATGGAGTATACAATTTACACGCACAGTGAGCGCCAGTCCGCGCGAGGAATGCTTTTCATCGCACACAAACAGACACGCAGGAGCTAAAGGAAAAAGACGGCAGTCTCAAATCCAACAAACGTAAAAGAGATTACCCACGCTCCAACTGCTCTCAACTTGTATAAACAAAAAAGCTCAATTTGTCCGCTTTAAAACAAGACGAAATTGCCATAGAGCGAGCAAAGACGGTCGAGGAATATTAAAAACGTTTTTAAAAAGACAACTGAGAGAGAGTGCAAGTTATTTGAATTTTCATCGTGACAAGTGATGTGCGGGATGAAATTTTCCGAAACAGCACGAGTTAGACGCAAGGAGAGCATTGATTGTTTTGGTATTTTATTACTCGAACGTTCCTAAGAATATTTGTTTTTTTATTTAACAAAATGTTGCGACACATGCGAAATTTAAGTTTTTTTTTTTATATGAAGGAATGTTATTGGTTATGCTTTAATATTACTTACAACAGAAAAAAACGTCATTAAACCAAAACAGATTGCAATAAAGGCATATCACATTACATTACCTTGCCAAAGTGATTACCATTTGCAATACGCAAGCCTCAAACGTAGGGCGAAGTATTTTTGTGTTAAACGCCCCTCGGTGATTACACACAAATTGATACAAATTGAATTTTAAACCACTGCCTTCTGAACTGCGAGGCCTGCGGGGATCACGGGGGGTGGTACAAGATGCTGTGAGGAAGGGTTATTGTCAGGGCTGCCTCATGCTACAGTTACAACGTGCAACAATTTTTTAATTGAAAGTCAAATGGAACAATTCCCCGCGTCCAGCAGGATTCAAACCTGCGACCGGTGTTGAGAAATTTCAATTATAAAATTGTAAATTTCCTTCGCAGATGTCTCTGTTTTTAACGCATTCACCGCTTAGGATTTCTCGTAGCGCTACGCCGTAGCCGGTAGCATGCACTTCCCGATTTTTAGCGAAAATGGCGCGTAGAGGCATAACAACAACGTGTCGTGATTAGCGCTGCTGGATGGGTTACAATATTAATATTGACCAGACATACTAACGAAACGTGTTTAGTTAGTTTGCTATACTTACTAACCTTGTTACGAGATCTAGATGTGGCAGCTGTTCATCTATGGATGTATATCAATCCACTACTAATTCTTCTACTAGTATTTAAAATTTTACTTCATGCTAAAATTTAGTGGAAAAACCCAACCCTTTAGCGGCGTAATGGCGGCGATGATTTCTCGCTAAGGCTTCATAACCGCCCCCGTTACTCTCACTTAACGCCGTTTGCTCTGCACTTCCATTCACTCGCTTCAACGCTTTTGTCATGCCTTAATCAACAGTTCTAACAAAGTACACTCAATTTATTATTTTATGCCTATAATAAAGTACATTTCGTTTGTAGTACAATTTTCACGTTTATTAAAGTAATTCAAATACCTAAATATCCACCGTGTAAACGTATAATTTAAGCCCTGTTTTCAAGGAAGTAGTAATATTTTGAAAATGTTTACAAGTTTATTCTTAAATCCTTAATTGTTTTATGTAGTTACAAGTGCAACAACTATCTGTTTAAATACCTATAACAATCACGAGTGTAATTATAATAATACTAAGGAGCAACTGTTTAATCACGCCACAGCAAGATAAGATTCCAAACACAATAGAGATCGCCCCGATCACATCTCCCGTTAACGTGTCACGACTATCCCTCGGCTCAGACAAACCCTAACACCTACCGGACGTCCTAAGTGTAAATTAGTGGGTATAGCCCAACGGCGGCCGACCGCGGTTCTATTGCATTAGTGCGGGAAGCCAGCCTTTATTGCTCAATTTGACTTTATTTAACGCAATTCGCAGGCGGTCGGGGAGGACACGGGCCTCCCTCTCCCTCCGTCCCGTCTCGGCGGCTGACGGCGAACAGATGAGGTCCCACTTCAATCCACTTAGCACGCGGCAAGCTAGTAGGTGATCGCAATCTACCGACTAACTCTTGGAATGCTTTTGAACATGTCCTCCGCGCCACAATGGGCATTCCCGTATTTCCCCTGTTTGCGAAATGGCCCCACAAAGTCCGCCAAGATATGAAACGCTGAAGTTGGAAGCAATCCCGGAGTGAGCGGCTACTTAGTTCCAACTCTACAGAACAACTTGTCCCGAAACAAATTACTTCAATAGTCGTATGTCCGCGCGAGGGCTTCCCGAGATTACGCGCACCTGCATTCAAAGTTGAGGCCCTAACTTCCCGACTATCCAAATTTAATTAGAGGCGCGCACCGCGCGACGAGCCCGTCTCGGAAGTACACGTCGACTATGTTTATTTTGATAATTCATGAACAAGTTTGCACTACAAAGTAATCTCCTTATCCGCAATGTTTATTATCCGGTTGAGATACGGTATCGGCCGTAAGCCGGAGCCCGCGGGTTGCGGCGGGCGGGGGCTGGTGTCATTTTCGCTCGCGCATATTGCCGCGGCGGCTCATAATTGAATCATAAAATTGTTGCGAATTTTGGCACTGAGCTCTTTGATTCATAACGTTTGATCCTAGTGACCGTCTACTACATTTTACGAGTATACCCGCAGCGAGCTATAACGCTTCCCATTTAAAATTGACATTGCGCGTTATCACAGCGAAGTGTTACCAAGAATTTTATTAAGCTTTAAGTACGTGTCACGCGTTCAAGTCGAGCGGATCTGGGCTACCGTTATGTGTAATTCAGGAGTTGCCAAATTATACCTGCCTTAATTTAACGCTACAGAATACTAAAGGCAAATTTCCATCAGCCAAATTTTGTTTACAACGCACTTCTTTTTTCATCAAACGAGATTTATTTTCTTCAAAAATATGTAAAGTTGACGGGGCGCGGCGGCGCTGATAGCGGCCGCGGAGGGCTGGTGAAATTAAAATGATATCTCAGTATTCGAGTCACGCGAAACATTAAGTTCACCCGGCAATAAACCGCGCCTTAAGCTCCGTCAGAATTAAAATTTGCCGGCTGATCTCTCCGGAGTGACATTTACTGATGGATTACGGAATTAGGTGTTTTGTTAATTCTGAAGTCGACAATGTTTCGTCCCTCCCAAATTCCCAATTCGCTCTTCCTTGTCTCTGCAGCGACAAACAAATGAGACGAGTGCGATGCGTAAGTTTTATTCGACTGACTTTGATACGCGTCACATATATTAAAATACTGGCGATAATTTTGATATTACATTTTGAAAACAACTCTTACTTTCAATTAAAAAGTTGTGAATCATTAAAATTAATTCTCAAAAGTTAATTTTGAGACACATTCAGTCTTTCTCACGACAGAATTGTTCATACGGAAGTTTTCTCATGAAAAAATTATCGACGTTAGATTTATAAATGCGTACCTAAGTAATATGAAACCTAAACTCGTTTTTAATATTATGAAGAGACGATATTGGAGATGAGGATATTACACCTCAGATACTCCGATCGGTATTTAGTGTTCGGAGCAGATTGAGCGTCGTAACTAAGTACGTCGTAAAAGGAGGGCTGAGGTAAAATAATGAATATAAAATGCAGTAAACGAGTTAGTAGAAGGGAGGTTTTACAATCATTTGTAAGGAGCACTTGGTATGCAGAGGAACAGGACGCCACGCATATGTTTTAAATATATTAGAAATGCTCATCTCGGTAAAGATTTAGCATGCAATTGCACATGCACTAGCGCTAATATGCTATAAAGCGAAAAATACATTCAGATAAAGATGTTTTATAAATAATGTACAAGTAGGTAAGTATTCATTATTTTTCACGAACTTGTGTACCTACTTCTGTATACATACACATTTTAAATCCCTAACACAAAACAAGGGCGGTATTGCAGTTTTTTGAGCCCGGGCTTCATTTAAATCAAATTTTACTGGTTATAGGTACCCAACGCATACGGTGTAAAGGCTTGGTACTGAATTAATATAAACATGTTTCAATACAGAATCCAGAGACCCGAAATCCAGTGACACTGGGTCGGATTTAGCTACTGGATAAATTTAAATCAGCTTTAAAAATTACACCAAAATGTATAGCGTTCACGATACAAACTATTATACCGGGCATCCAAAAACTTATGAGACATGAAGGTAATTAAGTACCTAAACTATCGTAGATAGTATATTTTGCTGAAAGAAGACTATGCTAGTTTTAAAAGTTAGTACATTCAAAGAGTTTCATACTGCATTCAAAGATATTGTAAAAAAAAATACTTAACTGACTTCGGCGAAATTGACTTTCACGCTGTTCCTTTCTTTTCAAATACTATGTTACTTACAAATACATTATCTTTTGTCTATTCTTTTGACTGGAATCATAAAAATAGGTCTGATTCCCAGATCAAGCAAGTAATTTTTAAAATATTTTTGGTTGCAGTATTACTAACTTTAAAAAAAGCCGGTCAAGAGCACGTCGTCCGTACTTTACCGTCCGTCACAATAGGCAAACGA
Source organism: Lathronympha strigana (assembly GCA_949128165.1). Classification (NCBI taxonomy): domain Eukaryota; kingdom Metazoa; phylum Arthropoda; class Insecta; order Lepidoptera; family Tortricidae; genus Lathronympha; species Lathronympha strigana. Next base: position 8,272,613 of record OX421918.1, on the reverse strand, counting down.
TACCTACCTCACACTTGAGGGTTGAAAAAAAAAACACCCCCCCCACCCCCCACTTTACGTGTATGGGATGTAGCCTAAAACTGAAAGCTTTCTACTTTATATTTTATCACTTTGTTGGCAAGATTGATATGTAGGTATTTTCATACCAAATTACAGCTTTCTGGTACTAACGGTCATTGAGCTAAGCCGCAGACGGACCGACAGACGGACAAACAGATATGGCGAAACTATTAGGGTTCCTAGTTGACTAGGGAACCCTAATAACATAAAGTCTTCATTCAGCAAAATATCCTATCTACGATATACAAGGTACTGTCCTTTCATGTCCCATAGTCTTAGGACATCCCGTCGTAATATACCTACATAAATATATATATTACGACGGACGGATTATAGGACGTCTTTATATGTACAGCTATGGGATCCAAGCGATAAATACGTTTGAAATTGTCTAAAAAATTAAAATAATAACTGAATTCTCGCATTATGGTAACAAACTTTTCCATCTTTTCATATGACACATTATTCTCTTCATTTATTACGTACTTCTAGCAAAAGTATCGTTACTTTGGTAACTAATCATGTTCGCAGAATTATAACAATCTCAGCCATCCGCAAATAAGTATCCTCGAATATCATAAGCAATGTTGATGGAATCAATCATCCGATAATGAGATAATCAAACAATGGGCCCAATATCATAATATCGGGGTGTTGGCAGAAGAAATTTGCCAAAGATATCGGCCGATATCGGGGATTCCCTTCGAGGGAGCCGGAGCCGCCAGAGCCCTTATTCTCTGACGCACATTGGATGTATGAATTACTTTGAAAATATATTGGTAAGTGAGTAAGTGAGTTAGTTAGGTTTTTGAAATCTAATTACGGCGTGGAGTACAGATTGCAGCCGCATTTTAGTATCGCTTAAGTTTCGTTAGCAAATTTCTCGGTTTCGTACAAAATTGATATACCCTTATACCCTTTTTACAAATGTTTACTTTACTGAATCATTGTGGCCGCTTGTTGCTAAACCAATGGAGACAACTTGTTGACCGACCCGATGAGTCAGATCCTCAGCAGGGGGGCACCACCAGGAAAATATTTATTTTGTCTTGAATTTGTATTGCATGGATTTTCTGATTGTGGCCCTACTTGCCGTGAATTGATGGGGATAATTATGTTTGAAGTCAGTTATTGGATAGAGTCAACACGGGGGGTTTTTTGATACAGACACGGAGACGACAGGGTATCGCCAAACTCTTCTAAAGTTTATGTCTAGTCTAATGTGATGGGTATGGGAAACAATTTTTATGGGAATTTCAGTCGTGTTTTTAAAAATTCAGTCGAAAAAAAATACGTGTAACTTTTTGAAATAATGACGTTTTTGGTTTATATGCAACGTTGATTTCAACCGCCGCCACCACCGTTGTTTTAAATGCTGCATATATTTAATTTTCATAATATTTAAAAATCGAACGAATTTTCTTGACGACTATAGTGTAGTGAGGTATATATTTTTATATACCCACTAGCCCTCCATAATGCGTTCAAAAATCGCATATAAAGGCCCCCATAATAATAAACTTTTCTCAAACATGATCGGAAATGTATGCATTTATGTCACAAAATAAAGACATGAAGTTTCTTGTTTATGGCTCCCCATATTTACTTCTTGGCCGGAGGGCGTGAAGTAATGTATGGCGTAAGTATGAACGAAACATTATTGTCCGCTGCTCTAACTTTTTAAATTTGCGTACTAACACTAAACTGACAAAGGAAAAATTATATACAGACAACGACCACTAGATACTTGCGACATTAAAAAAAATCAAATTCTATGGTTCTATGTATATTTATGTGCGGTTAAACATGGTGCTCAAATAGCTCATTCAAATGGCATCTTTTAAAAATAAAAAACGTGTCAAATTAAACTATTTTTTCCTTATTAACTATTTACCTAGAAGTTATTTTAATTTTAATATTTCCTCATAATGTTTGAGAAAAGCACTATATACAAGCCTCGGCCGGAAGAGAGATTGCAGGACTTGTTTAGTCCGGCCTCGTCTACGACTCGGCCGTCTACCACAAACTCGTCCTGCAATCTCTTACTTCACGGCCTCTGCAGTAATGTAATTCCTGAAAGTCGCAATGGCGGTCGATATATATGCGCTTTGAACGCATCTTGGAGATCCATGATATGTGTGGATATAAAGCAGTTTATGTAACACTCGTGTGATGTTATTATGAAACTCGGCTGACGCCTCGTTTCATAAACCCACCCTCAAGTTTTAATGCCTTTCATTATATACAATCACATAAACTAATATTATAGTACCTCCGGCATTTGTTTCTACTAGGCAACAGCTACAATGGAATTCTGATAAACATGCAAAAAAACTTAACTGCTGACGAAATACTTTAGCATTACCGAATGATGGCTTACAACAGTAGGCCATCATCAGCAAAACATTGTATAGTCAGACTTTTTTTGTTAAAAGTTTGCCTCCGAAATTAGTCCGTATGTATTTCCTAAGAAAAATGGGTATATTTAATATTCCTTACCCCCATTTAGATAACCAAACTACCTAAACAAAAATTCAACCATTTAACCTGATATTTCAGTTAATGACGAGACGAGTTGAAACCGCGCGGGACTCAAGTTATTAACTTTAGTCTATTTACACATATGTAGGTATAATTTTCACACAATATTACTAAAAGGTGTAAGCCGATAGACGAGGCCTTACGGGTTTAATTTGTTGATAGCTAATTTGCGTGTTTCCCGGGGGTGTTTGGGAGCGAATCAACACTAGTGTAATTAAGGAATTCATTTAAAGTTATCACCGGATTATTTGTGAGCGGGTTCGCTTTGATGTCTGGATCGTGTGTCGTTTGGTACGTGGCAATACGTCTCTTTTATAATTTAACTGAGAAAAAGTAGAATTAGGGCAAAAATCGAACTTAACTTGATTACCTAATATCCTCTAAATGATGACTATTTTTTATCCTTAAACTTCCGTAGGCGAATAACCATTTTCGTTTTTATTTGTGGTATAGGTTTTAATATTAGTTTTTAAAACCTGCCGTCGGTTCGGATATACAAATTGATCATACCGATATAGTGCTATAACAAATTGCCTTTTTGTACCATCAAATATTTTTGTGTTACAGAATTCTACCTCTTACACGTCACAAAATTATATCCAGCCCTAATTATTTTCTTTTAACAAAAATGAAAATAAAATTACAGTTATCCATTATTTAGAAATACATGTCAGATTCCTGAGCCGTGATATAAGCCGGAACACAGCTAGGAAGAAGAAGAATGTCAGGTTTGACAAAACAACTGATGTAGCAGCTCAACTAGTTCACGTTAAGTTCCATTTTATTAAATCTTGATCAGGTCATTGTTTACCTACTTTATTTTCACTGCAAATACTCCAATATTAAATAGGTAAATAAGTATTAATTGAAAAAAAAAAGTGTTAAAATATACACAGCTTTCTTTTGTATCTTAAAGTTTTTATACCGACATATGTTTGTTTTGTGTAGTGGATATTCCACGCTTTTTTATGTATTTTCGATAATATTTAGTGGCAACTTCATTGGTTCATGCGCTAGCTAATAGTTTTATTTTATTTTATTTAAGTGTACGTAATTGTACTGCCCAGATAAATATTAAAACACACTTCTAAACGACAAAACCTTACGAAAGTAAACCAAGAAACTAGATAAAACAAAGATGCGTTTTTGAGTTTTCCTTTAGTGTTTCTTCGGCAGGGCTGTCTCGCGCTTCATTAGCATATTAATTACCTGTCGGGCGCCAGACGCAGCCGCCACCTGCGCCCTGCGCCAGCCCTAGCCCTTTGCCCCAACCGCTTGTTTGACAATTATGCATATTTTTGTTTAACAACTTGCGAATTTGGTTGGTAAAATTAGAATCCCATGAACATTCATTACAAAGTTCATGAAGCAAGGGGAAATAGAAACAGAATGAACATTTTATAAAAAAATATCTAAGCGCAATTTTCGTCCTCACTAGCCGCCCTTGCCCTCGACTTTATTTGCGTGGATGTTTGTTACCCTCCTTAGGATGATTTTAAAAATTGCTTCTAACTACGTTCACTTGTTTTAGCTGTCTGGACATAAGTAAGCATTCAGTGGCGCAGTTTGTTAGCTGAATAACCAGAGAGCCCAGGTTTAGCACTTACATCTAAAAATAAATAAAGTCTATCGACTCAAGATAAAAAAGATACACTTTTTCGACTTTGTATATAGGCGCTCTGATTTTTACACGTAATCGGGCGGCAAAATATTCGTGTTTTGGTAAGCAAAAATATGTATTTGATCAGAAAAAATAGCTATTTGGGCGACAACTTATGGCCAGCAAACATTTGTAAAATAGTTCGCAATTGATGTCATACTGAACTGCTCTAAATTAATTTGGTCAGCAAATTAACTATTTGAGCTGCATTAAGCGGCCCACAATTTATCAAATATTGGGAAGCAATCAGTAATATTTTAATTTGGATATGATTTATTTCGTCTGCAAAAAATAATTATCATGTACGCGGCTGTTTGATCGCAGATCAACCTAACACTCCTACTCGCTTCGCTTTTTGTCATACCTAACGGTGACTCAAGGAGCTTGTTTTCATTTGCTCTGCTTTGCTTGGCTCTGGCGCTTCGCCGGCCGCTGCTGCCGCACTGTTTGGTCGCAGGTCAACCTAATATACTCCTTCTCGGTTCGGTTGTCGTCGTTGGCTCAGTCAAATAACGTGATCAGTCAAATCAATCGTGGGCCACTTATTACATGGATAACCATAATTTTACGTTGCATACCTCTGTATTAAATTACTTTTAAAGTAATATTTCTGCTGACCAATTAATGAAATATTTTCCGCCCAAAAAATTTTATGCTCAACTATTTATTCGGCTCACAAAGTGATCCGCGGATACAAGCGGATGGAAATTGGTTAACTTGTTGACCATTTGTAAATTATTTTCGGAAAGCGAGTTGCAGCCTGATTTTTATTGAATGCTGGCTAAATAGTATAGTATACCCAAACATAGACATAAAAGTTTGCATGGCTACACACCAGCAACGAACTGCACGGGCGGTGAAGTTTTTCTTGCCTAAAACGTGTTAAAAATTATCTGAGGTCTATACGTTGGTCGTTCGACCAAGAAAAGCTCAACGTCCTCGCTTTTTTGGCAATTGAAGCATACCTCATGAACAAAATAAGTTTCGAGGATTAATGATTTTGCGAAGAAATAGGCGCGGAAACAGAAGTTTAGAATTGGATTAAATTATGGAATAGCTCTTTATTTAGGCTTGGAAGATTTCACTTTTATCAGTCTGTCCTAGATGTAAGTACATATGCGACGGTTTCTCACATTATTTTTTAAATTATTAATTATTAGATAACTTTAAAGCTTAATACCTAAGTTTGACCTGGTGAAGGTCGCAGGAGTCCGCTGGATGCGGATGGCGCAGGACCGGTCATTGTGGAAATCTTTGGGGGAGGCCTATGTCCAGTAGTGGACGTCTTTCGGCTGAAATGATGATGATGATGATGACCTAAGTTTGTGGTTTTATTGTATTATTTATTGATTTGTTGTTTTGACTGAGTGCAATAAAAATATGTTTATGTAGTTAGAAACGTAATTGAATTGTACTATCTCAAAATGTTTAAAATATGCTTTTTATTTATTTTTCAAGCGCACTTGCCCCATCCAGTTTTAACTAACTAATGCGTTTACCTGTCAAATTTGTCACTAAAAATAGTTAAATCTTGTTTTGTTGCCAAAGCCCGGGTGGTGCAAGTGACGCTAATTGATCTAGATTTCAGATGCCCATCAAAGGAAAAGGGGTGTGTAAATAATTAAGAAGGACTATATTACCTACTCTGAAACTACTGTTTTCGTATGAAACCGTCAGATTTGCCAACTACCACTTTCTACGGTTTGTGTGGAAAGAGAAGAGTCCTAGATTTGTTACTTCCTATACAAACCAAGACTCTTCTCTATTCGCACAAACTCTACCACTGCATCACTCATCGTCGGCTAGGCATCCATGCCACCCTGAAGCCTAAAGGGTCACGCACTGTGTGGGGTAACAAGGATTTCCTCCCCCGAACACTCCGGTTATGAAATAAACTATCTGCCAGAATGCCGAAGCCATCCCTAAAGAATAATGTATAAAGCTTTTAAAAAAATGAGTGTATATGTTACTAAGGGATCAGCAATGCGCATGTGAATCTCTGAAGTAAAAGACGATGTAGCTTACGGTCAGGCAAACCGTAAGCGCGTTTACAACCGTAGTGAAAAAAAATGAGGTTACATATTTATACTTCGACTTTCCTCGTAGTTTTCATAACCATCTACTCGAGCTAGCACAGTGGATAGGGCGGCAAAATCTAAATAGCCTACAGGCGGCAAATTTCTAAATGCGCCACTGTAAGCATTTATAAATAATATTTTGCTTAACAATAAAAGTTTGATAGCTGTAAGTCGAACGCTTGTTAAAGTAATCGATCGCTCAGGTATCTGGTAAACCTTAGCAATGTGCTTGATCGAGCTGATTTATTAAAGTTGCCCGTAGTTTGAAGTCTTTGTTCACCGTCGAGACTGGCAGTTCGATTATCCGCGGCTCTTGCAAAAAGGCATGTAAAAATTAGACTGTAATGTCCCAGACTTCTTAAGCGCCCCGCGGGGAATGCAGGCGCTCTGTAAATTAAAACGACTGAAATACGAAGCTCGCCGCGCCTCAAAGATATATTTCTTCGCTTAATAACACACTTGTAACTAGATCACATCCGAGCAGCCGGAAATGGTGTTCAAGAGACTCGTTAGCGAGCTCACAGGTCAGTTTAAAGTTCAAGACAAAAATTTTAACGTATTGTAAAGTTCTAAAATAACTGGAACATAAAAGAAAGATTTAAAAAGAATATGTGTTGGCAGCATTGACTCAATCACGTCCGCTTTATTATTTTTAAGTCCTTTGGAGTGTTTCCTCGTTCCAAACTTTCCCGACCCCAGTCGTGGTTGAAAGTTAATTTCTTTTCGTGTATTTTAAAATTAATTTTGCTTTTGTAGCGACCGCACGCCCCGGGACGAATTGTAAGCGTCCGATTGTTAAAAGGTTTCTGTTACGCATAATGGCGCATAAAAACCAGGAAAATGTGAATGTTCTTGAACAAATGCGTGAGCACGCACATCGTTACTGAAAATGCTTCCTAATTAAAGTATTTTTTATCTAGTTCCTTCGAATTCGGAAGGTTTGATTCCCAGATACATGAAACCTGGAGCCCTATTCGAACGTGTTTAATCTGTCATTTGGATGTTAACTTTTGTGGATATGATCAATATCACTTCACATGATAGGATAAAATGTTCCTTTTAAAATAGGTTAAATGTACTTTTTTAATGAGCGTGGAACCTAAGGCCGACCTCATATGTCGGAAATACCCGATTTGGGGTACAATAATCATATTGTTTTTATACATGTATACATGTATATGTATGCGGTGTACCGATTTTCAGGCTAGTTATAGAGAAAATACTTTAGAGAGGTGAAGTGTCAGACAAGTGGGTTTGACGGGGACATGGTACGTATCATCACTAGAGTGTCTTGTTTATGAAAATCATCGAAACAATCAACTCCATAAGGGAAATCCCGTAAAGTATTTTGTTGTATAGGCTGGGAGCCAAAGAAAAAAATATCGAAGTAACTCGAGCTTGCCATATTACCTATTATATTTCAGTCCGCTGCACTAGTGGGTAAGTCAAATTAGAAAAAGAAACCGAACAAGATAAAATCGGGCGATGCTCAGTGCGGTAGTTTTACTTTTTTTCCCGGCCAATAAGCAAAGTTATTTATCGAGTCAATAACTAGTAAACTGAGTCCCATAACTGTATCTGTCAGCTACTTGTATGTAATTTAAAAAGAAAATTATTGCTTATTTTTTGAATGTCCACACATATTTTCACGCCCTTTTTTTCCTCTTTGCTCACTTACTCTAGACAGATTTTTCGAAATGTAATAAAAATAGGTTTATACATGTATTTACGGTTTATTAGACATTGCCTGGCTAAAACAACGTCATAGCCATGATGTTCGTTAAACAATTTAATACAATAACGGGTTAGCATATCAGTTAAATAAATACTAGTTATAAATAAAGGGTGTGTAAGTGTTATGGTGGCTATAGGAACTATTAATATAGATATTATATTTTATATATATTCATATTGGATATAATTTTAAATGGTTTATGATTTAGCAGATATAACCAACATTCTTTATAACACTTTTGATATACTTTAACGGCCTTAACTTTATTTTTAACGGCGCCCTAGCCTAGTTGTTAGTGACCCTGCCTGCGAATCAGAAGGTCGTGGGTTCGAATCCTGGTCGGGGCATTTATTTGTGGGTTTATCACGAATATTTTTTTCCTGAGTTATAGTAGTTTTCTATGTAATATTTAAGTATTTATATGTATCTATGTAGGTACTATATATATATCGTCGTCTAGTACCCACAACACAAGCCTTATTGAGCTTACCGTGAGACTAGCTCGATTTGTGTAAGATTGTCCCAGAATAATGGACAATCGGTATACCAATTACCCAATATAATATATGTTAATGTAATACGTACTGTAACCCTGTAATACGGGTCAAGTACGGGCTCCTAATGAGAAGCCCTCCTGCACCGTTGTGGATAAGGAGGGATTCACACTGGTGCAAAGGAAGCGCAGGACGCGCAGGGCGCCTCGTAAGACTCTGCAAGGCACGGCCGAGCCTTTTAATTCAGGTCTACGGGTCGCCACGCCGAGTAGAGCGCTCTACGTGTCGCGCTTACACTACTCCGCCGTGGCTAACGACGTGGTGGAGTATGTCCACTGGAAGACTGGCTATACGCTGAGGGTGCAGCTGCTGCAGTCGCGCCACTACGTGCACTTCAGCTCGTTTGTGGTGCGCGTACCGCGGCCGCTGCAGGACACCATCGTGAGCGCAGACTTCTGGCCGAAGGGCGTCGTGTTTCGGCGGTTCCGGGGCAACCTGCCGAATCCTACGCCGGTTCAGACGACGCAACGGAGCCATGCTATTGCGTCGCCTAGAACTAAGTGATTTTTGTTTGTTATTGTTTCTCTTTTGTGCTTTACATATATTTTTTATGTATAATTTATGATTTTCACAGTGCATTGGTATTTAACTGTAATGCTGTGTTAAATTTTTGAAATAAAATAAAAAAATAAAATAAATAAATGTTCAACAAAACATCTACAGGTATAAATTATGAAATCATATAGTTTACATCAAATTTTTTTGGTTAATATGAACGTCCAAACCGGTAGCAAGATGACGAAGCCCTCGCTATGATAGGGCTTCTACTTTTCGTTCTGAAGGCAATAAGATAACTAAGAAACCTAACCTAACTCGAAATAAGGATTTATTTCAATTTACCTTCTTTTATGGGGCCGCGAGCCATCTGTGCCTACATTGCGACAGAAAAAGGAACCAATTAAAAAAACGGCAAAGAGTATGTCGGGCCATGCTCCTTGATAAATTTACCATTTGGCCGTTATTTCGACCAATATTATATCAAGAGTGAACCACACCCATACAGAAGAGTATAATGCAATTACAGCCACGTTTTCATGTTTGAAATCTCATACAATTCGTATGAGATTACAAGCTTGTCTTAAGATTGATAACAATACAAAATTATGTTTTCTAGTTATCTTGATAACATTTATTTTCAAAATATATAATAAACAGTAAGTCTAACTTACCTAACTACCTCCCTCGACCTACCTTAAATCTGAAATTGGTCCTTGAGGCATTGTACCTAATCTAATTTTTAAGATGGTGTATCACGATACAAAAGAAACTCCCATATTAGCATGGTGGGCTCCTGAACTATTGATATTAGCATATAGACTAATATTAATAGTTCAGAGATAAAAAGTCTAGTTATATCGTCACGAGCTAAACGTATAGAATGTAAAGTGTATATGCAAATCTTTAAAAATAATCGGTTCATATAGGGCCCCTGACTAAGCATTTACAGCGGATTTAGACTTTTTTTGCGATTTTTGAATTTAATGCAACATACTCAATTAGTGAAATGAAAAATCCGGATGAAATATGAATAATGGCCACCGAATACTTTTATAGCCACTGAAAACGCGCTGTGACTAGCAATTATTTAGCGTGAACAATAAAATCAATGGATGCACGCACATTAACCACATACGTGGCGCGCAATTCACTGTATTTTGCGACGACCGCATTGCAAAAATAAGGGCATGCAGGATAAAAAGCTAACATAAAAAAATTGTGCAGGAGAACCCTTCTATTTATTTTAATTGACGAACAAGTGTCATTTTAATGTTATTTAATTATTGAGAGTAACGATTACTAGCCATAGATTCACTGTGTTACAGAACGGAACGAATCAGCTTTCTTTAATCCGTCATAAATAATTAATATTGATAGGTAATAATAAATATATAAATTTAACTATAGACTTTTGCCACTAAGTAATTTCATGTAATTCGAGATACGTATATACTATTTTGGGCATATATATCGAAATAATAAATACGAATTGCTGAAAGTAATAATTGAAGGTAAAATTCAGGGAAAAAGAGGTCGGGGAAGAAGAAGGACATCTTGGACGAAGAATATAAGAGACTGGTTGGAGACCGGAAGCACGGAAAAACTAATTCGCATGACTACACATAGATCGACATATAAGCAAATGGTCGCCGACCTCCGTGACGGAGATGGCACATAAAGAAGAAGAATATACTATTACCTAGCAATAAATATCTAGTAACGGACAAATTATACTTAAAACATTTGCCAAAACAATACCGTGTCCACATTAGAAATACTTTCCTCATTAATAAGGCTCAACTGACGTAACCAATATTCTCCAGCTGTAAAGGAATTTAAAATAGTGAAGCTGAGTAAACACGAGTAGTTCCGCCGCTCCACAGGTGGCAGGCAGCCAGGCAGCCAGGGAACCTAATTGTCGTTCATATTTATGAGGCCGGCTTTTCGCTGCAGTGTGCTCTGTGTGCTGCATTCGGATTTAATCGTTTTTATCCAAGCTCAACTGAGTACCTAAATGCGAGTCTAACTTTTCGATGTTTTATTTGGACTGTTTCATTTGCACCAGTGAATTTTTGTTAGCATTGTAATAGTGAATTTTGGTGAGATGGTTCTTTTTCATATAAGATTATCCTTCCTAACTACTTGCACCACCCGAAGTTAAGCTTTTTTTGTATGGAATTTAACAGTTTTTCTCCGGGTTAGCGGCTAACCCTGGGTGGTGCAGGTGCGCTTAAGTAAAGTTAAATATTGTTGACCAAATATTAATTTCATAAGTATATGTATTCCGAAGTAGGTATGCTTTTGCACATTCCCAAATCGCTACCATCGGAAAAACCTTAGGTTGGTAAGAATATTCATCTATTCATAACATAAGTGTAGTGTGAGCGGGCGGATGAAACCAAATGAGAAAATATGAAAGAATATTTAGTTTTATTTTTTAATTCAAAGTTGGAAAAAAATGGTAGGGTAGCGCCATGTTGAGCAGGCGGGTTAGTTGGGCAATTTCAATATCTCAAAAACTACTCATGTTACGTGGGAACCCCTAATGGCGGAAAGCTAGGTCTAAGTGAGGGGAATCTATTTAGCTAATATCATTTGCCATGCGGCGTCGGAGTTGGTGACAGGCATCGTATTACCAAATTTTTCTTTTTTTAGAACCTAAATGTTTGAAAAAATGCACAAAACTAAGCGGTAATTACTTTTATAGTTTAAGGTTACTAGCTTTAACAAAATTGCGTTTTTGTCGTAACTTAAATTTAAAGGCAAAAAAATAAAACAGGTTTAAAATTATAACTCATATTGTTAATCCGAAAATATCGTAAAAATGTATACCTAATAGGTGTCAAATGTAATTTGTTAGGATGTAATTAGTTATAAAAAAGGATGAACATAGTAATGTAGTCCTTTAAATCAATTTATAATTCGTTTTCCCATTTTAATATGTAAAATAGGAAAACGAATTATCTACCTATGGGTACCTATATTTCAATGTATTTTTAATGATAACATTTTTTTAAACTTAACTGATACATAAATGCACTTCTGAAAGCTGAATACTTTCAGAAAAGCCCAAACATGTGGTTTGTATGTAAATATAAATAACAGTTTTCGGATGTCCACTCGAAATGGCAATATCATACTCAAATGCCGTAATACATCATAACTCTGAAACGATTGTGCCGCTCCTTATAGTGATCATACAATGTCTTAATCGTCTACAGGCGGAGAGCGGGCCCGGAGCGACAAAGGGCGCCCCGTCAAAGGATCAAAGCCTCAGATAACAGATAAAACCTCCGACAGGTAAGCGCCTGATACGATTGCAGATCACTAACAAATACTGAAAAGGTTACATTTTGAAAGCGTATAAAGCTTATCCGATCCTCGAGTCTTTAAGAAATGTTTGTAGGATTTCTGTCATATTCAAAATAGTTGTCATATATAATAGGATCTAAGTCAAAAATATCGTACGTAATTATTAAATAAATGCAAAGTAGCTTTAGCTACTGTTTTACATAATTGCAAAAAAGTCTTATAAGACTACGTATTCACTCTTTTTATTAACTCTGTTAATTTCTTTCACCTACATACTATTTATCCAACTGTAATTGGGAGAATAACTACGGCCTCTGGGTCGTTTGCCATCAACGTTGCCAGTAACTATGAGTTGTTCAAGTCCTAGTTAATTACGGGGTGGTCCAGGAATAGCTTTTTAAAAAACAATTTTTAATACAAACACGACTTTTATTCAAGTAAAAACATAAAATTAATTACAGCGTGCTATCAGGACGGAAGTCCAATTCGATCTGATTATTCTATTGCTCATATTGAATGAAATGAAGTTAAGGCTTACGTTGTATTGATGCGAATGACGTCAGTGCGACGCAGCATTTATGTTGGCTTAGCCAACCCCGTATTATTCGTTATAACAGAACCCTAAAAAATTTGCCCCCCTCTAACTTTGGAACTATGAGTTCCATAATTTTTAAGAAAAAAAAAACCGACTTCATTTGGTTCCCGGTAAAAGTGAAATTTTGAATTTGTTTGAGTTAGCCAGTTTACTTCACAAATATCCAATACACCGCACGTGTACGATTGAAAATTGAGGAGCTTTCTTAATGTCCCAGGGCTTCCATCAATGAAGTATAATCAAACGGAACTCCCTTGTAGACCTTTAAAACAAACAAAATAACAATGTGTTAAATTGGATGACAGACTGTAAATTATCGAGCAGTTTCATTATGCCATCTCTGATTATCAACATCAGGTCCACTCCAGCAAAATGATGGCCACAATAAGAAAATGCCTAAGCTAATTATGAACACCCTCTAATCACAATGAACGTGCAGTTCAAATTTGAGGAGTTCTCTGAATTCTTCTAGAACTCCATCATCAGAATATAAATCAAATCAAAAAGATGAATGTCACAACTAGGATAATAAGTAGAGCTAGGTTTATTGACCAGTTCCACTTTGCCATCCCTGGTCTTCATCATCAGGTCCACTTCATCAAAATGTTGGCTCCCCCAAAACAATGTTTTAGTTACTTAAGGAAACCCTCAAATCAGAATGCATGTGCCGTTAAAATTTGAGGAGTTCTCTCAATCCCTCATGAAGTCCATCATCAAAATAGAACTATAATCAAATAGGACTATCTTGAAGGTATTTCTTTACAAAGAAGAGATGAATGTCTCAAATCGGATGATAGAGCTGGGAATTACCAAGCAGTTCCACTTTGCCATCCCTGGTCTTCATCATCAGGTCCACTCCACCAAATTGATGATTTTCGTAAAGAAATGCTCGAGTTTCTTAAGAAATCACCCAAATCAGCATGCATGTGCCTTTCAAATTTGAGGAGTTCCCTCAATTCCTCATGGATCCCATCATCAGAAATGGATTTTGAAAAAAACGGAACCAACCTGGAACCATCTACTTTAAGAAACCAAAAAAAAATAATTAAGAACCTCCTCCTTTAGAAATATTGAAGTCAGTTGAAAAATATGAACAAAATTACAAAAGTAGAACTTAATAAGAACTGTATTAGAAAATAATTTTGAACTTGCGCGGTGGAACGGTTTTTGAAAAATTGTACAAAATAATTTCTGAATTAAATTTGTAATTTAACCGTATAAGCAAACATTTTTTTTATCTTGAGTACTTAATTTATCATCCCGCACGTATTTTCCTTCTAATAAAAAAAGAATGATTCAAATCGATTCACGCGATCAAAAGTTACCCCCGAAAACCCAACATTAACATAACCCGTCTAGTTTGTATAAATTAGTAACCCAATTTCCCGAGAAATGGCGCTGTACCGTGGTCTACTTCGCGCTGTGTGATCGAAAGTATCAACGAATTATTAATTATTATAAGCATGGTACCTATCTATTAAAACACTTTTTACGGTTGCCTATTGTGACGGACGGTAAACTACGGAACCCTACACTGAGCATGGCCCGACATGCTCTTGGCCGGTTTTTTTATAGATAATTTAGGATTTTATTTTTATTTTTAGTGTACTTATAGGTGTATGAAATTTTGTTTGTTTGTTTTCGAATCAATTATATACAAACAAGTAGCATAATATCTATATCCACTTTGAATTAATAAGGGTTGACTGACCGAGCGGAGTGCATCAGTGCGCATAACATACCTATATTACCTACGCGTAGGCTTTGGCGACCTTTGAACGTATCGATTCGCGATTACACGGGAGCATGCCCTAATTGGCGGCGTGACACTGCTCCGGTTCTGCAACCCTTTACATGACGATGACGGGGGGTTAACCATTATACCGGTGTTTACACGGGTCCGAAATGGGTCATTTGAGTGTACAGTCCATCAACCGGAGCCCTAGAGCTTTGGAATTCTCAAAGTAGACATTGTTACTTGTTACTTAGTTAAATGAAAACAATGTTACTTTAGACTTGGCTAAAGTCTTACATATGTACTATTTTATAACTAAATGTCGTGTAAAAAATCACTAGAATGTCATAATCGGTATCGTATTTTGTCTAGTGGTAATGAAAATAATTCGCATACATTCTAGTTAGGTCAACCCTATATACTCGTAGTGCTAGAATTTCTCAGTCTTCTTTATTCCAAATGAATAAATATATCGTAAATAAATACCCAATCGATTAAATGAACATTTAGTTTACCCATTCTTTTAAATAATAGAATTGGGCATAAAACACTATAATATAATATAATTACGGATAACACTCACGCGACAATACGTGAGTGCTATCCGTAATTTGATATATAATATTAATGTCTCACGATAGTTTAATTTAAATTCGATATTTTGATTTAATTTCCCGACCCAACGTAAATTTAAACGTAACCACTTAAATGAAAGAAATATGAACCCAATACCTGCAACAGGTTCAACAAACATCAGCAAATCTCTAAAATAGTGGAGAGTTGCGTTTAATCTCGACAATGATCCGTCTGTTTCGTTCCACAGCTAAACCCGCGCGGCGCCGACCGAGTCCCGCATGCCGTGTTCGACGGATTACGTTACGGACGAGTCCGGATGTGCACGGGCGTGCTCGGGCACTCGGCGTGGCGATTAGGCCCACTGCCCTTGTCCCGTGTTGGATTCCCTCAGAAATAGATAAGTAGAAACAAATATTGAGTGAGTTTCATTGTTTCGTTTTTTCCTCATTTTATTTTCGGATTATCGCGATATATTTTCTGACTGTATGTGTCAAAAGTTTGTTTAGTTCCGTAGTTCGTTACTTATGTGTTATTGTTGTATGGCTATCACTTGTTCAATTGTTATGTTATCGATTTTGCTGTAATGTAAACACCGACTGTTTGTACGCCTACCCACTGTTTTCATAACCTATTTGTATAGAATTACAACTGTTATTTTTTATGTGTAACTAGATTAGTCATTGATGTGTAGTTGTCACTATGAATATTATTTATTTGTTGGTATGGAATATTAAGCTATAATATATAGGTAATATATTATGCTCTTCACATTTTTTTATGTTTTCAAAAGAAACTACTTATAGGTTTTTACAAGAGTAGGTGACTAATAAGAGTTATTAGGGTGCGCTTCTTTTTTACGACTTTGTTACTAAAGGCAATTCTAATATTCTCAATTTAATAATAGAGAAAGAAATAGACGCAATGGAAACCAATAAAATCTGTATTATTTTCTTATGTTTTACCTATTAGGTGTTTTATACTAACATTAACGCAAAAAATAATAATAAAAGTGCGTGTCTGACTAAGCATGTTGTGCCCCCTACACTGTTTTAGACTCTCACAGCAATTATTTTTTTAAATATTCTACTAAGTATCAATTCTTTATATGACAGTATCACAATGTGGTTTTTGCCTACCATAAATAGAAAAAAAATTTGAAAGAATCTTATGTAGATCAACAACACCTGTGAGCCGTTGCTATTACAACCAATAACATAATCTAAAATTTGCATGCAATATAACCAATGTACTCCTTTATTGCTGTACTACCTACTCTATTATAACAAATTACGGATAACACTCACGTATTGTCGTTGATGCTTGATAATGGCGTCCTAAGATGTCCGAAACATGTCGCGCGTAGTGACTAAAAATACGCGAGGGTTATCCGTAATTTGTTACCTATAATAATTATAATATGTCTCACAATAGTTTAAATTCGGATACTCTATGTTTACCTATTTCTAAACGTATGTAGAAGATAAGCACATGCTCAATTCACTTTTGAATTGCGTATCAGCACTCCAGTGCCGGTTACTGCACTCAGCTTGCAAAGAAGACTGTACAACACGAGGTGGTGCATTCTCTTCTTGGCAGTTGAAGCGCCGAAGACTGTTTATGGACAATCTGACTTGGAGGTCACGCGTATTCTTGGGGAATTAACACACATTACGAGATGTTATTGCTTGAGAATACACGTAGCTGACAAGGAGAAATTCATCAGGCGAAGATCTTCTCATCGGCATACCATCTGGATAATACAACGACTTCAAAATTTTATTTGTTTTAGTGTTGCGCCAGAGATAATCGGTATTCAGGATTGTTCGTCCACGCGGATATAGTATTGATTTCCGAATGGACGGAATCTTTGACGAAACCCTAAACGATCTGACCCTAAATTGTCCGTTTGTGTGTACCTATACATGTGGCCGTTCAACGCAAAAGGGACCTTAACGTGAAGTTACTATTAAGCCGTCCCAATTTATAATTTAAGCGCCCGTTACGTTAAAGTTACTTTTGCTGAGGGCAGCCACATGTATGATTGTTTGTCTGAACGTTTCAGTCAACTGTTCCACGCGATGGGGCAAAAGACCTAAAACTCAGATGAATACTTATTTTGTCCATTGAAATCGGTACACCTAACAAGGAAGGTCCTGTTTCGTTTGCCTATTTCAGTGAGGGCTAGGTTTAGACTAAGCTGAATTTATTTTATTTAGTTACAAGATACGTTAATGAATGTCAAAAAATACCACCAGTACTTAAAGAAACATTCTGTTCCCAGGATACTCCTAGAAATTGTATATAATCAATCAGTGCAGCTAATACTCTAACAAAAAAAGTTACACAGAATAGTTTTGTGATTCTGATTACACCTGAGTATGTTAAACTGAAAATGCATATGTCTACTGCTACTGCCTGAGCTGCGAATGTTTTTTGTACTTGTTACTACCTAGCACAAGGCATAAAACAGAATGTTAATTCGCCATTATGTTCTACTAACGCATCTTTATATTTTCAGACGCAGAACCACTCGCCATCGAACCAGAGAGTTTGTCGCCACCTCTGCAAGAGCTATGCAAGACCTACCAAATAAAGCTGTAAACATCTTATCAGTACTCCTATAGTGTTGTGATAGTTTTTAATGTTAAATTAGGAACAAAACTTGTTATTGTTTTTAAATTAAAATAACTTCTTGTAGGTAAATATATTTAACTAAACTTTAATTATAAGAAACTAAATAATTAAACTTCATCCTAAATTGTGACGTTTTTCGGCAAAGGGTACCACTTTGTCGGTTGTTTATAAGGCGCCAATGTCATAAATAATGAAAAGAACCTTTTCACCGACCGACAAAGTGGTACGTTTCTCGGAAATAAAGGAAAAGTGGAAAAAATAATTACCTTGGGCGGGACTCGAACCCGCGACTCTGGGATACCAGCCCATCGCTCTTCCAACTGAGCTACCGAGACTACACCCGTGGCCCCAAATTTCTCCACCATTCATCCCATTCCCTTTTTTTTTTTTATCTTTCGCAGACGTTTCTGCTTAAAAATAATAGTGGGTGGTAGGTACCAGTGGCGCAGAGTCAAAATGTTCTTTGGGCAAGCCGGAGCTCGTTTGGTTTGCTTTTTCTTTGAGTCGTTACCAAAAACTGTGCTCAATTGGATTCCGCGGCCCGCAAGGGAAGCTGGCAAGAATCGAGTTTTATAGACGCCACGTACTTACATTTTATTTAACTGAAACACAAATGCTGAGTCTTACGATCGTCGATACAAAATCTATGTTTCTTCGGCACTCTGATTGACGGAATAATCCACGCTTCGAGCAACACGTTACACGTTGGAAGGGAGACGTCAAAGCGACATCTTACCGTACAAATTATTCTGTCACCTTTTGCGGGGGAAACGTACACAGACACACACCAAGACGCACTTCTCACACATTACATACAAAAAACAATTTGTAATACAACAACGCACATACCTACCTACCCAGATGCAGTTCTCACACATTACATACAAAAAATTCTGTAATACAAGAATGCTAACAAACCTCGCACACTTCGATCTATTTTTGTATACGGACTAGTCACAACACAGAGCCGCGTTTAACCATTTGGGCTTGTACTTCGACAGGGGGGAAACCGTATGTATGCTGACTCCCCTCCCTGTGTTGCTTCAAGAATCCACGTGATCAAAAAAATACAGTCTTTAATACAAGGTCCATTCCATAAGCCCGAACACTGTGTATAGGTTAATGAAATAAGTATTTGAAAATGACATAGTGATGCTAATGTTGTTGGTAATAAAGTTTATACTGTTTCCTAAACTACTGACATGTTGTGTATTGGTTGTTCTAGATATAACATGTTTACTGTATGTTCACTAAGCAATATAATAAAATTCAAATAGATCATGGTTGTGCAATTTTAACCCTTTCTTAGAAATACATGTAAAATTGTAACTGTAATAAATCTGTCTCGAAATTTAATTGTTTTATTTACTTAATTGAACCCCTCCGATTTAATACATTCAACTTGCCGAGGTAGTATCAGTAAATGCCAGTGATTGTCCGAACTTTTCATTAATTTAACAAAATTATTATTAGTTCGATCTATCTATCTATATATTATTAATTTATTGTTTAGGATAGGTTTAACCAACATAGCATTAAGGGAATGTATACTAACACTCTATGGACATGTTCCGAAATAAAATTATTTGAATTTGAATGACTTGAACACACCGGCGTTTGTTTGTAAGTATGTATGTTCGACAATAACTTGAGAATGGTTAAACGGATTGTCGCGAAGTTAGGTAGGCAAAAAAGAGTTCGAGTATGATCCGATACAGTCAAGGGGTTGCCGAGAGGGACGCGAGTTAGCAACTCTGATTGATCTAATAAACCTAAAAGTGTGACACAGTTTTCATCAGATACACCTTGCTTACATGTACGTACCTATATAAAACTAAGATAATGCCAAGACGTTAAATTAATGTGTGTCAAAGAATCTAAATATTTAACCTTTTCGACACCATGTTAAATACAGACGCGTTCACTCAGACGCCATCTCACCGAAGTAGGTATCACAATCCGTCTTTGGCGTTGAACCTGCGGTGCCAATATATAGTGTTGAATGTTTGATGGGTCCTGGAGGGAAAGTGCCTTAAATCCTTGAGTTAGCTCATTTTAATTAAAGGAAACAATCCCTTTAAAAAAAACTGCGTTCAAAGATTTAAAAAATTCGCTTGTCTCATCCGGGAATCGAATCAGGTAAAAAATTTAAAAATAAAGCTTGCCGGTTTATTTCACTTATCGATAAAATCAATGTCAAAGATAAAAGTTCTCCAAGAGACATTAGATATTATACTCGGCTCTCGTTTAAGACATCAAAAAAAGAATATTCAGTTTGTAAAAAAAACTATGGGCCCTGGAGAAAAGCGCCTTTAGAGAATAAAATACTCTTTTATTTAAAAATAGTAGTGGAATAAAATAGCGAGTGTTTATTTTTTAATGTTTAATTGGTTCAATTCCCGGTTACACAAACAAATTTCATAAAATATTTGAATGGAATTTGTTCCTTTTTTAAATTAAAATAATGTTTCCTTTGAGTAAAATGAGCTAACTTTAGGATTTAAGGAACATTCCCTTAAGTTTCCATTATTTTTGAATAGAATATCCAGAATTGGGGTCTAACACTGAGTGCGTAGGACACTACATATATACCAACACTTTAGAATTTATTTGCGAATGGATGCAGGTTATCGCACGATATTTTTACTCACCAAAGTACACCGCGTAACGAACAGCGACATTCTTAGGCCACTGCATGTCTGTCTGTGCTACGATTCGCGTAGCACGAAATATCTAAATTAAGGTTCAATCAAATTATTTCGCTCACAACAAACATCTTCCCACTCACCTCATTAGCACAGCAGAGGTAGGTAAGATAAGTACTTTAATAATAAAATTACAAGACATATAACCTATAATGAAATAATTGACAAATAACATACACAAGTACAGTTTCATATCGACCAAATGAACAATAGACTCGTTCAATTAGCTTCATCTCATTTACGAACAAAATTATTTCATAAAAGGTTATGCTCGGTTTTCAATGAAAGCAAAGTACAAAACGAATGAATTGTATTAAATACTGAATCACCGCTCCAAACGTCTTACAAATCTTGAAAGTTATTTAGATAGGAGTAACGTGATTTTATTAAGCTCAAAAGGTATATACACTTCAAACAAATAATTTTCTTAAGACTAAAATATTTGCGCCGTTTGCAGTGGAGACCCTTGGCCCCTGGGGACCAGAAGCATTGAAGCTTTTTAAAAAATTAAGTTACTTGCTTATCCGGTCCTCCGGTGACCATAGGGCTGGATCGTTCCTAGCCCAACGAATCGGCATAGCCATTCAGCGAGGTAACGCAGCCAGCCTAATGGGCACCCTGCCTGGTGGCAGCGGTATAGGGGACGTTTGTACATATAGTTTTTAAGGTAGGTTTAGATTGTTTTTTTTTTTTCAGCAGATAGGAGTTGAGAAGATTAATTTTTCATGGACGCTCAAAATTGCCAGGGCTTATAAAGTTCGGACATTTAAATATTTTAAATTCAGAATAGACTGGCCAGGGCCATGTATCAGATTACGCATCCTAGGTTTTCGTTTAAATTACGTATTTTGATGCAATCGACGTTTGTCGGTAACTGAAAAGGTCCACTCCAAATTTTGACTTATAGGGGTAGGTAACCTACCCCAAAAAATATTTAAAAAAAACTTAGGCGATGTGGTCAAGTTAGGCATCATTTTCAAGTAAATCGAGGAAACTTAATTAATTTTAGATATTTATTGGTTCCTAAAATTGGTGCGTAAAATATAAAATTCAATGAAATATAATAATATAATTTATTGGACGGATAATTTTTTATACACATTTTGCTTAATATTTTATTTTAATTTGTAGATAAAAAATTACATGTTTTCAAGAAAGCTAGCTTGTTCTTGATTGCAAAAAGTATACACGTTATTATATTTACTTTAAAAATATGACCAAAAATAAATAAACACTTTTGACCACAGCTAACAGAGTTTGATGATCATGAGATCTAAAAGAGACAGAGACAGACAGACAGCCTAAGACAGCTCAAAATTTCGAGTGGCTCCCCTTGGATTTCCTTGTTCATCGCTTGCCGCTTGCAGATTTTGATAGCAGTCTGTGCTAAGGACACATAGACAGACTAAGTTGATGTATATTAATATACTTAGACCGGGTTACTCACGTCTATAAAGTCGAAAATAGCTCGACATGTTTCGGGACGGTCCGCGCCCCATAATCATGAGTGAGAAGCGCTTGCAAAGCGCTTGAAAGTATATTAATATGTCTAATACTCACGGGAGTTTTCTAAGTTGATGTAGTTGATTGTGCAATCAACTACATCAAAGATCTGTATGCAAATATAAATAAAAAAGCCCCGAAACACTGTTTATGGTGTGCATTTATCAATAGATCCTTGTCAATCTGAATCCAGTATCTACTCCTATCAGAAATGGTAAATAGGGTTGGTTATATGTATGTGTAGCAAAGAAGATAAATGAAAATACACGAATATGACTCCAAGTATTTTATTGCAATAACTAAATCACTGAAAAGAGTATGCCAACTTCTAGCGCCATCCACTAAGCATATTCAAATTAACAAACGGAATTAACAAAAATAAGACCCTAATAAATATGTATCGACATCAAATTATTTACATACTGCCTTAGTGGCATACATAGTCTTATATGCTACTTACAATCACCTTTCAAAACATACGTACGATAAACCTACAACAAAATCACTAACATGTTTCTAAGAAGAACGCTTATCGTTCAACAGGAAATATGATGTTCACCAGTCTTCCGTTGTGACAAGTTAGGAGAAAAGGTAAAATACTGCAGTATAAACCCTACTACATTTAAATTATAGTTGAATGTCATAAAAATAATCACGTATGCGGATTGATCTATGGATATTGAATATACTCGATGCAAAGTTGACAGGGTATAAGAATAATATGTAAGGTTAACTAGTCTAATTCGTCAGCCTCAGAAAGGTCGGGGGCCCTTCTTTCGGCAGCCGCGGCGTCGGCAGTCGTCGATAGTAAAGGAGGATCGGTATCGGATAAGTCACCGCTGCCTTTTCGTCGACGGTCTAACGTAGAAGTTTCATCTTGACCGTTCTTGATAACCTCCTTACCACTCACGTCTGGAGCAAGATTGGAATTACTGTTGTCCACAACAGTAGAAACATTACTGCTGTTCACAACTTTATCTTCATCGCGAGAGTTCTTTCTCGAGATCTCTTCTATTTTAATATCTTGGTCTCCATTGGGACCGATCGAGTCTATCAAAGTTGTTAAAGGACTTCCAACATTCTCGGTAACGGTGCCAGTGTTGGTACCGGTAGCGGTTGTTTCTGCGGCTACCGTACCTGAGGCAACAAATACGTCACCTGTATGAGTTGTATTGGTTTGTGCAGTAGAAACTTCGGGTGTTGTCTGAGTGGTGGACTGCGTAGTATCCTGAACGGTTTGCGTGGTGGACTGCGTAGTCGGCGGGGTGGCCTGCGTGCCGGTGCCGGTGCCGGGAGCGTCATGATAAGCCGCCCCGCTGGCTAGTGCGGCGATACCGGCCAAACCCACCATGCCCCCCATGCCGTGATGAGTACGAAGGAGCAACTGCTGCAGCTGGGCTTGTTGTAGTATCACGGGTAGCTCGTAATGATGGAAGAAGTACAGCATGGAGTGCTGAAACAAAATATTGCATTATTTTAAAACCAATAAACGAACCAATACTGTATAAATTCCCCGAAAGGAAGTGGCACATGTAACAAAAAATAAACGGTAAAGAGATAACGTCTGCAGTAGGCGACGGCGGCGCAGCTAAGTGGCGGGCGCGTCGATATTTACTCGCAGACATTCTCGGCGCAGATTATGAGACACGTCCGTCGAACTGAGCAAAACTCCTTCAGACAAATAAATGAGCGACTCGTGACACCACCGAGAGTATCCCCGTTTCTATTTATTTATTTCTGGGTCAAAGTTCCCTCCCCTCGCGACGTCCGACGTAAGTTTTAATTAAGAAACTTGTGACCGCCTCCAAGTGAACTTTTACTTGAAATTATATTTTGTGATCCTCTCTCGTTTTGATTTTTACCCTGTGTAACGGGTTACACGGCGCGGACAAGTCTGGTCGCCTCTGTGATTTATTATTCGTAGCGCATGCCCCGCCACCGCGAAACCTCCGTTGCCACTTATTTTGCACCATCGGTAATTGAAATACTTGGTAAAAGTTTGGCATTAGGTAGTTATACTAGTTATACTTTGATCGCTGTAAGAGCATTCTGATTTTCTCCGAATTCGTCTAGATTTAGCATAACTGAAAAGGATAAAGTAATCCTTAGTACAACCTTACTGTCTTAACTACGACGGACGACGCACATTAAGTCCGTCTAACCTTATGGGGAGCATGACGAGCTAAAGAAATGGACACACAAGTATGTATTTTCGCCAAAAAAGTAAAGTAGGTACGTATGTCTGTTTATGACAAAACGCATTGTCGCAACAACCTTAAAACCACATCATACACCTAGCAATCAACATATACGCGTACAAAACAGACCCATGATGGAACTGCTCTATATTGTTTGACCTTTATTAACACGACACGCCCCAATCACATGTCGGATCATCGCTGCGACAGATTTAAAAAAGGATCAAACGTTTAAAAGGTATTTAATGGGCAGAGAATGCCCTTTTATCCATCCATTAACATCAACCGCTTTGAGATTTACCGCGCAGGCTGCTTCATCAAATGCCTATGAGAATAAAATAAAGTCATACGAGTTTTCGTGTTCGACAATCGAATATTGACAGATATATAATTTCAAAACAAAACTTAATAGAAAATAGGTCGTCTTTTTTGATAGGGTTATTGGGATTTAGTGTGAACCCACAAAATGACGCCGTGCTGGCCGTCAATCATGATTCGTACAAGTAAAAATATAAGCATACAGACTTGAAGTTGTAAGAAAATATAAAACCTGAATTCCAACTTTGACATGGTGTGACAGGAAAAGTTGATAAACTCGGTGCCTCAGTCGACACTCAAAGTCGCGACTCTGTATATACGCTCTACTAACTGAGCTACCGAGACACACCCCGAATTTCTCCACCATATCCCTTGTATGCGCCATAGAAATTATAACCAATCCCAACAGATTCTGCTTTAAAAAAATGTTCTTGTATTTTAAAATTAAATTACATGGTAAGTATCTTCTATTTGGTACCTCGATTACATAAATAAATGTTTAAAAAAATTACAGCTAGAGATACACGCAATATTTTATAAATAAAATAGTAATTTTACTCATTATCCTTACGAATTTCAATAGGAATTTTCATACGAGTATTATAATTAAATTGCCTATATAGAGCGTTGGTGGCCCAGCGGTAAGAGCGTGCGACTTTCAATCCGAAGGCCGCGGGTTCAAATCCTGGCGGCCCGTACCAACGAGTTTTTGGAACTTACGTACGAATCACTTATTTAAACTTTCACGATTTTCACACACTATAAATTTACTAAAACGGGGCTTAATCGTGTAAAAACTTTCAAAACAAACCTCGCCCTTGAAACGTCGGAGGTTTGTTTTCGAAGTTCCTACACGATTAAGTCCCATTTAAGTAAATTTATAATTACGTGCGAATATTTCGTATTTACCCATCGCGCAGTGAAGGAAAACATCGTGAGGAAACCGGACTAATCCCTATAAGGCCTAGTTTACCCTATGGTGATTGGAAGTGACCTTCCAATCACCTAGTGCCTACGCTTAATCTTGAGATTAGTTGCCAAAGCGGACCCCAAGCTCTCTACATGACCCGTGGCATACGCCGCGATAACGCTAGGAAGAAGGAGAAGGGTAGATAGAGTGCTAAAGTTTCATTAAACAAATGCAATGTGTCGAATAAATTGAAACAAATATCGTCAACCGTGCTACGAATAAGCATATACATGCGATACGAGTACATGCGTATTCCGTCTGGGGATTTAGAAAATGCAAACAGAAAAACACATTGTCCGATGACTCAGTCACAGTCGTTTAGCCAATTTCCATAACTACATACATTTTCAATGAGGATCAAATGTTGATATATGGGCTATACAAAAACCAGAAATTAAAGTTGTACATTTATAAAGCGCCCTCGATTCACGCTAAACGTCTAGTTTGTCTGAACATTGAATACGTAAGCAAACTGGGTAAATTAGTAATTATTATATGAACATTTAATAATTAAACTACCTATAGGTATATCGTGTACTTTTTCCGACATAATTGTATGCTTTATAGTTGGAAAAAAATGTTATATCATGTCTGAAATGCCAGATGCAACGCGTCTTAGACCTTTAACGTAGCGCGCGCACTTTGTGATGGTGGTTGCAGTTGTGAACAACTGCAGGGGAACTGAACACCCCTCAAGAGTCGACTTAACACTTCAAAGAAAAGCGAGAGCTCTTTGTGATGATATTTTTTTGCCGCAAAATTGTCTTAAACACTTTAGAGTCAGCGCGTTGATTATGCCAAGACGGTAGAAAACTCGGACGAAAATAAAGTTATTTTGATTTAAAATGCAAAGAAAAAACAGCGAACGAACTGCGTGGCACGAGGGGCATCGGAGAAGAAAAAAATCCCTTTTCATTTAACTAATCCTGCTAACGGGAAGGAATCACGAATTAGAAGCGAAAACATTGAATTAAACAGGAAAACAAAACAACGATCCTAATGCAGAGTGCATCGAGCATCTAAATAATTAGAGGTAGAATTATCTATCACTCATGTTTCACGTTTCATTTGTTTACTCAAATAGTGTTTCATCTAATACGATACGTAACACGTAGTTTCCTTTCTGACAATACTGACTTGCTATTTTATAAACTTTTTATTCAACAGAAGATTCTGAACTGAAGAACAGAGTTTTGTTTGGTGTATGTTTAGATGTAAGCTTAGAGCATAGACATCATAGACAAAATTATATATTCTTTCGGCACAGGAAAAATAGGATTAAGACGCCTCGATTGTACTGAATTTAATGGGTAGTAAGTACTTCATAGTAAAAAAAAACTAGCACAGATTCCGTCACGCTTTATCATTCTTATCAATCTTGACGTCAACAATTTCAAATCTTATTTGTAATCTCTTTATTTTATATGAATACTCGTATATATTGCTGTGATCCTCGCAAGCCCAATAATATTATACCTACCTAGGTGTGTCTAATTTAAGCGGAACTATAATTAGAGGGAGATCTGTAAGATTACCGCACTTTACCGACCCCGTAATGGCGGACGTCGGCTGTTTATTTAGGACTTGACAAGAATTAGGCCAAAGCGTGCCTGTTATCTTGGATGGACCCCTTTTGCGGAATCGAAAATGAGACAAGGTGAGAAATTGAAAAATCTTTTAAAGTAACTTTATTAAGAGCGAGTTTAGCAGGCTTTAGTTTGAGCTTGTTGTCAACAAGTAACGACGGTTTAAATTAATGTAGCGGACGGCCCCACGTTGGGCGCCATCAATGTTATGCGCGCCGCGTCCTGGCGTCCCGGCCGGGGAGGCGACCTCGTGAAATATGATTTTTAATAAGTTGACACGCTCGATGATTATAAGATAAGCCCTCACTTTGCATTCCGAAGGGGCTTCTTGTTTTTCGACGTCGCCCTTCCCGCGCTCTAATCCAGCAGAGCCTACCGCTCCAGCTTGAGGCGTTTTGCATAACAGAATATGTACCTTTACCGTATTATTCTATCTCGTTCAGTAATCAAATAATTTAGCTACACACATGAAACAAAACACTAAGTTAAAATGTCCTAACAAAAGCTTGCATGCAACAAACGAGACAGTTGTTTTATACAAACTAAACAGAATCGAGCCGCGGTCCGCTCGACGCGTTATTAGTTTCCGCAAACGGCGATCGCATATCGACTCGAGCACTTCCCGTGCAAGACACGCTGCGCGCTGTCTACGGTTAACTATATTAACTTCTACATTGATGCTCAGTTATTCTCCCTGAATACATATTGCCGACATATTCGTAAATTTGAGAATGTGTTAGCATTTTTGGTTGTCTGCAATCATCTGAGAAATAAATGAGAAACAATAATTATAAGCGTGTTTTTGTTACAAGTATTATTTCATACAAAATTACGTCCCTTAAATGACGTCATTTCAGTGCGTTACCGTCCATCACGGGCGGCGGCTCCCAGGCGTGCAGGAAATATTACGCGCACGGATGTTATTTGGAAATTGTCCCGGAAAACATTTGACAAAACTTTGACGCAGCGGTGACGTCCATCTCACGAGCTAGGCCGACAGATAAACCACACAGCCAACATTACCTTTTATTTTTATAGCGAGAAAGTTTATTTTTGTGAGCTAACGCTGTGAAGTAAGCGACTTCGTCACAATAACGTATGGGGACGTGATTTCTTGACAAATGCTCACGGGTCGACCCCGAGTTTTTTAGACCCGGCTAAGCAGCTTTTTCTCCACCGTAGTGTACTTAAAAATAATAATATCACTGAAAGGATCAAATAACTGTGCCTTGCTGATATAGTAAGCGGGTTTGCTTAAATCACGACCAAGAAAAGTTAATATGAGCCACCACATTAATACGGCTTATTATTCTCTTGCAATGTTTCTTCAGCTCAGAATTTAATAACTGGAGTATGGCAGCGGAATGTTAATATCTCTTTAGATAAACAGTTTATCAGCAAACTCCACGTGCGCACATACGGCGACCGGCGCCTGCGGCCGGACAACATCAAAGTGCTCTGGACAAACAGACGGCATGGCCCACTGATGTTATACACACGCAGGTACTAAGAGATATGCATGATATTTCCTTTAATCAAATCCGGCATGACCCGCACCAGGGTCGGCTGACAAAGTAATAAATTTGTTGACAAGCGGTCTGGCGCAGGAAAGGGGAACTGTTTGTTATTTACCTCATTTGACACATTATGTCAGAAGGCCAGGTTCAAGTGACTTTGCTGCAGTTAATTTAGAAGCACCTATGACATTTTTTCAATAATTGGTAAAGGCACATATTCACCTGCAAGCTGTGTTTCCTAGTTTTATTATACAAAATGATTAAACATTTTCCGTGTCGTCAATCTACTTTCCAATGAGTAAACGGGTTTATTCCGAGTAAATCAAAGTACCTAAGCTACATATTAGCAACTCTGTGATTTGATTCTATAAAACAATAATATTATTTATGTTTGCTGTTAGAAACACATTTTAGTCTAATTAAATGAATATAGCACTTATTTCAGTCACAATAAATATCCACAAGAGTCGGTTGCAAGACTCGCAAGTGCGTGATATTGCAAGTAATATATTACCTGTATAAAGAGCCACGAGGTAACAAGCGCAAGACTGCTATATTGCCCATTGAACCGGTAGTGGTACGCGTAGAACGAGAAGTGGTACAGGTAGAAGAATCTGAGGACAAAAATAGACAGTATTATATAACAGTTCTATGTCAAACTATAGTCAGGCATTTTGTTTATCTAGAAACTACATCGTCTGCGGTTTGCGCAGTGAAGTTGTGGAACGAGTTGCCGCTGTCGCTCAGACGGTCCCAGTCTGTAGCGTCGCTCAAGCTTAATCTTAAGAAGCTGTGGCTGTCCGATTCCAACTAAGTGTGTTTGGTTGAGTTATGACATTTTTAATATTTGATATGTATTATATTATTATATATTTATTACATTTTATTTATTTATGTATAATTTTATGTATTTTATTTATTGGTTATAATATGTAAATGCGTATTTATATATGTTTACTCGTCTAGTAAAATCATTATTGTACATCATTGTGTAAGTTTGTCTATCGTAATATTAGTTTTCCACTCATCAACTCTAAGGTTAGCTGGAAGAGATCCCTTACAGGGATAAGTTCGCCTTTGTACTTCAATTCTTTTCAGTTGTTTTGTGATTTATTTTGTGTACAATAAAGTGCTTACTACTACTACTACTACTACTACTACATAAAGACTAAAATAACTGAATAGTACTCATTGAAATGAAATACCTCGAGACGCATTAATCGCGTCTATTAACTATATCTCATCATTATTCAACCCTGTGACAACGAGTGCTATAAAGAACCCGAATCGTAGAGAATGTGGTTAATAAATGCAATTAATCCGTTTCACAGTGTTTCATTTCAATAAGCACAATAAATCATCCCAATATAAAAATATACGATAAACTACGGACATCACAATAGGTTTGTGGTGCTAACAAGACGCGTCAGAAATATCTAAAACTAACTCTAAAACGTCAATTATTTTGACACCGTAAAAGCGGCGGTGGTTCGATTGCACCCGACAAAAGACGTCCATTGAGAAGGAGCCAATCGTTGGGTGTCGTATATTTCGCTGGCTGGCGCTACCATTAGCTTCGTTATCTGCTTATTTCGGTGGATAAATTCCCAGCGTGAGACGCGAACGACAAACGGGCCCCGGAAGGGGAAAACGTCGCCTCGTTATCTGAAAAGGTTGCAATTTTATTTGAAATCGATATTCACTCTGATATACATTTTTCTCCGAGTGCGGTCTGCTGTTTTGTAAGGCGATGCCACATGTTGCTCTTTGTCAGTGTTTGTGTTTCACGAGGAGCGAGTATATGTCTAATAAGTTCTTTATTTAAAATTAGATATTACATCTGTGGTTATATATACGTACGTGTGACTGTTAATCAATGAACTCTCATTGTCTACTGCTGGTACTGGTTTATTTACGGACTGATACATATATTTACACATTATTCAGTGTAGGAACTGGCTTGAAATTCCAGTATTTATGCAAATGATTTAACATATAATGCTGCATCTGCAACTGGCCGAGGTATTAATGATAACATAATGTTGTAGAAATTCTAAGTAGAATATAATGACCCCGGGCCTAAAGTATTGCAAATGTGGTTTCAGTTAAATGTCCTGGAATTTTGATATATTATAACTAAGTTTAAAGTGAAAAGTTGGAAAGTTAAATAAGTAAGTTAAAAGACAAATAAAAAATTAAGTAGGGTAGGGAGGGACATGTTGAGCAGGCGGATAAGTTGGGCAATCGCAATATCTCAAAAACTACTCATGCTATGCGGGAACACCTGATGGCGGAAAATTAGGTCCAAGTGAGGAGAATCTATTCCGCTAATATCATTTGCCATGCGGCGCCGGAGTTGGTGACAGGCATCGTTTGTTTTTTTTTTGTACTCAAAAGTAAGAAAACTAGGTGATTGTAAAAAGTGTATTGGTAATGGCTTGTTGCTAGCTAGAAACATATTATATTGTGGTAATATTTAGCTTGTAAGTGATAAAAAAACATAATTTCGAGTATACAATACAATACAATACAATAACTCTTTATTGCACCTCAAAACAACAAAAATAACACAAACTGGTATAGATTACACATGAAAAAGAGGCAAACAACAGGCGGTCTTATCGCTAAAGAGCGATCTCTTCCAGACAACCTTATACAACCTTATACCTTTCCGAGTATATATTCATTACTAAAATTTCTGTGACAAGTATTTACTAATGAACGTTGATTTCGGATATAAGAATTTTTATAATGAGTTTGATTATTATGTATATGTGTAACTAAACTTATATGAGTAAATAGAAAAAAAAATAGGTTATCTCTATCTTTGCTCAATTTACCGCATACCTACCTATGCTCAACTTACCTCACTATAGGGATATGTTGAGCAATTCTGACTTTGATTACTTTACAGCAAATATTTCCTAAATAATGCAAGATACAATAAAACATATCAGGGGATATGTTTTATTGTATTTATTGTATAGCCAAATAAATGACCTAGCAAACAAAGCGAGTTTCATTTTTCTGGCGCAAACCATTAAGAAAATATAGGGCTCTGATTCAAAAATTGCTCAATGTGCCCGACTCTACCCTACCCCAAAAAATATTAAAAAAAATCTTAGGCCATGTGGTCAAGTTAGGCATCATTTTCAAGTAAATCGAGGAAGCTAAATTAATTTTTGATATTTATTACTTCCCTTACCATTAAAAAAATCAATGTAATATAATAATATAATTTATTGGACGGATCATTTTTTAAAAACATTTTGCTTAATTTTTTATTTTAATTTGTAGATAAAAAATTATATATTTTCAAGAAAACTCTCTTATTCTTGATTGCAAAAAGTATACACGTTATTATATTTTCTTTAAAAATATGGCCAAAAATAAATAAACACTTTTGACCACAGCTAACAGCGTTTGATGATCGTGAGATCTAAAAGAGATTTGATTTGATTCCAAAATTGCTCAATATCTACCCTACCCTTTAATTTTCATTTTATTGTTTTTGTAATCTGAACTCATAGGAGGGTACAAAATCAGTCGAAACTATGAAAAGTACTCGGAAACCTTGGTATAGAGACATGTCCAGGGCACTTAAGTCTACAACATACCAAAATTTCAAGACATTCAACTGAAACCACATTTTCCATACTTTAGGCCCGGGGTCCTTTTCAGAAATTTCAGACAATCTAGACCAAGCAAGCTACATGTACAAGTGTTTAAATAATAAAACTGTCAAAGTCACTTATTGATCCTTCATTCAATCTTCAATAGGGCTCCATTATTCATTGCGACGTTCTGCAGATTCAAAAACATTTCAAAGCGCTTCGAAGCTATTATTTCATATATGAATCGATCGCAACGCCAAAATCGTATTGAGCGGCAATATGACCGGGCACAGATCATGTGGCTTATTAACATAATGAACTAGGCAATTAAATACGTAATCCGAGTTGTATTAGCAATTAAGTTGACGACATTATAGTTATATAAAATTTGTAACTGGGCGTACGAGCGACGCTCGTAATATGATGAAAAACATATTATTATTTCATTTAAAGTATGTAGAGGTTTATTTGGATATCAATATTTAGACATGAAACACAGATACAATAAGCAACAATAATAAACATTTTAAAATAATATCTTATCTCAAATTCAAATTTTTAATAAAAATTAAAAAACTAATCTTAAAAGAAATATACTATAAATAAATAGTATACTTAAATAAAATAAAAGTTATTTAAATCGACGTCAATTGGTAGCGTCCCCAGAAGGCTTGCACCATTGTTCAATGGCGATGCTAATAATCCTCAGTGCTACGTATGAGCCAGTCTCTTTGAGCGAGGCTCTGGTAACGCGTCAATTCTACTAGCCAGCGACTACAAGCTTTAAATACCCTGTGTGTGCTTTCTCTATAGGGTCCCAGGGTCTCAACCTCAAACGGCTCAAATATGCAACCGCTATTTATGTTTGCATGTGTGCCTAATAACGTGTCGTAGCTACCTCTCTCTATCACTCTTCCTTATTAGTGTGACAATGACAGTTGCGTTTCGTTAGCGACTGAGCGTGAGCGATTGGCATCTTGGCTACGCACCCTGGTCAGTCGATGACTCAAACAGTCTCAATTTAATGATTGGCAACATTGACAGTAGAAAAAGAAAGTTTGGCGCTGTTGGTGCGAACTATGGCGAGTAGAAAAAAAAACAGTTTTGTTGTTAACGCTGACGGAAAAATGTTTGCGTGGCGATAAAAGAGGTATATGAAGTAGGTTATACTAATAAGAAGACCGGCAGAAAAACTTTACCAGGTTAGATGAGAAGATTCAAGATTGTCTAATACACTAGAGAAATAAAGGGATAACTTAATAACTTAAGTATAAGATAAGAATATTAAGAATTATAACATAAACCGCCAAGAATATGCCAAATGGTTGTCAATGGACAGGGTCAGGCTATAAGGGGAATGGTGGAGGCCAAAACAATCAGAACATAATTATTAGAATAGGAGAATAATCTAACACAAAATGTAACTATGTAAATCACTTCATATCTCACTCAAGTTCAAGTTGTTTATTTGCATTCATGTTGTACAATAGGTGTTACATTGTTTTTTGTGTGGTGTTACAAACATGAGCCCTGCAAGGGCATAGCAAGGTAATACTTATAAAACTAGGTTAATTATTAAATCTAATTCTAATTAACTAACATATTATGTAAAGTTAATATTAAAACTTATCTTCTAAATATTCACGTACAGATTGTGTATATACCAATGCGTTTATATACAGTAGCGCCAAATAATCTATCATATTTATTTGGATTCATTTTCATACATTTTATGATAATTTGTTAAAAACGGCTTTACCAATTTAAATAAATTTTACAATAAAGATGTGTATGAAAACGACAATTCGATCAACCCAGCGTTCATTGTAAAAATAACTATTTCGGCAAAGTTTTCTCATAAGCTCGAGAGGTGTTAAATTGTATAAAAAATATGCAATTCAATTTTTAAAACACAGGATTTAGAGGGCGAAAAATCGGCCCATCGGTTGGTAAGATTAGATTTTGAGCGTTTTGAACGTTTTGAACGTTTAGTTTAGTTTAGTTAGTTAGTTAGTTTAGTTATAACATACGTACATTAATTGGTGCGTGTGAAATGCCAAAGTGCCGGGCAGTGAGGCTTTAGTAGGTATTTATAACATAAATTATGCGGTCGTGATGATACAATAAAGGTTTTCATAGTATAAAAGTCAAACTTCTCGATTTTTTAAGTAAAATGCATGCAATAAAATATGATAGCTTTTTGCCGCTACTGTATGTATCTTGTCGTTGTCTCATTAGAACTCCGGTAAAGCTGGCGATTACGGTAATGCAGAATATTACTTTGATACTAACCTTGTTGAACGGATAGACGTCACGACATTGCGATTAGCATGATAATATGAGCACAACGCTCTCTAATTAGCAGCTCAAGATTAACGCGACCTACCGGGCGTATGTGTTGATTAATATACCCTTAATGACGGAACCTGATACGTCTTCACATGTCGCATATAAACGGTTAGAGCTAACGTCTATGGGGAACTTAATGTAACACATCAAACAAGAAAGATTTATATAAAAAGATGAAACGCCTTCTAAATGAATGCAATTTAAAAACAAAATAGAAACAAATGGTTCACAAGAAAAGACGGTAAACATCGAATTCAATAAAACGTTGTTTGTAAAACGTCCAGCACAAAGACAAAGAGCGATGCGTCGATTAAGTTCTTAAGTAACAATTTCACGGGTAGATCGCTCCGGGGATGAATTAAAGAGGGGTAAAACGAAGCAATTCCGTGTCCACTGTTAAGCGGCTTCGGAGGCGTCGTCTTTGAACGACATCAAACGGAAAAGATTAAGCATTAAACATACATGTTAGTGGATTTACAAGAAATAAGCGGCGTTTTCTTAATGTTACTTCGGACGTAAATATTTTATAGGCCGCCCAAGGCGCTGGCGGTAATGGAAAGATAGATGTAAATGACGTTGCGAGTGACCAACCCAACGGAGGAGGTTTTCTTTGCGCCATTTTGTGTTTGGGCCTGCTTGTGTTTAATAAGATAACAAAAACGTTAATAGCTACTTTCTATAAGCGTATCAACGACACATTGAAAATTCAATGCTAAGGGTACCACGCGTAGCACTACGGCTTACCTGTTCGTCAGTCAATGTAGCCAAGATAATTCGTAGAAGCCTGATGACAGGGTCCTTTTTGTAGCGTTGAATAGGTTAAAATGGCGTTTCGCTAAAGGACTGAAGGTCACTTGTCATCCCTGTGAGAGTGTTGAGGATTGTGTGCCTACTAGTGAGTAACTTTATTGAAAAAAAACTCTGATTAATAAAACAAAACTGATGGTTATTAAAATAAATCCTGTTTTGCTTTATTTTGGCCTCAACATTGTCAGTCAGGTCACAGTAGAAATCACAAGTCTCCATAAGGTGCGCCTATGAAGTGAACTCCAACCGAGGCCCTATTGCCGCGGCACGAGGGTTAAAGGCAGCCACGTGCAGCGATTCACATCATTATAATAACGTGTAAACAGCTACTTCAGCTCTCCTAACTTTTAAAATTTAACATTTTCCTTATTATTAGGCATATCAAAATTATTCAAAAGTCAGAGAGGAGGTGGGGCGAAACTGAATCTTGTTGAACTAACTCGGTGCGAAATCACTTTCGCCTTGGCCTTTGATGTCGAGTGCGCCAAAGGAATGTTATTCAGTAAAAACATGCAAATTCGATAAAGTATAACACAATATTACTGAGAGCAGCTGCCGTGCCCGCGCGACGGCGACGTCGCTACAATACGTCGCATCGGAAAATGCTTTGAATATTATTTATCTGGCCCGACCCTCCGACCCGCCTCGGTCAAATAACTACCGTACAACTTTTATTAACTCCAAACAGATATTCGATCACTTGGCATACTCGTTTCAAAAGGGGAACTTTAACTACTAAAATTTGTGTTAAACGCATCAAATCTGTACGTAAAAAAATACCTTAATTATCCATATCAATATTAGGTACGCATGTTTAGTTTTGAGTACATAGAGAATACTTAAAGTACCTACAGGATTGGCCAAAAATATTTGCAAATATTGCACTTTTAAAACTTTGAATCAAATTTAAATCATAGAAAATGGTTTATTTCCTAAAGTATTTGTTTCATTTTACGTTTTAACAGCAACTTGGTTTATAGGGTTAAAAAGTAAAAATACGAGTATGACTATTCGCGGAAGGTAGTCAATTACGTCGCTTAGTATAGCATAAGTATAGGTTGCTGTTACTAACAGCCGAAACGTCACATATGTTTATTACAATGCATATATATACTCCAAAAGTGCTTTTTGTAAGGGTTATGTTGAAACTGTGCAGAGAAGTACACTTTTCTGCGCAGGTTTACTACACTACCGCTTGTAATAATTGTAAATTTCCTCCCACAATTAGGTGTCAGAAAAGGACACGGAACCGCTTCTTAATTATCTCAACGGGGTGCACGCTAAAATACAGTTTAGCATTGGCAAAGAGTTTCGGAGACCGCATTTCATTCGGTTCGATAAGGTGAAGTTGTTGTCACGGGAAAAATTTTGCGCGTCACGCAAGATCCGCGAGGCCATTGAAATCGGGCGTCGCCCTAACTTCAACCGCGACGGAGGTTGGACTCTGCCACCGGCTTGGAGGCCAGTGCTTCCCAGAGGGAATGTGAATTTGTGTGGTGACGATTTGGTGGACACGGTTAGTTCGGTGTGCTTGTCGTTGATGACGCAGACGATCCGAAGACTCAGACTCCCGCAACGACGGCGCCGGATTGCTCGAATCAGCCTGCTTCGACGCGCACGACCCGTTACTTACGCCACTCTCGGGCAGTGATGCCCCAGCCACGAAGGTGACAACACCACTTTGTATGTCCCAGTCGAAACATGTCACGCTTATTGTGATAAAAATACGTGAGTGTTAACCGTTGCAATGTAATGTCAGTATGACTTACGAAAGTTTACATTGGATACTTGTTTAAATGTGGGCTTGTTTACAACTCGTGTCGGTTTGAATGTTCATTTCGTTTTAATTTAAAGATCACTCGTTAGAAAAGAGCCTACTTTCTACACTTGTATCATAAATAACTACCTATTCTTACAATTTATCTCCTGCAATCACTATTTAAAATGATAATTATGAACAATAATGGTTATTAGAAATGTTGCTTAACATCGTCCGGCTGGCCTGCTTTGCAAGCGGCTGTCTTTAGCGTGCGCGCCAGGCCCATGACCCATAAGCTGAGTCATATATACGTAATTAGCAAAAAAGGGTTGTATGGTGGATCGGCGTATTGTGTACGCATCTTAGCTTGGCCGCGAATGGGTTAAAACGTTTAAAGTAAGAAAGGATTGCATAGACTTTCGGCATATAGCCCAGTGGTTAGGGCGTCTGCCGCGAAAGCAGGATGTCGCTGGTTCGATCCCAGCCCTACTCAACGGGGTCCTTGGTCACTTTTTCTGTGGTATATGACATCTCTTTCAATTCATAACTAATTAAAATATTTAAGAGAAATAGTACGACCCGAATATATTCTTATAAGGAGCAGATCAAGAGTAGTAAGTATACTTCGTGTTAATCAACTAATATTTGTTGAAGTTAAACATTCTTTGAAAACCTTTAAACGGCACTATAAATGCC
Source organism: Lathronympha strigana (assembly GCA_949128165.1). Taxonomy (NCBI): domain Eukaryota; kingdom Metazoa; phylum Arthropoda; class Insecta; order Lepidoptera; family Tortricidae; genus Lathronympha; species Lathronympha strigana. The sequence continues at coordinate 8,234,613 of OX421918.1, read as the reverse complement.
GCACTAACAATGGCTTACTGCAGGTAGCGATCTGTAATCCGAATATACAAGTTATCGAGCACGTAGAGAAAGTTGGTGTCGATGCTAATCGGGAGAAGAAGTTGCGATCGACCCCGACGAATGCGGTTCAACACACAAACTTGCCCCTGCGAGTTCGAGGCCGGGAAGCCTGCAGCTATTCCCAATATGCAATACAGGTTCATTTGAGATATGATGCGATTTAGTGAAGCTCCGACTGTTTACTAGTATCTATTTTAATCCAAGTTATATAAAATAAAATATTTGTAAATATATCATATACTTATTTGAAAAATAAATATACATAAACCATTGGGCTACTACTTTTAACGAGTTGTTTAGAGAACTTAGCATACGTCGTTGAGGCACTCGTTTTATTTGTGTTAATATTTTACACGTGTACTCGTATTTGTGTATTTATATAGGTCACACAAACATATAACAAGGGCTTTGCCTAAGCTTTTTACGTATAGGCTTGTATCCTCTCAAAGAATCTTATAGAAAAGAAATCTTGAACTTATTACAGCTACCATAAAAATTAATACAACATCACAATTTGTTGTTATTTTTTACACTCTTTAGAAGGTTATTATTACTAAAATATAATAGTCTTATGCAATAATTATCTAGTTTAATAACATATGAAAACTATATTTTGGTGCCGTGACCACGAAAATCTATTCGCTATTTTGTATTTTAATTCAAATAATTACGTCTAAGTACCTACATATTTCTTTTTAGAAATTCTTCTGTATCTACAAAAATAGTCATTATTTTATACATAAGTGTGTATATCGAAATCTCTCTTACTTAATGCTGTAAGTAGTAAAGGACTCACCGTTACAAGTACAGTCAACCAATTGGAACCCTAGGCCACTGTAGGACTATGTCATAGTGACGCTATACATCACATTGTAAGAAATCTCCTACTACTTGTCATTTTGACATGGTTCTAGAGTGGCCTAGGGTTCCAATTGGTTGGCTGTACCTATCCTTGTCTAAAAGGATATCGGCAGATTAGAAACTGTTACAAGCATGAATCTTCGGAAGGGTTCAAATTAGCCTTAAACCGTCATCATAATTAACCGAGCCCGGCATCAAGAGCGAGAACGCGAGAAGTCGTGTCGTGACCTTCCGCTTCACTTGTCAAAGGCTTCTCCACTACAAAGATATTATATCCGACTTGGGACTTCAGTTGTACACATTCTATTTTAGTGAGTTCGGAAGGACGAAGTTGCGACTGCCGACAGTACAGATCGCTGCGGATTGCCGGGACAATCTCACCTCTGTTCAAGGTTTTAAGCCAACCAAACTGAACTTGCGAAATTTTAAAGTTGGAAACTTTGGAGTTCAACTGTTGAAACCTTGTTTCAAATGTTTGATTTATTTATACGGTTTCAATAAAAAGCTTGTATTTAAATGGTGACGCAAAAGAAAAGTTGTAGAGTATGAAATCGGTGTAGTTTAATGTTCTTTGTTGATGTTAAATCGAAACAGTCTTAAAGGAAAATACGGATCGAAATCGAGACTAAAGTTTATATGGGTAATTGAATGCGAAATCATTATAAATTATTGAAATTAATGTTCCGACTTTTGGGTATCATTAGAGGCGGCAGGGCGCGAGCCGGCAGCGATTTGTCGCTGTCTGCGGGCCGCCTATTAAATTAACTTATTGTCGGCACTTCGTGCCTCAAAGCGCGCTCCGAGCTGGGTCACGTACTTGGAAACGTTTTTAAGCGCACTTCCGTTTTTTGAGTCGCTCACGCCACTCTGAAAATTCTTATAACACGGTTGTTGGCAGATTTACTATGCTATAGAAGTGCGAGTGCTCGAAATATGTTCATACAGTTATCAATTACATTCGAATGGAATTGCTGAATGCTCTTGATGGATTGGAATATTTGAAAAGCGAACCATCAATTTCAAACTGGTTTGACAGATTACTTATGTAGCTGAATACAAAACACTATTTAAAAATAAAAAAATTGGGGACCCAAACCAGTTCATTTTCATTAGAGGAGTGTTATAGAGGCTCGTGGGCACCGGAGCGTCGGTGTTTATTTGCTATAAGATGTGTGTTGGTGGTGTTATTAAATTCCCGTCTTTTTTCCCTAATCTCGTTGTCGACACGCCCCGCGGGCCCTCATCGGAAATGGCATTATTTCCCAGCCGGAGCCCCACAGCGGTCACCGGATACTCCTCGCTACCAATCCTCCGGCCATCCCTAAACTCATGTTTGAGAACTTTCATCTATTTCCGTACCTTCCACTTTTACGTTTCTTTGTCTTGCAAGAATAAACAATTACAATGGAACTAAATAGATTGAAACTCTTTGGGATAATCGATGATATGTCATTTTAGGGTATCTTACCTTCAAATTAAAATTATGAATATTGATGGGGTCACTCGAGAATATGGTTTCACACATATGCAAGTGATCAAAGACATATTTATAACCTATTTAATAAATAGGCATTTTAACCACTTGAGTTTTGGGATGTCTACTCCCATAAAAAGAACCGGACAATTTCGAGTCTGACTCGCGCAATAAGGGTTCCGTACAAACTTTTAGTTATAGCATTCATCTTATAAACATAATGCAATAACCTACAGGCTACATCTCGAAGTATAAATTTGACGAATTTGTTCAAATTTGCCCCATGATGCCACACTCGTTTGCACGGAGTAAAATTTTGGGTGTCTTTTAATACCGAAGTATTTATTTTACAACATTTTAAACGAAACATTTCCCATTTTCGGAAGTTCATGCATTGCATCATTAATTGCTAGCCAAAATAAAACCACTTGAATCAAGACCTCTGATAGCATGCAAATAATTTAATCTTATTAAAGGCAGCGCTAATGAAGTCAACCGACATAACTCAGCCGCTAATGAAAGGAAACACAATCCTTGTTTACTTTCAGCCAGCCAGGCATTGTGTTCGCAGGATGGTCCACATTGCGGTGCCTAACGATTTTCACAATATTTCCGCTTAATACAGGTATTCCGGCTATCAGAAAATTCGATACTACCTACCTATTATAAGGTTCTAAAACAAATATAAAAACAAAGGTAAAACTAAAATGATCAACTAAGATACACTGAATAACATACACGTATTTAGTTTAAGATAGATGATGTTGTATATGTGCAACATTTTGCAGGGAAAACTTAGCAACAGAAATATTCATATTTTGCCCAGTTAATAAAGCTGTAACTATGTTGATTTTTTTGAATTATATTATAAGTTCGGTTTTCAAAAAACTTAAGTAAAAATTAAATATTAGGCATGAATTCAGGTAATTTAAAAAAATATATTTTTAACGTTTAAACAAACAACATTTTGTAATACGATTGTTGCCGTTTTACAAAAGAAACTCCATAAAGATTTAGGTCGTGTACGTACACATAAAACAAATGCTAAAAGATATCAAAGAGCCGCAAACAGCTTCTTAAAAACCGGGGCTATTGTGAAGTTGTTTCACGAACACTTTGAACATTTCTCACGTTCCCGATATTTGTCGCGCCGGTCGCATTGTATGGAAAGTTGGACCCGCCACCTGCGAGAGCTTATGAGGACGTCTCATTGTTCCGCAACTTCCTCCCTACAACTTTTGCCCTCACTTATTGTGCGAACTCATATCTCTTTCATATTTAAAAATCTAAGTATCAAATCGTGTTGCGAATATTAGCGACTCGAGTGCTAGAGCAGAAAAATAAAATCTTATTTTACACGTACTTCAAGAAAAAAATCTTATTCAATTAAGGCCGCCAATTTTCACTCTTACATGTCGTCACACGTATGTCTTACCGTATCTAAATAAGCTTTTATAAAATTAGTCAAATGGGTGAATAAGTAACTACATACGGTATTAGAATGTTCGTGTAAGTGCGACGGCGGAAATTCGTTTTATGCGATGCGGATGCCGTGTACCGACTTGGGGATCGCACTCGGATTTCATGCAGTTATGATGATGAAGTATTGCTTGCGCTATCCTAGTTTACTATAGTGCTTTTCTCTCTTGTGAGCCATTGTTATTTCGCGCGGACTGTTGAAATATTGTGGCGGAGTGTTTTCAAAACGGAAGTGCAGTGCACGAAAATCATCGTTGTGGCGAGGTGTAATAGAGACGGCGAGGAATTGTTCATTTAGGATTTAGTTTTTGTGTTGTCTGAGTGGATGGTTTGGCGAAGTGAGCCTTGTGTTTTTGAGGATGCGGTCGTGTTTTGGCTGACAGGGTGGCCGCAGGTGGCGCAATCCCGCAGCCGTCGACGCGCGTGAATCACGGGCGGTGCAACGCGCCGCATACATCTTAGCTCACTCAGTGTCACACCTCGTTGCTCTTTACAAATTTACTCCCGACGTTTATGATTTACTCTCATCACAAATGTAGATTAAGAAGTCGCATAAGTTGCTAAGCTCATCCACGTGTACATATTAGAAAATTATCGAAGAGACGGCTTTTATTAATAATGTTATGGTTTCTTAAAATCTTTAATTTCTGAATAGACCTTTTTAGAGATTTGAACATGTCACAGCAAGTTTCTATAGGACCTAATTGTAACGTGTAAGGTAAATATGATACTCGTAAATAGGTAGGTATTATTCGTGTGACGCTCGAGGCCGGAGTGTGGCCGTCCATTAAGGTCTCAGTGTCACACACAATGGCACACAATGGGCGCGACGGACAGCCTGACGCTTCACCTAACCTAACGCGACACCAATAAACTATAGCTTACACATTTATATGTAGAGAAGAAAACTCTTATGAGACAGGAAAGCCAACATATCGTACTAACTAATACAATGCCACAGGAAACTTGGTTTTTTTTGTAACAGGTAATGTGCTCTGAATGAGAAACTGGCACTGGCATTCATAAGCCCACTCCTGACGGACACTCCTTTGGGAAACGAATGTTACAGTTAGGGTGCATATTGCCCAAAAAGGACGGATTGTTGGTCAAAAAAACGCCTCGGTTTGATAAATTTACGCTCGGTCAACTCGAGGGTCAAATGGACGGGTTACTCACTCATATTTTCGTATCGCTAATACTTGTGAGTGGTATACCTACATATTTAATTCGTATGTGTATCTTTGTCTTTCGAATAAAGTACGTCAAAAAACACACAAGTCATTTGGATGAGGTTGACAGGTCCTCAAAGTAACTGCACTCAATTCGATTCGGCTGCTAGCCGCGTCTTGTTCAAACATCTCAGCCACCGCGCCAAACATATCAGTTTCCGAGGCTCAACGGCGCACCTCGGCAGCCGTGTTTGAGCGAGCAAACATGAGGGAGGAAGGGTAAAAGTAAAAAATGGAGAAATGCGCCCCGAATAAACACAAGAGAAATAACGACATCAAACAATAATTGAAATTATAGCTCGCTCGGTAGCGGGGGAGTCTAATGCGCTCTATACGCCGCACGCCGCGGATAAGGCGGCTCGCCCCGCATCTTCTTAAACCGCACGTATCTAAAGTGGTGATTTCAGACGGTTCTTTCAATGTCATCAGCGATGTTATCTTGCAAACGAATTCCTATCCAAAAGGGCAATCAGTGTGCGAAAAAACCGCCAATTTGAGGTTGCTTACACATGTCGTAGCTATTAATCTCGGCAAATCGAATAAAAGGTAATAGAGGCTCGCCGAGGGAGAGGAAAGATTGCCTTCATCCTCAATGGGCGAGTCGAGCCCTATGCGGTCGCGATACCATTATTAGTGAGTTAACTCAATTTGCGGCATATTGTTTGAGAGGAGCTTAATAACAGAGGCGAGAGGTCGCGGGGCATCGTCATGACTACCCTTGATCCGCGCCGCTCGCCCCACACTCAGCTGTAGATTCCACTAACTAATACCTACGCGGGAAAACATGTGTCCCTTTACGATGGAAGGAAACCAATTGTGAGAATATAACACGCCGTATTAAGTAGACTTAGAACCACTTCACAAATTTACAAATAGGAAACTTCGGCATAACAACATGTGATATGAATATGAAGAAAGGTTACAAATAAATGTTTAAGGCGATTTAAAGTCCCATGGTGGACCAGTTTCTATGAAAGCGATACAAAATCAGTATCGAAAGGAGTTTTTACAAACGTTTCCGCGAAGCCTGAAAATAATTTGTCCATTGAGGGTTATTTAACAGTTAACATTAGGTTTGTTTATTTACACCGCCGAGTCCTCCCCTTCCCAAAAACTACTTACAGAGACGAGGACGGTCATAAATTCGTATTATTTGAATTCTACTATAGACCTTATATCAGGTGAGTAAAGCAGACGTTACAAAAACAAGGGGTTGGCGGTTACTTGCGACAAGTGAATACAATTCGGGGTAAATTATTAAAACGAGCTGTCGACCAAACGAAATTAATCGAAAGTATTCTCTTAGAATTTGAAACGGACGCAGAGAGGCCCTTGTAGTTTACTGGCAATGAAGCCGGCACTCAATCGGGCCGGGCCGAGCCGACTGAGTCGCACCAACACTTAGTAAATTAACCAATTATTGGGTTGCGATAATAAAGCACCTTCATTTACCTGCTACAAGTTCCGTAACAGTGTTTGAATAGAGCGCGGAATATAAACAAATTCACATTGAATTAAGGGTAAGATTTAGGTCTGACAAATGAATTAGTCTCATATTTTGCTTATGTAGTGTCAGTGTAAAACGAGGACGAGTGGCGGGGACAGCGCCGCGGGGGACCGGGCCCGGATGTCATGGGAAAATTGCTACTTCCGGGCCGGGGCACAAAAGGGCCCGTCTACGATATTATTATCTAGTGTAGTGACCTCCGTTACGAGCAGTCCATTAAAAAATATGTCACAGTGCAGGTTCGTGATACAACGTAAATAGAAGGACCCTTTTTTCTTACTTACAAATCCATCTTAAATGCTAAAACAATCATTTAGGAAGGCCAGGGTTACGCAATCAACCAAAAAGATAATGGCTACCATATTCTGGGATTGTCACGGAATACTCGTACTGTTGATAGGCATAAAAGAACGTAATAACACTGTAAACGGCAGGTATTATGCTACCCTTATTGGACAATTACGAGATGCAATCAAGGAAAAACGTCGAGGTAAACTTAGCAGAGGTGTGCAGCTACTCCACGACAATGCTCCCGTTCATACCGCTTCAATCACCAAGGCTGCTGTTGCCAAGTGTGGCTTCGAGGAAATTCGTCACCCACCCTATAGCCCTGACCTGGCCCCGAGTGACGACTACTATTTGTTTTCCAAACTTAAGGCAGGCTTAAGAGGAAGAAGATTTTCTTCTAATGATGAAGTGACCACCAGTATACGCCCATTTTGAAGACAAAACTTCGGAGTATTTTTATAGAGGGATTGAAATGCTAATTAATAGATCTGAAAAGTATATTGAAATAGACGGAGACTATATATTGAAAAATAAAAATATTGTAAATGTACCTATTTTTTATTTATTTATTTATTTAAACTTTAATGCACAAGACAGAAAACTGTACACATGGCGGACTTAATGCCAAATGGCATTCTCTACCAGTCAACCATAATATATTTTCTTTGTAAGGCCGGAAACTTTTGGCCCGCACTACGTAAAGCAGCAAGCGGGCAGGCTGTCAGGGTGCCAATTTAAACGGCATTCACAACAAATTATAATTAATTCATCTAACCACCATCAATGCAAATTTTTATACAATATGACAGTGCGTGCAGTGTGTTAATTGTACGTGTATCATGCAAATTCTAAGCCTATCTCGTACACGGCAGGATTGTCCCGCACCGGCAGCAGCCGGGCAGGCTGTCAGTGTGCCAATTTCGCGGCATTCACAACAAATTACGTATTAAAGCGAGTGGAAGCGCAAACAAAACGGCAGTGTTCGTGACGTGAATCGCGCGCTGCAAGGGCTTTACAGAATTATAGTTTGATTTTTTTTGTGTAAATTGATGCAGTCTAGAGCCGTTAGTAACAAAGCAAATTCAACGTCAATTGATAGTGGTTCTGACACCCGTAGCTTTTTTTAAATTACGATTTTAAACAAATACCGTTTTTAGGGTTCCGGGCCAAAATGGTAAAAAAGCAACCCTTATGGTGCAATTCTCTCTGTCACATTGTTAAATATCTCAAGAACTACTTAAGGTACGAGTATCTATTTGAAATTTGGAATGGTTATGAATAAGGTTAACGCAGACACATTGAGAGAGGAAGGATTAAACATTTACCCGATAAAAGAGGGGACCAAACTTAAAAGTTTAGTTACTGGGTCACGTGGGATATCATTTGAAACGGCTTGATTTGCACATCAAGGAACAACGAACTCGCATACTAACTCTATGCCGTGCAAACAAGTGAAATCGAGACATGTGACTGACGTCAAATATTTCTGCTTCTAGGTGAAGTTGCAACTTAAAGTTGGTACGGAACCCTCAGAGCACGAGTCCGACTTGCACTGGGCCGGTTTTTATATTAAGGTTCTTTGTTTTATCAAAATGATTCAGTCACAAGATATATAGGTACAGTTTTTTTTTCCTTGGAGCCTCTGGCTGGAGAGGAAAGAGTGCACAAAAGGTTTGACGAGCTAGGAGACAACAATTGCACTACTACTCGTACTCTGTGACATTGGAAAATATATATTCAGAATTTAAATTTGTTAAGTGGCAGTGGCGGCGGGTCAAAATGTTATTTGGGTAAGCCAGAGCTGATTTGGTCTGCTCTCTCTTTGAGTTGTTAAGGAAGAATATGCTAGATTAAAACCGCTCCGCAACTGTTAAGAAGTGGGTATGTAAGTGACACGAAAGTTACAGAAGCGTTTTAATCACACGGCTGAAACGTTTTGTGTTTTCATGGCTAATGATCATCGTTTTATAACTGAAGTAACTTATTAGTACAAAAAAAAATTATTTATTAAACATATATTTGTCTCAAAAAGGTTGATGGAAAAACCATAAAATAATATTCTTTAAGATTAAAAGAAAACTTGTTCAGATCAGATCGGAAGAAGCCCGTAAACTTGGAAAATATTCGATTACAAGCCAATTAAAAAGAAAATCTCGCAGCAGCACTTTGTTCAGGTATCGAGTGAACTGTCATAGTTTGCAATCGAGTTACAATTAGCGGCGCGAGGCCAGCTCGATATCGGCTGGTGATGCTGTTGCATAAAACAGTCGTAGAATCCGTTTAATTAGTGCAAAGATACGCATAGCATAGTGCTAGCAATCTGTACAAATTTAAATAATAAGAGATTCAACTCGGTGGATAAATAGTAGTTCATACAACAGTGCAGTGCAACATGCAACGAAAAGGCGAAATCTTGCCAACTATAGAACTAAATAAAAAAAACAGTGTTATTATAATTTCTGAAAATCCATAAGATCATCGCTTGGCGACGGTCTTATGGAATGGAATGCCATGGACAACGTTATCTAAATATATAAAAGAAGAAGCTGACTGACTGACTGACTGACATATCAACGCACAGCCCAAACGGCTGGTCCTATAGACTTCAAATTTGGCACGTAAGTTCCTTTTATGGTGTAGGCGAGCACCAAGGAAGGATTTTTTTAAATTCACTTCCTAAGGGGTTGAAACGGGGGTCCAAAGTTTGTATGGGGAAACAAGATTAGTTAGACTATTTTATCTGAAACTTCACAGGAGTATTCTTTAAGGTAAATGAGTAAACACGTGTTTCAGGTTTTTTGAGAATTTAACCCCTAAAAGTGGTAAAAGGGGTGAAAAGTTGAAAAAATTAACATGGGTATCGTTTATATGGTTTTTCGGGTCGCTGATCACAAAAAAAGCAACGATTAGAAGATCCAATGTGGCGAATGTGGAGTACCATCTCCCCTGTTGGTATGCGATGGGGTTGAAATGCCAAAATATCAATATGAGTGTCATTTTTACGTTAATTTCTGATTCTAAAGAATTATCCGAAACTTCACCGGAGTATTCTTTAAGGTAAATGAGTAAACACGTGTTTCAGGTTTCTTGAGAATTTAACCCCTGAAAGGGGTAAAAGGGGTGCAAAAGTGAATAAATCAACATGGGTATCGTTTATGTGGTTTTTCGGGTCGCTGATCACGAAAAAAGCAACGATTTGAAGATCCAATGTAGCGAATGTGGAATACCATCTCCCCTGTTGGTATGCGATGGGGTTGAAATGCCAAAATATCAATATGAGTGTCATTTTTACGTTAATTTCTGGTTCTAAAGAATTATCCGAAACTTCACAGGAGTATTCTTTAAGGTAAATGAGTAAACACGTGTTTCAGGTTTCTTGAGAATTTAACCCCTGAAAGGGGTAAAAAGGGTGCAAAAGTGAAAAAATCAACATGGGTCGATTTATATGGTTTTTCGGGTCGCTGATCACGAAAAAAGCAACGATTTGAAGATCCAATGTGGCGAATGTACAATACCATCTCCCCTGTTGGTATGCGATGGGTTTGAAATGTCAACATATAAATTTGAGTGTCGTTTTTTATTAAAATAAAGTAAAGTAAAGTAAATTAAAATAAAATAAAATATTCAATTTAAACTTTAAAGTAAAAAAAAACTTTATTCATAAACATAAATGAGACCTGTTTCAGGTTTTTTGAGAATTCAACCCCTAAAAGAGGGCAAAGGGGTGAAAAAGTAAAAAAAACAACATGGGTATCATTTTTATGGTTTATCGGGTCGCTGATAATGAAAATAACGACGATTTTAAAATCCAACGAGGCGATTGTGAAATACCATCTCCCCTGTGCGGGCGCGATGGGGTCGAAATCTTATAATATCAATATGAGTGTCCTTTTGTTGTTTATTTCTGGATCTAGAGATTCCAAGTTTAGCACTAAGATTACTTATAAAGCGTAAGGGTGCACAAAGAAAGGAGTTTTCAAAATTCTTCTCCGAAGGGGGTGGAATGGGGGTACAAATTTTTTATGGGGAAACAAAATTAGTTGGACTATTCTATTTGGAACTTTACACGAGTATTTACAAAGGTAAATGAGTTAACACAGGTTTTTATAGAAAACAACCCCTAAAAGGGGGTAAAGGGATGTAAAAGTAAAAAAACAACAACATTTGTATCGTTTTTATGGTTTGTTGACCATAACAATTACAATTTCAACATCCAACGAGGCCGACGTGAGATACCATCTTCCCTGATGGGGTGCGATGGAGTTGAAATTTCAAAATATAAATATGGGTGTCGTTTTTATGTTTATTTCTGGTTCTAGAGATTCCAAATTTGGGACGTAGGTACATAGGTTTCTTATAAGGTGAAGGGGTGCACAAAGATAGGATTTTTCAAAGTAGGGGTAAAATGATGGTCCAAAGTTTGTTAATGGGAAAAAATTATAGTTACGACTATTTTATTTGATATGGGTGTCGTTATCGCGTCGCTGTTTTTGAAAACAACAACGATTTTTAAATCCAACAACGATTTTCAAATCCAACTTAGCGGACGTGAAATAAATAAATAAACCTCCTTATTTGTATGATGGTTGAAAATTACGGTTAGTACGCGGGCGAAGCCGCGGGTTAAAGCTAGTAATGTATACTCTTTTAATATCGCTCATTCGCGTCATTTAATCGAAACATTGAAGTGCTGGAGTAGAAAAACCATTTTACTTGGAAACATTTCATCAACAATTTAAAAATTAATCAAAAAGCTATATCAAAACCTAAACCTGTTTGTCGCTCTTTTGTTGCCAGAGAACTTAGTAATTTTTTTCATCTATATCCCTGGCTTTCCCACATAGGATCTCTCGCTTAATAAGTTTAATTTGGATTTGGATTCATATTTTTCTACTCCTGATCACCCATTAAAAATCATCGTGTGCCTTGCCTAACGTTTCTGCGACAGCAACATGCATTTCAAAAAATAGGTACGTCACTTTGAAGTTGTAGTAACATGTGCATATGCACTTGAACTAGAAAAACGTTAAAAATGCAAAAATACGGATGCTAAGTAAATAAATGTCACGCATGGAGGCGCTCAGTCTAGTCGCCTGGTGCCGAGACAGCCCGCAGCGTCTACGACTCGTCGTGAATGCCTAATTACGTCACGACAAAGAGTAAATAACTTTTCTATTTGCGCCGGGGTCGCGTTCGGTAAAACATTAATCATGATTGAACTAAGTGGCTTAATACTGGAGGGATAATGGCAATGATCAGCGGGGGGCGGCGCCGCGGCGTCGCGCGGTTGGACGCCCTGCTACCGTCCCATATGGTTTTGTACGTTTCTAGTTGAATTGACAGTTGATTAATATGTTTTGAGAAATGCTATTGATGGCATACTACTGCGCATGACACAAATAATAGTACATTACGATACGAGGGCGAAAACGAGGAAATCGCACGTGTATCGTACGACGTTTTACAGTACATATGGCACTTTGAATATTCGACTCATTCACGTAAAGTGCTTTAATTTATACCTGGCGACACAATCTCTAGGTTTTTCCTATATTCACATATGACATTCATTGGGCTTCTCGCACAAATATATCCGCGGGCACACATTTTTGTAACTAATTATTTTAGAGATGGGTCGCTTTTATGGTCCTAATCAAGGTTACTTATATACCACTTTAGAAGTTACAAAATCGTTGTAAAATCGTTAATTAAACTAGATGAAAGAGATGGCCCTTTTGCTGACCATAATATAATCATCGCAAACATTTTTTTTCGGTTCAAAATATATAAGTCGTAAAATAATATAAGTATAATGAAAATGCGCTCGGTTGAGCGCCACCGTGAATCAGAAAAACGTGCGAATCGGTGTTCTAAAACGACTGTACAATTGTTTATATAATTTGTATTTATATAATTTCAAATGAAATAAGCTTTCTAAAAACGTATAATACACCAGCAGACCATGTCTAGATTTCGAGCATCTCATTTCTGTCCAAGTGACCCAAGTATTGGAGAAAACGAGTGAGCTCTGTGATAGTTTATATTTTCCTTCAGTGTTCAAAAGTAAATAAGTGTTAGACGGAGAGCTAGCGACCAAATCGGTCATGTGACTTCAGCTGTATTGAAACTCCGTTAGCTACTTCCCTGAACAACCTTTTCCTATAATCTTCGTGCTGGCAGGCCGCGGGCGGTGGGTGCGGGTGTAGTGGGGTGGGGAAAAAAAGAAAAAAAATGTGGGCTCAGCGACTTTAATTTTTTTTTTCAAACAGTTGCTCTGTACTCCTGTGCACCCAAAAAAAAATTAAATCGATTGGGTGGTGGGAAGGGATTACCAGCGTTAATTAAAAGTACCTATTTTGGTAACAACAATTTTTTTCGATACCTTTCCACCGATATTTTTGCATCGCTATTTTTTTGGGGCTTACATATTGATTAATCTCGTGTCAAAAAAAAGCCAATACAGCTGCTAATTAAAATTATTATTATTTTGGTACTTTTAATTAACGCTGGCAACCCCTTCCCACCACCCGATTGATTAAAATTTTTATTTGAGTGCACAGGGAGTACAGAGCAACTGTTTGAAAAAAAAATTAAAGTCGCTGAGCCCACATTTTTTTTCTTTTTTTTCCCCACCCCACTACACCCGCATCCACCGCCCGCGGCCTGCCAGCACGAAGATTATAGGAAAAGGTTGTTCAGGGAAGTAGCTACGCAGTTTCAATACAGCTGAAGCCACATGACCGACCATGTCAGTTTCGAATTGCCCAGTGTGCAATTTAAAAATACCTCTATATATCCTCTTGCGTTAAAAAAAACGTAGGCGGAGACTTATAATAAGTACTTTCTACTTTGCATGCATATAACACAAACATATCCAAATTTCTCACTATGTTTCACAGGTGACGGTCATCGCTTTGGTTCAAGATCGATAAATATGTGAACCGATACAGTTCGATAGTTAAGTCTACTCGGAAGTAGTAAGTTGAAGAACGAAAGCACGATGCCTCGTAGGTAAATGGAAAACACAAACATCGGTTAGCGGCTCGCCCGCAGGCGCCCGCTCTGTTATTGTTTGCGAACCAAAACTAAACCGAACAGGAAGCACGAAACAAACTTGAGAAGAAACCCTTGAGGTTAGACAAAATGTATGTTAATTTCGGCTCCTTCCGTAACGGATATATTCGAGAAATAATATCTTGCCAAGTTGCGAGTGTCGAGAAAAATCTGCAGTCTAAAGCAGGAGTGAAGTTTAAATCATATAACATGACCCAAGATTGAAACTCCTCTCTTCTAAACTCCTTCTTGAGGTTAGTGTTGCACAAATATTGATAATATTTATAGCATTCACATAACAAATTGAAAACAATAACTGAAAAAATGCACCAAACTAGTTTTCACTTTTACAAATAATATCAGTAGAGCGGTTAGAAAAGCAAAGCCGCAAGCACACTGATGCAGGCAAGTGCATGGAGTCTGGAGTCAGGAAAGTGGCACTTGAGGCGCCGCGGGAGCCGGCAGGGGCGGGCACGTCGAGAGCTTTTCCTTGTCGCCGCGCATAACGCTAAACGATAATCTTGATATGCCGAGGATATTGCGATAGACTTCCGATCCGTAAACGGCAACAATTGCCGTCTATCGGCGCTAATGGAGCCCGAACTCCGACCGGCCGCCTGTTGCATTACCGGAGCGCTTACAATGTGATTTTATTATGGGAGTTTTGGAATAAATCTTAAGTTGACAATGGCTTGCTTCGCAAATTATACGAAATAATAGAACAAAATATTTGTTAATTTGGCCAACGAAAGTATAATATAAATCCAAAGTATAAATCATATTTACAAAAAAGGAATTTTAATAGTATCTGGATCATAAGTCAATAAGATACTAAAATAAGAAAAGGGCTTTGATTGCGATATATTAAGATTCACGTGTATCCGTTTTTGACTTTAAGTCTAGCATGTTTACAAATTTCCCAATTTACCTTCCTATACCTACATGACAAATAATTCTGAGAACCGTAGGCATGATTATAATTGTAATACCCAATCAAGGTAGAGAGGTTAAACATTTCAAAGAACTCTGAACATTTTTATAAGCGCTTACCTAATACTGAAGATTGATCGTTAAAATTATTTTGTACCTATAGGTATTCGCATGGCAAATTGGCAAAGAGGCGAATACCACGAGTATTTGACGTTTAAAAGTCACGCGTAAAAAGAGGCCACTTTGTGGGGATTCTTTCCAATTGCGCTTTGATAGGGCATCACCTTTCAGCGTGGACGGGGAGTCGGCAACAACTTCAATACGTTTTCTGTGTCCCTAAGTCGGCTTCTTTACGAATGTGGGAAATATTCAAAATGTTCGATCAAGAGACGTTATACTTGCCAAATACAGTGCCCAATTAATGTAAAATCTGGTGAGTGGTAAGATCTTTTGCTATTTTATGTGGCTCTGTGCAGATATGGGTAAAAATTCTAAAAATAAATCCATGTTAGAAATCATGTCATAGCGATAAAGTTTACAGAAGATCGCTTACCTGTGTTTTGCTTCAATTAACACAGAACACTAATCCTATTAATTAAATTATTAGAAATATAATAAATCCATTTGATAGTTGCGCATGATGTTAGTTGATCTGTATTTGGTACAAGAGGGAGGATGTGCGCTTGCCGCTCGACTAGATAATTGGAAATGAACGGAAGGCGTTCGGGCGGCGAACATCCTACAAGCTAATGAACGACAACACTCACGGGCCGATGGTTCATTTAGACAGGTGAGCAATACAAAAATGTAGCGCTGCTACGTAGCTTCGTAGATGTGCTACGGTGTGCATCGTTTATTTGCAGAAAAAAACGTTCTAGAAAAAGGAATCTACAGTTAATCCTGTAATAAGTTTCTTAAACGCGAATTATTCATATAGTTAACGATGCAAAAAAGTAATTTTATTTTGATATTTTGTACACATGACTGAAATAATTAATGAAACGTAGGCAAAATCGACCGTTATTTTTCGAATCCAAAAAACATTAAGTATACGTAAAGTCAGGTCTAAAAAAAGGGTACCTACTTACTGGGAATTTTACATGCTAACTTTTAACTTTACTTTAAATTGTCCACATTTGATTTCATAGGGTATATGCCGAAAAATTGGTAAGTGGGTGAGGTGAGAAGGTATTGTGTTTAAGACATTACTGCTTATATGATTCAAGGTAAGTAAAACACTGTGGGATTCAGATGGAAGGTCTTTGGTGCCAGGACGCCGTTTAATTTCTAACATTAAAGTAATTTAGTACCTATTCGTTATTATACTTATTATCTACTACAATAAATCCTAAGAAAATACTAGATGTCGCCTTACGCTACTATAAATTGATCCATTACATTCCTTGGATAATGCAGTTCAGAGTAATATGCATAAATCTGTATCATCAATATTTCTGAAAGTACACTGCAGAGGAAAAGCAATATAACAGGAATCATGTCGCACTTCACTGCACACAGTATGATATTGGCCTAATACGATAACTACATTGGAAAATGGATCAGATTTTATCAAATGCTCACAACGTGGAGGTGTATTTATTTTATGGAGTTTAGTATAATCGAACATAGAATTGAATGTCGAGAAGATATAAGAGTTATATCTTCTCGACATTAAATTCTGATATAACTCACACGAGTGAAATGTATCATTTCGATATAAATATACACACACACCGTTGCCTATAGGGTCATTCCATATGAAATCATCAAGTGATCTGCGGTGCATTATATCAGATTTTGATGAAACAAGTCATGAATGATTATATAGGTACGCTTGATATAAAATTATACTTCTACGTACTTGTTAAGCTATTTAATTTTTAATTTGCCTACCAGCCAGATAACGTCTGTCTGAAGTTTGAAAATGAGCTATTTTCGTGGTTTATTACAATGGCTGAAACTTTTTTATATCAGAAACTGCTTTTTTATTTTCTTTTGAATATATGTAATTGAATATGTGACATAGCAATAGCTAATATATTGTTACTCATTGAATGAAAAAAAAACTCATTGTAAACTTTCATTTTATTTTGCTAGTTTCAGTGATGTTTCAGGTTTTTTTAATGGTCACTAAATCAAAACTTTAAGCAATTTATTCGAACTTGTTCATATAATTTATAAAATAAATAAAACACAAAATCAAATTTTAATAATTTATAATTTTTGACGTTAAGAAATAGTTATTTTATACAAGGGGGCAAAGTTGTTGTTTATCTCTCGGCCTTATATTGAGACCCGAGCAAGCGAAAGGTTCCAAAATTGAGCCACGAGCGTAGCGAGTGGTTCAATAACTGGAATCTTGAGCTTTACGAGGGTCTCAAGGCACGAGAGTTGAACAAACTTTGCCGCCGAGTGTAATACAACATTTTTCCCCTCACTATTGCGAGGAAAATACAGACTAAATACGATTATAAATCTTATCCACAAGTAAGTTATCATGAAGAAACCATCAAAAATCAATTTCAAAATTTGTCATAGAGTAGGTACGCTCCTGGTACTTAGATATTGCCAACAGCATAACCAAGTGCGGGATAAGACATGATTACATGACCAATTTAAGGTGTGACCTCCGATTGCGCATATTTACTATGGGCATATAGGACTCACTTATACTGGACTGGTGGTAAGTGATAGGAATTAGATTACTTTGCCCCACATGTGGATAAAATGCGTTTTTCCAGGCTAGTTTTAATGGACAAAAAGCGCTTTCCGAGCTAGTGAGGGGAAAAAAAATTTGGCTATGTTTAAAAATCTGAAAGTTTATAAAAGGTTGGAACCTACTTTATTCCTTGAAAATCAGCTCAGCTTCATTTGTGTTGTGATTTTGTTTTTTGTAAGACATACATTTCTATCAAAGCATCAGTTCTGAATGAAGTTTCAAAATAACTGAGTTTGTTGTTCCAGTTCATGATTATTTTTACCACGTACCTACAACATAAATAAACTTAATAAACTACAAAAGAAGTATGTTCTGATTCCCTTGTATATGTCATATGTAAAATATGTTACTTATGAAGATACTATATTCCACAAGGGAACAACGACGATCTAAATAGGAAATAGGTGCGATGCGTATTACACTTACCTCTTTATATAATATGTATGATTAATGGTTTTGGCCATATTATTTGCATGACAATTTGGTTTTAAAGGAGAGTGGAACTTCTTTGCCACTTCGCATGGCAAGAGCCCCTGCGATGGCGCTGGAGGAACGATAAAGAGAATTGTAATAAAGGTGAGTACAAAGAACCGCATGCAGCCATATAGTAATTTCCTAAACCATGTACGAATTATGTGTGGAAAACATTCCTGGAATAAAATTGTTTTCTGTGACCAAGGAAGATGTAGAATCCGTGACTTGAATCTACTAAATTGATAACAATCATAAATACCAGGTCCTATCATACGTTTGCTACTTCTTATAAAATCTTAACCAGAAGGTATATTACTCCAGAAATTTTAATATTTTAAAAGAACTCAGGAAATAATATTTCAAGTTAGAAATATAAAGTGTTGAACTATGAAATGTGTTTTATTTTAAGTTTTTGACAAAAAAGTCTCAATTTAATTCAAGTAAGTAACAAAGGTGAAGGTCGCAGGAGTCCGCTGGATGCGGGTTGTACGGATGGACGTATTTATATTAATAAAATACGGATAGATTACATGTGTTTATTGTTCAAGCACGGATTACAGACTAACTCAGTACATGGTTGAGACATATGTAGTTTATATATAGATAATCTGTTGGCATACACCACAGGGTGGCGCAGGACCGGTCATTGTGGAAATCTTTGGGGGAGGCATATGTCCAGCAGTGGACGTCTTTCGGCTGGAATGATGATGATGATGATGAAGTAACAAAGTCAAAGAGTGGGGGAAACTAGTCATACAAGGTTGCGCAAAATGGAAATTTTAAAATTTATATTTTACACAGAAATGAAAATAACAAACAAAATCAAACATTCGTGTAAAACAGAATAGTTTCTATGTTTTCTATAGAGTTTTTTTTTTGCCTAACTTGACAAAATTTGAAGGCAAAAGTGACAGTATACAAAAAATTAAAAAATTTCACAATTTATATTTCAGCAAAATGAAAAGTCTGTGGTCAAACTCTAAGCTATTTTATCAAGTCCATCCTTGTTCTACACAGTTAAAAAAACGTTGTATTTACAAAGTTTTTTTGTAAATACAATGCCCCAAATACCAACAGAAAATTAGTGAAAATTATGAATAAATTACGAAACTTCGTATTTATAATGGATCAGGTAAGTGTTTGGTGTCGAAGAGAGCTAGAAAAAAAAGTTTTATTATTAGTTACCGAGACAAAAAAGAATTACAACGGGCCCCGCCCGGAAGTGAAGCAAGAGAAAAAAAATAACGCCGGTTTTACTTAAATTACCACTCTAATTAGTTTTTTCACTATTTAAATCAGTCAGCCCAAAATTATATCAAAAGTGATGATTTCATGTGGAATGGTGTAATACTAGTACAGAGATTCAGACGTTAGTTCTTGTCTAAAAGAGTATATGATTAAATTTATACCTAGTAAAATAAATATAATAGCATGTTTGTGTACAACAACAAGAGAAGTTCCAGAAACGTAACGGAGTATCCGCTTATTTTAATGTGGCGACTCCAAGCAAACTCGGCTTGATCGAAAAAAATATTTCCGAGTCTGCGCGGCAGCCAGCCAATTGTGGCCATTTAGAAAGGAAAAAATCTAATATAGGATCTAAAATTACATTAAAAATATTTAAATTAAAAACCGACAACGAAACCGTCCCTGATAGCGCAAAAATCTTGGTAACCCAACAACAAACAGCATCCGAAAACGAAACCAAACAAAATTCGCTCCGCATAGATGTGCGCGGGGCGCGGAGCGGCCGCCCGGCTCACAATGCTGATTGAAAGCAAATAATGAAATCATAGGGCACGGAGCCGAGCCCGCAAATACTGTGAAAAATTGCACTCGCGCTTTCACAACAATGAATGCACACAAGACAATGCCGCTAGTTAAGAACGGTTTTAGCGGGCGTCTGAATGAATAAATTTGGTTATTTAGAGTTTATCATGTTTCTCACTTTTTATGAGATCCATAATGACCACCTTCTCTTGGTTTTTCACCACTCATGGGTTTTTTTTCACCTTTAGGTAGTCGTTTTTTTTATTCAAGTCCAAGCGAATGTCTGACTAATCGTGGATTTTGTCATGCCGCTACTTAAGTGTTGGTAAATAGTAAAGAAAATAAATATAATCATTTAGTCTAACATCCTCATTCATCATTCATTCTCTGGTTCATACTTCTTGGAGTAAGACAAACATCGGCAACGGCGCATAGGAAGACCAAAATGCAAATGTCGCGACCCCGACAGAGAGGATCCTTAAAGTTCGTAGGTATGTCACATCGGTTTTACTCAGTAGTATATATAAGGTGCTACTTTATTAGTTGCAGATATTTTAACACGTGATAGTCTACTTTGAAACAATTAACTTTAAACAGAAATTATGAAATCTTTGCCTATGATTTTTTTGTTTTCATTTACCGAACAAAAAAAAATTTATAGTTTCGTCTAAAAATAATCATCACTGACGAGACGTTTAACACTATCTGTCATATCACTCATGTCAACAATAGTTTGTCTTAAATGTCATTATGGTCGTGATTTATCGACGTGAAGTGGCCAGTTACAGTTAACTGGTGGGTAAAAGAGGTACTAGAATCTGCTCAATGAGTTCTCAAATTCTGATCACATTAACAGGATGTTTTTAAGTAGCAAATTTGTTTTAACGTTTTCTCCAAAAAAACATCGTAAAAGATTTAATGTTAAATACTTAAATTTACTCCAGGAACCGAGTACTATCAGCTGCAAAAAAATTCTGCAACTAATAAAGTAGCACCTTATATTAATGATATTACATTACAGCAAGTGGTGTGTTTTGTGCGCCGCTACTTACTTTAGAATATAAAGTACGAAAAACCATATTTTTAGAGAGGCCAGTAGTTTCAAGTAGTTTTGTTTTAAATAACTACTAATCATCAAAATACTAATCATGTTTCCCCCATACAAACATTGTACCCCATTTCACCCCCTTTAGAGGTGAATTTTGAAAACTCCTTTCTTTGTGCATCCCTACGCCGTATAAGGTACCTAAGTGCTAAATTTGGAATTTCTAGAACATGAAATGACACCCATATTGATATTTTTAGATTTCGATCCCATCGCACCCCAACGGGGGAGATGGTATTTCACGCTCGCCACGTTGGATTTTAACATCATCGTTGTTTCCGTAATCAGCGACCCGATAAACCATAAAAACGATACCCATGTTGTTGTTTTTTTTTACTTTTTCACCCCTTTTCCCCCTTTTAGGGGGAAAAGTATTCTCAAAAAATTTAAGGCCGTTGAAAAAGATGTCACAATTCCTGAGGCCTGTAAAGTGTAACTTGCCTCTACAAGATGCTGGAGTCTACAGGCTTGACTGTGAATGTGGTATATCATACGTTGGGCAAACAAAGCGTAGCATATCAACCAGGGTGAAGGAACATATAGCTGATGTCAAGCATCGTCGACCAAGGTCTGCAGTCTGGGAACATGTCTCTGATAAGCCTAAGCATTCAATCAAGTTTGACAAACCTTTGGTCCTCGCCAAGGAGAAGCGTTACATTCCCAGGGTGCTGCGCGAGACTATTGAAATCAAGAAGGTTCCTAATTTCAATAGAGAGGATGGCTTTTCGGTACCACCAGCTTGGGATCCTGTTTTACATCTCATCAAGGATCAAGCACGACACAGAACTGGAAGACCTTAGTGTGGACTTTGTTTGAAAAGATTGAAAACGGATAAAAGAGGCAAAATGGGGTAGTTTTCTTGTCGCTTCTTTCTGCTCCATAAGCCAGTTAGGGAAGCGTTCGTAAGTTGTATGTATGTTAATCCTCACAGGGTTTTTTACAATTTAAATATTTTTAATTTTAATTATAGAATGCCCTTCAGGCTATGTATTACTAGCTTTATAAGCCCCTCTGGGCCCATTGTAGAACAACCTTTGTTTTTATTTTCTAAATTATTTTTTTATATTTTTGTACGTAGGTAGTTTGCACAAGTAACGTTTTTGATTGACGGGGAGAATTCGCATTCTCTCAGTCATCATCTTAACCCTGTGAAAACGAGTGCTGTAAAGGGCTCGAAACGTGATTGGTGTTAATAAACGCGATTAATCCGTTCTAAAGTGTTTAATTTCAATGAGTTACTTGTCTTTCAAAAGTCAAGCTCATATGCTGGACTCACATCTTTAGGTCCTAATGAAGGCATTAAAATGATATCCAGCTTGCTGGGAATTAGTTCCGTGAAATGATCTAATTTTCTTGGCCGAGCAGTCGAATAATCATACAGGTTGGGTACCTAGTATATAAAATGTAAATTACAATTCCTGTTATTTCAAACATGAACAATAATAATCCTTCCACAATGGTATCATACAACATCTCTTTTCAATGAGACACTGTTTTTGGTACGATTTGGTGTTCGGTTCGCAGAAATTCGTCCACGTATTGTCTGAATTAGCTTTTAATAAATAACAAGCACTAAAAAGACAATTGGTTCCGGCTTAAATATTCACTAGCCGAAATTTACAAGGATTCGCACGTGACCAGAGACGGCCTTTGTAAATGCGATATTGTTGCAATTCCCATATTGTCCATCTGACTGGCATATCGCATTTCCAGTTTCACAAAAGGACTCCGGGAACTGGCCGGTCTACATTGTTGTTTCAACGCTTATTATACGGAATGTAATTACTGCACGACGTATTATGTACCCGAATTTTAATATCAAAGAGAAATTGCAATGTACCAATCCCTCAATCTGGTCGAGTTTCACCCGTTAAGTGGGATAAAAATATCACTCCCATTTACGATATATAATGTGTATACAATTTTTACGCTGAAGTGACGTTCACTAAACGGTAAATTTCACTGACCATTTTTAAATTGTTAAATCAGGATGAACGTTCGTTTGTGGAATGTGATCGTTGGTGCATTACCTATACTTTTGTTTCATACGCAATTCATACGGTTATTAGAATATCTAGCAGACAGCTTTCGATGTTGCAATCGATATACCACTATATTTAATATAGGTAACAAGTTAATTATGAGTCATCGCACATTTTCGAAGGCAACAGTAACTTGTAACCGTATTGGCCGGGGCTCGTCGTCATAAAGAAAGCGGTCAAACACTCGGCGCAAACAGAGGCGCGGCGGCCGCGCCCGCGCGCTCAAACACCACTTGACCGATCATCTTTACGCCAACCCTGTTTTATGTGAGAAGAAAACATAGTTATGGTTCGATAACTGCAGACAAATGATAAGACGTGAATTTCATAAAACGTTTAACATTGAATATCCACTCAAACGATTTCGATTTTGACGAAAGGCGCCCAGAATAAAGTGTTAAGTTATTTTCTAAAATCGATAACTTTGCTTATGTTAAAGCTATTGCAATCAGTTTTACTATTTTATAAAACTAAAAAAAGCCAGCCAGCCAAAACAATATTAAAAATTTACATATCTGACCTAATGAAAATATTACAGAGTTCATGTAGAAAATTATTTTTCATTTATAATCTCAAGAGAAAACATATAAATTTTTTAGATTCAATTTAAAGATAACTTAATAAGCCTTTCTTTAAACCGAAAACCTGGAACCGTTTGGCTCAATCAACTTTCGACAACAAATTTTAGAGCTGCTCAACTTGCCGTTATACAACACGAAATAATGTTCATGATTTTTTTGTTAATAATCAAAACACTAGTACTAAAATATAGTTAAAAATAGTGTAGGTAAGATACTAATAATACTTAATTAAAATGCAAATTGTATGCATTAATCCCGGTTATAACTTAAAATAACAAAAAATATTCTACGTACCTACTATACTTTGCTGTTTTTAACAGATCTATCACCAGCAACAGAAATAACTTTAGAATGCATGTGCTCGAAAAGTGTGTTTTCTATGAAGCCAAATCGTGCGGAAAGTTGTACTTTTCCGCACGATTTGGCCGATGACGCCAAATCGTGCAGAAAAGTGTACTTTTCTGCGCGATTTGGCCGATGAAGCCAAAATCGTGCGGAAAAGTACACTTTTCTGCACGATTTGGCCGCAGTGCGTTTACTTTTCATTTTTTTTGTTTATTTTGGACTCCACTATCAGCCCGATACAAAAATTATTTTCTATGTAAGAAAACTATAAAATAATATAATTTTTAATTTTAATAATTAAATTACTGGCATTTAACAATTAAATTGTTTTGTCATGATATGATTTTTTATTTACTCGCACAATGCATAGTAAAACATTGTATGAAACACATGCGTAAAGATGATTTCCTACACGTGTCGGCTTATACACTCGCTTCGCTTCGCTCGCTCGTGAATAATATGACACTCGTCGGAAATCACTGACTTTCCGCACTTGTTGCATAAATAGCTATAATAAGCCTGCAACTACATTACATCACTGTTAATAAATACACCATAACACACACTTTATAACAACCTAAGCAAATAATAAATAATTCTTTTCTATTAAATAATTGTAACATGCTTATTGAATTTGATTTATCTATTATTGTTGTAATTTAATTATGTAATTTTGACATACATTCTGTATTATTTACTTCGTAATTTAATTATGTAATTTTGAAATACATTCTGTATTATTTAAGTCGTAATTTAGTTATGTAATTTAATTGTGTAATTTTGACATACATTCTGTAATATTTAAGTCGCAAATTTGAAATTTTGTACGCCAATAGGCATAACACAGAGTTCCTTCTATATGTATATTGACACCCTTTGTATCACCTGTGTTATACAAATAAATGATTACTTACTTAATACTTACTTACTTACTTAATAAAGATTAATGGCTGGTTGCCAAGCCTGGACGCTAAACTGACCAAAACATGGAAAAATCAAAGATGGCGTCTCATTTGGGGCAGAACACAACGGTTGGCGCGATACAGGTGTTCAATAGAAATGGGAACTTGCAATTTTAAAATTGTAGTAATTAATAAATTGAAAGAGATGTCATATACAGAAAAAATGACCAAGGCCCCCAGTGCCGACGGCTGGGATCGATCGGCAGGGATCTGTATTGGGATCCCTAAAGTTTTTTATCCTATTTTTGCGTTCCCTAATACTTTTTTGCCATAATAATCATTTGTCCTAACACTCATTTGCCCTATTTTTGATTGGCCTCTCATTGAATGGATGATTTTAGTTTGCCCTAATGTTTGATGTCCTAATGTCACCTGACATATTGATTACATATCCTAATGTTATGTTCCATAATGACTATTTGTCCTATTGATCATATGTCCTAATCATTATTTTCCCTAATTTTATATGGCCTAATGACGTTTATCCTATTATTGTAATACCTACGTAATATTATTTGTCCTAACGATTCTTAGCCCAAATTAATTAATTAATTAATTGAAAATTGTAGTTTGTAAACAGTGTTATGGAAAAAAGTTGGTTCTGGCGCTTCGCCGGCCGCTGCCGCGGTACGCTCGCTTCGCTCGCTCGGCTCGCGCGCTGTTAGGTCGCGGTTCTACCTAACACTCCTCCTCGCTTCGCTCGTCGTCGTACCTAAACCGACCTGCCTTAAACTTCGATCTTTGAAGCGCTCGATCTCAGCCATTTTCAATTTTAGAAATAAGTGTTTCAATTAAAAGCTGCTTATTGTGATGTGTTATATACGTTACAACTAATATTATTTGTCCTGAAGATTCTTGGCCCAAATTAATTATTAATACAAAATTGTAGTTTGTAAACAGTGTTATGGAAAAAAGTCGGTTCTGGCGCTTCGCCGGCCGCTGCCGCGGCACGCTCGCTTCGCTCGCTCGGCTCGCGCGCTGTTAGGTCGCAGTTCTACCTAACACTCCTCCTCGCTTCGCTCGTCGTCGTACCTAAACCGACCTGCCTTAAACTTTGATCTTTGAAGCGCTCGATCTCAGCCATTTTAAATTTTAGAAAAAAGTTTTTCAATTAAAAGCTGCTTATTGTGATGTGTTATATTCGTTACAATCATTTCAAATATATGTCATAATTACACCTCTTTCGACTAAAATTTATAATTTTGGTACAGTCCAATTAAAATATCGTATGGTTAAAACTGGTACAAGACTGCGTAGGTATATG
Source organism: Lathronympha strigana (assembly GCA_949128165.1). Taxonomy (NCBI): domain Eukaryota; kingdom Metazoa; phylum Arthropoda; class Insecta; order Lepidoptera; family Tortricidae; genus Lathronympha; species Lathronympha strigana. The sequence goes on along the minus strand of OX421918.1, from coordinate 8,208,470 downwards.
ATAACATGCTTCGAACAGATGAGTTTTAGGACTACTTATCATTACATTATGGATAATAATTATTATGACAATTGATTGTTAGGACTAATGCCGGTTAGGATAAAATAGTTATGGCAAGAGATATGAGGACAAACGTTATTAGGGATCGCGATGAATATGCCAAAACACATTAGGGTTATTGATGTTATGCCAAAAATGCTTCGGGCAAATGAGTTTTAGGGCAACCATTACGTTATGGAAAATAATTGTTATGTCAATAGATCGTTAGAGCTAATGCCCATTAGGACAAAACGGTTAGGGCAAGTGATTTTAGGACAAAAATTGTTAGGGATGTAGAGGGCCACCCAATTTCCTAAGTATAGATCCTTTCTTATTTTTGAAACGCTTCAGGTGCGTTCACGCCATCTTATGGCCCAGATTTACGTCTAGTGCTGTCCTTCTGGATAATCTTTACAGATTATTTTCAACTAGAAGCGAGAGATGGCGCCACCATACTGTAAAATTAATTGTAAAGCATGAATTAAATAATTTATTAAATATAATAAATGTTTTAAGGTTTTGTGTTAAGGTCTGCCGCGAAGTTTAATATATAACGGCCTCCTAGATTATTAGACCCTGCCTACGAAGCAGGAAGTCCCGGGTTCGAATCCTGGTCAGGGCATTTTTTTGTGTGTTTATCTCGAGTATTTGTACTGTTGACTGTTTTCTATGTATTTAATAATTATATGTATCTATATATTATATATATCATCGTCCCACCACAAGCCTTATTGAGCTTACCGTGGGACTAGGTCGATTTGTGTAAGATTGTCCGACACCACAATACTTATTATTTATTTATTATTTGTACAATATGTTTTAACTTGTCTTGTGTACCATATACCTTACAGTGGCAGAATCGATTGATGTAGCTACAGCTACGGGGTTAAACATACGATTTATGTAAAAAAAATTGTTTTCGTTAATCTTGTGTAATAAACTATGATTTTATACATTTTATGATAAATAATTTAATTGTAATATTAGAACTTTTTAATAACAATTAGTATTTCAAAAAATTGTGGTAGAACAATAAACACCGAGTAATTTAAGGTATAATACTAGTAGAAATACATAAGTTTGAATACTTGTGGCATTTTAAAAACATCTAGCAGCTCTTTACGCACCAACTTCGCAAAGTAATATAGATAAAAAATACTCTTGTAGTATTTACATACCTTATTTTTCTTCCAGTGCCATCTCCTACCGGAGGTCGGCTACCATCAACGCTATACGGACTTAAGACACAGCCGCGTGAAATAATGAACGTGTACTCTACTTAAACCAGGTACGAAGATTTTGGAGCCATGAGTTCCGCCTTCGTCCGGATGATCTTTTCCCTTGGATCTTTGCCTGTATTATGAGTTGACGGAGATCGTAATTCTCGTTTCGCATAATATGACCAAAGTATTGCAGCTTTCGAGTTTTGATGACCTTAAGAATCTCGACCTCCTTATTCACGAACCGCAGCTCTCTCTCTCTCTCTTTTTTAAATGATGTCAGGTTGGTAATCTGTACTTTGTATACAGTTTATACCATATCTGTGAAACTATCCATAAATTAAAAAGGAAACACTGCATATACTCCGCTTTGTAGCCGCGGATACTTCAGTCGGTTTAGGTGCGCGCGTGCGTAGGTCCAACTACACGAATCGCGTGAGTGGATATATAGTGGCGGAACTATATTATTATGCCAGTCATTAGAAAACAAGACTGGTGAAACTTTTCACTCGTAAGCAGTAAAAAAAAAACAAATGATAGCTCGGAATGGCGGCATTTCGAATCCAAAATCCGGGTGGGTAAATTTGACAGCTGTTTCAAATTTAGACTAACCTAACGCATTTTAGAGCAATAATGATATGTGCGTAAATATGTAAAATCCTTAACACATTCAGTTCTAATGACCAGATATTGGATCCTTTGTTCGTAGTAGCTTTTGCTACTTACACTTTTCCCTTTGTTATTAACTCATATACGCTCGTAGCACCTAGCACCCGCTGGCACTGAATGTGTTAAGGTCAACTTGACCGCTAAAGGGGTAGGTAGTATATAAAGATTCTTGAAGATTATTGAAAATCTGACGTTGTATTATTAAAACAGCTTGGGTTGAAAAAAAAGCAACACAAGTGGTCAGAATTAAACATTTAGATTTTCATCAAGATGCATTCACGAAAATCATATCAGATAATGTACGTAACATTTTTTTATAAGATATATAATGTAGCACCATTTAACAATTCGCTTTAATTAATTATTCATAACAACCAACTGAGCACGCATCCGAACCGAACAAATATGCACATCGACACGTAACATCATGCGAAGTGACAAGAAAGTTCATCTATTCTAATATTGTTTCGAGTAAGTCCTTTCCATCGAGTCGATTATGAAAATAAGGTGTCAGTCCTCAGACGACGCGACTGGGTTCTCATTCGGTGTTGGTTATATGATCTAAACATCACTGCGGCATCTTGTCTTTAGTCGAAACGAAAACAGTAGCGCATAGTAACCTGTAGTTTACTTCAAATTTAAAAGTAAATTCATAAACGAGTTAACGACCTCTACATGGCGTATTTCACACAATCTTAAAATAGATAAGTGTGTATACCCCGACAAAGCTCTTTAATATTTTATTTTTACAAATCACGTAATTCTTTCATAAACTGAAGAAAATGATACTAATAAGTCAAGTTATGACCCTCGAGTCGAGTTATGAGTCCTTTAAGATCTAATGGAATTATGTGCAAACGAGTTTTTTAATGCTGTTCGTCACGCTACCGAGAGCCGAGTCATTGTATAAATGATTAGGTGTACAACAATTACAGCATCACCTATAATTGACAACATTTCAAAATTTTCAATGTCCCTAAATCGAAAACCATTTCGAGATATACGCCTGTAGATCACATACATATATTTTTCAATTTTTTTTTCGCAATATTTTTAGTAAAAATCCTTAAAAATAGTTTAAAGGGTAAGTGACGTCACACAGCTGATTCAGAGCTGCCACTATAACCAAAAAAAAATCTTCCGGCTGGGTTGTCACTTGAGTCTGACAGTGTCACTTGGCACTAACCGCACAGTTCAAATTATTCGGATATTTATTGGTGATTTTCTTGTACTTTTCGTGTGTGATTTTGATCTTCACTGCAACTCCACCTTCTCATGGACTTTAACGACGCTTACGCTTAGCTGAATACGTACATTGAGGTGATCGTCGCAAATAAATAGTGCGCTTGTAGGTAAACGATCCAAACTGGCTGCTGAACACCACTCAGCTTTATTTTCCGTTGGAACAGTAAGTAACATTTTGGTAGGCGGTAAACCCGTTTTATTTGTGCATGTTTTCATAAAGTAATAATTTTACTCACGGCATTTTAATAAACCAACAACAAAAAAATTCAGTGTTTGTTTACATGTTTTGACGTTTGTGACGTCTGTCGTGAATGTCAGTTTCGCTCAGACTATTTAAGGTTTAGAATTAAACGTCGATATCCGCGTCAAATTAAAATTATTTCAATGATTTTTTTAGTGTATGAAACACAATCATGACGTCACAAGGCTGACTCATGACGTTTGTTACTTACGCCTTTCCCGCCCGAGTAACAATATAAATAGATTTTTAGACAAAAATATGAGAGTTACGCAAATAAAAAAAAATACGTGTACCACCACCTGATATTCACCACCTGATCAGGGCCCTGGCGGTGAGAGACGTGTGTGGCGTTACAGATTGGCAGACTGGGACGAGTTGCGGCATTTCTTCGCATCGTATCCTTGGCGTCCCACCTGCTTCTCTTCGAGTGATGCGTCAGCCTGCGCTACTGCAGTAGCCGATGTCATTCTTCAGGGCATGGAGTATTTCATTCCTTTCTCTGTTGTCCCGACTGGCTTCAAGGCTCGCCCGTGGTACGACGCTGACTGTGACCGAGCTGAAGCGCTTAAGAAGTCGGCTTACCGAGACTGGGCTGATGCTCGTACGCGCGGTGCCTCCAACACGCGGGATCTGAAGAAGAAGTTTAATAAGGCCGCCAAGCTTTGTAAGAAGCAGTTTCGCAAGGCTCGGTTTGACCATGTCCATCGTGTTGGGGCTAAACTGGCTTCGTATCCTCCGGGAAGTAAGGCGTTTTGGTCCCTTGCAAAAGCAGTCGAAGGAAACTTTTGCAGACCATCGCTGCCCCCCTTGGTCAAGCCCGATGGAGCGCTGGCGCATACGACTAAAGAAAAAGCGGACTTGTTTGCTTCTCTTTTCGCCGAAAACTCACGTCTTGACTCAACTGGTAAGCTTCCACCCGCACTTCCTCATTTGAATTGTTCCATGAGTGACGTTCATATTCACCAGAAAGAAGTCCTTAAACTACTGAGATCGTTAGACGTTAACAAAGCCAGTGGTCCCGACGGAATCCCTGCTATTGTCTTGCGAAGCTGTGCAGCCGAGCTGTCTCCTATCTTAACACGCCTGTATCGCCTGTCTCTGAAAACTGGCATAGTGCCCTCATGTTGGAAGCTCGCAAACGTGCAACCAATTCCAAAGAAGGGCAGTCGTGCAGACCCAGTCAATTACCGACCAATCTCAGTCACCTCATTACTCTGCAAGATAATGGAGCGTGTACTGAACAAGAGGCTACTATCGCACCTAGAAGATAACGATTTGCTCAGCGACTCCCAGTATGGCTTCCGCAAGGGTCGTTCGACTGGTGATCTTCTGGTGCATGCTACTCACCTGTGGAGCGAGGCAGTCGAGGGGCACGGTGAAGCCCTTGCGGTGTCTCTCGATGTCTCTAAAGCATTTGATAGGGTCTGGCACGCAAGCCTGGTGAACAAGCTTCCAGCTTATGGAGTACCGACCAGCCTGTGCAATTGGGTGGAGAATTTCCTGAGCGAACGTTCGATTCGGGTGGTTTTAGACGGCTACACGTCCAGTCAATGGGCCATTAATGCCGGCGTTCCTCAGGGCTCTGTTCTGTCCGCGACCTTATTTCTGCTACATATCAACGACATGCTTCTCCCAGGTATCTTTGGGTATGCTGATGATTGCACTGTCGTGGACAGATATCTCCTGAACGCGCGGGCTAAAAGAGATGAGGTGCAGTCATGTCGACAGGCGATGGTTGACCGTGTGAACTCGACGCTAAGGGCAGTGTCTGATTGGGGTGACGCTAACCTGGTCACATTCAACGCTGCCAAAACGCAGGCATGTCTGTTTTCTGCGAAACGGAATGCTTTTAACCTGTCTCCGACTTTCCGAGATGTGTCTGTGCCGGTCTCTGATCATCTCCATCTTCTTGGCATGAGTGTCTCGTCGAACCTAGGCTTTGGGGCGTATATCGAATCTTTGGCCAAATCCGCAGCTGGGAGGATGGGCGTCCTCTCTAAGGTCAAGCGGTACTTCTCACCGGAGCAGCTTCTTCAGCTCTACGTAGCTCAAGTCCGGTCATGTATGGAGTACTGCAGCCACTTATGGGATGGTTCCGCCAAATACCAGCTGGCTGCCTTAGATTCCATTGATAGACGCGCCCGAAAGCTTATTGGAAACTCCGAACTGGCGGAAGGCAGGCTACAGTGTCTTGAACACCGTAGAAAAGTAGCCTGCCTATCGGTATTTTACAAGATGCATTTCGGGGAGTGTGCGGTGGGATTGCACGATCTAATCCCCCCAGCTCCGTTCTGCCACCGGGTGACTAGACGCGGGCAATCGTTTCACCCTTACGTGGTCTCCCTGCCGCTAATTCGCACAAAACGCTTTGCCTCCAGCTTTGTTACGCGAACAGCTAAGGAGTGGAATTCTTTACCTGCGAATATATTCCCTGCCCACTATAACCTAGATCTTTTTAAATCGCGAGTGAATAGACATCTTCTAGGCAAGCATGCTCCATCCTAGACTACATCGGCACTTACCATCAGGTGAGATTGTAGTCAAATGCTTGCCTATTCCTCAATTAAAAAAAAAAAAAACCATTAATTGGTCCATTCTTTCGAACCATACAATAAAAAGTAGCACTTAAAAATATGAATGGTTGTCAATTATATTTGTTAAATGAAGTGTGCGAAGTAAGTATAAAGATTATAAAATTTAGTTTATAACAAAAAAAAACATCGGTAAGGATATTTTTAAACTTAACTTTTTAAGTATTTATCAGTAAACATCACTTAAATATAAACTATTTGGGAGGCCTTCAAATCACGCACCGACAGGAAAACGGTAATCCATAAAAGTGTACGTTTCCCGGATAATTATAGTCATTGTTTAGTAGAATATACCAGCCGGCCGGCGGCGGCGCTCTGTCGAGATGCAAATGAAGCTGTGGCGGACGGCCGGCGCCAGCGATCGCGGCGCTAATCGCTGCTCACTGTCCGCGGGAAATATGGGGCTCCGGGTAATTGAAACCACGTGAACTGAGCACAAGTAATTCCCTTGTCCGACGATTTGTAAGCGGCGTATTTGAATTTAGAGGGACGCCAGTCAATTGTTATCTACTTGTATATTATTTTGTTTTGAATATTTGACGTGTGCTTGTTTGTGCAGGCGCCTATCGGGAACGGCCCCACATTTTTTTAAAATTGTAACCTCTCTCCTAATTTACAGCTGTTGTGACAAAATAATTTGTCCATGTAATTTTTTTCTCGCGTTGCAGTAGTTCATGTTAACCCTTTTGAGTTTCCACTTCGCACACAACGAATCATTAGAGGTTGATTTATGCTTTCAAATTTGTATATACCGCCACAGACGTAGTTTTTGGTTGCGATATTTAGCGCCCTAATATCTTTCTAAACCTGCATAGGAACAACAATTAGGCACACTATACATACGCCTTAACATACTGTTAAGAAGGCATTGTTCAATTGTTTTTGTTCATTATCATTATATTTATTATAAGCGTCATGGAAATCGCCCACGTACCTAAGGATTTTGCTCTGATAGTTATGCGATTTTCGTGACGCAAAACGTATATATTAAACTGATGTTTTACTCTAATACTCAAATTAATGGGTTTTGTGAATAATGGGCATCACTAACGGTTAATTTTGGCAAACATCAGCGCGAAATTGTGTAACAGAGCAATTACATTAGGTAACCTAATCGCGGCAGACTAATGTAATGAAGTTAAGCGTATCTGTCGCTGGTGCGCCCTCAATTAAATTCCCATTATGGACAATACGCTGTAGACCGAGGGTCCGGGGTTGTAGTTTAAATAAGAGGCTTCACGACGGAATACTGCTTTCTTGATTTTGTGTGGGAGTTTTTTGACGATATGCTGATGTTGATGTTAGCCCAATGAATTGCCTGGGTAGGTATAACTCGTATCATCGTAGCATAATATAAAAACAGTTTTCCTATAACTCAGGATCATATACATGATATACATCGTGAATTATGACCCGGGGTTGGAGGTCAATTAAAAATTAATATTCAAATCGAACTGTAATAGGGTATATACAGTTACGACAAAAGTCAAGAAGCTCTTGATTCCATGCAAAATAAATGATATACTTATTAACCTACCTGACGCCATTGAACTCAGCACATCAAGGTTTTCAAAGATAAAATCAGGTTTTGTTCATGAACGCTACACTAAAACACCATCATTAACGGTTATAGTATTTTGTGTATGGAATATAATACCGAAAAATACTAAAGAATACGTGCAAATACTCCCGCCACACGAAACCGTGGTAGAGGTAATTCCATTCACCGTGTCATGTAATACTCTTAACATCCAATATCATGCATATTCGCAATCGGATCAGAATCCTCTTTGTGTATGCATTGGCATGCTGCTTTCGTTCAAACAAAAGAAAACATACCAAAAATATACCGAACATTTCCAACCGTTCATAAACAATTTTAATAACTAAGGCCATCGAAATAGTAATACACGACAGAATTCATTTATTGGAATTTGAGGTTGCCAATAGGATTATTGACAAATAGGACTGTTGATTCTAGGAAGTACTTTGTATTTCGTTTGAGGCTTTATTTATTTCTACACACAATAAGTAAATATAATATTTGTGCTTGCGGCGAAGGATGTCACAGGGTTTTCTGTCAGATTCCACGAACAGGCATAGAAACTGTATCCTATCAAGGCGTACTCTTTGCAAGAATTTGCCACTCGTTTAGAAACTTGACAATTTTATACTTCAATGTTGCTATATCATATTTACGTTATGAGTCAGTATTCAGTTCTACTACATCCCGTGTGAAAATGGCTCGCCTAATGACTAAGCCAATAATTTTAACAACATTATACAAACATTAGCGAATAATTTTGCATTTATGACGATACAAACGATAAATGTTTCGTAAAAAAGAGCTTTACTGACGTAAGATTGATTTTAATTAGAGATTGATTTAGAATAAGTATTTACGAAAAGCTCTCTCATTTAAATCATGTTTTCGGCAGTATTATTATATCTTCTTTTCTAGAATGCTATCACGTTCGATTATGTCGTATAATTAGTTTTTAGAATATGTATCAACTATGTTGCTATGCCCTAACAGGGTAATCATGCATGCACTTAATTCATGTTAACACCTTTATGTAACCATGGTTCTGCAATAAATAAATGAAATGAAATGAAGCCTTAAGTGTCGAATTCATACATACTGTTACAATTTTATTGGCACTTAACGAAAAGTTACGTTCCAAATAAGAATATACGTAATTATTTTTTTGGCCGATCGGGTATCCAGTTATTTTATTCTAATACAACAGATAAATATAATCTATAAAATCTATTCTAATCTATGAAAATAATCTTCTTTCATATCCATTTTTCCTAACATCGTAGAGTTAATCCGAGTCTTTACGTACACATTGCGTATTTTTCAGCGAAAAACCCAAGCTCCCGGTAAACAGTAGTAGTAACGCGTCGAAGCGTAATTAACAGCTGCGAACAGCCGTCATCGCGCATTGGCCGCACGCTCCGATGGGCGCGACGTGGACGACTCGCGGCGCGACGTTTAAACACGTCGATTCATTAACACTAGTGGAGTGGGTGTGTTCGGGGAGGTAACGGAACTCAAAAATATGAACAGAAAAGAACAATAAATATAAGAGCGTTTAATAAAGGTAAAGGGAATATGCGACATTTATGAATTATGAGCAAGAATATTATTGGCTTGATTTTATAGTTATTCTTTACAAAACATTTCACTCTAACTCTTCGTTCTTACGAAGTAGAGAGAGAATAATTGCTTTACAAAAACGACCTCAATTGTGTATAATATTAGGTAGGTGCATCGATTTGACATTACCGGAAAAGAGCCGGTGGCGCGTTCGGCAGTTGAGTTGTCAGAAAATTTGCTAAAAGCGTAGCTTATAAAGATAAGCTTGAATGTTTATGACACACAGATTCTCCCGAAATGTGAATGAGACAACCTGTAAAAGTAACTTCAATAGTTTATACAATGGTACGTCTTCGAATCATTACTATAGGGATGTATTGCAGCTGGGCAGTGAACGCAATTGGCCGCTTGTCGGGCGCTCCAGCTGTCAGCGGGTGCCATAAAACTGTAATTATTGTAACAAGGCGAGATGAGCGTGAAACAAGTTTACACAGTACAAAGTTAAGCGGCAGTTTATCGCCCGCGGACTGTTATTAAATGAAGACTACGGGAGCTTATACAAAACCTATGACAGATCCTAATAGCACACGTGTAAAAAATAATAGTCAATTCGTTAGTGAAATTAATGCATTTCTAAATACTTACCTAATGTTTAAAGTATAGGTCTGGCTAATGCCATGCACACCACAGATCTGATTTCCTTGCATCACGCTGCCGATGCCGCACGCTTCTCTTGACCGTTGGTCATCACACACGTAATTTTCATAACCGCAATAAAACGTGTCGTATTAGTTGATATAAGAAAACTGACCTCGGGCGAGTATAAACCTCTAATCGAACCCGCTAGGGGCCGGGGGCATAAATCAGTCTCCCCTCGCTATGACGCCCGACGGAGCCTTCAATTTGGCACATCCTTAAAATGACACACGAGAAGGGCGCCCCTAACGACGCCGCCGCGTCAACTCTAGCGCCGCGCTTATAAATAAATCGCACGCACATTACCGCTTCGGATTATCATTATTTACACGCGGATCGCTTCGCGATTCGCTTTTATCATGCATGGTCTCGAGTCGAGATACTTCAGATGCTTCTTTTCATGCCTTCGGCGGAATATGTAGAAAAGTATCTGAAGTTGACAAAACATGACACAAACAAAAATGATAGAACATTGAAGAACAAGCATGTAGTCTAAGATCGTTTCACCGTGATTATAATGTTTTAACAGGTATTCTGGTTTGATAATTACTTTCATCTAAGGCAACTCAGCAGACAAAAAAGTGGCAAGAATCCAATCCAAAATTAAACAGTGTAGGTACTTTAAGTTTTCTCGAATCATTAAAACATGAATTCCCGATATAATAGCTAATCTTAATGTTAAGATCTGATCTTAATGTTAAGTATTGTAATTTACAATTTACCTACCCATTGTTTTGCCTCGATTATTTCACAGAAGCTAAATTGCTAAAGCTAAATTTATCACAGAAATCAATGAAAAACAACAACAAAACACAAGTAGTAGCCTAAACCAATTAGACTTACTTTTACGAACGGTAAATGTGAGTGAGTTTAGTAAAACGTCCCACCTTTGTCGATTCTAGTTACGGAGTTACGGGCAGTTTAGTAAAATATGGCAAAACCTACCGAAAATCGACTTTATATATAAAACTGATATATACTGTAATAAAACTATGATTTTGATGTCGACGCATAAATGTCCAATTTAAGCACCTTTATAAGGCCTCAAAGTTTAGTGCCCAGCGTCCCACTTTGTCGAATACCTAAAAAAATCGTCGATATCATATTTGTGCCTGTTTTAGGGTTTTTTTTTTACTTTGTCGATATGGAGTTATGAGTAGTTTGTAATATAACAAAGCATAAGCTATCTTTCGGTGATAAAATTACGTCTCTAAGTGCTACAGTTTTTTTTTAATTCTTCAAGCTTGCAAAAGTGAACAAGCGACAATTGAGAAAACGTTGGTTAAAGTTTGGGACCGCAAAAAACACATTCGTACTTGAAGTTATGGAGGGGTTGGTATAAAATTATTTGCCATACTTTATGGATTTTAAATTAGGTACCTAGTTAAAATCATATGTATACTTGTGTAACCTTAGTACTTTGAATATAAATGTAGGTATTATTTAGCTAAAAACACAGAAATAGGTCTATGGATCCCTTTAGTAAAAATATAATTAATTAAATATGAATAGTAGCCGGTTTAGTTGTAGCTGGTTTAGTTGGGTAACCATCGATAATGGACTTTTTTATCGATGATTCCGCTAAATAAAAAACAGTATTATTAAAAAAAAAATTTTTTCAAAACGACTAAGATTTATAATATTGTTTAAAACATCAGACTCTTAAACTCTTTTAAATTAAAAATATACTATTATCACAAACAATGTCCTTTAGGAAATCGTGCTCATACAATTAGAATTTTTATAGTTTTTGTACCGTCAAAGTGAGACTGTAAACTTGCTCTAAAATTCCGTAAAAAAAGATCAAACAAACGACAGTAGTATCAATGACTATTAGATTTACAATAACAAACCTTTATCTCATACGCAAAATGGGATAAATATACCAAACACATAAATTTCACTGAACAAGCACTAAAGTTTAGTAAATCGACAAAGTGGGACGCTAATACTACTATAGAAAATCACTTAATTTTATATGCATAAAAAAGTACCTACTTAGAATTTGATATTTACACACTTTTTACGTTTGATAAGTGTGTTTTTTAAGTAATCTTTTGTTATATTAAAATACACATGTCATTTGTATTTTTTATGCTGTACTTTTCAATTAATTTTTTATTAAGTTTTTGACATAATATAAATAACTAACTAAAGGGATTTACCTATAGAATTATTTATGACTTTTTAGCATGAGAATACATTTATAAAAACAATTTTATAATACATATCATAATTAAACCCATATTCAGTATTTACATATTTTCGTTTTGTTTTTATGTTCAAGCCTCCGTAACATTCAAACTACTAAGGTTAAATACATACATGATTTTGACTAATTTGAAATTCCTAAAGTATGCCAATTCATTTGATACTAACCACTCCATAACTTTAAAGTACAGGTGTGTTTTTTTGCCGTCCCAAACTTAAACAAACGTTTTCTCAATTGACGCTTTTTCAGTTTTGCAAATTTGAAGAATTTAAAAAAAAATGCACCTAGAGACATATATCTTTCACCAAAAGATAGCGTATGATCTGTAGTATTAGGAACTACTCATAACTCCATATCGACAAAGTGGGACGTTTTCCCAAAAACAGTCACAAATATAGCCTTTCTGATGAAAACAGAGTCTGTATAGAGAATATACGTCGATCCAGTATAGAAAATAAAGGTATTCCACTGCATATAACGACAATTTTGAAAAAAGTGACATTTGAATTGGTTGCTTATGTAGACCGCTGTGTTTCTGCTCAGTGGCAGCTATAACAATATATTGGCAGTTATAATATAATTACGTTCTTGCTTAAGCCTTTATGTACTCCCATAAATATTTGACGCTGAGCGCGTTCACTTGCAAAGTGCCTAATCATGTTCGTGGTTGCACGCACTTTTTAAAATGTAGTTTCCCACGGACATTTCTCCCAGACTGAATACTAAGACAGCCGATGGAACTAGAATACGACCTCTTCAAAAGAACACCTGTTTACCAACTCTTTTATTAGCCGCCAGTGACGGGTTTGTGTTGATAGGGTCATCCACGCCGGGGTTATCGATCTGATAGGTCCCGAGTGCGTGTCCGTGCGGAAAGCAATCAGGGCGACGTCGTAGACAAACTGTCGGGGCGGACCTTAATTGGCGGTCCAAGAGATTTATATTTATGCGGGGAGACCGCTCGTCACGCGGCGATCGCCCGATTTCACACGACCACAGGATCAGGGCTACTACCGCGAAAATCGAAGGAAAGAGAATTTATATCTCCCTCTTTATCACACTACATACTTATTAGAGCGAAGAGATGCAGCAGGAAAATTACGAATGTTCGATGTTCGCAGTAGGCCCTCAGACCCGCCGACTGCCGATCGAGCGACTAAGTTTCTTTCAAAACTTCGAATATACTAATCATATTTTAGTTTTAACCTGACGAAAGTATGAGGAATATTGTCTGTAAACTTGTCTTAAAATTTGCTAATATACAGTTCCTCGCTTGGGTCTCATGTAATGTATAAAGCATAACAAGGTTAGGAAATTTAAGTCAGTTTTGACGAAACGCTAACTAAACGATATCAGAACATATTTCACTTTGTAGGTGATAATGATAAATAGCACCCGTTAAAAAATTGCAATGATTTACAATTGGATCAAATTAAAATCTAAATAAAACCGGCCAAGAGCATGTCGGGCCATGCTCAGTGTAGGGTTCCGTCCGTCACAATAGACGAACTTAAAAAAGGTTTAATAGATACCATAAATAAGGAGTATTTATCATTTATTACGCCTTATACGCCCTTTTAACACAGAAGATACGTTTTTGCAAAATAACAAAATTGGCTTAACTGACCATGTTCAAAATGATTTCCCTTGGAAGTCCTCACAGAGCTTTTTCATATTTTTTGGACTTGCGGTTCAAAAGTTATATGTGGAGGGGACATTCTTTTAACTTCCGGAGCGATTATATCCGAAAATATCCACTTTATAAAAAAAGACAGACAGACAGACAGACATGGCGAAACTATAAGGGTTCCTAGTTGACTACGGAACGCTAAAAATTAAGGAATATTCACTTATTAGATGATAAATAGCACCCGTTCAAAAAAATTACAATTGGATCACATTATCTAAATAAAAATTAAGGAACACAACCGATCAATATAGCCAAAGTGCCAAATACCCATGCCGTAAAGTCCTGTGTACATATTTTTGGCACTTAGGCTGTATTCATAGCGGTGTGGCTGACTGTACAGGCTACAACAGTTACACCAGTAGGGTTAGCATGGTTGCCATTTTATCGCTTATCACGCTATGCGACACTTTCGCACATACATACTTGTTAGAACGTGACAGCAACGTCGGTAAACGATAAAAACCCGACCATCATAGGCTAGCAGGTATGTGTAACTGCGGAATGCGTAATTCTGAAAATAAGTCATAGCAAGTTACGTAAATACATATTCAGTTGCTATTCTTATTATAGAACAAAAGTGACTTTTTAAAGCATCAAACGTCTACTGTATAAGTAATCGAAAACAATTATTAAACATACCAAAATAATAAAAATCTTTGAAAATGGAAAGCAAATTTAATTCCGCATTTTGCAAGCAACAAAATGTCCGCCTTATTAATCAAAATTGTGTATAAAAAAGGAACTGTATTTAAATTCCGCTACATTTGTATAAAGGACAGCGGTTAATTAAAATTTTGTGAACTTAATGAAATGATGCATTATTGCACGAACAGGCTAGAGATAAATATTTTCACTGACGTGACGTGACGTATGTTCCCGTAATGCACAAAATAAATCATCAAGTCCGTATTTTATTTAAACCAGGTATTCGTTACCCGTAAGAGGTTTATGAAATATTTAAAAAGAGTTCATCGTGCGCTGAGTACACGGGATATTGCATTTTCTATTTTTATTGGATCACACTAATTTGATGACAAAGAAGCCTGAGCAAGCAGGTAGCGAGGCAGATTTAAATTAACAAAGACCTTCCGCTCACAACGATGTTTTCAACAATTTTATTTAAATATTCAGGGCGCTTACCGTTTCCATATGCCTTTTATAAGATTTTATATAGGTAATTTATTATGAGGAACATCAAAAAGAGAAGCGCTAAAATAAATAGGTACTTTTCCTTGCAAGCGATCGCGATGTAAATTTACTAAATAGTAATTAAAATTTAATTAAGAATATTTTCTATTATCTATCCGGTTACACAGAACTCAGCTGCATATACATAAAACATAATAAGCAGAATTTACGGTTGAAAAAACTTCAAATCGGTTATTGAAATTGCTGTAAGTAGGTATATAGATGCTTTTAATTGACATAAAATCAACGATGCAGAGCCACAATAATTGCCGGCCATATACGTTCGGGCATATCTGCCGGATCTGTCAATCAATCTATAAGAAATTAGTCTGGCGGATGCCCGGCGGACATACCCACTATGGAGATCTGATGGATTGCCCGAACGTTTATGCAATTAAATACAGAATATTGCCTTTTTTTAAAGATGACAAGGAAACACGAAAATAGCACTTTCTCGGCCACACTTCGAGAAGAATGTTCCATAAGATCCCGTTTACGTTCATTATTTATACTCAATCGAGAGTAGAGTAACAAATACCTATCTGTCTGCCTGATAATACGATGATCCAAAGTATTAACAAAATAGGATCGGCTGGTCGACGGGCACGTGATAATGGAATTGTTTCGAGCTGACCATAGCATTAATAAGCGTCGACAACTTATGCATATGCCGTGTGCTGTTTCTGTCCGTCATTAGCGTCACACGCGTCGGCTTAGTGCTTCTGGATTTTGTTCTACATACAGATGTAGTGCATAATGTTTTGCCGTCGTATTTTTACGGAAAAACCCGATCCATCATGCTATTTCAGTCAGTGTCAGTACTAAAAGAACCGAGATCGATTGAAGTAGCATGACAAATACGAGCTTTTCCGAGAAAATACTATTGGTAGTACTACTATTGGCTAATATTTGTCACCTCAGTAACGTTTTCAAAGAACTTTTTATTAATCTTGAACCCGTTTGAAATTAAGAAGGACGCTTCTAGCAAAAAAATATAAATATAAAATTTATTTAAAATTGAAGTGACAAATGCCTGATATCAGGTTCTCCACAATCCCGGAATGTCTTGTGATCAAAAGTTTAAGGGTCCACTGAAATCAGCGTCGTTTCACTATGTGCTTCGACAGATGTTGAATGGCGTCCTTCCTTAGGCAACATATATGCGAGAATTGAGTGTATTCTGTAGTTATACGATTGCGCTGTATATTAATAGATAAAAGAAAGTACATTTTCCTTTTAAAATGATCGCCAACCGCCAGGATGGAGATGGCACATGGAGAATATATATTTGCCCTTAACGAGAATAATGTTGAAAGAAAACCTAGTAGTATCACCAATAATGTGCGTAAACGTTTATAGACTAGCTTAAAGGTCCAGACGTATTTTTCCAAGGCTCGGAGCCGGAACGGTGCCGTTTTCAATTTGCTTTATTTGCGCTTGTTTTAATAGCGCTCTCCTTATTGGCCGCGTGGACGGTCAGCCAAATTGCTTCGTGCTCGGGCGACTTTTGATTAAGGAGCAGTTGAGCAACAGTTTTGTTTATACATTTAAGGGGAACTAGGATGTGGAGAGTCTATGATTTGAGGATGCTCTTAGCATTAATTGACATTCTTTGTTTGATAACCTATAAATGTACGGCTCAATCGTTAGAGGGAGATGTGCTGCGAGTGATTAAAAAAGGTCATTTCTGACACGCGCTTTCCGATTCAATTTCAAAATAAAACAAGTCAATTACAAATTGTTTTGTTTGAATATGCCCCCTATACTGCTACATACGCCTTTCTTTCTTTAATAAAAATCCTTACAAACAATCTTAACTATGTTTAGATATTATTTTTATTTAAGAATTGTTGGATGTATTTAATGGCGTCTAGCAAATATAATCTGGACAACCTATCAAGCCTAAATTAAGATTGTGTCAGCGACTACTTGGCACGCTTTGAAGAAAAAGAGTTGCCAAAACATATTATCTAAGTGTCCTCTTCGCATGATGCATTGAGCATGATGAACAAAAACGAGTTTTTGCGCAACATTTTGGATTCCCGTCAACTTTTGATGGAAGAGGAATGAGGGACGCAGATAAAAGAATCAGCCATAAACGAAAGCCTAACTAACGGACATTCATGGCGATGAACCGTCGCTAGAGCAGGTTGATTGAAACGTTATATAATATATATATTTCGATATTAAAGTTAGAGTTGTCGTAAGTGACATGCCATATTCTCTAAAAGGCCACCATACACATATTCAGATTTATATATTTATCATTAAGAATATGATTAGACTATGCCCAGATATGCCGCTTTAAAAAATCATTTGTCGATGCGGTATGCATAGTACGATTTTTTTTTTTATAAAATTAATTGTATTATTTGTCCAGAATTGTTTTAGTTACTCGGGACGATTGAGTCGATTTTGTCTGAACCATACATCAAACTCCCAGTATGAAATGTGTACCTTACCTTCTTTAGGCCCTAATTAAACATATATGTAATTTTTATATAAAAATGTAATAGCAAAAAAATACGGCCAAGTAAACTTGTATTTATACCAAGCGATACAGTGTTTATAACAAGTAACGAAATAACGGAAAACACCGTTTTCTTAAGAATATTCTATAGAAACCTAACAGATTTGTATACAAGAAGAGAATGTACATCGAGATCAAACGAAATGTTATCAGAATTTAAACTTTAAATCATAAATACAACGACACACGCGGCTAGAAATGAGATATTTGATGTTAAAATAAAACAGTCGATCTATGCATAGTAATGCGAGAGCTTCTCCGTGCTTTTGTGTCTTTTTCGTGTCTTTAACCAGTCTCTTACATAAGCTTATGCGAGCATATATATATTGGACGACAACAAAGTGACCTATCGATCTCATTAAAATTATTCAGTAACGAAAATGTTCGACACAGATTTGCTAAGCGCACCGGCGCAAAACCGACTCAAAGCATCTGATCACAAAATCTACCTCACAAATACTCAAAGAATCGACTAAAGTTTGACTACAAACAATCAAAGATGGCATTAACAGTCAAATGGACGCTTTTTTGGGATCAAACAAAAGATGAATGTCTCAAATCGGATGATAGAGCTGGGAAATACCAAGCAGTTCCACTTTGCCATCCCTGGTCTTCATCATCAGGTCCACTCCACGAAATTGATGATGTTCGTAAAGAAATGCTCAAGTGTCTTAAGAAACCACCCAAATCATCATGCATGTACCTTTAAAATTTGAGGAGTTCTCTCTATTCCTCATAGATCCCATCATCAGAAATGGATTTTGAAAAGAATGGGACCAATCTGGAACCATCTACTTTCAGATAAAACAATATTTTTTTTAATCGGATGATAGTACTGGGAATTACCAAGCAGTTGCACTTTGCCATCCCTGGTCTTCATCATCAGATCCACTCCACCAAATTGATGATTTTCGTAAAGTGCTCGAATTTCTTAAGAAATCACCCAAATAACCATGCATGTACCTTTCAAATTTGAGGAGTTCCCTCAATTCTTCTTGGATCCCATCATGAAAAATGGGACCAATCTGGAACAATCTACTTTCAGATAAAAAAATAATTTTTAATAATAGTCAGTAATAACGGTACGGAATGAGGTAACAAACATTAAAATTAAGAATAAAAATAAAAATGATTTAAAAAAAAACACACGAATTGAGAACTTCCTCCATTTGGAATTGTGAAGTCGGTTGAAAATACAAATTTGGATTCTAATATCACAATAGCGTTTTTTTTTTTAATTTTAACAATTTCGATGTGAATTTGTACGACATGTAAGTCTGCAATAAACCATTTTATTTCCACTAAATCATTTCAATCGAATTGCGTTTTCATACAATTTATGAAAACGCAATTCAATTGAAATAATAATTGAAATATAGATTTAATCTAACTTCGACTGCATGAATCAATGGATCGCTACGTCGCTACGCAACGCTACGCCGTAGCGCGTAGCAGATATTTCTCACTTCGCCTCGTAGCAAAAACTCTTCTTACATTCCCGCTCGTTATGGTGGTTTTCCTTAGCCCATGAAACTCAACACACTGAGAGGCCCCAAATCGCTTTTTTAAAAACAACACGAGTAATCAATTAACCATGTTTATCTACACACATAGGGTAAGCAGTACAGTGATAGGCCCTTTAAGGTTCAACACTTTTCCTTTTAAAATAAGGTGCTAAATAGTCTGACTTTTCCTGTCAAGCAATTCCTAGAAATTTGAAGAAATCACAACCACAGATATATTTACAACCAATTGTAAACTTTAATGCAACAATAAAAAAGGGGACGAAAGTATAAACATTGGCCCCTATGCTATATATATTTGCATACGGAAAGTACAATGACTGGCATGCCAAACATTATATTTAGTGTTTATTAGCAGTGCCATTAGCTATACCACGTTAGGGACAGTCACTATAATAAAAAATATCGACCTCGGTACATCACTTAAGTATCTTCAATCTCTTTATACAAATATTGGCATAGGTAAAACTATAATTATCATTTATCATAAGGTATATTAGGCCCTTAACTGTCAGGGTTCGTGCAACGCGCATTACCTCACGGTTACGTTAAGATATATTTATATCTCAAAAAACGTATACTAATGTATACTTAAGACAATATAATACCAATAGCTACTAATCATTTAATAAAAACGGATTCTACTAATATATTAACATTTTTCTAATTTTAAAACAGTAATGATAGCTATCTGTACATACTACGCAGCACGTTGACAACCCTACGTATGGTTTTTTGACATTTGCATGCTTGACAAGCTAAACGTCAAATGTAGGAGAGAGAGCCTTCTGTACTTAAGTACTATTCCTTATTCTGTGTTACGAGTATTGTGTAAGTTTTTGTCGAAATGTTCTGTTTCCAAACTAAAAAATTACCAAACCTATTTTACACCATTTTATGTCCTTTAGGTGCACTACAAATTCAGCAAACAGCAATAAATCAGAAGGTCTTGTCAAGTGACGATTATCGATAAAGCCAAATAATGCACGAATATAATTAGAAAACTTTTTGTTCGCACCTCTTATTCGATACATTTTTTACGTTTCGATTGGCACATTCCGCAAATTTTCATTTCATTTCAATAACATCCAATGACATTACATGGTCACTTACCTCAACCAATGCCTCTTGGCGATGGCGGTGTGGCAGCAGATGGCGTCGTACTGGTCGGCTATCCACACGATGAGAATGATGTAGAAGGCAGTCGTTGTGTCGTTGAAGAACTCTGACATTATAGCCTCCATGCCTGTGGATAAAAATAAATAAATAAATAGAAGTCTACATTCTTATTTGCTTCCTCATGAGTGAGGGATGCAACCACACGAAGTAGCTTTGAATGCAACAAGGCTCTCCAACGTGCGAATAGACGCCTCTGTCTAGATGCTTGTCAGACATTTTACACGGAACCGGTCAAACGAGTCAGTGATTGAAATTGACCTCTTCATTATGATTATACTATTATGAGACTGACTAATCCTTTTTGTAGTCACCTTATGATTAATTTCTCAAATCGCATAGCATTCAAGATCAAATGATTACACAAAACAAATTTCTGAAACGGATCAAAATATTGCCTGGAAGTAAATACTGATATACTTTAAGCTTTCGCGTTTTGTACACATAATAATTATAAACTTATATCGGGCATATTGTGAATTAAGTTTTTTCAAAGTTGTCCTCCCACTTTTTTAATATGGGTATTCTTTATGTGATTTCTACTCAGAATCGCGAGTTCTCTCGATCCTAATAGGAGAAAAACATCATCCCAAAATATCCATACATTTTTCAAACTAACCATTTTGTTACCGCCATCCACCATATATGAAGAAATGGTAACGGAATGAAAAAATCTGGGGACACTTTATTTCTCCTATTAGGATCGAAAGAGCTTGCGATTCTGAGTAGAAATCACATACAAGTTTCCAAATAAAATAAAAAAGTTGGGGGGACTTGGCCCAAGAAAACGACGTTGTAAGTAGTCGGTATATTAAGGTAAACTAACTTAATTCGCGGTAGACCCGTTTTAAGTTTATAATTATAAATACTGATGGATTTTTGATTGATAAAATCATAGAACTACTTCCTCGCGATAAGGTAAAACAATCCCTATCCTTAAAAATAAAACATCTCCACATATCAGACATGAAATTCCAAGACGACGTCTGCAGCTCCCGTCGCCGTTAAGGTTCCGAATCTACTTTATTAAGCGCGTTAGCCGGTGCAGCGGCGCATCGCATTAAACATGGGGGTCATATGTGGGAGTCACCGGAGCCCGAGTCAGACTAATTAGGTGTCGACAATTACGCACTAACGACCGAAATCCGAGCCGGGACCCGGCGCGAGCTTATTAACAGCGTAAGTTCTGTATTAATAAAGCATACCGACATCGTGTGACCTTTTAACTTAAGAAAACCAGTGTTTCTGTGACTAAGTTCCGTCGCAATGATGAAAGATCGAAATTCAAGTGTATACTGGTTCGTCTAAGATGATTGCTCGCGAGGAATCTATAGGAAATAGCTATCACTTCATGACCGGGAGCGACCCGCGATCTCGCTACGTCTGAAGGCACTGCATTTTCACGTAAAATTTCAAAGCTGATTTGGAGATATTGCTTTCTAATTAGCAACTGAGATACTCGCAGAGTTATTTAGAAACTGATGTAAATTAAAACTTTTTCGTTTTCAGCGAATTGATCGAGAATACTTATAATATTCCACTTCCATGTTCCCTGGAAATGCTAAGCTGATTGAGCCTGGTAATACTCAACTTCGTAGAGTTGAAAATACTGAGAAAAGCTATGAAAACGTGATTTGCGGAACACGTATCGTTGATATAAAACTAGATGCAATCGACATTGAAAGTTGTACAAACTTATGCAAAAAATACAACAGAATAGATACAATGTGACAGTGAAGGCAAAGGCGTCTCAAGAAGATAAATCACGATAAACGGCTGGTCATAATAGGTATTTTCATATAAAAGAGCCTTTATACTGCAAATGTATTAGACTATAAACATTTTAGTAGATTAATAACGATATAACTGTTTATCTTAATTGATCATTTTAATTACGTATAGCCAAGTCTTTTTACGTCAGATATCGTATCGTAAACTGTTATGGAAACAGAAATTCCATGAATGCCTACTTTTTCGTAAACAGCCGCAACAAGATTATTATTGTATATCACATTTCCACGGGCCTATTGTATGTAATGATACAAACACACAACCCGGCTACATCCCAAATATCACGAGGATATAACTCAATAGGAAACCAGCAACTGTCCGGCGCCGACGCTCGGGCGGTACCTACTTTATTTGCATTTTGATGAGCGTCGACACTGATACAATAAACACGGTACGACCAACCGGCACGACACGACGGCCCGACTTCGGCGACGTTTAACTGAATCATATCTAACAAGGGACATTTAATGACATTGTATTGTATTGACATGTAATTGCTTATTACCAATAAATAATATGAATATGAATATGAATATGAATAATTATTTCAGGATTGGGGATGTGTCAAATGGACATAGATATGAATACCGAATGAAGTTTCCATGTTGTCATCGACTGAATATAATGTGATTACCACTTTATGTGTTTCAAAATTCACTTTCAATAGATCGGTTATATTCTAGGACTATGTTTCTGCTCCACAACATAGTGATAGTTCGCGTTAGGATATTGATAGAAAATTAATGTGATAGCTTGCATTCGACGCGCCATATTTGTGCATACTTTATAAAGTAGGGAGCGTTCGGTTAGATATTTCCTGAATAGCGTTTGTAATACATATTGATAATATCAAGGGTATTTTTTTATGTACTCGTAGTTTTTTTCCCCTGGGCTTCACTTGCTGAAATGACGTGTGAGTTTACGTAAGCCTCGCTGATAAATTATCAATTTGTCTGCGGGCAGATACGTCCGGGCCCGAGCCTCGCAGTCGGCAAATGGGGTGCGACGGAGCGTAAGTGTGACGGGAGTCACTGGCCGTTACCTATTCAACAGAGCATGCGACGTAATCCTAGGCGAGACGAGTAAACAAATTACCCGAGCCGGCCCGACGTGCCGTCCGCTATTAATTTTAATTCCGGCGCGGGGCGAAGATCGCCGAAGATGGGTGAGAGGCACGCGCCGAACATCAGCCCCTGTCGCGGGTCCGGTGGATCGAATATTTGACAACCCGATCAAATTGACTTAAGTAATTAGAGTTTCATGCAAATTAACACATACTAATATCACATTTTAACTATTTCTATACTCTTCTATACTCGGTGCTAAAAACAAAGATGGTAGGTAATCTTTATATATATATATATATAAAACAATATGAAAGTTTTCTAAGTTTTAGCACATAAAAATGAAAGCATTGAATTTTATGACAGGAATAATACGACATCAAGGAATCTACTTTGTCTCACTTAAAGAGTTATTCCACTTACCTAGTGTCTCAGATATCCATGTACAGATAAATATCTGTCTCATTTACCGAAAGGTTTCATTAATGGAGTACCGTAAAGCGATGCTCCTATGGATATTCATACGATATAAGTGGCGTTTTCAGGCTAAAGGTACCACACTGTCGGTTGATGATAAGCAGGGATCGGACAAAAAGTGCGGATGACGTAAAAATGACGTAGTCTTGCACAGAGGGTGTTTGTATTCAAACTTCCGTGTGACATGTAATGTAGTAACGAAATAGTATTAATGAAGTAACAAAATAATCGTAAATAAATCTATGGAATTAATAATACAGATCTTAGGGTGATGTAGTGAATAAAATAAATAAATAAAATATTAAATTCACTTTGCCCTTTTTTTCTACGTTTCCGACATGTTTGGTTGTCTCCATAGACATAGAAAATAAATAGACGTAGTGTCACTAAGAAGAAACTGTGATTCCATATTACGCCTGTCACCTTGTACCGACAAGAACGCACACATGCACAGACAAAACATTACGCTTGTCATCTGTCAGTGATAATGAAACCAACCAACAACAAACATCTCCGTGAAAATAATGTGAAAATGCCGACGTGCGTAGTTTTACATTGTAAAAACGCAACCGGTCACAAAAACAAGTCACATGGAATGACCTTTCATCGGTAAAATTATAATTGACACGTGTTTATGCAAAAAAATCGAATAGAATAGAATACTCTTTATTGCACACCTCAGTACATGAGAAAGAAAAAAACATTTACAAGGTACAAACATTTGATTAACACAGAGGCAAACAACAGAATATAAGAATATTAAGTTCATTACGCGTAGTGTGACAGCTTGAGTTTGGTTATATCCCGAAAGTGGCGTAATTGCTTGCTTCGTCTTGCATATTTCATACTTATGGAAATATGAAAATCCATGAAATGGTACCTTTCCTAATGTATATATATATATATATATATATATATATTTTAAATTTTGTATTTGCATCTGTATTATATTTTGGCTCTTCTTTCCCTGGAATACGTTCCAAAGTGTATATTTAAAGACGTGACTGCACTAATACTACCTACCTTCCACGTGATCCCCAATCATCACTTGTCGCATGAAGTTGTTTCAACATTGTTTAGAAAGAGAATTACCTACCTTACTGTAATCCGTATGAAATTGTTTACTATACCTATGAAAGTAACTTTTACTTGTAAATTATGTGTATATTACATATTTACGTGTAATTATTTATAAGCACAGAAATAATTTTCATCAAAACAAATATTTAACTTTTCATTGAATCCCCGGTCATCAATTCGATTTGATTATATTCGGAAAAAAACTTCACATGGTATCACTCGGCTGCACGCACACATATAAATCGGCCGCCATTGCTGGTCACAACACGATGTATCCGAGTGTTCACTCTTGATACTCTATTGTTGTCTCCAAATGTATTTTAATATTGCTTACTTTCATTGGTATATCTTGATTACAGCAAGAGCAGTATACGTGTTTGTCACGGTACGTACCTCCAAAAACGGAAAATTGCCACAATATTCGAGTAAAGATGACATTTTACAGCGTTTTTTTTTATACATTAGTAAATATAACTTTTAGACAAATATTATAGTGAATATACAATAGCTAAACAATAAAGAAGGTCAATTTATTGTTCATCTGATTGACAATGTCAGTCAAAAACGTACTTACTCATGTCAAGTGGCGATATCGTTTAATAAAGAGGTTGATAAATGATATGTGATAATTGTTTATCAAAATCAAAAATACAAAAAAATCAATCAATCATTTCAAATCATCCTATAAGTGGTTTGAGGTCACCCACACTTTTGTCCGACCCCTGATGATAAGGTAGATTTCAAAGTGATTATTTATGACAGTAGAGGCTTATCGATAACCGACAATGTGGTACCTTTAGTCTGAAAACGCAACATATTAGTTAACACTGTTAATAGAGCTGATAACTCATTAATAGAGGTTATTTCATATAGAAATGTGACTATTAATAAAAAAATCGACCAAATACGAGTCGGACAGCGCACCAAGGGTTCCGTACTAACTTTATGTTGCAACTACACCCAGAAATAGATATTTGACGTCAGCCACGTGAATACAGATTGGGTCACTCCTTTGTACGGCATGGAGTTAGTATGCGAGTTTGTTTTCCCTCGATATTTTTTTATGATGTAAACCATTTTTTTTTTACTTTAGTTATAGGACAGTACTTCTAGCACGATACCACATAAATTCAAAGAAAAAAAAACAATCGAACTTCGATAAATTCCAAGTTTTGTTTCAGAAAAAAAAAATATTAATGAAGTTACGATCAATGTTACATTTTTCCTGTTATGTTAATGGTTACATTAAGGTTGTGTAAAAAATCATATTTTTTCCTTCATAAACTTTAGAAATAAAATGGGGGACTGGTTTTTTTTACACTTTCATTTATAAATCTTTTTTTTTTCATTAGTTTTTTTTTAAAGAATTGTTTTAGAATGTCAAAATCAAGTCCTTTCAAATGATACCCCACATGATCCAGTAACTAAAATTTGAATTTTTGACCCCTCTTTTATTTGATTGAAAATACTTAAATTAAAATATGTGATAAATCTTCTTTAAATGTATCTGCGTTAACTATGTTTATAACTATTCCAAATTTAAAATCGGTAGCTTACGTAGTTCTTGACATATTTAACGATGTGACAGACAGACAGACAGACTCGCGCCATAAGGGGTCCTTTTTTACATTTTTGTATGGAACCCTAAATAGCGTGATTTTTTAGTACATTGTGTATTAAGGGCGGTAAACAAGAAATTACGAACGAGGGTGAATTTAGGCCCTCGTCTTCGAACGGGCTTAATTTCGCCCGTGATACATACAATGTTTTTTATCACATTTGCGAGGAAATAAATAAACTTTCGAGGCAGATAAGGAAACAATAATTATAAGCGGTGCTGTAGTAGCACAGTCCACAGTACTCCGGAGTGAGCAGCGAATACGTGCGGCGAGCGCGTGGGGAGCAGGTCCTCCGGGAGCTCCGGGCGAGCGGTAAAGTAGAAAAGTAGTATGAGAATCCTTTAAGACCATGGGCTTAATACAGCTCATTAAGTCTAAGTATGCTTGCATATAATATCACCATTTACGGGCAGGTGTGATGAAATAGTACATTACGATACAAGTGCGAAAAGAAAGAAATTCGCAACAAGTGGCGATAGAATAAAACACGACCGCAGGGGAGTGTTTTAAATCGACACGAGTTGCGAATGACCTCTTCGCACGTGTATCGTACGACGTTTTACAGTACATAATGGCCCTTTGAAAATTCGATTCAAGCACGTAAAGTGCTCATTATCGTCCTAGGGGGAAAAGTAGCACCATGTTTACTGTAAGCTACTACTAAGATTTCATAGATCTCATGTATATACCTTTAGCATTACCAATATTACCATATTGTGAAGACAAGAAAAACGTACACCAAATTGCGCATTATGAATTTATTATTCCAATTTCTGCAGCCCGACACCTTTTAGATTTTTTCCCCTTTCACTTAAATTCTGTCTGCGGCTAAGACTTTTATCAGTTGTTTTACTTGGGGATATTGAAAATTTAAATTGGATTCGAGTTTATGACCCGGAAATATTTATTTTGCTGTGGAGTATTATTTGCGGTTTTACTTCGGACGAAAATATAAATAACTGAAAATGAAACAATGAGACAAAGTTAGCATTCGCAATTTAGCATTCATACAATGAGCACGATTTTTATCATGCCAGTTTCAAAAGTTTCAATCTTATGTCACTAGAACACGTCTCGTGCAAGTCAAACTACTCTTATATTCAATTCTTATTCAAAAACTCCCTACAAACCTCAAATATCAGCTATTTAATCTTTGTTATGGTTGGTTGTTTGAATAAGAGACAACTAAAAAATATCTAAAAAGGCTCATTCAGTTTTATTAAATAAATAAAGGGGTTAAAGTACCGAAGAACAGTCTTTTTCGCGTCTGGCGTGTACAGCCACCCAGACAAGTAAAAATATTTAGAGATACAAAATGTTAGACGTAGACGTGTAAATCTGATAGCCTATTGTTATGCTGTTATCACTCAGCCACCTATTAACCTTTTTCTAATATGGAAATTAAATTAATAAGATATAATATTCGAGCGCAGAGTAAACCGGCATGTCAATACCAGGCAACCTGCAGGAGGTCCAAGCTTGCAAACGACGGACCGTCGATCGAGTCAGTCCGTACGCACCGGTCACAGCGGACTGTAGACACCATTCCATACTTTACTACAGTCCATGAAAGTTAGTTAGCCGGTGCCATTAGCTAAGTTTTTGATAATCCATCTAGTAGCATTACACGCTATTAGTATTTTCATTAAAAAAAATAGTATTAGACTCTGAGATCAGTAACAATGCACGAAACTAAAAACAAATCTAAACTAGGAGGTAATAAGGTAAGTTAATTTGAAAAAAAAAAGATAAAAAAGTTGTGGTTAATAGCTAAACCTAATTGAGACCAAAAATCACAAGCTAGGTAGGACTTACATTGAGTGATTACAAAATATTATTATATTAATTATTTTCAAATTATGTTCAATTATATTACTTATGTTTAAATATATTAAGTAGTGGGAAATTTGCAGCAAGCAGCGACTGCACTTTTCGTCGCACTTTAAGTGACATGACAAAGATGATACACACTATTAAAAGTAAAACAACAATATTATAATATTATCCTAATTTAACACGTCAGTGTCACCCGCGCGCTGGAATGACGGCCTTTTACGCAGTTGTCGTGGGTACATGACCGATTGTTTGAATCTCGCAACGACGTGAAGAGTTGGCGGTATACGAACTAATACCTATGAGCAATACGATTTAATGAGAAAATGAGTATGGGTACACCAGTTGTCAACTTTAAGAAGTATACTTGCTTAAAATTGAACTATGCTTAAAATTTGTATAACAGACTTCATAGCCAAATTACCTTGAACTTTTTTTTTATCGTTCGTCTATTCTTTTTAAATTTATTATGCAAATACTAATTTTGTAATTATTTGATATTTAATTTTAACAACATTGCATATATTGTAAAGAGATGAGTAAATTAAATAAAATTAACAATTTTAAACCAATAAATTTGAATTAACCAATTAAGGACCATCAGCATAGTTGTAGGCTATTATGAACACACTAATCTGTTCGTGTATGGCCTATTCCAAATAAGGAACGTAAACAGTCCGAAGGCACTTTAGGAACCTAGTGTCACCACACGTTATTGCAACTTCACGTACAAACCTTTCATTATTTCAACTTCGTACTCAAATTCTACGACGTGGTTTGATTTGAGCAAACCCCCAAACTCAACTCGAAATCGAGAAGCGTTTTCCATAACATGTCGCAATACGCAAGTTTGGAGCCAGACTTGCGAGGGAGTGCACTAAGCTCAAGTGCAATCCAAGACGAAGTAATAAAATTTTTCCAAGGTGAATAGAGAAATGCACACAAATTGTTACTTCTTACTTCCAGGGGTTTAATCAAGGGGGACACCCGCCGCGCTTGCCAGTATCCGAGCTTCCTTGAACTTGGCGCAAATTGAGAATAATGGAGCCCGTACGCCATTTTAGGGTTCCTTGGAAAAATCTAATCATCGACATCGTGTTTTCTTTGTTTTCGCAAAAAGCAATAAAGGGTATTACGCCGGTCTTGCAAATTTTAACTTCTTCAATGGAGAAACTACTTTATGAATTCGCAAACATTTTATATGTTTATGTTGACTGTAGCATCAAAATTAAATTAGAATTTTGTTTTTCTCTTCTAATTTTAAGTTGCATTGGTATGTAACTTGGTTGAAATCAAAAACCACTTAAACGATATTTTCGATTTCCTTAAAAACATGCACTTTAACACACCTTTTTAAAATGAGACATTTGTTGCCTAAAATTGTTTTGAACAGATAAAATAAAACTGTGAAGCTCAAAATATCCGGACAAGATGGAGGGTTAAGATAATGACCAGCTGGCTACCGTGTTTCATCATTGAAGTGTTATACGGCTATAACCATAAAACGAGTAAGCTTATTAACACATTTTCGTGCCAATAAACCCTTGGTCCTGCATTATCACAGGACTTTCTCAACGGGTGAAAACGAAACCTTGTTACATAGAACTAACTAACCCGTTAGTCAAATATAACGTTACTAAGGGACCATCATAAAAAAACAGCGGACAACGGAAGCCAGTTACACATTAATTAACTTTGTCCCTTCCAACGCACGGTCAAGAGATTCAAACACGGAGACAAATCTTAAGTAAACATTACTTAAGCACTTAATTGCTACCTTTTTACCTCCAGATTTTAGATCACGCGAGGGTTTAATTTTACGGGGCCAAGTCATTGAATCGCTCCCTTAGGATCTGGATCATTAAGTGGGTAAATGGTTAATGAAAATAGAATGAGCACTAAACATCGAAGCGGAATTTCGCCAGTCACCTAGCCGTCATTAAATGTTGTTATCGTCGCGATTAAGTAAGAAAACAAACTTGGCTGGAGGGCGCGGGGGCGTCGCGAATAATAATCTCAGTTTACGACAGGAGCCGAGTGAATCAATAAAAACACTAATAATGCACAGGCGTAATCCGGCCGTGCAGCACGATTACCGACACTAACGAGCTCGTAAAGACGGATCTCCAATGCAAGGCTTAGTCGAGCCGAAACATTAAAACGCGGGGGGCTAGGTGCTGCGCTATTCTTATTGTGAACTCTACTAGTTACTCTGAATCTAACTACATTTGCAGCCAGAGGTTGGTTTTTAAATGTAATCTAAAAATATAGAATATATCTTAAGTCCCAAAACTTAGGTTTAAATTGTGCCTGTTTTCACCTAATTAGACTTTTATGTGCTAGCAATTGTGTTAGGTTTTGTGAACGTCACCTACACAGATTTAGGGACGGCCTTTGTGCTTATAACTATCAGTTCTACGTAACCGTAACGTAAGTATTTGCATCTTGCTCGTTCTTAACCGGTGGAAGCGAGATGCAAACACTAGGGAATCGCACAGTCGCTATCGACTAAGGTTGCGTAGAACTCATATTAAGCACACTAGTTACCTATTGATACATTGATAGTCAAGAGCACAGGCAAAATCAAAATCAGATGCTTTCCGATAGCCAAAGCTTTAACATGCTTCAATAGAATTTATACTGAATTCTAAAATAACTTTACAATACAATACAATACAAATACTCTTTATTGTTCACCAACAAGGAAATAAAAACAATATACATTAAACACTAAAACATAAACACTGGTGAACAACAGGCGGCCTTATCGCTAAGAAGCGATCCAGACAACCTTTGGGTAGAGGAGTCAATACACATGGAAATCCAAACAATGTATAGGTAAACCAAAACTGAGTACATAATTAATTTAATTACGAGTAATTAATATAACAAAAAATTTAACATAAAAGGGAAATCATACACATACTTATATACAAAAAATATATAAACATACATAAACATACATACTCATAAATATTACAAAAGCACAGCATAACAGTAGGAAAACCGTTAGGTAGAAGAAAAATAAAAATCTTTCAGTTTATTTTTGAAAATTGGCAATGACTTAGCACGTCTAATGTCGACAGGTAGAGAGTACCATAAAATAACCGCCTGGAATGAAAAGGAGCTCGTGAAAAATTTGGAGCTGGAAGAAGGAACTGAAAGAAGCAAGTTTTCAGCACACCTAGCGGAGGTTACATAATTAAAACGTTCTTTGAGGTAGCGGGGAGTAGAAGGATTAAAAAGTATGCCAAAGAGAAGTGAAAGAATGTGAAAGTTACGTCTAAGCCGGATAGGAAGCCACTTGAGTTGGGAACGGAAAGAGGATATAGGGTCATATTTTCGTAACCCAAATATGAACCTAATACACATATTATGGATACGCTCAAGTTTATTATGTTGCTCCTCTGTAATATCAATATAGGAAACGTCAGCATAATATAAAATTGGGAGTAATAGAGATTGAGCGAGCGCAATTTTAGTAGCGATGGGGAGAAAGTTACGAAGTCTTCTTAGTGAACCCATAGCGGCAAACATCCTCCTGCTGACCTCATTGATCTGTGGCACCCAAGACAGAGTGCGGTCCAAAAAGATACCCAGGTTTTTGACTTGCATAGAGTAAGGAATCGAGATACCGTTGAACACAATAGGGGGGAGGTTCATGAAGTCTACTCTGGAAATCAGTTTTGAACTGCCAACTATGATCGATTGGGACTTAGAGGAGTTAACATTGAGACCATAATTACTACTCCAGTCAGAAATTCGCACCAAGTCACTGTTAGTTGTGGAGATAACAGATGACAAATCAATAAGCGAACCCTGAGAATAAATTTGAAGGTCATCAGCGTAAAGGTGGTAAGAAGAAGATAAATTATGAGTTAACTATTTTAAAATACCTTAATATAAAATATATAGTTATATATATATATATAGTATTCTCGTTACCGCAAACCGTGATTCGCATGAACATTTTATATGGAATACTAGTTGCAATTATATAACACCCACGTAACGGCAATTTTATAAAAATAAACGCATATTTTTAAATATCTGGTTATGGCATTGCTTTGAATCCATCCTCTCTCTGATATTTTAATTACATTTTGTGTAAATCGTTATACCCGACATATGTAGGACACACCCGTTTGATTTTTGCAGTAACTTATTTTTTTTTTCAATATGCTCGGAAATGTTCACATTAATGTAGCAAAATTGGTACGAAAAGAACCTCCTTATGTACCGACTCAAATTAAAAAAAAATCGAATTCATGTTGTACTAAAATCCATTACCGTATTGTTTTTTACTTTTTAAATAAATATTTGGACTATCAATATTTCAAACAGCCAAATATACTTTAGCCGCGACCAAACGGTCTGCACAGACGGGACAAACTGATTGACATCAAATTGTCAATCTGATCATATAGTGCTTAAAAATGCCCCGTCTGGGCTGGCTTTGTAGTAGTGTAGTAGTTCTAGAGAGAAGGAGATCAAATGCTTGGTTGTCTCGTTCTATCGCGAGTTGCAAACTGCTCACTGTGCAAGGACGTGTAGATACGGCCTAATAAAACTAAACACATTTCAACTTCTTTTATGAACACAACTGTGCATTAAAAGAAAGTTTAGGCGGGAACCTTATTTTTCCTTTCAAATCTTATGCAAGAGTACATTTTATTTCCTTTCATGTTTGGAGAAAAGCACTATATATGCCTCGGACGGAAATAGAATTTCGTGGATTCGTATGTCAAAAATACTCATCCACCAAATTCGGTTTCCCGGCCTCTGCAATAATGTACTATAATGCTTTCAAGTACTTACATTACCATCATAACAAGGAAATGGGAACGAAAATTACTTACAGGTACATACCATGAAATTGCTCAGACACAACTATATTACAGCGTTTTTAGCATTTTAAACATACATTTCGTGTTAAAAACGAGTTGTTAATTAAAATAAATATACGTATGTACCTACATAAACCCACGTATTTCTTCGTTGTGTCTGACATCTAAAATAAAGTAATTTCACAATAAAAAATTGCATTAAGTACAAGAGGTTAAATAAAACAAATATAATTAAACTAAATTCTTCGCTCTGATGGATATCTAAAAGCGCCTATTTCAAAACTTTCCCACAATGTCCCCATTTATGAAAATACAATTTGCCCATGCATTGTATCTTCTGTTGCGCTGCAGCTCTGCATAGATTAGACGACGCCGGATTAATCTCGTGGAGCGGAGGACACAATAGGCTTTATTAACATGCATGCGCCCGTTCGATACAAATTGCCGATGACGATGAGTCGCCGTATTTGTGTGGCAAGACGCCGCCCGGCCGGCCTGGCGTGTAATAATCTCGCTTGCCGTTTACTTTGCCTTTAAGATAGGATGGTATACTCGTAACGTGCATGGAAGCTAGGAACTAGGCCTGCAGTTCGAAATGAATGTTGTTGACACAATTATTCACAATTGCAACTCACCAAAACAAAATCATCTATTATATTTACAAAGAATAACAAAAACGTCTCCCGAGAAAGTTACGTGGTGTCAGAGATTTTTCATGCCGTTTTACCATATTGTATGATAAAGTTTAAAATAAAGGCGGCCCCGCGTATGATACACTGATACTTGAACCCTGCACAACTATTGTGAGCTGTTCTTTGTTTTGAGTAAATATTTGAATATAATAATAAAATCATAATACCAATCACTCTCATAACTCAAATTTTAATGAACACCCAAACAATATTATTAAATACTCGTAAGTTATCAAAATAATAAACAGCTATTAAGGATTACTATTATTAAACCATTTCGAGCACCCCCCGCCGCTAGAGCGGAAGACGAGTCAATCATTAGACCCGTTGAAGAGGTTAATTTCGATAATCCGCTTTGCCGTTCACCTAAAATCTGGTCGTGTGTTCCCATTGCTTCCAGAACCGCAGGGATAACCCAGCGTAAATTAAATGAGTTCTCAAGATCCTCAACAGGCGTCATATGATTCATATGAGAGCTATGCTCGAAGTTTCTACGCTGGATGGATTTGGACATGAATGGTAGAATGTAGGATCAACAGTCTAACTAAAGGCTCATTTACATTGCTCGATACGGTCCACATACGGATGGCGGAAGAATCACATCTCACACGCAGTAGGGCCCGCATTGCATTGTAAGCGGCTGTGTGGCATGCGTCAATAGAACTCTCCTGCCCCCTGCATATAGGCTGCAACGACCAATGAAAATAGGCCTTCAGAAAGCGGAAGTCCTAAGTAAAACTGAAGGCCTCTAAGTAACACAATGCATAGAACACAACTGGAGAAGGTGCCCAATTTAGCGTACCGACCGATCCATTGGATGAGGGCAGTTACTTGTAAATGACTAGCTTTTGCCCGCGGCTTCGCTGGCGTAAGAAAGAGACAAAAAGTAGCCTATGTCACTCTCCATCCCTTCAACTATCTCCACTTAAAAAAATCTCGCCAATTCGTCGCTTCGTTTTGCCGTGAAAGACGGTCAAACAAACAGACACACACACTTTCCCATTTATAATATAAGTATGGAGGTATGGATATTCAGATACTTGGAGAAAGCGTAAGTACGACGTAATCCAAACTAACCGAAATTATACTAAGGTTGAATATGAATACATCCATAACATAACTCATTCGTGATAAACAAATAAATAAATTCCCTTACCAGAAGAAGGCTTGGAGCAATGATCGGATTGAATCTTTGGTGGATCCACAGTCCTTTTGTTTTAAATGTCATGGTCACTTTATCAAAGTTAAACTTATAATATGGTGATTAAAGCACAAGGCAGAGTAGAAAATTACACTTTTATCGGTTCGCCTACCGATTCGTAAGCGACTGGAACAACTTGCTGTGAATTACAGTGCAACCCATGCGAGCCTGTAACCGCCGAAGTGAAATAGCCTTATGCCATCCCGTATTTCCATGATTAGAATGAACGAGATAGTGCCACAGTAGAGTAATGCTCGCTATTAGTTAATGATAGTGAATAGCAAGCTAAACTTAAGCAGATTAGAGTCATCACTGTGCTATGTTACACAGAGCTAAATGCGTCAACTAAGCTGGATTAATGGAAATTTAACGCATTGGTACCTACATAATATGGAATACCTTTATTCGTAAATTTAAATTTCGCCTATTATTTTACTAAAACGGGGCTTAATTGTGTAAAACTTTGGGAACGAACCTCAATAGCGGAGAGAGTGAACAAACATATCGCAGCTGTCAAAAATCGCCAGGTAAACAAGTCTGCGGTTGCTGAACATTTATTGGAGTCTGGACAAACCACTGGATTGAGTTGCATAACCCTAAAATCCTTTCAACGGATCGTCGTTTCTATAGTAGAAAAGTACAGGAAGCCATTGAAATCAAGAAATACCTCAATTTCGTATTAGAATCTCGTCTAAACAGAACCCGGTCATTAATAAATGTAAGCTTAATCGAATATCACTGGGTCAAAGATCGGACATCGTGAGTGTAGTGTGTCGACAGAGTCACATTGCACGCAAAAAAAAATGGCAGAGTTTTACCTGAACCTAAACTCTGCCATTTTTTAAATTGAGTATTTGGATCACCCGTAAACAAAAAAAATGGACTGTAAACGATGGGAAATTCTAAAAAGGGGTGTGATACCCGAGTACCTGGCTAAAATAGAAAGCGTCCATCCGATATCGGGGAATGAAACCGTTCAATTTAGGGTCCGAACATTAATTGGGGCAACGCTTTTACGAAGTGTTAATGAAGAAAATACGTATAGATCAGTGAGGCAGCCCGATGACGGCCCCGCGGCTTGCCCGTGAAAGGCTTTAGGCTTGTGGTACAATGGTGGTTGTAACGGGATGTGCTGTAAGGTAGTTGCTATGAACAACTACTCATTATACACCCTGTTTTTTTTGTTTTTTTTTTATTTTTTAGTTTTCGGCATAGTAGGTATTAAATACATTTATATACCCACAAATCATTAGCCTTCAATAATGCGTTCAAAAATCGCATATAAAGGCCCCCATAATAATAAACTTTTTTGTTACCACAAATGTCTTATGTTATTATAGCTAAATAATATTATCGATTTAGATAATAATATTTTTGTTCAAATTTCGAATACATTTGACACAAGAAAATTTTATTTGACATCTAGGTATTCTAATATTAGTCGAGATGATGTTAAGTTTGAAACGAATTGTCAATTGCATACAATGAAGAATTGCAACTCGCACGTTGTTTTGATATCGAACGATATTAAAATAAGGGCAAACGCTAGTTTGTCTCTGAATTTAAAAAAAAAATGTCAAAAGTTGAATGTCAGAAAAGTTTTTATTCCTGAAAGTCGCAATGGCGATCGATATAATATGCACTTTGAACGCATCATGGATAGTTCATGACATGTGTGTATATAAAGTGGTGTATGTGATTGTAAATAATTAGGCATTAAAAAACTCATGTGATGTTATTCTGAAACATGGGAAATTGATTAAATTAAATTGAATTAAATGGGACATTTTCCTGTAATAGGCACATGCAAAACGATGCGACAGCATCAGAAATTTACAGAAACTTTACGTACGTTTTGAAGTCTACTACAGTATGTTTTTGGCTTCATTCCGGACTGTGATGTGGGACGTAAATGGAAACACGTTGGCTGGAGTATAGGTTTATTCTATCTAAAATAACACTAACATGCGCTTATATAATGCAGCTATACTAGTGTGTGGGTGAGGCGTAGTACACTCACTACACCTCCCCCCTTGAAGAAAAAAAAGATTAATATAAAATAATATAAATGATAATAAAATTAATCTTTTTTCAATAAATCTTAGCACAGTTATATTTAAAAATAAAAGAAAACACTGTATAAAAAAATTAAGACACATACCATAAAACACAGACCTACATACTAACAGTTATAAAGCTTTTTTTTGTATTTTTACGCAAACAATGTTTTTTTTTTTAAGAACCATTTAATAGCATCACTATATAAAACAATCTTACTGCTAATTTATGCCGTTTTGATGACGAACGTTACAAACAATATTTTAAAACTTAATTAATTAAATTACATTATTAAATGAATTAAAACTGAGTACTTAACTACTTGCTTCAATAAAAAAAGTCATAGGTAAACTTATTATCTTATTAAGTTATATTATTATTCTAACATTCATATACAATTCTATCCGTTGTTACATTTCCGGAGTCCGTATATAAAAAAATAAAAACATTTTTTTTTTTCATTTCCTTTCTTTTTGGTAGGTACCTTTAAATAACTCTCAACATTTCGGTATCGTTACTTGCAAGTCTTTATCCATTTATATTAATTCACATTTCTTTCTTTTTGTATGACGTCATTCTTCTCATTATTATTATTTATGAATTCATATAATTTTTAACATATACATTGTGCATCTAAGCGTGCAACTCTATGGCAAGGGTATATAACGCATACATTCATGGCCGGCCGACCTTAATATACATTTTATTTATTTGCTCAGGACACAAGATAATTATTTATTTCGAGCGCTCATACATACATTTTATTTATTAACACAGGCAGTTCTTTTAACACTTCCATACATCATAACCTTCCATGTGTCCAAGGGTCGTCACGGTTGGTTCTCGACCGAACCATGATCCGATCTCCAAGGATTCTCCTGCCTGTCTTGTGTCCTGATATACCCTTGCTACACCGTATCGCTCAAGGCCGCCTCGCGGGCCACCGAAGATGCGATAGGCATATTTTTTTACAATCACGTTATTTCTGTATATTTCTCCATCATTACCGAAAACCATTCAAAATTCAATCAAATATTGCATCATGCCATGAAAACTTCAACATATACGAATTTCAACAACTCTTAGGTGATCAAGCTAATCGTTCCTAAAAAAACGTATCTGTTTCAGTTTCGCCATCACTGTTATCCTGTCATCAAACAAATCCATTTTACATTTAAATACCACTCGAAAACCCATCTTAATTATTATTTTACCTTAACACCATTTCTAACCAACAACAAACTTCAATTTCAAACTAAGTAAATAAATTATTACAAAACTGCTAACCATAAAATCAAATGTTAAACAAACCATGCATATCCCTATGCCAACACAATCAATTCGTCTTTACTTTTACATATTTCCACGATATTTACCTTCTATTTATTCGTTAAATTGTCATTTCCATGTATAAAATTTCCAAATCCGGTACTTACATTAACACACAAAAAGAAACAAAAACCATATAAAATTCTAACTATAAATGTAGCATATGGTTAAAAGTCGGAACCAATCGTAGCAAACTGTTATTTTCGAAATTTTATTAAAACTAATCTAAATGTTACTTAATCTTCTTTAAATAAAATTGTATTATAGTAAAATTTAAATCATATAAGTTAGTGCACAAAGGCTACGAAATTTGAGATGAAATGACAGACGTCGCATGCCAATCCTTATATGGAGGGCATGCGCCGCTGCCACCGCGACGATGCGCCTTATTTGTAAATTGTAATGTCTAATAATGTCACATAATACCTACGTCTGACGTCTCTTCCTTTTTTTTAATAATTTAATTTTGAAAACAATATGAACTGAAGCAATTTATGTGTACTTATAAAAAATGCTAATACTACAAGTCAAAAACGAATTCGTAAGTTATACCTTAAATGCATCTACTAATGACGACCGTACTTTTAACCATATTATTAAACTTAACACACAGGTTTCGTCATCAAACGGCTTACCAGTTAAAAAAGAAATCCACATAACAATCTATTTAAACAATATACCATACACACCAATCATAAACACGTCCGGACGTACTGTTGACTGGTACTGGTTTCGTGTGACTGCCACACAAAACCTGGAGACATCCTTGACACGAACGTCTCCCGGCAGCAACCATCGTACACAGTAACGTATCTATCGTCTAT
Organism: Lathronympha strigana; assembly: GCA_949128165.1. NCBI lineage: Eukaryota > Metazoa > Arthropoda > Insecta > Lepidoptera > Tortricidae > Lathronympha > Lathronympha strigana. The sequence goes on along the minus strand of OX421918.1, from coordinate 8,169,532 downwards.
TTTTAATATTTAATTAGGCACTCGTATGTATCACTGTTCCGTTCTGTGCGTAGGCAAATATTTATACAGATTAATTAAAATTGTCCGCCATACTTTTCCACTGATATTTCCATGGTCACTTCTTTACTTTGTCATGAATAGTCACTGTGCCTAAAATTGTTTATTTTATTTTTACTGATAAAACAATATTTATTTAAGTGTCCATTTTCATTTATTTTCACCACACTTATTTTGTAGACAAAGTTCTACTATTCCACGAGATGTTCTTAATTAGTTAAATAGCACATAGTTCTTCAGAAGTCCTTCATTTTTGATTTTTTGTGGGTGACCACGAAGGTCACTAGCACTGACAGGCGCGGCGCGCCGCCAGTGCAGCACAAGGCCGCACTGGCAGGATCGCCATGTGATGTGGGACGTAAATGGAAACACGTTGGCTGGAGTATAGGTTTATTCTATCTAAAATAACACTAACATGCGCTTATATAATGCAGCTATACTAGTGTGTGGGTGAGGCGTAGTACACTCACTACAGGACATGTCCCACCATCATAACCAATCATCAAATAAAATTATTTCGACGCGTCGACGTTACATTAGGTAACGTCATACCTAACGGTTTAAGCCTACTCAGGCACTAACCAGCATTTCATGGCATCAGGGCATATTAGGGTCCGTCTTTTCTAGGTACTTATTACTCCACTAAGTTAATAAAGGAAGTGAATTGTTCGTTAGGTGGTTTCGGAAGACACTCAGTGTGTTCCGGACCTCGTTCCGGACATGCCCCGCGGTCGAATCAACATTTGCCGACGGATCGAATTACCGCGGCGCGTCAACGTAACGTAATTGATTCACCGTCCGGCGGGCGCCAGCACTCCTTTTTGTCTCCATTCCGGAAAAAAAATGCGAATTTCACCACTAATTCAATATCCGCACGCTTTCCGGTACTTTCCGCAGCGACACGGAAAAATAAAATCGGTTTACTTATTTTGCATATTTTAAATAATATTTTTAGTGCCTGCGAAAAAACAGAATATGGAAACGCTATAAGTGAACAGCTTTATTGGCGTTAATTTTATTTTTTAAGTATATTTATTGCATGAACAGTCAAAAAAATTATATTACACCGACTAATCGCAAGAGCGTATTTCCGTAAAACACATATTTAATCCAGTTACTTTATACAGTCACCGAGTGCGTCATATCTGGTAGTTGTGTGTATTTTACTGACTTGTTTATGTTGTCGGCCCAAATATGTGACCAAGTATAGTTGAAATGTTTTAAACGGATTCTTTACAACTGCAAAACATATCTTAGTAAAACTGCAGTGTTCTTTTTTTACGGCTACCGCTAATTAATAACAAACCATAACAGGTAACAAAACATTGGAAACAAATAACTAACGTCTTCTCTAAGACACAAAGGTTAGGTAAAATTGAAGCACTGGTGATAATGACACTTGGATGTTGAAAGCAGTATCACCGTACTTAGGTAAGTAGATCGTCGGCGCTTAGTGACACAAGGCCTTTCTTGATGAGTTAAAAGCTTTTGCAATTTCAACCTTTTGATTTACGGATAATGGGAGGTATTTGTTAGCAATTTTTTGGCTTGCTTGTTTTGTTTTCTGGGCGGAGAATGCACACAATCGCATTGTTTGACGCACCCTTTACCTTAAACTAGCCCAGTTCAAATAATTTCAACTATATGTGACCTTCAGGGGCAAACGCAACTTTGACTAAAATGGAAAATACTACTAGATTTTCGGACTTTTTTTAGTTTTAGAAGTTCAATAAAAAAACCTGTTGTTATGAAACGTTGAAAGTATATTAAATTTCGAACAATTTGAGCTACCTTGTATCACCGTAAGTCTTAAAGTTTTTGAGAAACGATGATTCCAAAAGTTCTCTTTTTCATCAATTTTGAATTTAGCAAACATTCTCAGCTTGATATCTCCTCAACTAATTATGGCAAGAAAAAAGTTCACTAATGACGTTAAAGCGCTTTCGTCTAAATGCAAAATGGGTACAAAATTATCTAGTTCTAAAAAATTCGGAATCACAAAAGTAGAAGTTAGTTTTACATAGAAAACGCAAGATGTGATTTAAAGTTACATTTTTTGGTATGTTGTAGAGGAGGATGAAAAATAAAGTTGTACTTCCGGCGTAATACGTAAAAAACTACGATACTACTAATTGACTTTTTTTTTACTTTTTGAAGTTTATTTAAAAAAACTACAGTTTTTGTCATTAGTAGCTATAACATTTTGAAAAAATATTCATAATTCATAATTCATAATTCATTTATTTGCATAAAAGGAGTTACATAATGATGGTAAATTTTTAAGTTTAAAGTACATCCTATTAGCTATTAAATTTGAAACAATTTAAGCCACCTTGCATCACCGTAAGTCTTATCATTTTTTAGTTATACGAGGCAGCAAAGATAACTTTTTTTTTAACAAATCCAAATGTTCGGGTTTAGCTAATATTGGCGTAACTGTTCATGCTAAGGAAAAAATGGAAAAAAAAGGAAAAAAAATGCTCCGGAACACTATTGTTCCGTGATGGGAAAGACATACAAAATAATACTTACATTTAAAAATCGTAAGTAAAAAAAAAGTAAGTATTATAAAAAGTTGCGAAGTGAGAAATATTAATTTTGAAAAGCTTTATCTTAGAAACTATTGCGTAGACTCATATTGTAGCAAATCTACTAGTCTACAGTAAAAACGCCTTGAAAAGGTACTGTCAAAAACTAGTCCTTTAGGGTTAAAATCACCATAATCTAAGAAAAATCCTAAATTACACACATACCTACTTGGATTATTCATCGCGCCATCGTTATAAACAAATCTGCAAACAATCAGAACTGCCGGATTTGGAACATACGAGCCCATACAATAAAATGATAAGGTACTTAACTGGATTATTTTAGTATAGTATTAAATTATCACTGCAACTGCTACTCCTACAATATAACGTGAGAACAATGAAAACTTTTTGGGATATGTTTTTGTAATTTATTTGACTCGAATCGAAATCATATTGAATATTTTTGTTTATCAACTTCTCCACCACTACCTACAAAGAAAATAATTATTTTCCTCTAGGCTCTGTATTTTGAAGTTGCATGGTTGTAAAGTACAAGTAGAGGCACCGAGATACATGAGTGTCTGAAGCAGGTCCGTTACGCGACACTCTCCGTATCCATGTGCATATTCACCTCAAAATGCACAAGATATTCCTGTAAATAAATGTATTTCAAAACTCTACCTTACAGCATTATCATAAAGCTGAAATCCAATTGACATGTAAACTTTAGATTGGAACTTGTGTAAGTTATGAGAAGTCGTGCAATTGAACACCACGCGACGTGGAAACAGATACGCGACAAATGTACAGGAACGGTACTGAATGATTTCACTGGCTGGAAGCACTCAAAATGTTGGTTGCATTTGTGTTGTTTTATACAGTCCTGGTTATGTTGGTTATTTTGGGGAGAAAGATAGAAAATACAAAAAATCATTGAAAATATTTTCATGTCTTTTTAGTTAATAGTATGTAAGATAGGTAGGTATAATAATAGTTATAAAATCGTATAATCATAAATTAGTAGAGTACATAGTTCCAACTTTCGTTTCCAAAAAAATATTTAAAAATAAAGAACCACATATTGGATTCATAGCAATTTTGCGAAAAAAGGCAGCGTCTCTGCTAGACAGAACGAGAACAACCCTAACAGCAAAAAGATGATTATCCTAAAGATGATTGAAGATGATTACTGTATTGAATGAAATAATTTTAAAGTTAAATCTAATATAGTCTTTGCATCATAACATTATTTTAGAAGATATACTAACAATAATAAAATGATATCTTAATAAAATATTTGAATAAGGGACGCGGTTACATAAGGTGTTTGGCACTTTTTTAATGTGTTGTACCTTCACCAAGGACCGGTACCCTTCAGTGGCCATCACAAAGTGATGACATCAAATATAGCAATCAGAAATTGCGTAATTCAACAAAGTACGTAATAAACATGATGCCATATCAAAATAGAGAGTGGAAAAACTACGAACTCACCTGGGAGGGGAGGGCAAGCAATATTGCAGGAGTCGATTTAAACAACGAGGTTTCAACTCAATCCTGCCGTGTGGAAATAAAACAGTTTCAAATGAAACGGGCCAGCTAATTCCCAGGACAAAGCAACAAGGTGGGCTGGGAAATGATATAGTTATGACTACTGTCTTTGCCTGTGTCGATAGAGGATAGGATTAACGTTGAGTGTAATCAAAAGTGCTCGAGAGGAGGCCTGTGCCCAGCAGTGGGACTAATATAGGTTGCATTTTTATTGTAATCTAAAGAGTAAAACATATGTTACATATTTTATTTTGATTACATCGACGTTAATAATACTTAAGAATTTTTTCAATATTGTTTAATACATTAATATTAATTATTGCGAGCCTGCACCTAAGAAATGCCGTAGCACAACTTACTATGAAATTGAATAACGAATACATACCGTGGACACAAATACAAGCTCTTATGTCGAGCAGACTAGTAGCTCTTGATAAATGCCCGGGCGTGAGACCCATTGGAATTGGGGAATGCCTAAGAAGAATACTCTCTAAATGTATGATTTTGGCAACCCAATCTGAAGTCACCGAAGCATGTGGACAATGGCAACTCTGCAGTGGCCTCAACTGCGGCATCGAAGGAGCCATACATGCAATGAATGACACTTTTGAAAATAAATGTCAACCAAGCTCGGAATGGGGAATGCTCCTCGTTGACGCAAATAACGCCTTCAACAGTGTAAATAGGCAGCTTGCTCTCTGGCAGGCCAGAATATACTGGCCACATTGTGCTCGTTTCTTGTACAATACATATAATGGCCATGCAGAGCTTGTCATTCGAAACTCAGACACAAGATTGTATAGTAAAGAAGGCGTAACCCAAGGAGACCCACTGGCTATGCCACTATATGCTCTTGCAACATTACCCATTATCAACAAACTGAAAAAAGAACAGAATACATTCCAGGTATGGTACGCAGATGACTCATCGGCACAAGGAAACTTCAAAAGCCTTCGTAAATGGTGGGAACAGATCTGCAACATAGGACCGGCATATGGATACTTTCCTCAACCTAAAAAGACAATCCTTATCGTATCTGAAATGGACAAAAATAAAGCACAACAGTTTTTTAAAGGAACTAACATTACTGTCACCACAGGTTCCTCCTTCCTTGGCAGTTACATAGGCAAGGGAAAAGAAGACTTTATAAGAAATAAAGTGAAGCAATTTATCTCAATAATTGAGAAATTAACACATATCTGTAAAAACTCTCCCCAAGCAGCCTACACAGCACTTATTAAAGCCGCCCAATTCAAATGGTCATTCCTACAACGTGTAATCGCTGATTCTAACGAACTTTTTGAACCGCTGACACATTCACTCCGGACAAATTTCATGCCAACTCTGATGGGTAGTGACATCACTGCTGACGAAGCCGATCTGTTCTCCCTTCCCGTGCATAAAGGTGGCTTGGCAATATCTAATCCATTCACCGAGAATAACTTGAGCTACAAAACCTCAAAAAAAAGGCTGTTCAACGCTCTCATCAGCTCTTATCGGGACACAACAAGTAGACCTCGCCCAACACAATAAATCTTTGATTGACGCACGTAAAGAAAGCCGAACGATGAAAGAAGCTCGTGACAACGAACTTTTAGACACGATATTAGCCAAACTATGCCCTAACAAAAGAAGAGCTATAGAAAGATCAATCGCATCGAAAATGAAAACAAAGTCTTCCACCTGGCTATCCGCTATACCAACGAAGAAAGATAACTTCGACTTGTCCCCTCATGAATTCAGAGACGCCCTGGCGATACGCTATCACAGAACCCCAATCTCAATGCCACCATCATGCGATGGATGCGGCAATAGCCAATTTAACACCGACCATGCACTCTGCTGCAAGACTGGGGGGCTAATTTCAAGACGGCACAACGAAATACGAAATCTATTTGGTGAACTATGTCAGCAAGCATGGAACAACGTCACAATAGAACCTATAATCACAGAAGGAGACCTTGGATTACGTGGTGACTTATCTTGCCGTGGCGTATGGAATGCTCAGAGGGAGGCGTTGTTTGATATCCGTGTCGTAGACACTGACGCTCCCTCTTACATTTCACGTGATGTCACTTCTGTACTTAAATCTGCTGAGACTGAAAAACAAAGAAAATACTCTGCTGCATGCGAAGCGAAACATGCTACGTTCACCCCTCTCGTGACTTCCGTCGATGGCGTATTCGCACCACAGATGAACTCCTTCGTCAAACACATAGGCGAAGCCCTCGCAGACCGCTGGAATAAATCGCTGAGCACGATACTAGGTTGGCTTAGAACAAGAATATGCACTGCTATAATTCGAGCCACCAGCATGTGCATACGAGGCACACGTCACAAATTCAAACCTGCAGCGAAACTGCTGGGGTTTGACGACGGAGCAGCCATTCCCAACACCAGCTAAACTTCATTTACTGACCATTATTATTACTACATATTCGTATTGCCGAGATGTGAATTATTGTTACCTATTTATTTTGTTATTTTTATTACTTTTTATAAATAAATGATTTATATTTTTTGTTTAATACATTTACAGTTGGGATATATGTCAAATTAGAAGAACTGATTAATAAGTGACTAGCAGCAGGCAAAATAAATTACTTACTCGATTAAGTTATTTGACAAATTTATTTCAAATATAAACTTCCACTTATAAAAAATGCCACTTTAGGTAACGCCACAAAATGAAATTATAAGCTAATAAAAATATATAGTATTTTATGAGCCGTGTGTCCCTTAAGTCCCCTTGCTAAGATTTAGTATGAAGATTTTATCCGTCTTAAGAAGTTTTCAATATGTAATAAACTAAACTGAGGACGGATGTGACCTTATTTTCTGCCTTTCATGTCTAGTTTTACAGGTGCATTAAATATTAATTCTAATGCTAAGTGGTCGGACCCGATAACTCATGTAAATAGGTTTGTGGCGTAAATAAAGTTATTCTTTAAACGAAAGTTTATCTCGCCTCGTTAAGGTTAAATGTAGGTTCACACCTCATATACCTGTCGTGGCTTTTTGAGGCAAATGTGATAATCTGATAATGTGATGTGAGCGAAAATAACAGAAAATGAATAACAGTTTTGTATCGAAAACCTAACAGGTTTAATTGAATGAACTACATTATTTTAATAGTCGTAAATTATGTTAATACCTAATTTAACATAGTATGCGAAAATTAAAATTAAAGTTCATAGCTTAATGGGTATATTGAAGTTACCTGAGTTCTCATAACTTTTACGTGTTTAAAAACTTATGAGACTTATGGTGGTGGTTCTCACTGGCTGGTTTTCTATTCAACTGATTATGCTCACTAGTAAATGATTTACCAATATGTTAAGCTACTTTAATACCTTTTTGCATTTTTTTTAATATCTCACCAATCTAAAAACAATTGTAATCGCAGTCGATATACGTCCAACTGCTAGGCATATGCCTCATATCATACACAAAGGAATTTTGAGCTATACCTATACGGTTCCTTGTCCCCACAGTGGTTAGCGAGTCACGGTATTATACTTCATGTACACATAATTATTTTCTTTTGCTAAACAATATGGCACTATCATCTTTCTAAACAGCCAGCAACTTAAGTTTCGCTTAATAAGGCAAGAGCCCGAGTCTTTAGTCGCATGCGCATCGATTACGCTGTTTTGTTTGACTTTTGCCCGCCCGTGGAGGGCTGATCACGAAACTAATTATATCTCGGGGCGCCGGACGGTCTTACTCAGCTTACTCTTATACGTAACACATACCTATATTATATCCTGCGAAATATACGAGTAATAGGGAAGACAATAATTAAACATGATCTCTTCACTTATTTTTTGATTATTTAACGGACCCCGATTGCGAGCAGTTGCTGAAGATACAGCCCGGATAGGTTTTATGATAAATGATAATTCATGAAAATTAACTAGACGGCAAGTTTACTTAACGCGACTGATTTTTGAGTTGTAGTTTCTATTTTAAGACTCATATCCACCAAGATGGAAAGGATACTTGACTTCATTATTGACTTTTGTATTGGTCTCATGTAGACATTTTGATACAACATCATCATCATAAAATATCACCAAGCCAGAAACCATTTCTTTGTTAATGCACGAAACTTACGGTTACGAAAAAGACATAAAAAGTAATTTTAAAGATAAGTATTCCAGTTTTTAAATTGTACCGCATATCGAGAATATTTGTTAATGCTTTACTTGCTTTCTACTAATGTAAAACCTCGAATGTGTGGATCCTAATAGAAACGATAGTACAAATATGCGCACTCGAAAATGGAATCATTTATTTATTAGTATTTACTAACTTGTTGCATCTTTTGATCAAATTATTTGATTAACCAAGTGGTAGCAAAATACGAATTTGTTGATTTTTCGTTTCCATTTTCTCTGCCGTTTTCTTCAGAGGGGCCGGCGCCTGTGTACCCGCTCGAGGGAACGAATGTTCTATCTAATTAACTTTATCATAAAGCGCAGGTATTACCTTGTCGGTGGAATGGACGGTTTAATCGAGAGCGCAGTTTTGAAATATCGTGAGATTTTAAACTTTAGTAAAATTTTACAGAAATTAATGTTGTGCCTTCGATCTGATATTGTTATACAACTATAGCGATTTATTACGCAAATATTTTAATGGGGCTCTAACAAAAGTTTATAAAAGACGAAGCCGAGAAGTTTAGAAAAACTTAAACATATCCTAACAGTGCCGAACGAGTGAACTTCAAAATTCCAAAATAGGGGAAGGAAATTTTTCCTGCATATAATCATCACTCACAAAGACTTAGCTGACTACAACTTACCTACTTACGTTACAGATAGTGTGAGTACTGACAGTGCATTAATACATTTTCATAAAATAATTTCACATATATATATACCAGAAAGCTAAAAACAGATACCTTATTGCATCATCTGTAGTCTTGAAATAAGCAGTACAGTTCCTAGTACAAATAAAGCCAACACACGACAACGACACGACGAGCGCAGAGTAACAGAGTTATCTCGAACGGACGCGATGGCCACAATAATCGTGGGCCAGTAAACGGCCACAAGTCTCTTACTACTACTTACCTACCACTCATCTCAAACCCTCTAGAATTGTTATATCCAGAGAAGACAAGCATCTTTACGTTATGAGGGATCATACTAACACTAGTTCGTTTTTGTGAAGCGCTATGTAAGCTGCAAGAGTACAGGCAGTAACTGGTGCCGCCGTCGCCAATCTGCTAAGTGAGTTATTTCACACGACACTAGTGCAGCCGATGATTTTTGGGATACGTAGTCGACCTATTTCGACGAATTAGGGTCGGAACCAATCGGTTTACTTTCAGTGCCACACCTGGTGTGACATCTCGTTTTGAAGGAATCTAAATTTAGCATTTACTTACTTTTGTTAGTTGACGAAAATAAGGTAGTAAATTTATACTTTGGAAGAAGATAGTATCCGGGCGGTATTGTGTAGTTATCGTGAGGCATACCAAATGAATGATTCAGCTAAATCATTAGTGGTAGCTCTCCGTAATTTAATTTATTTAATTTAATACAAAAACACGTTTACATTACAGTAAAACTAATGCGCCATGAAACTAGGGAATACATAATTACAGAACAACAACGAAATAATAAATAGCTAATTTACATAACATACATATTTTATAGTAATTTGATTTAATAAACTGATGATCCACTTTTTAGGTATAGACCAGTAAACCAAATGCGCTGAGATCGCCCTCTCGCGCTGTAAGCTTATACTTTGGCCACAATTTCTAATAAATGTCTTTTCTTAGACATATATACTATCGCAATAAGCCAAAACATAGGGATATTTTAATGGTTACCTACGTCATATTTCAGCCCCATAGAATTTTATTTAATTTAAACCAGACAATCTTAACTTAATTCATCAGGATAGTGGCCACAAGAACACAGCGCCATTCCGTGAATGGTCCCCGTCGGACCGGCCGGAGGTCCGTAGCGATTCACTTAGTAAGATTAGTTCGGACTCCTTCGAAGGTTTACACCTCGGAACGCGTCCAACATTACCAACACCCTAATGCGCTTGGGAAATCTATAAGGTGCAATTTACACGTTCCGTGGCACGGATAAGATGTATTGTGAAATGTAATTGTATGTAAATAGCTCTGAAATGAAAACGTGTTGTTTTTTGATGCAATATAAGAGTTGCACCAATAATAATCATTACTAACTAATCAAACGACTTACTAAAGATGTTTCATGCATCGGTTAACCAAGAGTGTATCAAAAACCGCGATTTCCGTTGAAACAGAGTTTTTCACATACAAAATATAACCGATTGCATTCCTTGAACATGGACCTATTATACGTGGGTTGGTTTATTTAGTAATCTATCAAAATTAATTTATGCCACTGTATCAGAATAGTAGTTTTTCTACTCCAGCACTTATATCTGTCAATTAGATGACTGACAGCGGTCAGCGATATTAAAAAAGTACTCATTATAACGTTGTCTATGGTATTCCATGAACACTGCTCATATGGATTTTAATACAATATATTAGCACAGTTGTTTTTTTTTATTTTATAGTGGGCATACGACTTGTTCGACATTCTGCCACCTTTCAAGATTTTGCTTTTTTCGCTATTTTAGCTGTCTTAGAAAAAGTAGCGTATGCAACAGCTCATAATTGGTTCTTAAAATTCTCGGGTTTATCATTACAAAACTCGACTTCGTCTCGTTTTGTAACGGCGACCCTCAAGTTTTAAGAACCCTTATTATTTTAATGTTGCTTAAATTACTATTATGTGATTATATAATGCCTAATTATTTACAATTACATACGCTGCTTTACAACACGTATCATGATCATGATACGTTCAAACCGCATGTATTTCGACCCCCATTACGACTTTTATGAATGAAAACTTTTCTGACATTGACAATTTTTGACATTTATATTTTTAAAATTCAGAGACAAACTACACGTGGCCCAAATTTTTATATCGTTCGATATCAAATACCGTGCGACATGCGTGCGACATTGTTTGCAATTGACACTTCGTTTCGAACTAAACGTCATCTCGACTGATATTAGAATACAGGTCAATTCCTTGTTTGTCAGAGATGTTCGAAAATAGAAAAAATTATATTATCGAAGTCGATAATATTATTTAGCTGTAATAACATCATCTTCGCAGATAAGATTTTTTTTGTTACAAAAATGTTTATTATTATGAGGTAAATAAAGACCCCCATGTGGTTTTTGCACGTATTATTGATGATATGAGGGTAGGTACATTTAAATATTTGAAGACTGTATTTCAGTCACAGTCGGTTTTCTAGAAAGAAGACAATACCTTGAACTTGCTGTAAGTTCAACAAAAACGCAATTATAAAAACTAAATTCCCCACACAAAACTAATGCATTCAAACGCAAGGGAAAGAACGCAGACCAATTTCCAAGAGGCGATTATAAATAACCTAAGCGACCCAAAGATAGCTCAGCTCTAATCTTGGAAGTTAAAAATTAAATTTTACCAATAAAATTCAACGAGAGAATGAATCTACGGGCGAAGTTTTAGCTCTCATCTGAGATAAGACCGCGCGTCTAGGCTAGTTTCTATCGAGTGTGGATTATTACAATCGGGGAGTTATTAAGGAGGGTGCTTAGTTTAGAACATCCGTCTTACAAAGGAAAATCGCTTTGATGTCAGACTTGAGTGGTTTACAGGCGAAACAGTTCACGTTCATCATTTGTTTCAATGTATCATTGAGACGTAAAAGCTTAGTATGAAGAAAACGGCCCATTTACAGACAAACTTGGAACTTATTGCACTAAGTTCATAAGAAAATAATAAAAGTATCAGTGGCTCGTGGAGATATCGGAATCGAACAATAGACGTGAAACTTCGACCTGCACTGGAGCGATGCTGGACTAACTCTTATTGCAAACTCGCGCGACCCGCTACTTAAACGTCAACAATCGTATGTAAAGGTGGGTACAGACAATAACATTTTATACACACAATGCCTGAATGGTATTATCATTCATCTAAGTAACAACGTAGTACGATTTCTGGTGATGTGGATTTTACTAGTATTACGGTCGCGGTGTTTAATTTGCGACCGATTTCCTGAACTTTTCTTCTGAATTTCAATACTGTTTGACAGAACTGTTTATTATACGGTACTGTACCAAAAAATATTGTATATTATACGGTACGTCAATTTCTAAATGAAGGCATATAACGGGCCATATGAACAGTCTTAATTACTCCCGAGCCTGAACAAAAACCTAGATATTGTCTATTTCATAGAGTAACAAGTAATTTTAAAAATAAGTAAAAAACTTACTTCTTCTATGTTGTGTTTCTTCTACGTGACATATTCAGATAGACAAAAGACCTCTTGCGCCAACCGGGGTCAGCCAACTAACCCAGAGTTAAGCGTTTATTTCATATGGAATTTTATACACGTGTATTCCACTCGATACATGAAACGCTTTACTTTTTTTTTACCTAAGTATATGATTTTACAAGTACCTAGGTACCTATAAACTGTTGTGTACGTAGCTTTACAAGTTCATAAATACGCTTAAAGTTGCCAACGTATTGAATATAAAGAAGTGAGTATCTTTGTTGTTGAAGTTTTTTTTCCATTCGACTAAGTGTAAGATAATGTTATGAGTTAGAACCTATATCAACAGCTTGGAAACAATTATCGATTTTATACGTCGTACTCATTGAGTAGCTGCCACCTGCTAGCTTCGAGATATTCGAAAAACATAAATTGAACACAAATTTCTATGAATGTTTCTATGAATCCGATCTCATTTTTTGGATGATTGTAGCAGTTAATTGACGATTTTCCAATAAATCTCAAGAAATTCTGGGATAATTTATTTAGGTGTAGGTTTAGGATTATGGTTTAGCCTGTGCATTGTTTTTGTTGAGTAATTTCGACGGTTACCGTCGTGAATCGGGTGGCCTATTATGGCGTTTGCTGCGAATGCATGTGGTTTGGATCCTGCCCTGGGTAATAAAGGCCTTACCGCGGTGGCAAACTAGCATACGGCCCGCCTCATGGAAAGCGGTCACCGTAGCCTATGGACGACTGCAACTCCAGGGGGCAGACCCATTAAAATATTCTACACTCTTTTTTTGAGGAACCCCATACTGTAATCTTTCGGGATACCCGCGGCAGGGACCTCATTCCACAGCCGGAGCGTCTGTGGGAGGAAATTCCTCTGAAATCGCGCAGTGCACGACCATTTTGCTTAAAAGACATCCATTTCAGTTTATAATCGTCAAAAATTATTAGTTACTTTGTGTTTACAGATCTCGATAATCACAAAATGCATTTATTGCCTTTAGCTATACGTGGTGTTTACTGTCCATATATTTATTATATTCACGGTTCATACACAACAAAAGCGTGACTAACACCGTTAGCTGTCGCCGTATTAATTTGGTAGATATCAGGTCAGTCAAAAGGAGGCCACACTGATAGGTACACATGCATTAAATCGGCCGGACTCACATTGTTACGTTTTCAATACCTACCGATGCATGCTCGTAGCTCAATAACGGAATCTGACGCCAGGGTTGATGTTCCTATGGAATAGCGATGAAGCGCCGCAAAAGAACTGATCAGAGCGCTCTGAACGTCGTATAACATTTCCCTATAACAATATAATAGATGGTTTCTGTTCTGAATAAAATGTACCTGCAATAGTACCTTCCGCAATGGAGGCAGCAAAAATATCTGACACAATCTTATTTGTAAATCGGCTCAGTAGCTATAAGGCTACACTCTACAGTGGAATACACCCGCTTACATAGATTGCTAAAATCATAACATTTATAATCCTTCTAGTCATCGGGTAAAAACTAAAAATATGTACTTAGGTAACAACAGGTAGGATGTCATGTCATATAGGTAGGTACATTGGGTCACACGAGCCATAGCTTGGCCGGCTGTAAGCGTTGACAACACACAAGGAGTTCATCGTTTCACATTCACATTCGGTGCATCACTGATGCACCGGCTATGGGTTGCCGACAGATAACCAAAGGTTGCGACAATCGGCCGAGTTCAACTTCAGTCGAGCAAAGGCATTATACCCTATTTGAATAAATTTGCTTGATCGATATAATACGCTGGGTCACACGAGCCGTAAGCTCGCTTGGTGTCGACAATACCCGACCAGTTAATTTGTCAGCGGCCTCTGTACTGACAGTGATGCACCGGCTATGGACGCATGCCGATAGAATTACCAAAGGTTGCGACAATCGGCAGAGTTCCACCTTAGGCGAGTAAAGGCATTAATACCTAGGTAATTATTTATTATATGTTGCTACTAGCTTTTTCCCGCGGCTTCACCCGCGTACTAAATATTTTCAACCGTAACGTAATTTCAAAATCAAGTTGGTGGTGGCTTTCATTCGTTATAAAGAACCTCTTGAACCCTTTGATATGTACCGACCGAGGTTTATTACAATCAAAACTCTAGAAATTCAAGTTGGCGGTTGTTTCTCACAATTTTGACTTCTGATTCGTTATAAAGAACCTATTGATTAATTGAACTCTGTGATATACCCGTATACCTACCAAGTTATATTACGATCAAAACCCTAGAAATTCAAATTGGCTGCCGTTTCTCACAAGAAAGAATCTAGCGGATTCTCAGATATTGATTTTCATCACGATCAGATCATAACTGAAGAAATTTAGGATGGCGGCCGTTTCTCACAGTTTTGACTCCAGATTCGTTGTAAAGAACCTCTCGGATCTTCTTTCTTATCTCGATTGGTAGGTGATTTCTGAAAATACTTTCTTAATGCACCCCTACACCTTAATAAGAAACCTACGTTCCAAATTTCTAGAAACAGAAATAAACATCAGAACGACACCCATATTGACATTTGGAGATTTCAACCACATCGCAGCCCAACAGGGAAGATGGTATGTTACGTCCACCTAGTTGGATTTTAAAATGGTTGTTTTTTTTAAGTGACCGACGCGATAAACCATAAAAACGATAACCATGTTGTTTTTTTTCTTTGTCACCCCTTTTTCCCCTCTTAGGGGTTGAATTTTCAAAAAATGTAATGCACATCTTAACCATATCTTTAGAAATACTCTTATGTAGTTTTGAATGAAATACATAGTTTACTAATCATGTTTCCCCGTACAAACTCCGTACCCTCATTTCACCCCCTTTGGAGGTGAATTTTGAAAACTCCTTTCTTTGTGCACCCCTACGCCTTATAAGGAACCTAAGTGCTAAATTTGGAATTTCTAGAACCAGAAATAAACATAAAACGACACCCAAATTGATATATTTAGATTTCGATCCCATCGCACCCCAACAGGGGAGATGGTATTTCACGTTCACCATGTTAGACTTTAACATCGTCGTTGTTTTCGTAATCAGCGACCCGATAAACCATAATAACGATACCCATGTTTTTTTTTTTTACTTTTTCACCCCTTTTCCCCCTTTTAGGGATTGAATTTTCAAAAAACCTGAAACACGTGCTAACTTATTTATCTTTATAAATACTCCAGTAAAGTTTCAAATAGAATAGTCCAACTAATCTTGTACCCAAATCACCCCCTTAGGGGTAAAATGTTGAAAAATCCTTTCTAGTGCATCTGTAGACTTCATAAGGAACCTACGTGCCAAATTTGGAATCTCTAGGACCAGCAGTTTGGGCCGTACGTTGATATGTCAGTCAGTCAGTCAGTCAGTCATTCAGTCAGTCTGTTTCCTCTTTTATATATATAGATGTCCATGGGCGGCGATGACAGTTTCGCATCAGGCGGCTCGTCTGCTGGTTTGTTACCTTTTTCATTTAAAATAAATTTCCTTTTTGACCTAACTTGCCTGATCGATATCATATACACTGGATTAGACGAGTCGTATGCTCGCCTAGGTGTAATAGGGTAGGTGTAAATAGTTGTCTCACCAACCAGTTCATTTGTCAACGGCTTCTGTGCCGACAGTGACACACCGGCTATGGGTTGTCGGCAGATTACCAAAGGTTGCGATAGATGACCGAGTTCCACTTCAGAGGAGAATACAAAGACATTGATTAATTAACAAATTTAACTAACAAAATATATACAGTAAGTTTAACTTACCTACCTACCTACCTACCTCTACCTGACTTAAATCTAAAATAGGTCCTTTAGGCATTGTACTTCGGATGCAGGCTGCATTTCCTCGTTGTATCGCAATGCTGATATGTTGTGCGAGGAAGCCACCAGCTCTTCGGTCACCAGTTACATCAACCAGAAGTTTCGCGATTTCTACAAAAAAAAACTTGCGGGCGCTGGGACCCTATGGACCTGAAGTTTAGACCCCAAATGGTACAAAATGGTACTCTCTGCCCAGGCTCTTAAATTTATATAATTTTAAAATTTCGGCGTTTTCAGCCGCTCCGCCCGCTTTTACATTAGTTCGTTAGATGTGGGACGATGCCAAGATATTGATTGGGACCTAAATAGGCTAGATGGTTTAGATTTTATTTAAAAGGATGGTTCAGGTTTTGTTGTAGATTTTATTGTTTTATTATAAAGGCTCCTAGATACTTAATGGAATATCAACCAATAACGTGATGGTAGCGGTTGTAGTTTGTTTAAAAAAGAACGATATTGCCAATAACATGTTTAATGTTTGATATGGTTTTAATGATATAATATGCAGTAACAACTTAATAATACCATAGAGATAGGCTAATCAAATCACATAAAAGTAATCAAGTTTCAGTGGACATTTAGCAATCACGGGGTTTTAATATTATATCATAACTATATATATTGATAATGCAGTAACAGGTTGCTAGACCATCGTTCACATGAGTCGTGAACCCATTTCGCATCGTTGACATCTAAACTGTTCTGCATTGCCAAACTTTTGTATTGCTGTTCATGTTCTAAATAAATAAAAATAAACAATAAATAAATCCCACGCGACGTCACCACACATTACTTTAAATTAAGTAATTTAGTAGGCATTGGCTCGATTCCCGTCAGCTTCCCCTGTGTAAGCTAATCTAGCTACCAATATTCCTTAAATACTTAAAGAAAAAGCCGACCAAATCGGCCGTGGCTTGCCCATATAACATTTTTACGCTCCGCCACTGCTTTATAGTCTAACTCATGTTTTACACGTTCATTAGTGTTTACAGGGTCTTACTTAGTATGTAATAAGCTTTAAATATAACTGTCCAGCATTCCCTCCAAATATTACATTTTACGTCGCCGCCAAGTACATGAATGCACAAAATCAAACAAAAGGCCATTCCGCATACCATAAAAGCCTATTTTCAAATAACATTACACGTCGGTGGGAGCTCATGAAAATTCACAGTGGAAAAAACGTAAGCTTAATATGTAAAAGTGCAGTGTATACGGTGACAGTAAATTGAATGAGCCGGGCGCGGTGTTTGCTGCGCTCATCAATCATCCCCGTATGGATTTCGTTTTAATGCGGCGTCATCGTTGTCTCGTGGCCGCGCGTCACGCTCTGCGGATATTGTTTCACGGGACCCGATTTTACGCTCAACCTCAACTTTACAATGGTGGTTGTTCGTGAAAGATGGGGTTTCCCTCGTGGCGGGTGGGTAAAGATATAGTCTGGTATGAATTTTGTTATGGACTTCTTGCTGCAGGTCATTTTCCGCGCATATTGTTTTAAGGGACGCTCAACCTTAACTATATCGAAGGCATGCGATAAAAAAATCACACGCGCACACCCAACTCGCTTCATACGTTTGAGAGCTATAGTGCCAAAACTAGACACAGATACACGCGTGAAACTTTTAACTCCCCTTTTTTTCGATGAGGCTTAAATACTACGGCATCGGTTGCAGCAACGGTAGCCTGCCAAAGTATAAATTATTAATATAAATCGGGTATGCAATTCTGCAGCTGATTGTACCTACATATTTGTAGGGCACAGATACCGTACTACGGCCATTTGACAAAAGAACATCCTTTTCACACTGACTTGCTAGTAAAGCACGAATGCTTTATTGTCGGACATCGCGTGCTAGCCCAGTGGAAGTTAAAACGAGAAATAGTCAAACAACGAAGTGACCCTTCCTTGGATGCAATAGACGTGAGCACGGCAGGTAGGACAAACAAATTCTCGCCTATTGTATTTTGTGGATGCTGCAAATTAGATCCCCATTCGTGGAGGCTGACTTTGACCGGTGATACGTGGAAAGAGAGCTTAGCGATATTTTTAATGTAATGATAAAATAAATAGTTTTAGCTAGTTGGGCGTGATATAATTGTTCCATATGTATTGTGAATTCCAGACACAACGATAATTTAACTGTTAAAACTAGAAACTTTACACTCAACTACAATCTACTACCTCAAAGTCCTAAATACAAATAAATCACTTTGATTCTACAAATTATGAATCTTAAAATGAAATACAGTTGAATCTCGATAGCACGAACCTCAAGACAAACGCTTAGTTCGTGTTATCGAGTTTCCGCCTCATAGAGGTTCCGACTTTCAGAGGTTGATTTTATTTTATTTCACAATAAAGTTATAAGTGACATTACAGTTAAACACCAATGCGTCACAAGACTTAGACTATTACTATTACTAATCGATTATGGTCTTCTTCTTCTACCTAGCGTTATCCCGGCCTTTGCCAGGGTCCGCTTTCCTACATCCTCTCCTCCACTTTGCACGATCCTGGGCGTCTTCCCTTGTAAGCCCGTTTATGCTCATGTCGGCCTTCACGACATCTAGCCATCGCTTTTTTGGTCTACCGTCAATGCGTCACAAGACTTAGACTATTACTATTACTAATCGATTATGGTAATATTTCATAATAAAATATACCTACTTAGGTAACAAATTAACACAAGAGGAAATTAAATTGGAACAGTTGAGCATCTATCATCCATCGCCTCACAGAATCTCAAGCATTCATTACACAATAAATGATTTGATTCGTGCTTTAAAATTGTAAATATATCTAGTGAGTAAACCGGTCCGCTCCTCGCGTAAGTTTGTAACGCACGTGCGCAGTAATCCACGGTGTCGTCCGACGCCATTGTCCTGCTGTGCCGGGCTTAAGGGCTTCGCGAGCCGACTCCACGGACATTTCGCAAATTAATAACCAATCACGGCGATACTTCGGGAATATTAACGCTGCGGCTTATCGGGGATGTACTCCACGTAGGTAGGAGATTTCTAATTTACATTTTGGAGACGTTTAATACGATCGTATGAAAAGCTGATATTTTTACCGACATAACTATTCGGGTGTCCTAACCTATGTTTACCGAAACGAATGTAAGCTTCAAAGGATGTAAAATAATGTTAAACATCAACATAATGCAATCATAATCAGCCCAAATTAGGTAAGAGGTACAAGTAGGTAATAAGACTAATAAGGTGCAAAGTGTACCTACAGATATTAATGAATTCGGCTGTAGACCATCATCGACATATAAATTGAAAGAGATGTCATATACTCGGCTGCTGCCGCGAAAGCAGGTCGCTGGTTCGATCCCAGCCCCGGGCACTGGGGGCCTTGGTCACTTTTTCTGTAGTAGACATCTCTTTCAATTTATAATTTATATATACTAGTGTGACTCCTTAAAAATATCAATCAAAACATTAATTATAAATAATAAATTATTTAATTCATGCTTTACAACTTCACGTCATCGACATAGTTATAATGTACTTACATATGTAAGTAAACCTTATTGGAAAAAAATAACAAATTTGCTTTAACGTAGTTTAAGATTGCATTGTCCCACATTGTATCACCTTTCAGCGTCTAAAACCGTCATGATAAGGAATATCGGCCCGTGAACGTGACGAATTATAATCTGTGCGAGCCGTAATCCCCTCGCAGTGGCGCGCGGCATGAATCAAGGCTGTACCGATGCACCGCCGTGTTGTTTCTGCTTTCCTGGTGTCGAATGTTTGTTATACCTAACTGGGAAATACTGGTCGTGGTTTTATATGTTTATATATAGTGTGGTCGACCTGTGGCAAATTATTGAATTCAAAGCTGCTCAGTCATATTATGTAGCGTGCAAGTGAGCAGCTGTTCAGCTCATGCTACAATCTTATCTAAACCACGACCTGGACGAAATAAAGTCTGAGCATAATCATGCAAAATATTGTGTCTGTTATATCTAGCTGGGAATTATTGGTGGTAGTTCTCATATGTGTATCTATAGGCGCTATTATCAGGCCAGGTGGACGAAATAAAATTGCCGGTACTTGACAGGAAAATGGTCCTCTAGAAGAGCAGGACGAGTGCTACCAGTAACGCTTGTTATTGTTTACTAAACGTGAGAGAATCGTAAGATTTCGCATTTAAGCTGAGACGGACAGAACATTATGAACGAATGCTTACTTAATACGACTGATGAATTTGACAAAAATGGACGCCACAGCACAAAATACCAATGAGATGATGAGGTTCAACAACTGAAGAAAGATCATAGCCTAGGCCTTGTTGCGATAAAAAACGGAATATTCATAACTCTTCTGCTTCAAACCTTTGATTTTCGTGATAACGATGCAGCATAAGGGTAAACGAATGATGAAACAACTTTTTCCATTATCTAGTAGTAGTAATATCATAAAACAAAGCTGTGACAACATGGTCCAAAAAAGTAATAAAACACATTTGAATACAAAAACAAAGTTAAAGCAAATCTGGCGAGCGGCGCGCAGAATTCGAGGTGTCGGGGCCGGCGTACTCCATTTGATTGGGCATTGTTTCGGGCGGCCCGGCGTTAATACGCTGCACTGGATGCGATGCGAATCCAATTTTGGGCCACGCAACCTGAGCGACCTATCTACCCACTGCTTATGCTCTTATTCTCTTACCTCTCATTCCGATTGTTTAAAAATGAACTTTATTTAGCAAACAACACGATCCCTGTTACAGTATTGCATGAGTATCCGTTACGAGGTTTAGAAAGTGAGTATTAGATATCCTCTGCCTGCTGCGTATTAGTATTCAGAGCGAGAGCGGCCGTACGTGCTCGCGGGGTACGTGACGCGAGCAAACAAAACACGGGCGTACTTGAAATAGACCTGGTTGTGAGATTCCTCAGGCTTTTGTGCCCATTCATTTTCGAAGAAAACTGGACGATGGCCTGGATTCCGGAAACAAGAATAGACTGAAGGCTGTCTTCACAAGTCGTGAGAATATACATGACCTCTCTGTTTGCTTTCACTGTGAACATTGTACGTAATTGACAACGACTAGTATCGGATTTCATTTCAAGTCAAATCAGCGGGTCACCGGAGCATTTCCCCAGAGAATATTGTCGGATCACGGCTAGTCGATTTCAGGTCGCTTTCATCACCCTATTAATCTGATCTAATTTGAATGGGGGGCAGAAAGCATCAGATGTATGTACCGTTCGTGTAGGGCGTCAATTTAATGGAAAAAAGCAATACGCTAGAAAATGTTATCTATGTATCTAACATTAACTATTATATTGAAAGCAAACATATTTAGAATTTAATATTAGCTAGCATAGTATTTTCTTTTTCATAAATATCTCCTCTGCGAATATCGCTTCACCTATATGAAATCGACGCGCTGTCTAGTTCTGAAAATTGGTTTGGAAACTAATTTTGAACAGATCAACGTTCGAATATTTGTAAGACACACGAAAGATAAAGTGCAAACAGCACAGCGAGACGTGCGGGCAGGCACCGGGTCTAACAAGTTCACAATCCGAGCTGGTATAATTGAAACGTCTGCAAGCTCCCGAGACAGAGTGACGTAGATAATAGACCTTATTAAATATGCCGAACCTCTAGGTGGCTGCTGAGAACGGATTGAAAAATAATCCCTTCCGTAGACATTTTTAGAGCCCACGATGCTCGCAGACGGCGGCCCGACCGAGCTAGCGATACCATCGCAGGAGACAGATTGGAATTTAAAATTCGTAAGCCTCCCCCAAATTAACTGACTCAAAGGTATACTGAAAAGATTAAAACGTAAACTGATAAAAAATCTGCAGTTTTTCAGAAATGTTATAACTAGGCCAAACACAATAAATGTAATATCGGATATGACTTACCAACAAACAAAGAGCACGGAAGTTTGAGTATTACCTACTTACAACACACATAGTAAACGTGAAGGTACCCCTATATGAGCCGGGGTTGGTATACAACACAAAGCGCGGTCGGGTTCGAAAATTGTGAGAATCCGTATGACGGAGGCACGACTCAACCGGCGATATTAATCAGACGATATGCAATGCGGGCGCACACGTGCTCAACTTCAAGATTAGAATTTCAGAGCAAACTCGTAACAATAATTGAGTCTGAGGAACTGCAGTTCGACGAACAAGTTAAAGGGACGCGGACCTGGGATCGAATTATATTAAAATCGCCAAATAAACTGAATCGATACAATACTATATGAATATGACTCGATAAGATTTGAATTGCCTCAAATTTTAAAATACAAAAAACGTGCATCTATGTTTAACATCTACTTTGAATTAAGAAAAGTTACAATGCTAATTATCCAACAGTTTCCCCGTCATTATAGGATACGATGGATAAGTACCTTCATTACCTATTGTTCTGCATAGTACCTACCTACCTTGTTTTTTTTTTGTTTCCGAAGTCGATAGAAAGTAAATATGTTTTAAAGCATAAATAGATACATCGACCATATTTCATTAAAGGCCATTTGCGCCGACCAGGTTAGGTCAACTAACCCGGAGTTAGCTATCAAATTGAATACTAAAAACTCGTTGTATCTATTAGTGGTAGGGTAGGGATATTTATATCATGAACATTTAATGAAATTCATATGTGTTGGACACTGGACAACACAATTCTAAACCTGCTATTTCATGAAATTCTGAAGAAAAATCAATTACAAGTATGTATGTATGTATAAGCTTTATTGTACAATAACACAAGAAATACAAGAAACACAGTAACATAGACAATTTGATACAACAAAGGCGAACTTATCCCTATGAGGGATCTCTTCCAGTTAACCTTTGACAAGTAGGTAGGTACTTCGGACAAAGAGTTCTACTACTAGTACTAAAAAATACCCTACAGTCAAAAACTTTTTCACTTCGTATAGATTCTAAAAACACATTTTTGTGTTTTTCTAATTACGTGTTTAAATAAAGCACTGTTTCAATATTAGCTGAAACTTCACATGCTTATGAAGGTTGGATGACAATACAATGTTATGGTATCAAAGTACAGTCAGTGATAAAAGCTTGTATCAAAAATTTATTTTTTGACAAAGAACTTGTAGCCACACAAACTGCCAATCGCACACACAAACTGTTATTGTTGATCTCTTTTTCTTCACGTGTCTTCATCCTATCTCTCGTTAAAACCGTTGTGGTGGCTGCGTATTCGCTCTAGATCACCTGCCTACTGCACCATTAGACCACATAAGACTTTAAACAAAATGAATCATAGTCAATAAAATAAAATAGATATGATTTTCCGTATCAAGGAAACAATAAATAAGATTTTTAACAAAAAAAATAATGTTGATACAAGCTTTTATCGCTGAATGTACTTTCCTTTCCACGGTCAAGTTAAACTCGTCGAGGCAAATATAAGAAAACCAACCACAATGGTATTTTGTTTTTTCATCATCACAAAGTTTTTAATGGCTACCTCCGGTGTCCGTCATCCGATCAGCTCAATGGTACTAAAACATTGTATTGTCATCCAACCGACATAAGCGTTTGTGAAGTTTCAGCTTATTCAATTCAAATAACGGGAAGTTAGTGAAATTCAACTTGCAAGATATGACCCTAGCAAACACACACCCACAAACATACATTGCAAATTAAATAAAAGCTAGTCAAAAAACACTTCTAGTCAAACTTCCATTGAAACTGCTTACTAGAAAACTACAAGGATGCTTGCCATGAGTTACACGCAACTATATTCGATAGCGGCTTCGGCTTTACAAAGTATACCGTCTCGCACCTATCATTACTCTGGCAGCGAGACGGACGTATCCACGAACGCCGCAGTCGCTGTCGAATACAGCCACGTACACGGTACAACTCATGGTAAGCACACTAACCTCGTCATAGACAACTCGTTTCATATCGAGAATACGTTTTGAACAGTCTCCAAAGCCTTTGTTGCAGCCAAGCAATTGTTATACGACTAACAGAAAAACATCTTTTGTATGCGCGTTTCTACAAAATGAGATAAAAATCATTGGAGATGAAGCCACTAGAATAATATTTATTGACATTGAGAGAAATTGCTTGAAGAAAATTTCATCCCGCTTCGTTACTGCGAATCCACTAATTTGCAGGAGTGGCTTTTGTTAGAAAACAAAGATACCTAAAGGGGAACAATGTGGATTAAGATACCATTCACATTTATTTTTTTCTACAACGCAATCAGCAACATCGTTTTCAAATGAGAAAACTATGTGCAAGTCTCGATATGTTGAAAACAGTGTTGCTTTTTATGTTCCCTAAACCTACTTACATATTATTGCTCCAAGCTACTCACAACAAGTACACTTTTGAAAGAAAATGCCATAAATAAAGTGAATAAAAAATACATTTCTGTACCCACGCGTTATGTAAGTAGCATTTGATACCGTTGGCAACCAAATAATGTGTACAAATCATTAGAAGGCAAATATATGCGAGCATTTCCAACAAGTCAACAGCTATTGACGTGTCACTTTGACGTTGCGAGTAGTTTTTCAGTGACAAATTGTCTCGTTAGATACGTTTGAACAAGTGAAATGTTGCAGACATTGATAACGGAATTGCGTTGCATGCAATCGGCGTATAAATAGTTCATATACAAACATGATTAGTCGTTTGTAGTGTTTTTCGAACCATATTAAAACATACACAGTCAATAAGGAGACAAATTCTAACTTGCATTTTGATGTCAAGTCAACAGGTTGTCATTCGCCCGTGCAAGTTGCTCCCGCCACCAATATAATTGTATCAATACGAACAAATACGAGCGAAACTCACAAGCGAACGAGATTTGGACACACAAAATGCGTGCATGCTCTACGTCGAGGCAAGTTACAGAGTAGAATAAAAAAAAACTAACGATGATGTTGATGTCGAACGAGGAGTTCAGCGAAAAATATGGATAATTACGATTTTTCTCCGTCCTATGATGTAGTGGTATATTGAGGTTCGGTGGAAACAACCACAATTAACAAAGCGAACATCACAAAACGGGTTTTTATAATTGCAAGGTGTAGAACACAGAGTTTACACGCTGCCTATTTGTGACATTATGGATATTATATATTTATTTATTTTATTCAAAAAACAGTATACAGCATTACAGTAAAAACCAAAGCACTGCAACTATGAAATATAAAACCAAAACATATATATAAAACACAAAAGAGACAAAAAAAAAATACACACAATCAAATTGTATAGCTAAAACTAACGAACATTAATATACTAATCGATCCACGAAAGCTGGCCCGGAATATATATTTTCCGCGTCGGCTTTCGTGAATCGATCTGTACACTACAGTTAAGTAATAATCTCACAAAAGGGGCGAATATATGTGATTTTGGGTTAAAAGTCCCGATGGCGCCAATGCGTCGCGGCGAGTACCTCTATGAATCCTATCACTTGAGCACCACTTGGCACCACAATCTGAACTTAGGGAAGAAACAAGCAACCTGCCATACAAAAAATTGAGCGTTAGTTACTACGATTAGACTGCTTATAACATTAAAGATAAAAGTGGTACACCTAAAAATAGGCGATTGGGTATAAAAAATCTTAAAGACTGCTAAATTGTGACTCCACAGTGTGTAAGTCTAATACGGGCGATAAATTTAACCAAACATAGAATTTATTAGTGTTATCAATAATTAAAACATATTTTTAAGTTACACTTAATTATGACCCCATAATTAATGTTTTAATAAAATTTTCAGCAGCAATGTACTATAAAAAAATTGACGCTGACAGTTGTCAACGAATGTTTTACGCGGGTGTGTTTCCATTACATTGCGGGCCGAATTTTTTCTATAGATAAAATTTTAATTGCAATTCCATTTAAAAGTTACCTAATTACATTTCTTATGTCATACTAACCACCGTTAACAGGTTCGCCCGTATTCGATTTACACACTCTATAGATACCTAAAGGTATAGGGGTAAAAGATGGCGCCATAGAGACGCGGCCAATACCTCTGCGAATATAAGTTCGTTCGTAACGAAAATGGTTACAGGCATAAATCCCACAACATCCAGATTTTCCGTGCAATCGTCAAGTTATATGAACCGCCGTTTAGAAGAGAAAATTAGTGAATTGGGTTGGTTGGGTTGGGTTTAGTATTTGTTGTTATAGCGGCAACAGAAATACATCATCTGTAAAAATTTCAACTAACTACCACGGTTCATGAGATACAGCCTGGTAGTAAGGCAGACGGACGGACGGACAGTAGAGCCTTAGTAATAGGATCCCGATTTTACTCTTTCGGTCTTTCTTCCTGGTCGATACCTCATGTCTGAGGGACGTGACTAATATGGGTTGGGACTCTATTGACCAGCGCCTTCAGGCGGAGAAGCAGAGGACCTGCACCCATGAGATGGGCAGATACAGTGCAAAAGGCTACTGGGACAACTCTACAGGCGACTCTTTCGGTACGCAACCCTAAAAACAAAAGGTATAGAGATGACAAATGACGCCTAAGAGTCGCAGCAAATACCTTAGCGAATAGTATAAGATTGACCGAAGCACGTATACTTACAACCATAGGTCCTACAACATCCAGATTTTCCGGGCACCCGTGGCATTATGTAGACCGCCGTTTAGAAGAGAAAATTGGTGAATTGGGTCAAAAGTCTCGATACATGGACAAGAACGGGTGGGCGGTAAGGCGCCTCTGAGACGCAACAGATGCCCCGCCCGCCCGCGCAACAGGCGCCGAGCCGGGCGAACCGCGCCCGGACTTGTTGAACGAATCGACCGACCTACTAACGTTAAGACATGAGAACGGCACTGAACTTGATGTTACGATTTGGCAGCCTGCTGAATGGACAGGGAGTTTAGTTACGAATTATATTAGGAAAGATGCAATACGAATGTGGTTAATGAAATACGATCTGTGCACTGTTCTTTCGAATTTAAAATGTTACATTTTGATCTTACAGCCAGAGATGTTAACTATTTGAAATAAAAGCATTTCAAATGCAAATACAAAATACCTATTTTCTATTTTGTATTTTAAATACTTTTATCGGAAACCATTTTGTATTTTATTTCAAATACTAAAAAGTTCACGTATTTTGTATTTTTTCAAACTTTAAAATAAAAAATGCTTTTTGCCATTTTTTAACATAAAACGGAATTCTACCGGATGTACATCCTAGGATAGGATGAAACGAAATTAATTAATCGATCGATCAAATGCGCTAGGGTTCTTATTACCTACTGGTAATGAACACGTCAATGACGAAGATTAACAAAAAGTTAAACTTAACGGGTTGATAACAGCCAAATCAGCGCACACTGTCAATGTCGGAGTAAAAACACGAAAACTATTAAAATAAAATAAAACCGCGGAGTATTTGTGAAGTGTGACACAAGATTGTCCCGGAATATTTAATTTATTTATTTATTTAATTTAATTTAAATTTAATCTTTGCAACTAATTTTTTAGATCATTTCGGTAATTTTAAAATTGCTCCATCTTCGGTCTTTGAAATATAATGAAACCTACATTTTCAGCAGTATTCAAATAAATAGTTTTTCTTAAAAAACTTCTTAAAGAACATGACTTAGGTGTTGTCTACATCTTAAGTAACTATTATTAAAAAAGTATTTTATTTGAATACAAGATACAAATACAAGTAAGTAAGTATTTTTATTTGAAATAGGTAAAATATCAAAGTATTTGCATTTTTTTATTTAAATACATTTCAAAACCTATTTTTAACATCTCTGCTTACAGCCTGTATTTTTAGTATTACATCAAACTGTAACCAAATGTTGGTATTAGTACTATGAACCGATATCGCAAGGATATTTTAAGTTAGTCTTAATCATTAAAGCGTAATGAATTTTTCATAATTAATCAAGCAGCGATGTATTGCGTAGGTACGATCGGCTTCATAAACATATATGCACCTGTATTCAATTTTGAACCTTCACCCCGCCCCCCCCCCCCCCCTAAAATAAGTTCCGAAGTGTATAGATATTTATAGACGTGACTGTACACTTATTTGACAGCAGTGTTAAAATTGATAACACTTGTGACAGTTGTGACGTCACGCCAGTAAGACAAAGTAGCGAGAGCGAGCGTTTTCCTCATACTAAAAATAGTGACATAAATCAAATTATGAAAAGTGTTTATTAGGGGAACACGTCTGAAATATCAGCTATAACTTCGTCAAGACTGATAAACACAAGTAAACCCCAGCCTTTGATCGGTACGTTATTTTATTCCTAACCAACGTCAATATCGAGTAGGCCCTAATATAATTTGTGGAGGCAGAGTTGTCGGTAACCTATTTTAAAAGCCAATTTACTCTATAACCTGGAAACCGTGTGGACAGTAAACAAACTAAACGAATAGATTTAGTAGGCTTCTGTATTAATAACCCTAAAAAAATACTTTTTTTTGGTAATTTTTTTCTTTAATTTTGTTTATTTAAATTACCTCGTGCCATTCTATATAATGTATATTATTGTATATATGATAGTTACTTACAACTTTGCGGAGAAAATGCACCTTCTTCGAGAAAAAACGTACATAAGAGGAGGATTAGAGGAAATGTATCCCACATTTCCTCTAATCCTCTCTGCCGGATATTATCTGGATATGAGATTTGCTTTATTTACACAAATTATACATTTCCAGCGACTCTACCCTACCAACAAATATGGCCAACCCAATCCCGGAACGAATTAACAAAATTTTAACCATTATTGTCGCTTTAGAATTCAAAACTAAGCTATAACTACTCACCCCGTCATAATATTACAATTCAACGCTCACACAACCCGTCGAGGTATCAAAGGTTTTGCATCGAGAAACGTTTAAGTGAACTTATGCAGAGGCGAAAGGGCGCAACGATGTCATTCAAACGGATTACAGAGCTCAGGCCAATATCATACCAGTGTAAACTATAAGCGTGGTCTATTCTTAAACAGAATTTACACGAGGCCTGTTAAAGTCGAACTTTGCCAGAGTCTATATAAAGAATATCCTATTTACAACCCCGTCTACTGTAATAGCAACAATGGTTTCTTACGATAGCTAACTAGTATTAATAGATTCGAGGTAATGAATCCACTGATTATATCTCCGACGAGTCCGACGCCTATAAAATTTGGTGGCTAGGGCTCGAAAAGCCCTAGTAAAAAAAGTATAAGCAGCAGTAGGGTAGGCATTCGAGATTTGCTTTTTTTTTTCATGCCAAGGAGGTTTGCGAATGTTTTTCACGCGACCCGCGTCATGAAAAGGGTTTTATAACACTGCGCCAAGGCAATCGTTTGCCCGTGCTTAGCAAGGACAAGCCATAAGTAGCCAGTGTAGGTATGCAGATAACCAGTGTATGTACATTTTCTTAAGCCTTGCTCAGCGTTAAGAATAACAGTCCAAGAGAGCTCCCACAGTCGAGTAGGCGTCGCGACGAGTCGACTCGTCACTTGTACCGTTTGCTCCATGCATTGCTACGCCGAGTACTCTCGAGCATTCTAGATGAATTATTAATTTCTAAGCTACGTGGCTGAACAACGGCGGTTGCTTCGATACTTCGCAGTGCCATTTGACATTATTCAATCAAAGATGCAATATGATACAAGCACTTACCAACTAGCGCTAAAATGACTGTCAGCAGAGGAGCGGCTGGGAAGGACACGGTCACATTAAACTCAAGCATCTGCAGGAGATCAACTGAAACAAAAATATTTTTTACAATCGGTTGCATAAGTAATAAAAAGTGTCTTGGTCAATATTATTTTGAATTTTGAATAAAAAGCTACCGTGAGTATCAGAAGCATTAAAATACTTAAATAGGGTTAGGTACTCACATAAATAAAGTCATCTCATGAGTAAGTGTCGCGGACAAATTTATTTACATGAGTATCCCTAATATCCCTATGTAAGTATTTTAATATTTAGAATCTTATTTTTTTTAATTCCAATCTTTTTGTATGTCTATTTTAGCAACGAAACTAAGTTATTAATAATAAACACAACTTCGGTACCATAATATAGGTAAGTTATGGTCTATCTAGATTTCGATTCGGTTAAGACATTCGCACCTATGTGAATCAACGAGCATAAGGAATCTTTAGTAATTTTAGTATTAAATTTGGAACTAATCAAAATAACCTGTAAATAGAAGAACCGACAATAATTGGAATAGTGTCATTTAAATTAAGTTCAAGAACAAAGAATCCCTACTGCCTTCACAGACACAGTGCAAGCTGCATCTCATGCTTCGTAAAATTGAATTAAAGTACGGTATAAAAGTAATAAGAGTGAAAATGTTGCAAAATAATATCGCAGCCCCGCAACATAGATTTAATTTAAAGTAAATGTAACGGCGGCGGCGGTATGCGCAGAGACCATAAGCCGAGCTATACCTGTCGCGACGCATTTCCGTCGTATCTTCGTTTGAAAACTCGTGCATTATGTGACTTATTGCTTGGGAACACGGTATGGAATCTAATGTTTCACAGTTTGTGACAGTATAGCGGCCCCCGGAGATGCGCGCGCGGCGCACACTTTACCGGGATAAAACGACAGCCGTATGAATTTTTCATGCCGCTCAAGAAGTAATGGCGTCGCCCGAGACATCGGATCATTCTTTACGATCCGACAACGTCCGTTAAAAATATATCGTCTATACGTTTCCGTACCTGTCCCGTTGGTTGCTTTGCCGGGTAATACAGTTAACTCGCTAGGGTGTTTCAGACGTTGTTTTAAATCCACTTTCACGTTCAGTCCTACGCTTCGCTCCGCGTTAAAGGATTACCTATGTTATGTGCAAATTAAAAGAAAGGCGCTAGTGACATGCACTCTTTTAATGCCGGCATTATCGTAATGTAATATTAAGAAATATATAGGAGTACCTATACAGAGTCTGTTTTAATGTAAACATCTAATCATATAAAAAAGTACCTGGTGAAACCGAGTGACGCTCGTAAAATACTTGAAAACTCAAAACCGCGTGTTTTCTAATCTGACGAGCCGAAAAATTCTGATTTGCCTGTATTGTTAGTTTCACAGCTTTATAAAACACCGTTCGGGCAAAAGTCCAGTGAACACATCACCTAAATAGAATTTATTCCAAAATGACGTCCCATTTTCTTGAGTTTTTCCAAGGTCCAGATCCATAATAAGATAAAAGTATTCGCTCCGTATGTCCGTTAGCATAGTTCGTGTAAGCTCAACAAGTAGGTAATAGATCAAATGTGATTAATGTGAGTAATATGTCATGTTAGTTTCACAGCTTTTTTTAAACACCGTCCCCGTATCGGGCTAAAAGTCCGGTAAACCCATCACCTAAATAGGATTTATTCCAGAGTGACGTCCCATTTTCGTGAGTTTTTTCAACGTCTATGTGGACGTTGTACGGATGTCCGGATCTCCGTAATAAGATAAAGAGTTTGCTCTGTTCGTTAGCATAGTTCGCGTGTGCTCAGCCGTGGGCTTGGCGGCTGCTTGTTTACTCTAGATGGGATAATCCCGATATTCCCGGCCGTAGGTGATGGCTGTCACCGGGTCTTTTGATACCGACTAGCTAGGGCACGGCGGAGGGCAGGGTATACAAAATACATATTGTTGAAGAAAACATATATTATGTTTATTATGTTAGTACACAAATATAGCTTATTAATTGTAATGTGTGTGACTGTATATAATGAAAGACATTAAAACTCGGGTGTGGGTTTGTGAAACGAGGCATCAGCCGAGCATAGCACAGTCACATGCACAGGTTTATGGGCGTTTTCAGAAAAAAGTGCACCCTTTTAATGAAAGTGGGTCCTCAATTCTCCATAAAAAAATTTTTTGTCAGTTTTGTAACGGCCCATACGAAATGTATGAAAAAATGCGTTACAAAGCTGACAAAAAAAACGGGACACTCTTTTTCTTTTTTTAAATCAATAGTACTCGTGATTCTGGTTATAAAAAACCCAAAAATTCATTTATTTTCAAAAAAAACGAAAATGGTACCCTATTTTTGAAAATGCCCTTATACCTATATACTCATATCATGAGCTTGCGATGATGCGTTCAAGCGGCATATTTCAACCGCCATTACAGTTTTCATGAATGAAATATATGATTGCCAAATCAAGACAACCAAGACAAGATTTCAGTGTTATACATTTATTGGAAATACATTTTTTTTTATATTTATATATGGTAACGATGTCCCAAGACTTGGTATGAAAAATGCGCATTTTCTCCTGCGTTACCGGTATTATTTCCAAATGTAGGAATATTTTATGTGTTTAATAGCTGTAATCACTAAATTTAGAATTCTAATTATATTTAATAATTATTATCATTGTAAAGTCATCTGATAAGTTCTTATAGCGTAAAAGAAAATCCGCTTTATAAAAGTTGATTCATGCAGATGTAAAATTCTGAATACCGAAAAATAAATAATTGGATAAGTATTCAAAATAATTAAGTACCTACCTACCTATTAAGTTTGCATTATATTTTTCCTTAATTTAAATTAATTTTTAGAAATACAAAATGTCAAGACTGCGAAAATAAAAAAGGAAAATAACAAAAACTTCCTGCGTAATAATAAATAACCAAGTGAACTACGTATTTTTTAATTTCCTTTACAGTTATTTTTGAAATATCAGAATTGCAGAAGTACGAGTACATATGCCTTAACGCAATGCCTTAAGGCATTAAGTCCGCCATTTGTACTTTTATTTTTGTGCAATAAAGTTTTAAATAAATAAATAAATATTTAATATCAAACATTAACACACCACGCGTATGAAATACTATTTTTTGAAGAAATAGAGCAAGTTTTCCGTAAATAATCATTTCGTAGACATATCCCGTCCACGCACTAGAGGTTTTCACGCTTGTCACTCTTGTCAGAATGTGTCCCAGCGGATGTAAACCAAAATACGATCGCAATGTTAATAATAGAACAGAACACAATAATTTGGGATAGTGTCATGCATGTATATTGTATAGTGGAAGTAACATAGTAAGTATACATTTTAGAACGAATGTTTTAATTTCGGCTAGCGCTTCAGTAAAATTTTATTTAAAGGCCCAGTTTACTTTCTGCACGACCCGGCAACATGGCACTGGGCAGGAAATTTATCATAGATACAGTAGCGGCAATTCGATTAAACTAGCGTTCATTATAAAAATATTTATTTGTGCCAAGTAATCGCGTTAAATTAAATATAAAAAATTCAATTTTTAAAACACAGACCTTAGAAGGCGTAAAATCAATCCGTCTACGTTGTATTGTTTTGAGCGTTTTTAATAATTAATTCAGTATTTATAAATTAATTTATAAATTAAACGTTCAGTAGGTACCTGGTGCTCGTACATGATGAGGTCGTGATGATACAATAATTGAAGGGGTGTTTACAAAAACAACATAACTAACATTTTTTTCGGATTTGTGTTTTTGATGTCATCTTGTTCAAGTCCAAAAGATTTACGAACGGTGAAAAAATGGTAGTCCAAAAACTGTTATTTTTGTCAAAATATGCAATTAAAATATCCTCCATACTACTATGTACTTAAAAATTTACATTAAAAACACTGAATTAAGAGCAACTGTAAAATAAATGATATATTTACTTAAATTTAGAGAAACTTAGTGGATGTCATAAGAACATTTAATATAAAAAAAAATATTTTAGGAAAATTAGTTAAATAAATAAATAAATACAAAATAAATTTTACAAAAACTGCATAAGCGACAATAGTATATTTCATATCTTTTACGCAAAATAGAAAATCTCAAAACAAATAAATAGATATTTCTAACTTTGTGACCATATATCTACAACCTCCCTGAAAATCAAGCTTCAATCGTTATTATTCAAAGAGAAAATTAGTTTTATCGCTCTCCTGTAAAATTATACTCAGTGTAGTTATGTTCTTTTTGTAAAAATCCCGTCAATTATTGTCGTGTATAAAGACAAATTACATGAATTGTATGAAATGAATGCAATAAATAGCAATTTGATAGAGTTTATGCCGCTACTTTAGTTAAAACTTATTAAATTTCAACATTCTAGTTATTTTTTCAATCCTGGCGTTAAAAAGAGGGGTGTTACAAGTTTGTATCTGTTTGTGGCATCGATCATAAAGTTGTATGTGTTTGTTAAATCAAAAATCTTATCTGTCGACAGGTTCTTAAAACTTTAACTCACCATGATCCTGTTGCAATTTTATCGCGGAGTTTTAAACCTTTCATTTAGAGTAATCCATAGAAGACTAGTTTATTTAGTACCTATATCCAGGAATACATATAAAAAATAAAATATGCAAGCTCAAGTAAATTAAAAGAGCCGTGGCTAACATTTTTAATATACAAGAAAAGAGTCAGAACCCCGCCTTCAGCCTGCGTGCGGTTCCCTTGCTGTCAGAACAGATTTGTTATTGCAGATAAGCTTTAATATTTTCAGAGAAAATTGTAAATCGCATCGTCGAACGCAGTGTACTCATTCATCATGTGAAATTAATTTTGCTCTCGCTACCTATGCCGTTCGCGTTTCGCTCCACGATATGCAGCCCGGATTCATATTGCCGTGAAGTATTGATAGCAGAGCGTTGTTGATATTAAAAGTCGTGAAATAGTACCACTCAGCATATTTGTTATTGGCTTCTTAAGTAAGATCAATTTTTAAGGGTAAATTGCGGAAATAAATTAACCGTAGCAGGAATTAGAGTTACGGGAACAATACACAAGTCAGCCGAGGATTACGATTACTTATTATTGACTTAATTTTAATTATTACCGGTACCAAGCGCGATGTTTAAAAAAGGGGTGTAGCATTAAATTAAGACAATGATTGTCAGAAATACTGTCTTCTTAAACTAAAAGAATCTTGTCTAGGTTTTAGGTAGTCGCGTTAACGCGCGTGGAACATGTTTCAATATATATTATGCATAGAGTTTGTTCACATGCATGCGACACATTCCTTTAGGCTTTCCTTGCAAACAGATCCAATTGTTTTCAGTGTTTTTTCTCCAGAAAATATATCTTCGTCATTATGATTGTATAGTTTCCTGAACGCCCTTGATCCTTTAATTATTATTATTATTTATTCTTCTCTTTATTTTCTTTAATTCTTAGGTTAGGTAATTTTATAATATGATTATAAAAGTAAAATACAAAAACACATACAAAAACCACACCCCGTTATACCACTGATAAAATTAGGTTAATAAGTACATTCATTTGGAGGGGTTGCTGACGCAAAAGTATACTTAAAAAAAAAGATTTTTTTATTTTTGTTATATATATAGCAATGTGTCCTATAATTGATGTCGTATAATTAATTACCTTTACTATATGCTCAATATATGAGACGCACGTCAAAATCGACTTGCTAGAAAAAAATATGTTGAAGAAAGATCATATATATTTTTTTTTACAAAAATTTATAACACTTTGGGGTCTGATATTTTGCATACTTGCTACTAATATAAAGCTACATCATCAAAAAAAATACAAGCCACAACTCGCTGGGGGGATTCACTTAGCTTACCCTGGCATGGCCTTTGAACTGCATTTTTCTTCTATTTTTAAGCTATTCAAGATAACTAAAATGTCGCGGTACGAACATTAGGTAGAAATACTACCGACCTTCTGTTTTGGCTGTTAAGGACTAATGCCTTCGTGTTATTTGACCGTTTCAACCGTTTTAAAAAGTTTGAATGAATGCATGAAACAAATGAATTAACGTCTATCCCTATGAATTTTTGCGATTTTTGGATGCTTATATCTCAAAAACCAATTAAGCTATTTTTATGAAATTTGGGGATCTCGTGAGTCTCGGGAGTGTAAATGGATGGGTAAAATTTCGTGTGTGTCAGTAGATTTTGAGTAGGTAACAAAGGGGTCAAAAGTGCCTCCCGATGGTTCGTGTAAATATACACACTGCAGCTGCGTCGCCTGAACTTGGCTGGACACGCTACCGCGTGTCTAGAACATACGAATTAAAAATATTTACCTACCTAACTTCGTTTCTAGCCTCATAACGGAACATGTTCAATGCAAATTGTACTCTTTTAGACATTTCTTACTGGGTTTTTGTGTGACATGTTATTCAATTTACATTTTTGTTGTACCGCTATATGTTCTGAATAAATAAAATAAAATAAAAAAATTGGCCAATGCCGACCGGAGATATTATGAGTATCCATTTGATCCATTAGTACTTGCAATAACGATACTCGAGGCGCTGCGCTACGAACAATGGGGAGAGCAGGTAATTGGCATTAAACCTTCGAACCGGCTGTTAGTCCTGCAGCCAAGAGGTTAGCGAGCACCGAAAAGTGCCTTCATAAAGCATAAGGCTCATGCAAACCTCTGCCCATTATAATTAGAGCCTGAATTTCAAGTTCGGCAACCCAGTTTTGATAGAAGGAAAAAAACAAGGCACGCAAGGCGCCTCGTAAAACTCAGTGTGGCACTGCGGATCCAGTTAAGTCTGGCCTACCGATTGCGACACCGAGTACGGCGCTCTACGTGTCGCGCCTGCATCACTCTGCCGTAGCCGATGAGGTGGTAGAGTACGTCCGCCAGAAGACCAACTACAAGCTGAGGGTGCACCAGCTGCGGTCGCGTCACTACGTGCACTTCAGCTCGTTTGTGGTGCGCGTGCCGCGGCCGCTGATGGATACCATCGCGAGCCCAGACTTCTGGCCGAAGGGTGTCGTGTTTCGGCGGTTCCGGGGCAACCTGCCGAATCCTACGCCTGATCAGACGACGCAACGAAGCCACGTAGTTACGTCGCCTAAATTATAAGTAGTGTTTAGTTTTATATGTTATGGTTTTATTTGTGTTTTTTGTATGTATTATATGTTTTGCTTTTTTATTTGATAGTTGCAGTGCTTTGGTTTTGACTGTTATGCTGTTAACTATTTTTGAAATAAATAATAATAAATAAAATAATAACTATATCCATCCCTCTTTTTGCCTCGACTGCCAAAGCACAGAATAAAGATAGAACGATTATCTCTCACTATGCACGAATGAGAAGAGTTTCTGTAACTTAGGCGTTGGTCACCGCTTGAAGCATACCACTCGTTTCAGATGCTGCTGATGAAGCTTACTTTCCCATTTTCCAGACCATGTAGTTGAATGCGCTGTACGGATCGCCGCCGCGATGTTTATGCGAACCAAAAAAAATGCAAACACTGCCATTTCGGGGATTTTTTTTTGCCTAATTTAATGTCCCGAGTAGCAGAATTTAGTAGGCAATCCAATGTATATGGGTTAATCAACTGTTTCTTGTCACTAGTTGCCATAGTCACGGTCTCCTGGGTCACTTCTAAAATCACGGTTTTATGGCATTAAAATTCACAAAACATGTAGTACTTTTGTAGTTATATTCCGTTTCCATGATGGCCTATCTACCAAGCATGTCAGTAGAACATACTAAGTTTCTTCTAACAAACTGTATTGCTTGGCTGACGGAACAGAATAACTCCAAGAAATAGCTAATTCACCCATATCCAAATCATATCAATTCAATTTAAAAGAGGGTTTTATTTGACGTGCACGTAGTGTTAGTTTCGTAGATACGCTGTACGTCATTCTGTCATTTGATAATGCGATAAAATTTTTGCTCATACCTTAGTAAACCGTCTAAGCATCTCCAGAAAAAGCGGTCCAACCTTGACTGGTTCGCTAACGAATGGTGTTGTGAATAACCATCCTGAGGCGCTAGGTACTGCATTGCCCTAATTAACAAGAAACACGAGAAACGAGAGGAAAAATGAGCTGTCCCTGAGATATCGACTTCGCGAAACGCTACCCTTTTTAAGTGGGGTTGGACCGTCTTGTAGAAAAAAAAGGCTGCAGTTTGAAGAAACCATATTTATTTCTAAAAATTAATGAATCGTAAGTTAGTACTCGGACCAAAAATGGTCATGTGGGAACTTTACAATATTCAAATAACAGAAATAGAAGATCATCTGTTTTCTATGATACCGCAATCATCGAAAAGATAAATTAAAAAGCCACGATTCCTATCATCACTACATAGTATAACACAAAATCGCTTCCCGCTGTCTGTATGTATGTATATAGGTATGCTTAAATCTTTAAAACTCCACAACGGATTTTGATGCGGTTTTTTTAATAGATAGAGTGGTTCAAGAAGAAGGTTTATATGTATTAATAATAACCCGTGCGAAGCCGGGGCGGGTCGCCAGTATTTTTATATAACTTTATCATTATCTAACAGTAATCCATTACCTTACCTAGCCTAAAGTCGCTTCCAAATTCTGAGGCTGAAAAAATTGAAGCAATTTTTAAGTATGCATAATTACAAATTTTCAGTTATTCCAATTTTGTTACTATTCATGAGAAAGTCATTACATAAAATGTAGGTTACTGTTACTACACTTACAATTTAAATGAACGTCTTAACAATCCAATAAAATAAAATAAAAATATATAATTCAATCATTTCAAAATCAACCTGTCATGGAAACTAAGACAACAAGCTCAAAGGAACAAAGCAATCATAGTAGCTGTTGATTGAATTCTTTATTTATTTCAACTGCAACTGCTAGTAATTTCGTCGACCGTTTTCATTGCAGAGAACACAAAATGGCGGATTTCAATTCCCATTGGCTTGTTTGTTCGTAATAATTATATTGAATCGACAGCTAACCTAATAGTAGAAGATAGTTTACTTGAGTACATAGTGTGAGTAACTTCTATTTCCTGGGGCCTTCCCACGATCGCCTAACGCGATTCAGTTTACGTCCTTAACTGTGCCCAGTTGTACCTATGGCAGCGACTCAGTTTAGGTCCTAAACAGAATCGCGTTAGTCTATAGTGGTAATAGAGCACGCTTCCGGGAATTCCCGGTTCTTAAATTCCCGGGAATTCAAGAACCTTATTTATTAGCTTGGGCAAAAATGCTTTCGTGTGTCTGTCCAATTGTTCTCCTTTACAGGTAGCATTTATCAACCAATTCTTGTGAAAGTTTGTAAGCAAGTTCGTTAATTACATACAATTTTTATGTTGATTCAGTTTTTGGATTTTTTTATAATGGCGTTGATTGGCGCCATAGACCCCAAAACCGCTTAGGACAGCTACAGCTCACAGAGCCGCTAGTCTAGATAATAACAAGAAAATCCATCGTATCATACTTAAATACTTAAACACACTCGATAAATGTTAATAGCGTCAAACCACGTTATCTCTTTCAAGCGAATGAACTGTCAAACTATAAAGTGTTATTTTAAACGTCAAATTTCTAAAAAAATATGACGTTTATTCAACACTTTCACAGTGTGCTATCAAAATCTATGAAACTTAGCTTAGACGCATAGACTCATGCTAACTACGCATTACGCATTATAACTAAGCATTAAAATCTGTTCACTGTGAGCGGCTGTTTGTTGAATAGAAACGGGCCGCGGAGCAAATAACGTCAAGTTTTATTGATGTCGGCGCATCATTATTATCTCCTTATTTTCTACTTCGCCCCGATACCTTTTAATACCTCGCTACTTGGAAAATCGCGCTCCGTTTGAGAACGAAATAATTGAACAAATTACGACGCAAATCGCCTTATGGAAAGAAAATATACCAAATTAGATACTTAAAGGATTTACAAAGCCACGTAGTCTAAAACGGTAAACATCAAGGATCTTTTCGATGAAATTTCATTTATTGGAAACAGATTGGAGAAACTAAACAAGTGCAAATGAAAAAAAGCTTTGACAACAAAATGCTACTAAAATAAACTTCCAAAATATGAGGGGTAGCTTCGATATCATGTGAGATTTAAGCGGAATCTATCAAATATTAATATTAGTAGGTGTAAAGAACTATGTTTCGGTTTTGAAAAACACTCAGAAGTATTATTATATGTTTAGCGGTACGTCTCACTGGATACGATTCGCACCGCACTCCGGCGTGTGAGACAACGCTATCCACTGTGACACTCTCCCCATTCGTTCGGGAGCTATGGTGCCATGGGTACTCGTTAAACATAAAACACCCATTTTTTCATAAAGGCTTGTTTTTCAACCGACTTCAATATTTCTAAAGGAGGAGGTTCTTAATTCGTCCGAATTTTTATTATTATTTTTATTATTATTATTTTTTTTAATGTATGTTACCTCAGAATTCCGTCATTACTGAACCGATTAATTTTTTTTTTGTTTTCTGAAAGTAGATGGTTCCAGATTGGTCCCATTCTTTTCAAAATCCATTTCTGATGATGGGATCTATGAGGAATAGAGAGAACTCCTCAAATTTTAAAGGCACATACATGATGATTTGGGTAGTTTCTTAAGACACTCGAGCATTTCTTTACGAACATCATCAATTTGGTGGAGTGGACCTGATGATGAAGACCAGGGATGACAAAGTGGAACTGCTTGTTAATTCCCAGCTCTATCATCCGATTTGAGACATTCATCTTTTCTTTGTAAAGAAATACCTTCAAGATAGTCCTATTTGATTATAGTTCTATTTTGATGATGGAATTCGTGAGGGATTGAGAGAACTCCTCAAATTTTAACGGCACATGCATTCTGATTTGAGGGTTTCCTTAAGTAACTAAAACATTGTTTTGGGGGAGCCAACATTTTGATGAAGTGGACCTGATGATGAAGACCAGGGATGGCAAAGTGGAACTGGTCGATAAACCTAGCTCTACTTATTATCCTAGTTGTGACATTCATCTTTTTGATTTGATTTTTTTTCTGATGATGGAGTTCTTGAAGAATTCAGAGAACTCCTCAAATTTGAACGGCACGTTCATTGTGATTAGAGGGTGTTCATAATTAGCTTAGGCATTTTCTTACTGTGGCCATCATTTTGCTGGAGTGGACCTGATGTTGATAATCAGGGATGGCATAATGAAACTGCTCGATAATTTACAGTCTGTCATCCAATTTAACACATTGTTATTTTGTTTGTTTTAAAGGTCTACAATGGAGTTCCGTTTGATTATACTTCACACGTAATGATGGAAGCCCTGGGACATTAAGAAAGCTCCTCAATTTTCAATCGTACACGTGCGGTGTATTGGATATTTGTGAAGTAAACTGGCTAACTCAAACAAATTCAAAATTTCACTTTAACCGGGAACCAAATGAAGTCGGTTTTTTTTTCTTAAAAAATATTTAATGGATATAGACTATTTTAATAGAGAAGACTTTCCTTCTGAAAAAACACTCCACATATTGTACACGTAATTTTTTCGGTATTTTATTCAACTAATTTATGTTTGTAATTCTGACCATTTAAGAGTGTAAATTAGTCATTGTGATCAGCATAGAAACAAATATTTCTATTTCCTATGATACTTATATTTTCAATGATAAGCATACTACTAATTAGCGATATAGAGATTAAAGATACTTCTGAAATAAAATCGGGTAAAATTATTTGAAAACACTTTGCGTACTAAAAGGTATTATGGCAGTAAAATAATTGGGGATTACAACTCGATCCCAAGATAGAACAACCTTTTTAAAATGAAATAAAAACAAAACAAAATGATAAACAAGGGCGTTGATTTTTATTAGAGTAGAGATTGTTTTATTTTTCATTCCATCCATTAGCGACAGAATAAAAATGTTCAAGATTCTAAGAATCAAAAACATCCGCGCTGAATTCTGAAAGGATTGTAAAAACAGATAGTCAGGCAAAAAATACCTCAGGGCTCCCCTATAACTCTTAATTATCTCCTTAAGATCGCGAAGTTAATTCCGATATTTAATTATGCAAATGTTAAAGCCTTTTTTTCCGGGATCTTTCTATAAAACCCTTTTTGGTTAATTAAGGTAAGTGAGCAGAATAGGCTTATTAATTTTGCAAAAGTCTTAAACAATTCAATTTACTGGGATAATTACAAAATGTTAATACTATATTTCTCAAACATGATCGTAAATGTATGCATTTATGTCACGAAATGAAGACATGAAGTTCCTTGTTTACGGCTCCCCCCCATTTACTTCTTGGCCGGCGGCCGTGAAGTAATGTATGGCGTATGTATGAACGAAACATTATTGTCCGCTGCTCTAACTTTTTAAATATGCGTACTAACACTAAACTGACTAAGGAAAAATTACATACAGCCAACGACCACTAGATACTTGCGACATTAAAAACAACAAATTCTATGTTTCTATGTATATTTATGTGCGGGTAAACATGGTGCTCGAATAGCTAATTCAAATTGCATATTTAAAAAATAAAAAGGTGGCAAATTAAACTTTTTTTTTTCCTTATTAACCTATTTACCAGGTAGTTGTTTTAAATTTAATATTTCCTTACAATGTTTGAGAAAAGCACTATACAAGCCTCGGCCGGAAGAGAGATTGCAGGACTTGTTTAATCCGGCCTCGTCTACGCCTCGGCCGTCTACCACAAACTCGTCCTGCAATCTCTTATTTCACGGCCTCTGCAGTAATGTACTATACATTTAAAATTAACGGTCGAACGAATGAGCGAACTCGAAGTATTCTTTATAAGTAACGAAAATAATGTTACTTTGCTATTCCACCAAACAAATATTTGGCAATATTTATAACGTTGGCGGAATAGCAAAAACATTATTTTCGTTGTTAATATGGAATTCCGCAAAGTAACGCCTGATTCAATAAATTACTTATAATAAAGTAAAAAAAAGAGTTTTAAAACAACAATAAATTAGAATGTTCCATGGTATTTTAACATATCAATATTTTTAATTATATTTGATTTCGACTCGTTGTGTTGTCTCTGAAAGTAAATAAGTTTTTGTTTCACGTTTCACGAAACCTGTATAATAGTCATCTAAATTCTACATGATAAAACAAACATGACTTTCAATAGATTAATAAGCAGTCGTATTAATTTATAGTTTGACAAGCAAACAAACGCAGTAACGGACAAGCAAACGAACACAGTAATTGGAATAATAGTACATTGTGCATCTAGGGCGGTAAGAAGGGTATTACTTACGAGGGGCTTTAAATGACCCGAGTTAGTAATCCCCATACTGCCCGTGGTACACACAATGTTTTTCATCACATTTTTTACATATCTTTGTAAAAAGAGCGCAACTTACTATTTAACTATTTTATCAAATATTAGGTATCACACAAAAATGCGTTACCTAGCCCTATGATTTTTGAAACACTGACTATATATACAGTAAGTACCTATACACATCATTAAAAATTTGTAAAAACGAAGTCGCCTC
The DNA here is from genome assembly GCA_949128165.1 of Lathronympha strigana. NCBI lineage: Eukaryota > Metazoa > Arthropoda > Insecta > Lepidoptera > Tortricidae > Lathronympha > Lathronympha strigana. Next base: position 8,125,972 of record OX421918.1, on the reverse strand, counting down.
TTTTTAACATGAAAATTAATGAAAAATTATCGATATTCAATTTTAATATTTGTTTTGCGCTATACAAACTGACATACGCAATGCGCTTGACAACCACGCATAATTGGCGCCGCCTGGTAAGCAAAAATACGGTAGTCCTCATTAACACAAATTAAGTGGGCTAATTGACTGCAACAGCCGCTAATATCAGTATTGGAAATAATAAGCTAAAATGAATTCGTCCTAACAGCTGAACGAGCCACATCAGAGTTGCGGTCCGTTTGACACATTCCGCATAGTGCGGTTCTTTTGTGGACTGTTGTGACCGTGGCGGACGCGTTCGTCATATAAATTGGGAAGTTTGTCGCCTCCTGATATATACATTTCTAGGGTGATGCAAGCACATGCAGCTCATATAAAAACCAGAAGGACAATATACACTTCTTTCCAGTCGTATGATCAGAAATAAATAGCGTCGGAAAGTTTACCTGTTTTCCTGTCAATGTTTGGGATGTTTCAAAAACGGTAACCAAGAAGTTCTTCGTTGAATCCCGAATGTATTAATTACAATTTCCTGTCACGTAGAATATGAAATCAATGTTTAACAAAAAAGCAACAGCATTAAAGATATAATGGTAATACGTTGCATAACATTCATCATTTAAAGGGTATTAGCCGCAATTAAATCGCAAAGCCCTCCCGGTTCCAACAATATTGATCATGATGACTAACAAGTACTGCATTCATTATCCCGACCGCGACAGTATTGGATTTCCACTCTCATCTGTTACAAGCATATCGTGTTTATTAGTGGTGGCAAAATGGACATCACAACTGATCAACTGGTCTTTTTATATGACTAGTACGTGGTAGAGGACTCCGAAATTTTGTCGAGATAAGGTCACAATAGTAATTTACGTTCGTAACCTGAAATAGCGACAATATTAAATGTACAATCAACGACCCTAGGCCACTTTAAAACCATGTCAAAATGACCAGCAGTAAGATATTTCTTACAATCTGAGTTACAGTTTCACTACACATAGTCCAACAGTGGTGTATGGTTGCAATGGGAGCTACCGTATTGTCACTCACCGGGCGGCGCCTCTCATGCGTAGGTCCTGTATCAGTATGAGAGAATTGTCAAAGTGACGTTTGAAATGATCCCGCAGAACACACGTTCCACTAGCGCCCCTAGCGGAAAAACGACTCGCGGGAATCCTCATTGATTGATTGTACCACTATATTAGATTATATTAGATTGACTTGACGGGTCTAGTGCCAGTCATCACTTATTTTTTTGATCTTTATCTAGTTTTACTATCGAAGTGAGATTACTGACATAAAAGATTTCTATAAACTTCTATATAAAACATAAGCTTAAAAGTGTAGAAAAGAGCTTCGTAGAAACTGCTCAAAATCTATCTCTGAAAAGATGAAAAATATTACATTCAAAATCGTCAAAGAACGTACACGGGTCCCGCGTTTGTGTGAAAATACTTTTCAATTCGTAATCTCCTTTCCCTCTTAGACCTTTATTTGTGGAACATTGCTGCGGTTGTATTGTAGAAATTTGCACAAAGCTTTATAGCAAAGCATTAATATTATCAACGGGATTAAACGGTACAAAGGTGCGCGTGAGAGCTCAATACGATCGGACACAATCACTGATCCTATGCATTTCCAAGAAACGGCGACCTGTGGCCGGTTTCTCGAAAGCTTATAGCTTATAATACGAAGTCTCTGTCTAATGAAAGAAGTTAAACAGAGAGTTCCGCTTGTATTTCAAGTTGCGAGACGGCGAGAAACGGGCCTCTGGGATTCACCGAGGGCTCGAAACTCTCAATCATAAGTACTTTATTACCCCGCTCCACAACCCATTTAGCATGGGAGTTTGAGAGTAGGTACTACACTGAAATATTTTCAATAAGCTCTTTCTAATGTCGAGTAGGTACTCGATAGCAAACAAGAGATTAACGAAAAAATCGCCGGAACCGGATTACTCGGCATTTTCCAGACCTCTACCCGTTTGTTGTTACGGTTTTTCGCGAATTCTATTTAAGCACGGATGGGTCGCCATAGATACCAACTGGATCCCATTGAAAAGATTTACCTTCGTTCTATATCAAATAATTCTACAAACGAATCTGGGATCTGGTTTAATAAAGTCATATTACGAATCATTTAATGTTGAGTCCGAACTATGAATATAATTTTTTATTACTTTTGACAAAGTCAAAGCTGAATCGGGAGTATTTTTAACGTATCGAATCGATATTGCGCTATGTATATTATTGTATATGTATCTAATATGCGTGCTACTAAGTCTGCGTCTTTTTAATAAATAGGTACCCTATTTTTTGAGTCGCTAGGTTACCTAATGAATACGAAAAACGCAACACAAATATACACCTAAGACTATCGAGTTAACCTGCAATCCACGGCAGCGCACGACTAAGTTATTATTGAATTCCCTTCTTATTAAAGAACCTACAGATCGTCCTATTAGTGTCACGTTCGCCCATTTCGCATCCCTCTCGCATATACTTAAGCGATGCAGTGGGTTTCACATATCGTGTCCTGAAGTGAATTAACTATATGATGAGCTCCGAGCTAAGAGAACCGACTAAGGCAAGCCAGCGTCCCGTGAATCCCGGAAATCAGTAACGAGCTTATCAATAACACTATAATGAGCACATGCTTCACTCGTTACAATTTTCTCGCCTACTGATTCCGATGCGATTTATCAACAGCAATTTCTTCGAATTAATAAGAAACAAGGATTATATGTTACCACGGAAAACTTTATTCTGAAAGCAGAGTCAGAACAATCACCGGAAAACACTTATCCGTACCGGCGCCGAGCAAATAGGGAAGGGAAAAAAAATCTCTATCTAGCTAATTGTCGACGGATCAAAGTGGGGGGCGCTAGGTAAATCCGACCCGTGATATTTTTATTTTTCAGTACCAAGTGGGCGGGAGGGCGAGCCGCGGGCGCTATTCGCAATTGTTGTTATTACAAAGAGATTGCCGCTGAGCCGGCTCACGACTCGAGAATTTTTCACCGAATTAATTCTAACAGGCCATAATTGCCATTTTTATAACACTACCGGCACTAAAAGCGCAGCAAGAAAATAACGGTAATGCTCTTCATTCAACGATTTTAAGTATAAGTATATAAGGTACCAGATGGTAATAAGGCCTATCGGGTTATAAGGCCTTAATTGCCGAAATCGTATTTAAAATGTGCGCTCAGGCCTATGACCTCGGTAGGTGGTACGATCAAAAAAACTACAAGTTGGTACTTCCGCTCTGTTTGGTTCTTCACCCACAGTATCACGTTATCACCCACAGTATCGTTGAAGCACGGTGGCCACGTGGCATGACTATCAAAAAATACTCAAAAGAATAGGAAATATTTATCAATGTTAATTTGCACTCATTTACTTTATGTATCGTGTTCCAATATTTTTTTTGTACTAGTTTATTTACATTTTTGGTTTGTGGTTAATAAGGCCTACCTCCCAAGGCTTTTTCGCTCGTCTTGGACATGTAAATGATAGCCATTAGTCATATGTAAAATAAGGCCTACATCTCAGTAAGTAACAAATATTTATTTTTGTGTTCTTAGCAAAAAATACTTTATTATGCTTTGTGTTAATATAAATTGAAGTCTAAACCTGATTATTTTCATGTAGTTTGACACTTTACTAAGCAAAACATATATAAGTTTTTGAAGTTAATTCAGTTATTTTACCCAATATACACCTATTTTTCAATGTATTATATATTTTATAGTATTTTTCAATTAAGTGGGTTTAAAAATATTTATTTCGTACGATTTTTAGGTCCTAAATATATAACGTGAATAAAAATTATTTCCCTTGTTCAGACCTTAGGCCAAACGTAGGCCTTTTTACCCTGGCAGAGTAAAAGGGTTTTAAAACGGAAAATAATATAGCGGCACATATAAATACTAAACATGCGAATAGAATACTAACTACTGTGTCAAATACTACTACACTACTACTCGTAAGTAAATGAGCATTCGCAAAGTTAGTATTTCAGTTAGTACGTTTAGCATTTCTTAGGTTAGGTTAGGTTTCGCGCGTTTTATTACTATCCTTTAAAAACCTTTCACTGTGTTTTTGTTATTGATTTTATGTCCCATTATTTTAGTCTATCGTGTAATGTTAGAATCGTAAAACTTATTAACATAATGATTAGCTATTTTCCATTTTACGAAAAATATCCCTTAGCTAGAGGCCTTATTACCCTCCGGTACCAATTTGTTTCAGATTATGGTTTACATACGTCATAATGATCTTTATTATCCCATCATTTCCCATCCCGGGATGCGAAAACGTCTTAGGTCCGTAATCCACAATGTAGATTGAAATACTCCAAATATATATTTTTGTTTTCAAACAAAACAACGGCCTACATAATAGTAAATTAATAAAACACTTACCTATAAAGACGAAGATTTGGTGATGAGCGTATCGGAGCAGCATAGATATGGACACCGTCTGTAAAAAAAGTTATCATTAATACATAACATACACCGATTCAACATCAAACTCAATACACATTCATACTCTATTTACTATGAAAATAAATACGTGTTAACATTAACAGTTCAGCGACGGGCAACAATGAATCTGGAGTTTTATTTCCAAAACAATCTCCATATGCAATATATTTACATTACCAACATTTTACCTCCACAAATTCATTACCGTTAACTGTAAAACAATATAAAGCTATGCAATAAAAGACCAAATAACCGTACAGAGGCTGACCACAATTAAATTGAACGCATACTGGAGCATTCCAAAGTCTTTCATGAGCGCATAAGGCAATATTTAGGTATCGGAGTTACTTAAATGGATTCAATCTGCACTAAGCGTTTAGTTAATGAAATTCAATCGATGCCGCCCGGAGAGCAAATGATGTGGCGAAAAGATTGATAGCGCTGGCGACGGCGACCCTACCTCTTCGTACGTGATTCTACGCAATGGCTCCGAATTGAACTTTTTAATAAGAAACGCGCCGCACTTTAGGTAACTAATTTCTACCCCTCAAGTCTGACTTTAAATGAAGAGTTTGATTGTAATCTTTAAAACCGAGCCTCTGAACCGGTTTTTACTAGGTATTCCTGGAATTTAACATTTTTTCCGTTATTATTCAGAGTAAGGTATTTTTAGTATCAATTAATGAAATGAATGGATAAAAAATAAAAAAATTGCCATAGTTTACGGTTAACCGTATTATTAACCTGTTTTTTTATGGAGGCAAAACCGGTTTCCGACCCCTGCTTGAAACTAAAATTATTAAAGGCTACTTTTATTCCGATTTGAGTTTGATATAAGATCACCGCAAAATAAATATTGTTTTTCTACTCCAGCACGTGTATCTATCAATTAGATGACTGAAAGCGATATTATTTAATAAGCTGTTGCATACGCTAGTTTTTCTACGATAACTAAAATAGCGAAATAAGTAAAAACTAGAAAGGTGGCAAAATGTGGAAGATGTCGTATGTCCACTATATAAATTTAAAAAAAACAACAGTGATTATATAGTGTATGAAAATCCATATGAGCAGTGTTGTATACTTTTTCAATGTCGCTGTCAGTCATCTAATTGACAGATTGGAGTGCTGGAGTAGAAAAACTACTATTTTGCCGAATGACTGTATAAGCTTAGTCTGAATAACATAAAATGTATCTAACATTTGACTTTTAATGTACATTTGTATTTAGACTAAGCTTACTTTTATATGTGAAATTTTAGTGGTTGTTTTCCCGCGGCAGATAGATTTGCTATCGGTAGTACTTTCGAATTTGAATAGACAAACTTACAAAAAAAAAGAAAAAAAAATAAGTACAAATAAAAACCTAAATTTTGAACAAGCAATAGTAACGCACTAAAACTGCAAGAAGACGACAGTTCCTTTTATGGATTTTTTTTTCAGTTACTTTTAAGGATCTATAAACTGCACGTAAAAAGTTTGAAGGAAAAACTACTTATTAGGTTATTTTGTTTCATTCACTTAAAAGAAGTAGTTACTACTGCAGTACTACTACTGGTGTTAGGTCACTTTCGAGTTTCGTTCGACGATTATAAATCTGGCATTTCTCAACATTAATAAAAGAAAAGATTATACACATCGATTGTACATCCATGGCAAAATCATTTCGTTGCGGGAAAACAACCACTAAAATTTCACCGTATATATTTTTATAGAGTTACATAATGCTTAAAAGGTAATATTTAAGTTATGCGGTCAAAACAGTCCGTGTGGTTATAATAAATTACGGATAACATTCACCTACTTTAGTCACTACGCGCGACATGTTTCGGAAATCCTAGTATTATACGTGAAAAGGAAAATACGTGATTGTTATCCCTAATTAATTATAATATTAATATGTCTCACGATAGTTTCAAATTCGATAAATCTATGCAGTGCCTAATTCCGTACACAAACACTTAGTACCTACAGTAGAGTCCATTAATATATGTACACACGCGTCTGAACGCTATAGTACATTTTTTAACCTTAATCCTTTGGAATAGGGTGAAAAAGTGTACCCACATTAATGAACTCGACTGTACACCGACACGTAGACTACTCGTATGATAGGAGTAGCATATATTGAAAAATAACCGAGCGCGTGCAGGTTTATCTCACAGCGGCAGTCGACCAAAAGCACCACGCCCCCAAAATGACCGGTAGTTCGTCCAGTGTGCTTACAACGAGTTTGAAATACACTGTAGATATCTATAGTCGCTAGCGTCTACGTCAACGCACTGTCAGTGCATCTTGCTCGCACTTGCGGGTGGAAGCGGGAAGCAACTGTAGATAACATGTCGAAATCTATCCTTCGAAATCTATAGCATCTCATGGTAGAGACACAGGTGAAATATGTAAGTTCTCGCAAAGCATTTTATTGGGACAAGAGCACTGTCGGGCAAAACAGCGCGACGGCGCGGCCCAGCAAGCAATGGGCCGGACATAATCCAGCTAGTTTTACGACCGCAAAGTAAAAAGCTCGTAGTTAATATTAAAACGGGCGGTTAATATGTGGGCTCCTGCTTTTATTATCGCCCCCATGTGATCGATCAGCCGCTACGTAGAGCACTTTGTTGTTCCAAAACTCGCGAGTTCGAAATTGTTGCCCCAATGCTACGGTGTTGCCTTGATGAAGCACTATGAACGACATAACTTTAGCCGGTTTAACCTTTGAGCGAAGGCTTACTACTTAGTTACTCATTAACTAAACTATTTTAGCGGGTTATTATATACTAACCTCCGCGCCTTCATCATTCCAAAAATCATTAGAACTCATTTCTCTTATTTCTTTTATTCAAATATTGCATTTGGGTTAATCAACTACTTCTTGTCACTTTTAGTTAATATGGTTACGGTCTCCTTCTTTTTTTTTGTTAGTTATATACCTAACAAAAAAAAAAGAAGGAGACTTTTGTTAGTTATATACCTACCGTTCCATGATACGTTGGAATAAAGACATACGTGTTTTTTTTATATAAAAAAATTAATCAACATGATGATTAAAACTGTGGATTCGAATAGCTTCTTGCTAAACCTACCTACTAATACAATGAATCTTTTTTTAAATTTGTACTGCCTTTCACCACACCTACTTTACATAGGTGCGAATTGTCGACCCTATTATAAAAAACATAATATTTAATAATGTTCACAATCTCTAACATTTCCATCTGCATACGCTTCAAATTCATGAAATATCAACTCCGCGAATTTTATTGCATAAAGTTGAATTCTATATTCCGCGAAACTATGTAATAACATAGACTATGCATGCCGCATCCAATAGCTTCACAATTTCTCGAACAGACGGATTAGTTAGCTTCGAGTTCATCTCATTATTGATTGATTAGTACAGCGCCAAAGCTAATGCGTCAAACAGTAACCTTCGTTTTTTTCTATCCAGTTTTACGTAATTGCAATAGCGAAGTGAGGAATTGCGCCCTGGAATTTATCCCAAGCATAGTTTTACGTAGTACTTTGACGTTTTAATTTGTCGTGTTAGAGCAAACTCGCTTTATTAAAATATTGCAGCACTTTATTTGAACGGTGATGCGCAAATAATAAATAGTCGGATGTCAGAGCTACGAATTCCTCAAATTCACTTTGTGCTTTGACATCGCTCATGAAACCGGAGATGTTTTACCAGTGTGTGCGACGTTTGACAACTGATTAATGCAATTTCTCTGCTTGCTGACGTTCGGCCAATCGGATTTGCCGCCTAACGTATGGAGGTGAGCTGTGACAGAATTCGCCAGTAGTGCAAAATTTAATAGATACGATGGAATTGGATCTCTCCATTGTCATCAGCGGGTAGGAAAATGGAAACAATAATAACATAAATAGCTTTATGCGGACAATAAACATATTAGCTATTTCTATTTTACTTGATATAATTTACCTAACATAAGGAATTCAAAATGTGGAAGGAATAAATGTGAATATATAGGAATAATATTCGAGTGCCATAAGATCCGTAGTAACATGACAATATTACTCAAACATCTCGATTGTGTTAATAATATAGGTATTTTTATAAACGCTTGCGTAACCACGGTGTGCTACGCGCTACGCTCGTAGTCGATGCCAGCGTTTTCCCGCATTGTTGAGAAAATTGCCTATGAAAACAGAGCCCGCCTGGAGAGTCCTGAAAATATTAATGGGGATACTCCTGTCGATGCTCGAAAATTAAATAAACTTATAAATTTTAATGTGGTATTTATTGTCTTGGTATTTAATTAAAAATTTGTAAATTCCTAAATAAAGGTAACCAAAAAGTTTGAAACAGCCCAGTAGCACAAACCAAGGTATCAGACCATTTTGAATGTATCAAACTGCGAAACAAGTAAGCTAAGTTAAAAACCCAAAAATGGAATCCTAAAGGTAACAAAATATTGGAAATAGCCCGGTAGCACATACCAGGGTATCAGAACAATTAATAGGTATCGCTAGGCGCGGCCCTGCACCGCTACTAAAATCACGGCCCTCTCCCCGAGTTACAGTTATTGCTCTTTTACAGCCCTTTCAAACTTTATTACGGCTCCAAATTCCACTGACGCAACGCTACACGAGCATGTGTTTTTATAAAACTCTAAGCAAACTTTTAGGCTTTCGCCATGTATGCTAAATAGTGGTAAAGTACATCTTGGCAATATTAATACTTTATGTGAGTTTAATGAAATAAAAAGTTAGATATTTTTTTTATAAAATATCGCAATCAAATTATTGCGGCTCCTAATTCCACCCTAATCAAAGTGAACTTGTACATAAGTACCTACCGACATTATTGCTTATACAGACTGTAACACCAGCCACTCAAAACCTCAGCTGGACTTTTATTTTTTTGACCAGCAGCCGGAAAAAATTTCAGAGTCCAAGCCGCACCTCGCGTTACCTCTTCATTCACCAGATAACTAGGTATAGTGCTCTAATAAAACTGGAAAACGCAGTACAGTCAAGTGTAAAAATATGGGTATACACATTTTACTCAAAAATATGTCCCAAGCATCTCATTGCGGTGTAATAAGAGCGTAGTACCATATTTATGAGACGACTTTTTCAATACATATTTTTGCACTTGACTGTACCTAGCTAGTCATGTATTTTGTGTACAGTCAGCTACAAAGATATCAATACAGCCAAAGTGAAAAAAATATGTATACAAGACTATCGCCTGAACATTAAGGTCGTGTATACATATTTTTGCCACTTTAGCTGTATTTATATTTGTAGCTGACTGTACGTATGTTCAATGTCAGTCTGGTTAAGCCCGTGGTCTGAATGCACCTATAACGTGCCATAAGTGGCTTTGCAGGGCCGCGCCTTGCGAACCCTATTAATTAATCTGATATCCGTACTGTGTGCTGCGGAGCTCACGTAGGGGTTAATTTATGGCGTTTTCAGGCTAAAGGTACCACACTTTCAGTTGTTGATGAGCTACATTCCCAAAATAAATCTTATGGCAGCGCATTGTCAACAACCAATATGGTAACTTTAGCCTGAAAACTTCACAACTTGTATGGGAAGAGTATGGAGCATCAAGCTTCAAAACCGTGTGAGGATGTGGAGATCCGACATCGCCCATAGGTGCATAACGTTGCATCGTCATTACCAAAGTGGAATTATGCTGGACATGTCGCCACGCAGAGTGATGGCAGGTGGACCGAAATGCTAACGGATTGGTGGCCATTTTCAGATGGAAGAAGCGCTTGGTTCCGTCGACTTGATGGGTGGACGATATTTGAGAGAGTGCGGGTTACTTCTAGATGGGGCTGGCTCAGCACGCCTACCAAGAACATCGAACATTGGCATTGACGGGAAAACCTCTTTGTCACTCCAATACGCAAGTGTGACAGAGATGGAGATATAAATCGTTCAATTTTCATGGTATAGGCCCAGGACCGGGACTAGTGGCGTACAAGAAGCAAGGCTTATGCTCAGCAGAGAGCGATAGACGACTGAAATAATGATGAATTTATGATGGGATCCGAATGTTTCGCTGCATACGTTTTTTCAGTCTCAATTAAACGCGGGTTTTCTATTTACCTACTACTTGGATTAACCAAATAATGAATTTGAAATCAATGTTTTTTTATTAGCCTATTTGAGTGCCCAACTGTTGTTCCCTGGATCACCATGATCCTCGAATTGGTCTTTAAGAAAATTAAGCCATAATGCCTTGAAACGAACACTTATTTTTTGCTACAATAATGGCGTTAACACATTTCCATTAATCTCTTAAATCCCTAAAGCTTAATATACGCTAACATACTAACACAGCTCACTATACGTCTAATTAAAAGCTTCAATCACACAAAGCTAGCCTCACGGAGCCGTTTTCGAACGGATATCAGACATACTAAGTCATAGACTACACAGACTGCCTTCCACAGACTCCGCTTTAGGTTTGATTTTTAACTGACTCATAATTTGTGAAACTTACTTAATTCAAAACCTTGATTATTTAAGATTATCATAAAAAGTTTACGAAAATCATGAGATTAAAAAACGGGTACACTATTAATTGCACTGCTCAGTTACCTACCTATAACCACCCTCATCTCCCGAGTTAGATAGATCATTTGCCCCATGGTTGCACCTGCATTCTACACTATTTTAGCTACAGCAATCTATCAAATATACCTGTACCGCTAAATTGTAATTAAATGGTCACGCCATGACACAGCTACCAAATCTTCCGAAGATTCACGGGACTTTATAAATGCTAATATCGCCGATCTGTCCTTGCGCGATACGCTAGCCGTGCTGTAATAAGTTGCGCTCGTACTAAATCCATATGGTATTAGTAGCCCCAGCCCCCAACGTCCGTGGTGGCGTCGAGTAGTCTATGATTCGTCTAGTATAAGCGATCTGTGCACTAACTATACTAAGGTAACGTTAGCACACGCTAACGCACTAGTGGCTTCAGACTAATTAACAGGCAACGGCACAAAGCTTTGTTGCCAAATAATTGGAAAGATTGCCACAAGTTCTTGGATCGGCTCTGAGCCCTAACAGATTTCAAAAAGTATGATCAAAGCATGAAACTGGCAGGAATAGAAAAAAGTAGGTAACGGAAACAAGTTATCAAGCATTTATTCCCCCTCCTTTAAACTTATCTCAATTTGCTTTTTCATGTTTTTGGTACACTATATGCCACCATAAACAACTGGACACGGCTTTCAATTCAAATTATCCTCTGCCAAAAAACATGGACAATTGTGCAAGTTTTTGTATGGGCTGACGGTTATATGACATGTCTATTACTGAAAACTCAATCCTTGGTTATTTTTTCTCCAAAGCCCATGGATGGAACTTTTACGTGATAAAGCAAACTTGGCTTTTTAAAACGGCACGATTGTAAGATGTAAGATACAGTCATAATGACGCTGCCGTGGCTATATGCCCCAGTATGTGATTCATACTGCTACTACACGTTTTCAATTTCAAGTTCCTGTGTTCGAATCCCGGTAAGGGCATTTATTTGTGTGATGAACACAGATACTTGTTCCTGAGTCATGGATGTTTTCTATGTATTTATTATAATATTTTTTTTTTTATAATAATAATAACCTTTATTGACTTAAAACCTAATACAAATATTACAAATATGTAATATTTCACATTTATGTATTTGTATATTATATATATCGTTGTCTGAGTACCTACCCGTAACACAAGCCTTCTTGAGCTTACAGAGGGACTTAGTCAATTTGTGTGAATTAAAATTTTAAAACACTGACCAAAACAAAACCGGTTCCGGTGATAAATTTTAATATGTCACAAATACTTCAATAAGATATTCGTTTTTTAAATTCGTTTTGGAACATTCACGGCATTTACAAACAGACGAACAGCTTCAGACCCTAAACGCATGCTTCGCCGTTTGTCGTAAGTATAAGAAACGACTGCCAGCGACATCTATCGTAGTTTAATACTGTTAAGTAAACGCAAGGGTGAAGTAGACTTCATGTTAATTTCATAGTACCGCTATTGCGCACTAGGTGGCATTTTCTACTGACATCGACACCACGGCTACTTTCACCAAATCATTTTACCCAGCAAACTCATGGTACCAAAAACTTTCACTACTCGACGCGAGATGGCGTTAAAAACATGACCTAAAGTTTCGAACGAAGGTTATGGTCAAACAGATTAACCCTTTCGCCACCATTGACTTGATATCAAGACGGTACATTTCGCCACGACTTCATATCAAGTATGAGTTTACCTATGTTTATTTGTTGATTGGCGATGGTGGCACTTTTACTTGACTTTTTTTACGTGGCGGCAGAAAGGTTAAAACAAGTTTATTATGATAAAGTAACAAATCTTCATCAAATTTATTATTTCTGAATTCTAACTTTAGAAAAATTCCGTTTTCATCAGATCAGAACTAAAATCCTGTGCATAGGCCATATACTTCTGAGTTTATTTGTGATTAAGATTACCTATAGGTACGTATGTTGAGTAGAGTAGGGTAGGAAAGATATGGTAGGATAGGCAAGAGTATGTAGGACAAGGTTGGGCACGAATGGTAGGTTCTGGTAGCATTATTCAGAGTTAGGTAGGGTATGGTAGGGTAAAAACCATAATATTACGTGTGGGGTTTATATTATAACTAACTAGCTAACTCTGATAGTAGTAGTAGGTATTTAGTGATTAATAGTATTCTTTTGTTTTCACCATATGATAGGTGGTGTTAAAAACATGATGTGGCACATGGTAGCCAAATGATTTTCAATCTGCGCGTAGACTTGAATCCCTAACGCATTAGAATCTTATGCTGTAACGTACGCCCTCGCCGTAAATATGTTATTTCGCTCCGTTATTGTCCAATACATTAATCTGAAATGTGCCAATTTATTCTTACGGTTTATTTTATAAGCGGGTGAATATTATTACTATATTCACTGGCTGTTAATGTGGTCTCCTAGATTTTTATAATAATATGCATCCCATTTCAGCGCATGAACAAACTTTATCTCTACTTAGTCTATTTTGCTCCGCCGATCGAAGGATTGGCTAAGTCACACTTATATCAAAATGTGGTACTTACAAACACCAGCATGATGAAAAACGCTGCAATATAAGAACTACGAGCAGTCAGCATAGATACGAAGCGGTAGTGCTCGCCGGTGATCACATTCCTGTTGGCAAAACATAACCAGCATTTTATTTAGAACGGGCAGCCTCATATAGCACTGATGGCCCCGCAGTAAGACGTCTGGCTTTCAATCCGGAGGTTGCGGATTCAAATCCCAATGAGTTTTTAGAAACGATTTTGTTTTTCATAGTTTGGTAAAGGAAAACATCGTGTGGAAACGCGAAGAAATTCAAAGGTCTATGTGAAGTCTCCAACCCGTTTGGGGCCACCGTGGGGACTATAGCCCAATTCTTCACGTGTATGAGAGGAGACCTGTGGCTAGCATTGAGTCGTATAGGCTGCAGTGCAGTACGGCAGCTTCTTGTAAGCCCGATTCAGGATATGGGCGGCATGCTCGATTGTGTTCAATTTGACACATATATTCAACTCAGATATTCCATTCAACCAAGCAACAGATCAATACCATGAGCACGTCGTCATAGCCGAGAAACTCGTCTAGAACGAATCTCGAGAAGGGATCGCCGAAGCACTCGTCTTTACTGGGGGTCTACAGAATCTTCACTAGAATCTTGATACGAAATTGCACTTATAACTACGATAGATTTACCTCAGATATCCCTTATCGCTCCTGCTCAGCTAAAAGCTTGATTGACGCCATGAGCAGGTCATCATAGCCGAGAAACTCGTCTAGGATCATTCTCGAGAAGGGATCGCCGAAGCACTCGTCATTACTGGGGTCTACATAATCTTCACAAGAATCTTGAGAAGAAGTTGCACTTATAACTACGATAGATTTACCTCAAATATCCCTTGTTATCCTCTTGCTCAGCTAAAGACTTGATCGACGCCATGAGCAGGTCGTCATAGCCCAGAAATTCGTCTAGGACGAATCTCGAGAAAGGATCGCCGAAGCACTCGTCTTTACTGGGGTCTAGTGTGACGATTTTTACTGGTATTTTGAGACGTAAGCGCGCGTTGGGCGATAGCCTCAGAAAACCGTACTCGAGGGAGTACTCCAATATGTAGTCGTCATCTGAAAACAAATATCTTGATGTTATTCTAGGTAGGACATTGATGAAGAGAGAATGAGATGGAAAGGGGGTTTGGTTGAAGAAGTAATCGGATATATGAAGCTTAGCCAATCTTTTTGTGAACTGGCTATGCTTCTTCCTTAAGTAGTAAATCAGTAGATATGATTTACTGGTAGAATGGGAAAAATTCAGGACACTTTTGTGGTGTTGACTACTTGAGTATGCTTTTACTAAGCGATGAAGGAGAATATAAAGTCTCTCAACTCCTTGGAGTTCATAACTATGCGAACATAACGAAAATTTTACAGTTTGACTGGACTAAAGATTTGACTTGAACTAAAAAAAATATGGACTAATAAAACATAGATTGCTTTACCTTTTGATGAATCATTTGAAGCCCCGTCTTCCAGAGATTCCTGCAACATACACACATCTTAGTAACACAGGATTCCATTAAGAATTAATGACAAAAAATATTAACCTTAAATAAGCAGAGAGAAACGCGACGTGTTCCACAACAGCGTCAAGCTACTTAGCCGATTTTCGTTAATGAGGTATCATTCAATTTCGTTTTTACGATATAGGCTGCCCAACTTAATCATAAAAAGGAAACAGGCGTTTTAGTTAAATTATGAGAGTTTTTGGCGTCAATAATGGCTCAGTATGGAGTAATGACCTCATAGATTAGTTGGTAGTGACCCTGCCTACGAAGCAGGAGGTCCCGGGTTCGAATCCTGGTCAGGGCATTTATTTGTGTCTTTATCACGAATATTTGTTCCTGAGTTATGGATGTTTTCTATGTATTTAAGTATTTATATGTATCTATATATGTATAATATATATATTCGTTAACCCACACCACAAGCCTTATTGAGCTTACCGTGGGACTAGGTCGATTTGTGTAAGATTGTCCCACAATATTTATTTATTTATTTAAGTATGAATATATATATGACTCCCATGGCTGACTTTGCACATCCTCACAACAAACTGAATTCCCTAAGAAAATTAATATAAATATTAATAAAAATTAAGTGGCGCAATGGTAAAAGGAGGGCCGACAAAAAATAAATATAGGAATACCCTAACCTATAATTATAGTCTGACAAACAAAATTACGCAGTAGATTAAAAACTCCATATATCTTGCTTTTTTTTATGTGGCAATACAAGCTTAAAAAAACGACAGTATGACTCTCTCTGTTTGAACACGAACTGCAAATTTGTTTTTAATTCATCGCGAAAATTAAAGATCGACAAAGCAAACATCATTCTTAATCTTAATACAACACAATCTGATCTTGATAGTCTCTAGTTATTAACCATACGTCACTATTTACACGAGTAAACGGCCAATTCTGCTGTTAGGTATTTAATCAAATTAACAGTTTACGTCAATATTAACCTACATTTTTGTATTAACATAAAATATACATATTGAATGGCCACTAATCTAACATTAAAATTATACCTACTCGTCCCGTCATAAGCTTATTACCATTCAACGGTAAAAAACAGTCCAGTTCCTACTATTCATGCGTACATAAGCAACAAAAGTAGGGCTGCCATCCGTCCGCATTTGTCCTAGTTTGGAGCCCGTCCGGGATCTACCCGATCCGGGAAAAACCCGGACATTTTTCTGGTTTAGGTCAATCCCTGGCAAAAGGATATCTTTTGCTTTCTTTAGGCGGATGTGACACTGGATGCGAATCGCACCTCACGCCGATGTGCTTTAGCGCATAGTGTTATCTCACTCACACGCCGGAGTGCGCGCGAATCGCATCCCGTGCGACGTCCCGCTTAGTGCCTGGGATGAAAACGCGAACGTCTGGGATTTTTAACACTTTGCCTGGTTTCGCCAATACCCCACCCCTAAACAAAAGGGACATGATACCTACCTATGAGCGACAAAAAGCGAATTTCTAACTAATGTTAAATCAATTAATTAATTAAAACAAACAAAAAGACTTCAACCTGATGGGTTTCTCATTTAAAAATCAAATTCGGCTAAATATGAAGTTACTTGTGTGATGAAACCGAGTCAATTGACATCTCAAGCACTAAAATCAGCCCAATAATATTAACACTTGGGTAGAACACACAAACAGCCTGCTAAAATCATAACATTTAGAACCTAAACTGGCCCTGCTGGGCAATGGCTTCCCCCTTTCCTTCCAAGCATACCAATATTTCTCATAGTTAGATATAAATGGTGACCTAGCCTTTTCATAATAAGTTGATGATTATTATCTCTTAGTAGATAAACAACATTGTATCATAATTAATGCTTTCTTAAGGAGCATGAATAATGAATATAAGGTATGCATTTTATTTCAATGACAGCTTTATAAAATTGTGGATAATGATGAACCAACTGAATTTATAACATGTTTAGGCGTTCATAGATAATATAAGCCTTATCAATTACAAATACCTATACCTATACATTTGTCTCTTTTAGTAAATATTTTTTATAAACAACAAAGTGATTTCATAGCAGTAGGTATGTAGAGAATGTAGAGAGATGGCCAATAGAGATATCTCTCCACAAGTTGACACTCATTGTATGGGAGTGGCCATTGTGTCGCCTTCTATAGTGTTGCGGCCGGTGTGGTGTTGTGGTACATTAATCTTAGGAGTTAGCTTTATAATGAAAGAAAACATTTAAAGTTTAACATCCTAAATTAAAGTAATCTTCTAGGCCCTCATATCTTTTTTTTTACCTGTCAAGATTTAACCTACAGTTACTCTAACTGCTCACATGCCAAGCTTAAGAAATGCTCCTTACCTCTACAACTTTAGAATCTCTATCAAGATCTTCCACCAGCCCCATAATTCCATCCCAGATAGATGAAGATGTTGGCTCCACATCCTCTCTGGAAACTATAGTAGCATTCAGATCTACCTCATCTCCGTCTCTCTCTGTTATTGTCTCCGTACCCACATCCTCAGTTTTGGTGTCCATGTAGCCCAGAATACTCTCCGGCATTGGACCAAGCTCACTATCATCATAGATTGGGGTTACATTCCCGTAATCATTGCCATCTTGAAGATATCCATTGTCATCTATTTCAGCATTTGATGAAGACTCTATATTTATGAACCTGAAAAGTAAATAAGAATAGAATAAGAATGATTTATTAAAGACCAGTATTTGGTGCAAACTAGCTTAGTAGATTCCTAGTGAAGAGACATAGCGAAGATTAAGGCCATTGGTTCAAATACCGGTAACATGTATTATTTTATTTATTTGTCACATATTTTATATTAGTTCTTACAAGTTTATAATATAAATTTTATTGACTTCATTGTCAGATTAGGTAGCTTTTGGGAAAGATTGTCCCACAATAATACAATGTCAATATAAATAACATGATGGAAAGTCTGCTTGTAAATTTTAGTATATAATAAACAAAATGGTGGTCATATGATTAGAGATGCTACGGATTGTGGTTTGTTTGCTTCCTGTCCGCTGAATATCAAGTAATAGCAACAATATATAACAATATTGCCGGATAGGCCAGATACCGGATAGTGACTGGGTATCTATTGTATCTCTACTGATGATATCTAATTAGATTAATTATTAGATTAATGGTGGTCTACTTTGGAGTCTTTCAGACCAGCAAGTCATTGAGACTAAAGTCTATTTATTGATTTATTGATGTGATCTAATTATTGTTAATCACGCTAGGAACCTGCGGCTTTCTTAAACCTAAGATTTGGCACAGACACTAGTTTTGTACAAAAGTTACTGTTCTGACCTGTCAAATGGATGAAGATAGGCTTGTTATTTTTCTGATAACTACTCATAAAATAGTTTTGCCAGTATTGTCAGTACTGGTACTGATATCATCTGATAGTATAATAAATATGAAATGATATTTGTTAGAGTCATTGTATGGCATCATCATAATTTTCAAGACATATTTTCGTACATTTCAGAGACCGGGGAAAAAAGTTAAAAATCCTGGATGTCTAATTGAAATCGCGTTCCCCCCACACACACACACACACTACAACACTACAATTTTTTATTTAAATGTATATTTTTTGCTAGGTACTGGATTACTTAATGGTAATTTCATTCAAAAGTGGTGCTAACTTTTGCAAAATGGAAAGAGTAACAAGAATTTTACAATGAACAAGACTAAAATAATAGACCCTAATAATTGTACTCCATTGTAAATTAATAAGATAATGTAGCCCTGCCCAGCCCTGCTCACTGGGGGCCTTGGTCACTATTTCTGTAGTCTGTAATCTATTGCAATGTATAAGATAATATAGATTCATTTCATTAATTGTAAAAAAAATTAAGACCACAGTGACATTGAACACAATTGCAACCTACTTAACTCTGATAGGCTTAAACAAAATCACTCAAATTTCAGGGTCAGCTTGCAATACATATGCAAAGTAAAGTACATACCAATGATCTTGAATATGATTTTTATGTTAATAATTATTTAGGCCAGAATTTGTAAACATTGGATATATGTGATTGTGTATAGTGAAAGGTACCAGTTTGTCTCTGGCCGACAAGGCACTAATACAATAAGATTAATTGAGAAATTATCCTTCTCAATAAGCAAAAAAGTAGTAGCTTTTAATAAAAGAAATCACATATATGTGTATTTAAATGTGATGTTTTTAGATTTTTAGTGTTTAGGCTAAAGGTACCACAATGTTGGTTGTTGGTAGGGTGGCGGCACCAGTAATGGATAACGGACCAGTAATGTACACACACATTCTAAATTGCATGGGCAGTTTATTACTGAATTCATTTATAAATTGCCAATGCACTTATGAACGTGTGTACATTCTCTCTTATTGTGAGGAAGGTTCATGCATTTATTTTGTATCAAACGATTATGATATTTGAATTCAGAATGAAGTGTGCCTCACTGGTGCCTGTGAGCTTAGTGTTCATAATTAGTGCCATCACCCTAGGGTATTAACGCCATTATAAAATAAATAAATAAATAGGTGACTCTTTTTGTATTGAACTTCATGGCCTATGTTTATTTAGATGTTTGTAAACACAAATTAAGGTTCTAAGTATGGATCCATACTATAGAAATAAACCTCTAACATGCTTAGGGACTATCACAAAGATAGTCATACCAGGTATATAAACTTGTTTCTGGAGGTTTATAGCAAAAAATATATGTCAACCAACAATACTCACCCTTCAGTTGCAAGAATACCCAACATTGAGTTGAGATCATCCTTGTCTTTTTTCAGTTTATGCTCTTTAGCATAACTCTGCTCAATAGTATAGTCATGAGCCGGATTCCTCATTATCTCCACCCGAAGAATGCCATCCCTGGGCCACGAATCCTTCACGTGGTTCAAACACGTTGTTGGCGTCCTCGAAAACGCTATGTGAATGTAAGCAAGCACAAAGAATGCTACAATTGCTTTCAAGAGCACCAGGAACTCAAAGAATCTCCGCACTGGCCTCGGAAATGTTCTGGCATAGGCCACAGCAAACTTAAAAAACAATGCATGAAACAGCCTTTCCCTCACATTGAATAAGGGATTCTGATTATTATTCCTATTTCGATTCATTGTAGCATTCAGTATTGGCCCTCCTGGCAGCAGGTTGTTCTCAGGATTCACTCCTGGTGGCAAGTTATTCATTATCTGAGGTCCTCCTGCATTACTCATGGCTTCAGCTTCGGTGTACTAGATGTTAAAAGCACTATCTCAATCGCATTTTACGCATGCCACCTAGAAGAAGAAATAACAGTAGAACACTTCACACATATTAACCTCCTGTCACTGTTAGAGGACGAAGGTCCAAAAGTTGCCAAATGCGTTGTATATTAACTTCGATGAAGATTATGTTTGTTGTCAGGTTTCGATAATTTTATTAATGACGTTGGAATTGGTATCAACAAAAAATATCCATAATCGCAACATAAGGGACTGACCTCCGCTTAGAAAAACAGTTTTCGGGGATAAAACTACTATTTTTTGTTTGTCAAGACATGTATTTTAGCGACACGCAGCTTTTTTGAGTAAATAGCACTAATTTTCAATACTAAAATCTTTCAACACAAGTCACTTTCTCGTATGAAAATATGGATAAATAAGTGAAACTGTCAATTTCTTGACATGTCATTGGATACGGACGGGTTGAGAAGATTTTGGATCTTGACCATGGAATGTTTTTAATAACCATAGACATAGTTGTTTACTTTCACTAACAAAAAATACTACCATTTCAGATTTTACCAACGACAAAACTCAGTTGACCAACATTACAAGTCAAATAATTGTTATAAAATAAAATATAATTAAAAACATCCAACTGTTTAATTATTATTTCTTCTTTTTTTTATGATTATAATATATAATAATGTTGGTATAATATCAAGTCTCCCGTTATAATAACAAGCATAAAACATATACCTGACCTTTATTTCCTTACCAATTAAATAATTTGTCAAAAAGAGATGTATGTATGCTTGTTATTTCTTTCATTTCGTAGGTTGACAACAGCTTGAACTCAGAAATGTCATAAATGTCGCGGGGTATCACAAAAATTTTAAAATTCTGTGGGTATACGCAATAAAATTGTGAAAAGGCAATTCAAGAAAAGATTTAACGAACAACATTTTATTTGTGTAATATGTCCTGTGCGTTTGAAGTTTGTTTATCCCATACGGGAAAGAAAGAAAATTCGAACGATTCGCCGTATCTTTTCAAAGGTAAGTTTTGGTCAATTTTATGATTTTAATGTAAGGATCCTAGTCTAATTATGTTAATACATATTAGTTTTTTATGTAAGTATAACTGCATTCAATTCTGCCTATCTTTGCATGTATTTTAGAATCTTTTAGCAAACTACTTCTAAAAGGTTATGTTTTACATATAGTGTTGTAGTGTGTAACTATCGACATACACTGTGTTTGAAGTTTGAACACGTATGTCAGAGCCGTTAACCACGTATAGTACAAAGAATTTTATGGACTAATACTTATGTTTTAGTCAACAATTTTTAAATTGCACCTCTTTCAAGTGTTATGTGTATAGTGCATACAAGATCCAGAACTATATTCATACATAGCTATGGTCACCTATCTACGAATAACGATATTGATTGATCAACCTTATTAGCAGTTAGTTACTGATTTTACTGAGTCTCCTATCTGAGAATAGCCCACTTTATGTTCTAGTTTTTCAAAGGATGAGGAAATGCGAAATTGACGGATTGCTCTAGTTAATAGGCTGAATCGGACTTAAATGATTCACAGCAGAGGTTGCTCAAAATTTAAATTGAGTAAATTTTAAATTTCGTACCGACACAGTAACGATAAAATCAGATCCCTGGCGGCTATGATATTGATTTTCACTGTGACAATGTGTGAAATGGCACATAAATCAAATTCCTAGAGTGTATTATAGCTTCACAAAAAATAAATAAAAAAAAACACTTCTTTACACCAGTTTATTTTTAACTAATTTATCGACATTAAAAGTCGACTCAGCACATCCCTAGCCAATCAAATCAAATTAGATCACTTTGAAATTTCTTAGTTTGTCAAACCTGTTGTCACCCTACGCAATAGAGAAATAGCAAACGTATATATTCGTTTTTTTGACAGGTGCTTTAATTAGTAAGTAAGTTAAGGGGCTACCCGGCATATTTCACTGTTTTTAAAGTGAATAGGCTTTGTTCAGCTCCAAGCACAACGCTTGAAAAAAATATATAATGTAGCTAGGTATTGGGTCTACATTTGGTTCTACTAAATTGTCGAAAAACATAATACATCAAGAGAAAAAAAAACCGTAAACCCTTTTTTCTACCTTAAATCTGTATCTACTCCCTTATTATGCGCCGTAAGTACAAGAAACTAACACAAGCAGTATATATTTATGTTTACTTTAAACGCATTTACTTATTTTTGGATAGGTTTTGTACTTTTCGAGAAAAAGCTATTACACGCATTTTTCCGAAAACGCCGGCTCGAGATGCCTGCGCGGGCGACGGGGGCCAGTCGTGTAAGATGGCACTAGTAGTTTATAGGGTTGCGTCCTAGTACAAGCAGCTCTTCCTAGGTGGCGACTTATGCTTATTGACGTATTGTATAACCGGTGAGGAAAGGAAGCGGGAGGGGAAGAAAGCTCAAATCGCCGAGGTCATTGGGATAGGGGACGGCCTTAAGGATGGATGTATATATACATTTTGTACGGTATCTATGCTAGTTATTAATCCGTGGTTGGTAGAAGTTAGAGAAGATCGGTTCGTTACGATTCACAAGTATGTCGGTAGATGGCATTAGTAGTCCTCGATGTTACTCAGAGGTTTATTTACAAAATGAGAACTTAAGGACATAAAGCATCATCTACAGACAGACTTTAGTCTGGCTGGCCAGCTAGTATTTTCGTGGTGGTATCATTTTATTTCGTTAGTGTTAACGAAAGAAAAAGATAGTAGGTATGATTCTTTGTGATCACTTATTGCACGAATTGGATTAGTTAAATACCAAACTACCTAATTAGGTATATAAACAGATAATCACTTTTGCAGAAGATGTAAATAATAGTAAATAGATAAATATTATGGAACAATCTTGATTTTTATTTTCCCGCAAATCCTAAGCAGTCATAACCTACTGGAAATCAAACCCTTTCGAACGGATTAATCGCGTATAGATAGGTTTGGCAATAATTCTTAATAACGGACAGGAGATCCCTTTAACGTGCCAGTGAAGGTTGCATCTAAATCCATTCAGCCGTTTCCACGTAATTCTCAAACAAGTAAACAGGCAGACAGACAAAAATTCTAACAATCATTGAAATGTTGTCAATTCTAAGAGCTCCTAACTAATGTTTTGTTCAAATATATTCAATATAGGCACAGATTTTTGACCCTACTCTGCTTTATTATATGTATAGAAGATAGATATCGATATATACGATAGATAATTGGTTTCATTACCTATCCTACCTACCGATATTATTTTATTTTATGTTTAAGGTTTTATTTAATTTTGTAATTTGAATACGTACATTTCGGTAAATCAGAAGTCAATGTTTTGTATGGGCCACTCATTATTATTTTTTAGATCTCGGGCTCTGGTGCGGTAAGTATCTAATAAAAGTTTGTCAGTTGGTATGACTGTAGGTAACCATCTCGCAAAATATGGCTAAGGGTTGTGGGCCAACAAATAGGTAGGTATAGGTATTATTATACCCCCATGATAGCCCATGTTACATGTAGGTACCTAACATTGGCAAATATTTAGCGTACCAAAATGGTAAAAAAAGGTACCCGTATGGTGCGACTCAGTCAGTCTGTCTGTCAGGTCGTTGAATACAGAACTACTTAAGCTACCAATCTAAAATTTGGAATAGATATAAACAAGGTTAACCCAGATATTGAGAGGATTTATCATATATTTAAATTTATTTCCAATGAAAAATACCCGACAAAAGAGATGGCAAAATTTAGAAGTTTTAGTTAGGTACTGTGTCATGTGGGATATTATATAAAAGGGTTTGATTTATAGATTGTAAAACAATTTATTTTATAATGTTTTACAGTAAAACAATTTTAATTCATAAACGAAAATTTAACGAAAATGTTTTAATTTATATAATATCATATCATGCTGTAAGTAGAGTCAAACCACGTTATCTTTTCTCAGCAAATTAACTGTCAAACTTGAAAGTGTTATTTTAAACGTCAAACTTCTATGAAATTATGACGTTTACTTAACACTTTCACAGTCTGTGCTGTGTGTAGATTTTGATAAATCTAGGAAACTTAGCATAGACTTACTCTACCGACTTTTAAATAAAGTAAGAAAAACGGTTTAAAGAACAAACTCGCGCTTACTAACTCTATGCTGTGCAAACGAGTGATTCAATTTTTCGATACATGGGACTGACGTCAAACTTGTCAGATGCAGTGGCAACTCAAGTTTGTACGGAACCCTCGGTGCGCGAGTCCGACTCGCATCGGGCGGGTTTTTTCATCAAGAATCGAACAACAGGCTCGTTCGATTGACATCCCCTTACCAAATATTATTATACTACAAATACTAAGGTGTGTTCGGGTAATTCCGAATGTCGGATAATCCGGAATGTCGGATAATTCTGACCTATATTTCCATCGTTCATTTTCGGAATAACCCGACATTTTTCGGCATTTGGAATTACCGAATACAATATATGGGGTTAATCCTCCGAAATAAATGATTTTTGTTTTATTAATTTTTTTAAATTTCTTGTAGGTACTTTTATTCAGAAACTGAGTGTTCATCATCTGTTAGATTACCTACTAAAGAACCTTACGCCTTATTCAAAGCTTCATTGCCTATTTCTAAAACGTATTCAACATGCTCTATACTGAATAGACGAACGACAAAATGAAATCCAACTTTCCAAAGGTTTTTCTTTAATTCCTACGCAAAGGAGCAGCCATTAATTTTACGGATTATTTGTAATACAAAAGGGGACTTTTATGCGCGGACACAGCGTGAACATTATGAAGGATCATTGTGTGCATATGTCAGACAAAACCTTTACAGGACCATTGGCTTGACTGACAGCTAAATTGTGCGAGACTCCTTAGTTCTTTTTTCATTCTATAAAGTTTGAGCTTTGGCTGTAGACGGAATGACGTGGTGAAACGATTCTTTAAGATTAATACTCAAAGTGTTCACGTGTGATATAATGGCAGGTGATAGATCTGATTCACTAACGAGCTAACAGGTTTCTGTAGCCGAGCAGAATACCTACTTATATTGGCCATAGCTTAAAATATTTCACGCTAAAATGGTTAGTCTATTTTGACGACTAATTTAATACTTATACAATAGAGAAGCAGGAGATTAAATTTGAGGATGGTATTCTTGCACGGACGACCTATAACTGGGAGACCGATATGTGCCTTAGGGACGTAGATGAGCGTTTTTATTTTTTGTTGTACAAAAACCATTTTTGGATTATTTTTTTTTAATTATTTTCTATTCAGAATCGCGAGCTCTTTCAATCCTAGGAGATAGTAGGAGAAAAAAAGTGTCCCAAGATTTGTTTTCCATTTCGCCACCATAATTTCATTGATTTAGTATGGCGGTAGCGTCAATGGAAAGTTTGAAATTTGTATGGAAAATTTAGGACACTTTTTTTCTCCTACTACTAGGATTGAAAGAGCTCGCGATTCTAAATAGAAAACAATTAAAAAAAAAAACAAAAATGGTTTTTGTACAACAAAAAAAAAAAACGCCCAGATAGATATATAATCCTCCACAGTTTCTATGTCCAGAAAACGAACGTCACTAAGCTAACTTGTTTTACTAAATTACATTGATTTTATCCTATGTTATGAAAAATTCATTTTATTAAACCTATGCAAGAGTTTCATTTTTGGTTTTCAATTAAATTTTGAGATGTAGCTCCATATAATCGGATAAAGACTTCAAAAATGGTAAGAAAAACACTTCTGTTAAATATTTTCTTATTTTAAATACCTATATTTTAATCCATTGTCAAAGTAACGTGATCACCTAAATAGCAAAAAGTTAGGTTAGCACACCTTTAATAGCGTCGAGTTATATACAACCTTACCTTACCTTCATCTAGCCCGACCTGTTGGAATTCTCATTAATCGTAGCAAAGAAACAACACACGACTTAGATAGAGCCTCCGAGATAACGAGAAGTACCCGATGTTAAATTACTGGCCACTAGAGTTATAAATATTCAAAAAGCTCGAGTCGGCTTGAGAAAAAAATTGACGTCTCAATTATCGAGCGCCGAGGGACCGGGACAATGGAGAGAGGTGCAGTAGGTCGGCTAGGGAACACGTCTGAGTAAATGTAACTTGAGACTCCACTTGCCGATTAAGAAGTAGAACTAGGTACTTTCCTATGGTAGATGTTGCTAAGCGCCCACCCCTGTGGCGCATACTAGGGATATGGTAGAGAAATTCGGGGCCACAGTTATGTTCCTCAGTTGGCAGAGCGATAGGCGGGTTTGAGTTCATAGTTCCGCCCGAGGTCATACATTTTTCCACTTTTCCTTTCTTTTGAAGAAATTAGTATCGTTCGCAGACGTTTCTGCTTAAAAATAATAGTTTAGAGAAACACAATTATTATACAAACTACCTAACTACAATAGATAAGTTTTGTACAAAATAGGTATTAGCCTTTATTTTTTTTCATATTTAATTATATTTAGATCTGTGGTTTGGAGCTTTGGCGGTTGGAGTTCTGCTTAGTCGATTATACATACCTAAATTATTCGACAATATTGAAAAAAAAAGTTTTTTCCTTTTTTCATAAGCCATTATTACTTCAGTTGCCTATGTATAATACCTACCGCACTATATCACTCGTCTCATCTTGAGCTTGTTTCAAAAACACGTTTTACGCAATGTATCTCTGCGATGACAATAATATTTAATACTGTTTTATTGGTTTAAATTAGGTTCGTAGTCCAAGTTTTAAACTAGATCGAAAAAAACTTAATATAAATACAATTAACCTTAAATGAAAGATTACTCTAAGTATTTTTTTCCATTGTAACATAGAAAAAGCAATCATATTATAATATATCTCTAACGGCTAGCCTACTGTAGATAAAACACACTGTGGTAGGGGGCAGAGGACTTAATTTATATTATTCTCACGTTTTTTATTTCCTGTTAGCATCTCGTTGTACCGGCCGAGATGTGGCGCCAGTGCCTTCAACTGTGATTTGGAAGCTAAATTATTAACTCACTTATTATAATCACATTTCTGTTCCTTAATATTTCTTTTTATTTAACGCTCCAATCCATTTTACAACTTTATCTCACCATTTTACAGGTAGAAAAAGGACATTGACACCACACGTCCCACCGGTAAAGCGGTGTTCGTTTTGTTTTTAGCAGTTGGTATAATAACATGGCGGCAAACTGGGCAAGGTAGCTTTTTCTTGCGACTTTTTCAGTCAAAAACCATAAAAGTCACATTTCCGTATAAACTTTCAACACAGCCCCTATTTCATCTACAGAAATACATAAATAAAAACTAACAACCTGTGTACCAATGGCCTACAAATTCGTTTCGATTTTTTTGCATCAAAACAAAAATATCTGCATTTTCGTGATCGTCTGTAATAAATAAACCACCACAAATACCTATGTCCATTAACACCATCTCTTTCAAGGAACTGATTCAAGATTTAGATTCGGCGAAATTAGTTTTTTTAGGCAACGAATGACAGACGCCCTGTGGCCCCAGAGACGCCGCAGACTTCTTAGTCATATTTTTTAACAAACCAACTAACATACCGGCCGACGTACCTACCTGTTTATAATACCTATAAGAACTAGGTAACATGCAAAAAAAATATTAGAAATAAAAAAATAAAAGTAATGGACAGTAATGATTGTGGATATAGGAAGCCCGAATCATGATTTTTAGTTTTTATTGAATTAAGAATTAGTCTGAGAATTATATCCCCTATCAGATTGACTCCACGGTCAAGGTTAAAAAAAAAACACTAGGTGCCGGTTATGGGCGGAGATGTAGTGTGACATAACAACATTTTAATTTAATATCTCTTCTCGGAACCGATTTTTATCATGCATATTATATTAGTTGTTAAATCGAATAAGCAGTAAATTATAATCTCTTTTACATAAATCATAAGGTTTTTTTGAATTTACGACAAGTATTTGTAGCTTATGCTGTTGAAATTTATTCGCGTCGGTTTTTAAGGTGTTGTGTCGTGGAAGAAACAAATGATGTTACCTGCTCTTTTTTGTAAGGGGTAGGCTCTGACAGGATAACGGATAACCTTTAGTTCGATTGTTGGCTGTACTTAAAATACAGGGCAAAATAAAAAGTAACGTTGAAACTCTACTTAGTGAATGTATAAGTACTATGGGGCCTATGCGGAAATCGCCAAAATTTGACTGCCCCATAAAAATCGGTGGCAGCCCGTGATCCCACCGTGCACCGACCCGAATGTAGGTATGAAACTGCCAAATTTTTTTCGCGATTTCGGCATTGGCTTGTAATAAAAATTGAGTCCCTATAGTGAACGCACCGATAAGCGACGGCGTATGGGTAATAAGACTATATGAAAAATCTTCATTAAGTCGTTTATACTTTTTAGAACCATTTTAACTTTGAAACCGTTTGTAAAGAGGTCTGTTTGAGGTTTTAGGTCATTTCTGCTTTGTCGGTTCGAAATGGCGGTAGGGCGAAGGTTGGGCCGATATCAGCGGGTTATGCTTAGCGATACAATTTTTTTATTAAACCAGCATGTGTTTCGTACATTGAGTTAACCATGAATCAAAGTCAACCTGCAATCAATTATTATTGCAGAAATGTTTATGTTTGAGATTGGACTAGTTTTCACTGAAAAATCCCATCATCGGTTAAGAAAAGGTGCGTATAAAAACTACAAATGAAGTGTAGGAGTTTTAACTTTTAACGCATTTACCAGTACAGAGTATCAGAGAAATATCAAAAATACTCCGAATTCACCATATACATAATCAGCCACTACTTGGCAAATAATGATGAAGGCGGATTTTTGTTGAAAATTAATTATAATGTCAGTTTAAACCCAAAGCTTTCCTAGTCAAATAAAACCTGCACCTCAAGATATCAAGTGACATTCGCGTCCTATTTACCTTCCAACCGTCTCCTGGATTCAGGCTACAAAGAACGCTAAGCTGTTTGAGTGATATATTTGCCTTTCTGCCTCATCGCGCATAACAAGATAATCTTAGCCCGTGGCATAGATACCTGCATATTTGTTCACAACATTTTGAATTCAGCTGCAGCTTATGACTAATATAACTTGAACCCCGAGGTAAGAGACTCAACGGTGGACGAGTAACAAGAATATGTTTTTAATTTTAAACATGGCAGCCACTTTTGGGGGTGAAGAAGGAAAATAAATTCAAACTCTATGGTTTTGATCACAAATTATAGGACTCGTTTTGACTATCTCGTCCATACTTTTTTACAATATGAATTAAATATCAATTTTTAAGATAGGTCCCTATTTAGAATATGAGAATGGATTTTTAAGTCCATTTTATCTCCGATATTACTAAGCCTAATTTTATGTGAAAAATATTGAAAATAGCTCTTTACCCATAGACCCTATACAAGATTCCCACTCGAACAAGTTTGGCATTTTTGCTCAATTAAGGTCCTTTGTATTCTAAAATATAATTTAACCACCCAGAAGGCCTACCACGAACCACTTCCTTCGTTTGTTCGTCTATATCCCTCTCTATTGCCCTCATATATTCGAGTGATAAAGAGGTAAATAGACGAACGAAGTGATTCGTCGTAGGCCTGACGAAGCCTGCGTTGCGGGTGATGCTTATAATTTGGGTGCTCTGAATATTGTTAAGTTTCCGTATCCAAAGGTTGAAAACGGGTCCCTAATACTAAAACTCCGCTGTCCATCCGTCCGTCCATCTGTCTGTCACCAGGCTGTATCTCCTAAACCGTTATAGTTAGACAGTTGAAATTTTCACAGATAATGTATTTCTGTTGCCGCTATAATGAAAAATACTAAAAAAGCAGAATAAAATAAATATTTAACAAACGTGTTTTTTTGCCCTTTTTATAGAAAATGGAACCCTTCGTGCGGGAGTTCGACTCGCATTTGGGCGGTTTTTAATAAATTATCCCTTTTAATTAACCACACATTTGTAGAATTTCAGAAAAGACTGGAGGCCTTTGCTCAGCTAGGGGCCACTGAATCCGACAAAAAATCCTTCTTTCATACTAGATACATTCTATAAACTTCTCCAACTGTTAAGTCCTTCCGGACAGTTTGGCTTCTCAAACTGTTTATGAATAGCTCCTTCTCAAATTATGTGACTGTTTGTCTTCTAACAGCTTCAATATTTGCTCAGTGCCTACCGTGTGTAAACTGACACCTTTACAAACTTAAATTTGCAGTTTGGTAACTAGGGAATTGAGGAACTTGGTGCGATTAAGGGCGGTTTTAGAAGTTTTCGGGTGCAAAGTTATGTTTGTGGGCTTGCACGTGGCTACAGCTCCCGTTTTTGGCTGGTTTCCTTTGTTTTTTCAAGATTTTAATCTTAAGCTCCCTATTCTATACTGAAATATTTATCGAAAATAATAAATACGGAAAAAATCTATCTATGTATATAGAAAGAGGAGCGTTGGCGGCCCAGGTAAGAGCGTGCAACTTTAAATCCGAAGGTCGCGAGCTCAAACCCCGGCTCGTACCAATCAGTTTTTCAGGACTTATTTATGTACGGAATATCATTTGATATTTACCAATCGCTTTTCGGCGAAGCAAAACATTATTAGGAAACCGGACTAATCCTAATAAGGCCTAGTTTAGCCGCTGGGTTAGACCTGGGTTAACCTTCCAGGTTAGATGGTTACTTTCGTAAAACTAGCGCCTACTGAGGTTGCCAACCCCAGCGAACAGTGGCATAAACCGGGAAAACGTTAGGAAGAAGAAGATGAGATTTCTATATAATCGCCCATAACTTGTCATTAAATAGTTTCGCTTGCGTTTACAGCAACGTTGCTATTGCATGAAGTGTGTAACGAGACTGTATTATTGACTGATTGTATCCACACAAGATTATAGTCGAAGGCATCGCTAAACTAAAATTTCTCCTCATAATGTAGCAGACTCCTATACAGCCACGACAATGTCGTTCATTTTCAAATGTCACCTCAAGTGTACCGGTTCGATCTATTTTGGTACAAAATACTAAAAAGAAGTAAACTAGAAATTAAATTCGATATGTTACTTACATACGAACCAATAAATATAAGGTTTTATTCATTTTATTCGAGGTACAATGTAATATTGTATGCCTTTAGTATCGTGCCTTCAGTGCCTTAGTGGCATCTGTAGACGTTTTGATGTTGGGCTCAGTTGTCGTAAACCTTTCGTGTGAAATTAAACTACATTTTTTTAGACTTTCGATTTGGTTTTCTACAGACTGTGAAAAAAGAGGATGACAATCGTTACTAACGTTATGGAGCAAGATATAAAAAGTTCAAGCTAAAGTGAAGGACACACGAGACACACGAGATCTAGAGTAATTCTAGACGTCGACGTAAAGAAAATCGTCTCTTTAAATTGCTGCCTGTGTAGTGGCAAAAGGCGAGGAAGAAGGGCATTTTCTATCGAACCAGCTAGTTCGAAACAAGTGTGAATATAGGTTAAATATAAGTTAAGTAGATTTAAATATAACGTTGATATTTGTTGCTTACAACACTCCACTTGCGTGTTTATGGCGTTCCGCCGCAACCCTTACTACAACAGATTATATATGAATTTACTTTAATAAGCTTCAATAAAATTAATATCATTTAATTCTAATCACATTTTTATTTATACACAGCTTAATCTTTAATATTAATTCCAAATCCTGGTTACAGTTGCAATACTTACATGATGTGAGCTCTATACAAAATAATATAATTAATTTGTAACAAGTGGTCACTATCAGTACCTATTCGTCGTTAGTTCTTGGTATTTATTTGCTCCAGTTGTACTCTTTTCGGTTTTTTTAATACTATACTATACATCAGTGGGAGACAAGCATACAGCCTGCCTGATGGAAAGTAGTCACCGTAGCCTTTAGAAACTTGCAACTCCTGTTACATACGCGTTGTCAACCCATTAAAAACTTACACAATTCTTTTTTGAAGAACCCTTTACTGTAGTTCCTTGGGAAAACCCTGACAGAGAATTGATTCCACAGGCGTCGCGTAGCGTATACACGATCCTACTGAAAATAAGACCTAGTATGTAGTTCTATTATCTGATATCCGAATACACGACATCGTTCATTCTCGAGCCGTTTTGTAGAGGTTAGCGTTGATAGCATAAAGTATTACTCACGATAGCCCGGGACGGGACGAGCCGGGCTATCGTGAGTGTCACGTGACCTGCGAGAGCTCCGAGTTATCACGTGACAATTTCTACAGAAATTGACACATCGGACACGATCTACCTTGAATCATCCTTTAACCGCTTTTCCAAATATTACGATTATTTGATCAGTGTGTGAAATTCTTTACAATCTTTTCCCCGGGTTATTCCCCAAATGATAAAACAAAAGAAGTAATCGAGCTTTACTTACCAACATTATTAAATAATGTACAAAAACTAAGTTAAGTATATATTTAAAAAGGTTGCCGACCTCGGCCCACGATCCTCTCACATCCAGCTGCGATATCTTCATTTGGCGGCCGGCAGGTGTCACGTGGCCCCGACTCGTGCATCTCTCTCACACCCACGCTAACTCCTCTACCCGTCCTACTCGCTTTTGTGCTCTGTAGGAAAGCTTGTAAGTTTTTTTTCTTTTTTACTGGAGGTTTTATTTATTTCTCTCTCTCGTACAAATAAATATGTTTGTATATGTGAGTTTTAAACCGTGAGTAGGAGTGGGGTACTGGTTATGGAATAGCAGTTATGTTATGTCTTATACGATTTCCGTTAAAAGTTTCTATATGTACTTTAATTAGGTAGAGGCACAGCCAAGTGCAAAAATATGTACTTTTCGACCAAATTTTCTCATGAATAGATCCTATAGGATATAGTTTGAGTAAAAAGTGTACCTACACCGATGTCTATTTTACACTTATACTTATCTTATAGAAAAGGCTCCCGGCGAAACTGGGTCCTGCAACAGGGTTTCCTAGCTCAGGGCACAGGGGTCGTGATACTCGTGATCTACTCTGTATGTATCATTTGTTAAAAAAAATCATTTTCAGTCCTCCGGCCGGTAAGCGCCACTTTACGCAAAACTAAATTGCCGCCTGCCGGCTCCGTCGGGCTGAAAAATAGTATACAAACCTCGGCCGGTAAATGGGAAAGCCTCGGATCACATGTTAGTCGACCTCGGCTTCGCCTCGGCCGACAATTACATGGAGTCCGAGGCATTTCCCACTTAAACGGCCTTGGTATGTAATGTACTATTTTTTTCTTACCTCTTCTGGACTCGTCTTGTGTGCGATCGTTGTGACAAGAAATGCTGCACCGCTATAGGAATCTATAGCAGTGGCGCCTCAAAATTGTCTTTGGGCAATTTGGAGCTGGTTAGGCCTACTTTTTTTGAGTCGTTAAGGAAAAATGTTGCTGGTGATGTTTTTCGCTACCCTTTTCCCCTAGATTCGATCACGTATTTATAATTTATCGGACAATCAATGCAGGCCAAGATCTTGCATTCCAAAATAGTGCGCTTTTTGAACCAATATTTTTTATTTATGCCTATATGTAGCTCTGCCACGCTCACATACCGTAATGTCAATGTAAAGAAATACCGCCTTGAACAGAAACCTTTCACGCTCATTAAAAATAACCGTAAGCATTTCTAAACACCTGTCTCTTAAGCGTGATAAGTTAAATTATTCATGCAAATTTAAACCTTAGTGCTCAAATATAGGGTTGAAAATAATAATGTTACTAGTCGGTTTAGTTGTCAGGAACTAAACCCTGGACATGACAGGCATTACGTGATTAACTTCCATTCCAATTATTAAAATCGTGTTTTCACTAGAAGGGTAAATCAACAATTTCTTGTTGTTATTCTGTCTCAGCCAAGGGAAAAATCCAGCATAGTTTGTTAGAAGAAATGTTGTAGTATGTTCTACTGATATGCTTGGTAGATGGCCCATCATGGAATGGGAATATAACTACAAAAAAAAACATGTTTTGAGAATTTTAATGCCATAAAACCGTGACTTTAAATGAGACCCGGGAGACCGTAACCATGCCAACTATAGGTAGTGACAAGAAATAGTTATTAACCAAACATTTGGCTGCTATTAGTTCACCTACTATGATACTACTATTCCTAGCGCTTTTCCTGGCTTAAGCCACGACTCAAGGATACTAGGGTCTGCTTTGGCAACAAATCCCAAGATTTGGCGTTAGCTCTAGTTTTACGAAAGTGTCTGCTATCTGACCTTCCAACCCAGAGTCATCCCTTATGGGCACCATACCGCAGGGATCAGATTTTGGGGACCTAAGGTAGGTTAGGGAGCGTTGGCTCTTTAGATATAATTTATGTAAGTAGTTTAGTATAGTGTAGGTATATTATTGTATTTCTAAAATGTGTATTAATAAAATACATAATTACCTTGTAATAACATTAGTATTGTATTGAAGAGCATTTAGGAGTAAGCGCCAACACTAGCACCGTCCAGGGTTAGCCAACTTAACCCAGACTTAACCGTTTTTAGTACGGAATTTGACAGCTAACTCCAGGTTAGTCACTAACCCTGGTTGGCGCAAGTGACTCTAAGGGGGATAGCTGAAGAGATAGTAAGATACTGTTATACAAATCGTGATATTGAAAACTGTAAATGCATCCGTTTATATTAAAAGGTACCAACCACTTGTTGATACGGTTCATTTCTAAACAATTAGAAATGGCATTAGCGCCTTATTGGCAACCGACAAAGTGGTACCTTTCACTAAAAACGATTACAAATTAAGAAATAAAATAATTTAAATAGCATCTTATTATCCAATTTTTTTAACTTTCCATATTGATATTACACAGGTACAAAAGACATCAACGCGCATGTTCTGTTACCTACAGAACAACTATATGTACAGTTAGACCTATTTAATAGCTAACAAGCGAGATTTAATATAGCTAAACCAAAATAGAGCCATAAAAGAGTGATTTACTTATAGGGGTTTTTAATCCTAACATACGAGTAGAGATGTAAATACGAAATTGGCATTTTCGCGACTTCTCGCGAAAATGCCAATTTCCAATCCAATCCAATCCAATCAACTTTTTTTTAAGGTAGGTAAAGGAAATTGCCGTTTCATGTATGGAGACCCGTACCCTAACGAAAATCGCTATGCACTGATGAAATCTTTTATTTGTTAAAAATTTCATTGACCATCAACATATCTCTAAATAAGTATTTTGAAAACCGTACACAGGAATACGTAGAAATTGAGATGAAAATCTTGAGTTTTTGGTTGGGTTTTAAGTAAATAATCACTTTTTGGTAAATAAATCTGATTCAAAGATACAAAGGGCACACAATTGCGCATGCATATTTATTATATACCGTATAGGTCAATGAATTACATGTATACTAGCGTGTAAAAAAATAAGGACTTACATCAATTATGAAACTAGTAGCTAAATTTACGAACATTTATTTTTAAAATATATACAGTAAGTGTAACTTACCTAGCTACCTACCTCTACCTACCTTAAATCTAAAATAGGTCCTAGAGGCATAAATAAAAGTAGCTAAATTGACTTAAAATTATCTGCACACTTTGTACTATTCAAAGACGTCTGCTATTGTAATTAGTAATAAAATCGGAAGCAGTGTCTCAAACTAGTGAATTGACAGTTTTTACGCATGACCGGGCTGGCCTCTATTGGTGATATATTTCATTTCGGCTCATATTATCGCGCATAATTATTTAAGTATATTTCTGGGGAAGGCTGGGATGATTGTTAATGAATTGAGAAAAATATGAAAATAATATGTTCGGCTTATCTCGTGGCTCAGCGAGCCTGGGGTCCGCTTTGGCATCTAATTTGACGTAGGCGCTAGTTTTACGAAAGCAATTGCCATCTGACCTTCCAACCCAGAGGGTAGCCTAGGCCTTGTTATGATTAGTCCGGTTTCCTCACGATGTTTTCCTTCACCGAAAAGCGGTTGCTAAATATCAAATAATATCTCGTACATAAGTTCCGAAAAAGTCATTGGTACGAGCCGGCCGGATTTGAAACCCGAACGAAACCTTCGGATTGAAAGTCAGACCGCTGGGCCACAAACGCTCTATAAACAATATCAGTAAAAGCAGAAACCATTGTACCTACGTATTAGCCCAGCTTTGCTCAAGTTTTAATTACGACAACCCATAAACCACTATTAACTAATAAACCCCTTACTTCCACACACTGCAATAATGAACCTAATACTATAAGGCTTAAAGTTGAAAATCAAATAGGAACGTGCCAGTCTATGAATATTATTACCTATCTCAAAGAACTACCGACAGTTCCTAATGTTCCAATCGCTTTCAGTGCAATCATTATTGTAAAATATTCACAATTGATTTTACATTTCACAAAAGAACATCTAACATCTGTGCTTTAAATAATAAGGTTCAATTTGGCGTAATAGTACATTACATACCAAGGCCGTTTAAGTGGGAAATGCCTCGGATGCCATGTAATTGTCGGCCGAGGCGAAGCCGAGGTCGACTAACATGTGATCCGAGGCTTTCCCATTTACCGGCCGAGGTTTGTATACTATTTTTCAGCCCGACGGAGCCGGGAGGCGGCTATTTAGTTTTGCGTAAAGTGGCGATTACCGGCCGGAGGACTGAAAAAATAGTTTCATTAACCGCATTTAAACTAGATAGTTTTAACTATACGATACGAAGGATAAAAGTTACTTTTAAATTAAAAATATACGTTTTTTGTCAATAGGTATACAACTTAACTATTTAATAGAGGGTATAAATAAAAAAATGGCTTCTAGCAAGGCGTTGAGCGTTTTATATGAATTAAGTAGTAAATTGTTATTTTTATGATATATTTTATAGGTACCTTAAAATTTGTTAATTAACACGGCTAACGTTTTATAACCAGCGATATAGTTCAGGTCGGTGTTTATAACACTTAATAATTGTGGTTCAGTGTATGTACAACTAAAGGTGTAGAAACCCCAAAACAAAATTTCTGAATTACTTACTAGGGATATCGATATTAAAATTTAAATCTTTGTTGATAATTCAGAAGGTATTAAATCTATTAAAAGTCACTTATTATACGTAACAGTAAAATCTTTTTTTTTAATAAGTAATAGCTATTTTAATACAGCTTGAAAACATTTTGGGCTGGAAAGAAAATACCATTAAAACGTTGCAATGCCTAAATTTTTTTTCAACACACTTGCTCGTAACCAGGTTCTGTCGTACCGCTTTTAGGCTCATAATCCTAGATATTAAACACGCGTGCTTTTTCATTATATTATTGAACTAGTGTTATAATCAGATAACCCCATCAAATTAAGATTGTACCCTACGAGACTAAGTTACGTACACAGATAATACATTCAAATTTTGTCGGATTGGAAAGTTTTTTTTTTTCATATAAAGTACACTGTTATTAGCCGCATAATAACTTATGCCTTAAAAAGGAATATCTCCGTATTTAGTTGAATAAATGGATTAAAACCTTCTGAATTATTGAATATACGTGAAATTGTATTAAATTATTCAAAATTCACAATAATTTGTGCTTCAAATATAAATAATATCATTTTTTATTTTGGCTGTTTGGCGGGCCTTTGCCTCAAATTTCCGCGCACAACACGATTCGAAAAAAATACACCAATGGCTCGCCGCGGTAACTTATTTACGTAAAACATTTTTGATTGTTTTCTCGCTTTATTATTATGATAAAATGCAACTATAAGAGAATTAGAAGTAAGACTATAACAAGATGTGGATTAGGCTCCTCTGAAACTACAAAACGCGGGTGCTATCATGAAAATTTAATTGTACTTAGTAGTGATAAATATACCTACTTATTTGTGACGTTTGGGCCTTAGCTTCGAGATTTATTAGTTGAAAATGTAAAATTTTGTCATCAACCGACGTCGAAAAGGCATCGCAAGAAGCTTCAAGTAGTCAATAAAGGTTAGTGAAACTCATATGCTATTTACCATGTAGGCATTCTGACATGATTCTGACAATTAAGTCAACGTATTTAACAAAAGTTAATAACCTCGAATTCAATTTTGATTTTTACTTACAAGTGTGTTGAAAAGTGTCGTATGACACGTGTGTGCATGGTCATTATACACATCGGCTTCCTTATTGCGCACTCGCTTTCAGCTCGCGCGCACAATACCGCCTCGTGTATAATGACCATCATAGCACACGTGTATCACAATGTACTATTATAATACATTAAAATGAATATAATATTTTATTATAAGGTTATCAATTATTTGATACAAATAAATTAATAATAAGAGTGAATGTATATCACTGGTCCCTTGTCCATTACTGGTGCTACCACCCTATAGGCCCAACTTTTTCTAAACAGGTACTGAGAGCAGCACTTATATTTAAAGCTTATAATGCTGCGCTCTTATTTAAATTGAGTCGTAAGAGGGCGCTAAAAGCTCATTTCATTATGTCTAAAGACTCTTTACTACGTAAAACGGGTTTCAACTGAAGACTCGTTAGTCTATAATGATGTTCGTAAGTTGTACAAGTACAAGCAGTGTTTATTTTATCTTTTTTACATTTATTCACCTACCTTGTCATTAACTTTATTGTTGAAAATTAAACACATATTAATTACACGAAAGAAAGTGTGGCAACTGTAGTATATGTTTACTTGTGGCAACTTTTTTTTTACTCGTTAATTGAAAATGATATGTACTCTTTAGGAATAGTTACTTTAACATTTATTTTATTTTAGTTTTATGTGTTTTTGTTGTTATTCAAATAAAGAATTTATCTCTTTAGGTACAATATTCAAATATTAAAGCAGTATAATACCTACTGCTGATTAACAGCTAGAATATTGAAAAAAAAATTGCTGTCACAATTTAATACATGAAAAATGTTAAACGAAACTAGTCTTTTTTTCTCCTTGACTAGAAATAAACTAGAAATAACTTTGACGACCGGTTGGCGTAGTTGGTAGTGACCCTGCCTGCTAAGCCGATGGTTCTGGGTTCGAATCCCGGTAAGGGCATTTATTTGTGTGATGAACACAGATATTAGTTCCTGAGTCATGGATGTTTTCTATGTAGGTATTTATGTATTTGTATATTATATATATCGTTGTCTAAGTACCCGTAACACAAGCCTTCTTGAGCTTACTGCGGGACTTAGTCAATTTGTGTAAAAATGTCCAATAATATTTATTATTTATTTATATAACTTGATGCTGTCGCTGCACAAGCACAAATGTTGTTATATTTGACTAAGTCAATAGGAACGTTCAAAACAGACTACCTATGTACTAGTTCAGCAGATTATATATATCGTAGTGATTTCAGGTCAACGGAATCATAAAATTAAGTCGATATTAAAACCCGACTGCAGTATTTTAGCGGTAAAATCCACCTTTTCGACAAACTTTGCTGGTTGCAGGTCGTAGTTACCTATAAAGTTAAAATATTGTAAAAATACATACTTATGCTTGAAAACATCCTTTTTTTGTCTGTCGGGTAACTACAAAACTTCTATGATTAATTTAGGGAGATTCCACTATTTTATTCTTTAATTGTTAAAAAAGCGCCAACCGATATGCACAAAGTTGGGAAATCAGTACCTAAAACAAAAATCTGGCGAATTCAAGAGGACTATTCCCCATTGGATGCCCCTTGGATGTTCTGCGCTTTCTTAATTCACAATGTTGCATGTGTCCTTTAAGTCAATGACCTTTAAGTTTGTGCCCCGTTCCAATTTCCTTCGACCCTTCCACATTTCAAAAGCTACTCATATCATCATCCTTCATACGGCCAATTTGTCACGACACTCACGACATCTACAAAAAGCTTTCTCTTTTTTAATACCCTATATTTTTTATCGAAACAAGTTTTTTACGACATCCAATCGGATTGAAGTTCGACAGACATTTCTTTGTACCTTCTTTTTTGTAAATCTTATTGTAGTATAAAGTTATCCAGGAATTTTATACGAACAGTAGGTACCTATATAAGTGCATAGTTAAAAGCGTAAATATTTACAAAGTTGTGCAAATTATATAAGATCGCTGCGCTGCTGCGCACAGTATGCGGAGTATTCCCATAAATGTTGACGCTGTGCACAGCATAGCATACGATGTAACCCAAGCCAGTGTATTTTTATACTGAGTTCTATCACTGGATTCGCCATTAATAGCTAATATGCAAACAAGACCTATATATATAATATTTTATAAATTAGGAGACAGAAGTTGTTACATTTTCCTTAAGTTTTGCTAAACGTAAATGTCTTTTCTTTTCACTCTGAGCCGAGTTCAGATTTGCAATAAATATTATCAGTATTACCTACTGCATTCGCGGTTGTACTTTGTACACCATTCTGTGCACTAAGGCACTGGTTGTAGCTTTATTCTTGCAGATTGCTCGCGTCAACCGAGGCGAGGCCTACAAAGACCTGAGGCAAACCAGAATAACAAGACCGTGATTTTAAAAAATCCTTCTGTCAAATTTGCGATTCAAATCGCGCTCCTGGTGACTTTTGTAGCCTATTTTGGCAAAACATGTGCGGCCACATTTTTCTACATGGCAGGACCCCTTCGACAAAATGGTAGTTAATGACCGCAGGTGTATGGGCCTGCGAAATAAGAATTTACCATGTTGACAAGAAACAAAGGTCAACGCCAACAGAGTTGATCCACCATCCCATAGCTATTTAAAATAAATATCAGTATCATACCTTATGACGGCCTCCTAGCCTAGTTGGTAGTGAACCTGTCTACGAAGCAAGACGTCCAAGCATAGGGTTTTCCGAATAGGCCTTTTTTATATTCTCAATTTCTATAGTTAAAATATTTCTAGTAGGGACTAAAGGTGTTTTGCTGTTGTCTGCCATGTTTGACTGGTCAATGATTATATGGGTCAAAAAATTCCGATTTTCAGGTATTTTCTGTGTAGGAGCTAGCATAACCAAAACTATATACCTACTTTTAGCTTTTATTACATCTTTGTGAAATTGTTTTACCTAAGAAAATGCATGTCTTAATATTTCCCCAAAATTTGAAGTTTGATATTAATTGACTGTCATTTTGCAAAACAATATTTTTAGCAATAGCTTTTGGGAATGAAACTCCGTCCGCCTGAACTCGTTCCCGCTCGTTAGCGCCTATGAAGGCCACACATCTTCCCGTCCCATCCCGTTCTCAATTGTATTCCTCAAAAGAAAGGGCCTCAGACTCGGCCTCAGTCCAATGCATTGGGAACGACTCTGAAGCTCTGAACCGGCCGCCGGAACTGGTTCCCGCTCGTTAGTGCCGATGAAGTTGTTAAACGCGACGACTCTCGCCTGCTTTTGTTCCTTTTGCGTCAATATCGACACGTACCATGGTATAAATAGTATAACACTGGCTTAGCGGGTTTACTCGTGAAACTGCAAAACTAAATTCACATACCAGTTTTGAGGAGATTACGTTTAATATTCGTTGATTCAGCCTAATCACAGGACTCATTCAGACGTCCTGTGATTAGGTAGTTGGTAGTTTAAAGTGAAATATCTCAGAGATGACTATGTATATGTCAAATGCATAGCTAAGAACGATACCAACAAACAAGTTGTTGTTGAGTCTTTAAATTGACCACATTTAACACTGCCTAAATAACGAATCGAGTCTTAGGTCAACGTAAGGGCTAGAGAAACCATAAACACATTCCAAAAACCCTGTATCTTTTACCTGTTTTATTATATTTTTTATAGTAAACACTAACGGATGTCACAAATTTTCATATTTGGATAATCGATAAAGCTTAATCTACACTGCACGCCGCCGCGTCCAAACCCTAAACGTCTGTTTGAATAGAGAAATTTCATCAGTTACGGTCTTTATGTTACAATCTGGATAAAGTTGTATATCATCCCAAATCTCCAGCATCCGGTCCACGTGTGAAGCGTAGGCCTGCACCCACACACGGAAAGGTAAAACCAGAGACGAGTGAAAATAGCGACAGTTTACCGTGTGAAATCCTAAAGCAAGATGTCTCAACTTTAACACTAAGAAGGCATCATCATCAAATTAGCGGCGGTAAATCGTCATACCTGCTTGATACATTGATTATAAGGGACGGGGACTAAACCGAAGCATTCAAAAGGCATTTTGCCATTTAGACTTTGTTGTTCAGTAAAGACACCTTTACGACAAAAAATAAACACTTTATTCAGTCAGAAAGTAAAGTACATTTTTGTTACGTTACTGCGACGCCACCACCTATCTTCAACAACGACTTTGTAGAGAGATTAAAAGTCGTTACCATTTTCTTGTGTCTGGTATAATGAATAAACCTTTCTCACATGCTAAACCAAAATAAACCTTGTGCCAATGCTATAACGACGACATATCATTTTCTTCTCTTATTGCCTGTATTATCTTATGCGTACAAGAGCCAGCCTTAACGATTGTATTTTAATTTCCAACCATGTTAATCATTTCCTTTGAGAATATGCATATGCATATTATGCATTTGGTAGTATTGTTCCTTGCCACGCCTTTGGATGATAAGTAAAGGGAACAGCTACAGGATACCCCCACACTAATAGAGGCTGACGAGCATCGGCGTATAGTTAGATTAGTTAGCCATACAACTGAGCACAGTTAAGGACCTAAACTGAATCGCGTTAGGCGATCGTGGTGACCGAAGAGCTGGTGGCTTCCTCGCACAGCGTATCAGCATTGCGTTGCCATACAACGAGGAAATGCCGCCAGCATCCTAGGTACAATGCCTCAAGGGCCTATTTTAGATTTAAGGTAGGAGGTAGGTAAGTAAGTTACGCTTACTTTATATATTTTAAAAATAAATGTTTTAGTAACTTCATTCAGATAACCGTTCAATATTGAAGATCAAAAGACCAAGCAATATTTTAGATTGACATAGATTTTATCAATAATTTTAATATAAACAAA
This sequence comes from Lathronympha strigana, assembly GCA_949128165.1. Lineage (NCBI taxonomy): Eukaryota > Metazoa > Arthropoda > Insecta > Lepidoptera > Tortricidae > Lathronympha > Lathronympha strigana. The sequence goes on along the minus strand of OX421918.1, from coordinate 8,082,637 downwards.
CGTTAAAAAACTAAAGTTAAATTCGCTTTTCCTTTCTTAGGTATTATTATAAAAATAATGTAAGGTTCTAGAAAGAAAGAGCTCGGATTTTTAGATTCTTATTCACGATTATAACTCTATCCGTATCCGTGGTAAAATTATTCCTTGCGCAGTAAATTCCATTGATATTTCTCAGTATAGTTTACCCCAGGCGTAACCTTAGTTAAACTTTCTCGCAAATGGGTGAAAATCGTGACATGCCAGTATTACCCTGCAGGGTAGAATAATCTTGTGTTAAGGATTGGAAGGAAACCTTAAATCTTAAACTGATCTGTTTTCTAAAAGATCACTATTTTATTTCGCTAAAAAACTATTTTGTCATTTTCAGTTGAAGTTATCTCTCTCTCTCTCTCTCTCGTTCTTTGTTTTTTTAAAACGCGAGTTGCTGTAGTACACGACACACGACGTCTCGAATCGATGTATCGATGATGCCGCAGTCGCTATCGAATACGGTTAGGCACATCACACTATAGTAGCATCTCGCTGATCTCGCACCCAACAAATTTTGTGACAGATGCGCAGATAGTGAGTTGTCGTAGACGCTAGCCAGTATAGTATTCTACACTAAATTTCATACTAAGATTGAAAGAAAAAAGAGAATGTAGGTAATTGTTTTTCATAGAAAAACAAGAGGCTGATTTTATTCAACACAATATTTCCACGATGAACTTTGAAGTTGTTATTTATAATTGGAGAACAATGAGCTCTAAAAGTGGCTTGTTTTTGTATTAAGCACAGCTTAATTAACAATAGAGTCGACGACCTCACAATTACGAGCAACTTACAAGGATGCAGAATACTTGGGTAATAAAAAGTTTTTAATTATTTTGCACAATTAGATATTTAAGTGGATAATTATATATGTATACGTACATAATACTTATGTACTATTCCAGCATGTTTGAGTTAAGATTGGGTTTGAGGTTGGGAATTTAATTTCGATCCCGCGAGACGTTTTATAATGTGCAAGCTTTGCTTAGCTTTAGACTAGCTAAGTCTGTATTATGTTGGCACTGCTGGCAATTTACTTACATTCACGTATACGCCTTTGACAGGGAGCTCGTTTACACGGTGTATTTCGCATGGACCAAAAGTTGCGCATACGCGGGACTGATGCAGAATTTACACAAATTCTAATCGGACATGGTCTACGTTGACTATATATTTGAAGTTACCTATAGCTGTTATGTTTAGCTTCATATCCTTATAAAGATCTGTATTGATGTTAGTATAGTGGTAAGAGAAGAAGGCTCTTATTGTTTACTCAAAAAATATACTTACAGCATTAAAATAGTTTCTTCGAAGTAAGAATTTTTAGAAAAATGTTTAGGTATATAACTTTCTTCAAGTACCTACCTACTTAGGTGCATGAAGAGCTACTGGAGTGGATACTTTTACTTTAACAAGGAACATTAGGTACCTCTTCTTCTTACGAGCGGTTTACCGGCTTAAGCCACCACAGCACCCCCGAGCTGCCATGTTGCTGATTTGGCGTAAGCGGTAGTTTTACGAAAGCGACTGCCATCTAATCTTCCAACCCAGAGGGTACACTGCCTAGTTTACCCTGATAAGGAAATAGGATTAGACCGGTTTCCTCTCGATGTTTTCCTTCACTAAAAAGCGATTTGTAAATATCAAATAATATTTCATACTTACATAAGTTCCGAAAAGCCCAATTGGTACGCGCCGGGGCTTGAACCCGTGGCCTTCAGATTGAAACTCGCACGCTCTGACCGCTGGACTACCATCGCTCTTTGGGACATAAGGTACGGTCAGCTGCAGAGTTAAGTGACCCTGTGGGGTCTATGCTAGGGCATAGAAAGTTTATATGACTGTACCTACTTGTATCTAACTGATTTGCTAATTGTATGTTTTACGTATTTCACCGTTAACTTCAATTTTACAACCAGCATAAACTACCTATGTCTTGTAATATTGTTTCTTTACAACCAACATAACCGTCTATGACATATACAATTGTGCCTTTACATCGCAATAACTGTATCCGATCTTTGAACGAGAATGGCTCTCGTAAAATGCCAGTAATGGTGGACTTGCATCATGTCAAGTCATTGTACCCTTTAGTGCTCGACTCGAAACTAGCAGTTTTCTTTGACAATTGCAGCTCAACATTACTTACAGCATAGCAACTTGTGTTGCTATCTAAAAGTTTCAAAACATGCCAAAATGTTTACGACTAATTTTTTTACGCCAAATGTATAAAAAAAGTTGCTGTTTGGGGAGACAGGAGGCGTAAAAAGTTCCCAAAATGTGGCAATAATTGATATTGTTGATTGAAATGGCTTAACTATTATTTTTCAGCTAATGGTATCCTGTAATACTATCGTAAAGTATAATAAAACAATTAACTCCCGGTGCGGTGCAGCTAAAAGCGTACCTACTTGGAATAAATAAACTTTATCCGACTTATGGATAAGGACTGCAGGTGTTCCAAAAGTTTTATTAGATTCTAGTTCCCAACGATATAGCCTGTACTACTGTCCATATAAGGTGTATTCGGGTAAAACCGAATGTCGGATAATGTCGGGTAATTCCGAAAATGAACTCTAATACGATGGAATAGAAATAGGTCAAAATTATCTAACATTCGGTATTATCCGACATTCGGAATTACCCAAATACACCTTACCTAAACAGTTCAGAACTAAAGAGCCATACCTACGCCCAGCTGGTCCAAAAACCAACAAGGCTAAAGCTTTGCTTCTTTGTCCTATTTTACCAGAAAATATAGAGTTTAATATCAGATCTTTAGTGAGCCCCAAGTTGCCAAGATTGGCAACACAGACCGCAAAATGCTAAGGTTATAGTATAGCTTTAGAATCGTGTCTGCCTCTCCCCGCGGCCCGTGCGCGACGAGTTAATCAGCCAAAGAAAATCAGCGGTGGTCAAAGTTTACGTCAATTATTCGCCTTTTATGTAAAAACTTTATGGATTCGGTTTAGTCATAGTAGCTTTTGTGAGTTTGGATACTCCGTTAGGTATACCTATACCCAAGAAAAAATTACTTATAATGTTATGGCTTTCGGTGTAATGTAATACGTGAAATGACGGCACGACCACGCATGTCGTGAGAACAATGTGAACTCTTCAAGGAATGATCGCTTCATATTTATTTGACAGACGGCAACTGTCAGCTAATGAGTTCCATACAGAGATGACTTCCGGTTGATAGGTACTCAAGATAGCGAGGATGTCTCTGGATTAGTTTTTGTCTGCTAATTCTTGTTTACTGTGTAATATTGATAGGTAACTAACTGTGCAGTGAACTAACGAAGAAGTGTGTAGCTAGTGAAGAATTAATCCTGAAACGCGTTTGACAATAATTTTAGTCATCACGCAGCAATCTCGGGATCTCGGTTCCCTGAGAAACTATCTGTTACGTTTTATAGCTAGGTATAAACTTAACAAATTGCCAGGTCAAAATACCGAATAATGTCGACAAGTGGCAATACACTATGTATACTATTTATCCGATATACCTACTGATATTTATCTAACGGCCTATACATCTAACGGCCTCCTATCCTAGCCTAGTCGGTAGTGACCCTGCCTACGAAGCAGAAGTCCCGGGTTCGAATCCTGGTCAGGGCATTTATTTGTGGTTTTATCACAAACATTTGTTCCTGAGTTATGCATATCTGTTATATATAGCGTCGTCTAATACCACAACAGAAGCCTTATTGAGCTTACTATGTCGACTTATGTAAGATTGTCCTGAAATTTTTAATATTTATAATTTATAATTGTTATTATATTTTTATAATACCTTGACATTGACAAATTCTCGTACAGACGTCATTTTTTTATAGAAGAAGAAAACTGATCTCATTATTCAAATCGGCGTCGGCGCCTGAATGGTAACTGCTTAGGACTTCCTGTTGATAATTAAGATGGCGAAGATGTCTCTGGGATAGTTTTTTTTGTGCAAATGTTTTTACTCAGCGTACTATTCAATTCAATTCAATTTATTTCGAGTAAAAGTTACACTCATATATTGTTAGTATGACTTAGGTTATATAGTTATAACTATTCTAATTGCAGCCCATGTGGCAATATACCTTGACACTGGCGAAATTGTCCCACTGGACGGAGTCATTTTATTTTAAAAGACTGAACTGTTAACTGCTTAAAATATAAATATTTCTGGATGGTTTCGAGTTATTTTTAAGCATTGCTACGTAAATACCGAATAGGATCAATAAATAGGTACACCAAATCATTTTTGACACACCAAACACATGTCAAGCTAATTTGAAAATTATTGTCGTCGTGTCTAGGGCGACATCGCCTTCGTGGAGGTAATTTTCAAGTTTACGCGAATAAGCCACATTTTGATTATGAATTATGTAAGTACTTTGACTTTTTAATCAACCGGATTGGCAACGTCTGTCATTTCCTATTACAAAAAAGTTTGCCATTATTACGGGGCAGGGGCACATTCTAATGTAGAGCTATTCGTACGTTACGTACAAATAGGTATGTCAGATAAATGTCAGTCCATACAATGAGTATGAAACTGTCATACCCATTCGGCAGAGGGGTAAACCAATCAGTTGCTAGTAGCAACTTGCTACTCTGTCTGGTTTAAAACTCAAAGATTATTATATGATAGTCGTGTTAATTTAATCCAAATATTTATTTTAAACTGATCAAGATTAAAAGCTCAATCCACTCCGAATGTTGAGCATCCGTGTGAGATAATGGCACATAATGACTCTATCGGCGTCGGCGCGGTCGAAAGCCGACGGCGCGCGGATCAGAGCCATCCGCCCGCTTTTTCTGCCGCTTCGTCCGCTTCCTTCTGGGAACACACAACTGCTTATTACTGGCATGTAAATGTACACGCACGGAGCCTGAGAATCGAGAATAAATCACGCTCAACAGGAAGCCTTCTGTTCGTTTTCCGTAACTTAATAAGATATTGATGGTTTGAGAATTAGAAGCTATTAGAGAAGAAGATAGCGTCATACATAACGTAATAGGTAGCGAGGAGTTTGAACTACATAAATATGTATGTATACTTTACTGCATACGTAGCCAAGATGCCAATCAGATAACCTTATTATTAACTGTGCTTTGTTAGAACTTTTAATTATGCTGAGTTGTTTGTCTTATTTTTGATCAAGAACTTCTCTTGCAGTATATCGAAACTGACAAAACAGTAACGTAAACATACGATAACGTGAGCTTAATCCATTAAATGTATGTTTTCACTTCTCATGCTCAAAAAGTTCCACTTTGTGTCGTGCGTAGACGACATAAAATCGCATTTTAAGCTCTAGTGCATAAAGTAAAATTTTCTTCTAAAACTAAGGTAGTGAGGTTCAACAGCCAAACACATTCAAAACATATTCCACAATCTTATTGAGCAATACAATTACGTAGATGACTAAACTTGTTGTATTATTTAAATTCTTGCTATAATTTATCCGAATTCCGTGTTTTCTGTCATTAAATTTAATAAATCAGATAGAATAGGAGTGAATTATCATTTAAAAATGCTCCGAAATGTTTTAATGACTTGGCAGAAAACCAAGCATCTAAAACAATGATCATGTGTTAAAAATTAAAAAAAAAAAACATAAAAAAGTTAGTTGGCGGGAGTTGGTTATTTATTAAGTTCTTTGCTTTAGGACAATTTTGTGGTTTAAATTGTAGTGAAAAATATAATAATTTCCGGACTTATTTAATAATTACCTAAACCTAAATAATGACGTCGAGTGACGATGAAATGGCGCTGTCGCCTAATACGATCATCGAGCAGAGTGCCCAAAAAGTAGTAGAACAGATATTGCCGCCGAAATCAAAGCACCTTTATCTTAACGCCTATGAACATTTTATGCGATGGAGATCTGAAAAGCAGGTTGATTCGTTAACTGAGAGTGTTTTTCTTACATATTTCGACGAATTATCAAAAAAATTACAGCCTCCTACACTTTGGAGTGTATATTCTATGTTGAGGGCTACAGTGCTGACGAAAAATAATGTAAATATAAAGGACTATACGAAGCTTGCGAGTTTCCTGAAAAGGCTTTCCGTTGGACATAAGAGCAAAAAATCCAAAGTTTTTACGGCGAAGCAAGTAGAAACATTTTTAAATACCGCTCCCGATGACATATATTTGGCCACAAAGGTAATGTAAACTATAAAGTTTTCAAATATTTTTTCACTTAAACAATAATAATCACACTAATGTGTAATCATAACTTGTTTTTTATTTGTTGCAGGTTGCCCTAATATTCGCGCATGCCGCGGTATTGAATTGACAAATATTACCATCAATGATGTTAAAACGGACTCGATGTTGCAAGCTATAAACTTGCCAAACACTAAAACTAACCAAGAAAGAACATTCGTCGTTAAAGGCGAATACTTGAATATTGTAAAAAAATATCAAGCTTTACGCCCCGAAAATGTATTAACACCTCGTTTTTTTTTGAACTACCAGAAAGGTAAATGCACTCGCCAAGTTATAGGGCGAAATAAATTTGCAGCAATGCCTAAAGAAATCGCGGTCTTTCTTAACTTAGATAATCCAGAACTTTACACTGGCCACTGTTTTAGGCGAACTTCAGTCACTCTGCTAGCAGACTCAGGAGCAAACCTAACAACTATAAAACGCCATGGGGGGTGGAGGTCGGACCAGGTAGCCGAAGGATACATAGAAGAGTCAGTGGAAAATAAATCAAAAATAACAGACAGTATTACGGAACATATTCATTTAATTCCGAATGAGCCGCAGCCGGGTACATCGGGTGTTAAAAATACAGGGTTTATACAACCACAACCCTCCGATGAAAACCCCGTAAGATCGGACACGTCTTCATACTCTTCACTTCATAAAATACCCTCATCTCAAATTAACACGGTCAATATGCCAGGAAAGACAATTTCTTTCAATATTTCCAACTGTACAAATTTTACTTTAAATTTTAATTAAATCTCGCCAATCGAAGTGAAAAGCAGAGTGTATAAACTCGGGCAAAAATGTCCATTTTTATCCTCGTCTACTATTTTGGTCTTCGCTACGCTCAGACCAAAAAATTGCCTCGGATAAAAATGGATCACTTTATGCCCTTGTTGTACAATCTACTATTTTTAAGATATCTTAGATCCCTCAGTTGATGTTCTATGAATAAAATGAACATTAAAATCATCACCAACGTGATGGGATTTTTAAATTGAAATTAACCGACATTTTCCTCGCATCAAAAACTATGATGAGACTTTGACTGATTACAATCTCAGACCAATCGTAGCTTAGCTTAGGTGTTTGAAACAAATGACAGATCGAAAAAGGTTTAATGAAGACCTCAAGCGCGCTGCGGCGAGTCCAGAACGAAGCTTCCTTTCACACCCTCTTATATATCCAACCCTGTAGTTGCAAATACAACTGTATTACAAAGCACATAAGGTTTAATCGTTCTAGCAAAATATCTGATTATATATGTTGGAAGGTATGCATTGAAAGTCGGCATTCTTTTGAAGTTACCGCCGCCGCGCTCAGTGACATGCGGAGGCGATGACACCTTCATAAAAAGTCGATGATTTATTTATTCCTGGCGTGGAAGCTTTGGCTGATGTGTCTATTCTATCGACAAGAGCTTGCAAGTACTCCGAGATATTAAAAGCCAAAGGAACTAGAATAGATTCATTGTACTGGGGATCATTCCCTCCTGTTATCAACTTATCAATGAGTACTATTGCGGAAAAAAAGTAAGTAATATGGTGCTTACTTTGGAATCATAATAGGTACTAGTACAAAATAATACATATTAAGAGTTGTGCTGGTAGTGCCAAAAGCCGTGTAGGTGAGTATTCTGATGTAAAGTGAATGTCATTTTACTTTCAGGACTATGTAAACCAACGGCGTCACTTTGATTTATCACTGTTACTCCTTAAAGTTTCACACCACCTCATCAAAAGTCATTGAAAACATACACTATTAAAATAGCCTTTCTCGTAAAAAACAAATAATATAGGAAAAACTACTTAATCTTGGAAATTTCATTGAAAATTCAATACGATTTAAAAGTTACGTTATTTCGACAAAATGCAATGATGTTTTTGTTTCTTTTATATTCTACGTTTGTCTATGACGTTTAGGGATGTGATGTGACTAAGTTTGTGACATTGTAATGCCGGTACTCACGGTATCTACCTGATATAGGCATAGTGTACACTACATGGTAAGTAAATGAGTAAAGGATCTTAGCGTAAGGTATAATATATTTAAAATTAAATAAATACCTAAATTCAGATGCGGATGCATGCAGTGGAAGAAATGCGTGGATCATGTAATAGGAAAAGAGCATAAAATATAAAATTTAGACGGCATCATCGATAGGGTATACCGATGATGTAACGCCACCTTTTATAATTAACACTGGTGACTCTAGTAAAACTTCAAGCACCGATTTTTCAGAAGATTAAACCAATTAAAAATATGAAGATGAGATGTCTTTTACTTTTGGTATTTTAGTAATCGATTTATTTTGACTTAAAATAGCACTTCCCCATCACTAGTAAATTCATCATTCAAAGACAATTTCAATATGGCGGTTTGTTTACACAGTCCTGAAAGTCCAATGACATTCACTTTACCTAGCAGTCAGAATCACTTTCATGCTTTCAAATAAGTAGGTACCTACGTTTTTACTAATTTACAAGTTTGCTAGCAGCTTACTAGCATACTGAGCATTCAAAATACTTATTATTAACTTAAGTAGGTAGGTACTAAAGTAACTCTCTTGAGCTTCTCGGCCCATCCACAAAAGACTAGTTAACAAAACTGAATAAGTACGTCCCACTCATTCATTTTACAGTCTTCATACTCGTACAAGGAAAGTTAAAGGAAATTTACGAGACAAGTCCTTTTAGGTTTCTTAACACATACAAGCCGTTTCTTAAGTAGGCGTTAATAGGAATGATTTAGATGCCATGATCATAGCTATTCTAAGAGTAATACACTTATGAGATACTTATTAACATCAAGGGCTGCATGTGTAATAGGTATACCTAGGTAGGGAGCAATATTACTCAACGCCACACATGTGTATGTAAGTAGGTATGAATTGTAAAATCATCTGCCTCTCTTATATGGTCTAAATATTATGAATAATGTCCCGGGGGGGGGGCCTTTTTTTTCTTTGAAACAGTGAGCAAATTGCTTTCAATATGATGCAGGTTTCTTCACATCAGATTATGATGGGATGGATATTGAAACGAAAATGATAAACAATAAACAGTTACGAATTGACTTAGATTTAGGTATAAGTAATATAATGTTGTACATCTAGGTACCTATTTATTTAACTCTCGGTGGTGAGGGGATAATTGGTCGTTTTAGTATCAATCGCTGCTGAAGGTTTAAGAATATTTTTCGTGCGCAGGTGTATAAGTACGAAAAGTAACCAACAAGGCTTCTGCCTAGTACTTCTTCCGCTTAGATGATGTTCACGTGACACTTTCTATAGTATTTAACACATAAGGCACGGCCCGGCCCGTCCCAGCCCGGTCTACTGTACTGTGAATCATTCTTAATGCTCTAAAGCCTCTAAACCTACACCCACGACTTCAACCACCAACTTCGAGGTCACGGTTTGGACATCTTAATTAAAGTAATCGTATGCGATTGGCATAGTCACATTGTTTCTCTCCGCGGGTGGTCCCAATTACCACAGCCTGTCTCTGCAAGCCTTTAGCCTAATTACTAGCATTCAAGTAAAGAACATTAGTGGATACAATAACTGAAGGACGGACTTTGTGTATCTACCGTTTTTCGGTTGAACGGTTTGCAATTTTTTTAACGGTCGTAAATTACCAAAGAGCTAATTATGCAAGTGGCATGAGTCAAGTCTATAGGTACGAAGTGTAACACAATCTGCTTCGAGATTTACATAAGGTACGAAATTAGTGTCGTGAAAGTAATTTAATCGAAAGAGAACGCACGTAATTTATTTGGTTGAATTATTTATGTACGTACTTATTAAATTACACGTGAATTTTTTGGTAAAATTAATATCATGAAACTAATTTTACGCCACTAATTTCAGAATATAAACCCCGCTACTATCACTTTAATTTTATCAGTGAATGTCGAAACTAAACTACGATTTTTATTATATTATATTGTGATACCTATGTTTAACTAATAAATTATTAGAAGTTTGAAGTTTAATTAAATACCAAAAAACTATACGGAACTTCTCTTATCATAGCAATTTTCTTGTCCTGAAACGAAGGCCATATTCATTTAATTTTAATTTTCTTGTTCTTTCATGCATTAAGACGGATTGAAATAAAAATTACCCCTTTTAAGAAAGCGAGCTAATTAGGCAGAAGTACTAGTGCTCGACGCTGCACTATATAGTATTAGTATTAGTAGTAGTAAGTATTCCACATGGGGCGCTTTATGTCAAATTAATTTATATAGGTTAAATTTGAACAACGAAGATTTCTCTATGTTAGAATTAAAACCTTGTGAGTTTTCCAACGTATCTGTTGGTAGTTGGTAGCGCTATGTGGTGTCATGTCACCTCCATTTGTTTGATTATTCATCCTTTCCGAACCTTACATTAGAGCGAATAAAAAATTACACATTTTATTATCTGTTAAAAAGTTTTCTCTTTCTATTAGTATCGTCATTAGAGATGCGTGTTATATGGGTGATTCCAATAAAAGTGGCACCGGAACTTCCGATTCAGTTTTTGAATAGAAAGTATGCTAATTATGCAATTTTCACAAATAGCAAAAATGTTCACAGGTAGACATAAACATGGCTAATCGAGGCCAAAATAGTATTTTTATGTAAATGTACAAAAAGTATTTAAAAAAAAATAGGAATACCATTTTTCACTGTAACCTGGCTTGTCCAAACGTGATATTGGTCTAGTTTTAGCTCTATAGATTAATAATTTATAGTTTTATGTCAATAAATCATAATTTTTTATAATAACAAGCATATTAGTTTGTATAATATATGCTGCAAGGGCTATATATATCATTTTTTAACATCAATTTTCACGTACGAAGTTTGTCCAGCCATATTTTCACTGTAACCTGTGAGTTTGCGGTATTGCTTCTCACTCACATACAAGAAACCTTATTGAGACCATAATATACGCAAAACATGTGGTCAATATTGGGCTAGTCGCCGAAGTAAACGTTTGTGGGCGCAGGATCGCAGTGTGCAGTTGTCGAGTTCTCGTTATTCGGAATCTGGAGTTTGTAACGGGTATGTTAACTTTAATTTGGCGTGGTTATTTTATAATATTGGTTCGGGAGCTTGTTCACTAATATGATTTTGATATTGCATTAAGGTATATCTATTTATACTAAAAGTACAACAGTGGTATTATTAGCAAATTTGGAGATAAAGCCTAAAACTCCTGGTTTTCACTGTAACCTGTGTCTCTTTAACCTGCAATCATTGGACAGGCTAAAGTGAATCCTGGCAGGTTAAAGAGACAAATATTTTAGACTTTAAGATGCTATGAATAGAGTCTAAAATTGATAGGAAATACCTCTTACTTCGGCTTGGACTACTTGCGCTTGCGTACTTGAGCTTTTCTACATGTACAGTGTGGTTACCATAACTTAACATGTGATATTTACGCTAGCGTATATTACTAATACTTATACTGCTCTACCACATATTACTCTATTATTATACTCGTACCTACACTCCTTGGGTTGCTTAACTTCAGTAAAATACTCGAAACCACCGTGGCAAATTTTACTTTTAAATCTTTTGCAGTGCTATATTCTTTCCCTTTTTCTTTTCCCTCCTTACACTTATAAATTGCATGTTTTACATATAGGTAAATTATTGTTTTTAGGGGTTAAATGGTAAAACAAGAAAAGAAGACTAGAGAAGAGCTATTAGCTCGAAAAAGTGAAAATGAGAGACAAAGATATGCTAAAATTACAAAAAAACCTGAACTGTACGCTGAGTACAAACAAAAAAATAAGGAAAAAAAGCAGCGAAGAAAACAGGAAGGGAAAGTAATTAATATAAGTAATTTGCCCCTAAGCGAACAAAGAGCTCTTAATAAAAATTGGAGAGAAGAAAGTAAAAGAAGCAGAAGCAGACGATGACATTTTTGAAAAAAACTCGCTTTTACCACAAAAAAAAACTTTTAAAGGAACTCTGAAAGTTCATCAAGCAGTTTGGGAACATGAAAAATCATTTGTTGCTCTCAGAAGTTTAAGTTGTACCGAGGAAAGCTGTTTAGTAAATGCATCATACTGTCGACATGGTAAACATCTTGGTTTTTTTTGTTAGAAATGTAACCGCAAACACTGAAACAACAGCGAGAGACGACGATAACAATTCTGCCAGCAGTGATAAAACTGATTTATCAACACCAGCCGTCACAAATTTTGAAAGCAGTAATGTTTTTTCTAACCTTTCTGAGATGGAATTACCTTCTGCATTAAGACGTACTGTATTAGATAATATTTTAACCGAAGATCTAGAAAATCGAACTGAATCTCCATTGAGTAGTCGTTCAAGATTTTTTTTTGGTAACGATAGCGAAGATTCAGATTTCAATATCTTTTAATTGTAATGATCACGTATATTTTATAAATTGAAAGATATGTCATATAGTACAGAAAAAGTGACCGAACCAGCGACTTCCTGCTTTCGCGGCAAACGTACATCTGTGATTGAACAATACCTACAGTACTATAGTACAGTTGAACTTAAATTATGATAGGTACTTGATTGTTATTTTACCTAGACTGTGATTGTATAATAATGACTATGACTTTAAACAATTCGCCTTTTGCTACTATCTTCAGCGGACTCAAATAATGAGTATAAATGTATAAGTTATCCGCCAGAATGAATCGTTATATTTGTATCTACGAAACACCCGTATTTTTTTTTATTTAAAAAATATATTTCTGGATGATTAAATGTTTTTATTTATGTATCTCTCTTTATCTTGTTATGTTTTCCCTACTAACCTCTCTAATGTCACTTTAACCTGTTACGTTTTCACTACTAACCTGTCTAATGTCACTTTCACCTGTATGGTCAAAATTTGAACTCGTCATAATTTCTACATTTTCACAACTATTTTGTTCCCTTCCACAAATATGGTATGATTGATACAAAAACAAACACATTTTTGTCAATAAAGGTCAAATAACGAAAAAAAAAATTTTTTTTTAACTTTAACCTGCCGAAGCCACTTTTATTGGAATCACCCATATATAATGTGTAAGATGAGAACTGCGTCTGTGTGCATCCCCCCGCAAAGAGTGACGGAATAATTTGTGCGGTAACATGTCGCTTTGCCGTGTCTCTTCCAATATCTTGGAAGCCCGTATTGCTCGAACTTTATCCTAGACTTAACAGTACTTGTTATAACAGTCGTGTAAAAGTAAATTTCCTCAAATCCCGGCGACCAGTGATCAGCAAAGTGTAGACAGTCGTGCTCCGTGTATCCGTCTCACATTATAGGCGTGCAGCGTCGTGCCGTCGGCCCGAGCGCGGTGGTCCCTGAAAATTATACTTCGTTACTCGAACTAGAACAACTATTATTATAATCGCGGTTACTGGGACGGTGGCACGGAAGAGTTACATTTACAGCCTTTACAGGTGTTGAACTACGAGTATGATCGATTTAAGATAAAATAAGATCTAATATCGAAGGCACCGAGTCGCTCTTAAAATGGGGTTAAACTGCTAATTTCTTGGAGGTGTTCCGCTATCTAATAAAGTATCCGTCGTTTTAAAAACACGTATGTAAAAACACAGTAGGGATCTAAATATGTTTACTAAACAGTATGTTTAGGTACAATTTTCGTATAAAATTATATCTTTTTTTAATCGAATCCATTGCGGTATAACAACAAGTCATCCTACATTTAAATGTAGTAAATATTAATAAAATCCAGGTCCGCTTTGGCAACTAATCCCAAGATTTGACGTAGGCGCTAGTTTTACGAGTATTCATCAGTACTACCATTTATAACTATAATTTCGCCAGCGCTTATTAATTTTAAATTTAAAGTTACCCATAATATATCGTGTCGCAAATTCGGACATACAGGCCTCATAAATATCGACCATCTCAAACAGATCACAGGCTCAAGTCACTGACTGATAGTGACATAGGTACACGTGATATACGAGTATTCTCTTGCTTCCTCCGGTTCACTGATTAAGAAAACCATTTTAATCTTTTTATCATCCCGTACACTTATACACCGGAACAAATTAGTTTACCCTGGTATCTACACTTCTTTACGCCCTAGGGATTACCAGTAACCTAGTTAGTTATAGGTATATAAATCGAGAAGTATATAGTAAAATATGTATCTCAAAAATAAACTGTGAAACATGTACTTATGTACATTTTACATGTACTACAACGTTTCAAGGGCGACATTGTCCCCGTGGGCGAAAGACTGGCTGGGATGGGATTGACATCAACCAACTTTCTTTTGTTTCTATTTTTTGGCGGCTAGAAGATGTTAGTTTCAATGAGGAGGGTAGAGATTAGTTTTCAATCCTTTACGCGATTATTACATTACCCCGTTGTAGTAAATTTATAATGTGTGAAAATCGTGAAAGATTAACTAAGTGACATATACACAAGTTCCATTTTCACAATAGAATACATCACACGTACATACGTACGATCAAATGCGTACCTCTCTATATTATACTACATAATATTTACCTCTACACTGCAGATAATAATGACTGTTGTGACAAATGTAATTATCTATTGAGGTGCCTATCTCCGCTATCTAAAGCCGACGATGTCATGTAATTACATACAATTATCAAGACGTTTTGTCGGCGGGCTACAAAGAATGTTATAACAAAAAATATTATTAGTTAATTTATCAGTGAGTTTATTTTAAGGCATATTATTGTAGTCAGTGGGCCGTTAAGTGTATCTTACTACCTAATCTTCACGGTAATACGTTGTATATATTCAATACTTTGTCAAACACTTTGATCAATTCAGTACTTACATACAAAATTTTCAGATGTGTCTACAGCTTTTTTTTTAATGGAAACATTTGCGAACGATACCGAATTTCTTTAGGAAAAGTGGAAAGCTCATGAACTCGAGCGAGACTCGAATACTCGACTCAGTCGACTCTGGGATACACGCTCGTCGCTGTGCCAACTGAGCTACCGAGACACAGCCGATGGCCCCAGAAACAATGCAGGTCATTCCCCGACGGTTCCTGAAACCATCTTAGAGCACTTATGATATGTGTGTAGTTAAGGTAGTGTATGCAACTACATACACATAATTAGGTAATGCCCTTCATTATGCACAGTCGCATAAACTACTATTCATTCTGCGAAACTGTAATATGCAGTAAAATTGCTGTGGTAATCTTCCTGTAACTGCGAGTAGTTACTGGGATCGCAGTGGAGTATGTAGTTACGCATTTAAGTCCTCGTAATCTTAGAGCATAGACAGTTGGAGATGTCCTGCAATACTTTACCTCCTCTGTAGACAAACTTACACAATTGTGCAAATTTTTGTATAGGCTGACGTTTATCCGACATGTATATCGCTACGTAACGTAGGTACTAAAAGCCAGCAAAAATCGGCACAATATGTTGTGTAGAAATTGACAGGCAAGGCGCCTATGCTCTAAGTTGTAAATACGTTTCAAACTCAACTAGCATTTGTAAGCTAGTAATTCAAGTGAAAGATCTTAACTCCTTGAACATAAACGTCAGTATACGACTACTAAAGGCTGTTTTAAAGCCTCAGGAAATATACAGTTGATTAAGCCATAGGGCCAAACAGGTTCCTGAGTTGTAAATTCGTAAACGGTCTTGCCCATGTTTATATCTAGCTGTCTACTTGGCGAATGTAATTAATGTTGCCTTTATAAAGTTTGGATCTATATCGGAATCCCTAATACTGTTTGATATAATGATCATTTGTCCTAAACTCATATGTCCTAATATTGTTTACCCTGACATCGTTTAAACTTACTTTTCTAGCAGCGCAGCGATTCAACTTTATGTGAGGTCACAGTTCTAGTACAGTCAAGTGCAAAAATATGGTTCGACATAATTGACTCATAAATATGGTACTACGCTCTTATTACACGTGCTCATGCACATTATAAGGTGCTATGGGACATATTTTTGAATAAGATGTGCACCACCATATTTTTACACTTGACTGTACCTACTTAGTACCTAACTTAACCGACTTTTCTAACAGCGATTCGGTTCTATGTGATGTAGATATTGGGCAATAATTCGATTGTCACTTAAACGTTAGGACAATTAATCGTAGGGGTTTTGATCATTAGGAAAAAATAGTTAGCGCAAGTGACTTTAGGACAAACGATATTAGGGATGTCGAGAGAGACCCGTTCCATCTTTCTCAAACTATGCTTTATGATGAATTAATTATGATTTTTAAGCAGGAACGTCTACGATACCATAAATCTTAGAAATAAAGGAAAAATTTTGGACTTCGGGTGAGACTTGAACTCGCGACACTGAAAATGTTTCGCCCAAGACCGTGAATTTTTCCATTTTTTTTTTTGTACAATTACGGGCTGACATTTATCTGAAGTAGTTATTTGTATGTGCCCCTTCCCGCAAAAATCGGCAGAGTATTTTGTATAGAAAATGACAGACGTTGCCAGTCCGGTTGATTAAATTGGTCTTAAGCAAAATTTTGCCTTTAAAGTTAATTCATGATATACATATGATTCGTCTGTTTAAAAAAGTGAAGCTTTACGCGATATTCTTTAAAATAATATCTTCATAGTTTTAATCGTCACAAGTCTTCAAAAGCGGTGTCCCTTCCCTGCCCCAGGACAGCCTCGGAGGCTACTGAAACTGTGGGTGGTCTGTAATGACCGCTGATGATGTAGTAATTATGCTCCAAACCGAATAGTTTCCTCATTGTGCTTGCGCCATCGCCAAGCTTGAGCGTGTGTGGCGCGCAATAAGACACGCCGCAGACGAATCGACGTGAATATCATTTTCTTGAAATGTTTTCAAAGTCCATTGACTTGGCTTACGGGATTCTGGCTTATAGAGGCTTAGAAATTGAAGTGAGAGCGTGTACTTGTGAAAGTAAGTGCTGTTACCAGCCGCTTTGAAATCAGTTTATTGTTGGACCACGCTAAGTCTTTTTGCCAAGTTTTACATTGTATGAAAATGCCATATTTCACATTTTCATACAATGTGCCATCCAAGTGTACCAAATCAGTGCAAAGTTAGTGTGTTCACACTTTCTAGGGAAATTTTGTAAGAAAGTGACGTTTATGAAAAATAATTGAAATATGATGAAAATCTATTTAAATTTACGATTCAGTTTAGGACCTAAACTGGGTCGTTTCCATACAACTGAGCACAGTTAAGGACCTAAACTGAATCGCGTTAGGCGATCGTGGTAAGGCCCCTGGTGACCGAAGAGCTGGTGGCTTCCTCGCACAACGTATCAGCATTGCGAAACAACGTGGAAATACCGCCAGCATCCAAAGTACAATGCCTCAAGGGTCTATTTTAGATTTAACTATATACTGTGTGTGCGGTATATATTTTTCAGTTCTATTTGTGAATAAACAATTAAAATGTATATGTATATATGATAAAATAAATCCAAATGTTCTTGAAGCTCAACATTAATTCACCTCGGTCACAGAATAAATAATAGTACAAGTACAGAAGACCCTCTGTTTTGATGTTCACGAATGCCGCTTTTTTACGTGCCTATTAATTATTATTAGCACGGACCGCACGCGAGCCGCGCTATCATTGAGTTCTATTGCCCGGCGCGAAGGTCGATATTACTCCGCACCTCGCCGAAGATAGGGTTGTCATTTTTTTGAACGACGTCGGTGGCAAACAAGCATCCGGTCCGCCTCGGCGACAATAAGATATTTCAATGTACATATCACCTACGCATCTTGTACCTACCCTTGATCCAATAATATACACACACAGAATACGCGAATTATAAATATTAAATAGACCGCGTGGTATATCTACATGCATTAATTATTACACTTAGCAGCTACTTAGGTAAATAACACCGAAAACATAACAGGCGTGTGACCGCAAACCGTAACGAAGATCGTAAAGTCTATCTCCATCTCTGTCACACTTACTATTCGAGTGACAGAGACGGAGATAGACTTTACGATCTTCGTTACGGCACAGAATACATATTAGTACAAGTACAAAAATCCCTCTCCAACAACTCGTTTAAAGAAATAACGACTCATGTTACGATAATACTAAGCTAAAATTCCGACCGCGCAACGCTGAATGCCTACAATTATATTCACGTAAAGTGCGCTCTCTTTCTATCGCGTAACTCGTTCCTTTTATGATGATATCAATGTTGTCTTCTTTTAATATAATCTTAATACTTAGTTACTACCTTTTTATATTGCTCTACTTTAGCTCGAATAAACCTAAGATATGTCTAAGTGGTATGTAGGTTTAATTCTAATAAATTTGCGTGCAACTAGTTAGGCATAGGTACTTACTTAGATAGGTACCTTAATTGAAACAGGCCTGATGAACCTACCCAAAGGCCTTGAATAATTACGCCCTTTAGTTTTTTTAATATAAATAAAATTCTGTGACGGCGGTCGAATCAGTACGTAGGTATGCGACGAACAACTCTCGCGCGTGCGTCACCGCTCGCCCGTGAGTCCCTACTGATTTTGCCCCTAGCAAGGGGTACTTACAGTTCGATACCTACACGCGCGAGTGGGACAGGCCTGCCTCGGTAGGATAACAACTCACCAAGACATACTTAGTCATACCACCGAGGAATTGTTATACAACCAATTTTTGCAGAGGGACCTTAAATCTAGGTCCGTATGATCCATGCCATTTTTTATGACCATTTTGTCCGCGTTCGGGCTTATGTGCCCCCATTTTGCCTGCATAACATGACAACCTCATGCTGAGTCCGTCAGTCATTAAATTTCGACCAGTTTGCCACGAATTAAATTTATAGAATATGTATCCAATCCAACATTTAGTCGAAAAATACGTGTAAATTTAAATTCTACCTCTTAGAAATATTTTCGTTGCAACATACACCTAACGGTAATACGCATTTTTATGTAAGCAGTAGATATATAAATTTACCGTTATAGGTTTCCGTCTTAAATTTTGTGTGCTGGACAGGTGAAACCTATTTGTTATTAAAAATTCATATATCTCTGTATCGCCTAAAGATTGATTGGTAGAGAATGCCTTACGGCATTTAAGGATGACTCACACTTGTACCGGACGGGACGGGGCGGGACGGGACTTAACTAAATAAACAATCAATTGCGATATAATTGACAATAATGTTGTGTTAATATAATAATAATGTTGTGAATGTTGTGAGTGAGTTTTGTATACATAGTTAGATATAATTTATGTAATAACTAAGATCTCTTTAGCAATATTTAATTAACCCAATTTTCTGTACCTTAAACAAAAATGAATAGATACTGATGCGAAATCTCGAAAAATATCTAGTTAATAGGGATGACGTGGAGGTTGATAAACTATCATTCTATTTAGTCCGTGAAGTAGATTATCCAAAACTATTAGACAATTGTTACTTTTATTTTTGAATAAAATCAACCCGTATCTTTTCCTTTTTCATGTAATTCATGTCAACTAAGATTGACGAAGGTAAAGAAAATCAAAGTTCAGGGTTGGTGCCTGTGACGTCACAATGAGGATTACCGCGACTCGATTTTCCGCTATTGGCGCTAGTGGAACGTGGGTCCTGCAGGAACATTTCAAACGTCACTTTGACAATTCTCTCATATTAACACAGGACCCGCGCATGAGTGGCGCCGCCTGGTGAGCGACAATACGGTATTTGAACTACCGTAGTTCCCATTAGGGTCCTAATTTTGACGTCACGCGAAACTTGAATGCACTGTATTTTTGTAATTTTTTATTTGAAATACGAGTACAATATTTTCAATAACTAACAAACGGGCTAAATTTATTTGGTTAGTCATCTAGCTCTATATTTTTTGGTTTAGCAAAGGAACCTTACTGAGTTGGTAACTTGGTAAGTAGTAAAAAAAGATTCCGATGAATCGAGAGCCTCGTCTATTTGTTTTTTTGTAAGTCGGTTAAACAGGCAAATACTTTTTTGCATGGGTATGCAAGTAGTTACCCACTATTAAGTAAAGTAAGTACTTACCTACTTAGTTGCAATATTGGCAGTCTTCTTTTGTGTTTTGGCGATAATATCACTAAAACTTTAATACCATCAAAGTCTGCTGGAACTCACTGTCTAATATCTATAGAGCCTGCCGCCTGCACGCCTCCTTAAAAAATCGAAATTTCTTATATACCTACATCTGTTTCGCTCGAATAAACAAGTATGATAGAGAGGAAGACACCATTTTCGATCGCGATTCGCGGTAGTAGACCCAGAAAGCTCTTAGTCTTTACGTCCTTTTCGACTTTAAAGACTTCATTGTCTCTATTGTCGGTACTTCAGCCTTCGGCTACCGGTGTTAAGTACCAGTCCTTCGCCATTAGGGTTTATTGGCATTGTATACTTTCTTGCTAACTCAAACAAAAGCTTAGCAGACAATGACACTTGAAAAAGGAGCAGGCAACAGGTTAATGCAAACATTAGTTTTATTATTCGTAAATATTTAAATAACTGCCTGCTCCGACTGCTGCTGCTGCTGCTACACAATTTCAAAATAAGAAAAACTAAATTGCAGAAAATAACTAAAACGTGCATAAATTTCAATACAAAGAACACGTAGGTATGTGACGCTGCCTAACTTTTCAAATTACTATTGAAAAGGGTCCATATTCTTAATGGTCATGCTATTCATTCAGCGCTTTTCGCTACATACCGGGAAATCCATTTTATCGGCTACAACGTAGCACTACGAGAATTGCTCAGTGGTAAATGAGCTAAAGTTTGCTCAGAAAATAGGTAGATTAACTTATAATGAATGTTATAAATGTTAATTCCTAGGATTTTATTTTCCGCGACGCTTTCTTTCAAACATCCTTCCATTCCATCCTTATCTTAAATCCTCTGTAGCTTATGTATGTGTACGTCGCTTTTCGGTGAAGGAAAATGTCATGAGGAAACCGAACTACTTAATCCTAAAAAAGCCTAGTTTAGCCTTCGAGTTAGAAGGTCGGAAAGCAGTCGCTGCCAAAAAGCAGCCCCTGGACTCCCTCACCCTGACTAATAGTGGCATAGTAAACGGATGTGATTCAGATTGGAAAGTCACTACACTTGTGCATGCCTACGGCCTACGTGCATATGCATTATAAGCCCTACTATTTTCTCACGCCAGCCGCGGATACTGCACTTCAGGAAACCCATTGTTATGGCTAAGTACTAAATTGTAATAGATAAGGGTTCTTATAAAACAAAGATACTTCACGGGGCTTGAGTTAAGTGTAATTGGCTGTACGTGATTATTTTGGCAAATCCGACACGTTGGGCGTGGGAAAGGATGTCGCGAAAACTATTTTTTTTGTCTATTTTAGACATGCGTTATCTTGAATATTGAACCTATTTTAGATTTAAAGTAGGTTGAGGTAGGTAGCTAGGTAAGTTACACTTATTTACTGTATATATTTGGAATATAAATATTAGCCAGTTGTTGGTAGGGTTTTCGGAATTCACTTTTAAATTACGAAAGCTTTGCCTCTAGCGATATTTCAAATTGAGTTCTTTGGGTTTCTCGTGAGAAATAAAATAGATAGGTATATATATAAGGAAGCAAAATTGTTGTTTACCTCTCCCTAGGCAAGTGAAAGTTTTTAAACAGTAGAACTTCCAGCGTTTTGTGAATAGGAGTACCTAGGCAGCGCATATGAAACTAGTTGGTCAGGGCCTAAGCCACGAAAATCAAATGATTGCGGATTTGTATCTCCATCTCTGTCACACTTACATATTGGAGTGACAATGAGGTTTTCTGTCAATGCCAATTTTCGATGTTCGTGGTAGGCGTGCTGTTTCAGTGTTTTACTTTTCATTTAACTTTGCAAACAGAAGGCAGACAATCATTTAGAGTTAGATAAATTACAGGAACCCATTGACTTATTAAAGGAAATAGACACACAAAGCAGAACAAAAACGTCAAAAAATCTGGGTCATAATGACATTAGCGAACTTACAAATGTTTCGTACGAAAAAAATCTTACTGATATAAGCATTAAGTGTCAAATTCATACACAGAACTACCAACACTTTTAAAAGTAGGTGTATAGGCTATTGGCACTTACGGAACGTCAAGTTCCAAGCAAGACCGTATATGAAAAAGAGTCGTAACTGCTACACTTTTATGGCGTAATTTTATCGGCTGATTGGGTATCCAGTTCTTTTATCCTATATCTATGCAGCGGGGGATTTACGGGGTATTTTCTATATAATGTTAAAGTGTTTATTATTTATATGTCTTTCCCATCACGGAACAATGGTGCTCCGGACCTTTGGGAGGCGTACGCGGAGCCGAAGCCAACACGCAGAGGCCCTTTCGACAATTTAATGAAATGTAAGAATTTAATTTATTATAATTACTTACCATAGTTTTGTTTACCTCCATATGTAGTAGCCCAAAACAGAGTAACTTGCCGTTTCTGGATGTTTTAATTATCGGTCAACTATAGTTTACACCTATTTGGCACAGGCAAAGTCAAACTACTTAGTTAATATTGTAGCTATACTTACAATAAATTACATCGTAATTTAATAACTTACTAAAATAATAAGCAGAATGTAGATTGCTACCTGGAGAACGATATCCTCCGAATCGAGTTTAGAATCTGTTATGTCCACAGGGGGTCCCATCCTACCTCTACATGTCTACAGCCAAATCATTATCTTGTACATCCGTTCGTTAACGATTACATATACTTATATGTATATGACTGCGTGATATAGGTATGATGGATGTTCCACGATTGCCACTCCGACAGGCGTCCGATTTTGATTATTCACAATCTACCAACCTCATGTCTTTCAGTTTATTTTACATTTTATATTGCTAATAGGTAGTTAGCAATGGGGATTCTGTGTTTAAAAACAAACAAAATAGTTTACACTCTGCCATTGGGTTGTTCTTCTTTATTACAATTATTACCGATGACGGATGAAACGCGTCATCTTCACAATTTTTAATCATGTGTCATAATGATAAAGATAAATATAATAACAAAACTACATATGAGATTGAACGTCGGTAACTTAAAAAACCTAGGAACAGTGTGGAGCTTTTTAGCGGAGACAGCCTCTCGACTGACCACCCTGTCACGGAGTTTTTAGTAAAATAATCTAGGTAAGTTCATATTCACTAGCCAAGGATAACTATTCTGTACCTACTGATAAGGTGCTTAAACCAAAATTATGGGCATTTACCTCTCCAATAAGAAACATGATAATATAATTCTAAAGAATGACTTACACTAAAACGGAATGGAACGGGGCGGGAGGGGACCATCTGTCAATTTCTATAGAAAGAATCACGTGATAGCTCGGAGCCCTCGGATGTCACGTGACGTTTTCTATAGATACTGACAGATCGTCCCGTCCCGCCCCGTCTCGTCTCGTCCTAGTGTGAGTCATCCTTAAATCAGACACTTCAGTGCGGAGACAAATTACTGTTGCTAAAAAAGAAGAACGATACATTTAGATTACCGTATTGTGCATGGATTCTGTGAACCCAAGGGGGGTTCGAAATTTACGAAGGAAAAAATATACCTAGTTTCTTTAATAATGCATTAAGCAAAACCGTTAGATAACAACACCACAATCGTTAGAAAGAAAAAGAAGGAAAAGTTCAACCTCCTCGGGCGAGACTGGCCAATCTCAACGCTTTTCCAATACTATTTATACTAACGAATGAAGTGAAGTGTTAAATAAAGTTAAATTTATATGACAACATGGTTTAAAAACAGTATTTTAAATAAAGTTAAATGAAATAGTTTACGTGATGACAAATTATCAAGGAAAAACAAACTATGCTGTGAAAACGATTAATACAAGTCGATACCCATGTATCGACACGTATCGGCCTATTTCTTAATTTGGATTATTAACTAATAATAAATAAATAAATAATAATAAATAAATAAAATTGTTAATTGTTTTTCTATGTGTTTTTGCATTTTACTTTTATAATCTTATTATAAAATTACCTAGCCTAAGAATTACAGAAAATAAAGAGAATAAATAATAAATATTGTGGGACAATCTTACACAAATCGACCTAGTCCCACGGTAAGCTCAATAAGGCTTGTGGTTTGAGTACTAGGCGACGATATATATAATAGATAGATACATACAAATACTTAAATACATAGAAAACATCCATAACTCAGGAAAAAATACTCGTGATAAACACACAAATAAATGCCCTGACCAGGATTCGAACCCGGGACCTCCTGCTTCGTAGGCAGGGTCACTACCAACTAGGCTAGGAGGCCGTTAAAATATGTAGGTACATAGATGATATAGAGATAGTTCTAAAATAATGATCTTAGTTAGCTTCAGAAAAACAAATGAGATTACCTATTTTTTAGAAGGTTTAGGTTATGTGGCGTAGTAAGGTTGTCTATCCCTATCTTAAGTGGTAGCCTGGTGTAACGGTGGTGGGCGCCTTTACGCCCGATTTACGAATTAAGCCCTATTCACGAAAGCTGGCACGGAAAATGTATGAAACTGTCATTAATTCTATATACATTCCGCGCCAGCTTTCGTGAATCGACCATGTACTACTCGAGATCTATTTTTATGGTTACTTTTAAGACCAGCTTCTTTCTATTCATTTAGGTAGCAGTTTTTTTGCCACTGATTTTCGTTTACCCCTTTATCTTTAATCCCCATTTAAAATATAAAGAAAACAAATGAATAAAGAAAACAATTTTTATTTCAGTACAATAAAATAAATACAGATAAATCCTTAATATACTTTTACAAAACGAACAAATGCAACAATTTTTACATACTCTTAATTACATCGCTAACTAGTCTATTCAATAAATTATTAATTATTCATATTTCCAAAAACTTTGTACGTGTTTCCATAATTACTGACATGTACTTAGAATGTATAAGTTTCGTTCAGTACTTATAACATTATCTATAAACTATTCTAATAATCTCACTTTGGTAAACTGTGGTTAATCGGTATAATATTCATGAATATTCATTTCAGAATATCCTATATACATTACTACAGCCACACAGAATCCAATGAATTAAAGTTACTGTCCTTATTTCTTGAATCAACCCACGCACACTCACAAACTGCATCTACTAGTTTACCATATTATTTCTATGAACTACGATTAAAAAAAATAGAAAGTCTTATCCAATAGCTGTGTATAATTCTGATCTTATATAAATAAAAAGTTTACAGCAAAATGCATCTTATGAACTTATGGTCGATACAGTTATTTACTATATGAATACTTTCAGAACTCCTGTATTATCAAAATAAAACGCATTCGATAATATACTGAAGTTCTCGAAGATCCCTATTAGGTGAAGAGAGTTCTGGATTAGGTAGGTATTTCAAGTAGGTACGAGTAAGTATTGTATACCTACTAACTTTCATAATGACATTAGCGAACTTGCATTGATGATCATACAAAACCATAAATGTTTCGTACAAAAAAGATCTTACTGACGTAAGCATTAAGTGTCAAATTCGTAGACAGAACTACCAACACTTTTAAAAGTATATAAGCTGTTGGCACTTACGGAACGTCACAATACGTTAGTTCCCAATATATGACACACGTTGGTCACCTCTATTGGCATTGACATCAGTTTATAGATTACATGTATTGGGACTCGGGACAGCGTCGAGTTCTTGTACCTACTTTTACCTTACAATTGTATTTTATTCTCATTAGAAAACTTACAGTAGGCCAACAAAATTTACTGAAATGAAAACCAGGCATGTGATTTTCGTACACTCGCAGGGCGAACGTAAAATTCGCCGGCTTGCCTAATTTCTATATACTTAGTTGATTGAGTAGTTTTCCTACAGGTCCTACAACTCAAGAAAACACTGAAAGTCAAATAAGCTTCGCTGTTTCTAACTACGGATATGTTTTAGTACCGTCGCTACCTCATGAAATCATGATTCATGATAGATCCACAATATACTTAAATAACTTTCGCACGCCAATTCCTAACAATAAAACTGTAATGCGAAAATAAGTAAGTCTTCATTCGTATGCCGGACATCAAGTCAATTCATTACGCATAAAGAATGATGTGATTGGCGACGAAACATTACTATACGATTGCGAGAAGCATACTAAAAAATGTAATTCTTCATTTTATGAGAGTTCGGCGAATGTAGATATGTGTGTCTACAGAGTGTGTCTCGGTGGCTACAGAGGAATCAACTAACGAAAATCAATCACTCGTAATCAAAATAATTTTTAAGAAAAAAAAACCGACTTCATTTGGTTCCCGGTAAAAGTGAAATTTTGAATTTGTTTGAATTAGCCAGTTTACTTCACAAATATCCAATACACCGCACGTGTACGATTGAAAATTGAGGAACTTTCTTAATGTCCCAGAGCTTCCATCATTACATGTGAAGTATAATCAAACGGAACTCCCTTGTATAATAAAACAAACAAAATAACAATGTGTTAAATTGGATGACAGACTGTAAATTATCGAGCAGTTTCAATATGCCATCCCTGATTATCAACATCATGTCCACTCCAGCAAAATGATGGCCACAGTAAGAAAATGCCTTAGCTAATTATGAACACCCTCTAATCACAATCAACGTGCCGTTCAAATTTGAGGAGTTCTCTGAATTCTTCAAGAACTCCATCATCAGAATAGAAATCAAATCAAAAAGATGAATGACACAACTAGGATAATAAGTAGAGCTAGGTTTATCGACCAGTTCCACTTTGCCATCCCTGGTCTTCATCATCAGGTCCACTTCATCAAAATGTTGGCTCCCCCAAAACAATGTTTTAGTTACTTAAGGAAACCCTTAAATCAGAATGCATGTGCCGTTAAAATTTGAGGAGTTCTCTCAATCCCTCATGAATTCCATCATCAAAATAGAACTATAATCAAATAGGACTATCTTGAAGGTATTTCTTTACAAAGAAAAGATGAATGTCTCAAATCGGATGATAGAGCTGGAAATTACCAAGCAGTTCCACTTTGTCAGCCCTGGTCTTCATCATCAGGTCCACTCCACCAAATTGATGATGTTCGTAAAGAAATGCTCGAGTGTCTTAAGAAACTACCCAAATCATCATGCATGTGCCTTTCAAATTTGAGGAGTTCCCTCAGTTCCTCATGGATCCCATCATCAGAAATTGATTTTGAAAAAAACGGGACAAACCTGGAACCATCTATTTTCAGCCAAAACAATTTTTTTTTAATCGGATGATAGTCCTGGGAATTACCAAGCAGTTCCACTTTGCCATCCCTGGTCTCCATTATCAGATCCACTCCACCAAATTAATTATTTTCGTAAAGAAATGATCGAGTTTCTTAAGAAATCACCCAAATCAGCATGCATGTGCCTTTCAAATTTGAGGAGTTCCCTCAGTTCCTCATGGATCCCATCATCAGAAATCGATTTTGAAAAAAATGGGACCAATCTGGAACCATCTACTTTCAGAAAACAAAAAAATTTTTTCAATCGGTTCAGTAATGACGGAGTTCTGAGGTAACATACATTAAAAAAAAAAATAAAAAAAATTCAGACGAATTGAGAACCTCCTCCTTTAGAAATATTGAAGTCGGTTGAAAATAAAGATCGAAAATCATCGCAAACAAAACTTTGTCATTATTTACATTATTTTCTCAAGGAATGTAAGTATAATAGATTAAATATCACGTAAAAGTAGGTAAGTACCTACGCAATAAAGGTGATATTAAAATCTTGCAGAAAACGGTTAAATTCTATAATGAGCTCCCCTTTTCTCTCGAATGTCATAACGGGCCTTAAATATGTGTTTGTGCTCGTACTGGTGCAAAACAGATCTGCTGTGCTCTCGTTTTGGAGTGCTCGGAATAGGCGCTTGGACTGAACCGGTTCCAGTCTCTTCATTACTGCGGGACCACGGTTTAACCGTTCGGTTTAAATTGAGCAAGGTACACAGCTACACGTCTTGCGTTTACGAAACTGAGTTGCACATTTAATGTAAAACGCAAAGCGGTTAATAGATTTAGTAAATGATTCCACAGATGCGAGATCTTGACGTGTACAAATCTTTATTCTTCAGAATTAATTAGCGAAAATGTCTCTACAAAAAATACTACCCAAATGGCACGCTAATGAGACATTGGAATCTCTACTACATATTTTAGTATAATCTACCGCCTTACATCAGTTCAAGCGATTAGTGTCACCCCGGAATTAGCTACGACTATGTCATTAGAACATCCACTTCCACCCGGTCGACCTAAAAACTCTTCCGTTTCTTTCAACTACACGTCGGCGCACATTCGACGGATAGGGACAGATTGAAACGTTGACTTGTAAATTCGTGTGTTTGACAGCATGGGTACCGGGTTAGATCAATCGTCGTGGCGCCGCGGAGGGAACCGCCTAGCATTTGTCACCGGACCACCGGCGCTGCCGTATTTATAGCGACGCCCGCGCGACGCATGCGTGCTGTGGGCGGCGCGGCTATCCTCTATCATGCAAGATTGCCTGCATTATGCGCGTGCGTTGGCCTAAGATTTAACACCGTATCAACAGCCTAGAATGGAGGTTTCTGTATATGAAACTAGGCTGTTTACAACGTCTTTATGATTCAAAGTCTCGCTTTAATATAGTCATAATTCGTCTGAATAAAGATACCATAGGGTTCATGAATTACAAAATGTTGACCTAGCAAAGAAAATTCGAATAAATGGGCGTAACAGACTTAGCGGTCATGATGTACGTAGTTACATTCATTTTAAGGTAGGTATAAAATTGCCATGCTGTTTATAATTGTGCTGCTTAACTTCAAACTCAGGTAAATCCATTCGACCCTCTGAGCTAATATCTTTCTACCTTATTACCTTTTCTTAATACCAAAATCGCGTAATCTGACAGATGGATTTAACCGAGTTTGAAGTTAAGCGACTCAATTTAAACATTCGCTCATCCTAGTGGTAAGTTTAACTATATTGCAGATAAACCAGTCTAACTATAAAACACTAAATACCAACATTACCAACTAGGTAATTTACCATATTTCACAAAAGACATTCCATTTTATTTTATTAATAGGAACATCTTGCCATCTAAGTACCTCTCTACCCCTTACCCCTTGCCTTTCCTCACTTACCTACACGGCTGTCCCTAATTACTATAATAATTAAATTAATTAAAGTAAATGCTTACACTATTCTCATTTACATATTTACATAAGTTGTACTTGAATGCAATTGCTACTCCAACCTTAGAACTAAATTACTTCTAATGCTTGAGGTAGAACCATACTATCACGTATAGAACTTCGAACTGAAAAATGTTAATAACACTAGCAGCTGTTTTGAAACAGAGGCGATGGAACTGCTGCCAACTAGAACCACATGTGGCGGCATTGTTGTTTTACGTTTCTCGTCAATGGGAGCTAACTTCTGGTGGAAGCAGAGCCTTGCTAGATTGTTTTGCATCCTCGGACAGTCGTAATCCTCGTTGCCGTCGCATTGGCATCCTGTAAGAGGAGCCGCTTTCTCCTGTTTTCTTAAAATCTCTATAGCATTTAAGCACTTGTGGGAGCATTTTCTGCCGCGATACATGGCACGGCACAATCGATGGTAGTACCCCAGAGCAGTCGCGCACTGGGCGTCCGCCGTGCAGATGAGCTGTGACAGACGGCACGAACTCGTCGCATTCGCAGCACCGCGAAGAACTGAAGGCCGGCAGACGTCGATCCGTGTCTTCGCCTCCAAGCAATACTCGTCCTCACATTCGCACTGCAACAAAAAAATACTCCCATTACTCTCTGGCAGACACGTAAAACGTTTTATTTTATAATCGATAAATTTTTTGAGAAAATCATAAATTTCCGCGGTCAGTATCGCATAATATGTTTCACGCTCGTAAAAGTTTTTACGACATATGAAACGTGCCAGCCACCATCAAAATACATCGCATTTTGTAAAGTCTTAATAAATAGTGGACGTGGCATCGTGCAGCTATGCGGCCGGATGCTCGGATGAGTTAGGTGTGTTTCATGCACTGGATGCTTTACTAGTGACATCGAATGTTTTTGCGACAGTTCCACGCAGGGATAAAATAGAGGTGGTATTTTTCACACATATTTTTTTGGATTTTTTGTCTTTTATATTGGTGTCTAGTTACCATTTGAAGTATTTGGACTTACTCTTAACATACTTGTAACATTTTTGATAAATTGAATATGTAATACGTACCTAAGAACACTTATCACCGGGAAGTGTATTAACACTTAATCAGAATGATATCCAAATTAAACCATAACTTTAATCGGGTTACTGACAAGCCTGACGTTCTACTGAGCGTTATAAATTTGGACTTATCCAAAATCCGTTTTAATTTCACGGTCAATTTATTTCGTACCTAGCCGGGATGGCCTAATGATGGCCGCCGTCTTACGCGTTTTTTGTGTGGGCAACACCTGCCCAAGACTCGACGCGGTGGGTCTCCAATCAAGACGTCAGACCAAGGCCGCAGTACCGATATACCAACTACAACAATAATCACACCGCCTCTACTAATTAAGGCTTTAAGTGATGTTAATCTAAATTATGGACGTTGCTCTTATAAATATGAATGCGGACGCTGGAATCTCTGGGAGAGGCTTTTAAATGAGGCCGGCTAAAGCAACGTACATAAGGATGTAGCTCTATTAGGACAAAAAATGCAGGCAATAACACGACTAGGTGCATTGACATCATTGATGCGTTTTAATGTTTAATTTATAATTGTATACGAGCAAATTACTAGAAAAAGCGCAATTATCAATAGAAGAAACATAGGCACGTTTTATTGTAATCGTCTGGAATTAGTATTTAATGGGAATTTTAATCAAAATGCATTCCAATTGCACTTTAAAACATAAAATAACGTTTTAGAGTTTAATTAACATTTTATATCAGTAAATTAAACTACTGATTTGACGGTGAAGTAGAAAAAGGGCAACGAGAAATGCCAATAAGGGCAATAAGAAACAAATAAATATATTATTATTATTAGGTATCTTTCAAACACGCAATTTTCAATACTTGTGCATTTACAGCTCAATGCTGGCCAGTCTACATTCAACTAATCTTATGATAATCAGCAAGTAAGCAGAATTAACGAAAATTAACTTTTTTAGTCAATTTCATCTTGCAAGGTAAAGTAAGCCCGGAAGTTACCAACATCTTGTACGGAGCCAATTTATGTGCTCTAATAAAAAAAGACGGAGGAATTAGGCCAATCGCAGTTGGCACCACGTATCGTCGTTTAGTAGCCAAATCATGCTGCAAAGCGGTTTCAGATAAACTAAAAGATTATTTTCAACCGGTTCAATTAGGCTTTGGTTCCAAGTGCGGATGCGAAGCAGCAGTACACGCATTACGTTCCTTTGTTACCAGAAAAGAAGGCGAGGTACTCTTGAAAGTTGACGTACGAAACGCTTTCAACTCTGTCGACCGCGGTGCTTTACTTGCCCAAGTCAAAGAAAAAATTCCGGAGTTGTATAATTTTGTTTGGCAATGCTATAGCACAACTAGGGTTTCTGCTCGGGATTTCTCGAACTCGAGACAACTCGAGAATTTTGGTTTAATTCGAGACGAGAAAAAAATGTCCATGACTCGAGAATTCTCGAGTCATGCGCGGCGGGCACACGCCTTTTCGCGGGCGTACAACTAGACTTAAAGAAAATTATCTTAAGAATAATAAACACAGAACTTTTATTATTTTGTTTTTATAAGTAACACTTCTTCATTACAGTAGGCCCAGTAGGGTAAGTTGGTTCTGTGTTAAAGTCGTGACAAGGGCTTCTAATCAATCAATTGAATTCAAGACAACTAGCTACACTTTTTAGCTACATTTTAGATGAGATAAAAATTACCGGAAGTCAAGAAGTATCAAGTCTTCTGATGGACCGAACGTCAAAGTTAATTTCGGACGTGACACTCGTGGTTCTACATCAAAACCACTTTTCTAGCTGTCTATTTATCAATTTTTCTTACAAAAATTATACTTATTATGGTTGGCACAGCGGATGCATATCGTTTAGTGTGGTAGGGCACAGCACAACGCACGTCGTCTCGCTCAAATCCGGAGCAGAGCCCATCTGGGGAAGTACCTCCACCTTACAGAAAACCGCAGTTAAATAACACTAGACCCTACTCATAGTGTTGTGTTTCTGTTGGTGAGTAAGGTCGCCAGAGCTCCAAGAGGAGTCGCTGTGTTGACAGCTGAGGACCCACGGAGCAAAGCCCTAGGCCCGTTTGGCTGTCAACACAGCGAATCCTCCTTTTTTTAAAAGGTTGTCAATGCGCATGTAACAACCCTGGTTTTGCAGGCGTCCATAAGCTACGGTGAACGCATACCATCAGGTGGGCCGTATGCTTGTTTTTCACCGTCTTAGTATAAAAAAAAAGACTCGGATGAAGTCAGCGGTGACGATGATAATTCTATCAGAAATTGGAATCTGCAACTGCAAACAACGTGCAATATCTACAGAATATTATATATTTTTATAACAAATATGATATGATGGCCAGTGTTATGGGCACCCTCCCGCAGGGAAGCGACTTGGGAGATTTTGTAGGTTAGTTTTGTTGTAGTAAATGTATTTAATAATGTTATTTTATTGATGTTATGTTTAGTTTTAATTTTAATAAAAAAAACAAAAAACAAACAAATATGATATCTGTTAAGAGTTCAGAAATAGCCCACTGACAAACATCTTACAAAAGCATGTAGGTACCTAACAGAAGATTCTGTTGATGCTGAAAGAAGCTACACTGAAACTCATTCTGTATTTCTTCCTTTTATATTTTATTTATTCTGAGACAATCGACGTAACAATCTTCCAGTCATGTACTTAACTTGATCCTCGTGTGAAATCGTAATAATGTACAGACAGGATCCCAAGCTGGTGATACGGGAAAGCTTCCTCACTATTGAAATTAGGAACCTTTTGATTTGAATAGCTACGCGTTAGAAGCTAGAGATGTATCGCTTTACCCTAGCGAGAATGAGAGGATTTGCAAACTTTATTCAATGGCTTATATTAATTCGATGGAAGCGGACTGCGATGTTTTTTGGCTGTGCTGGACATCGGCTATGTCATGTGTAGGTAAGGAATACATGGAATAGGTACTCCGTTTTGTTAGCCCATCGAATGGGATATCACGTTCTGCCCAGTGACAACGAGTGCTTTAACTCTTTAGCGGTTAAGACTGGATAAAAAGCTTAATTCAAACCTCATCGCCAATTCATAGTTATAAAAAAGTTTTATATAAGGAAAACATATAAAAAGATGTCGTTATAGGTTGGTTTATTTTAAAAGGTTTGCCTTTAAGAGGGTAACAATATTTTAACAATGAATACTTACGGTGGTATCCGAAAAACATTAAAATTACTAGCCTCCAAAAAAAGACTCGAGACTCGAGAAGACTCGAGAAATTGGGCTCGAGATTTCTCGAAACTCGAGAATACAAATGGGCCGAGAAATCAGAAACCCTAAGCACAACCTCTAAATTACTTTTTAAAAACAACCTTTTACATTCATCCGTGGGCTGTCAGCAAGGCGATCCCCTGGGTCCTGCACTTTTCAGTCTTGCCATCCACCCTATTGTAGTAAGTTTAAACTCTAAATTTAATGCCTGGTACCTCGACGATGGTACCCTAGGTGGAACCGTCGACGAGGTATTTGAAGATTTGCGAATTATTATACAAAAATTTTCTGAAATTGGTCTGTGTTTAAATTTTTCAAAGTGTGAAATTTTCTTTTCCGACAGATGCTTGAATAAAGATTTAGTTTTATCAAAATTTAACACTTTAGCTCCTGGTATCAAAGTATTGGATGAAAGTTCACTATACCTCTTAGGCTCTCCTATCTTTGACGAAGCCTTTCCAAACTATATTGATAAACAGATTCAAAATTTTAAAAGCTTTTCGGACCGCTTGCTTCAAATTAACCCTCATATGGCTTACACAATTATGAAATTTTGTTTATTCGTGCCCAAATTTACATATATTCTGCGCTGTAGTCATTTTTGGAAATACCCCGACCTTTTGGCAAACCTAGATCAAGAAATAAAATTTACAGTATCTTCCATTTTAAATATTGCTTTTGACAACACACAGTGGTCCCAAGCCTCCCTGCCCATAAGGCACGGTGGTATTGGGATACGCCAAACTTCTGATATTGCTCTTCCAGCTTTTCTTTCTTCAGCGCACAATATTCAAAATTTGTTTAGAAAAATTCTAAAATCTGACCCCATACTCAACTTGGACGTCCCTTTCCTACCGGAGGCTATTGACAGGTGGAAAGCAGCCTGCCCTAATACGGACTTGCCCACTACTCGCCATTCGCAACACCAATGGGACGAGCCGCTCTGTTTGCTGGTACGGGATAATCTGTACGAAACGTCTTCCAGCACCACAGAGCGCGCTCGTCTCCTTGCTGCGACAAGATGGGAATCCGGTGCGTGGCTGCAGGCTCTTCCCTCTAAAAACCTCGGCACACTCCTCTCTGCCAATTATTTTAGAATTGCCTTGTGTTTGCGCTTGGGTGTTGCATGTGTGGCTCCTCATCGATGCCAGTGTGGGGCTTATGTAACAAGATTTGGTCTCCACGGTCTATCATGTTCCAAAAGTGTCGGCCGTATATCACGTCACGCAAGCCTGAATGATATACTTCGTCGGGCTCTCGTGACGGCCGGGGCGCCGGCGGTTTTGGAACCATCTGGTTTAGCGCGCCAGGACGGCAAAAGGCCGGATGGCATGACTCTCGTCCCCTGGAAGCTTGGACGGCCTTTAGTCTGGGATGCCACATGCGTGGATACCCTTGCGCCGTCCCATCTTCTAGGGACTTCAAACAGAGCTGGTGCTGCCGCCAACTCGGCTGAACACCTCAAGCGGCGCAAATATGCAGCCATTGATTCTGGCTGCATGTTTGAGCCTTTTGGAGTGGAAACGCTTGGACCGTGGGGACCTGGCGCCCACTTCATTTATAAGGGCTTAGCGAAGCGTCTTGTAGAAGCGACTGGCGATAGGAGGGCTGGCGCGTACCTAGCGCAACGTCTTGGTATTGCCGTCCAGCGCGGCAATGCCGCCAGCCTCCTTGGCACTATGCCACAAGGCACCGAGCTGGAGCCAGCTTTTTATTTATAAATATAAGATAGTTTAAATTTTTATTGTTTTTGGTCTTTATGTATTTTTAATGTTTTAATAAATGATTTAGTAAGCAGAAATGGCTGTTCCATATAAAGATCTTATGAATATCTATTCGTGGACAACGCTCGCCAGTAATGGATATTTAATGAATCGAGCAACATTACCCGCAAAATGGAATGTTTCGTGTAACTTTTGGAGAGGCTCGCTCCTTACATGTGCAAGGCAACGTTCGTTATTATGTCCGCGTGAAAACAGCACCTGCGCTCGTACCTTGAATTAAAAGGTACGAAGAACCTATAAAACAAGTAAACTGCCAGCCTTTTTCTACTAAAACCTGCGCCTGGGAGGTCTTAATTTTATCTTGTACGAATGTACAGTGCGTACAGAAAAAGGTAGAATTAAAAAGTGGCAACCTCGTAGTGTCCTGTTTTCTCACATATATTGATTTGAAAAAGACTACACTACCTATGTTGCCACTTTTTAATATCTACCTTTTTCTGTAGCACTGTAGCTACGTCTCCGATAGTCGTAATAAAAAGACATAAAATTCAATAGCTTTTGCTGATTGTGTACATTTCCTTATTTGAGCTACTTGTGTAACTTGTGTTATTGTTGGAATGGTGATCGTATTAAAAATAACGGAGCATGTAGTCAACTTAAAGCTGAACTTTACCACAAATATAACATTAGCAGTGTCACCTACTAGGTATGATTCATTAGGTATAATTCAGATAAAAACTGCAAAGATCGATACGATAGCAGATTTAAAAAAAAGTACGTTGACATTCGGCTTTGTTCTATGCGAGGACCTGTATATGAACATTTTTTGATTACATAAAAAAAGTAGAAACAGGATGATATTCCTACCTATTCAAATTATTAAGGTAAAACAAGCAAAGAGGGAAAGGATTTTCAAGAAATCTAAATAAAGAGGAACGGGTGACGCTTGATAGGATATCCGCTTATGAAGAAGCGGGACATTAACATTAACGTCATTAGTACATATTTATAGAAATTTTCATACAACTTTTGTAACTCCCTTTCATTGCTCTCCAATGTTAATTTATTAAAATATTTCACCCATTTGTACTTGCTTTAATACTGTCACGGAACAATGTTGTAGTATAAACAAGATAATCTTTTATAAATGGTTTTTGAAATACTCATGCATGAACTTTGGGTAGGCGTATTAGGCATAGCCCACGATATAATTTTGACTGATCATGTAAAAGTAGGTTAGCAAGTGAAAATAAACTGATTTTTAGTACAGTCAAGTGTAAAAATATGGTGGTGCACATCTTACTCGAAAATATGTCCCATAGCACCTTATGCCGATATAATAAGAGCGTAGTACCATATTTATGAGTCGATTATGTCGAACCATATTTTTGCACTTGACTGTACTTCATCAATAATATTTAAGTATATAAATATGCCACGTGTTTATGTGTCACGTTTGCATTTACAAACAGGTGTTGGGACTTACAATAAGCATTTAAGGTATTGTTTATGTGATTGCGAATTTTCTTACAATATGAAAATATACATTTAACCTAATATTAAAATAAAATTTCCTTTTAAGTTAGTAACATCATAATGTAGGTATAAAAATACAGATGCGGCAAGATAACATTAATGGTACTTAGATAAATTACCCTTGCTCAGATTCCGTAAATGCTAAGTTTCATAGATTTTGATAGCACAGATTCGACGTCAACTCATAATTTTATAACACGTTTACATAACACTAAGGTATTCTTAAAGTATGACAGTTCATTTACTTGGAAGAGATTACTTGGTTTGGTTCTATTATTTTATCAACGTAAGTAAGTAACATTTGAATTAATTCAGGTAACCATTAGAACTATATACGTACACGTGTACCGGCGTAAAGTAACCCACTATCTGCTTGTTTATTTGTAACGTCCGAGGTCGTCAACCGCGACCCTCGCGCGATTTGATCTTGTTGCCGTCGTGTCCGACAAATCTGCCCGACGACGTCTAAATTAGATTTTATTGCGGGGCGTCTGCGTACGAGTAACAACACTCTTAACTAACCTTACGCCGAGTTTCTGTCGTTGCAATAGGGGCTACAACTGGGCAGTAAATCGTGTGGACGATGGTACGCGACTACCAACCCAAGCAGACCCCTCCCGTACTGACAACTGGATAAACCCACATGGACGAAACGTCCCGAAATGAATAATGAGGGACCACATGGAATTGGTGATGATCAATTGCGATAGACTATAAACAACCGTTGATGAGGAGTGATTTCGACACGGTCGAACTTTGGCCCCGGTAAAATTTTAACCGTAATGGGCTATAAACACTATCTATCTGGATTGTTTATCACTATGAACCTTAAATAATTTGTTAGTGGCAATTAGTAATGTGCCTTTTTAGTTGTCGATTCTACAGATTTTTTTCTACATTCTATACCTACAACGTTCAGAGCACAAGGGACTCATGCCTTTAGTGTCCTAAACCAAGTTAAACTTATACAGCGGGTGTTTGCCTGTTAAAAATAAATGTTTCTCACCTTCATCAACTCCTTCCCCTCCTCCGTAGACATGAGCGCTATAAGCGCATGCTCACAAGGCTCGGGACACACGCTGGTCGGCTCCGACAGCACGTCATTGCACAGCATCATGTAGTTGCTGAGCGCGGCGCCGCAGCCCGTGCGGTAGGCGCAGCGCGTGCGCGCCTCGAAGCACGGCACGCTCGCCGCGCCGGCAGCACACGCCGCTAGCAAAGCCGCTACCAGCCACATTACCTGGAAACAAGGAAAAATTGCATGAAATAAACAGGTTTGCACTTGGAATGATAGCGGGAGGTAATCTTAGAGCTTATATGTTTACCTGGTAAGATGTAATAAGGAGGTGAATTTCTTATAGGAGATGTGGTACTGGTAAACCCCAATGTCCCCGATGTCTTCGTCACATTAAAAAAATTAGTCATAACATAATGTAAGTAGCAAGCTAGTACTACATATAATAAATCTATTTATTTATTTAAATTTTTGTAATTAACAACCTACTAGGGGCGGGGTTAAATAAATAT
Organism: Lathronympha strigana; assembly: GCA_949128165.1. Taxonomy (NCBI): domain Eukaryota; kingdom Metazoa; phylum Arthropoda; class Insecta; order Lepidoptera; family Tortricidae; genus Lathronympha; species Lathronympha strigana. The sequence goes on along the minus strand of OX421918.1, from coordinate 8,044,168 downwards.
TCTCTAGAAACATTCTACAGCAAATAAACGTTGTAAATTAAACAATACCCACATCTAATAAAGATTTTGTCGTGGCATCTTTTCCTCTATCAAAATTTGGTACACTCCGCACCGACGAGAGCCCGAAACTAAACAAGCATAAAAGATAATGCAAGAAAGCAAACAAATGCACAAAGATAATCCTTCGCATCCCTTTCAAAAGCAGCCTACGCTGCATAAACAAACGAATCATGACATAGCAAATGTAACATCTCAACTGATAATAAATAAACATTTAATAATAATAAACAGCTCGACGACATGTCTGGCGTTCTCGGAAGGTGCGCGGGCGCACGGAAAACAAACAGAATCGAGGCACGTCCCGGGCACTTGCTACTAACTTACACGCGGCCCGGCTCTGAATACCGTAACATGGGCTAGGGATGACCCTCTTGATTCTAAATTTTGGACTTTGATGGACTCTACATAAATAGATGCTGGCGAATAAAAGTTCTCTAGTAACCGCTCTAAAGATAGCAGGCATAGATGTGGGCGATATAAAGTTTTATAAGTTTCAACTTTCTTTTCATGAAATTGACATCTTTAGACGGTGCCCGTTATGGTGAACCTATGTATTAGGTATGCCCAAATAAAAATTGCTATTAATTCAAAGTTTTAACATAACTGAAATGTCGATTGACTCATAATTTTATGTCAATACAATCTATAGATGAGGTGACGAATAGTGTAGGTACAAAAAGATAATAATTTTATTTAATGTCGGTATCCACTCTACATAAATTATGTCATTTAGGTATTTCAGCACTGGGGAATCCCGGAAGTAAAAATAAAATTATACCCTACAATGTTGTCAGTTTTTTACGCTTTCAATATTCTCAATAGCAATAGGTACATACAATGATAAAATACTGTAATTTAATATAAAATTGAAGCCTTTTAAAATTTAAGTAGGTATATCTGTTAACCCTATTCACAGGGTCGTCGTCCGTCGCCTGGATGCAAAAGAAAACAAAATGACAATCGAGATGTCCACAATTCTTGCCTCAAGTGTTAAATTACAATAACAATGTCCGTGGAACAACACAATGTAGACCTTATTTGTATAATAATAAAGGCTAACGACGTCAGTAGACGTCAAGCCACTGTTTAGTTTAATTATTAGTCAACGTGGTACTTCTGAAGACTAGCTATTTAAATGAGAAACGCTTAGTAATTGTTCAGTCAGTTTTTAAATGCTGTAAGAATTACATTTTACAAATTATTCGTCATTGAAAATTATGACGACGGGAAAGTAGAGCCACCTAATGGTAACTATTATTATGCCGTGCAAAATACTGCTCTGCATCCATTTGAGCCGTTTTTCTTATGCCGGTTCCTTTCGAGACAGAATTTCCGAATCGGTGGTAACAAAATTCTGAGAACTTTACTATATTAGTTTAAGACAAATAAACACGTACTTTTTTTGTGGCAAATGAGCAGACGAATCGCCTGATGGTAAGCGATTAACGCCGTCCATGGACACTCACAACACCAAAGGTGTCGCAAGTGCATTGCCGGCCTTTAAAGTAGGAGTAGGTACGCTCTTTTCTTGAAGGTTTCAAAGTCTTATCGGTCCGGAAATACCGCTGGCGACAGCTGTGCGAGGCAGGAAGTTTCGGGAGAAACGCATAGTTTAGTACCTACTGCCAACCATCTAAATGGTGAGGACAGAAATTTTGTCGCGTAGATCGATGGCGGAAAGAAGCGGCAGCGATTAATCCAAATAATTCCTCGGAGCACTCCCCGTTATACCTGCCATTGAAAATTCAGAGCGAAGCTACATATCTATGCAGCGGCAAGGGGTCAAGCCGATCAGAAATACGTTGGCAACCAACAATTCGAGCACTTACATGCACACTCTTTATTCAAAGCTAAGCTTTTACTAAAGATAAAATCAAACATCAATAATTTCAAAGAACTCCTCGTGCCGAGCCTACGTGACGTCCGAACAAAACAATTCTTTCACGACATGACACTTAATACATCTAATAATCGAGATCCAAGAAACGTGGCGACATTTTACGGACTATCCAAACGGACTAACGTTTAGCAGGCGGGTGTGAAAAGCAAGACAAGTCAACAAACGGTCAAGAGCAAGGTGAAGATGCAACAAGATATTACATAAATATAGTCTGAACTCAGTAACAGTAGGTTAGAGAGCATCATACTGTCTTTTTCTTACGCTAGTATTACCAACTCGAAAAAAGAGATGGATATAGTATTCTCGTCCTACTGTACCTGCGTTCGTTTGCTTGTCAGACTATAGTTGCTCCTAAACAGTCGGCCAGACGGACACTTGCATCGAGTAGTGAAATTTAATGCAACATTTAATGTATGTGTTCGCTAGGTATATTTGTAAGTCCTTGACTCTTGAAGTACCTAGTCGGTTTTGACCAATGATGATTGATTAGATTACATTTCCTATCTTTCGAATTTTGTCATTACATATTTGTCAGTGATCATGACTGAATACACTCGAGGTTTAATTGTTTACATTCTCTAATACCCTGATTAATAGATTGATTTGGTAATAATGTAATGTAAAAATGTATTGTTGTTTGTGGAGATTTTAATATTAATTTATTAGATGATTCCAATGCTTCTTTGAAACTATTAAACTTGTTTAAATCGTTTAATTTAGATAATCTTTTTTGTGAGCCCACGAGAATTACAGATACTTCTGCGACCTGCATCGACAACATTTTTTGTGACAAGAACCCTATAGCTAAATTGGTTTTTGACAAATTAGGGTCAGATCATTGTGGCCAATTTGCAGCCTTTAATGGCAGGGTGGATATACCGATTTCAGACGTCATATACCGACCGGTCACACAAAAGCGATTGGAAACTTTTAGCAATAAAATTAGATGTAAACTTGAACCCTTATGGATGACAATTGAAGAACCCAATGTTTTTTATTCTAAATTATTTTATTGCATCGAAAATGAGTTTAACGCAAATTTTAAAGTAAAAAAGGTAAAAGGAAGGGCTAAAGCAAATTTTAGTGAGTGGGCTACGCCGGGAATTCACAAATCGAGGACTAAGTTATATGAATTATACGCACTAAGGGCAGAATACAAAAACCCTAATTTTTGCGAATATGTCAAATTCTACAGTAAACTGTTTAAACAAGTATGTATCCAAGCGAAATGCAATTTCTTTGCACGTAAAATAAGAGACTCAAATGATAAAGTCAAAACTGTCTGGAAAATTATTAGAAATGAAACTAGTAAGAATGAATCTCATAGCCCAAAATTTTGTCTTAAGGTATCGAACCAACTTATAAAATCTGACTTAGATGTTGCAAATGCATTTGAACGTTTCTATGCAAATATTCCTATTGAAACGACCAGCACATTAAACTCTTCTCCATCAAAAGCGGAATCTTTGTTGAAAAAAAATGTGCCGGAGTGTGAAATAGTCTTTTCATTTAAGTACGTTACTCCTCAAACCATTGTAAAGGCATTTAGGACATTACAGTTGAAAAAGACAGAAGATCTTTGGGGTTTATCAGTGAAGGTATTACAGGCTATTTTACATTATATTGCGCCGCATTTGGCTTCTTTGTTCAATAGATGTATCGATGCAGGAGTTTTCCCCGATTTAATGAAACATAGTCGCATCATTCCTTTGTTCAAGTCCGGATCAAAATCAGACCCCGCGAATTTTAGACCCATATCTATTTTACCTGCCGTAAGCAAAATTTTTGAAAAAATTATCCACGAACAACTATCATTACATTTTATCAAGAACAATCTACTCCATAGCGATCAGTACGGATTTACGCGTGGCAGGTCGACGACTGATGCAGGCGCAACCTTAATAAAACATATATTCGAAGCATGGGAACAATCACAAGATGCAATAGGTGTGTTTTGTGATTTGTCGAAGGCCTTCGATTGTGTAAATCACGATATTCTCATTCGAAAGCTCAACCATTATGGCATAAAATATAATTCCCGCGATCTCCTAAGATCCTATCTCAAAGGCCGAATTCAAACTGTGGAAATAAATAAAGTAAAATCATCTGGATCAGTTATATCTATGGGTGTCCCTCAAGGGTCAATTCTGGGTCCATTGTTGTTCCTTATATATATTAATGATCTACCTTATTCAGTAAATCAAAAACACAAATTAGTTCTTTTTGCAGATGATACTTCAATCATATTTAAAGTTAGTAGAAAGCAAGAAAATTTTAGCGAAGTAAATAATACATTGTCTTCTATAGTCGAATGGTTCACTACAAATAATTTGCTCCTCAATGCCAAGAAAACTAAATGTATTCGTTTTTCACTACCCAACGTCCGGCATGTACATAATTCACAGATTGTACTAAAAGACGAAACTCTTAAGTTCGAGGATGCAACTGTATTTCTTGGCATTACTTTAGATTCCAAATTGCAATGGAGCTCACATATATCCACTTTGGCAAGTAAGCTTAGTTCAGCTTCTTATGCGGTCAAACGAATTCGTCAGCTTACTGACGCCAAGACGGCAAAGCTTGTATATTTTAGTTATTTCCATAGCGTCATGAGTTACGGCATTTTATTGTGGGGCAAAGCCGCTGATATTAATTCTGTTTTAGTTTTACAAAAACGAGCTATACGCAATATTTTCAATTTAGGTAGACGTGCCCCAGTAAAACATTTGTTTAAAGACGTAAATATTCTCACAGTTGCCTCACAGTATATATATGAAAGTATAATGTACACTCGTAAGAATCTGAATTTATTCAGAATAAATAGTGATATTCATAGTTTTAACACAAGAAATAAAAATAAATTAGCTATTACAGGATACCGGCTCCGTAAAGTTAGCACGTCATTTATGGGAAACTGCGTACGGTTTTACAATAAGTTACCGACTAGTATTCAAGAACTGTCAATGAATCAATTTAAATGTACTATTAAACGACATTTGGTAAAGAAAGCTTACTATACAATTAATGAATTTATAGATGATAATGATGTTTTTTGTAATTTATAATTTATATAGATTGGATGTATATTTTTTAAACATGTTTGTACAGGTTTAATATGTAATTTAAAAACTGACTTGTAAAAGTGCTATCATAAGCCTATTTACAAATAAACAATAAAAAAAAAAAAAAAAAAAAAAAAAAAATACGCAGATTTATTGATTTTTTCACTGATTTAATAGCAAGAGAAACAAGAATCAAGTCGAATTCCCTCACAACATTCACAACTCTCGCAAGTCCCAGAAAGCACAAAAAATCCAGAAGGTCGGGATCAACTCGCACGCTAACCAGCGCTCAAACACGTTCCCGCCTCATTATTGCGTGTCGTTTAGCGCCAACTGATAGCGCAAACAGCTACCGGCTACAGTGTTTGCGCTAGAATTCCTTACTGGAAATGTTGTACTGTCATGTCAGGTACGGAAACTTAGCGTTACAATTTAAACCACAGAACTAATATTATGACAAGAATGGTTGTCAAACATTGAAAACGTATCCAAAAACGCAAAGGTGCCAACTGTCGTTGAGAAAATTTAAATCAGAATCAATATGTGATGAACTGATGAACGTGAATTATTTTCTTTTGAGACTTTATAATCGAAGAAGTGTATCCACACACCTTCAAGATCATATAGACCCATATTTTCAAGACCGATAACCTTACACTCTCGAATCATCAAAAAAACTGATTTAGTTTTTTTATAGTAGTTTATGTGATTGTATATAATGAAAGGCATTAAAACTCGAGGGTGGGTTTATGAAACGAGGCGTCAGCCGAGTTTCATAATAACATCACACGAGTGTTTTAATGCCTAATTATTTACAATTACATACACTGCTTTATATACACACATATCATGACTCTCCATGATGCATTCAAAGCGCATATATATCGACCGCCATTGCGACTTTCAGGAATTAAAACTTTTCTGACATTCAAGTTTTGACATTTATATTTTTTAAATTCAGAGACAAACTAGAGTTGGCGCCAATTTTCATATCGTTCGTTCGATATCAAAATAACGTGCGACTTGCGTGCGTCATTGTATGCAATTGACAATTCGTTTCAAACTAAACGTCATATCGACTGATATTAGAATAAAGGTCAAATCAAATTTTCTTGTGTCAGATGTGTTCGAAATTTGAACAATAATAATATTATCGAAAACGATAATATAGTTTAGCTATTATTACATTTTCACAGATAAGAAATTTGTTGTAACAAAAAAGTTTATTATTATGGGGGCCTTTATAAGCGATTTTCGAACGCATTATTGAGGGCTAATGACATGTGGGTATATAAAGTTTATTATGAAGGATTCATTTTCATATTTTTGAAAGAGCGTTATGACCAATCACTTATATAATCGCCGAGCAGGTACCTTTAAGCTAAGTTAAGCTTTAAGAAGCAAGAGTTTCGTAACTATCGTGAGTCGTCGTCCCAAAACCCACCGACATAACCGTGGCAAATGGATGGATACTCCTTCTATTGACCAGTATAATAAAAATCATTACCATTTTTTTTTCACCTACTAGGTTTTAACTATCGTCGACAGCAAAGGAAAATCTACAGTTCAGCTGAACACTCAAGTTTTCTCGCCTATGGGCAATAGTTAGTAGCTTGTGGGTGTGAAGTAATATTTACTAATACCTAGAAAAGGGGTACCCATTTACGTGCGTAGGTACAGGTTGAATAAGAAAATCAACCTTTATAGCCTTTGGGTAGTCCATAGGAAAGACCTAAACATCGCAAAGTGTTTGACCTATTTATCAATTAAATTGTTTATTATTTTTCCCGTAATTTATGGATACCTACTACCAGACCTACATACGTCTGCCAGAGAAATGATCGGCTGTCAACTTCCTTTCTGAGCACTGTCGCTAGAGCGACATATCTGAATCAAATCTCGTTAAGTAATTGTATTAATTATTATTATTTGTATGTCTTTCCCATCACGGAACAATGGTGTTCCGGACCTTTGGGAGGCGTGCGCGGAGCCGAAGCCAACACGCAGAGGCCCTTTCGACAATTTAATGAAATGTAAGGGGTACACCGAGCGGATGTTGCACCTGCCCGAGTCATGGGACGCACGCAGAGGCAGCACCCGCCAGGGTGTATAGACTATTGAGATTTAATGGAATCTAAAATATGCTGGACTATTAGGTGAAAGCGGTGGACTAAATACTGGGTTATGGAGAATAAAATCGGACGTCTGCCTAACAAAACGGTAATCAATTTTATTTCCGGCAGACGGTGACTCGCCCACATAAGATGGGCCCCCACAAAAAGCGACATCTAAGATGGCTCGAGGGCAACACCGGTATGAGGGCTGGGGGTAGAGAGGTGTCACTGGACTTTAAACATATAGCCAACTCGCCACTTAGGTTTCCACATCTACCCTCGAGAACACAGCTCTCGCGACCCCACTCTGGACGGCCGGTTAAGGCAAGCCAGAGGCGGAGGACTTGGTCGGACGACGGAGTCCCCCAGGAGCGCTCAGGTACGTGGGGTCGCTACTCCCCAACAGCTCGCCACAAGCTGCCCTGCGTTGTAATTATTATTATTATTAATTCAACAGGTTTCCATTGCTGTGCAGCGGGGGAATGCTGCAGGCATTATGGGAACCTTTGAGCCGGGTACTATGCAGTGTGGGTTGTTTTAGAGGTAGGTATTAGTTTTTTTTAATTTAAATGTATTTTCTTTGTTTATTTAATTTTATTTTTAGTCATTATTTTCTTGTTATTTAAGTTGTATGTAAGTAATTGTATAGTGAACTTTATAATTTTGGGATGAAATTTGGTAGTGAAATTCTTACATACATTTGCGTGTCCCTGTACTCCCTGTGGTCTTATCACGCCTTGCGCCGTCGACATGTCTCTGTCGCGCGCGACTGTTGCTTCAAGATAAAGAGACAAAGTACCTAAGACGTTCCACGGTATCAAATCACCAAAAAGCATTGATGATATCTTCTCATTCTTACGAAACAACTATGGCAATTACATTAAAACAAGTGATTTAGATAACACTATCGCGTTTGTGATAAGACCGTGCAGTGCAATATGCGTTGGTTTTGTTGTAACCAGAAATACTGACCCGCAAGGCTAATGAGTTATGGACCGAGTTCTAACACTTTCTGATATCTTGTTATAATGGTTGTTGTGCCTCAAAATCAGCAATCTTAGTGTGATTGTAGATTGCCGGTTGTACACATTTTGTTAATGAGGTTATCACTTTTTGAGTATGATCAACACTCAAATGTAGTGTAAGTGTTGACAACAAATGGTAATTAAGATTATTTCATTCAACATTGGCAACGCGTAAAAATTTGCCATTAGTTATGAACTTAGTCGATTTTTAATTACTTAATCACTATCACTGGTACATTTTTGCCCCCGTCAATCTGGAGTTTGACTTAGGATTAGGGACTTATCTGGAAAGTGACAGTTGTCAAGTAGCAAGTATAGGAATCCCGCCGTCTAGGATGGTATTATTGAAACAATCTAAATAATTAAATTCGAAAAGTGACAATTATTAGTAGATTTTTAGTTGGAGATACTTGTCGCTTAGTAAACATTATCGGCTTCTAATTACTTGCACTGGCAGTTGCACCAATACTAAGCACTTGTTCAATATACTAGTATGTGGCAAGTATTAGTGATTAGTACTAAGCATTAGCTACTCAGCATGTATAAACCTAGCACTAAGGATCAAGCCTAATACCGAAGCCTCGTAGATTCAAGGAACCGTTGCATCGCAACCCGAACCACTTCACCCACTTAAATTTAATTCCCACTATCTTCAGTTACTGAAGTACTCATAACATTCAGAGTTATGGGCGCTGTGAAACTGACTCCAGCCTTCAACGGACTTAAAGGACTTGCGGAAAGATTAAGATAACCGAGAATATAAATTCTTCGTCGCGTTTTAAGTTAGCTTTGAAATAAGAAACTTGACGCAGCATATCTTGCAAGAAGGCAAGACAACTTGTGCATGTTGGCGCGTTCTCCATCGCAAGGGAACTAATGTTTCAAGTGCCTTTTTGCGTAAGTCTAAGGATGTTTTACATAGGTTAATACAAACAGGTGCAATGAGTACTTGTTACAAAAGCTTAAGAAAGAGGATCACAAGCAAAGAACGTGCTGCAAATACAATAGATGGATTCCGAATACTATTTGTGTTTTGAGAACAGCCTCACATAAAATATATACCTACTCGTAAGAGATTTTAAACGATAAAAAAACTCGAGGAGCAATTTTTGCTGATAAACCGAGAAGCAGTCTCTAAAAAAAGCCAGACAAAAAAAGGATGGTACCATAGGTTCAGGTAGCAGTTCCTAAGCCTCTTGTAATTGTCCAATTGTGCGTCCAGATGAAACATATTAGCCTCCATTAGACTACATACAAAAGACAAGGGTTCAAGCTTAACTATTTTTTTTAATAATCTTGGCGAACACTTGAAGCGCAGCTACATCATAAAAAGTTTAAATTTTTTTGGGCAAAAAAACAAAATCTCGAATGCTGGTTTCCTGACATCTCAATGCGATGTATGAGATCATAAATCACCGAAAAGGTTGTCTGGAAGACAAATTCGTGGCATGTGGCGTGCAGCTGCAGGGATACGCGCTGAATCGGCCATTTATAATGAATTGACAACTTGAATGCATGCTCCTATAGTGCATAGATGCAATGCAAAGGAAAGAGTTCTATTTTATTCTTAACAACTATTCTATTTTATTCAAACTAGTCATATGTGTGGTGACCTGGCTCTCTTTGTAATTTCTTCATAATACGGTGTCAGTGTAGTGCGTGACAAAAACATAACAAAGGTACGCTGGTCAAGTATGTGTGAAAAGGGAAGTCCTAGAATTCATTCATTGCCATATCTACCTCGATCCCGCACAAAGCCTAGAACAAATGATTTTTGTAGAGACCGTTTACCCTAAAACTGCATTAGCAATACAAAGTGGGCCTTACTTTGTAGTGATCTACTTACTTTTACACGACGTGGCACTTGTGTTCAAACTTAAGAATAGATACACTTTAATACATAGTGTTGATTTTAATGACGTAGACGTAGAGCTAACAACAAACATTGACAAAGAAAAACCCAGACTGATAAATCGCATACTAATAAGCAAATGAGAACGAATAATATAATTCTTCGCAATGACTTAATTATCTCGTTTCCCGGTAGCATTATCATTGTCACAAACCAAGATTCGGTATAAAACCGAAATGCAAACGAAACGCCGATAATTTTATCACCTCATAATTTCCGCTACCATTAAATTTGTCATGTGCTAATCATTTCAGCTGCCATTTATATATCCAATGGCCACAAAACAAAACGCCGAAATGCTATAAAGGGAAAGAGGCCAATCCCACACGTGACTGGAGTCATAACAAATGCCAATATCGGAACGTTTTGGTACCACTCTCAGTAAACCGATCGTAAAACGCGGCACCATTTTACTTTTTGGTACAGTATCACCTCGTAAATAAATCAAAGTTTATTGCTTCTTTTGTTGAGAAAAAAATTTAAAAAAAAACCTATTACTCGTATTTAAGTCAAGGAGTTAATTACGCAATGTCTCAGTACTTGATTAAATATTTATTATTTTAATTATCGACATAGGATATGAAAAACATTTATACGGGCTCAGCAAATTTTGCAATTTGTAAATGGCACATTGCGGTGTAATTCAAATGTGCAAACTTATGTCCCATTTGTTTTCTAGCCAATAAAAAAAAAACCACAAATAAGATTCTGTTTTGTGAGATAACTTTGCGACTTGTTAATTCTGCAACACGTTGTTGCTGGTGACTGTACCTACTGTACTGTACTGTTGTAAAAGCCAAAAGGAATGTAAAAGGAAGAATATCGTATTTTCATTATTTTTAGTGACATATATTATTCATCACATAACGAGTCACATTAAAATTTAGGTAATGCGGTTTTCCGTGTTCTTAAATAGGCAGCATTCCCGCTTCGCGAGATTTGAAATTAAGAAGAAAATAATTCTAGGAATCTTGAGATATATTTCCGCGTGTTAACGAAGAACGCAATTATTAGGAGATAGATATCATACTCATACGTTCTTGCACAGTCACTGGCGACACTGCTAAGGTTTACTGCCTCAGTCTCAAGTTTGGTTATTAGCATCTTGGGAAACGTTCCGGCTGTTAAAGTTATTGTATGTAAAAGTACGTTTAAGATGCGCTTCGTAGTCGCTCTTTGAAAAAGAGCTCTGTAATTTAAATTATTTAACCTTTATTTTAAAACTGTGGTATCTTTGAGGTACAAACACAGACCTCTGTGCTTATCACAAAACTAACTCAACTAATTTTGACGACAATTTTCTTTAAAGTCGTAGTGTACTCAAACATAAATTCATGACTAGGCAGTAGTTACATATGAAGTAAGCATTAAGAATAAATTGGCTCAGATGTACCTAACTTTTCATATAGGTAGGTACCAGATCTGCATTAAATTTATTACCTCCTTTATTTGCCGTCTCATTGTAAATGTAATTGTTTAATAGAAAATGGCTACATTTAAGCAAGTACTAAGTACCTATATATTTCCCCACATTACGTGTCCATTAGATCCAACAACAGGTAAAGCAAGCCATTGCGATGGACAGCTCGTATCCACGGGACTATAAATCACTTGGCGCCGAATACCAATGAGAATGCTTTATGGGCAGTACGTCAACCAGCTCTACAAGCAATCGTGTACTGTACACATAATTAGGCAGCGATCAGAAACGAAAGGCCAGAAGTCTTAAGCCAACATTAAAGTCCGTCCAGACAAGACAATCAAATTGCCAATCTGTTCAGACAATGATGGCGTCAGTTCTGTTTTGCATCCACCACTAAACTAAACAATCACATACATAAAATTGCACTGTCTGGAAGTCCTTATTTTTCTCTTTACTAGGGTAAAACCCCAAAAGATGCCAAGAAAAAAACAGCATTCAAGGAGGCAGGCAGACCCATTGCCAGAAATCTCAAATTTTGTCGAAGAAAACGTTAAAATAAACTGAACGTTTTCTAGCTTCACTTATGGATTTAAAAATAACTTGGATAATCAAAACATCCTTGTATTATCGGTAGAAAACGGCTGCCAATGTCATTGTTTACTGCTTTTCGCTTGAATTGTTATCGCTGCAGCCTCACTGACCGTTGTAGGAATAGGTATCAGAATTCAGATCGTTGTATTTATTCTAGTTTCAGTAATGACTGTAACATAGTTGATTTCTATAAAAGATATCACCTAGGGCAGCAGTTACATTGCCATACTTACCGTAACCTTTAACCATGTTATGCAGGCAAGTTTTTCAACAGAAAGGTTATACTAATTTAGACTGTTCTATAACAAGGTAGGTTCCAACTTAATCCACGACAGCCCGAAAATTCGACAGAAATATCACCCTGAGGTCGTCTTACCAAATATGTAAGAGTGCTTAATTGAAAAGCCTATGAATAAAGGCAATAAACGACTTTACGATTGCCCACCCCTTATTACGCCCATTATTCAGGCCTTGCCATCTCAATTTAGAATGTCATATGTTAAAGACATTAAGTTCTTTATGACTTAATCAGCCGTTAAGCTTAATTTGGAATGGGCAAAGGTATTAATTAAAGCAACAAGGTACAATTATTGAAATTAAACACTTTAGAACGGCTTAATCGCGTTTAGTAACACCATGAGACCATGACCCTACGTTTCGAGCACTCTTTTTCACAGAGTTAAGATGATGACTGAGAGAATGCGAATTCTCCCTGTCAATAAAAAGAAATCGCGGTAACAGAAGACAATATCAAGGGACAATTACTCACGTCGGCGGTGCTATAAAGATGTAGATTAATAGATTAGGTTCTTACATTATGTCTGCATCACTGCGCAATATATTTACGTCAAGTTGGACCATCTCATTAGTTCTGTCCACGTCTGTGATACAGCTAAGGACACGAAAGCGAGGACAGCGCATTAGAATCGTACCTAACTATATAGTAATGCTATTGAGCTATTTGTATGCTCCATCACGTCTTCCATGCGTATGCAAATCGGTTTTCGTATGCAGTATATCATCGTTCGCAATACCTGTTATTAGCACATTTGCATTCATTGTTTCGATAAATTTACGAATGCGATGCAGTTTCGTTGTGAATTAGTAATTTCCCTTCTTCATCTTTCCTTGTTTCTTCTCGCACCACGAAGCAAAAAGGCGAAAAAGGACGATTTGGCTCTGCCCGAGCAGCACCGTCGCTGAAGGTTTTATCTACAGGCTAATCATTATCTTTTGAGCACTTACCTATTACCAAAAGACGTAAGTATTACACGTTGTAATTTTAAAATACCTATCTTTTATTTTATGAAATGAAATGAAATGAAATGAAAAACATTTATTTGTGACATCACAGGAAACAACATAAGAAACAAAAGAAAAGACAAACAAGGATTAGGGTGTGTGTGCGTCACAAAATGGACCCAACTCAGCATATTGCCAGCCAATAAACCGGCGCTGGTCTTCCGTAGGGCCCAAATGGTGATGCCACGACAAAAACACACAATGCTGCAACAACTTATCAAACAGAAATTACACTAAAAAAATTAAAAAAAAAAACTAAAAAATTTAAATTAAAAAACTACAACTGGATACATGAACACAAGAAATAAAATAATCACACAAACACAGAAAAAAAGTTACGCCTTCCCTGAACGCGACCATATCAACATGAGACGTCAGACGTCATTGTCAGGCTCCGCCCACTTACACTAATACCGCTGACAGCCGATTTTACGCAAGTGACATGGTCGCCCCATGGAAGACAAAACGAGAAAAAGCATATGAAAAATTTTACAAACAGAGGAACAAGGAAAACATATAGAAGTGTGCAAAATAATGTAAAATAATAAGCGGAATTGATCAAGTCTCTGCGACTACAACAACATGTAAATTAACCTAGCACATTAAAAAGTCAGCTGACTAAATATAGGGGTTTTGGACGGTACTGCCATGTAAACGGGACATTAAATAGAAGGTAAGAAGAGATATATAGATATATGTATAAATATATGTATATATATGTATATATTACCATAATTACAGTCTATATAGTTATATACAACTAGTGTCATGAGTCAACATTTCCTCTCTTTGCTGGTGCAACAGTATAAACTTTTTGAGCTTGTTCCTAAAACTTACTATATTTTGCAGGTCCCTGATTGGGGGGGGGATAATATTCCAGCAACGAGTGGCAACATATCGGAAACTACCACGGAAAGCAGCTGAGGTGTGTCGGGGGGTCAGAAGTTGTATACCACAAATCCGACGTTCGCGCATCCTGCCGATTATTAGCTTGTCAAAGAGATATTTCGGAGCATTTAATTTCAAGACACCAAACAGGAGGCAAGCCAGATGGAGCTTACGTCGATGTTGCATCTTCAACATATTGTGCTTATTAAGAAACGGAGTGACATGCGCCCTTGGAGGGATACTAAAACAAAAACGAGCGCAGGCATTCTGTACGCGTTGTATCAGTTTTTTTGTTTTAGCAAGAAGTCGTGAACCATATACAGTGTTAACATAATTTAGCCTAGAGAGAACAAGAGACTCCACTAGCTGTATGCGAACATTTTCATTTATGAAAGGCCTTATTTTATACAGTATTTTAAGTTTATAGAAACAATTTCTGACTGCATTGGTTATGTGGTTTTCATATCGCAGCCCGCTGTCCATGAGAAGACCCAGGTTAAGTGCTTCAAACACCCGATCTATGGGTTGCCCCATTAGCATCACACCCCTTGTGGGGTTAAACCCAGTCAGCTGCTGTTTGCTACCAAAAACTAAATACTTTGTCTTGGTAGGGTTGAGCAATAAGCAATTACTTCTGGCCCAGGCAGTTATTTTACTCAAGTCAAAATTAAGTTTCTCAATTGCACTATCAGCTTCACTTGGCCTACAAGAAATGTATACTTGAATGTCGTCTGCATAGATATGGTATCTACAGTGTGTGATGTGTGACGCTATATCAGCAGTGTAAAGTATAAAGAGAATAGGTCCGATTACCGATCCCTGCGGAACTCCCCTCGATAGCTTTACCCGTATTTTAGTCTTGCAAGTAATAACGTCTCCGACGGCCCCAGGCCGTCACTTATTGGCATGCATGCATTGGGTCTGTAACAGACGTAGTACTGAAAACAGTATCTAAGTAGAGTACCAGCTAGATTGTAAGCTATATGTTTTATTTTAACCATAACTTAACTACTGAGTCTGGCGCGCGCAGTCGTTACGCTCGCACGCGTTCCTTTGCTTACGTTTTCGTAGAACCAATTTCTGCGTTTAGATAAAAGTAATACAGTTTTGCGTGTGTACAATTTGTTCATAATGACTTTAGTTTTGAGAATACGTGAAAAACTAAGTTAAAAAGTGGTTATTTTCGTGTAAATACATTATTAGTAGTTTTGTCGAACTACCCCCAATTTGTGATTATGAGTGATTCGAGCCAGGAGGAGCCGGAGCCGGCTCCTAATACCCAGATGTCTCCTAGGACAATCCGGGAGGTTATTGTTGGCTCAGAGGCCGCCCCTCCTCAAGGGGAGGACGGAGAGAGGGGTCACATGGATTTGGAATGGGATCATGGTGGTATGATTATTGATAACGTACGTGCCGCGGAGCCCACGGCAGACCAAGTGGAGGCACGAGGCGATAAGCGACGTTTGGTAGAAGAGGAGAGTGGGGATAATAATGATGACGGTTTCAAGCTCGTTTCAAGGATTAAAAGAAGAGATGTACGGCGGACGCCCCCTTCGATTAGCCCCCTACCGAAGTCTAGCGACATTGTTCATGAGATTTCAGTTAGTTCCAAAAACATTCTCCCAAAACAATTGGGATTTGCAAAGATACTGTCGAGTCATAATGTACAGGGCGTCTTAAGAGTACTCTACAAAAGTCCCTTTAAAGTATTGATCCGATTTAACACAAGTAATGACTTAAATAGTTTCTTAGACAGCGAGGTTGCGAAGCAGAATGATTGGGTCTGTAGAAATACTAATGAAATGCCTTTCTGTTACGGAGTAGTAAGAGATATAGATATTGATGCTGATGAAAAGGATCTAAAAGAGATTTTTGAGCGTGATTCAGACACGGAGATTTTATCTGTCAAACGTTTAAACAAAAAAAATCCGGAGGGAAAGTGGGTAAAAAGTGAGACGGTACGTATTTGCTTTCGAGGGTCAACTTTACCCCCTTACGTTAAGGCGTTTGGATGTCGTATGGTTGTAGACTCTTACATGTACCCAGTGACGCAATGCTCAAAATGTTGGAGATTTGGCCATATTAGTCATTTTTGTCCATCCAAATCTCAAATCTGCCCCAAGTGCAAAGGAAAACATGAGAATTGTGATACCAAAACGTACCAATGTGTAAATTGTAATGGAAACCATTTATCCTTGATGAAAAACGTATGTCCTGCATTCCAAAGAGAACGATCTATTCGTATATACATGGGGCAAAACAATTGCACATATAAAGTGGCATTGCAAAAACTCAACGAAAATAAGGAAAATAATACCGACAGTGGTGACCATACTAAAGAGCCTGTAATACCGAATCCGAGTCCTCCATTATTTTCAATCAGCCAGTCATCGAACCCTTCTTATAGAGATGCATGTGCTGGTATATCTGTAAATCTTGAAGAAGAGCATTCTGAAATGGAGGATGAAGATAGTGTACCTTCTAAGAAGAATACGAGTACTGTAAGCAAACATAATAAAAAGAAACCTGTCAAAAAACCACAAACATCAAGAACAAATGAAAACCGCAATATGAGTGCGGATGAGTCAGCCGGTTCAGAGATTATTCTTCCTCCGCAGCCTAGAAAAACTCGCAAGGAGAGAAAGTCCTTAATAGAAAGGTTTTTAACCAAGTTAAGGGAAGCATTGTTATCCGAGGGAGGATTTGAAGATAAAATTAAAGTATTTACAGAATTTATCTGGAATGAGGTTAAGAATTTTGTACAGAAATATATCACAGTAGAGATGTTATTAAAGTCCTTTGGAAATCACAATAATGGACAGTAACAAAACAAAAAAGGATTCAATAAGTATTTACCAATGGAATGCTAATAGCTTAAAACCTAAAGCTCGAAACTTTGAACTTTTATTACAACAAAATAAAATTCATATGGCATTTGTGAGTGAGACCTGGCTCTCAACACAAAACACTCTTAAGTTTAGTGGATATAACGTAGTAAGAGCAGATAGAGACGATGCTTATGGTGGCCTATGCGCTGTGATACATAGATCAATCAAATTTTCGCATAGACCTTATAATATAACAAATCCTCAAATGCAAGTTATGATTATTGAAATATTTAATATTACTGGTCTCAAAAATATTATATCCATATATTGCCCTCCTTCTGTAACCACTAATCAACACGATTGGGACTCAATCTTCAGTTTTGTCAAGTCAGAATGTCTAATCATTGGCGACATTAATGCCCATCATGCCCTATGGTCGTGTAAATCTGATCGAAGAGGAGAGAAAGTATACAAAGCTATGTTTGAAAATGACTTCATATGCCTAAACGATGGTTCTCACACTCGTATTAAATGGGTTAATGGCAGCTTACAGACATCTTCACCTGACGTTTCATTTGCTTCAACGAACATCGCTACTAATATTAGCTGGCAGACTTCTAACGAAAATTTAGGCAGTGATCACGTGATAATAAAGATGAACTGTGGCTATGTCAGATCAAAAATGTTCACTAAGAAGAGGAATTTTAAAGAAGCGAACTGGCCAGAATATACAAAAGAAGCAGCACTAGTGTTTGATGTTTTAGCTCCTGATGACGTTCAAACCAGTTATGATGTATTTGTGGAAAATGTTCAATCACTAGCCGATAAACATATACCTTGGATTAAAACTAGCAACGATCCTACATCGAAATTCCAACCTAAACATTACTGGAACTCTGAAATATCGAAAGTTGTCGCAGAGAGACGTTTGGCCTTGGCAAAAGTTCGACGTAACCCTACTCCATATAATTTTTCTTGCTGGAAAAATAAGGTTTCAAAAGCCGATGAACTAATAAAAAAGGCTAGAGCGAAAGCGTGGAAAGATTTCTGTACGAGTATCGACTATGAAACATCAGCTTCAGTCATGTGGCAGAAAATGAGATGGATGAAGGGGCATTCCGGAGGCCGGGCTGGCGTCGATCCCGACAACGCCAGGCATCTGCTTCGCTCGTTGACTCCTGACAGTGTTGCTGAACCGGACCCGTCGTTTTCAAGGATACAACCTTCCGTATTAGAAACTCCTATCACTCTTCCTGAGTTACTAAGTTGTTTAAAAAAGAAGGTCACTTCTCCTGGTGTTGATCACATATCATACTCTATGATTTTTAAACTACCGGACCGGGGTAAATTAATGTTGTTAAAAATATTTAATCTCATTATTAAGACCGGGATTGTCCCGGATCAGTGGAGAGATGTCCAGATAGTTCCCATACTTAAGCCGGGGAGGGACCCTGGCTTAACATCTTCATTACGTCCAATTTCCCTAATGTCTTGTCCGTGTAAAATATTACATTTGATTCTCATGAAAAGGATTGAATGGTTTGTGGAGAGCCGGGGTCTCCTTCCGAGCTCATCGACTGGCTTCAGACGGTCCCAGTCTTGTTTAGATAACTTAGCTTTACTTACATCTAATATTCAGCAAGGTTTTAGTAAAAAACAGGCAACTATTGCTTGTTTTATCGATATCGATAATGCATATAATAATATAAATGTAAGTTCTTTAATTAACATTTTACAAAATATAGGCATAGGTAATATGATATGTAAATACCTATGGAACTTTCTCTCTGACAGACGTTGTAGAATTCTCTTGAGTTACGAAGGTGAGCCTTTAATAAGACACACATACAAAGGATTAGCTCAAGGAGATCCCATATCACCTCTTTTATTTAATATTGCAACCATGGAAATAGGTAATAGTGTTAATAATATCTGTGTTTCACAATACGCTGATGATTTTGTGTTGTATAAAACAGTAGAAAGAGGGCGTATTGCAGATACAGTTAACATTCTTCAACTGTCCATTGATACCTCGGTTGAGTGTCTCGAAAGAGTTGGTTTGTATTTGTCTGAAGCTAAATCTAAAGTATGTGTTTTTAAAAGATCAAGAAAACAGGTTGATGTTAACGTAGTAGTTGGTGGCAAGTCTCTCGAGGTCGTTCACAGAGTTAAGTATTTAGGGTTATGGCTCGATTCATCTTTGAGGTGGGGGATCCATATAAAGGAGATTTGTGAAAGAAATTACAAACATTTAAATATTTTAAAGATCCTTGCGGGAAGGTCTTGGGGAGTTCACCCTAAACATCTGCGACGTCTTTATATATCCCTTTTAAGAAGTCGCCTCGATTATGGTAGTTTCATTTATGGAAGCTGTGCTATCACTCACTTAAAGAAACTGGATATTTTACAAAATAGAGCCTTACGTGTATGTGGAGGTTTCATACGCAGCACTCCTGTTATAGCTATGGAAAGTGAACTCTCCATTCCTCCTTTGGCTGTGCGTCGATACTGGTTAGGTTGTAGATTTTTATTAAGAATAAGGTCAAAAGCAAACAGCTCCATTATACTTGCGTTACAAAACATCTTGGCTAAACGTAATTTTTTTACTGATAAAAATTTTCCTTTACTAGCAAATATTTTTGATGAATGGAAAGAATTAGCTGTATATCATTCTGATAAATTGGAAATGTACTCCATGAATACATGGGTATCCTCAATCGACGCCAGGACCTGTATCATGGATAATATTGTTGATATTGATGTTCCTAAGCGGCATCAACAAAATCAGACATTGTAAAATTCTGCTTTGAGAATGCTAACTGAGGACTATAGTAACTTTTACAAAATATATACGGATGACTCTAAAACTGTACAAGGTGTTGGAGCAGCTCTGTTTGATCCTCAGTGCAATGTTTCACTCATGTGGAAGCTGCATATTGACGCGTGCGTTATGCGCGCTGAACTTGTTGCTATTAAGGAAGCCTTGTGTTATGCAAATGATCTAGACAACAATTCTCCAGTTGTGATACTGTCTGACTCAAGGAGTGCGCTCCAACACCTTAATCGCTGTGTTTCTGGTCAGAAGGGAATGCCTATTGCCTATGAAGCTCTCCAGGTGATCCATGAATTGATTTGTAAAGATAAGCG
Source organism: Lathronympha strigana (assembly GCA_949128165.1). Classification (NCBI taxonomy): domain Eukaryota; kingdom Metazoa; phylum Arthropoda; class Insecta; order Lepidoptera; family Tortricidae; genus Lathronympha; species Lathronympha strigana. The sequence goes on along the minus strand of OX421918.1, from coordinate 8,023,916 downwards.
TGTTAAAATACAATGGGTTCCTTCCCATGTAGGGCTGGGTGGAAACGAAGCAGTAGATAAGTTTGCTAAAGCCGCTGTAATGGATGGTTCTGTGCTAGGTTCTATTCCATATTCCAGTGAACTAGTTCCCAGAATTAAAAAACGGTGTTTAGAGAAATGGGAATACCATTTTGGTGAACATTCTTTATCAAAAGGTGTAGGAATCTGGTACAGAACAATCCAAGCTAGGCCCTTGTGGACACCTTGGTTTGACTCTGCCAGCCTTGCTAGAAAAGTGTTAGTCTCAGCATTCAGAGCACGATCTGGACATATTCCAACTAACAAGTTCTTCTGTATGATGGGTGTCAAACCATCACCTCTGTGTGATGATTGCCAGAAGCCTGATGACCTGTCTCATGTGTTGTTGGAGTGTGTCCGGAATTCGGAGTTGAGAAAAAGAATTGTGGAACGTTTTGGTTCCATGCATAATGGCCAAATCAATTGTTGGTTGGCAAAACCGTTATCCAAGACAGCAATCACTGTATACCACTTTGTTGATCGTTCCCTTGAATAGGGAATTGGGTAGGCTCCCATGAGGCTGACATGATCACCTGCAGTGGTCAAAGCCTCGTTAAAAATTAGATTAAAAAAAAAAAAAAAAAAAACTTAACTACTATCAAGAACAAGATAGGCCTTTGAGTAGATTCCATTAGAGCCGTTCATACAATGTTTACAACAATTATAACTTCAGATATTTTATTTGACTAAGAGCTTTTGCTAAAATTTGTTTATTAATTATTAAAAATATATTAATAATTATTATTTGTGCTTGTTTTTTATTGAAAAATCACCTTGACGCTCGTTGATAGGGTTCGTTTCTAAATTAATCTTTATTTATGGCATTAGCGCCTTAGGTATTGGCAAGCGACAAAGCGGTACCTTTTACTAAAAGCAGTCACATTTATAGTATAAAATCTTAAGATATAGTAAGAGTGAAAGTTTCTTACTTTTGCAATGGTCTATGAAAAATTCAGACAAGCATATTTTCGGTTTTTTTCTGTTTAATGAGATCTGTGTGTGATGGCTCTAAAAGTATCATGTTAGGTAGGAAAATTGTTTGCCGACCGCTCAAAATTTACCTACTCGTACCTACCTATAAAGGCATTAACTGCAGTCGCTAACAGAAATAAACTCTGCAAGTGGAATGCAATCATTCATCCTTCTATTTTTAAATACAATACAATAAAGTAAAAATGTACGTACAGCTATTATTCGTTCCCGCCGTAGTCACATGGCTCGGTCGTTGGAAAGTTTAGAACTCCGTGTTTTGTTAACTTCAACTACGTTCCACAACATTTATCACTGTTTACGATAGTTTGTTTAGTAGTCTGTCACTGATAACGAACTTTTGTGCACAGTTTAATTTAGTATTAGCTATTGTTTTGGTAGCGACGTAAAGTCCGGTGGCGAATTTGTACGTCGACAGGAGCGAGACGTGCGGCTCGCCCAAGCGCGCGCTTACGATTGAATTTTGAATTTGAATTGACTCAATTCAATTGAGTTGTGCCGCGGCACAGAGCGTTGGCTTGGACTCGCGCCGGCATGCCAAGCCAGATGACAGCTTCATATTCTTCCCTTCCCGTTCCCTACACCCTCCTCTCGCGTGCTCTCAGCGGAATAGATACGTTTTTATTTTATTTTATTTGAGTACCAACCGGTCCATCAATGTTCGAACTGTCTTCAGCTCTACTGGTCATTCTGATAAATATGAATGATTAATGCAGATAATATTTCGGTAACTGACATGTTACCTCGTTAGAATGTTGATGATGCGATACAAGGAAAAAGTTAATAAATAATTAATGTATAGATCTCTTTATGAAAACCGTCAAAATCAAAATCTTGCTCTCTACCTTCTTATGTTTTTATTTAGTGCGAATGGTCGCGGTTCAGGAAAAGACGTAATTAAAACATTTCCGATTAATTTATTGACGCCTTGCCGTTGTGAATTTTGAGCGTGTTGGCACAGAAATCCTGGGCCATGGCTTGAGCCGGCCTATTGTCTGCAAGGTGCAGTTTGGCTTGCTCCCTGCCACAACGAGTTCTCGAGAAAGTCATTATTAAGACCTTCGGCCGTCGAGCCGTGTTTTTTGTTCGCTTCGGTCAATGTTTGTAGTGTTTAAAAAAAGTTTATTTTAAAATTGCGTTGATTGAGTTGTTACGAGCTTGCGGCGGGGAATAATTTCATGCTTTTGCCTCCGGTTTGATACCTACACAGATAGCGTGCTGGTGGGTTATTTTATTCTTCGTGCTAATTAATGTTTGCAACTTAATGGTTGGTGTACTAAATAGACACATTGGTGCTTCTTTGCAAATCAATTTTGAAATTATATAGTCTATTATAACAATTACTTAAACCCATTTCTGGCCTTGACTTGTAACGTCTTAATTTGCTTGCTTGAACCATTGAACGCGAGAATAGGTAATTAATTATCCTGCGTACGTAGTTTCAAAAACGCAGCTTCAAATAGGGAATTGTTATACTTATTATTATATTAAATGAGTAGTAAATTTGTCTCATTGAAATTAAATACTTTAGAACGGATTAATCGCGTTTATTAACACCATGACCCTCCGTTTCGAGCCCTTTATTACAGCACTCGTTTTCACAGGGTTAAGATGATCATGTTTAATTTCAATGAACAACAATCGCGGAAACAGAAGACAATATTATTTTACTATATTTCAAAGTTTCATATATTTTTGTATAGGTACATAATGTTTTATATCTGGGCAAAAATGCTTTTATCTGTCCGGCTGTCTGTCCATTTGTTTACCTCTACAGGTCGCATTTATCAAACTATTCTTGTGAATTTTCCGTATCCCTCAAATTTTAAAGGCACGTGCATGGTGATTTGGGTGCACTTATTCTAGAAATTCGAGTATTTGTTTACGAAAACTATCAATTTGGTGAAGTAGACCTGATAATGAAGACCAGGCACGGCATATAAGAACTGCTTGGTAATTTCCAGCTCTATCATCCGCTCAAATCGGATGATAGAGCTGGAAACATTCGTTTTGTTTGTAAGGAAATACCTTGAAGGTAGTCCCATTTGATTATAATTCTATTCTGATGATGGAATTGAGAGAACTTCTCAAATTTTTACGACACGAGCATTAGGGTTTGCTTAAGAAACTTGAATATGTTCTCACTGAAACTTAATTTTGATGGAGTGGACCTAGTGATGAAGACCAGGGATGGAAAAGTGGAACTGCTCGATAAACCGGAGAAAGTGGAGTCTTTCCCCGAGACCACGGGGACAATGTCGCCCTTGAAACGTCGGAGGTTAGTTTTCAATGTTTTACGCGATTAAGCCGTTATAGTAAATTTTAAAATTTGTGAGAATCGTGAAAGTTTAAATAGGTAACTTGATTTTTTCTCTACAGAAACCATAAATTTGGTGAAGTGAACTTGATGATGAAAACCAGGGATGACAAAGTAGAACTTCTCGTTAATTTCCAGATTTTGATCTTATTTCGAGGGCCGATGAAAGCGAAACGAGACGTCTAAGAATCTATTGGGTTTATTATTCCTGCGCTATCCTATATTAAAATGATGCATATCATTACATATATACATAACATCATACATTATTATATGAGATGTACACTGCTTATACAGTATATGGAAACAAAGTTCACCAAATTACTCACTAGATGTCGCTGTACTTAAGGGAAACTGGCGAACGGTGGTTCATCTCAAAATATAGGTACCTACTAATGTGTGTGTATTTACTTTGTGATTCTGATGTGACCGTATATATATGCGGTCACATATCCCACTTCTGATTTTGAACTTTTTGGAAGCAACGTCCTTTCTGACGCTTGCTCTAATTTGGAGCATTCTTATTCTGTTTCTGAGGAGGTACCTCAACGGTAGTTTTATTTGATTTTACTTCAGATCTAATGATGGAATCCATGATACATTAAAGAATGCTCCTTAATTGGACTCCAGAAATGACGCTACGAAGAGGTGATCTAAACGCTAATTTATCCATTCGACTGCCAGTTTCAACAAACTTGAACAAAATTTTTCAGCCTTATTATTCATAATTTTTATACAGTGTTTTTTTTTATTTAAGTAAAATGAAAATGTAAAAAAAAATCTTTTAACACACTTATTTTTGGGTTTCTGACATGTCTCTTCCCAGATGTTGCTGGCCCTTCCATTGTGTGGACAAGGCAAGTAGTAAATGCCTAAGGTAAAAGTCTTTCCGCCAAGTCAGCGAAATTGCCCCAATATACACACAGGCGCAAAACCGCCTTTACTTTGTTATATTATAATATATGTAATATATAATGCACTGCCTATAGTCAAACCAAATGAACTGTCAAACATTTAAAGTGTTATTTTACACGTCAAACTCTTATCAAATTGTGAAGTTTACTTAACACTTTCAGTCTGTGCTATCAAAATATATGTAAACTTAGCTTAGTCGGGCTCTATAATCAATTCAGGTAACTAAAGAGTAACGTTACGTATAAATCAAATTATAGTTTTGATACAACTTCAATGAACGCGACATTCTTAGTACAGGCCAAAAATCATGAATCCGAACACAAAACTTTTTAAAGTTTAAAACCGTCAACTGTCTTTCTATTTTATGTCATCGTACATAACCTCATTGTTACTATTAAATGAAACAAATGCTTTAAATACATCTTTGAAGCTATCTAAAAATGACTTTAAATCCTAGGAAGTACTTAATAAGAGATATGATTAATAAACCAACTCCCTTTGATGTGTGGTTGCAAGGAACCATCGAACAGAATGTCGGTAACGATATTTTAATAATCTCTGATACTTTTGGAAGAGCGAAAATAACGAAATGTGAGGCTGCCGACGGCGTTATCGATAAGGCGTCATTACAAAAAGGTAAGGTTAAATGAAATACTTATAGCTTAATACATTGTATATTATTTCAATGCTCAAGTAGATATTTTGGTAATTGTGTCGCCGCATGCGTATATCCGCTTACTTTTCCATAGCAAAAGAAATAAGTAGGCATAATATGAGTAGATTACAACTATTTCAAGAGTCGCTAATGTTAAATGGATAATTCTAAGATCTGCAGCCTATTTCATCATGCTGACATTGCGACATTTCTATGAACTTTAGTATATGTCGCCGACATTGTCACAGAGGTGAAACAGCACAGATCGTGGTCTCCAGCTACGTATTTTTTTGTTATAATACAATCGCTTACGTTTACTGTTACATCAAGTAACTTACGTGGCTAAAATGGCGTACATATTTTGTTCTATCTAGTTCTAGTTTACTTATTACCTCAACGGTTACAACCGCGGTGAGTCGCCGCATTCCATTTTGAATCTATAATTACAAATCATTTATTTCCGATCCACGCAATGTCGTGCACATTTAACCGTCAAGAAAATCCAATCGTCTGCTCGCTTCCTCGTCATTGCAAACTCACATGCGTGCAAATTTGCAAACCGGCAATATGCGAGACTGAGACTACATTCCCGAATACCTATGCGAATATTGTATGACATTTCTGCTTCTCCAAGTCGTGTCAGTTTTTACCCTCCAGTCCAACTTTACCCTGGAATATATTTGTAAAACTCGTGCTCGCGGTACGCTACTAAGCAAAATCTTCTTAGTCGTATACTCTTTGACAGAGTATTCGTGGTCATAGAAGTCGTTGAACAGCCCTTTTTACTGTCTCCCGCCATTTTTCCCTCGCTGAGGCGTTTCGCGCGCACAGGTTTGTTTAGGGGTGCTTCCGTGCGGGCTTTTACTTGGTCCGAGTACTAAGCAATACGAATTCCCTAATTAATGGCTTGACGAATTTTGCACTAGTGTTAATAGCCCGTAAAAATGTGCCCTCAAGACCCAATTTTAATTGTATATTATTTAATCCGATTAATCCGTTCTAAAGTGTTTAATTTCAATGAATAACAATCGCGGTAACAGAAGACAATATTATTGTATATTATTTACAAATATTATTGACGTATTTAGGCAAAAGGTACCGGCAGGCGGCAAACCATATTCTTTATATTGTATCTGCTAGTGCCTTGTAGAAGTTGTAGATAATTAATTACCAATTGGCTTGAAAAATACAAATGTATGTTTTTAAATGTATATCTCGAAATGATCTATGGCTTTCTGCTATTAATTTCATTTTCGCTTTATCTTGCTTGCGCTTTGCTTCTCTTTAAACACCCATCATTTCTTAGTCACGTTTACGTGGCGATTAATGATTACTATTTGTTTTCCAGGCAAATATTGCTGTATTCTAGGCACCGCCGTCTCGACAAAGGGTCTCCCCGAAGTCCAAGCCAGCAAATTTGTAGATCTTAGCGCAAACCCAACCATGAAGGAGGCATGGGAACATGAAGTACGAGAATCAAACTTGCTGTTTGACGGGAAAATAAAACCAGTTTTACAATAAACATTTTTATCATATAACTCTGATAAAATCCATCCCCATCCCATAACAATAATGTGAAATATATTGTGGATTACATTGCTCCCGTAGACAATAATAATACATTTAGATAAACTACTTAGTGTAATCCAGGATGCATTAAAATAACAATTAAAACGATTGGAATGCTTTATAAGCTTTAACTTGATACCTAACAATCCTTGCATAATTTAAATTTTGCGAAAAAACAAAGTGCTTTTAATATTGCCATCTAATGGACACAATATTTAATATATATAATTCCTGAAAAAAAAGGATTCCCGAAAACCTTTATTATTTCCGATTTGATGAATTAAATAAAGCTGGCACTTCTGGTAAATAAATTCATATCATAATGTTACAGTAAAAAATCAAAATTCCTACATTGCACCAATATATTTGTGGTGAATAAATACAAGTACTGTCTTACTGAAAAATATATACATCAGTCTTACAATTTGGCATCCGATTTCAGAAGAGGGCCTAGTTTTTGAGCGAGCATGATGTTGCCACTGATCTTTAGTTTACCCTTCATGAAGGCTGTCTGCGGGTTGAGGGAGCCACTGGCGATGGCGATCAGGTCATCGTCGGACACGGTCATCGTCACGTCGGGCTTGCCTTTAGGAGTGCCTTCGAAGACTGTGGGCGTCTTGAGGTCCAGAGCTGTAATGTAAAGGGCAATAAATAAATCTCACGTTTAAATTAATAGCGGCATAGGACTTCGTAGTTTGTTATCAGCACTGGTTCCATCTTCGGTTATCAGGTTATGTGCACATTTTCTCAATGTGTAAAACAGTTTGACACGTCGACACCACGTAAATAATAAAGTACACAGATAGTATAAAAAAATTGCTTACGCTGCTTCATAAAAATGGCGTTAATGTAATGTTTAGACAGCATTCAGAAGAACTATTTTCGTTGAAAACAAGCACTACGTTTAGAAATCTACCTATTCTAGCCTATAGCGCCTGCGGGATAAAAACGAATTGATTTTCATCTCACTCACCAATATCGATTCAACAGTTTTTAAGCTACTGTGGAACACCACACGATACAAACTCACAAACGTAGACTACTAAAATCATAACATAACCCTTCTCATAGTCAGTTAAAAATCAAATACACTAATTCGACAACAGCCCATAGAGCGAACGCGAGGGCGACGTCGATGTCTTGGGAATTATTGAAAAAGTCGTATTTATCATCACATACAGGTGACATATAATGTGTTAATTGTAATATGTTAATTACTAATGAAATTATAATAAATTCCAACTTAATTAGAAAACTCCCGTGAGTATCAGACATATTAAAATTCTCATAGCGGGTTACTCACGTCAATAAAGTCGAAAATAGCTCGACATGTTTCGGAACAGTCCGTGTCCCTTATTCATGAGTCATGCGTGTTTCATTTCATTAGTAATTAACATATTACAATTAACACATTATATGTCACCTGTATGTGATGATAAATACGACTTTTTCAATAATTCCCAAGACATCGACGTCGCCCTCGCGTTCGCTCTTTTAATAAATTTTAATAAATTCCAACTTACTCCACTGTTTGACGGTCTTTCCATTATCAACGATGTTGTACAGGAAGACTCCACCAATGGACTTGGCTTTAGCGGCATTCTTCTTCACCTCCTCCACGATCTTGGCGAAGAGGGCGTCGCTCTTCAGAGTCACGGCCGACGACGCGGCGGCGGGCGCGGGGGCGGGCCCCGACTCCACCTTCTTCAAGTCGACGTAGGCGCCTGGAAAGATATAAACCAATTATGACTATACTGGTTATGCCAAATAGAATCATGCATACAAAAATTATGCGTAGACAAGGGGAACCCTTAGGGAGTTACTATAATTGAGTCGCTTGAGTTCAAACTCGGATAAATCCATCTGTCAGGTTATACGATTTTGGTATTAAAAAAGGTAATAAGGTAGATATTTGCTGAGAGGGTCGAATGGATGTACCCGACTCGAGTAGCAGTGGGCTGAACACATTGCTCGTAGGACTAACGGTCGCTTGGGCAGAAATGTTTTATAGCGCGGACCGGACAACGCATCGTGGAAGGACCAATGAATGTGAGAAAATGTACAGTGTAACCGACAGTACCCGCTAGTCGGGCAAGAGCTATAAACCTACACGCGACGCCAAAGTACCCGCCGGGCGGCCAAGCATTGCATCTTCGCTACGTCCGCCGCTTGCCCGCCTAGCGAGTACTGTCGGTTACTGGGGTATTGTTCGAAATTTTGCCTGGTTGCGAAAGTGTTAATAATCATATAAATTACCAGCGATGACGACGTTGCCAGTCTCCTTGACCTTGGTTTGGAAGTGCACGCGTGTGCCCTCCAGCCACATTTCTGTGGCGAGGGTCTGTCCCGGCACTACTGGCTTCACGAAGCGCGCTTTCAGTGCTTTCACGTTCGACGGGTTGTTCCCAGCGTATCTGTTAAAAAGTCACGATAAGATCTGAATTCAATCAAAGAAAAAATGCCGGATATTTTTCTTGTCTATTGGCATTGAAAATATCAGACCGTAATGTCTGCTGCGATAAGAACTCATCAGTAAAAACACTAATTTAAACTTTCTTGCTTTTTCTGTCCCTATGTATGCTTAAATCTTTAAAATTACGCAACGGATTTCGATGCGGTTTTTTTAAATAGATAGTGATTCAAAAGGAAGGTTTATATGTATAATAATAACCCGTGCGAAGCCGGGGCGGGTCGATAGTATATGTATAAATTTAATAATAGTTCCAACGTTTCGAGGACGATATTGTCGCTATGGTCCCGGAGGCTTACGAAATAAAGCGTTCGACCGCATTTCAAATTTGTGCGCTGTAAACTTACTTAGCATGGTTCTTGTCTCGTCGACATGCAAAGAGACACCAGCTCATGCAGGATGGGTTCTGCACGTTCTGGTTTCCTATCGAGGCCGCCATATTAGGCCAATGTGAAGCGGGTTGAAGTCTGTATTGAACCTTAAGAATAACGCATTAAGGCTTCTTTTCCACTACGCTGCAAACTTACTGAGTCAGTACGTGTCTCGCCGACATGCCGAGAGACGCCAGCCCGTGCAGGATGGGCTTCTGGTGTCCCATGGTGGCCGCCATGTTGGGATCGATATGAAGAGGGTTGAAGTCGCCGGAAAGCCTGAAGTTTAATACAAAAATTATTTCTGACGTTTAGTGTTCTAATTTTCGTAAAGTAACATAAGGGGCTTGAAATGTGTATGTTAACACTCACTAGGATATTGTATTGGTATATTTATATATTTTTAGGGTTCCGTACCTCAAAAGGAAAAAAACGGAACCCTTATAGGATCACTTTGTTGTCCGTCCGTCCGTCTGTCCGTCAAGACCCTTTATCTCGGGAGTGCGTGGAGGTATCGAGTTGAAATTTAAACTATTGTTTATTGTTTATTACTAATATATTTACACAGCATTACAGTTACAACTAATACACTGTGAAATTACAGATGAAACTAATGTTAACATAATACACTGGATTGCCTTTTATCCATCACCTCGCAAAAACTGAGACATTCCTGATACACAGCCGTCCATCGCCATGCAAGCAGGTCACATTCAGGTGCTGATACCAGGAGCGCATTCAGCGGAGTCAAACTATATACTAAGGTTTACGGTCCCTTGAAACCGTATTCTGCGTTTTCCAAAATTCACCCCCTAAGGGATAAAAAAGGGGGTTGAAAGTCCGTGAAGTCCCTCCCGTCCGTCAAGACACTTCATCTCGGGAGTGCGTAGAGCTATCGAGTTGAAATTTAAACAATATACTAAGGTCCCCGGTCCCTTGAAACAGTTTTCGGCGTTTTCCGAAATTTATCCCCTAAGGATTAAAAAGGGGGTTGAAAGTTTGTATGAGGTGTGAATCATTATTCAGGTTGCAGACTTTAAACTTCGTTTATATACTCTTTGATACTACACAAGAAAAATATATTTAGCGTTTTTCGAAATTCATCCCCTAAGGATTAAAAAAGGAATTGAATGTTAGTATAAGATGTGAATATTCAAGACCCTTTATCTCGGGAGTCGGTGAAGGTATCGAGTTGAAATTTAAACTATTTTAAATCATTTTCGCGAGTCTGACTCGCACTTGGCCGGTTTTTTTTTAACCACGTCGGTAGCGAGCTTGCTGGCGCGCGCGCCTCCGAAGCCGCCCTGCCCGAGCACGAACACGTGTTGCTGGGTGCGGTACACTAGCTCTGTCTTGGTATACTCGACTACTGACCTGTATAGAGCCGCCTGGTCCTGCGCCGTCCTCTGCTCGACGACGGCGTCGGGCGCGCGCTTGGGCGCGGGCACCACGTCGGTAGCGAGCTTGCTGCGGTACACTAGCTCTGTCTTGGTATACTCGACTACTGACCTGTATAGAGCCGCCTGGTCCTGCGCCGTCCTCTGCTCGACGACGGCGTCGGGCGCGCGCTTGGGCGCGGGCACCACGTCGGTAGCGAGCTTGCTGCGGTACACTAGCTCTGTCTTGGTATACTCGACTACTGACCTGTATAGAGCCGCCTGGTCCTGCGCCGTCCTCTGCTCGACGACGGCGTCGGGCGCGCGCTTGGGCGCGGGCACCACGTCGGTAGCGAGCTTGCTGCGGTACACTAGCTCTGTCTTGGTATACTCGACTACTGACCTGTATAGAGCCGCCTGGTCCTGCGCCGTCCTCTGCTCGACGACGGCGTCGGGCGCGCGCTTGGGCGCGGGCACCACGTCGGTAGCGAGCTTGCTGCGGTACACTAGCTCTGTCTTGGTATACTCGACTACTGACCTGTATAGAGCCGCCTGGTCCTGCGCCGTCCTCTGCTCGACGACGGCGTCGGGCGCGCGCTTGGGCGCGGGCACCACGTCGGTAGCGAGCTTGCTGCGGTACACTAGCTCTGTCTTGGTATACTCGACTACTGACCTGTATAGAGCCGCCTGGTCCTGCGCCGTCCTCTGCTCGACGACGGCGTCGGGCGCGCGCTTGGGCGCGGGCACCACGTCGGTAGCGAGCTTGCTGCGGTACACTAGCTCTGTCTTGGTATACTCGACTACTGACCTGTATAGAGCCGCCTGGTCCTGCGCCGTCCTCTGCTCGACGACGGCGTCGGGCGCGCGCTTGGGCGCGGGCACCACGTCGGTAGCGAGCTTGCTGCGGTACACTAGCTCTGTCTTGGTATACTCGACTACTGACCTGTATAGAGCCGCCTGGTCCTGCGCCGTCCTCTGCTCGACGTTGGCGTCGGGCGCGCGCTTGGGCGCGGGCACCACGTCGGTAGCGAGCTTGCTGCGGTACACTAGCTCTGTCTTGGTATACTCGACTACTGACCTGTATAGAGCCGCCTGGTCCTGCGCCGTCCTCTGCTCGACGACGGCGTCGGGCGCGCGCTTGGGCGCGGGCACCACGTCGGTAGCGAGCTTGCTGCGGTACACTAGCTCTGTCTTGGTATACTCGACTACTGACCTGTATAGAGCCGCCTGGTCCTGCGCCGTCCTCTGCTCGACGACGGCGTCGGGCGCGCGCTTGGGCGCGGGCACCACGTCGGTAGCGAGCTTGCTGCGGTACACTAGCTCTGTCTTGGTATACGCGACTACTGACCTGTATAGAGCCGCCTGGTCCTGCGCCGTCCTCTGCTCGACGACGGCGTCGGGCGCGCGCTTGGGCGCGGGCACCACGTCGGTAGCGAGCTTGCTGCGGTACACTAGCTCTGTCTTGGTATACTCGACTACTGACCTGTATAGAGCCGCCTGGTCCTGCGCCGTCCTCTGCTCGACGACGGCGTCGGGCGCGCGCTTGGGCGCGGGCACCACGTCGGTAGCGAGCTTGCTGCGGTACACTAGCTCTGTCTTGGTATACTCGACTACTGACCTGTATAGAGCCGCCTGGTCCTGCGCCGTCCTCTGCTCGACGACGGCGTCGGGCGCGCGCTTGGGCGCGGGCACCACGTCGGTAGCGAGCTTGCTGCGGTACACTAGCTCTGTCTTGGTATACTCGACTACTGACCTGTATAGAGCCGCCTGGTCCTGCGCCGTCCTCTGCTCGACGACGGCGTCGGGCGCGCGCTTGGGCGCGGGCACCACGTCGGTAGCGAGCTTGCTGCGGTACACTAGCTCTGTCTTGGTATACTCGACTACTGACCTGTATAGAGCCGCCTGGTCCTGCGCCGTCCTCTGCTCGACGACGGCGTCGGGCGCGCGCTTGGGCGCGGGCACCACGTCGGTAGCGAGCTTGCTGCGGTACACTAGCTCTGTCTTGGTATACTCGACTACTGACCTGTATAGAGCCGCCTGGTCCTGCGCCGTCCTCTGCTCGACGACGGCGTCGGGCGCGCGCTTGGGCGCGGGCACCACGTCGGTAGCGAGCTTGCTGCGGTACACTAGCTCTGTCTTGGTATACTCGACTACTGACCTGTATAGAGCCGCCTGGTCCTGCGCCGTCCTCTGCTCGACGACGGCGTCGGGCGCGCGCTTGGGCGCGGGCACCACGTCGGTAGCGAGCTTGCTGCGGTACACTAGCTCTGTCTTGGTATACTCGACTACTGACCTGTATAGAGCCGCCTGGTCCTGCGCCGTCCTCTGCTCGACGACGGCGTCGGGCGCGCGCTTGGGCGCGGGCACCACGTCGGTAGCGAGCTTGCTGCGGTACACTAGCTCTGTCTTGGTATACTCGACTACTGACCTGTATAGAGCCGCCTGGTCCTGCGCCGTCCTCTGCTCGACGACGGCGTCGGGCGCGCGCTTGGGCGCGGGCACCACGTCGGTAGCGAGCTTGCTGCGGTACACTAGCTCTGTCTTGGTATACTCGACTACTGACCTGTATAGAGCCGCCTGGTCCTGCGCCGTCCTCTGCTCGACGACGGCGTCGGGCGCGCGCTTGGGCGCGGGCACCACGTCGGTAGCGAGCTTGCTGCGGTACACTAGCTCTGTCTTGGTATACTCGACTACTGACCTGTATAGAGCCGCCTGGTCCTGCGCCGTCCTCTGCTCGACGACGGCGTCGGGCGCGCGCTTGGGCGCGGGCACCACGTCGGTAGCGAGCTTGCTGCGGTACACTAGCTCTGTCTTGGTATACTCGACTACTGACCTGTATAGAGCCGCCTGGTCCTGCGCCGTCCTCTGCTCGACGACGGCGTCGGGCGCGCGCTTGGGCGCGGGCACCACGTCGGTAGCGAGCTTGCTGCGGTACACTAGCTCTGTCTTGGTATACTCGACTACTGACCTGTATAGAGCCGCCTGGTCCTGCGCCGTCCTCTGCTCGACGACGGCGTCGGGCGCGCGCTTGGGCGCGGGCACCACGTCGGTAGCGAGCTTGCTGCGGTACACTAGCTCTGTCTTGGTATACTCGACTACTGACCTGTATAGAGCCGCCTGGTCCTGCGCCGTCCTCTGCTCGACGACGGCGTCGGGCGCGCGCTTGGGCGCGGGCACCACGTCGGTAGCGAGCTTGCTGCGGTACACTAGCTCTGTCTTGGTATACTCGACTACTGACCTGTATAGAGCCGCCTGGTCCTGCGCCGTCCTCTGCTCGACGACGGCGTCGGGCGCGCGCTTGGGCGCGGGCACCACGTCGGTAGCGAGCTTGCTGCGGTACACTAGCTCTGTCTTGGTATACTCGACTACTGACCTGTATAGAGCCGCCTGGTCCTGCGCCGTCCTCTGCTCGACGACGGCGTCGGGCGCGCGCTTGGGCGCGGGCACCACGTCGGTAGCGAGCTTGCTGCGGTACACTAGCTCTGTCTTGGTATACTCGACTACTGACCTGTATAGAGCCGCCTGGTCCTGCGCCGTCCTCTGCTCGACGACGGCGTCGGGCGCGCGCTTGGGCGCGGGCACCACGTCGGTAGCGAGCTTGCTGCGGTACACTAGCTCTGTCTTGGTATACTCGACTACTGACCTGTATAGAGCCGCCTGGTCCTGCGCCGTCCTCTGCTCGACGACGGCGTCGGGCGCGCGCTTGGGCGCGGGCACCACGTCGGTAGCGAGCTTGCTGCGGTACACTAGCTCTGTCTTGGTATACTCGACTACTGACCTGTATAGAGCCGCCTGGTCCTGCGCCGTCCTCTGCTCGACGACGGCGTCGGGCGCGCGCTTGGGCGCGGGCACCACGTCGGTAGCGAGCTTGCTGCGGTACACTAGCTCTGTCTTGGTATACTCGACTACTGACCTGTATAGAGCCGCCTGGTCCTGCGCCGTCCTCTGCTCGACGACGGCGTCGGGCGCGCGCTTGGGCGCGGGCACCACGTCGGTAGCGAGCTTGCTGCGGTACACTAGCTCTGTCTTGGTATACTCGACTACTGACCTGTATAGAGCCGCCTGGTCCTGCGCCGTCCTCTGCTCGACGACGGCGTCGGGCGCGCGCTTGGGCGCGGGCACCACGTCGGTAGCGAGCTTGCTGGCGCGCGCGCCGCCGAAGCCGCCCTGCCCGAGCACGAACACGTGTTGCTGGGTACGGTACACTAGCTCTTTGTCTTGGTATATTTCACCTGAGAAAGGAAAACATAAAATGTGTCAAAAGGAGGCGCTCAAATTGTGACCATTATTTAGTTGGACTAAGATGAGTAGAAGGTGTGAAAGTGCAGGCAGTTAATTGTCGCCAAACGCGTCAGTTTTTCACTAAAATACAGAACAGCCTTTGACTATATACTCCAACTAAGCTATGTTTGCATCGGTTTGATAGCACTAACTGTGAAAATGTTAAGTAAACGTCATCTATATGTATAAAAGAAGAAGCTGACTGACTGACTGACTGACTGACATATCAACGCACAGCCCAAACGGCTGGTCCTATAGACTTAAAATTTGGCACGTAGGTTCCTTTTATGGTGTAGGCGAGCACTAAGGAAGGATTTTTCAAAATTCACCTAAGGGGTTGAAACGGGGGTCCAAAGTTTGTATGGGAAACAAGATTAGTTAGACTATTTTATCTGAAACTTCACAGGAGTATTATTTAAGGTAAATGAGTAAACACATGTTTCAGGTTTTTTGAGAAATTAAACCCCTGAAAGGGATAAAAGGGGGATGTACAGTTCACTACTGTACATATTTTCCGTTTACGTTGCGACCTACTTTAGGCTACCTTTAAACATATTATTCAAAAGACAGTATATACCTAACTAGCATACGAGACGCATCAATTGAAGGAAAAGTCAACTAACTTATTAACTTGTAACCAGTATATACGTTTAATAAACTTAACTTAACTCAAACTCCGTGTCTGCATCATCTCAACATAATCAACCTTAAACAGCAAGTGTATAGGCTAACTGGCCCATACATTTTATGGTCCTTCGAACCTCTCCGGGTCCTGCGGCATCAAAAACAGGTATTTAGTGTTTTTTGTCTCTATTTCGATAGTGAATCGGTTCGCTGGCTTCCCACAAGCGGGTTCCACCAGTGAATTGAGAAGGCACATAGATCGAAAATAGGGGTCGGTAGCGCTAGTACTTGTGGACAAGGCATTCGGAGGGAACCTAACTACCTATCGTCGGTTAACTACTGAGAAGACTTCCAGCGTTGCCGTCGGTAATTAACTTCAACTACAACTTAACTTCGTCTCAAACTGAACTCAAATTAACTTCAACTACTACTTCGTCTCAAGCTCAACTCAAGCAACTTTACTTCGTCTCAAGATCAACACAAGCTAACTTTAACTTCAACTGTACCTCATCTCAAACTAACTTCAAGCTCAACTTTAACTTTCAACTCACCATGAGTAAGCTACTTCAACAACAACAAACCTGCTTTGAAAACATCAAAACTGTGTGTACCAACTACAAGAAAGACTCAGCGGCCAGAAAAAATCACGACTATTTAAACAAGCGGCTAACTAATCTCGATGCCCTGTGGGGGGATTTCGAGAGCCAACATGCTATTATTGAACGGGAAATCGAGGACAAGAATATTAACTACTTCCTAGAGGACATCTACGGCAAAACTAAAACTATGTACGATGTCACTAAGGCGGATATACTCAACTTAATGCAGACAATAACGGACGCGAAGAGTTCAGTCAAGTTCGACTTGACGGGCATCTTAGAAGATTCAGATGAGGGAATCGATAACGTCATCCAGCTTCTAGGCAAGCAGGAATGTAACTTCAAGGCAATCGATAGAGCTATGTCGAAAATCGATATTGCCTCTAACAATGAAAAATGGGAACTGGAAGATAATCTTTCCATCTTAAAATCAAAGTGGTCAGATATAGATAAACTACACTGGGAGATAGATGGCTTACTCAAAGGCTCCCATGTAAATTACTACAATACTTTCGTTGATATAGAGAGCCGGTACGACTCAATGCGAAAGGAACTTAGCAGCAAGATATGGTCATCTCTGCACTATGAAAAAACGGCGCCGCGCATAACTATACCCGAATTCTCGGGAAACTACAACCAATGAAGCCTGAAGACAAGCCAGCATTGGGAACTATGGAGACCGAACAAACTAACATAAAGAAAACTGCAAAAAACCCTAGAAGAACTCAAAAAACCAAACAATGTTTTCTTACATTGTTTACAACCTTGATAACTATTTGTGCCCTTAGTTCAGGGGCACATACCACCGACGCGCCGGCGTCAGCGCTGACAGCGCTTATTACGAACATTGAACCCGAGCGACCCATATATTACGACACAATTGGCAAGCTACAAGTTATACATAACAAATGGACATTACTTATGTACTATAATCTAACTAACTATTGGGAAGGAGTTCGTCGTATTGAAACTTATCTGCACGGAGTGGAAGATTGGTGTCAGAAGACGGACCCAAGATATTGCAAAACTACCCTTAACCAACTTTATCACGAAATGGATCTCCTGCAGCACAACAACGCCATGCTACTCGCCCCACACAAACATTTAACTAACAGGAAGAAACGAGGGCTCATGGATGGTGTTGGGTATTTAACTAACAGTCTATTCGGGATTCTAGACCAGCGTTTCGCCGAAAAATATAAAAACGACATAGAAGCTGTGCATAACAATGAAAACTACTTGCTCGAACTCATAAAAAACCAAACATCTATCGTTGAGTTAGAAAACACGGTTTTAAAGAAAAATGAAGCCAACATCATGCAACAATTCAACGTCATTGAAACGTTCATGAACGAAACAAACATAAACTTGGCAAAAATTGAATCTGCAGTGGAAATTGCCATGGCCACCAGTTACTTCAACTCAGCCGCACTATCAGCATACCTACTTATCAACAACTTAAAGAACATGCAAGAAATGCTCTTTAACACTTTAACTGATGTCTACAAGGGTCACATCGACGTCCACCTTGTGACGCCGGTCAACTTGATTGAACAAATGAACATTATCGCAGGAAAGCTTCCTAGAACCATATCGTTGCCTGTAAACAATATTCGTGAAGACATCAAGGACTTATACAAGCTACTCTACGTTAAAGCCCGAGTCACCGACCAATATTTCCTGTTCGAACTTCATATACCACTGATTTCGGACGAAGAATACACGCTACATCGTGCCGTACCGCTGCCTGTCAAGTCGGCCCATGAAACTATCATCGTGCAAACTAGCGCCAGATACATAGCCGTCAACTTTCAGAAAAATAACTACATTTCGCTTAAGGAAGATGACCTACAACAATGCACCCAACTGAAACTCGACAACTTCATATGTAACAAAAACTTGCCTGTGTTCAATCTTCACAATGAAAATATTCCATGCGAGGCAAAACTAATAAGTCATCGCACGAGTTCGCCCTGCGACGTAACGCACACGTCATGCAAGGACGCCTGGATCGAGTTACACTCACCGAACAGCTGGCTCGCTATTTGTTGTGATACCTGTACGCTACGAGCTATATGTGAAGAAGATGTAACGTCACACACTATGACGTCATCCGGAATAGTTACTTTAGCACAAGGCTGCATACTGCAATCTAAATACCTAACTATTCACTCACTTAACCAATACAACAGTAAGGTGAAGATCGACTACGAAATCAACGTGCCCTCCGTAACATCGTCGATCAATCGCATTGCAAACTTGACCTATCACAGCATCCCACATCTGTACCACGCTGAACATCAGGATGCTGACACTGAAGAAATAGACCGAAGAATATTATACGAGAAGAATAAGGAACAAAACTTACCCACGGTTCTCACTACTCATGACATTCATCAATATGCCATCAGCTACCTTTTGCTGGCAGCAGCTATCTTAGTTGCCATTCTTTGGGGAGTGGGAAGACGCTATCCTCATCTATGTAATCTAAGGAAGCGTAAGCATTGCTCACTGCAATCAGTGAAGCCTCACTACGAGGATATAGAACTACAACCGATACCAGAGGAGAGAAGCCGGCCACAAGCGAGAGCGAGATCGACGAGCAGCCCCGCACCGCGCCCGACTCCACATCTCGCGTC
The DNA here is from genome assembly GCA_949128165.1 of Lathronympha strigana. Classification (NCBI taxonomy): domain Eukaryota; kingdom Metazoa; phylum Arthropoda; class Insecta; order Lepidoptera; family Tortricidae; genus Lathronympha; species Lathronympha strigana. Next base: position 8,005,053 of record OX421918.1, on the reverse strand, counting down.
CAACGACAACGTGGCATTCAACTTCGATTAATTTGAATTTTATTTTGTAATGGCTTTTCCTTCTATTGACAACTATCTTAAGTTTTCTTTTTCTTTGGGGTTGCCAGCATGTACAGTTCACTACTGTACATATTTTCCGTTTACGTTGCGACCTACTTTAGGCTACCTTTAAACATATTATTCAAAAGACAGTATATACCTAACTAGCATACGAGACGCATCAATTGAAGGAAAAGTCAACTAACTTATTAACTTGTAACCAGTATATACGTTTAATAAACTTAACTTAACTCAAACTCCGTGTCTGCATCATCTCAACATAATCAACCTTAAACAGCAAGTGTATAGGCTAACTGGCCCATACAGGGGAAAAGTTGAAAAAATTAACATGGGTATGGTTTATATGGTTTTTCGGGTCGCCGATCACGAAAACAGCAACGATTTGAAGATCCAATGTGGCGAGTGTGGAATACCATCTCCCCTGTTGGTATGCGATGGGGTTGAAATGCCAAAATATCAATATGAGTGTCATTTTTACGTAAATTTCTGGTTCTACAGGATTATCCGAAACTTCACCGGAGTATTCTTTAAGGTAAATGAGTAAACACGTGTTTCAGGTTTCTTGAGAATTTAACCGCTGAAAGGGGTAAAAGGGGCGCAAAAGTGAAAAAATCAACATGGGTATCGTTTATATGGTTTTTCGGGTCGCTGGTCACGAAAAAAGCAACGATTTGAAGATCCAATGTGGTGAATGTGGAATACCATCTCCCTGTTGGTATGCGATGGGGTTGAAATGCCAAAATATCAATATGAGTGTCATTTTTACGTAAATTTCTGGTTCTACAGAATTATCCGAAACTACACCGGAGTATTCTTTAAGGTAAATGAGTTAACACGTGTTTCAGGTTTCTTGAGAATTTAACCGCTCTGAAAGGGGTAAAAGGGGTGCAAAAGTGAAAAAATCTACATGGGTATCGTTTATATGGTTTTTCGGGTCGCTGATCACGAAAAAAGCAACGATTTGAAGATCCAATGTGGCGAATGTGGAATACCATCTCCCCTGTTGGTATGCGATGGGTTTGAAATGTCAACATATAAATTTGAGTGTCGTTTTTTATTAAAATAAAGTAAAGTAAAGTAAAGAAAAGTAAAGTAAAGTAAAGTAAAATAAAGTAAAATAAAATAAAATACAATAAAATAAAATAAAATAAATTGTACTAAATTAAATTAAATCAGAACAAATTAAATTAAATTAAATTACTCAGACATTGATCTATATATATAAAAGAAGAAACTGACTGAATGACTGACTGACTGACTGACTGACATATCAACGCACAGCCCAAACCGCTGGTCCTAGAGATTCTAAATTTAGCACGTAGGTTCCTTATAAAGTCTAGAGGTGCACTAAGAAAGGATTTTTCAAAATTTACCCCCTAAGGGGGTGATTTGAGGGTCCAAAGTTTGTATGGGGAAACAAGGTTAGTTGGACTATTCTATTTGAAACTTTATAGAAGTATTTATAAAAATAAATGAGTTAACACGTGTTTTAGGTTTTTTGAGAATTCAGCCCCTAAAAGGGGGAAAAGGGGTGAAAAAGTATAAAAAACAACATGGGCATCGTTTTCATGGTTTATCAGGTCGCTGATTACGAAAACAACGTAGATTTTAAAATCCAACGTGGCGATTGTGAAATATCATCTCCCCTGTTGGGGTGCGGTGGGGTCGAAATCTAAAAATATCATTAGATTACAAATTTAGCACTATGGTTTCATATAAAGCGTAGGGGTGCACAAAGAAAGGAGTTTTCAAAATTCATCTCCAAAGGGGGTGAAATGGGGGTACAAAGTTGGTATGGGGAAACAAGATAAGGTAAACAAATTAATTCGCGTTAGACCCGTTTAATAATTATGTTTAAATATGTGAAACAAGATTAGTTGGTTATTCTATTTGAAACTTTACAGGAGTATTTACAAAGATAAATGAGTTAACACCTGTTTCAGGTTTTTTTAAGAAAACAACCCCTAAAGTTTGTTGGGTCGCCGATTACGAAAACAACGAAGATTTTAAAATCCAACGTGGCGATTGTGAAATACCATCTCCCCTGTTGGGACGCGATGGGGTCGAAATCTAAAAATATCACTACGGGTGTCGTTATAATTATGTTTATTTCTGGTTCTAGAGATTCCAAATTTAGCACTTCGGTTCCTTATAAAGCGTAGGGGTGCCAAAGAAAGGAGTTTTCAAAATTTATTTCCAAAGGGGGTCAAATGGGGGTACAAAGTTTGTATGGGGAAACAATATTAGTTCGATTATTTTATTCAAAACTTCCCAGGAATTTTCCTAAAGATAAATGAGTAAAGACGTGTTTCAGGCTTTTTGAGAAATCAACCCTCAAAAAGGGGAAAAGGGATAATATAGTAAAAACACTAACAATTTTGAAAATAATAACAATTTCAACATCCAAAGAGGCGGACGTGAGATACCATCTTCCCTGATGGGGTGCGATAGGGTTGAAATCTCAAAATATCAATATGGGTGTCGTTTTTATGTTTATTTCTGGTTCTAGAGATTCCAAATTTTGTACGTAGGTTTCTTATAAGGTGAAGCGGTGCACAAAGATAGGATTTTTCAAAGTAGGGGTGAAGCCCAAGCGGCTGGTCCTAGAGATTCTAAATTTAGCACGTAGGTTCCTTATAAAGTCTAGAGGTGCACTAAGATAGGATTTTTCAAAATTTACCCCCTAAGGGGATGATTTGAGGGTCCAAAGTTTGTATGGGGAAACAAGAATATCGGTGTCGTTATCGGGTCGCTGATTTCGAAAACAACAACGATTTTCAAATCCAACAACGATTTTCAAATCCAACTTAGCGGACGTGAAATAAATAAAAAAAACCTTTTTTGTATGACGGTTGAAAATTACGTTTAGCACGCGGGCGAAGCCGCGAGTTAAAGCTAGTAACTTCATAAGTTTCATAGAAGTTTGACGTTTAAGTTAACACTTGCGAGACTGCGCCTACTAGAGACTTCTAATATCAAAATAGATGCGAACTTAGCTTGGTCTGACTCTAACCCTTTCCCAAAGCAAAATCTGGCATTTTTTTCCTTCATTTCCTTAAAAGCCACTTCGCTGCTTAAACAGCTATCGAGAAACATCATCATCATTATCAGCCTAATGTCGTCACTGCTGAACATAGGCCTCCCCCACAGAATGGCACATCGATCGGTGTGCGCTGCGCTGGCCTCATCCATTTTAGTTATGATAAAGAATTATTAAATGTGTAATAGTTTTGAATCAGGTGGTATATTGTAAGTGAGTTGGCTGGTTGTACCTAAACTGCTATAAACTTATATGAAATAAATAAATACAAATAGAAATGGATTTCTGCGAGTCATCAGTCCATCATGTGGGGGGCCTCAAAGCCACTGAAGAACTCGCTGGCTCCACCAGCTATCAGTACTCCGGGCAATCCGGGTATTTAGAAACGATAGGTTAATCTTCAAAACTTGCCGCATCACCATGCTGAGCCGGCACCTTTTCTCTGCCACGACACATGGCTTAAATACAAATGTGCAAATTGTTGTAATCTCTTTTCTGTAATATCATATTCATATTACAGAAAAGAGCAGTTAAAGCAATTTATAACATGGGGAAGCGTGAGTCTTTGAGAGATGTTTTTAAGGAAATAAATATTCTAACTCTGCCGTCGCTATATATATATCAAATAATAATGTATGTAAGAAATAATTCACACAATTTCCCAACGAATATTGATAAGCCAAAGGCTACCAGAAATACAGGAAAGCTTAAAGTAACATCTTATAGACTGGCTAAAACAAGAAAGTCATTTTTGGGGAATTGTATTAAATTCTATAATAAGATACCTAAAAATATTACTGAGCTTACAGACACTAAATTCAAAGCTGTTGTAAAAAAAACCCTGATTTCGAGAGCATATTACAAAATTAATGATTATATCAACGATAGGGATGTCTGGCAATAGTAGGTGCTTATTTGAAAATGTTTGTTGTTGCTGGTCATGCTCTGAATTATTATTGCATGTTAGATTTATGATGTAATGTTATGCAAAGATGTGTCCCGCCGAGTTTCTTGCCGGTGCCATTTATTTTTAACTCGACGTTCAAAAGTGCATAGTAATTTGCCTACTTGAAGAATAATTTTTTTTTTTTTTTTTTTTTTTTTATAAATATCGGTATAATTAATGATTGAACATACTTAAGATTAAACACTACATGTAATACAGAATCACTTAAAACTACCTTATACAAATTTAACCCTAACACTAAAGACTAAAGCTAACTAAAGCTAGCTTTTATTTATTTATTTTTATTTTATTAATGCTTTTTAGTTTTTAAGTTATATGCTTTTTGTAAAGTTCTTCTAGTTTTGTTTTCTGTTGATGCCATGTATGTTGTGGGAATGAATAAAGTTATTATCTATCTATCTATCTAAAACTTATGTGTAGGGTATGAGAATACTGACTGTTGACAAGAGCCACAGCGCTGGAGCCTTTGTCCAACACGTCGACGACGTAGGCGCGGGTGGTGAACGTGCCCTCGGTGCTCGGGAAGCCGCCTACGAACTCGATATATTGCTCGCCGTGAAGGACCTGTAAGTAGTTGTACAGTAAGATATTGTGCTAATTGTCTCGGGGACGGAACGAAGTAATGGTTTCAAATATAGCTCTAAAGCATGAAAGTAAGTCTCTCTGGGATAACCTCTAAAATAAAACAACCATAAATTATTATTTTTTATTCAAGTTTTTTATTTTATTATTACTTCTTTAGGGTCATATCGCCTTATAACCGCAGTTGGGGGCGATTTTACGGCCCGGTCGTGACCAGGTCATGATCATGTAGATCATGATGTCGTGCGAGATCATTATGTGTGGGGAAATTAGCTATATACAAGTTTTCGTGTGGGATTACCATAAAGCAATTTCCCATTCGTGAGCCAGAACTGCATGCGGATCCGAATACAATGTGAAGACCGCATTAGACTAGTGGCGTAATTCATAAACGCACATCAAACACAGTTTAGCTTAATTATTGTTTGGCCTTATCTGTCAGTTTGACATTTGCCTTTGTTAGAAAAGGAGAAAACATCATTTAACTAAAACGTCTATTTTTTTTATGAATAAGGGGGTAAGCATCAGTGGCGGAGCTGTCATAAAACTCGATTCCTGCCCCCTGCTTCCCTGGCATGAGCCAATCCGGCACATTTTTCCTTAATAGCACAATGAAAAAGTAGGGCAAATCAGCTCCGGCTTGTTCAACGAACATTGTGACGCTCCGCCACTGGTAAACTATAATAATATCTATAGCCACGGCGAAGAGAAAAACATATATAAGAGATATCAATGAATTTGGCACGACCCCACATGGCCTGGTGGAGGATGCAGCACGAAGGTGGGCAGCGTCACACAGTCTTGAAGTCTTTGTAGAGGAACTTCAGATCGGTTAAGTTAAGAGAAAGCGCTAAATTGGACTCACATTGGAGAAATCAGCGAATTTCCCATGGGTCTGCAATGCCTGGTTGACGATGGGGGACTCCATGCACATGCCGGCCAGCACGAAGAAGGTTGGCAGCGCCGTGAAGTCCTCGTGGCCTTCGTAGAGGAACTTCAGGTCCGTGGGGTTGGCTACCGACGCGCCAACTGCAAACAAGGAACACATGTTAAAATTATTAGTATTAACTACTTATTTCTAATTTCAGTCAGTGTCAGTACTAAAAGTACCAAGGTCGATTGAAATGGCATAACAATTACGAGCGTCTCCGAGTAAATACGAGGGCAAAACATGATGCACTACATCTGCAAGTTTACCCCATTTCGCATACCCTCCTCCATAAGTCCTCGTATTGACAGCCCCATAACTATAGGTAAATCGACAAACAGACTGACATAACTACTTAACTGATTATTTTTACATAATCGCTGACATTCAATCAGACTGGCAATTGACTTATAAAAAACCTGTTGGACCCTTTGGTCATAAGCACTTTTATATTATATCCGCCCGCTCTGACCCAGAGGTCAAGCCGCTAAGTGCCTAATACCTAAATTAAAAACCGGCCAGGCGGGTCGGCCTCGCGCATGAAGGGCTCCGTACCATTATCTATAAAAACGACAATTCTGTGAAAATTTCAACCGTCTAACTATCACGGATTATGAGTTACAGCCTGATGACAGAAGGACGGACAGCGAAGTCGTAGTAATAGGGTCCCGTTTTACCTTTTGGTTTCGAAACCCTGCAAAGCGGTTCAGAATAAGTAAAAGCGCGAAGCAGATTATATTTAGGTGCAATTATTTCAGTATGACGTATGCATGCATGCATGGGCAATTTATGAATGAAATCATTAATAAACTGCCCATGCTATTCTGAGCGCGATAGTACATGTGTGTTGTTACGTAGGAGTGTTTGAGACATAAAACAAATATTCTTTAATAAATGGAAAAACCATGTCTAAAACTGCATACCTTCTCAAAGATAAACAGCTCTATACAATACGTACCTACTTGAACAGGCATAGCTAAAATGCATTTATAATATTGTGGATCTGTGCCTGAGGCGGCAGCCAAGCAAGCCCAATTCTACATTCAATGAAATGAGTTTATTAAATAGGTTACTTATACAGAATCGTAGCATCTGGATTGGATTCTCCTTGTAAGTAAATATATGCCTGTATCAGGAGAATCCGCTGTTGTTGGTTACTACACATGTTTGTTAATGACATTTAGCCTTAGATGTTTTTGCAGGATAATTAATATTAACGACAAGATAATCGTTAAGTACAGTTTCTATGTTTTATGGGAGTGTGCGCGTGTGTATCTGTGTATGTGTATTTTTTATACAACAGTTAAAGTAAGTAACGCTTTTACAATAGAGATTGTGCGCTGCTCAAATATTTCTGAGCAGATTCGCCGCTCCAATAATATGGGGACTGTACGTGTACAATGACCATTCGACATTAAAAACAATAACGCACTTGTAAGGATTGGAGTTAAGTATCTTTATTAATTGACTGCAGAATCCTCATAAACAACATTAAAAACAATAAATTTAGTGTAAATCTGTACTAAAATTTCACGGTGTTACCAGGGCAAACATACGTTATTTGTATTTAGGTATTCAGTTAATACATAAAATATCTGCATACGGGCGAAGGTCACTTGCTTTGTCATTTAAAATTTAAAGACGATTATAAATTATTCAAAGTGGTAAATCCACTTTTACTTAGTATGACTATGATGACAGGAATAGACACGTTGTTTTTATGATACTTACCTTGTACCGTGTTGAGTTTTAACTTTGTCAAAACGTCAGTAAGGATGACGTTGATACTTGAAATGATTATAAATTATAATCTAGACTTCCTTAGGTGGTTTTAGGTGTTTAACACGTCAATTTGCAGAAGACACAAGCTATTTAATGTTGTCTTACTAATTTCTCTGAAAGAAAGTAAAAGCGGAAAAATCCATGACCTCGGGATGTGCGCGACTCCGAGTCGCACTTGCCGGTTTTTTATTTATACTGGCTAAACCATCGGATATCTACCAACTCTCAGAAAGTTTGATTCATTTAACGTAGGTAGTTTGTGGCACACCCAAAAGATCTGCTAATAACATTTTAAATTTCCGTCAAAAACATAAACATTACTTTTACTAAACTACTTTTATCTCATTACAAACAACACCCTACCTCCCAAAGCGTAGAGGGCTAGATCTTTGGCGTTGTAGCTGTATGTGGTCCAATAGGACTCGTGGTCGCCGTCCATCTTGCTTCGGTCCTCGAAGTCCTGTACAAAACACAATATTATACTTACAACAAAATTACATTACAAGCTGAAGCCAAATTAAAAAAAGTTACGTGTGCAAACTACCTACATACAAAAATATAAAATACAAAAACAAGTTTTATCACACAAATATAAAACGTGATTTATCAGACGAACTTGTAGTTTCTCCACCAAGTTGAGCGTGACCTCGGAAATCTTGGAGATGTTCTTGGCACCGGTCATGTCAACCACCTTCTCCCAGTTCTCGCGGACAGACTCTATAGTGACGGGGTCCGTTGGTTTCTTTCTACAAGAAAATACAATAACATTATAAAAACCGGCCAAGTGCGGGTCGGACCACGCACAGTGTAGGGTTCCGAGCCTTCACACGATACGAAAATCACATGTCATACGTTTATGTATGGTACACAAAATGCACCTTTGGTAAAATTTTATTAACGAGCGCTTTATGGTTACTGAGAAAAATCGCTGTGACATACGGAAAGACAAGCAGGAGTGACGAAACCATAAAGGTTTTCGTTTTTGCAATTTATAGCATGGTTCAAAACTGAAGAAATGTACTATTATCTATCTATATGTGGGGGGAAAATTATAATAGTTCTCTTGTTTCTGTTTCAATTATGTAAGGGAGTGGCGGTTTTTCACTAGACAAAGTGTTTTTTTGTACATATTTGTTTTTGAGCAAATTTAATAGTATTTGTCACAATGTTATAGATCAAGTTTATTCTATAATAAATTTATAAAAATTAAAAACACGCGGTCATGTCAGCTTTTGGTTAATAATAGCATTAGGTACCTATGTATTTATTCTACGTACCTGAGGGTAGCACCTTCACCTCGGACTAGATGCGTTTTAGTGGCGAATCCAAGGGTCGAATCGATGATGAGACCGGATTCATTGAAAGACTCGTGCACCATATATGCCTAAACATGACAGACAAAATTTGAAATACCAATATTTGTTTTTAAGTAAAAAAGTATACATAATGTTCGTATATTCGTAATCATCTAAGTCCGTATTCGGCCCATCTCTATACATATCAATATACACAGTGTACACGAGTAACCCACAGATTATCACCACGCATGAGGTCATAAAGAACAAACATTTTTATGAGTTTTGATCAAATTAAGTCTTCGGTCAAATTCGACATCTGTCTTTAGGTAATAGGTATGTATAAACCAAGTCACATATTGGCAGCATCACAGCCAAAATAGTAGATTGTAGATCAAGGGCATAAAGTGACCCATTTTAGACGAGGCCATTTATTGGTCCGAGTGTAACGAGGACCAATATAGTAGCCGAGGATAAAATGGGTCTTATGCCCGAGGTATACACTCTGCTTTTCACTTCGATTGTAAGGAAAATATTAGGTTTTACATTACTTTAAATCGTTGAAAATGTAACATCCATACTCGCGCGCTTGGGTTCTTCCCGCCGCGCGCCGCCTGCAGGCGGCCGGGCGCGCGGGGGCGAGGCCGCGGCGAGCGCGCTCCACCTGCGATGTTACTTTATGCCCTAGTGCATGAAAAGCGATTTTGTGTCGCCTAGCCACGACACAAAGGTGAACTTTTCGAGCAAGAGTAGTGAAAAGGCGTTTTTTACTGATGATTATCTCTAAAACTAGAGCGATATTGGAAAAAATATGTGACATTTTAGTCTGTAAATGTGGCCATGAATACACCTTTAAAGTTTGTTGCGTTGAACAGGAGCAATGAAATTAGGCTTCCTGGCCTTGTCACGGACGGATAACTAGTTAACTAAACAACTGTTCACTCACCACAACAGGTGCAATGAGGTTCGGCTTCATGGCCTCGAACATGCTGGGAGGCAAGATGTCCTCAGTGAGCCGGGACGCGGCCGTTGGGACAATGGTGTTCACCTTGATGTTGTATTTGTCACCTTCGATAGCCAGGGTGTTAGCCAAACCGACTAGGCCTAGCTTGGCGGCACTAGGAATAAGGAAATATATTATAATTGTTCTTTTGCAATCCAGTTCTCGATAGGCAGACTCTTTAGAAAGTGAAAACGATAATTATACGGAATCAGTCTTACTTTACTTACACATACTCCTATAGCCTATAGCACATGTAATGTTTGTTATATCTGTTTTTTATTTGTAACTTTTTTAATTTTTGTATCATGAATAAATAAATTGAGTAGGTATTGAGTATTAAGTTTTATTCTTCTTCCTAGCGTTTTTCCGGCTTATGCCCTTGCGCGTATTATACCCCCGGGTACCAAGCAACTAATCCCAAGATATGGCGAAGGCACTAATTCTACGTGGAATCCCACCTGACCTTCCAACCCAGAGGGTAAACTAGAGCTTATCGGTATTAGTTTATAGACCTGTTTCCTCACGATGTTTTCCTTCACCGGAAAGCGATTGGTAAATGTCAGATGATATTTCGTACATAAGATAAGTATCGAAAAACTCATTGGTACGTGACATCAACCTTCGGATTGAAGGTCACGCGCCTCACACGCCACTATAAGCAAAAAAATAACTTAGTACCTAATATTAATAACTTCAAATACCTGTAGTTAGCTTGGCCGAAGTTGCCTAAGAGACCAGCGTTGCTGGACGTCATGATGACGCGGCCGAACTTCTGTTTCTTGAAGAGTTCCCATGCTGCCTGCGTGGTCTTGAAGGCCCCCTTCATGTGAACGGCATTCACGAGGTCCCAATCCTAGAGTATAGAATAGTGTTATACTAGTGGGTCTGTTGGTTCTAGACCACGCGACTACAGACAAAACGAAAAGTTAATAGGTACAAAGAGCTTAGGCGCCATAGTTAGGACCCGGAATTTTGCGTGCGGTTTTTGAAAAGTCATAAGGAGAGAACGCCAATGTTTATCGATATATCGATAAATCGAAAGTTTTTTTTATTAGTGTCTTTAAAAAAAATTACTTCAAAATTTTCGATGATACATACAACTCTTTTCAACAGTCAATGATGAAAAAAGTTATATGTATAAATAAAATACCAACTGATTAAGGTTTGAATACGCCTATGACAGCGTCTATACATATTATGGTGCTACCACACTGGCTGTTTGTTATTAATGTTATATAACACGGTGTGACAAGGATAGTGTTACGTGATGTTATCTTGGTATTTGCTTGCAAGAATGCAAATTTTATTTAATAAGGATAAGTTAATCTCAATAACTCTATGAGTGAATGACCGATATGTTGATAAATATTGGTGTTCTCCGCGCGCAAAATTCAGGGCCCTGGCCATAATATTCTATTGCAAACCGAAGTAGATGCCATATACTAAAAAAAGGTAGTTTATTCATGATTAACATGTTCATTAATGAATTTGGCGTGGTGCTACCCGCACCCGGGAGGGTAACCTTGGACCCCGACGGTCCAAGGTTACCCGGGAGCTATATTGGCGAACTTTATACTCAATAGGTATATATGGTTGGGTGCAAAACTTCATAATAAAATTTAAGTATTTAATAAGGCTTGTAAACTAATAAAGTGAAGTATAATCTCTACATAAATATTTGATAGCAAAAGATACCATCGAATTTAAACTAGGTACCATATAAATCTTATGATAAAATTACAGATAACATTCACGTATTTTTAGTCACTATGAGCGACATGTTTCGGACATCTTAGGATGCCATTATCAAGCGTCAACAACTTCAACGAGTTGCATCCCAGAATAAAGTTCACAACAGAGTGGGAATATAATGGAGCGCTCCCGTTTCTGGATGTCCCCGCCGCGGAATCAGAGGGGACGTCTTTATTACAGAGTTTTTAGCCACACATACGGACGGATACCTACTTACTAGATGACTCACACCATCATCCCGCATACCTGTCGTCGGTTCCACGTGCCTTGATTAATAGAGCTTTGCGGCTCCGGAATATGTTCACGAAGAGCTGCAGCATGTTAGGCAGGTGTTAGAGATTAATGGGTATAATTGGAAGCAGAGTCAGTGTGCAGATTTCCGAGTCGTCACGTAGTCGGCACACAGCGGAGAGGACACCAGCGTATCTGCCTTACATTAAGGGAGTGACGGACAAAATTGGACGCCTATTACGCTGCAGGTATAAGTATTAGGACTTAGTATTAGGACGATTTTCCGTCCTCACATGAAAATAAAGCAAATGTTACCCGGGCGTATACTAGATCCGGAGTGACTGCGGCAAGTCATATATAAGAGAAACTGGACGAAACGTTTCCAAGGGACTGTTGGGTTGGACTATGGCAAGTCCGCCGTGGCAGAGCATGCCTGCGATACTAGCTCGCTGCATTTTGTCCGTTTCGATAGAGCGAGATTGCTGGTACGGGAAATTTTATACCACGCAAAATACCTTATTTTATTCGAGATGGTGGCTGGGCGGAGCCACCGGCATGCAAACCTATGGACCATAGTCAAAAAGTTCTGTGCAGGTAGTGACCATACGTCGTTATCGCGGGGGCAACCAAGCAATAACAGACGTCAAACCCATTTTTGAGGAAAATTTATGCCTACTCGTACGAGTTTAAAATTTGTCAACTATCTCAATTATATCGAAATTGAATTTGAGTGCAAATGGAAAAAAAAATTAAAAGCTAAAACAAGTTTTGGAGAAAAATACTGGATTTGGCATTATACAAAAAAATTATGAATTGATGCAAGGGAAGGAGATAATACTTGAATCATCGTTACGAGTTTGTCACACTACCTACTCTACGTAGAGTAGGCACTTCCATCGTTTCAAGATCGCAACTACTTACTACAACAACAGTTGATATTGAAAGATCGTTTAGTTAGTCTATTAAAATGGATATTTTCTGCCAGACGCTACAAATTGTCTGTAGAAAATTTAGATAAAATCTTTATTACGAAAACCAAATAAAATACAAGTGAAAAATACACGTTCGTAAAAATTACACACGTTGATGTCTTATTATTTGAGTAGACTTTTTGTCTTCTGGGTAGGTAAACGTTTAATTAGTAGAAGATATATTTTAAAGACCTTTTCTAGTGAAAACTCTCCACATGTGAAGAGAAATACGTAGGTAAGTGTTATTTGTAATTTTATTATAAGTGATACCATATTTGTTATCTGATATGCCTACTGTAATACTCGACTTGATATCTCTCCTTTTTGCAAGATTTCATATCAGTAATGACATTGTTTTGCACATAACGCTGAGAGAGCAAAAAACGCATATGCTGCTAAGCAATTTGAAGTGGGCGCCGAGCGTCCAGTGGCGCCATTATTTTAGGGATTGTTTTCTAACAAATCATTCCATTTCTCTATAATCCAAAAGATTTTCGTTGTGGTCCTACTAACCCCCTATTTCTGGTATACACAATATAACTTTCTATTAGTACTTACTTTTGACTTTATCACCTAATTCGAAAAATGTGGTCACTTTTTGCCTTTTAGATGATAAAGCTAGGACTAAGTAAAATGAAACTATTTGCCTAAGTCATTTATTAAAAACTAGAGACTGAAACCTACTCATGAAGAAGAGAAATATGAATTGAAAGAGATGTCATATACTAAAGAAAAAGTGACCAAGGTCCCCGGTGAGCAGGACTGGGGGGTCACCGGGGACCTTGGTCACTTTTTCTTTAGTATATGACATCTCTTTCAATTTATAATTTATATATAGTAGTGTGACTACTTAAAAAAAAAAACACCAAAACATGAATCAAAACATTTATATTTATTTACATTTAATAAATGATTTGATTCGTGCTTTAAAAAAAAATTAAAAAAAAATTGTAAGAGAAATATGGTCAAATTGAAGTATTTTCATAAATATGGATATCACCTGAATTCAATTTTGAACCGTCTCCCCCAGTAATAAGTACCAAATGTATACATATTTATAGACGCGACTGTACCCATTTATCCAGCTTACCTGGTCAGATACTTTGCTGAAACTCTTATCTCTGAGAATGCCAGCGTTGTTGATAATGATGTCAATGCGACCAAAGTTATCAGTTGCCGTCTTTATAATTTTCTCTCCCTCAACCACAGAGTTGTAGTCAGCAACTGCCACTCCACCTAAAAATCAACAATAATAAATAAATATTTCGGGACAATCTCTCACAGATCTACTTAGTCCCAAACTAAGCAAAACTACTACTGGGTACTAGGTGACATACTTATATAGATAAATACAAACATATATTCATAGGAAACATCCATAATCCACAACAAAAATATTCGTGATAAGCACAAAAATTATCAGGATTTGAACCTGGAACCTCTAGCTTCACAGGCAGGGTCACTACATATATTTAATATATTTTTTCAGTCCTCCGGCCGGTAAGCGCCACTTTACGCAAAACTAAATTGCCGCCTGCCGGCTCCGTCGGGCAGAAAAATAGTATACAAACCTCGGCCGTTAAATGGGAAAGCCTCGGATCACATGTTAGTCGACCTCGGCTTCGCCTCGGCCGACAATTACATGGGCTCCGAGGCATTTCCCACTAAAACGGCCTTGGTATGTAATCTACTATTAACACACAGGTGTGAGTATTATAGGTGTTATAAACTTTTGCGTTTTGTAATTATTATTAACTTACAACGTGTCTATTGCAAATTTATGTAATTTACCTTTATATACCGACATTTCAACACAGATTCAAGTAACATGGTCGTGGCTTGACGCAAGTGAGTTGTAGGTTTATAATAATAAATACATTTGTGTTTATTAATCAAAACAATCAAGTAATCTTGATAATCCCGATAGTGCGCCGTAGCGCTGTTCACAGGGAGGAATACCAATAATATTTTTCTGGTCTTATAGCATCCTACACTAGTAGCAAGTTTTTTATATGTACCCCTTTAGGGATTTAGACAAACATGGAAATGGGAATTCAAAGGAAGAGCTGACAATACAAATGGAACTTAACTTATAGGATTTTTTTACTGGAGATGAGAATGAAATATTTATTAATAATGATTGCGGAGTACATAATTGCTACTGACCTAAAAAATTACTTTTAAAAACATTTGTAAACACACACAATTACATTCTAGTTTTTATTAATTACAGATTTATTAAAAATATTAAAATAGGTACATGGTAAGAATAAATAATAATGTCTAATAGTTTAGTCTATGCTGTTTATAAGGAAATAAAAATATGTAATGTGTTATATTTACACTAGAAAAAGTAAAATAATATCAAAATAGACCTACCATTGAGTCACTATTATCTTAACTAACTTATTTTGCATATTCAGAGATGTGTGACCTAAACAGTCTGATGTAACAAACCAGAAAGTGTCTCTGACCCTGTGGCAAGTAGGCCCCTCCATATAACATGATTTTGCAATATTCAAATAAACATTTTGTATAAAGCTTTATACATTTTTTTCTTTATAATACTACTGGTATTCAACCATCATAGGCAATAGACATGTGTAAGTAATGCGAGTAATATCACAAATGTAATGTCACTCGACCGCGTGACGTCACATTACGCATCACTCCGAGAAAACAAGCATCACACCAAACATCACTCGATGCGACATTACCCGAGCATAGCGCCGTCTCGAGCAATGCGAAGAGCGGGCGACTGATACCGTCCCGCTCGTACTCGCTGTGCGCTGCGTGGCTAACGCGCTACCGCCGACCGGGGTGATGTTTCGAGTGATGTCTGGTGTGATATCTCACTGTGATGGTACGTTTTCGAAGACGTGATGTAATGTTGCATTACTTTTTGAAGCACTGTTTCGCGCATGTCTAATAGGCAATGAGCGGAATTCTTCATAGCAAAAATCAAACTGTCAGAGGGATTGACCTAACTGTTTTATCTTGTAGTCTGTCTGTGTGTAGTGTTGTCTGTTTTGTCTTGTGTTGTATCTTGAGGTAAGGAGCCGCTCATAGAGGCAGCAACTGATAAGATACCCAGGCAATACATATTCGATAAGAAATACAAGATACAATTACATGAAGACCCCCGGGAAGGCCTCAACCCAAGGGAGCTGAGAATCTTCACGGACGGATCAAAGACAAGGTCGGGCACTGGCTCAGGAGTATTCTCTGAGGACCTAAATATACACATCTCTACACCACTAGGTGCACATAACACTGTCTTCCAGGCGGAGTGTTTGGGCATTATACTGGCAGCACACGCAATCGTCGCAAGGAAGGTAACGGATTTCCCAATCCGCATACTCTCTGACAGTCGATCAGTACTACAGGCCCTACAAGGCTACACTTTAACCTCGGGACTAGTCCACGAGTGCCACACAATCCTGTCGGAGGTATGTAAGAACAATCACGTAACTCTACAATGGATCAAGGGGCACAGCAACTCGCGAGGGAACGATGCAGCAGACATATTGGCGAGGGAAGGTTCGGAGACGGTCGTGGTAGGACCAGAACCGATACCTGCCCCTGCCATTCGCCTGGCTGCGGAGCACTCTCCAACAAGACACCAGGGTAAAACACCAACTATACTGGTCTAACATAGGAACCTGCAGGCAAACAAGGTTAGCCCTCCCGACAATCACCCCCGGTCTGTCGCGGAGGCTGAGACAGCTGAAAAGGCCCCAGCTCCGTCTCCTGACTGGCGCCATAACAGGTCATGCCTTATTCAACAAACACTTGCATACTTTGCGTGTTACAGACAGCGCACTCTGCAGGGCCTGCTTGGAGGCAGAAGAAACAGCCGCCCACGTCATCATCGAATGCACTGGGGTGGCAAACTACCGGGCACAATACCTCGGTACACCGAGGTCTCTCCCGGAAGTCGTCGGCAACATCAAGGGTCTGCTAGGCTTCCTGGAAGAGCTGGGTTGGCAGGAGTAGTGCCGGCAACCCACCACGCAAAATAGGCGCATCATTTGACGTCGAGTTGCGGAAACTAGCCCGCGTATACCTATAACCTATAACCTATGTGTCTAATGATTTTAGATAATCTAACTGACGGACTATTTAGAATGATAGTTTTTCAACCTAGTAGGCATACCTATTTAAAAAGTAATAGACCAATATTTCTTTAACAATACAAGTTATTTATGCTTAAATAAGGTATTCTTGAACAGCAAAGTTCCGTAAAAATGGTAATTTAAAAAATATGAATTATCCACTAAACATTTCAACTTAATTAGGAACAAAATCACTGGATAGGTACAGTTTATTTATCTAGCACAGGCTGAGACTGGGACCCATTGTATAGACCAGGGAATTCCTAATGTTTAAATTAGTTATACTTAAGTAGATTTTTCTTCTCTGTGTCTTATTTTACTGTCTTGTTTACCCTAAGTTAATCTCTAAAGAAATAAAGTGACACATAAGATACAAAACATGTTAATAAATAAATAATATCGTTGAAAGGGCAGTGACATAGCAAGATTAAATGCAACAATAATAAAGTAAAACAATGACAATGATAACCTTTGTCCTTGATCTGCTTGACCACTTCGTCGGCGAAGTTGGCGGATTTGCCGGCGCCGTCGCGGGCGCCCCCCAGGTCATTAACCACCACCTTCGCCCCGCGGGACGCCAGCAGCAGCGCATACTCCTTGCCCAGACCGTTACCCGCACCGGTCACCACCGCAACACGACCGTCGAAACGCAGCTGCTCCATCCTTCACGGCTCACAAACGCCAAATGAAACTATAGATCTCGCTGCAAGCGCCTGATAATTAACTCAGTATTACTGATATCTAGAGTCAAAGTCCATTTAAAAACTTGTTTTTACACGGACTACACTTGGTATTCTGAGATTGTACTTCAAAGTTCACTAGGTAGGACCACCGCCAATCACAGTTTAGCTTAGTGGGTATTGATTAGTAAGATTCAACTAATTAGAGATTATCAATTGATTAAATAATCTTTGTTATTTGCTTTTTAAAACCTTATCGTGTTCGCAAAAGTATAGATTTTTTTTCATATGACATCAATGACATGACGTGATTTTTTTTTTTTTAATTTATTAAGAGCATTGGCAACGAGGCCATCAGCTCAAACCAAATCACATCTTACAAAACAATACAATCAATTTCTATTATTTACATAAATCCAATAGTATGAGATATAAAATCATAAATGACAGGGTATAATTCCGTACATTTCAAAATGTCCTGGACAGATTCCGGAATAGCATTCAATCCACTATCCAAACACCTCGCAACAAATAACAACCTTTGTAACTTAAATCGAGTACAATGATAGAATATGTGATCAAGATCACATAAGTTGCAATTACAATATTCACACATAGCCGATTCGCTTAAATTAAGTCTAAAAAGATGGGCAGGAAAACGACCATGACCAATACGCAATCGGCTTAAAGTAGTGATGAATGCCCTTTCTAGATTTTTCTCACTATATTCGAACCATGACTTTGTGCTGGGCGCCGAGACTATCCCAGCAAGCCATTTTCCTTTAACTGCCTTGGTTTTCGTCCAGGAATTAGTCCAGCGTCTTATCATAAGCTGCTTAACAAAAGGCACTAAGTCAGACTGAGGGACTTTTAAATCACAAGTCTGAACATCGTTTAATGACTTGGCAAGCGTATCGACGAGTTCGTTACCGACAATGCCTGAATGTCCCGGAACCCAGCAAAATTCTACAATAATATTTCTTTTATATAAATAACTTAAGCAACTTCTTAATTCATAAATTAGATAATTTACGGATGCGTGAATACATTTACTTCTAAGAGCCTGCAATGCGCTCATAGAATCAGATAAAATAAGAAACTTAGTATTAGATAGATAATTCACATTTATGTATTTCAGGGCATAAATGATGCCTAAAACTTCAGCCGAAAATACAGAGAAATACTTGCTACATTTATAAACTTTTCCTATATTCTTAAATGAATCATAAAAAGCAAAGCTAGTTCTATCTTGAGTTTTAGAGCCATCGGTATATAATTTCACGAAGGCAGTCTTGTCTTCAAGGAACTCCAGAAAATCATACTTACTTTCAAACTTGTATAAATTAATTGTTATGTCTTGCATTATATCAGAAAAATTGTGCTCAAAACATGGTAGTAAATTAGACCAAAATACAGTATCTTGGAATTCAAAGTTTAAATATGTAATTGATTCAGATATGGAAGAGGTTCTTGGAAGTGAGACCAAGTTATAATTTGGTATATTAAAATTTTCCAGATACCTTGATGTGACATCATTATCACGACTGATTTAAATCATTTATTCTCGAAATATATACAGTAAGTGTAAATTACCTAACTACCTACCTCTACCTACCTTAAATCTAAAGTAGGTCCTTGAGGCATTGTACCTAGGATGCTGGCGGCATTTCCTCGTTGTATCGCAATGCTGATACGTTGTGCGAGGAAGCCACCAGCTCTTCGGTCACCAGTAACATCAACCAGACGTTTCGCGATTTCTACGAAAAATTTGCGTGCGCTGGGACCCCATGGACCAAGAGTTTCGACCCCGAATGGTACAAAAAGGTACTCTCTGCCCAGGCTCTTATATTTATTACGTTTTAAAATTTCGGCGCATTCAGCCGCTCCGCCCGCTTTTACATTAGTTCGTTGGAGATGGGACGGCGCCAGCGTGTCTACACAGGTAGCATCCCACACTAGCATCCGTCCCAAACTCCAAGGAACCAAGGACACCCCATCAGGTCTCTTGCCATCATCCCTGAAAATGCCAGTCGGCTCAAGGAGAGCAGGCACGTTGATGGTGGCAAGAGACCGACGGATTATGTCATTAAGAGATGCATGTCTCGAAAAACGGCCTGCACTTTTTTTACAACACAATCCATGGTGTCCCAGTCGGTCCACGTCTGTGCCACAAGGACATGAGTGTGGCGCACACACCGAAACCCCCAGTCGCAAACCAGTCGCCAGTCTAAGGGAGGCCGGATCCAAGAAAGTACCAGTATTGGGCGAAGGATGGGCATGAAGCCAGTAACCAGCTTCCCGGGATCCGACCGCCAAAAGCCTCGCGCGATCTGGACCTGTAGAGTTATTTAAAAGAGTATTGTAAGTTAAATCGCAGTAAACATTATCCCAACTCCTTTGTGATTTTGGGTTGTCTGGAAAGTCTTTGCCCGGGCAGGCAATTTTAAAAGCATTTTTAGCATCCTCAAAGCTTGCGATCTCATGGTTTGTGGGCAAAGCCCTTAAAATATTTCCTATGAGACCGGCTGTGCTATGAGTGGATGCTAAAAAGGCTGGGGATGCCACACTGGAAATTTTGCGAATTCCTAAACCCCCGAACCGAATAGGGAGGGACGCCTGAGACCAGGAAGGCTCATTGAGCTGAATGTTTAGAATCATCTCTAAACTAATTTTGATCAAATCATCTATGGGTGATAGTAAATTTAGATATTTCCAAAAAGGACAGCATCGAAGCACATATGTAAATTTAGGGACAAAAAGACAGAATTTAAGAATCACAAGGGCATAATGAGGGCTAATTTCGAGTAAACGATTCGTGTGACTTTTGAATTTTGATATCGAGTTAGAAATATAGTCGGGAAAAGATTCTTCAAATATAGGGGAGCCTAAGAGGCAAAGAGAACGTTTGTCTACTAACTTGATATTAGGAGCCAGATCGTCAAATTTGTGTTTTAAATCGGCAAAAATACAAGATGAATTTTGAATGAAGAGTTCGCATTTTGCAAAATTCAGTTCTAAACCAATATTTTTGAAACTACTCTTAATGAGAGACAAGTCAGAGAGCACAGTATTTACGTTGCCTCCTAGGGTCCCGTCATCTAGGTACCAGACATTGAATTTTGATTTCAACCCTGCTGACATCCAACCTCAGAAGATAATTCATTTGACTTGTACATTAATTTAGAAGAGTCCGAATAGCAAAAGAAAAGGTAATTGTACAGTTCAGGAATTTTGTCCCTAATTTCTGTCAGCAAAGTGTCCCTATTAACCGAGTTGAAAGCATTTTTAACGTCAATTTTGACTACAATTTCGCAATCATCAGAGGAAAGGTAGGTCCTTAGGGCATGGACGGCTGCCTCGCACCCACCTTTCGTGCCAAAACCCAGCTGTACAGGTTCAAAAAGGCCCTGCAATTTTGATCGAATGTGTCTAACCGCAATTTTGGAAGCGACTGATTAATTTGAGACAATACTTGTCAGTTATATAGCTTCTACGTAAGAATAGAGGAACAATGCCCGCCTCAATTTCTAAGGAGTTAATTGGTGACGACATCATAGCACCCGTTATTATTCGTAAAGCTCTGTTTTGGATAATGTCTAGTTTTCTCAAAAGAAATGATCTTGCATTCGCAAAAAACATGCAACCATAATCGAAGTGACTTCGGATCGTCGCAATGTATATAGTTTTTAAAACCTTGGGATCTGCTCCCCATTTTACTCCAGTTAGTGACTTCATTATGTTCAGTCCTATTTCAGTTCTTTTACAAATTTCATCTATATGAGTCTTCCAGGAAAGGTCGTAATCAAGAAAGAGGCCAACGTATTTGACAACGGATTGTGCAGGAATAGGTTCAGAATTATATAAAACTTGAGGATAATGCAAACCATTTTGGGAGAAGAGAATTACAGAACTTTTGGTAACATTAACCTCAAGCTTTAGAGAATTAGTTAGTAAGTTATAAATATTACGCAGACAGTCATTCATTACAGATTCACCACATTTCATATCTTTACAGTTTACGTATAAAACTAAATCATCAGCGAAAAATAAGTGCTTGACCGAAGAAGGAATTTGTTTCATGAAACAAACCAAACTTAAAACAAATATAAGCGGAGATATCACAGAACCTTGAGGGGTGCCTTTAGTGGAAACTTTAGAACCTATTAAATTAGAATTAACTTTTAAAGATAATGATCGGTTGCTTAAAAAATTATATAGCCAGAGCAATATGTGGCCAGGAAACCCCAAGATAATTAAACTTTCTATAAGATAGCAGTGATCTATGTTATCAAATGCTCCTTTAATGTCCAAGAAAACGGCTAAAGTATATTCATTACGGAGAAAATTATTCTTAATATCACCAATCAAACAGCTAAGATTATCTATAGTGCTTTTTCCTTTTCGAAATCCATATTGAGTTTTTGGGATTAAGTTGTTATTTTCTGTAAACCATTCTAACCTGTTTTTTAGCATTGTTTCAAAAACTTTTGAAAAACAAGATGTTAGTGAAATCGGTCTATAAGATTCCACACAATTTGGGTCTTTATACGGCTTTAGTATTGGAACAACGTGTTGAGCTTTCCAAGTAGGGGGGATAATTTTACTTTCCCAGATGTCATTAAAAATTTTACAAATAATTTCTTTCGCGTGATAAGGTAGGGATTTAATTACTTTATAAGTAATGAAATCAGGGCCAGGTGAAGTTTCTTTTTTATTATCTAAAGCTGTTATAAACTCATTAAAAGAAAAAGGTTTGCACATCCACTGGGCTGCTGGAAGGCCATGATTATTAAAGAGTTTATGAAAATCGCTGCTAGGTACAACATTATTATGGGAAGCAATTTTATCTAAGAATAGCATAGCGTTGGTCGGGTTATGAAAAAATCTCGGCGTTGAAGGTCCATTATTGAGTTTAGCATGTTTAAATTTTCGTATATGATCCCAAATGGTTTTGCTAGATGTCATACGGTTGAATGACGAACAAAGATTCATCCAACTTACACGTTTAATTTCAAATAATGTTCTTTTCTTTATAGCATCAAGTTTTTTATAAATCATATAATTTTCTTCGGATGGATATTTTTTGTAAGATAGTAAAGCAATTTTGGCTTGTAAAACTACTCGATCACAGTCATCATTCCACCATGGAATCGCTTTTAAACGAACTTTATTATACTGGGCACATTTTTTACTGAATGTCATTAGTATGTCATGTAAAATACTCAAATACTTCATATAGTTTACAAGAGGATTATCTACGAATTTAAAAGATTCAAATTCAGTTTCACATAACTTATTAAACCTAATCCAGTCAATTTTCTTAAAGTTAACATCGGCTAGTGAATTTGCTTCTTGAGAAGCACTTTGTACGCTTAAAGGATTCTTAGGATGGCATACAGATACATTAGAGTCAATGAGAACGTTTATGAGTAAAGGGAAATGATTACTACTGAGCAGATCATCGAGAACGGATACTGAGCAACTAGAGCTAAGAGCTCGGGATGCGAATACTAAGTCTAACACATTACCTTGTTGGCCGAACGGAGCGAAAGTCGTGATTGTGTCGTCATTTAAACAGACCAAACCGGAACTCTCCACGAAAGCGTGAAGAGCGTTGCCTCTTCCATCGTTATATCTCGAACTCCAGGAGGTGTTATGCGCATTAAAGTCACCTATTACTAAACAATTATTAGACACGAATTTTGAACATGTGGCCTTCAACATGTCAATTTTAAATTTACCATTTGGAGGTGGAGGAACATAGGCACATAAAACATCAAGAGAAAAATTATCAATGGAAATATTTATAAGAATATTTTGAAAGTGGTATTGGGACAAAGTGTTAATAATTCTGATCTTGTATTTAGAACGGACTGCAACAGCAACACCACCATGAGGGTGGTCAGAATCTCTCCTAATTACAGTAAAACCAGGCAATTTAATGGTTTTACTAGAGGATAACCAAGTTTCATTTAATAGAATTATATCTACTTCCTCATTGAGGTTTTTAATAAAAAAATTAAGTTGATCTAACTTAGGTAACAGACTTCTGGAGTTCCAGTGAATAATATTGAACTGTTTAATACCAATAGAGTTATACTTACTATAGTTATTAAATGAGCTATCCATTATTTAAACAGAAAAGTTTGTTACAAGCATTTCTTTGATTACCTGCGAAGATATAGGACCAGAAGATGGATTTTTAAGATCAGTTTTCTTCTTCATGACTTCCACAATTGTCTTCGTGATTGCATTAAGGACGGCATCAGAGTTTAGAATATCAGTAATAAATGCACGCCCCTGAGGTGTTTTGGCTGGAGTTTTTGACGTTTTGTTGCTTAAATTATTACTGTTTACATTGTTTACACCTACTGCAGTGGCTGTTACATTTTTTACACCTACTGCAGTGGCTGCTGCGTATGTGAATTTGCCGCTTATTTTGTTTTTAATCTCAGTAACTTTTGCAGCTTTCACAGGGCAAGTGTATGCAATTGCCGAGTGAGGGCCACTGCAGTTGGAGCATTTTAAGTTGTTTGGAGAAGTGCACTGTTTATAAAAGTGACCCGCGGAGCAAATGGAGCAAATTTGGGTGCTCTTGCATGCACCACTACCATGGTTAAATTTATAGCACTTGAAACACTGCAACAATGGTCTAATATATTCAAGTACCGGCATCCAAATGTGTTCGTAAGTGACATGATCAGGTCGAGATGATGCCAAGAAAGTTACCAAGACGGTTTGCAGTGGCTTGAATGTTCCGTCTTCTTGTTTTTTTGTGAATCGTTTAACACCTAAAATCATGCAGTTAGCCTTCAACTCCTCCAATAATGTCTGCTCACTCAAATCCACAGGAGCACGAATAATTCCTTGACATTCTATGCTGTCATATGGTATCTTAGAGGCCCATCCATTTGTGCTCATTACACTTTGATTCAGAAGGAATGTATTAGCATCCTTTGCACAGCCAAAACAAACCTTGACAAAAAAGTTGCCTGCAGCCTTTACATATTGGACCCCAGGAATGGTTTTCAGCACCTTATTTACTTTCAAAATATCCATGGGAACCCTTTGGTCTGGATGTTCAATATTCTGTGCAGACTGAAGGAGGACTGGATATTCCTTCTTTGTTAGGTCTTCGTATATGGGATGGTGGTCTTTAAAAAGACCGCGCTTGTTATTTATGTACGACATCTTCTGTTTACTACTAGAACTGTCCTCATTGGAATCGTCGCTACTTTTCCTTTTTACAGAATTGGCGGTTTCGGTATCCATGGGGGAGGGGCCGCCGCCCACACCCCCGTCTCCTGGGTGCATTTACTGCTGTGTAACTAGAAAATTATGTATTACGAAGAAAATAAAGAAAAATAGTATGAATAATGTTACTTATGTAATAAAAAAGGGCTCAAAATCAGACAAATAAAATCAATTTGAAAAAAGCCGCCTATTCAGTTCGCTTTCCCGCCCTTTTTTTCATGACATGACGTGACCGTGACATGACAGAACAGAAAAGAAAACACATTGACGATTGACATAACAATGGCTCGTTCCAAAACTAAGCACATATACTTTCTATTACTGACAAATTTCAAAATCAAAATCAAAATGGAACAAGACAATAACACACGATAAAGATGATTTTTGACGTCATTAGCGGCGTATCGTTGACGATACGCTAGGTTACACAGTTGGTCGGTTTTTTCGTCGTTTCAGATCGTATGTGTCGCCACACACGTCCGGAATCTGACTATGAATTCATATTATGACTTCCGTCTTTGATCCTGAGCGCCTACCACGAACCGCGAACGAAAGTATACCTCCCTTTCGCACTTGAGATTTCTCACTCAAGTGCGACAGAGAGGTGAAACTTCTTTCGTGGTTCGTGGTAGGCCTTCTGGTTTGCTTGCTACAGACAGCCGCAATCAGCCCTGGTACCACGAAAATCGAATGATTGCGGATTTGTACCTCCGTCTCTGTCACACGTGCATATTGGAGTGACAAAGAGGTTTTCCCGTCAATGCCAATTTTCGATGTTCGTGGTAGGCATGCAGATTAATGTGACAGATTCATAATTTAAAAAAGTCAGAATGTGTGTTATCAATAGCTAAATTATATGTAATTCCGTGCGTCATGAATTTATAATATGAATAAAGATTAAAAAATTATTTCTCTGATTCTGGACGTGTCTGTGAACCTTAATAATTATAATATCTAACATTAAATTAAAAACAATATTATAATATTTTATACTTTGTTTTAGAACGTAACTTCTTCAGCTTCAAATCAGCTTGCTCAAAAAAACTAGAATCCATCTGTCAAATTACAATACTACCAACCGTACAAACTAAATACCGTCAGAGTGTCAAAATTGAAGTAACGTAACCGTTACGCCTGCGCCCATTCAAAGCAGTAGTAAAATGGTTGTGTTTACGTACAACAAAACATTAGTTTAATTAAATAACTCTTACCGTTTAGTGTGTTCTGTTTTAATGTGACTTGGTTTTTTAAACTCTATCTTAAATGTCTATGTTACATTCAAATGTTGAGCCCTCATGGCAGTGGGGAACCAACGCTGAATTCATCAATGACCCCTTAGCAGGTAAATTACATAAAGTTGTATATTAAACTTGTATTTATTTTTATATTTTGTGCTTAACAGTGAATTATTTATTTCACAGTGATATATCACGAGGGTCAATGGACGCTAAGTAAAGTTTCTCCTTTAAATAACTTACTATATAACAGAGTTAAGCTAAAGCAATATGCTTCAAAAATTCGACAAGCGCTGGTCAGTAGCGTGTCTGCGAAATCTTCTCTCAATTATGCGGTGCAGTTTGACCAACAGTCTCTATTGAAGTACTGTGAAGATGATGCTGATGCTTTAAAAGTAAGTTTCATAAATCTTAACTGTGTTTTATACAGTAAATTGTTATCAGTGCGTGGTATTGATGTACTCGGTTGTAATTAAGTAGGACTATCAGTTTTGTGACATTAGTTAATTTATACCCAAAATTTTTTTTAGTGATTTTTTTATGAACCCCTCAATTTTTCATGTGCTTCTTAGAGTGGACTTCTTGATATAAAACTTTCTTCGTACAGCCTGGTACCATGACCTTTATTTTATTTCAGATAAATGTTTCCACAACAATAAACAGTGGTACGATAAAGATGGCATACACTGGGATCCTGATGTCCTGGGGAGTCAGCAATGGCCCTGAAGGCACTATTCACTTGCCTTACATGCTCGAGAGGGGAGAACGCAAGGTTGCCAATGTTGTCAAAATTTGTTTACAGAAAATTTTTGACTGCAATATTAAGCCGTTGAGTTTTACACAGGTAATTTTAATTTGAATTATTATTCCACCACAATACTACATATACTATAATGAGTATAGTACATACTCATTATAGTATATGTATAGTACATATTATGTGCCATTATCACACTGAAGGTACTCATTTTTTTTATACAAAACTACATTACTTTTACATTTAATTACTTTAATTTGTTAGTTTTATCTTTATCTATTAATTACCTTAAACTAGTTGTTGACAAGTTAATCATATTTTTTTTTATTTTTAATATTATCCTTAGCTACATGTTGTTCAGAAATGCACACAAGCCAGGCGAGAATCTATCAATTTTGAGTTATAATAATTTTTTTCTTGATTCTTGTCTTGACACCCTGCATTATTTTGTATTATTGCAACATCCATTATTTTGTATTATTGCAATAATAGGTAAATTAATTGATTGAATCTGGCGTTACTTTGTGGAATTCCATATTAATAACGA
This sequence comes from Lathronympha strigana, assembly GCA_949128165.1. Taxonomy (NCBI): domain Eukaryota; kingdom Metazoa; phylum Arthropoda; class Insecta; order Lepidoptera; family Tortricidae; genus Lathronympha; species Lathronympha strigana. The sequence continues at coordinate 7,977,854 of OX421918.1, read as the reverse complement.
AAATAATGTAACTTTGCTATTCCACCAAAAGCTTGGCAGAATAGCAAAGTAACATTATTTTCGTTATTAATAGGTAAAATATTCGAGTCAACATTTCATTTGTTTTGTAAGGGCATTTTTACTTTAACATGTATGCCCATTTTGATGGGAAATTGTCTCATTTTCAAAAAAATTATAATGGCGTCACATTGCCTAGGTGTCAAAATGTCCAATTTTCAGTGAAAAGTGGACATTTTGACTCCAGGGCATTCTGCCAGTGCAAGATTATAATCATAACTCATAACATACAATTTACAAAATACTTTAATGTGATGGGCTTCTTAACCTAAAATCGCCATTTCCAAAATGTTGATACTACCAAACGACACGTCAAAAACTGCATTTCACACTGCTTTAAAAATGTCAAATAATTACATTACGCATTGTATTGTATTGTGCATATTAAAACACTCAATTTGGATTAATCGCGTTTACTAACACCATGACCCTACGTTTCGAGTCGTTTACCTCACTCGTTTTCACAGGGTTAAGATGAAGACTGCGAGAATGTGAATTCTCCCCATCAATCAAAAAAGTTACATGTGCAAACTATAAAAAAAAAAAAAAAATTATTTTTATTTTTTATTATAGGACATTCTTACATAAAGCCTTGCAGTAAGCTCAAGAAGGCTTGTGTTACGGGTACTCAGACAACTATATATATAATATATCAATATATAGAAAACATCCATGACTCAGGAACAAGTATCTGTGTTCATCACACAAATAAATGCCCTTACCGGGATTCGAACCCAGGACCATCGGCTTAGCAGGCAGGGTCACTACCAACTACGCCAATAAAAACAAAGTTTGATCTACCATGCCCAGAGAGGCTTATAAAGCTTGTTTATTTATTTATTTATTTATAGCCTCAGTACAGACAAAGTTATGTTTTATATGTTGTCAAGATATGTAACTGAAACTCAGTCCGTGTGTCCTGTGGGCACATAGGCCTCCTCCAGCATTTTCTGTCTCTCCGATTTTGTGTTCTGCTCATCCATAGATGTCCGGCAATCTTCCCTATCTTATCGGCCCATCTTTTCCGAGTTCTACCTCTTTTCTTTTTATATTGTATATTATGGGGGAAAAGTGCACATGTCGATAGCGTGTTTAAACTGCAGAAGAGGTGTATAAGAATTTTGGTAAATATACAATTAACAGATATTGTAAGTCATAGACCACATTTCATTCGTCTAAATTTTTTAACATTAACATCAATTTATATATATGAATTGTGTAAATTTGTTAAAAATAATCTGCAGCTATTTAAACAAGCAAAAGACTCTTGCGGTTTGATCCAAAACCTAAGGAATAGAGAGAAACTAGTAAGCTCATTCACTAGATTCCAAAAGTTCAGTTCAGGTACCCATCATATGTGTGTGAACGTTTATAACAAATTACCGGAATATCTAAAATCTATAGACAAAGAAGCAGTATTCTTAAAAAAGCTTAAGGATTTTCCTGTATCCAATTGTTTTTATGACCTAGACGAGTATTATAATTTTACGGAGTAAGCTAAAGCCAGAAACTATTGCATGTTACAATGTAAATATAAATAAATGTAAATATTGCATGTTAATATGAATTAATTTTAAGCTAGCTTAGGAAAAAAATGCAGTGCCCTCACAGGGTTTGTGGTAGACATAATATACCTAGTTATAAGACCTATTGTTAACCCACATAAGCAATGAATAAATGAATATGAATATTAGTCCAGGGACTCCAGGGGACCCACTCTGTTATTAATAAAAAATAAATAAAATAATAAAATAAAATAAAAAAATAATTATTGTTTTGGTTCACTTCTTTTCAGTTTCTCGGCACAGACTAAGCTAGTAATAGACTTTAAACTTGACTGAACATATTTTTATGAACAAATATATGTATTTCTGTATTTTTATTTAGGTACTTAAGTCATCCTTAGAAGATCGCGTTTCCTTACAATGTTGAAACCACCCTTTGAATCATAAGGTTGGAGAGAAGGTGGCATTCAGCCTAGGACTCCTAGGAGAAATGAGGTGCGCGCGCCGCGCTCACGTTAACACGTGTCAGATATACAACCTGCCTCTATGTGTTACTTCAAAATTTCATTTCAAGCGGTCAAGTTTATTAGTCACGTGTTAGCGCAAGAGCGACTCGCGCATAACTGTCAACTGAACTGTTCTGACATGCCATCGCCCCTCTGCCATGCGTAACCCGCGAACCTAGGGAGAGTCTACCTAGCTCGGTGCGCGGGAGACCAGCGGCTACTAATCTAGCCACCAGTATTTTTACGTACTTAATGTCATAAATGGCAGTGGGCGAGTTCGACTCGCACTTGGCCGGTTTTTTAAATTTATTTATAGACAAAATAAATAAATATAAGACAGACATAAATATGAGACTCGTAATTACAAAAAAGTATACAGATTATATACATAATCATAATGATCGCTGCTGACATTGTTATATTTCAATTTCAATTTTATCTTTCATGTTTTGACATGATGTTTTTGGCTTGATTGTTCGTGATGTTTTTTAATCTATTAAATGATTTTTGAACAAGCCCTTAGTACAGTAGTACTTTTACCATGTTTTAAATGTTAAAAAATCTGAATATTTCTCTCATTTCAGTATCAACTGCTGATGTTTGGCTTCAGTTTCGTAGAGTGTGCATCTGCCAGGGGCACTGACCCCTTCGTCTTGTCCTACACCACGCCAGGAGCTGTCGACATTAAGAACAAGCTGGACCTCCGATTCGAAGTCGGCGATGTACATACCATGTGGAACGCGTATGTATTCCTATTTTATAATTAACATAGAGAAGATATAGTAAGCACGGTCTACATGTAAGACATCTCTCAATCTGTAGGTCACGGATTTAAAACCCTGGTTTGTACCAACGAGTTTTGTGGAACTAGTGCACAAAATGTTCTTTCAATGTTTACGAGTTACTTTTTGGTGAAGAAAAACGTGAAGGAACCTGCATGCATCCAGGGAAAAATTCAAAGGTGTATGTGAGGGTTCCAACGCACTCTGGGAGCAAGACCAATCCCACGGGTATCTGAGAGGAAGCCTGTGCCCAGCAGTGAGACATACACTATAGGGTCATTCATAATTTTTAACTTAGGGATTTATTTTATGGCAAATAGAATTCAACTTTAATACCCTAAGTAACTAGTTTTGAATTTGGTGATTTTCCACCAGACTATCCCATGTGAAATGCTTTTGCTATGTATGGGAATTACTCGAATCAAATCCTTAATTAAAGCTCGAGAATTTACTACCAATTTGTTAGGCAAGTCACAGAATACTGTCAGACACAAAACAGCTGTCAATAATATTAGAAGAATTGCATTTCCCTATTTAGGTTATTATTGTTGTAAGGATTTTGTATACAGGGTGTAACAAAAGTCCAAAACGATACTTCAACAGCTGATAAGGTCAATGACCCTGGGTACGATGCAAGTGGAAAAATTTCGAAATACGAAAAATAAAAATTTCACTTTGTATGGAACAGCTGATCGAAAATGCACATTACATAAATACAAAGTTTTTTTTTTCTAATTTCGAAATTTTTTCACTTGCATCTTAGGTACTCAGGGTCATTGACCATATCAGCTGTCGAAGTATCATTCGTGACTTGTATAACCTAGTATAATGAATAATTCTCGTTTCCAGATTAAAAGACGAAGTGGACAACATAGAACTCATAAGCCAAATGTATCAGATTCTACAAAGACAAATAATGCATGCCATCCAGTATGACATATCTTTCTTGGATATTTTCAAGATAACATTGCTTAAAGCAGAGGTTAAAAGCAATGGTATTGTTAAAATGAAATCACCCGAAGTGGTGAACTCTGTGTTTAATGTGTTGAATGAGATCATTTGCAATGAGGCTCCTTTAGACAGTTGAATGTGTATCATGTGTTGATTTAATTGTATTACAGTGGCACCTCGATAATTCAAAACTTAAGAGAAACGCAAAATAGTTTGCTTGATAGAGATAAAATGCAAGCAGGCTGACAGAAGGTTTAAATTAGTCTTAGTGCATGTCTGCTGTTCGTAATCTGAGAGTCTACCGCGAAAAGGGGAACATCTCAAATTCGTATCCCTCTTGCATATATTCAAGCGAAGGAGATGCAGATACGATTTTAGAAGTTCGTGGTATTCCCTCTGGACACGCTCTTAAAAACGTTTCCAGTTAGTCCAGTTACACTTACAGACATAATAGGGATGAAAAAAAATGTCTTAGAGGGGTAGTTTTAAAACATGTAAAACACAGGCTTAAGGTTACTTTTCTAAGAGTTACAAAGCTGTTAGTTGACAAATTCGAGATTATAAAACAACTATTTTACTGTGATAATAAAAATGTAGATACTTACTGGATAACTCTGAAGGAAATTGTTGATTACTTCGTCCGTCTAAATGAGGTTAAATATTTTAGGTCGTAGACGTTTGCGGCTATGAAGGGAAGGGAATACAGTGATTTCTCCCTATCAGGTTCGACTTGTCGAGGTTCCACTGTATTTAGTAAATTTAAATTGTTGGGCACACTAGCATATTGATGGTTCCTCATAAACAGCATGCATCTTGTTCTTCTTACAGTAAGGCACCAGTATTAAGAGAACTGATTTATCACGAACAGAATGTTATTTTTCTAAAAATATATTATGTGAAAGCAGTTTTGATTGTGACAAAAAAAATTTGATTGTTTTTAGTAAAAGGTACCACTTTGTCGGTTTGCCTTTAAGATGCGAATGCCATAAAGATTTTTGTCTTATTATCCAGTCAATTAGATGACTGACAGCAATATTAAAAGAGTATACATTATAATGTTGACTATGGTATTCCATAAGAACACTGCTAAACAATGCTTGTATGGATTTACATACAATATATAGCACTCTTTTTTTGACATTTGATTTAATTTCTACGACATCTTTCACATTCTGCCACCATTCAAAATTTCGATTTTTTAGCTATTTTTGCTGGCGTAGAAAAACTAGTGTATGCAACAACTCATAATTGGTTCTTAAAATTCTCGGGTCCAATTATTACAAAAATTCGACTACGTCTCGTTTTTAATTTTAAGAACCCTAATTATATCACTGTTGCATAAACTGATAATTTAGAAAGGAAACTTATCATTATCAACAATCGACAAAATGGTACCTTTTACTAAAAACAAGCCCAAGGAATGATTCCTTTTAGCGAATTAACCTATCTTAATTCAGTGTAGTTCCCCTAGCCCTAGAGGGTAAAACATTATAAATAGTTCCCCTAGAGGGTAAAACAAATTCCACTCTGTCTGTAGGTAAACTATGTTTATTTTGTTGTCATATTAATTATATATTTTGTCATTTAAGAACTTATGTTTTTAGGATCTTTTATAAGTCAAAAGCAAAGGTTGACTTGTCGATTGTTACATGGACAGTATTTACCAAAACTACTTATAATTGTAAATGTGTAATTTATTTTAAAACATAATTTTTGTGTCACGTGCTCGAAAATAGGCTTAAAACTGAATTTACAATGCTTATTTGTACATATTTTCATCCGTGTTTTATTGGAATATATAATACAATTGTAAAAATCGATATTAAATATTTAAACTAAGACCCATATTTCAATGTATTAGTTTTGTTACAACCTGTATGGCACCGGTTACACGCACCGTCTGTAAACTCTGGAACGATCATAAAGATGACTTTTTACCTCATCGGCTTTCCAGATCGATCGATCGATGACACGGGTAACAAGAGTTTAAACTAGTTGATACCAACATGAGTTGATGTCGTGCCGATAATAAAGGGTCATCAGGTCCTAATCAGGGCCTGGCCTGATCCCAAGATGGCCTAAATCAGTTAGAAAGTAGGAAAGCACAGATTGGACCGGCGGCGAGGTTCTCTCGTATCCATGTCTCCGCTTGTTCCGTCATCTCCTCGTCGAAGTGATCGCGCCATCCACCTGATTTGCCTGAAATTATCAATGCTAATTTAGGCGTCATATTTAACTGATGACAGCTATTGATCAATAATGGCCTGGACACACAATGTATATACGTCAGGGGTCCCCAATCGGTGCGCTCGCTAGGTCAAACCACGGTGACGTAATCTCTTCCCAGCAAATGAACCGTCAAACTTTAGTGTTATTTTAAACGTCAAATTTCTACGTTATCTCTTCCAAGCAAATTAACTGCCAAAGTTTATTTTAAACGTGAAACTTCTATGAAGTTATGACGATTACTTGAAACTTTCACAGTCTTCCTAACTAACTCTAGGAATCTTAAGCATAGACGGATTCTATGAAATTATGACGTTTAGGTACTTTCACAGTCTCTGCTATCAAGATCTAGGAAACTTATCATAGACGGACTTCTATACAGTACGTAAACTTACTAAAACCATTTATTGGAATAGTTTAAACTAAATTGATTTAGAAAAAGTACTTACCTAGGGAGCTACTATATATCCTAATAAAATTACCTAACTAGATGTTTGGATATAGAAGGCCGGACTAACAAAGTAGGTATATAATAATTTAACAAGTCGGTTTAAAAAGATGAAAAACCGGTCATGTGCGAGTCAAACTCGCCCACCGAGGGTTCCGCACAAAGGCTGTTGGGCCATTTATGATCTTTGGTACTTACTTAACAATACTGGTTGTATGGAACTGTGTGTGCGGCAATTGGAGTTGTGTTTAGGTACAATATCTTTTCAAAATGTCTACTTATAGTCTGACAAGCCAAGGTTGCAGTAGATTTTTTATTTATTTATATGCCGCCCTATTTTTTTCATAACGAAAAAAGGGACGCACATAATTTAAAAATAAAATCTACTGCAACCTTGGCTTGTCAGACTATATCGCTCTTTTTTAGGGTTCCGTAGCCAAAATGGCAAAAACGGAACCCTTATAGTTTCGTCATGTCCGTCTGTCCGTCTGTCCGTCTGTCCGTCTGTCCGTCTGTCACAGCCGATTTACTCGGAAACTATAAGTACTACAGTGATGAAATTTGATGGGAATATGTGTTGTATGAACCGCTACAAAATTATGACACTAAATAGTAAAAAAAAGAATTGGGGGTGGGGCCCCCCATACATGTAACTGAGGGATGAAAATTTTTTTTTCGATGTACATACCCGTGTGGGGTATCAATGGAAAGGTCTTTTAAAATGATATAAAGTTTTCTAAAAAACATTTTTCTTAAAGTGAACGGTTTTTGAGATATCAGCTCTCAAAGTCGTAAAAAGTATGTCCCCCCCCCTCTATTTTTATAACTACGGGGTATAAAATTCTAAAAAAAATAGAGGTGATGCATGCTAATTAACTCTTTCAACGATTTTTGGTTTGATCAAAGTATCTCTTATAGTTTTTGAGATAGGTTGATTTAACTGTAATTTTGGTTAAGTTATTGTGCTTACACTGAAAACGATGGCTGAACCTTATAAGTTTAGGCTCCATTCACCAGGTGTATAAATTGACATAATAAGTTTATTATATTTGCTGCTACGGAACCCTTTGTGCGCGAGCCCGACTCGCACTTGGCCGGTTTTTTTAATTATACACAGACAGAATAACTCCAAAATCTTCAAACAACTCAAGTCGAGGAGTTCGATCAGTTCAGTTATGCAAGAGGCACCCGCAAAACTTCACTCGAGTTTGATTCTTGCCTCGTCGATACTCGAAACCGAAACCCTAATAACCGAAATCATTTCGGTCTTTTGTTTGTCTATTTGCCTCTTTATTGTTCAAATAAGTATGAGCCATTTCTGTAAAATACTTTTCATCAAATGTGTAGATTGTAAGTTAACAAATAAAACAAACCAACATTATGTTTTTTAACATTTACTCTCATGAATTACACCTTACAAATGTGTTTTGCATATTGTAACCTTACAAAATATTACATTATTACAATGTGCTAAACTTAAAATAATCTATTATATATGTAATCAACTAATCATGTCTCTCTCTTCTTGCAAGCAGTCCTCTCATTTGATTACATTTTACCACACAATGATTCATAGATGATGTTAAAATTTATCTTATTTGTTTTAATAATGAAAATAGTGTATCAAATTCGGCAATAATTCAAAGCAAGGCATGTATAAGGTTATGTAAATTTAGTCACAAGATTCTAAACCAATATACACATAGCTAAAGAAATGTTATTTATCTATTGTACAAAAATGCTTAATTAATTATACATTGAAACACATGAATACATATTTCATTCGACTCTCCATTGAATAAATAGTTAGACCTGCCCAAAACTTAATTTATAAATATACAGAATTAACTATGATTTTTTCATGCATATAAAATTAAATATTTTGTTATGTAAATAAAATACTATGTTTATCACAACAAATTAGGTGAATTTAGAATAAAATAATCATACAGGTCAGTTTAAGGATACGTTTTTTGGTATATAAATGCTGTGACGTGAAACTTCGAAAATAAAATATACACAATTAAAACGATAGCTTCATTATCTTATGAAGAGTCTAACATTGCACATACATAGAAATTGTCACAACTAATAACATTCATATAGTATTGTGGTCCATATAGATTTGCAGCTTGCCAAAATTGGGGGTAGGGGTATTGCAATACTGACAAAAATAAAAACAAAACAAACTAATAGAGATTTCCAGAAAAACGTATTTAGGTACTCATTTATACAAACATACCGAATTATAACGTCATCATTTTAGATTTAAAACTTAGTTGAAAATGAGATATTATTTTCGAATACCAGACACGTTTTTCTAAAAATGCCCGATACATAAATATAGTCAACACATCTTGACTTGTACTGTAAGTCTTATCATTACTAATTATTAAGGCCGGTTTTCGATAACTGATTACCATAGTGGAGAGATTATTTTTTCTACAAAAATTACTTATGACCGCTATGAAACCAGTTAGCAAAACGAGCTAATTTGAGACTTTAATTATACAGTACTAATTATCTATAAATCGAGTCAACCTTTTGTATCGCCAGGTAGTTACAACTATTTTTGATACCCGTAACACTAGTGAAATGGTTGCAGTCCAATATTATTGTAAATTTACAAAGATAATTAGTTAAAAGTTAGCACCCCCGAGATTTTAACTTAAACCATCCGAATGTCAAGTCATTTTCATTCCTTTTATTTAAATATGTACTTTTAAGTATTAGAAGTGCCCGAGTGGCATGCTACAGAGTATCCGGATGCAAGCAAATTTGCAGCATTGAAATAAATTTATTACATGATCTGTCCTGCAGTAAATTTCGTACCAATGTTCGTTGCACACAGCTGCGCCATCCTACATCCTACGGACAAAATAAGCAGATCAATAATACTATATACCTAAGACAATACGTTTTACTAAAACAACTTTAAAAAGTAGGGGTTGTAGAGAGGGCCAATAGAGAAATCTCTCCAGGCAGATGTTATGCCTGGGGACAGAAGTCCAATGAGAGAAGGTTGGAACTTATATTTTTGTAACGGACATTATAAACTTTAATAGCGCGATGTACAATTTATATGGCGCTTCATACAAGTAAACACTCTTTGTATGGGAGTGGGCATTGTGTCACCATCTATTAGTGTTGTGGCGCGACACGGGGCCAGCTCCATTGACAGCAGCTGCTAGAGGAGACGCCATAGGTAACGAGGGAGGAATGTACGGTTGATCTTGTGGCTAAGGTTCAATCCGCATAGTAGTATGACTCAAGATACAATTCTCCCTAGTAGCGTCGTCTGGCTTGAGGGCAGAAAAATCTTCTTCAATGAGTTTTTGACCTTTTGACCGCCACAGTCGGCTGTGACCGTCATTGGAAAGTTAACGACTGCTATAGCTACAGCCGACAGCTTCGAAAATGCAATAGAGCAAAGCCCAAGCGGGACATAAAGTTCAATTTCGCTTAAACAATCGCGATCATCTGGCGTCCGGGGCACGGTAGGTATATTCCTTGGCCGCCTGGCGCTCTAAAATCCGCATTAGTGAGCCACTGTAGTGAGTACCTGTAGTGAGATGTGCCAGCTCGCCTCAGTGTGTGCAGGCGCGCACCTAACAGCAGCCGCCGCCCGCCGCGCCGCCCGCGCCCGCGCCGCCCGCGCCGCCCGCCGCGCTGCCGCCGGAGTGCTGGGGACCGATCTTGTTGCCGTTCGCCTGTAGTGAGTACCTGTAGTGAGATGTGCCAGCTCGCCTCAGTGTGTGCAGGCGCGCACCTAACAGCAGCCGCCGCCCGCCGCGCCGCCCGCGCCCGCGCCGCCCGCGCCGCCCGCCGCGCTGCCGCCGGAGTGCTGGGGACCGATCTTGTTGCCGTTCGCCTGTAGTGAGTACCTGTAGTGAGATGTGCCAGCTCGCCTCAGTGTGTGCAGGCGCGCACCTAACAGCAGCCGCCGCCCGCCGCGCCGCCCGCGCCCGCGCCGCCCGCGCCGCCCGCCGCGCTGCCGCCGGAGTGCTGGGGACCGATCTTGTTGCCGTTCGCCTGTAGTGAGTACCTGTAGTGAGATGTGCCAGCTCGCCTCAGTGTGTGCAGGCGCGCACCTAACAGCAGCCGCCGCCCGCCGCGCCGCCCGCGCCCGCGCCGCCCGCGCCGCCCGCCGCGCTGCCGCCGGAGTGCTGGGGACCGATCTTGATGCCGTTCGCCTGAAAACAACACTCTTACTTTTTGGCTATTCTAAAACAACAAGCAATCTAGTTTGTGGTGTGTTCTGGCAACTTTGAAACTAATTATGTCAGTAACAAAAGGCGCCAGGTTGAAGTACGGTTTTACGAACGAGTTAAGCATGTTTTCCACCGTTCTCATTTGACCCGCTTCGCTCACTTGTCTCTGTAGAAACGCTCCTATTCAACCTTTTCGACGCCAATGACTCATATATCCGCATCATATCTCCAATTACGAAGTAATCGGGCACAGAACATAAAGCAACATAGACCTTAATGAACGCTCTTAAAGTTCAACTTCAGTTTTGACAATTTGAATATTTAATTTATCATTGCGAGTTAAACAATGCACACAGACTCACCACTCACACATTACGAGTACATACAAAAAAACCGACCAAATGCGAGTCGGATTCGCCCACCGAGGGTTCCGCACAAAGGATGCTCGCCCCCATTAATGACCTTAATTTAGGTACTTAAAAATACTCGTGGCACGACTGGCACGGAACTCTCAGTGTGCGACAATTTAACGGTTTTCGGATTTTCTACTGTACTTGTGTTACAAGCTTTGCTTTTTGCCAAATTTCGTGATTCTAGGTCAACAAGAAGTACCCTATACATTTTGATTCCCATTGCAAATGTAGGTATTGGAAGTGCGACATAAACGGCCGTATCTTTTGCTTGCTTCCTCAACGCGTTCCCGAGATAGAGGGTCTTGACAGACAGGCGGACGGACGGACTGCCGGGGCCCGGGTGGACAACAAAGTGATCCTATAAGGGTTTCGGTTTTTTCCGTTTGAGGTACGGAACCCTAAAGATAATCTAATGAAGACACTAACACATATGATAAAACTACAATAACAAATCTTGCACCGCACTTCGATTTATTTTTGGGTACGGTATTCACAACATAGACTCGCGTATACCCGTTTGGGCTTGTACTTCGGCAGAGGGGAAACAGTAGATACTTAGGCGGACGGCCTTTCGGGTGTTGCTGGAAGGGTGCCATTCATAAGACAGCGATTCAACAGTCGACGCTGACAACAGCTAAATCGTCGCGCACTGTCTATTGGTATCGGAGTAAACGAGATCGCACTATCACCGGCCGGCCTGGTTTTAGAAGGAAAAAACACGAAAACTATTAAAATAAACAAAACCGTGGACTATTTGTGAAATGTGACGCGTCTAAGTTTTAGATATGAGTATAATGGATTTGTGATTTTAATTGCAAACGCCCAAGTTAAAAAAATAAAGACATATAACCGTTTAATGATGAATTTAAGACCAATCTTTGCAATTATTTTCTATCGAGCCGATTTCGTTAAATTAAAAATCGGCTCCGTCTAGGGTCTTCGAAATATGATGAATTTTAACAATTTTTTTTTGGATTATTAATATACCTAGTTTTTCTTAAAACACTACTTAAAAAACATGAATTAGGTGTTGTCAGCCCCTTAACATCTGCTGAGTTAACTAAATACCAACAGACGGAAGCGCTGTCTAATATGGAAATGATGATAGCAAACAACCAGTGTTGGCATCAATCCGAATTGAATCAATCCGGATTGATCAATCCGGATTGATTCAATCCGGATTAAATCAATTCTCAATCTAGATTAACCATAGTCCCTAAGATTACTTTTCAAAGGTGTCGTTTTTTGGGACTTCCTTACTGGACTTAAAAGTCGATATCTGAGGTTCCCAGAGGTTCGAAAACATGTTCCTGTAATTTTTCGAAATTGATCATGTTTCGGTACCTTTAGTAAACTCAGACACCGCTTCTGAACGCATTTGGTCAGTTTCGAGAAATGGCCTAAATAAAAATGTGGGATGTGTTCTATACAGTGTGGTAACTCCGCCGATTTTTGGGTCAGCGATGAGGGGCGCGCGGGGTGGGCGGGGAGGAAATGCCGCCGAATTTGTATGAAAATTCGGCGGTGGTAAATGGAAGTTACTTTGCCATGACGACGGTAAAAGGTGAACTCGTGTAAACAAAATTAATTTTTTTGGTTGAATATTCGTGCTACATTAAAATCTTTTTGATCAAATCACGAAATCAATAAAAATCGATATTTGAGAATTTGAGATGTTACTCATAACGAATCTAGGGTCAAAATCCTTAAAAAAGCCGCCGGCTTGAATTTCTTCAGTTTTTGTGCGATAGGGATAAAAATCGATAACTGAGGGTCCGAGAGGTTCATTATGACAAATATTAGGTGAAAATTGCGAGAAATGGCCGCCATCTTGAATTTCTTCATTTTTGATTCGATCCTAACAAAAATCGATATCTGGGGATCTAAGAGGTTCTTTATAACGAATCTGAGGTCATTATTGCGTAAAATGGCTGCCATCTTGAATTTGTTCAGTTTTCATCCTATCGTGATAAAAATTTATATCTGAGGGTCCGAGAGGTTCATTATAACAAATATGAGGTGAACATTGCGAGAAATGGCCGCCATCTTGAATTTGTTCATTGTTGATCCCATCCTAACAAAAATCGACATCTGGTGATCCAAGAGGTTCTTTATAACGAATCTGAGGTCATAATTGCGTAAAATGGCCGCCATTTTGAATTTCTTTAGTTTTGATCCTATCGTGATAAAAATTGATATCTGAGGGTCCGAGAGGTTCATTATAACAAATATGAGGTGAAAATTGCGAGAAATGGCCGCCATCTTGAATTTCTTTATTTTTGATCAGATCCTAACAAAAATCGATGTCTGGGGATCTAAGAGGATCTTTATAACGAATCTGAGGTCAAAATTGCAAGAAACGGCCGCCATTTTGAATTTCTTTAGTTTTGATCCTATCGTTATAAAAATTTATATCTGAGGGTCCGAGAGGTTCATTATAACAAATATGAGGTGAAAATTGCGAGAAATGGCCGCCATCTTGAATTTCTTTATTTTTGATCAGATCCTAACAAAAATCGATATCTGGGGATCTAAGAGGATCTTTATAACGAATCTGAGGTCAAAATTGCAAAAAACGGCCGCCATCTGTAATCTATTCAATTTTGATGTTGGGTACTTACGTATTCTCAATGTCTAATTGAGCATTGAATAACTGCTCTAAAGTGTAGACAGTTTTAATGTATTAGACATTTTTGTAAAATAAGCTAAATGCCTATGCTATGCCTTCATGTGTATTTGATTTGAACGTATATATACCTACGCTAGAAGACTGTCAGTCGCCTTTGTTAGGGGTCGGTAGCCAAAATGGCAAAAACTGCACCCTTGTAGAAACCGAAATACCGTCATAGTTCTATTCTAACAACTCTTTTAGATTTTAACATCAGGTTCATAAAAACGTGTCCCTTTACTCATGACGTAGGTGTTGATTCTTATCATCGGATATCGGGTTCTTTGTTCTAAGACGCTGCATATGTAAACGATGATGTAAAATTTCAACATGAGCGGACCAAAAATAAAGATAAGTACCTAATCATCTCGCAGTTTTTACTTAAGTTTAGTTACATAAAACTTTTCGCATCCTTAGATATCGATTTATATCACGATCGGATAAAAACTTAAGAAATTAAAGATGGCGGACATTTAACGCAATTATGACCTTAGATTCGTCATATCGAACCTCTTAGATCCCCATGATATATATCGATCTTTGTTAGGATAGGACCAAAAATTAAAAAATTCAAGATGGTGGCCATTTCTTGCAATTTTCACCTCATATTTGTTATAATGAACCTCTCGGATCCTCAGATATCAATTTTTATCACGATAGGATGAAAACTGAAGAAATTCAAGATGGCGGCCATTTTAGTAAAAAAAAAAAAAACTATCATTATTAGCACAATATTTTGGTAAGAATACGTTAGCTAAGGAAGAGCGGCATCTCCTGGCACAGGCTATATTAAAGCTTAAAAGGAGGTGCCAATCACTAATTTTAAGATGATTATTGTGAACGCAAATAAACATTTTTTCATTTTTTTCATTTCATTTTCATAAAGAACCTCTTGGATCCCTAGATATCGATTTTTGTTAGGATTAGATCAAAAATAAAGACATTCAAGATGGCGGCCATTTCTCGCAATTTTCACCTCATATTTGTTATAATGAACCTCTCGGACCCTCAGATATCAATTTTTATCACGATAGGAACAAAACTGAAGAAATTCAAAATGGCGGCCATTTTACGCAATTGTGACCTCAGATTCGTTATAAAGAACCTCTTGTATCCCCAGATGTCGACTTTTGTTAGGATCGGATCAAAAATGAAGAAATTCAAGATGGCGACCATTTCTCGCAATTTTCACCTCATATTTGTTATATTGAACCTCTTGGACCCTCAGATATCAAATTTTATCACGATAGGATGAAAACTGAAGAAATTCAAGATGGCGGCCATTTTACGCAATTATGAGCTCAGATTCGTTATAAAGAACCTCTTGGATCCCCAGATGTCGATTTTTGTTAGGATCGGATCAAAAATAAAGAAAGTCAAGATGGCGGCCATTTCTCGCAATTTTCACCTCATATTTGTTATATTGAACCTCTTGGACCCTCAGATATCAAATTTTATCACGATAGGATGAAAACTGAAGAAATTCAAGATGGCGGCCATTTTACGCAATTATGAGCTCAGATTCGTTATAAAGAACCTCTTGGATCCCCAGATGTCGATTTTTGTTAGGATCGGATCAAAAATGAAGAAATTCAAGATGGCGGCCATTTCTCGCAATTTTCACCTCATATTTGTTGTATTGAACCTCTCGGACCCTCAGATATCAATTTTTATCACGATAGGATGAAAACTGAAGAAATTCAAGATGGCAGCCTTTTTAACATAAACAGTAAATATACATATGTGTAAATCAGTTCCCACGTTTCCTTTTGTGACCCCGTGTCAAATCACCAAATTATTAAAAAAGTAGTAAATATCTTCCGCATAGTTTTTGACAACCCTGAGCCTCGAGCGCTATTACCGAGCCGGGCCGCTGACCGTGTAGGTTGTATGAAGTTAACCCACTGTATAGAATACATTAGATAGGTAAGTACATACAAAGTAATCGTCAATCTGAATTGAAGATTGAGGATTGAGGATTGACCGATCAATCCGGATTAAGGATTAGTAATCTTCAATCCGTGGATTTAGAATTAGTTTCGTCAATCTTCAATCCTCAATCCGGATTGATCGGTCAATCCTCAATCCTCAATCGTCAATCCGGATTGATTTTTTGCCAACACTGCAAACAACGACCTAATAAAAAGGAAAGAGATATTCGACAAGAAATACAGAATACATATAGGAGAAAGAGACAACTGGAAAAGGTTGAGCACCCAACGACAATCTGTTTTACAGATGGCTCTAGAAAGAGCTCGACACAGCTAGCAGGAGCCGGTATAATTATACCTAAGCTTGGGGAGAAGATATCAATACCACTGGGCAGATTTGCTAGTGTATTTCAGGCAGAAGTATGTGCGATAACGAGATGCGCACAAATCATCAAGGAGAGAAGTCAATATGCGGAAGCGGTAGTAATATACACAGATAGCCAAGCAGCGCTTAAAGCACTGAATAAGACGTCAGTTACCTCCTCGCTAGTAAAAGAGTGCAAGGAGCTGAACAGGATAGGAGTGGATAGAAAGGTCACGGTGGCCTGGGTACCAAGTCACCAGGGAGTAATAGGTAATGAGAAGGCAGATGAGCTGGCAAGGGAAGGGGCGGAGAAGGAGCATACAGGTCCAGAACCAGCTCTACCGTTATCAGAGGAAGTAACGAAAGGAGTTATAAACAAACTACTGGAAAGAGAACCGGAAAAGAAATGGAAAGAGGAAGATGGCTGCAGGCAATCCAAAATGATGATTGTAGGTATAAACCACAGGAGAGCCAGGTATCTTCTCAAACTAGGTAAGAAAAATCTAAGAATATTGACCGGTATCATAACCGGACACAATACACTTAATAGACATCTTAAGATACTAGGTATAATTAGGGACCCATCCTGTCCGCATTGCGGTAAGGAGGAAACCAGTAAGCATGTATTAGCAGAATGTGCCATGTATGCACGATATGAAGTATTTGGGAAAGACACATTAGAGGAAACCGAACTAAAGGATGTCGAATTAAATGACGTCCTTCTGTTCTGCAGGAAGACTGGAAGATTCGAGGAAGAGTGTGGGATGGGGAGGCAGCCGGATCAGTAACCTGCAGCTCAAACTTCAGGGAACCGGGCTGAATGAACACGACAAGTGCTCGACAGCCCGCCTGTGTCCGGCCGGGCGTCCCTACACTACATCTACATCTAACTAAATACCTAACATGACACTTATAGAGAGTTAGCTTCAGTTCGGGGAGCGCAATATTATTAAACATTGTGTGTTTATATTTATTTTGCAATGACGTTTTCTTAATATTTATTGCATCCGGCGTTTACTTTGCGGAATTCAATATGAACAACTAAAATAATGTTACTTTGCTATTCCGCCAAACGTGCTAGTCAATAAAACTAATGAGAAATGTACTGAAAATGACATATAACCTCTTTCTTACCACTAGCGCCCCTAGCGGCGAATTCACTCGCGGTAGACCTCATTGTCCTATACAATGATAACCAGGGAGCTCAAAAGCTGAATGAAAATCCTTGGTTTCATATTTGGACAAACATATTGATGTTAGACATAATTTTGTCAGAGAAGCTGTCGCTAACAATCTTGTAAAGATTATTTACTTGTCTACATCTGAAATGCCCGCAGGCAGACCTTTTAGACCTTGAGTAGTGTAAAGCATAATTATTTTCTTCAAAAAATGGGCATTCAGAAAATAATGTAATTTTGTTACATGTTATTTTTTTTATATTTCTATTTCAATTTTTCAATTTCAATTTATTTTATTAAGACAACAATGGCCCATAATTGTTAGTAAACAAGCTTAATCTTAAAGTAATGGTTAATAACAAATAATAATTAATAATACAGAAAAAATAATAATAATATACAAGTAGGTAGGTACTTATGGCATTCACCTAGTGGAGGTCATAATACAGGCGAAATGCCGCATAATAGGCGTATCGTATCGGCCCGCTACCGTATCCAGGATGGGGTTGGAGCTGGCCCGTACTCTGCAGAGCAACGAGGCGATTCTTTTGCGTATTATGGCGTATTAGTCGTCCGTTCGAGCCTGCATAAACATGCCCGATGCGCTGCAGAAACGGGGCAGCTTTTATATGGAGCTTAGATTATTTTGATAAGAGGAATTGTTAAATTATATCCAATCAATCTGAGTTTGAACTGTTTAGATACTTCTGGCGCTATCATTGTCTTTGGTATATCGTTAGAAGAAAAATAAATTAATCTTGCTGCAACCGCCATTCGTTTTATTATATTTTTTGCAGAAATTAATGTTCTCACTCTCCAGCCGTAAAAAATAAATACGTAAACAAGCCACTACAAAAAAAAACAAAAAAAAGGAAAGTGGCCCATGAGGGGATCGAACCCGCGACCTTCGCGTTATTAGCACGACGCTCTAACCAACTGAGCTAATGGGCCGATGTGAGAGCGCGCGAAATACGCTTATAAGTTATCTCTTCATAGATACTGCATGATGACGACACCGTAATACGTCTACGATCCCGGTTTGCCTTTTTTTTTTGTCGAAGTGGGGAATGCATTTACGCATCGTATCCCGGTTTGCCTGTCATACGCAGCCGGAATCAGATCAATCTGACATCGCATAATCTGAATGTGTGTGATCATTGATCAATAGCTAAATTGTATGTAATTCCGTGTGTTATGAAATTATAATATGAATAAGGATTATGAAATTCATACTCTGATTCCGGACGTGTGTGGCGACCCTAATATGTATAGAAACTTTGAATACTGCTCAAAACGTGTACCCAAAAAATTGGTACCGACGACTGGTGATATTTACTACGGTTTATGTAGTTGAGCTGGTTGATATTAAATGCTAAATTTTCTCATAGACAGAAAGGAAAGGTGGAAATGAATTTTTCCACTTTTCCGCACGCAGACGTTTCTGCTTAAAAATAAAAGAACTTTGGCGGTGTTGATGAACGCCTCTTCGAGGTTGGCGGCCATTTTTGCAGACGACACCATCTTTCTAGCTTTCTACAACAACTCACTAAGGGAGCCTGTATATGTATTATAGTAACATGATTGGATGACTCATCGGGGAAAGCGAATATAACTCCCACAAAAATCATGTTTTTAATGCCATAAAACAGACCAAAAATATGTTGACATAACATAGTAAAATGACAAATTTAATCAAAATAATGTTGTCATCGAAAATATATTCATTAGGCTGTACCTTGAATATTTCGGCTGGACTCATCTCCATTTCGCAAGACACGCAATGTCGATCAATTTTGTAAATTATTCAGCATACTTAATTGTATCCACTCTATATAAAAAAAAAGGATTAGATTAGGATTAGCTGATTAACTCACCTCATTATTGATATCAAATACTCCTTCCTGAATCTTCTCATAAATTTCTTTGGCGGTATTTATGAACGCCTCCTCGACGTTTGCGGCGGTTTTTGCGGATGTCTCCATGAAAACTAGACCGTGTTCGCGGGCGAACGCTTCTCCTTCTTCCTTTTTCACTTCGCGCCTTGACTCCAGATCGCTGAGTAAAAAAAACAATAGTTCATTATCTTGCTAGCCAGTTGCAAAGATTTTTATGTTTACAGTGCGACGTAATAAGGTACAGTCAAGTGTAAAAATATGGTGGTGCACATCTTACTCAAAAATATGTCCCATAGCACCTTATACCGGTTAGGGTTGCCAACTATTTTTGAATAAAATAAAGTATTTTACAAAATTTCATCAAAAAAAATAGAGTACGCCAGATGAAAATAAAGTACGGTCTAGCTAGGGGAAAGTTTAACTACGTGCAAAATTTGCTCAATTGTACTTACTACCATTTTACCTAGGATTTTTTTTTGCATACTCTAAAGCATAAAAAATACTTTATTTTCCTACCTTTCTCGCTCCCATCCATCAGTCCCATCTCTAACGTATCTAAGACTCTAGCTGTAATATTGGAGACAATGTATAGGCAGTACAAAAAAAAAACACCTATCAGAGTAAAAAAAATTTAATCCCATAAATAAAAAGTAATTACACTACACACACTTTAAAATTGTATTTTTTTGCACTTTGTGCCTTTTTAATAAGGGTTTTGTTAATTAAAAATTTGTTATATGAATCTTCACACGTTAGATCTTGAAGATTAATATAAATAAGTAACTCATTTTTTATCAGTGACAAGTTGGCCCTGTTTCTCTCTTCCCGCCACTTCAATTTCATTACAGAAAAAATTCTTTCTGTAAATGCTGAAGTGGCTGGAACAGAGAGCAGGAACCCCATTATTTTTTTACAATTTTGTAAATGTTCACTTCCTTTTAGAACTTCCTTTTTCATGAATATTTGTTTCTGAGTTATGGATGTTTTCTATGTATTTAAGTATTTATATGTATCTATATATTATATATATCGTCGTCTAGTACCCACACCACAAGCCTTATTGAGCTTACCGTGGGACTAGGTCGATTTGTGTAAGATTGTCCCACAATATTTATTTATTTATTTTAGAATTTTTACCCATTTTTGGTCCGTGGTTAAATTTATAAAATTGGGGTCGCTGCAAGTTTTGTCATATATTGTGTTAATAATGACAACTTCATTACCACAACACAAACACCCATAACCATTTGAATAATGTTAGTTCCACACACACACAGACAGAACAGAAGACAGACTGACAGACCAAGAGACCACACAAAATAAATATACAAAACAATAACCTTCACTGTTCAATCCAGTGCCAGTCGCCCACCAAATAATCAAAGCATGCATGGTAATATTGGTAATTGAAGTAGGTAGCAAATACTTACCCCCCCGAGTCCACTGGATCTTATAAAAAAAGTATGATTGCAGGTTGTGCAAAGACCTTTGTACTCATTTTGGGGATCTTTCTTTAACCAGGTATATGTTGTTTCCCACTCACTTTTGTATTTTTGTGTTCTTTGGTGATCTTTAAACACCTTTCGCTTTTTAGTAGGAGGGGTTTTGTTTTTATCATTGTCACTGTTGTGGTTGTCATTGTCAGTATCACTGGCCCGATCACCGTTGTTACACTTGTTATTACTCTCACTGTCACAATTCTCAATACCGTCATCCATTGCGGAATTTTGCGGATTTTAGAGGGCAAAACAAAACTTGCAGTCAAATCAAACTCAAATTATAACTTCAACTTCAAACTTCAAAAGCGTTGTGTTAGACGTAGAAATACCGCCAAACCTGACAGTGACACTTAATTTGAGTACTTGACTGACCGTGACAGCTGACACTGACAGTAACAGAAACCCGAACCACAACAATAAAGTTGTATTGTAACGCGGAATGGCAAAGATCGTAAGTTGGAACAATTGAGGAATGTTCATATTTATTATTTTGAGACAATAATACCAACATCAAGTACCTTAAGTAGGTACCCCGTAAAATAAAGTATTTTTGCGTACTTTATATTTCTTTAAAAGTACAAAGTACGCAGGGTCAAAATAAAGTACAATACTTTATTTTAAAGTACGGTTGGCAACCCTAGGTGTAATAAGAGCGTAGTACCATTTTTATGAGTCGATTATGTCGAACCATATTTTTGCACTTGACTGTACAAAATAAAAAGTGGCAACATCGTAATGTCGTTCCGTTTTCTTACATGTACTCGTATATTGATTTGACGCATTAGTTTAAATTGCAAATACGTCAACCAGCAATTCATTTTTTAAACCTGTTACACTAGGTATTAATTAAAACTTTATCATATACCTCATTAGATTTGAATCGAGGCCATCGGAGTTGATTAAATTTAATGTAAATCTGCTCTCTCCCTGACCACTCCCAATTATTTACTGAGTCCAATGAAAACACGAATTTTTCGTACTTAGACATATAGTTTGTTTTTCTGTGACAGTTCGCGTTTTCCACATTGTAACTGTTGTAAGGTGGTTGAAGGTGTCCCGCCGCGTGATATCATACACGAGCAGCGCTCCTGCCGCGCCGCGGTAGTATGACCTCACCTCTTGTTGCCGATGAGCATGATGACCATGTTGGAGTTTGAGTGCTGACGCGCGTCCTCCAGCCACGTGGTGAGGTGGTTGAAGGTGTCCCGCCGCGTGATGTCATACACGAGCAGCGCTCCTGCCGCGCCGCGGTAGTATGACCGGGTGATCGACCTGTAAGTTGTTACATCTATGATATATTTAAATCTACTCTCAAATGCTTAACGAGAATTTTTTGTGTTGCAAACTTTATTCACTTCATTTTATCATAATTTGGTTTATAAGCAGGTTTACTTTACTACTAACCTAAATTCCTAGTGCACAGAAATATAAGATCAATATTGTAATCCCAAAATTTTTAATCCATGCTCGAGGAATAATGGTTTGGACCTGTGAATAACATTTTTGTATACAATGAAGGGCAGTCAACACTTAAGAAATTATTGTCCATTTATCCGCATACAAGTACAAACCATATACTGAAAACAAACAAATGTTCTCTTGATTCCCCTTGGCTTGAGCAATAATTGTATTAAAATACTATTATACTGTTGCACATATTGCACTAAGTAATAAAAACTAACAATGACCAGTGTAATGACCTTAAACTAGTGGATAAACTAATTGGACTAAATTTAAAACAAGGTTAATATACCAAATAGCAACCTAATTCTCAAACAATAGGTACCTATACAATACTTTTCGTATAATAAACCAGTGCTTATTATGTATGATTACATTTTACTTTGTTATATTTGGGCTAATCTACTATTTCTTATCACTTGTTGCAATGGTCTCCCTAGGTCACTTTTTACACTACGGTTTTATGCCATTAACATTCACAAAACATGCATTTTTTTTTAAATTGGCCTTTCTATGAAGCATATTAGAAGAACATATGTAATACAATATTTCCCCTACTTTTATCTTCTGATGAGATAGAATAACAACAAAGAAGAGTTGATTAACCCATTTAAAAACTAGGTGAATATACTTCCTAATCTAAGTCATTGCACTATCAATGTAACACAACAAAGAACATTTATCTTTGTTTATGTTTTCTTAGTTATCAGTTGGTAGCCAAAACAATGGATTAGGGTGTTGATTTTGCTGCTGGAAATTATATTTAGGTGCTAAAATATAATCCATGCAATAGAATAGAATGTGTTCGATTTTATTATTAACTAAAACATGGCTTATAGTCAAAGAAATATAATGTTACTTTGCTATTCCGCCAAACGTGCTAGTCTATTAGTGCCAACCCGTTATACCTACTTGCGTATTTTTTGGATGCAATTAATGTTCCCACCTGTGTAATACTCCCGGTAATGTTCACGGGTTGGCACTAATAGACTAGCACGTTTGGCGGAATAGCAAAGTAGCATTATTTTCGTTGTTAATATGGAATTCTGCAAAGTAACGCCTGATTCAATAAATGGCTTATTGTGTATATAGTCATTGTGTATATTAAGTTAAGGTTTAGTTAATAATAATGTACAATAACTATGAAGTTAGCTAACATGGTCATTTGCAATATAACTAAAAACTAAAACGGGATAATCACTATGTATGTTTGTTTTATTGACCAAATTAAAATGGCAATAGGCTGGACATATTGCATGGTATAAAGACAATAGATGGACAATATTGGCAAAAGGAAAGTGGGAAAGCCATATAAACGACAGCTAGATGATAAAAGGAACTGCAGTGAAAGACTGGCTAAACAAAGCGGAAGACAGGAAAAATGGAAAGAGTTGGAGGAGGCATACACTCGACGAGGGGTCCAAGCTTTTTTATTTATTTTGTTTCATTTATATATTAGTTATAAACAGGATATGTGCTTTTATATTTACCTCCTTAAAAACATTCATGGCAGCTCTGAGTAATATATACTTATCACTTCAAACAAGCATTTATCCTATCATAACCTATAACTGCAGCATGCTTAGTTGCTTAAATGTAGTTTTATGTTACGGAAGACCAGTGACTACATCTTAGCCAGCATTATGCTGATGATGGTCCACTTTGTTTAGGTACCTACCTTGTATTTCTTCAGTTTTTCTTTATGTCTACTTCATAACTGTTCAGGTGCCAGATGTCAAATTTGACTTACTAAATCAACCGTTTGCCGGCATTCAGGCACTCCAAGGGATAAATGCCTTTATCTTATCTTAAACCAGTCTGTACCAAACACCCACCTGAAAGCTTCCTGTCCGGCCGTGTCCCAAATCTGCAGTTTGATCTGCTTGCCATCAATGGTAATCATCCGGGCTCCAAACTCAACACCAATGGTGAGATCGTGCACCGGCTGGAATCTCTTGTCCGTGAACTGTAGTAGCAGGCATGATTTGCCCACACCTGAACATTTGTAAACAATTGTAGCATCATTATATTATAACATATTACTAACTCTACTTAAATTACAGAATGTGAATTTAAATCACAGCTCCTAAATTAGACAACACAATTTTTTAATCACATTTTTGAAAAAGAAAACACATAAAATGGTTAAAAATGTAATCATCAGATCTATTCTGTGCTAAAACCTAGATTCATTATGGAATTCTCATAATACAGGAAACATTAGTCATATGTATAAATAAATGAATATAGATTGTCACAAGTGAAGTATGACTAAGAACATAGTAATCTTGTTACTAAGTCAAGCCTCAAAAATAGCTATTCTGTTGTTTTCTGGAAAAGACAACGAGCCTGTATAGTAATTATTAACAGTAGATTTTCTTGGGTTACTGCAATCAATGCTTAATGTTTAAAGTTCTTTCAATTACTTGAAAAGTTGAAATTTATCAATGTAGTTAACACATCTATCCATCTATTAAGCCCTATCTAATATAATATCACTATTCATAGTTAGATTTTCAAGAACTGGTTTTCTCTCTCTCTCTCTCATTTCTATATATATCTCTTTCTATCTCTGGTTTTCTATAAAAGCATAAATAGCAAGTTGTAGGACACTTATTTGCCGGATGTCAGAAAATTTATTTATGCAACTAAAATAACGTTACTTTGACGACCGGTTGGCGTAGTTGGTAGTGACCCTGCCTGCTAAGCCGATGGTTCTGGGTTCGAATCCCGGTAAGGGCATTTATTTGTGTGATGAACACAGATATTTGTTCCTGAGTCATGGATGTTTTCTATGTATTTATGTATTTGTATATTACTTATATATATCGTTGTCTGAGTACCCGTAACACAAGCCTTCTTGAGCTTACTGCGGGACTTAGTCAATTTGTGTAAGAATGTCCTATAATATTTATTTATTTATTATATTCCGCCAAACATGCTAGTCAATTAGTGCCAACATGCACTGCGTGGAATAGCAAAGTAACATTATTTTCGTTGTTAATATGGAATTCCGCAAAGTAACGCCTGATTCAATAAATAAATTAATTATGCAGTCAGTGACAATGCCAACTGACTTATGGTTCATTTATACTAATATGGTTTTAATGTTATTGTTTATTAATTAATTATAGCTACCAAGCCTATAATACAATTATAGTGCAACTGATCCCTGTAGTCACAATTCAATTTAAATCAACATGTGTGACTATAAATTTGTCGTGTTTATCATTTGTTGCATGATAATGACTCATTGACTTTCTAGTGTAGTCAATGTAATGTGTACAACTCAAAATGTAAACATAATGTATATTCAGGGTCTTAAACATTTCCAGACGCTTATTTACGTTACATAATTAATCTGTCATTTCTAAAACTAAACAACAAAAAACAAACAAAGGAAGTCCTTGACTCGAAAACTTTTCTAGTTTTAACTGATTTACTACCAGCAAGTCTGCACTATGATAATTAGCATATCTTAGATTCGGTGTACAGAATCTAAGATATGCGCTGAATAATAAGTGTTCTGAAACGAGCGTGGGCGGAAAACAAGGGGCACTATAAGATAACAATCATCCACGCACCCAATAATCCGTCAACAAAATACACAACAAGTTAGGTGAAGTCATACTAGCTTCTATCGCACATTGTGTGTGATAGATGTATTTACATCCTAGATAACACAGCACGAAAACAAAAAAATTGAGTAGATATAATATCAGGAAATAAAATCAATACCTGTGTCGCCAATGATGATGTATTTGAACAAGTAAGCGTATGCCATTTCGAACTTTTATCCTTCAGATCTTAGTAAATATCGAATAAGAACAAAGACTGACAATGTTTTAAAGCGCAATTGTTATTTATTGAGACGCAATTTTAAGATATTTCACAGCTGGTCGAAGTAACTTGTCATTGTGGAAAAACTGAAAACTGACTGACTGAATGAGACAAAGAATGAAAGAGTGAATGAATGTTTAGGCGTTTTTTCACTTGAAACCTGAAGCTTGTGGCTCGGTCGCGAGAGATAATGGCCCAAATACATAAAATCGAATAAACTGACGTTGATTCGATTCGATTAATCATTCAGTCAATTCGATGCTAAAGCAAAAACAACACTATATTGAATGCGATCGAGTCTGTTGAATTGAATTAAATGTCAATTTGGTTTTTGGTTGAGTTTTTGTTATTAATCAGAAATCGGAATTGTATTTCTTCTCCCGCTTGAATCATGTTACTTCCATTCTGTGTCGTGATAAATAAATAATAATTTGTGTTTTGTGTAAAAAAAATTAGTACGTGTGTAATATCTACTCAACTTACTTTTGGTAACCTTAAAGTTAATTAATGTTTACAATGCCGACGGATTTCGTGATATCGTAGCCATGGATTCTATCGAAGACGGTGGATGTGCCAGAAAAACCTATAAACTAAATAGTGACGATGATAAAAGTAGGAATTATAAGGGAGCGTCAAAACAGCGAGTCTTGAACGAGAACAGTGAAAATGTGCGTCCTTCGTCGGAATCCATTGACACCAACTGCGTACCATCCGGTGATGGCCATTCTAGGCGTTCGAACTGTTCGAGCAGCGGCGAGCCGGGACCGTCAGGGAGACTCGCCGCCAGCAATGAGGAGTGTTGTAACAAGAACATACCAAGTAACCAGGGTGGAGGTGCCAGAGTGAATAGTAGTTACCTTGAGGTCGCAGATAGTAGCAAAGCTGACGGCAGTGTGCGAGATAACGGCATTTCGAGCACCCATGAGCTGCAAACCTGCCAGAGACACAAGGTGTGCCAAGAAAAAGGAGGAAACACATTCAATTTAAACTTCCCCTCAACAAGTGCCACAAGCAGGGTTTGTGATAATCTATTTGACAATGCAGGACTGAGAGAAAATAGAAAAAGACCTTCAAGTTTGAAGTTAAATAGGCCTAACTTAGATGCAGATGACAGTTCAAGTGATACTGGTAATGATGACTACTCTTTAGGCTCGGAAGATGGCTGCATCTATACTTACAGGGGAGGAGAGCACTTGGCAGACCTGCCTAGCTCTTTCTTCAGCCTTGACATGGGTCTTCCTTTAGACAGGCACTTACCCATACCTCCCTTGTACCAACAGCAACCTGCAGGAGCGAATGCTAGGGAGCAGGGCTCTAGAGCTTCAAGCCCTGACATGGACTTCTTAGAAATGGATTTTGACCCTGGGCCGTCCTGTGAAGTGGACACGGGTGATGAGTCCACACCCCATGCAGATTTAGATGTAGCTCTGAACATGCCTGAGGAGAATGAGCCTGTCTTGCGGGAGCCTACACCAGAATTTGTTCCAATAAGGAACCCAGAGCCTAATAGACCAGTTAGTTCAACATCACATTGCCCGGAGCCAACTAGCCACCATTACAGTATGCCATCTACTAGCCGAAGCATTCCTGTAGCACACAGTATTGCAAGAGAGGATTCTAGTAACTACACCTTTGGCCCTTACATTACACATGTTAATTTTAAAGGAGAACAGCTCAAAGTTCGCAGGACAATGGCGCGGGGTCCCTGCATTTTGCCAGTCAGCTTGCATCTTACTAATGGAGACCTGATTACACCAAGAGAAGTGTTACATCGTAAGTCACTACATAGTATAAAACAAAGTCGCTTTCTCTGTCCCTATATCCCTATGTATGCTTAAATCTTTAACACTATGCAACGGATTTTGATGCGGTTTTTTTTAATAGTTAGAGTGATTCAAGAGGGTGGTTTATATGTTTAATAATAACCTGTGCCAAGCCGGGGCGGGTCGCTAGTGTATAAATGAAAAAAGAGTTCAGGGTCTCAAATCCTCCTTCACATTTTCTAGTATTTGAAACTGTCCAGAGTGGAGAGTAGTTGGGCTGTGAAGGTTGTTTCACAATCCCATCATCTGAGTGTACCAAGCCTTCACTGCATGTATGTATGCATGAGAACTTTGATCCTGACTCTTATGCTTGAGTTGCAAATGCTATCTTGTAATTATAGAAGTCTAATTATATAATACTCTGCTCTACTTTGTATTTTTTACAATATTTTTGTGGTACATGTTGTGTTATGGCAGCATGTAAAGACTCAAATATTGATAAGGCTATAGACTGATAACATTTTATTTGTTACTGCCCTGCTGTGGTGCAGTGACTAATTGACTATTCATTATTATGTAGTTAACTAATGACCTCATTAATCATGTGTACTTTGACAAAACCAACATTACTTCTATTAATTAATATCATAATAAAGTATATAACCTTATGTTACCCAATTACTGGTACTGCAAAGTATTCATAGAAAATATTCAACTTTGAAATCAAATTTTGAGATAAGTAAGTGCAAATCAATTTTAAAACTAATAATAAAAAGGCAAGGGAATAAATTACCACAATTGTGATGACATAGGATTATTTACTGCTACATTGTTATTATCCAAATACTAAAATAAGTGACAAGAGACAAAGACATCAAAAACATTGAGCTTAACTTCAGGAAAGCTAGTTACATGTTGTGCATTGCCATTTTTTTCTGGTTTACTTCTTTAAGAACATCATAGGTCTTGCAGTTTTTTTATTATTATTCTATATGTATAATGTACAAGTATTGTACCTACATATTATCATCAATCTATTTACTAGGACCCATTTATCGGGAGCCCTATCTGCAGTGCAAGTTACAGGGCGGGGAAGGCGCTAGTCCGTAAAGCCCGTCTTGTGTCTGCCGTAGGTGGTCGCTCCTGATGACGATCTACGTAAATAGATAGAAACTTTGATTAGGTTTGAAATATTATTTAAAATATTTGAGTAAAAGTTATTACCCATTATTTATAGATGACGACAAACACGAAGAAGAGGAGGCACCTCTAGCATATCAGATCAATCAAGGCGAAGGTTCCGTCGATCCCGTCAACGTCTCCACTGCTCTCTTCCATATGACTATGGCCAAGAAGCTAATGCTTGAGAAGAATCGGTCGGATGAAGAAACTGAAGGAAATGCGACGGTAATTATTAACTAGTAACTCGCCCCAAACGTGAACTTGCGACCCCTATATCTCAGCAACCTCTTGATCCATTTGGCAAGGTCATATTCAAACTTAAAAAAATATATTTATCTTATTCTACTATCTGCCTAATGTAGGGCTGCTATCTCGGACATTGCCGAAACCGGGCATAAAGTTAAAAACCCCGGACGTTTAAATCGCGTTCCTGGATGCTAAACAATTGTAAATTTTGAAATATATTATTTTGCTAGGGATTGACTTGAACCCAAAAATGTCCAGGTTTACCTCTGATAGTTTTAAAAATCCAGGCACGCTCCAAACGAGGACAAATACGGGGAAACCCGGACGGGTGGCAGCCCTAGCGTAATGTCCAGTCAAAGATAGTAGAGATATCGTCGAAAACATACACATTTATTTATGTATGTACTACAAACGCCGGATTGTGCCAGTAGCCTCGGAGAGCTCGCTCTCTCGTACAGTTTCAATCATGTTATTGGTTAATCTACGGCAATAGTAACATGAGTCACAATTTTATTGCATGTTGCATTCATGATGCAAATTCAAGGCATAATCTATCTTTAAATAAGTGTTACTTTCCCTAGATATATTAATATAATTAGTATAATTACACATTTGCATCTATAAATCAAATAAAGACGCAATGAAATCGTGACTCATGTTACTTGTGCGTGGATTGAACCTTATTCCGGAATCCTTATAATTAACTAACAAGGTCTCAACAGGTCATAGAGACATTCATTCCAGAATGATCTAGTTGAGTAGTCGCTGTCAAATTGTTGGAGCCACTTTCCTGCAAAATTATAGACCTTGGCTTTTTTTTACTACGTTGGTGGCAAACAAGCATACGGCCGCCAGATGGAAAGCGGTCTCCGTAGCCTATGGACGCCTGCAACTCCAGGGTTGACGCATGAGCGTTGCCGACCTATTAACTTAACTTTATTTTTGAAGACTATAGTCAAACTATAGCCCTTCGGGGAAACCTCGGCATAGCTCAGTCCACAGCCGCCCCGTCCGCGGGAGGAAATTCCTCTGAAACCGCACAGTGTGCGACGTTTTAGGCTCGGTGGTAAAAAGCTCAAAAATATAATACAAAAAAAAAACAATTATGTAGTTTCTGAGACCTTGAAACATACTATAAATACAAAATATAGTAAGAGCGAAGAGTAAGTAGTGAAACTGTTTGGATTACTTATATCTGTGAGGCATTGTAAACGCCACACAGTGTGGTATTTTACTGATCTGGGCGGCCAATATTATTCTTGGTGTTATATTGGTAGTTACAGTAATATTAAGCTAATCATTAATTTTTTATCTATACGGTAAGAAAATTATGGTGAAATTATAAAAAAAAGGATTTTTCAATATTAGCTCAAAGTAGTTATAATAATATACGTACAAAGTGTATACAAAAGTAACAAAAATCAGTCAGAAATCGTGTCACTTTGATCAGACGAAGACGGCTCTGTCGATATTTCATCAGACACCATTTCATCTGTATGAGGCTCCATGGGAAGCAGCATCTCGAGGGTTTCTGTTGCGAATGGCTTTGTCTTTTTACGCGGTGTTAGTCTCATACCTGTTATTAGAGGATCCGAAGTCATGAGTAATCTGTGAAGTAAATTTAGTACAAGTAGGATTTCCGGACGCCCCGGTCGCTCAATAACTTTTGGTAACGTAAACTAGCAGGTACCTATAGCCAAGCGACATTTTTTTAAAGAAATCATCTATTTTTGTATGCTGCAGCCCATCTAGATCTCATTTCAAACTTAAACCGACTAAAATTATGTTTAATTTCCTTTATTTGTTCATCATTAAAGTTTTCCCTACCAAGCAAATCGTTTTCGATAAAGACAAGTTTTCTTTTTAAATTTGGCAATTTTGTTTGCAGCATCAACTAGAATACCTGACATCTTGTTATTAATTTAATATTAGATGGCCCTAGATACAATAAAATATTAAAATTACAAAAAAATAACAAATTCATAAAATTATACATTTTGACCATATAACGTTTAGATGCCTAATTTTCCATTTCCGGAGTGTTTCCGTGGAAAATCTAAGCTAAATCGTAAACTAGAATAAATGAGGTATATGCTACATGTCCTATTTCTGCCGGGACACCTCGGGAACTACAACTAAATGTTTCCGATAAGTCAAAATACAAGCAAAACGAGAACGTTAAAAGGATGTACTTTTGAATGTCTACCATATCGTCATAACATAATCAATCCATTAAAAAAACATATACAAACGAAACATTCTTACCTGCCATCATAACATTTAAGGTAACTTATTATATATTCTACCGCAAAAACATACAAATTCACTATTAAAAGTCACCAATTCGATATGTGTCGCTCGAGAAAATAAGTGCACATCAAATACTTAATGTTGCAACCAGCTATACGAGCATAGTTTAGCGATAAGGTCAAATACATTGACAGATTATAGTGCGTCAATAAGTAGACTTTCTGAACCTACCTCATTATTGTACATACCCACAATCAGTTTTTAAAATTTGACTTTTGGCCGCCGATGTTGTTGAGACTTTTGTAGTCGTCAGTCATGTTTGCAGTGGTGCACATGGACGGATTTAACGCCATTATACCCAAACGGATCGCCTTGGTGGCACGTAAACTTGGACTATACCTTGGCTTCGTCGTATCAGTGCGTCTACGTAACTATAAGGAAATATAGGGAGCTCGAAAAAACAAATATAGATGGTAAATATCTCGTTTTCAATAGTAATTATAATGTAAATGACCATGTTAGCTTAAAATCGTATATATTCTAAATCTAACAAAAACGCACATGTTTTTGTATTCGCGCAAATAAATGTTTGTTTATGTTTTTTTATTTACCATAAAGTAACATGTACATTACATAAATAAGTACGATTGGTTATAAAATATAGTTGAAATTGTTTCCTAAATATCCTAAAAAGCTACAATAACTTTAGTTTGAAAATGTGCAATAGGAAATACCAGCTGGTGGCGCCCGCTCCAGGATTCAAAAAGTTTCATTTTGAACAAGAGTTTCATTTTCTAAGGCAAACTCAAAATAGGCTTCTTTAAAAAAAGGGTCTTGACAGACTGACGCACGGACGGACATCAAAGTGATTCTATAAGGGTTCCGTTTTTTCCTTTTGAGGTACGGAACCCTAACTACCTGCCAATAAGTATTTCTCTAAAAAGTTAAATCAAAACTTGATTTTAAGCTAACATTGTCATTTACATAATAATAATGACTATTTAAAGTATTTACAATGTACATATATGTGTAGTTACACCGTGAATAAGGCGCTTGGCAGTGCCGAAATATCGGTAGCTTGCCAAAACAAATACACATGGTAAATATATCGTTTTAGTGGATTACGTACCGAGGCCTGTAAAGAAAGAAATTTCTCAGATCTCGTGTAATGAGAAATGTCTCAGAAGTCGTCCGAAGCGAATCTGAGGTCAAAAATCATGTGATCTGAGGCTTTCTTATTTACTGGCTAAGGTCTCTGTACAGTGTATAGGTACTACTTTGTTCGACCCAGTCGCGAAGCCGCAAATTTGTTTAGCGTAGCGGTATGCAATTGGTCGCCAGGAAATAGTAATTATAATGAAGACTTGATTTTTACAGTCAGGGGAAGGCCCTTCGAGTTTGGGAGTGGTTGAACCGCCGACCAGTATGGTGTGGTCGGAGCGGGAAGCGTGCGAACGCCAAGTCACACAGATAGGTGTCAGCGCATGTGGCGCCACCGCCGTTGTCAATGTTTTCGTAAGTACATACATCGTAATAGAAGGTCTATGGAAAACTCCGCGCAAACTCAAATCGACCATCTTGTGTCGGTACAGTCAAGTGCAAAAATATGGTTCGACATAATAGACTCATAAATATGGTACTACGCTCTTATTACACCGGCATAAGGTGCTATGGACATATTTTTGAGTAAGATGTGCACCAGGGATGTTGCGGATGCTGATTTTTTGACATCCGCGGATGCGGATGCGGATATTAAACGGCTCACATCCGCGGATGCGGATGCGGATGTTATGTTGGTACATTAAAAAAACCTCAAATACTAAAATTTTGTATTAATTATTGAAAAAAGGACAGTTTAATATTTAAACATAAATATAGGCGAGTTATACTAAATAAACAATAACTTTGCTGCCTTTTCCGGGTTAAGACGATTTCTCAGCGGGTCATAAATAACGCCCGCAGCACTGAACAATTGCTCACTAGGAACGCGGCTGGCAGAGGTGACAAAATACCTTCGTGCTATACCAGACAACAACTTAAACTCTAGGATATTATCTTTCCACCAGATAAGAGGATTGTCCACAACATTTGTTCGTTTTTTGCTGCGATAAGACGCTAACTCCTTTTTTAGATCTGCTGAAGTTGAAGATTTTTTATCAATTTCACCGCTGAACAAATGAAATTCATCTGGGTGCATAGATTTGAGGTGGTTTTTCAACGAAGTTGTTGTACGCCCTTTGCGAGAATATGTTTTATGACATATTTTACATTGAGCCTTTTCTTGATCACGATCGTCAACTTTAAAATAAGTCCAAATTGCATTTTGCGCCGGCGGCGCCATTGTCTATAACCACCGAACGAAACACTCAACACAACGAATCAAATCACTCTTCACAATGTTTATTTACTTATTAACTTCTCATTATATGACACCCTTCGTCCTACAATAGCATGTCAACACTAAAATCAAAATAAACAAACTCGTCATTTTTTGTCGCTATCCTTCAAGGACGCAAGAGCACTATCGACGAATCACGAAAAAGTAACAATATTCCTATTGGGTAATGGTGAAATTGCCTACTTTAACTAGCACGTGCGCCATTACCGAGACGTTCCTGCATCGACTTGTTCCACATCTGCATCCGCATCAGCTCCGCATCGACTTGATGCGGAGGCGGATGCGGATGCGGATTTTGAAAATGATGCGGAAGATCCGCGGTTGCGGATGCGGATGCGAATATTCGCAACATCCCTGATGTGCACCACCATATTTTTACACTTGACTGTACCGACATACGGGATTTTTTGTGTGGGAACACATCCCGCGCCTGCCGGTATACGCCGCCGCCAGTATTATATAATATTTCTTATCGTAGATAACCTTAGCGTTGTGCGGGAGTGAGAGGAGCGAGCGTCAATTGTTTTTTGCGTAGTGATCAAAACGGTTTGTATTCGCTTTTCCTATAAAAGATAAATATCTGTGGAAGTAGCAAAAACAAATGACGATGTCTATTTCACGATAATGACGAATTGTCAGTCGTCTTTGTCGCTGGGTAACTATTGCTGTTGGCAATTTCATAGCAGCTAGTGTACATTTTCATTGCCATTTAAGTAGCAAAACATTTGCCGTTAATACATTTTTATAGCTGCAAGTTATTTTATAGCTGGATGGTGTCACTATACTAATGGTTTTTTTTACAGATCGCATTAGGCGTTCCAGTCAACATTGAAAAAATAAATACAGCTGTTGGAACTAGGCAGAGAGCGAACAATGCTCCAATACCAAGGTAACGAACAAAGCTGGCCATATTGCGTTACTCTATAAGAATGGCGTCTTTATCTATTATAGTAATTATTTTAACTATAAAACTCCCGTGAGACTCGAACATATTAAATAATATTTAAAACGGGTCACTCACGTAATTTAGCCGATTTTCGCTCGACATGTTTCGTTCTTTATGAATAACGTCATCAGGAGCGATTACCCGCGACAGGGGCAAGTCGTACACTGCGGGCTAATGCCCTATCTGCCCTGCTACTTGCAGCTGGCGGTGGTAGTGTCGCGGGTGGTCGCTCCTGATGACGTTCTTCGTAAAGAACGAAACATGTCGAGCGAAAATCGGTCCATTTTGTGATGCACACACAACTTACTTTTTTAAATTGTTTTGTCTTTATGTCTGTTTATTGTGATCGTCACAAATAAATTTACAGGGTGTCCACTTTCTGGAAAGTCAGGGAAAGTCAGGGAAAAGTCAGGGAAGCTAACAGAGGTCATGGAAAGTCAGGGAAATAATTAGGAGGTCAGGGAAAAATACTGCCCTGAGATAAAAATACCAAGAAGTTTTTAAAAATATTTAAAAAATCTGGTCAAGTGCATGTCGAGTAGCAATCATGCTCTAAAGCGAAATAATAAAAGTTATTTTTCTAAATCGGCATAATGAATATAAAAACAGCGACAGATCAGATCTCAACGATCTGAGGTGGCCATTAGAAACTGTTTTCAAGATTTTTTCACAAGGATTTTGTGACATTAGTCAAATAATTTTGGAATAATAATTTATAGCAGAACGAAATTTATAATTCAAGAGACTGACAAGTGCGTGTTCCGTGTCGGACTGTAAAGGGCTCGAAACGAAGGGTCATGGTGTTAATATACGCGGTTAATCCGATCTAAAGTATTTAATTTTCGTTTTACATAAATGAAAATTATACTGTATATTCTTGATTTTTTCACATAGTTTTTAAACTTCCAGAGCCAATATTTCTAGAAATATTTACCTAATTGAAATGAGGCTTAATTTAAGGTTTTATCAAATGACGTAGGTACCACACTGATTGATTTATCTAAAAAAAAGTATTTACATAGATATATATTTAGTTTAGATAGATATATAGATAGAAAAACTCTTTATTGCATACCTCTAAATACAAGGAACTCATTATTTATAAAATTTTATGAACGACAAGATGCTTCCTACAATAATGAGGCAGGTGATATATAACACTCTAATGAAGGCAAGCAAAATAAATCCGTGAAATTGATAACCTCTAAATCTAAATCTTTGTTACCCGCCTATCACGACTCGTTTTCTCAGGAAGAGGCATCAAGTTGAAAATGTTGAATTTTTTTAAAAGTCAACTGTACAACTTGTACGAATATGTATATTGGTCACGCCAACAAAGTGATAAAATAAAAAGGGGTTATAATTTTTTTAGGGTACCTCCCGTACACGTAAATTGGGGGATGATTCTTTTTTCGTTTCAACCCTAGAGTGTGACATACGTATCATTGAATAGGTATTTGAAAAATAATGAGGGTTTTATAAAAACAGTTTTTGATACAGTTAATATTTTCGGAAATAATCGCTCCAGAAGCTTAAAAAAATGTGCCCCCCCGCCCCTCTAACTTTTTAACTATGAGTTAAAAAAAAGTTACAAAAGTAGAACTTAACAAGAACTTTATTGGAAAATTATTTTCAACTTGATTGGTTCAACGGTTTTTGAAAAATTGTACAAAATAATTTCTGAATTACGTTTGTAATTTAACCGTATATGGAAACATTTTTTTTATCTTGAAGTCATATTTATCATCCCGCACGTATCTTCCTTCTACAAAAAAGGATTAATTCAAATCTAGTCACGCGATCAAAATGTACCCCCGAAAATCGAACATACATAACCCGCCTAGTTTGTATAAATTAGTAACCCAATTTTCCGTCAGATGGCGCTGTACCGTGGTCTACTCGTACTTCGCGCTTTTAAGATTTTTCCTGAGTTGATGGGGTCGGGACGGGTGTGATCTATAGTATCATCCGTTTGTTAGGTTGGTCTCTCGTTTCGTAGTCTAACTGTCGTTCATTGATATTATTAAATATAGACGTGTTCTGTGGAATTGGAATTGTGGGAAATAGTGTAAAAAGTTAGTTCATTTGTGACTAAGTATAATTTTAACTTCTATGGGGAACAATTTATTGATAGTTGAAGTTCTGTTAAAGGTTTAGATTTATGAGAAATTGGGTTTAATTAAATTGCATGGCGGGTTTTGCATTTATTGTGACGGATGGGAAACTACGAAACCCTACACTGAGCGTGGCCCGACACGCTTTTGGTCGTTTTTTTAAGTAACATACTATATTCATGTGAAAATTTGAATTTCTAGACCCAATAGGTACTTGTAAAATTGTTATTGTAGAGAGAAAATTTGGTCAGGGAAATTTTAAGAAATGGTCATGGAAAGTCAGGGAAAAGTCAGGGAATTTTTTGGTGGTTATCAGTGGACACCCTGATTTATTTCTTTCTTTCTTTCTTTCTAAAGAACGAAACATGTCGAGCGAAAATCTGCTAAATTACGTGAGTGACCCGTTTTAAATACGAGTATTATTTAATAGTAATTATTTGTTACAAAACTGTGCAAAAGCACCTCTTTAAAACAAATAGTTATTGAATGAATGAATGAATGAAAAATTTATTACTGTTATTAGATAAAGTTTATAGCATTTTGTGTAAAGCGTATTTTAGTATGACACTTCTAAATTAGTGGCTCTATGAGCTGTAGACCACGCGATGTCTTACGGGGCTGACAATAGATAGCCTAGTCAGCGCACACTGTCTAATTGTATCGGAGTAAATGAGATCGCACTAACACTAAAATAAACAAATTATAGACTTTGTGAAATGTAACTCGTTGGCGGTTTTAATTTGAGTATAAATATAAATAAATTGTCATTGTAATTGCAGACACTTATGTCAATAAAATAAAACATACAAACGCTAAATGATGAATTTAGGGACCAATCTTTGCATTTATTTTCTACCAAACCGATTTCGTTAAAGTAAAAATCGGCTCCGTCTATTGATCTTTGAAATATAAATGAGTATTGACATATTCTCTTGCAGGATTAATCAATATGTAGTTTATCTTAAAGAGGAAAACAGGTAGACCATAAAAATATTTTTGTGTATTCGGCTGAAAACGGAGAGTTAAAATACGACTAATAACAAGTTTGTTTTCAGGTACCTGTTATCGCGTTCCGTGGCCGGCTGCACAGCGGCAGACCTCGTGAACGGCATCCAGAAGGCTTCCGAAGGCCTGGTGGCCGCCCGGTTCTTCCCGATGTATCCCGAGCGAGCGGTGTCCCTGTCCCATTGGTTGGCGGATTGGATATCAATAGGTCTGTGACTCAAAAACTCAAGTTAATACATATCTTTTTTTTTCAATTTAGGCATTACAATGCACTTGTGAACGTCAAAAGCAGACATCGTGTACATCCAGGCTTTAGAAGGCCTGGTGGCTGCCCGATTCTTCCCCATGTAACCGGAACGAGTGGTGTTCCTGTCCATTTGAGTGGCAGTTTGGATATCAATTAGTCAGTAATGAGTTCCAATATGGCAGACCACGTTAGTGGCATACAGAAGGCTTCCGAAGGCCTGGTGGCCTTGTCCGGTTCTTCCCCATGTATCAAGAATAAGTGGTGTCCCTGTCCATTGGTTAGCGGATTCGATATCAATAGAGCTTAATCGTGTAAAACTTTGAAAACGAACCTCCAACGTTTCAAAGGTGACATTGACCCAGTGGTCCCGTGTTGGTGGGATGTAGTGTGTCGACAGTCACATCCCTAGTGCGCAAAATATTCAAGTTGATAATCAAGACCAAGTGCCGGTAGTTCGTAAAACCCGCATGGCTAGAAGATGTTGATGCAATGTCAATCTCAGCTACAGATGTGCAAGTTGCGGAAAGTTTCCAAAAAGTTGGAGAAATTCTAGGAAATTTCTTGAAAATTACACAGAAAATTAAGAAATTTCCATTTTACGTTTCGGAAAGTTTCAATCCCCATACAAAAATGTGAGAAGTTTCTGAAACTTTCCTATGCGAAATATTTCGCAATATTGGAAAGTTTCCGTCGGCACATCAGTAACCTGAGCCAGTCTTTCTGCGGGACCACGGGGACAATGTCGCCCTTGAAACGTCGGAGGTTCGTTTTCAAAGTTTTACACGATTAAGCCCCGTTTTAGTAAATTTAGTATAATGTGTGAAAATCGTGAAAGTTTAAATAAGTGGATATCAATAGGTCTATATTGATATTGTGTTGTGTCGCACCATATTAAGACTTTGTAAACGGTATCCAGAAGGCCCGGTGGCTGCCCGGTTCTTCCCTATGTATCAAGTCCAAAGCGCCCGGAGCGGGCAGTGTCTCTCGCCGACTATATACATTCGGGCAATCCGTCAGATCTGCATAGCGGGTATGTCCGCCGTTCATCCGCCGGACAAATCTACCATACATTGATTTGCAGACCCCGCGGATACGCCAGAACGCCTGTTATGTTGAAGGGCCTAGTGGTTAGGGCGTCTGCCGCGAATGCAGGAGGTCGCTAGTATGATCCCAGCCCTGGGCACTTCATCTGTAGTTAATATATAGTCCAACCATTATTGAATACCCTTTCTCCCACAGGCGCCGTCCCAATCCTAACAATGAACCTGCAAGTAGGCTGCGACGGCGAGATCCCAGACGCGTGGCACCATCAGATGGTGTTCGGCGTGTCGCCTCGCGGCGTGTACCTGAGCAACCCCGTGCAGTGCGCCCGCGAGCGCGCGCTGTGGCCCAAGCTGACGTCGCCGTCCGTGCTGCTGGTCCGCGCCGGCGACGTGCTGGCGCGGTTCACTCCGGACACGGACCTCACGCCGCTGATGGCTGTGCCGGATAGGAGGTTCAATACCTTTAACGTGTTAGGTGAGTTGTAACATTGTTACGATTGCGAAGGGGACAAGTCTCTGCTGCGAAGGCGAGATCGCAGACGCGTGGTACCATCAATAACAGTATACAAGGTGTCTCTTTAGACCAGTAATTCTTGTACGAAATTTGTTCGCCGGCGGTCGGTCGGCGGGGTAGAGGGGCGGGGATCAGCTTTTGGTATAATGCGGTGTAATGAAAGATTAACAAGATTAGGGATCACTATTGTTGTCACATTTAGTATTGATTTACATTTACTTACACCAGGGACTCGTTTCTCGAAAACTGGTAAAATAAACGGAAGTCTCCTCCTAACTTCTCTTATTAGAAAGGGACTTCCGCTTGTGTTACAAGCTTTCGAGAAATATAGTCAAACCACGTTATCTCTTCCAAACAAATGAACTTTCAAACTTTAAACTATAATTTTAAACGTCAAACTTCTATGAAACTTTGCATAGACGGACTCTAGGCCTCAGATATTGAGTGACAACTGTTATTGCCGCTTGTCAGCTTTATTATTATTCTCATAGTTCAGTCAATCAATATTTGCTTATTTTGGCATCAATTGAGTCGCAGACTCTTTACATTCATTCTCATGTAAAAAGGAATGGTACTTTAATATATAGAAAAGCTAAACTTGACTACTTAACCTACAATCCCTTATTTGGCTTCTGTACCTCCCAATGTATTTTCAGGTCAAGTAGTAAACGTGATACGCGAATGGCGCGCGGCCGGCTGGTCCGCGCACGGGACTCGAACCCGGTACATCCGGCTGCCCGCCGCCTACCAGGCCGGCGTCACCGTGGCCGCACTCACCGGCACTCAAGCACACAAACGACTCACCACAGCCGCACAACTGCCTATACTAGCCCCGCATGTCGAAAAGTTTGGAGTCGGATAGTCGTCTTCAACGCCAGATGGCGAAGGAATATGCCGTGCCTCGGACGCCACCCGATCGCGATTATTTAAGCTAAATTTAAGTTTACGGAGTCCCGCGTAAGTCCCTATTGCTTTGGCGAAGCTGTCGGCTGTAGACGGTCAACACGTTAATGGCGTTAATGCACTGATAAACACTGTATATTGCGCTTGTGAGTTCAGCCATGTGCCGTGACTTTGAAGTATAACAACTATACCGGGTGTGGCCCATAATAGGAGCAAACCCTAACTGAACAACTTTTGCTCGGTTACTTATAAAAATAACGTGTGTTTTGATTTTTATTACACTTAAGTTTGTTACAAGTGCAATTTACTACGAGTTTTGTAATTTTTGTACTATGACAAGAGCGTCAATTAGGCTGATGTTAACGAATGTGTTATCGCTTTCAAAATTGCTTGGGCAGTTTATGAATGAATTCACTCATAAATAGCCTATGCACTTTTGAAAGCGTGTGTATATTGAAAATACTATTTAGTTTGTATGAAAAAGTGTACACACAATTTTATAAAGTTACTAGGTTTGAGGGGTACATGGTACTATCGCGTTCAATTGCATGGGCAGTTTATGAATTAATTAATTCATAAAATGCCCATGCACTTCTGAACGCATGTGTACATCCTACTATTTAATTTACGCCTTGCGGACAGTTTGCTTATTTTTATTTGCTCCTATTATGGGACACACCCGGTTTATACTCTTTACCTGATTACGAGACTGGATTTTATTAGTCTATGTATAATGGTTTGTCTCATGTGTTACAGCTTAGCGTCAAAGCTACTAACCCGATTTACAATTATGAGATTTTTATAACTTTAAAATCGCTAATGAAAAATACCTTAGCTGGGTAAAAAAAATATGTTTTGCTTGTTCATGGCAACATTTATGTTTTCAAAGTGTGCATAGTGGATTTTTCAAGCGCGAGGGTGATGCAAAGTTGTTCACATAACTTGAATAAATAGCGAATAACTGATAGCGAGTATTGGATACATTATTTTTGTGTTTATGAGAAAAACTAAATTTTACAAATAGCGAACACTAACTTGTATTTTTAATTACGCGGGACTTGATGAAAAAGTGGTATTTACGACAATAATGCCACGCCAAACAATTGAATGGCATTTAACATTAATTGTTAAATGCCAGCATTTGTTGTCGTAACGCCTGATTCAATAAATTACGAAAAAGTGGTAGATTGTGGGTACTTTCTGAGACGTATGTCGGAAGCAAAATAGGTTTGTATATTCATGTCAAGGGATTGTTTTCAAAGCCCGTTATTGTCATGACAATTGTGACAACTTTTACAATCTGTTTGAAATATTTGTCAACAATTGGTAGAATATAAAGTTGTCGCAGTAGCTTATAAAACATGAAATTTCACTTATCGATCTTCTACTTTACGAAATCCATTGTATAGCCTTAAAGCTTTGTCCGGATTTATGCTTCAACTGTCAGTAGATATTTGTGTAATAGGAATTTGCTGTAAAGAAATAGTGACCTTTAAATGGGATGTCATTGTGAATACTCCCTTAGAAAATGGTCCTAAATAAAACTTCCTTGTAAAGTGTCAAAGAACGTATGAAAACATTATTGAATGTATATTGAATCCTCGTAGAAATCGGATTGTATACAATAGTGATAGTGACATCATGTGATCATGCTTTTAAAAACTAGTACCTTAAACCTTAGTGGGATTAAAATGGTACTCGTTAAAAAAAATAGCACTAACGATTGTTTAAAACGCCACATTATGAACATTATTTTAACATTTAACCCAAAGGACCAATTTTCTGTGTATCAAAATGTGCTGAAAGTATCCCACGAGTAAGGACCGCAGAGCTGTTGTAGCCAGAAGACATGATGTGATTAATATGTTTTAGTTTACAAATTTCTACTCCGTACACGTCAATACA
Organism: Lathronympha strigana; assembly: GCA_949128165.1. NCBI lineage: Eukaryota > Metazoa > Arthropoda > Insecta > Lepidoptera > Tortricidae > Lathronympha > Lathronympha strigana. Next base: position 7,935,403 of record OX421918.1, on the reverse strand, counting down.
GTATTAGGCGTCGTCGTTCAAATATTAGTCATATTTTATTTGGGACAAAAGGGAGGGACAGTAGAGGCATGGGAAACGGCGATTTGCAGTCTGAATATTATTTTTCAACGGGCGGCTTTAGGAACCAGTTCAAAAAATAATATGAAGTATGCAGCCTTTCCAGCCGAGTCAAGTAGAGTGTTTTTCTCAAAGATGGTGCAAATAAACCAAAACCTGATAAAATTTAAACCTTTCAATTCATATTTATTAAAAAAAAAATATCTATACGCTTTTCAAGATAGCTAAAATGTCGTGGTACCAACATTATAATAATAATCACCCACCTTGTATTTTGGCTGCTTAGGGACAATGCCGTGATTTTATATAACAGTTTCAACTTTTTTTTCTCGACAAATAATGGAAGCAGTATGCAACTTTTCTATTGCGAAATTGAGACTGCAAGTCCACGTTGCATAGTACTTTTGAGAAAAAGTATAAAATCCATCCGTCATCTCATGTCCAAGCAGGCAAGCATTCTAACTTAACGTTAAATCCGCTGTTTGCGTAATTTCTAATTTTATTTGGTTACTGTTTTTTTTTCTTATGTAAAATTTAGTTGTTCATCGAACTAAACGGAGATTCCAATGGCATTATATCATTAATTTCTATCAAATATAGTATTTTATACCAACCCTAAAACAAAATCGTTATTTGTTTGTTACATAGAAACATATAAATGGGCAAGATACTAGTATCTAAACTACAGATAGATGTAGAAAGGCTGATGCACCATGTTTGGTAAATTACAATTTCAGTGTTATCATTACTCTTACTTATGAGTAGAGTGCATATTCCTCTTCAACCTACATTTACCCTCTTACACTTTGCTCAAGTAACCTAACTTGAGTCCTATGGCTATCGAGCACAACTATTACGGCTAATCCCACGTGAGAGTCAGAATGGCAGGTGTATCTAAACAAATATAAGAAAGTAATATACCAAAATTTAGTACCAAAGGGACAAAATGTAAAAAACTCAGAAACCACAACTGAAAACACAGAAAGACTTTTTGATTATGAAGATACCAATTAGGTACTTACTACATTTTGAATTGATAACATCCACTAAAAACCCATGGGATCATTGCAAACTAAAATATGCACGATGTAATTGATTTCCGTAATAACTTTAATTATGCGGAGGTACTAATTATTTTAACGGAACTAAATAGTAGCAATTAGGTACTACATTTTGGTATATTACTGTTTTATGTTTGTTTAGATTCACCGGCCATTCTGACTCTCACAATCCCATTGTTTAAAGTAATACACATTGTTATTTTCTACGTGCTTATATTTTACGACATTGGTCTCTTATGAGAAAATGTATGCATATATTTTAGTCTTAGAAATGTATCTAAGTACCGATTGTACCATATATTTGTAATACCAAAAGTTTAATAGTATAATAAACATATTATCATATTTTGCATTGCTTTTGTATTTTGTAACCGCATAAATATGTACCGTTATTTTGTACCTTTAATACTTTGATAATTACTCTTTAGTGTTATTACTTAATTTAAGTTTATTGTTTCGTTTTTTTCTAGGTTTATTTTTGAAGTTTCGCTCAAAAGTTTGATTTAAATGTAAAATTAATTATAGGATTGTAACGTAACTATCTATCGTCAGAGGTTATATTTTGGCTAAATTTTATTAGCCAAGACAAGATTGTAAATATAAGTTTAACCCGTTCACCGCCACTCACGACACCTGGCGTTATTATTAAAATATCGTATCCTTTCACGACACTGTGTCGTTAAAATATCTTTAAACACATTATTGTCGTGTAAGCGCGTGGCGTTGAATGTGTTTAGTGATAAATCACAGTAAATGGAACCTTATTTGTACCACACAAGGCCGTATTTTGAATGGAATAAAAGGCGTATAAAGTCCCTTTTGTTGTTGATTTGCACGAATATGTATTAGGGCAAATTGGTGCTTACTAGTCAAAATTATATTAGCACATGTTATCTTATTTCAGATCAGTTACTACTATATAACCAAACTTGCACTGTTTACTTATCCAACGACATAAACGTATTCTATGTGTTGATTTATTACCTTATAATAATGGTTGTTGAGATTAGGGATGTTACGGAGCTTCGACTTTGGTTCCGATATACCGAAACATTCGGTAGATTTAACATCTCCGGTTCCGGCTTCGGTTCCGATAGATTTCAAGCGGAAATCATACCGGAACCGAATCTCCGGTTCCGGCTTCGGTTCCGATAAATTTCAAGCGGAAATTATACCGGAGCCGAACCCCTAACTTGGCTCCGGTTCCTATAGAGCAACCCCTTGTTGAGATAAATGAGGCTTGCTGCATGAGAATTACTATTTTTAATATCGCAAATTGATTATCTGTAAAAATACTCTGAAAATATTTCTAAAAAAGTAAAGCCTATTTTGAATAGGATAAATTATTGTTTCACATTTGTTTCATAACATCGTGTTTACTTGTACAAAATAAACATGAACTAGCGGTCATTCAACCAATGCGGAATCCGCTCACGGCTTCGTTTTGTAACCGAGACAGCGTTAAAAACGAATATAGTGCTGTCCCGCTCGCACCGAGAAAAGCATATTTGATGTATAGACCGTTTTAAATTAGTCACAGATTGTTTTTGTAAGTATCCAAGACACAAGTGGCATTTTCATGCAAGCCTGCTGTAATGTCTCTATAACCTTGTAATACTGGACGGCATAGTAAAATAATTATCCCAAATTTACCACCTCCATTTGAATTGAGCCTTAAGCCAATAGCATAGAGTTCAAAATCAATGTGTCAATGGTCGAAGGTCACTTTTGGGACTGGTTTCTGTATGTTTGTTAAGTTGAGTCATTGTAACTCGTAAGCAAGAGATGGCAACATAACAATGGATGTAAAAGCAATGTTATGTATAACATTCTATTTTTGGAATATACTACGATAGAAAACGGTTGTTTTATTTGTTCAACTATTTTTTCAACCCTTAAGCTTATCAAATGTGGATACAGATCTTTTACATTTAGAACGCCAGACGGCGATGGAATATGCCGCGCTCCGGCCGGACATTAGGAGATTGCACTTGGCACGAGTCTCGCGTAGGTCCACGTAGGTTGTATTGGCGTAACTGTCGGCTGTAGCCGTTGTCGGCGTCCGCGGCAACACTCCGACGATGGCCACAACCGACTGGCGAATGTTTGTATTGTTTTTATATGTGTTTTTGTATTTTACTTTTATAATAATATTATAAAGACCCAACTTAAGATGGAAAAGAAATAAAGAGAATAATTAACAAAATAAAATATAAACTTTACATTCGAAATCATTATATTCATAAAATATCTTATTTAACTTACAACAGATAAAACAACGTAGCTTTTCAATAGGTACATTAAAATAGATATAATTTTATATTTTGTCTTCTCATTTTACTTCAAACAATTCTAGTTTCACTAGCTTCAAACAAACACAACCACTAAATATAAATAACTAGTCATTTCAAGAATTGGTAAATACATAAAGTATCTAAATCATCGTATTGTGCGGCTTCTATCTATACTCTATAGTGTTACGTATTTTATACAATCCTGACTAAAACTCGAGGTACATTTGACGTAGAGGTTATCAGTCTTTGAAGATCATGTTTAATAAATAGTAAATTGTAAGCTTGTGTTTAATAAAAAAGTTGCCAACACCTTCCATACACGAAAACCAACACACCCACTGTTATTCTTAAAAAAATAAATTCGATTCTTCCGACATCGTCAGGTTTATAGTTAGAAATAGATGTCATATACCAAAGAAAAAGACCAACACCGACGAAGGCCAATCCGAGGAAAATCGTTAGGTTTAATTTAATCTGCTTTGATAAACAAATTAACCATATCATTACTTTTGATGGTTTAAAAACCCTTTTACGAGTAATTAACTTTCAGGTAAGGTTTCACACAAAGACAAATTAATACATTAATTAATTCAAATTTAACTATAAATAAGCATCAATATCTTGAAAACACAATAGTTATTATTTATACACCTTACTTTTTGTTTCCTTGTATTTCTGGGACATAATAATACGTATCGTGTACAGATATGGAATACATTTTTACAATACATATATATGATCGGAAAGTGAGAACGATTTGACTTAAGTGATTTACTGACTTTGAAAAACGCAGTTTTCGTGCACATCCATTTTTTTGTCATGATTTTTTATTTACTTACACATTGAAGCATAGTAAAACATTGTATGAAACACAAGCGTTAAGATGATTATATTTAGGAAGAAGAATATATTCTATCATGTTTAATCATTTATTTGACTTAGATGTGTAGTAAATATCAAGATGCCCATAGCAAAGTAAAATTACGCGTAGATAATATCTAATTCAAATATCATTAAATGCCTTTAGTCAATATATTGTGAATTCAGAGGTAATTATATAATCAAAATTAGAGCTATGATATGAACATATCATAGCTTTATAAGGCTGTAATTGCATTTTTACACTCATGAAAACATAAAATAATAAACCAAGACCAATAACAAGTGCTTCTTATGAATTCAGATTTGAAGAATGAAGAATGTTTTCCCGTCGTATTTTGTTAGTAATGTCAGAATTTTTAGCAAAAAGCATGAGCTTATAACACAAGTACAGGAAAAAACCGAAAACCGTATAATTATGGGTGTGGGGGGAGCATCCTTTGTGCGGAACCCTCAGTGGGCGAGGCCAACTAGCACTTGGCTGGTTCTTTTTTCTATTTCAATTAGCTTTACTACCCGACAAAGTGCGATGGGAAAAAAATATTTAATATATAAATGTTCCAGGTCACACATATGTGTGTAATGGCGATGGCGTCTAAAAAAGTTCCATTGGAATTTTTTCTGAAATTTACAAGTTAACAGGGAACGAAAAATTTCAGTCTAGAGTGTATTCTATAAATATTTAAGTAGAGCTCTGAAATTTTACAAATATACCCACTATTTTTTTTACCTATCTACCGGATTCACCTCGCTCTTTGGCCTCAGGACTCAATGTCTCCTCTTATTAAGCATTTCAATTAGTTTAATGAATAGCGCCGGCGATAGATCTTCAGGCATCGTTTGAGCCTGGCTAATGAGGGAGTCGTACATTTTGGCCTCCGTTTCGGCGTATAGTTCCGGCAATTGCAGTTGTCTGAAATAAAAAAATAAATAGGATTTTGATATTTGACACAAATATCTAATTCAAAGAGGTATTTTTTCGATTTGGGTAAGGCGGAGCGGTGATATTTTAACACGACGCTGCGCGGTATGCCGCTTCGGGTTCAAATGTCATATATACGCGATAACGCGAAGAAACAAACTCGAGTCGAGTGTCTCGCCGCTTCGCGTTCACGTAACGTTCGCTCACGTAGGATACTACCATAGGTATAAACGATTTGATTTTCAGATTTCCGCGCCGCACCGCTTCGCTATTGCGTCTGCCGCTTAGTGATTCTTCTCCACAGCATGCCGTCCTGGAGAATTACTTGATAGTTTTAACAAACCTGTAGAGTATCTTGATCCGCTCAATATGCGCGGGCTCATGGCTGTTGTAGCAGGTGGTGAACACGGTCCTCTGGTTCGCGTTGCATCGCTGCAGAGCCTGCACAGCCAGCCAGGAACACTTGCCTTCTTGGATGTCGGTGCCTTTCTTGCCGCTTACTGATTCTTCTCCGTAGCAATCAATGTAATCGTCCTGAAAACGTTAGGAATTGAAAATTGTTTTCGTATAAGTAGGTACTAAAGAAAAACGACAAAAAGGATTACGATGGATTGAAACCAGATCAATCTTCAATTTACTTGGCTGGCGTTGGATTCCCTGAACCACTCTACTCTAACACCCGATTTTTTTTGAGGGAGTACCTAGCTATCGGGAAGAGAAGAAATTAAAAAAAAAATCAATAACATATCATAGGTAGAAAAACTGCTACTACATAACTAACCTAACCCAATAAAAAAATATTTTGGTATGACTAACTTTACTGATATTTAAGTAGATAACAGAACGTTAATATACCTAGTCAATTTGAAATAGTATCGCTAAATATATAATACATTTAAATGAAAGTATTTTCCTGCTTCCACAGTCGTTAACAATAGTACAGTTTTCCTTTAGTTATGCAAGATAAAAAAGTATGACTTTGATCACAATCTGAAGGCGCTCAAGCATACTACTGCACGATTTCTAAACATTAAGATTAAAATAAATTTCTAAACATATAAAAGAATATAAATATTTTACCTGCCTATGACAATGGAATATATTGAATACTTGTTAAGAACGATATGAATAAATCATATTGACTGAGAATGTGAAATGCAAATTCACACATTGATATTCTAAGTAATTTCCGCATGCGGTCTTGGTACGGATATGCAGATTTTATAGATCCAATGTAAATAATATGTAGGTATGTAGATGTACGTCGAAAAGTACAGTGCTGTTCAAAAGTGCAAGGGCAACTTCTGAACGCGATAGTACCAATAAAAAGAACCTCCCCATATTGTACCTACACAAAGTTTCCAACATATGTAAATATTGAGTTGTGATTAGTTGTTTAGTTGAAAATTGAAAAAAACTAACTAAGTCAATGATAATTTTGGTTCAACGTCATATACCTAACAATGCTTTTGACACTTGAGGTGACCTCATGAGTGGCGCAGGCGCCGCCTGCTGAGCGAACAGAAGGGCAGATCCCGTTACAGTGGAAGCGTTACCATTTTAAAACTTAAACAATTAAACATGATATCTGTTGTACAATTCGGAACAAGTATCACAAATCACAACTAGGTAGGTACTAACTAGTATTCAATCACCCACCTCCCTCAAGTCGAAAGAAAACAAATATCTCACGAACTCCTTCGAATCCCAGGCATTATTATTATAGACATTATTATTCTAGACAATGAAATGAAAACCGACATCATATGATGACACTGGGACTCGAAGTTTACCTTCATAGCCCTAAAGTCCATAACCTCGATAGTAACTGGCGCAAAGTTGTATACAGACTAAGACAGATCATATACAGTGAAATATCTGTTTACACTTTGTACCTTATTCCTTGGCAGTATGGTTCAAAACTGTAAACATAACTTTGACGTCGACTGTTCTAAGCAGTTCACCGAAGTAATATTTATCGTAAGTGGTTGATATCTTACGAACTACGCTGATTGTTAAAATGCTTTCCACGTTGATAAATAATAGTTTGGTACAAGTGGTCAATCCAATGGTCATTACGTCCAATATAGCCGCGGTCGTTAATTTGTGACTTATTTAGTCATTTCGCAAGTCAGAACGGGAAAGACGGGTAAACGACCTGGACGCGACGACCACGATGTATGAAAATAATACGCGACCGAATGGGGAAGAGGGAAGGCCTTTGCCCAAAGTTACAAAATCATCTTACAGCCGAAAGACCCTCTGGACCAAGTCTCCTTAGCCAACGGTTTCCAGCGACCTAACCAGATCGTCTATCCATCTAGTCTACATCACGTCTTTCAGTACGAGGTCGCGACTAATGAACCTTCCTGCCCCATCTTTGATCGGTTGTGTGAGCAATTTGGTCCGCCGCTGCCAAAAAAATTGCAAAAAAGTCAAACAATTAGCTAATAAAGACAAAGTACGCACCTGAATCTGGAAGAACCTGCCAATATCCAGACAAATATCCTCAACCTTCTTATGCTTCACCGGATCCGTGTTATTGGTCAATAGTAGCCCCAAACAGACGGGCAGCTTGAACGTGTAGAACGCAGTCTTGTATTTGACGATAGCGTTGTACTGCTCTATCGTGAATAGACTGTAGTCGTGCTTGTGGCGATTAGCCATTGTTAGGTCTAGGTGCTGCCCGATTGACGTTTGGAAGAGGGTCTGAAATTGATTTTTTTACTATTACTATTTGGTTGATAGTTTAGCACAACTGGGGGTTGCCATATGGACAAATGAAATTTCCTTATAAAAATCGTAACATCGCGCTAAAACTCCGGACATTTCAAGTAATAGTGAATTGGTGCTACGGATACTGCTGTAGCCCTTATGTTTTTTTTTCTCTGTGTTAAATGTATTGGTATAGGTATTAATGATGCCAATAAATATATTGTAAGACATGTGATTTAAGTATTTTAAACTAATTTATTAGTTTCTGTTACCTCTCCCTATACAAAATGGACCTCTTTCTTACCTCATTGAACAACTCCAATATCTTAGTATAAAACTTGTCATTCCCAAACTGCGTTTTGATAATATGGAACATGGATGAGTAGATCAAGATGGCGTCGTTAATTGCGCGCGTGCCGACGTCTGGGCGACGGTACCAGCACGGCATGCCGCGTCGCGTCGTAGAGCTGTCCATTATGTCGTCTAGTATTAGCAGGTATGTTTGGAGCTAAGAAAAAATAGGAACACCTCATTGTAGGGCAGGCGAAATGGAAAAACAAATTGATGAATTTGTGGTGTACTCAAGCTGGCAAAGTTTCCACAGTGATCTTCAGATTCTTATACTCTCTTAGTAAAATGGTTCGAAAGAGAAGTAGTAGGTATCCTACTGTTGAAATCATTTTGAACACCGAACCCGTTTAGACATTTCTGCTGCTGATTTAATAAAGACTTTTAGCTGACCATTGACTTATTAATAGAAATAGACACACAGAGCAGAACAAAAACGTCAAAAAATGTGGGTCAGAATGACATTAGCGAACTTGCATTGATGATGATACAAAACCATAAATGTTTCGTACTAAAAAGAGCTTTCTTACGTAAGCATTAAGCGTCAAATTCATACACAGAACTAACAACGTTAAAATTATGTTGGCACTTACGGAACGTCACGTTCCGGACAAGACTATATGAAAAAGAGTCGCAACTGCTGCACTTTTATGGCGTATGTTTTTGGCCGATTGGGTATCCAGTTCTTTTATCCTATATCTATGTTGCTGGCCAATAAACCTTCCATGGAATTCAAATTTGTGTATTTGTATTGGCTCAATTCCCCAAAGTATAATTCGGTATTTTAACCATGAGTGAACATATTTAGCATAGTGGAGGCGGACTTTTAATTTGGAAACTTTGAAATTATTTCCCAATGGTGGTGGTTTCCCAATTTCTATTGGCTACTTTGTGTTAAACAGATCGTAAGAGGACTTCCTCGCGATTATGCATGTCCATGGATACTTTGAACATGACTTAAAGTACGGAAATACTGGTTGTTAAGTATGTTTCAATTCGCTTCAAGATAAATCACTTACCATCTCCACACACCAGCCAAGCATTTTCGCCGAATGGATAGTTTCGTCTGTTATATTCTCTGGTTTCTCGAACATCTCATAAGCGAGAAGTGTTGTCATGCCTCTTGTTTTTTTACCTCCACCTAAGTTGTAATCCAGTGTCTGGGAAATATATAACTAGTTTAACCACCGTTAAACGCGTCGATATTCTCGATTTTTTGGATTTTTGATCATGTGTAAAATAAAAACGGTAGAAATTATTAAAAAAAACCAGCAAATGGGTTTGAAGTAGACTATTTGATGTAAGTAAGGTTCTTTTCATATACCTTGAGGTATTTTTTTTTCTTAGTGGTTTTCTAGAAAATACCGTCACAACTCTGTCACGGTGTTTTGAGTTTACCTATATTAATTACATCCACTGACCAGGGAAATAATAAATATACTGTACCGAAGTACCCTTACCTTACCGAAGTTACCTTAGTAAGGCAATACAGTTTTCAGCGCGGATACAGATTATTGTCGGTAAAAAAGGAAAACGGCCCATTTATCAGTTGCTTTTCGGTAAAGAAAAACGTCGTGAGGAAACCTGCATAAATCCGCGAAGAAATTCAAAGGTGTATGTTAAGTCTGCAACCCGATTTGGTACCTTATACAATGTAATAATGTCCTAAATATTTTTGACGTAGTAGACCTATGTAGACTTCTGCGCAATCCTTTTCGTGCATGAAAGCAGGCCACTGCTCAGAAGTCGGACCTATACCTATTAGTATAAACTGCAGTAATAAATACCTTTTTCACCCAATCTCCCACTTCAGGCACATCTGCAAACTGTGTATTAGTGGTGACCGTATCCATGATGCTCGGTAGGGCGTCTTCGAAAGACTCTCTCGTCTTTTGGGTAATGAGTTGTGATGCGTTGCTTGACACTGACATTCTGGATAGATTTACTGGTTTCGCGTACCTATAATAAACATATTATTAGCAATTTCATCTTCTGTTTTCTTCAACGTCAATGCTGCTGCCCACTGCCAGGCAAAGTATAGGTATCTACATAAGATGTAGGATGTACACCGTTTCCAAATTGGATCTTACTCATTGTGTTAATTATCGCATCTCCTGTTCAGACCCATATCAAGGAACGTGTGTGGAATGCTAAATGTTTTATCAATAAAATAACCGACTTAAACGTTAGCGGCCATTTTACACAGAAGCGATCATCCATCTTTGTGATATCGGTGGACATCATATAAAACAAACAGAGATTTTCGCGACTTGAGAATCTCCTTCGAAATCTTGAAGTCGATAAAACGACAAAAACTCGAGGTATGAAATTGTTAAGTATTAAATAAAAACAAAAAATAAAAGAATAAAATAAATCATTTTGTACCTTAATGGATTGATAAAATAAATGACAGTGTTATTGATTATTTGACTGCCTTTAAATTAACAAAATAGCTCCACAAAAAAGCAACTGTAACTGTTTCAGTATTTAACGGCCTACTCGTTATAAACATCATGAATCCTAATGCTCTGATGTAGGTACCTATTTTTCCATCATAATGGAGCGTGGTACTGGCAAACAACAGATGTCTTACAATAGTTTTTTTATTTTTCTTTATTGAGTTCTTATCTGATTCACAACTTCCTGAGATATATCGTCATGAAATAAGGTCTAAAGATATCTTTCATACGAAGGTTACGTTTAATTAGAATTGCTAATTACAAAGAACCAAATATTATATATAAACATTAAACACGTATTTTTTACACCATGTCGACGGCAGAGTAACTTCCCTAAAGAAAAACATGAGCTCTTTGGGTACCTAACTAAGCCAAGCATTGACGCCGAAACCCTTGTTTTTACTACAAGGGTTACGCTACGCCACCCACGTCCGGAATCAGAGCGTGAATTCATAATATGAATTCATACTCTGATTCTGATTCAATTTCTGTGATATGAATTAAGATTATGAAATTTATACTCCTGAAGTGTGCATAGACAAAACTATATTAATATATTGTACAAAAAAAACATATTTTTTCGTTTATAAACTTCGGATATAAAGGTTTTTTTTACATTTTCGTTTATAAATTAAACATTTTTCATTATATTTTTTTTAAATATTTGTTTTAAAATGGGAAAATCTAGCTTTTTTAAATGATACCCCACACGCCCCAGTAACTAAACTAAATTAAAATGTAAGTATGATAAATCTTCAAATCAAATTTCAAATTAGTATATTAAATAATTCTCGAGATATTTAACGATGTGACAGATAGACAGACTGAGTCTCAACATAAGGGTTCCTTTTTTATCATTTTGTCACAGAACCCTAAAAATTGCGCAGACAATGGTGTGTACAGGCTACGTTAAAATATAGTCTTAGAAGAAAACAACAAAGTATTTTTAGGCCCACAGCAATGAAACTCAATATCTGCAGTAAAGTATATTTAATATGTTTTTTTTACTCTCCATCATCCCTCCAACTATCTCCACTTAAAAAATGACGTCAATTCGTCGCTCCGTTTTGACGTGAAAGACTGACAAACAAACATACACACACACACTTTCTCATGGTGTAGGTACTTCATCAATACCTACCCTAGACAGAACTAGTGGCAGTAAGTCACATACATGTGGTGGATGGTATAACCCCATTAGAATGAATCATATCGAGTTTAATAGATTCTGAGATTTTAGTTTAGTGTCCTCTATAATTTGGCACCATCCTTAAATTTGTCCTAATTTCAACTAAGTGTGTATTCATTTGTTTATTAACTTTAGTTATTTTCAATCTTAAGTTAGGTTACAATATTATGATTATAAAAAAACACAAAAATACGTACCGTACAATAACAATACAAAATACACATAAACCTATTATAAAAAACCTAACCTAGAGTGCCGCCGGCAACGGGGCAGTGCCCAGGCTGCCGGTGGTTAGGGCCGCAGAAAAAGGAACCGCCGGACTATACGCGCCGTGTCCAGAATGACTGCCTTCTGACCCTTGATCAATCCACCTAGCGAGAGTCTCTCAATATGTTGGTCGAGACTCTTCGCTATGAGACCGTTCGCTGAAACGACTATCGGGAATTGTCCCGATAGTCGTTTCAGAGATCGTCGAGTCAATATCCCACAGCATGGCGGTTATTTCATGAGCCAAGTCTAGGTACTTACGGGACTTGTCCTTCTCGGCCTTCACGAAATTCTCGTCATGGGGGATGGTGACGTCGGCGAGCACGGCCCGACGCTGCGATCGATTAACTAGCACTATGTCAGGCTTATTGTCTACAATAGTCCCGTCCGTGATGATACATCGATCCCAATAGAGCGTGGCACCACAATTTTCGAGAATTGGCGCAGGTGCGTACTTGTAGTACGGCACTTCGTGGTCCATAAGATCGTATTTAAGAGCAAGTTGCGGGTATGTCTGTGCAAGTACTCGCCGTTAGCAAAATGAGTATAACCAGAAATAAATAAAATAAATTGCGCCAGTTCTCGTTTGCCAAGGAGAGCGTTGTGAGATTCTTGTCTACTGCCACCACATCTTCTTTTCAGATTATTTTTTTAAACCTTGAGATATTGCAATATTTTTAATATTATATGCTCTACATATATGTCGGACCCAAAGCTTTGTTAAGGTAACAACATTGTTTTTTTAAATTGTAGCATTAAATAGAGACGAAGTGAAGTGATAAGACAGAGAACAAAGATAACTGACGCATTAAGACAAGCACTAACTTTAAAGTGGAGTTGGGCCGGCCACATTGCACGCTATGCAGACAAAAGGTGGACAAAAGAGACCACCAAATGGAAAGGCCCACCAGGGAAGAGAAAAGTTGGCAGACCAAATCAGCGATGGGCGGATGACATCATGCAAGCAGCAGGGAGAGACTGGCTAGACCAGGCCCAGGATAGGGAAAGGTGGAAAAGGTTGGAGGAGGCCTATACCCAAGATGGGGTCCATATCACAGAAAAAAATTAAATTAACTTAACTAACCCTAAAAATTCAATAAGTAAAACACTAACAACATTTGAAATGTAATATTAAGGATATGGAAAATAAAAGGCTATTGTATTGTATTGTATTAAATAGAGAAGGGAAAAAATATGGTTATTTTTGTAAGGAGAGAATACCCGTATCCTATCCCTGATGATATAATTATGAATACACTAGCAGATGAAAGCAGATGGGTTTGCGTCTTTTATTTATTTAAACGTTATTGCTCAAAGTAAAAAAAAAAATGGCAGAATGGTGAGAACGGTGAAATGGTGGGCTCTTTAAAAGTAGTAATTAAAAAAAATCTGTATCAATTTACTTCTGAAACTGTTCTCAATGGGACTTATTACTCTCTAGTAACTTATTCCACACATGTAACCTGGTTGGTTGTAAACTGGTGCCATTTGGTTTTTGCTTTATTTAGTTATTTGTAAGGGACAAACTATTATCTTAAAATTATTACTTACTTTTTAAGTAGTCTTCACTCTTCAAGTGGTGTTAAAACAGTGACAAATATTCATTAACTGATACTACAGCTGAAAGTCTATATTTGATCAGGTGTTATATTATTGATCAATAAGATATTGTGTCTTATATGAGGTCATAACCAGTTTGAAATTGAAAATTATAGATTCAATAGGTTAGTCGAAATTAATGACTAAAACTTATTTTAATGCACATTGAACAGTAACGTCAATGTGCAACATTACATTAGTTTCATCCGAGTAACTAATAGTTGACAGAAAATTAATGTTTAGTCCTTGGTCTGCATAGCATGCATAAAGAAGTGGTTTATATATTTGCACAAGCATGCATTCAGTATGTTTTATGGTTCAGAAGTTATTTGTAAATAAAATGTGAATGGGGTAAAGTCTATGTAAAACTAAACAAAATATGATATTTGATGTTTTATATTATTTGTATATAACCAGCCCATCATACCCAGAAAATATTGCTGGTTGTAAAAGATACACCCTTTATACGTCATTATGATGAAAGTGGCATGAAAATTACAGGCCGTAGTAATGACTTTTAGTTGTATACAGTCAGCTTAAAAGTAACAAATAGTAATTTTTAATTTCTTTGTAACCACTGAACTGGCTGTTATGAAACTTTGTGTACTCATTCTAAACACTGTAATGTACCCATCTAAACCAAATCATTATTTTATTATTAACTATATTCAGTAAAATGACCATAACATGAAAATAATAAGACCATGCACCACCTAAACCACTAAAGGAAAGGAACCATGAAATTTTGACCATATATTCTTAAAATGATGGTCTCTGGTCATAGTACTAAGAAAGCATTTGGAAATTGAACTTCTCAAGAGATTTAAGATTGTAACAACTTCAGGTAATTAATAATCCAATTCTTAAGCACCTGCTCTTCCTGGAATGTTTCTGCTAGCCAACAGTCAACAAATTAAATTAATCAACCCTAACTTTTTTTTTGTTATCATACCAATAGTTTAATTAGTTTAAACAACAGTGAAACCTGAAACCTGAAGGGTAAAATAATAGAAGTCAAATATTCTTACCTGGGCAAAAGTCTATGATTCCTGAACAGGGTACAGCTCCTTGCCATGGACCTAAGAAAGTTTGAGGTATTCATCTTCCAATATAAATTTGGTAATGGCCTACTGCACTAACTTTCTCCTGGTTAATGACCGAATTCTTGCAATTATTTAGGATCTTATAACAGAAACGAGTCACGCAAATATATTTATACAGTTAAATGGCGTGAATAACAAACCGTAATATCGCGAGCACTTAGTTAAATTAAGCAGAATTAAAATAATTTAATTTATTTACGAGCGAAATATTATAAGCGACTATTACTAGCTACTATTCTTCAATTTCTGACTGTATTTATACTATTTATCAGTGTTGCCAGGGCTCTCGTGTCACAAGTCACGTTCCGTTTCCCTAAAAGTCACGTTTTTGCTTGAAAAGTCACATTTTTGTTTTAATCAATTTTGGCCGTAGAAAAACGTACAAAATTCAAAAGGATATACTTTTCACAAGCAAGAACAGCAGAACATGCTTAGTTGGTTGTGGTATAATAGTCAACTTTTTTAAAGTCTACCTCCTTTTCATTTTCACTCCGAAAAAACAGACCATTTCAAAGAAGTCTACTGTCAGACTTGGGTTGTCAGACTATAGTCACTAATGTACTTAGTGTTACTACTACGTTACTACTACGGGTTAGTATCAGATATGGATTCTTTTCCCATTTATTTGAAAATTAGTAATCTTAACTCTTAGGCCCACTTACACCCAAGACTAGCCGCTTATCCAGAGTTATTCTTCTTCCTAGCGTGTTCCCGGCTAATGCGATGGCTTATAGCAAGCCTGGGCTCCGTTTTGGCGTAGATTTGGCGTAGGCCACTAGTAGTACTAGTTTTACGAAAGCGACTGCCATCTGACTTTCCAACCCAGAGGGTGAAATAGGCCTTATTGGGATTAGTCCGGTTTCCTTAAGATGTTTTCCTTCACCGAAATGCGATTCACTTGATATTTCGTACGTATCTTGTTACCTTGGGTCCACCAACTCTCTCCAGCCGCTAATTCAGGAATTTCAGGCTTAAGCTATAAAATTACATACAAAAAATTGCTTAACTCCGGGTGATGTGGCTATCCCCGGGTGGTGCAAGTGGCCTTTAGTTAGATAAAAAAACACAATCTTACTTTGTCAAATCACGTCCAACATACACTTTAGGCGGAGTAGGTCACTTTCATAAAAAAGTCACTTTCGAGATAGGTCATGTTCTGAACATGCCACTTTCTGAGGACGCCACTTTCTGAGAGCGTCACGTTCTGAGTACGTCACTTTCTTTAATCACCACTTTCTGAGTTCGTCATTTTCGGAGTTTGTCACATTCTGACTTCGTCACTTTTGGCATTTTGCGGCTGTTCTATACATTGGCGCAAGTTGATCCCTAAGAAACTATTAATACAGGACAGGAATGGGATCGTTTGGCATAGAAAAAATGCACGTTAAAAATTTTTTTTTCTTTTCATACTAATTGTATTGGTAAGTTTTTTTTTCTAATTTAGGTTTTCCTGCGAAATGTTTTACTCCACACAAGCTTGCCTTGACCCTAGATATGAATGAGACCAATTGCCATAAAAAATTGGCAAGAAATAACTTATTCTCGCAACCCGTATTTTTTTTTCTAAAATTTATAAACTTACTATTTTACAATCGAGGAATGGTTTTCTAGGGCCATTTTTGCGTAGAATATACCCTGCAATCTGGTAGCTGCTCACACTGACCCAAAAAGGGTCATGAGTAGGTATGTTACATAAATGGATTCTCAAAGATAAGTTTTAAAATATGGGGGTCGTTTATGAAAATATTCCGTTAAAATCTCAACCAAAATTCAAAATTGTCTTTATTCACCCTAGCTAAACGTTTCCCATACCATTAGTATGAAAAGGAAATTTTTTTGAATTTTTTCATTCTCTTTTTTTAAGCCAATCGATCCCATACCTGTCCTGTATCAATAATGTCATAGAAGTCAACTTGCGGCAATGTACAGAACAGCCGCAAAATGTAAAATGTGACGAAGTCAGAATGTGGCAAACTCCGAAAATGACGAACTCAGAAAGTGGTGATTAAAGAATGTGACGTTCTCAGAATGTGACGCTCTCAGAAAGTGGCATCTTCAGAACATGACCTATCTCGAAAGTGACTTTTTAAGAAAGTGACCTACCCCGCCTAAAGGCAACGTAAGTACATTTGAAACATGAGTTACTTAAATAACTAAATGAAACTGAATAACTTAAAAGAAATAAATGTAGCATTGCATACTAAACCAATCAACAATTGCCAACTGCTATTAGACAAAATCACACCTTAATAATTACTTAATAAGTTTAATTCCGCCATAACTATGATATATGCATGATGACGCGAATCGTAAAGCCCCTCATTCACGGCAGTCCGCCGGCACTCCGGCATGGCTGGATGTAGCGGACACACGGTGTGCAAGTGGCCCAGCCTGGCAGTCCAATTCGCACTTATTCGTTGAAAGATGCGCAGCGCTGCGTTTTAGCGCATACAATGTACTCGAATTAAAAAAATGCCGCCATCTCTTATGTCATTTTTAATAATGAACAATTAATATTTTTTGCATTGCCGCATTTCTCAATTGTTTATTACCGTAATTTAGTGCAATTCGGACTGCAAGGAGGTGGGCGGAGCTAGCAGGATGTTGCCGTACGGCACGCATCCGGCAACGACATTCACGATGCTATATTACGTGCCGGAGGTGCCGGCGGACTGCCGTGAATGAGGGGCTTAACGCTAACGATCACTCACTAGTGTCAGTGTCAGTGTCATTGTCATTGACAATAGACAATTCGATACTAGCGGTGTGGTGAATTTTGTGAATGTATTTAAAAATATAATAATTTTATGAATACATTTTGTTTGAAAATTGGCTAACATAAAATGTCACGAAAATTATGTTAAAATCACAAGTCACGCACTTGTCACGCGAGAGGGCCAAAAGTCACGCAAAACGTGACTTTCGTGACCATCTGGCAACGCTGGTATTTATTTCATGTCAAAGCTATCAATATGACATTGACAACTTGTCATTTTGTAAACGTCAGGCAACAAGTAAGAACGAACAGCAAAAGTTTTAAAAGTGTCTCGAACGTCATGAGAATGAAGAGTTTAAGGGCCATCTATACAATACAATTGCCAATTTAATAAGACTATCAATAAGAGATCGTAAAAAATATAATAAAACGTAATAAATATAAGAGCCTGGGCAAAGAGTACCTTTTTGTACCATTCGGGGTCGAAACTCTTGGTCCATGGGGTCCCAGCGCACGCAAATTTTTCGTAGAAATCGCGAAACGTCTGGTTGATGTTACTGGTGACCGAAGAGCTGGTGGCTTCCTCGCACAACGTATCAGCATTGCGATACAACGAGGAAATGCCGCCAGCATCCTAGGTACAATGCCTCAAGGACCTACTTTAGAATTAAGGTAGGTAGAGGTAGGTAGTTAGTTAAGTTGCACTTACTGTATATATTTCGAGAATAAATGTTTTTAAAATATTCATAAGAGATCTGCACGCCTACCACGAACATCGAAAATTGGCATTGACGGTAAAACCTCTTTGTCACTCCAATATGCAAGTGTGACAGAGACAGAGATATACATCCGCAATCGTTCGATTTTCGTAGTATAGGCCCTGCACGCCTACCACGAACATCGAAAATTGGCATTCACGGAAAAACTTCTTTGTCACTCTAATACCCAAATGTGATGTGAATCATGTGTAACCGTGCGTTTACATGCTCGGGCTCTCGGCCGAATGTTTCGGCCATGTTAGTACACGATGATTCGAGACAGACTATATAGAGAAAACTTAAGCCAGACCAGAGACAATTTAAGTACTTTTTCAGGTAGTTTGGTTGAGTTAAAAGGTGTCTTAAATAATTTCACTTCGGGTAAAGCTATTTAAAAAGTGTCTTAAATAGTTTCAATGACCAAAGCTATTTAAAACACCGTTTAACTCACCGAAACTACCTGAAAAAGCTTAAATTGTCTATGGTCTGGCTTAAATTGTATCTATACATATAGTCTGTCTCGAATGAGCGTGTACTAGGGTGGGCCGAATCATTCGGCCGAGAGCCCGAGCATGTAAAAGCACCAAAAGATGTGGAGATAAAAATCTGCATTCATTCGAAATTCGTGTTAGGGTTTGCTGATTTGACAAGAAAATTCAAAAGAGTTCAGTTGCATCTCTTTCGCTCATCTAGAAGTGCGACTAAGAGAAAGAAATCAATTTTTATTTTTTTTATTACTGTGATTTTCACGGTAATAGGGCTAAGAGAGACTCTCTGTTTTGTGATGGCTCCGTCTCACTCTGTTGTGTCGATGTGTCGCAAACGTGTGTAGAATCCTTAAATAATTAAGGTGACACTGACAGTCATATACGCAATACGCATGTCAACGTCTCAACGTCATAAACTTACCGGCCTTACCGCGTCAAAATTAAAATGATCAAAAACGTTATTGCTTTCCAGATTAGGTAATATTAATATAATATTTTCATTAAGTGGTGATAGTGATCTTTAGAATGCTGAATCTACGTACAGTTTTGCTCTCAAATAACGAGAAGTAAAGATGTCGGTCTGAACGAGAAGTTTGAACTTTTACATGAACCACTAACTCTACCATTTTAAATAGTTACGATTGCTACCTGGAACCAACATTTTTTAAGAATGCACAGTCGGGGTGAGTCTGAAAGCCTATCTTTATTTTATTTATATCACTGTACATTATTTTTTGGACGGTAGAAGTCGCAATGTGCGTAACCAAGGAACTAAGCGTTAGCGCGATTTTTTAACTTAATGTGCGTAACATAACAATAGAGGCTGGGAGTTTTTGACTTCGTTCGGTTGAGGTCACATTGTTGTTTAACCCAAATATTATTAATTAAGCCCCAATGATACAACAGGGATGTTATAATAACACATTTGTGTATCTTTGTCGTACTTAATGTTTTTTAGCTACCTATGTTTGATGGCAATATAAGCAGTGTTCAATATATTGAGTTCAAATTAGAACTAATCACAGGATCTCAGCCAATATTGAAGCTCAAACTGCCTACAAACGAGGGCTGAGCGGTCAAATCTGATAAGTAAAGCAAACCGATTTTTGAAATTCGTATTATGTGCAATTTACGCAACATTGTTCTTTCAATGAAAAATTATCTCGACTTATCGGTTTGAACGCTTACCCCTCGATTAATATTCTATTTACGACTTTGATAACAATTCAAAAAGAGCTACATCAATATTGTTATTATAGACACACATTATTCCCATATAAAGAGTTTATGTAAAAAAATTCGTTTATAATAAAGTATGAACATTCTTGAAGATTTCATTTTAAAGTTTGCCCCTTTTGTTCCTCAGTATAATTATTTCATGTTTGTTTTTAAAAGTACATACACATTGTACCTCATATTATATTACCTAAAATACAAGCCATGTATTTTAAAGGCTCGGCAACGCGCATCTAACACCCCTGGTGTTGCAGGCGTCCATAGGCTACAGTGACTGCTTACCATCGGGCGGGTTGTATGCTTGTTTGTGACTGTCGTAGTATAAAAATAAAAAGTAAAAATGAAACATAATTATTCTGATCATTTTTTATTTAAATATCAAAATTTGTATATTTACTTACACCTATATTTTTCACAGTCACACATACACATCCAGCTCTAACAATATAATGATTAGGTATATTTATCACTATAATCCTTACCTAATGAAAAGAAAAATCTAAATATTATATTGTTAGAGTTGCATTCCATATTAATTAAGAAAAAGTGGTTATTGGATCTACAAACTTATCTAGTCTTTTTAAAACTAATCATTGCAACATTTTATCACACATTCGCACATCTTTCATAACAAAACAGTAATACCTTTTCTAATTTATAAAAATGCTCCAGTTATATATAAAGTTATTAATTACATTTCGTCAATTCATAATCAACAAAAACATTATAAAATACCTATTAAAAAGTCCAGCTTTTTTTTCTTTTAAATTTGTCTCCTGAAAATATTGTCCAGAATTTTGAAGAATAAATCGTGTGGTAGGCCTCTGGTCACTTGTTGTATTTGAGTTCTAAGGAGATCATATGTTGTATCCTCATACACAGAGTAAGTGTGAGGTAGCTGGAGCGACTCAAACAGGTCTTTGATTTTCTCTACACTCTCTGGGTTGCTGTTGCCGTAGTGTTCTTCTAGGACTTGTTTCTGGGTTGAGGATGCTCTTTGCAGGGCTACAACAGCTAGCCATGTGCACTTGCCATCTTGGATGTCAGTACCATTCTTGCCTGTGACTGATGGGTCGCCGAAGCAGTCAAGGAAATCATCCTGAAAATAAGTAATTATAGTATTACATTTCTATATCTCCAAGTAGTAGATATCCTACTTAAAATAATTAAAACTACTAGATGGTTCTTGATCTCTGTAAGAAGTTAGAGCAAATATTTCTTCAGATGTGTTGCAATGTAAACAAACATTCTTCATTTGAGTTTTAAACCTTCAATAGAAAAACGATTTTCTTCAGCTATGAAATATGTCTCCACATTAATTACCATTTAGGCAGTTTTGTGTAACACTGTACCTCATCATTTACATTTTACTTAAACCTTATTTTAAATATAAAATATTCTCTGCTAGTAAAACAGTGAGAGAATTCGCAGAACATATAGAAAAGTATCGACGTAAATCGTTTAATTATGTTTGATACCCAGTGACAATACTAACCTGGATCTGGAAAAACTGCCCCATTTCCAACAGGATAGTCTTCGCCTGCCTATGGGTTTCCGGATCATCTATGCCGGCCATGAGCAGCGCCAGCCCCACCGGCATTTGGAATGTGTGGTAGGCGACCTTGTATTTGGCGATCGTCAGATATTTCTCCATGGTGAAGTTCGCGAGGTCTGGCTTGTCGCCTTTCATCATTGATTTTTCTAAGTACTGGCCGGTGGAGCATTTAAGAAGCATCTGTATATAAAGATTTAACATAAGGTTCTCATCAACTGCAAATATTACTTTTTAGATAAATGACAAACTAAGTACCTAATCGGAAAATCGGAAGTTGAAAGTTATGGAAATAGACTTCATATTTAATTCAATGATCCTATTCAACGTCCTATAGTAAATATGTAAAAATGTGATTGTTTAAATAGTAAAAGGTACCTCTTTGTCGGTTGCCGCTAAGGCGCTAATGTCATTGCCTTGCCATAAAGATTGATTTAGAAAAGATCTTTATCAACAATCGTCAAAATGATAGCTTTTACTAAAAATAACCACAAATATAAATTATCACACATCACACTTCTCGGGCAGTTTATGACTGAATTCATTCATAAATTGCCCATGCACTTGTGAACGCGTGTGTACCTACGTCCCTCATTAGGCATAAAATAAATAAATCCTAAAAAACAGTCGATAAACAACCTTGAATCATACGGAGAGTTCGTGATACCTATAGTTGTTAATTAGCTACACTCTACAGTAAATATAAATATTTTACTGAATACACATTGATAAGCCCCTTGTATTATTTCCCTAGTGACGCACACTCAAGTGTGTCAAACAGATTAGCAATATCAGAAGGTTAGCAACATAGGTAATTACTAATAGCACATGATATCGAATTATCGGATAATACTGATGTAGGTAACGAAAACAACCATGTGTTTCTAAGCTTGTATCAAATAATCGACGCCGGCAATAATCACCTGCTTATATACCCATTTATATTCTCGCAAAATCAAGCAGGCGCTTATATGCTAAGCATCTTACCAAAATCATCAAATTAACATACCTAAGGTACTAAGGTAATATCGTTAGGTCTAATTTCGGTAAGGGTCAGTTTTTATAGGTTACCCACCTTTTTAGTCCTCATAGAAATAGGCAGTACAGACAGTACATGACCACTTAGCTTAGGGCAACGGTTATGAACTATTTCCGGACTGTTCACTAATTTGCCGTCACTGCAGTTATCTTTGCCGGTAATTACGACCCGCTGTCTAAAACAATTAACGACGATAATTTTTATATCATCAATTAAATCGTGTTAACTTCCGAAGTACAAAAATTCGTTACAGGTATTCGTGCAACTTACCTACCTACCTATAGACCACAAGTCTACCTAATAGAAGCGCTTTCCAACTAAATAATTAAAAGAGGTTTCTCCTACTCTCATTACCTACCTCAAAACAAGATCTCAACCGCTTATTTCAGTTGTGTAATATTAGAAATATCTACAAGTTCTAATGTAAAGTAAAGAAGGTAAAGTTCCTAGTGGTCTTTGTAAATGCTTTGTAAATTCATAAAGAAAGTTCAGTTTGTTTTGTTTGGGAGGTAGGTACCTAACTACCTATTTACTAAATGACATCTCAGTTCTTACCTCGTTAAACATCTCGACGACATTCTTGTAGTAGGGCTTGGCGCTGAAGTGCCTCTTGAGGGTCGAGTACATGGCGGACTGGATTAAGATGGCGTCGTTGATACCGTTGATGCCGACTTCAGGCCTGCTGTGCCAGCTGGGGACGCCGCGACGCATTTCGCGACCTTCTATGATGTCGTTCATGAGCAGTTGCTGCGCGTGGAACTGGAATTTGGAGAAATTGTATCGTTAGAAGTGTTAGAACTAATGTTTCTTGGCTAACTATAACCTTATATTGTCAATACTTATACCATTTATTGACGGGTGCGCCAAAGTTCACAGTTGTAACTTCGATTATTAGAAGTCCCAAAATGTTTCTTATAGGTACAATCTTTCATTATAACGGTTATTATTTATAACTATTATTATTTTCAGACAGAACTATCGGAATTTCGAATCATTTAAGTTCATAATGTCAATCAAAATAAATCTCTAATACTATGTAGGTACCTAATATTTTTGTATATATGCCTTCTCTGTTTAACGATTTCATGTGATATAGTTTATTATCATATTTACTTTTAACTACTTATACAGCTTTTTATATATCTAAGCTGGTCATGAAAATCATGGTCATTTAAAAATGCGTATAAATGCACATTTAGGTTCTTATTTTAACTCTACCATTGCACTAATAATAAAATAAGGTTGCAACACATTTTATGTTTAATAAACTGCGACCCTCAAAGAACCGAACTGCCACCAGGATTGCATGTTAGGTTAGAATAGAAACTGCGACCCTCGAAGAACCGAACTGCCACAAGAACTAGGTTAGGTAAGAAACCGCGACCCTCGAAGAATCGAACTGTCTTTAGAACTGTAGGTTAGGTTAGAAACTGCGACCCTCGAAGAACCGAACTGCAACCAGAACTGTATGTTAGATTAGGTTAGAAACTGCGACCCTCGAAGAATCGAACTGTCACCAAAACTGTAGGTTAGGTTAGGTTAGAAACTGCGACCCCCGAAGAACCGAACTGCCACCAGAACTGTAGGTTAGGTTATATGAGTACAAATAATTATGAAAAAATAAGATTATTAGTCATCTATTTAAAAATAAAAATAAAATAAAATAAAATTTATTACCGAAACACACAGGAAGTACACAGACAATTAAATGCAGAAACTTATATAATAACCTATGACTAAATAGGTAGGTACCGTATCACGGTCTTCAATCTGTGAACCATTTCTCAAACCTTTCCTCAAAAAAAAACTATCAACCAGTGGGTCACAAATTGAAGTCCTTGAGTGTACACCATTATTACTAACAGTTAGGTAGGTATATAGTGTTTGGTAAAGGGTACCAGTCTCAACATATGCTAGGATATTATATATATAATATCCTAGCATATGTTGAGAACTTGAGACTTGATTTGAGACCCAGCGTTGATTTTCAGACTGATCCCTTTGACAGGGTATATCGTGACACTACGAGACATTAAATTAGTATTAAGTTATAAATTTCTTTAAAACAACCTTATATAAATTAATCAAAATGTAGAAAGGATTTATTATGAATAGGTACCTACTAATATTTGAACTACCTACACATAATTTATGAACAATAATAGTAGTAGTAAAAATATCTACGAAAAAACAATATGCCTAATAAAATCATGACCAATGACCATTACAATCAGAAATAGGTATAATTAAAAAAAATATAACGAATAACTTTAAATCGAATAAGCCAATAGGTACGAGTATGACCCTTTATTGACACGAAGCGCTTTTTCAACCGCCGTCTAAAACTATTTGCTTCTGTCTGCTGTGGTGTTTCTTGTCTTAAGTATAAAAGCTTGGCTTCTTAGATTATAAATTAAAGAGATCTTGGCTTCTTTAGGTTGAGAAATAAGCTATTATACTGAATCTTTGGCTTTGGAACTTCACTTCACTGTCGTTTCCTAATCAGTTTACATACCTACAATTATTTTCAAAATTGCTTGAATGCGAATGCAGTTCTTGGAAAAATTGGTTGCAAGCCAATTACGCGCTGCGCTGTAGCAAGAAGTTCAGTGTAACTTTCTACGGTTTGTTTATAGCAAGCGACGAAAGAGACGAAACGCGCTCAGTTTACATGTCAGGCTTGTTTTGATGTACTGTAGGTATACTTGAAAGGTCTCATTTACAGTAATAAACGCAGTGACACGTAATTAAACCGTTGAGCTATTTGGAGCCTTATTATAGAATGTTAAGAATATAATTACTTTGACGACCGGCAACGCACCACGCTATACCTGCGTGACAGTCAATTGAGGCAAATTACGAAACCATGCTCAATGTCTACCCATGTGCATAGGTTACCTAAGTACATAAAGTTGTTCTACTGAGGTGCGTTTACTTAACTAATTTTTAGGTTTGTGTCTAAGCATCGCCTAATATGAATACGTAAGCATACCTAAATGCGAATCTAAAAAAATAATTGAAAACAGCATGATATGTGAATTGTCACTTAAGTAAGAATTAAGCTCATTACGGTAATTCCGAGTGTCGGTAAAATCTAAAAATTAAAATTCCTACGTACTAATTGTTTTTATTTTATTTCAGTTACAGCCATGAATTCCTGAATAGGTACGTCTTATTACAAATTGTGAAAAAACTGGCGGAGGTAAATTATTTGTTTCGTCATTATCTGATAATATATACAATACAATACAATACAAATACTCTTTATTGTTCACCAACAAGGAAATAAAAACAATATACATTAAACACTAAAATATAAACACTGGTAGACAACAGGCGGCCTTATCGCTAAGAAGCGATCTCTTCCAGACAACCTTTGGGTAGAGGAGTCAATACACATGGAAATCCAAACAATGTATAGGTAAACCAAAACTGAGTACATAATTAATTTAATTAATTAATATAACAAAAAAATTTAACATAAAAGGGAAGTCATACACATACTTATGTACAAAAAATATATAAACATACATAAACATACATACACATAAATATTACAAAACACAGCATAACAGTAGGAAAACTGTTAGGTAGAAGAAAAATAAAAATCTTTCAGTTTATTTTTGAAAATTGGCAATGACTTAGCACGTCTAATGTCGACAGGTAGAGAGTTCCATAAAATAACCGCCTGGAATGAAAAGGAGCTCGTGAAAAATTTGGAGCTGGAAGAAGGAACTGAAAGAAGCAAGTTTTCAGCACACCTAGCGGAGGTTACATAATTAAAACGTTCTTTGAGGTAGCGGGGAGTAGCAGGATTAAAAAGTATGCCAAAGAGAAGTGAAAGAATGTGAAAGTTACGTCTAAGCCGGATAGGAAGCCACTTGAGTTGGGAACGGAAAGAGGATACATGGTCATATTTTCGTAACCCAAATATGAACCTAATACACATATTTTGGATACGCTCAAGTTTATTAAGTTGCTCCTCTGTAATATCAATATAGGAAACGTCAGCATAATATAAAATTGGGAGTAATAGAGATTGAGCGAGCGCAATTTTAGTAGCGATGGGGAGAAAGTTACGAAGTCTTCTTAATGAACCCATAGCGGCAAACATCCTCCTGCTGACCTCATTGATCTGTGGCACCCAAGACAGAGTGCGGTCCAAAAAGATACCCAGGTTTTTGACTTGCGTAGAGTAAGGAATCGAGATACCGTTGAACACAATAGGGGGGAGGTTCATGAAGTCTACTCTGGAAATCAGTTTTGAACTGCCAATTATGATCGACTGGGACTTAGAGGGGTTAACATTGAGACCATAATTACTACTCCAGTCAGAAATTCGCACCAAGTCACTGTTAGTTGTGGAGATAACAGATGACAGATCAATAAGCGAACCCTGAGAATAAATTTGAAGGTCATCAGCGTAAAGGTGGTAAGAAGAAGATAAATTATGAGTAATAGAGTCGATGAAAATGGAAAATAAAAGAGGAGACAGCACACCGCCCTGCGGAACGCCGGCTGAAGTGCTGCACCAGGAAAAACGAGAGGTATCCACCTTTAAACGCTGACGGCGGCCAGATAAATAACTACGAAACCACTCAATAACCGCAGGAGATATGTTAAGAGTACGCATAATTGCCAGAAGAATGTCAAAATCGACAGTGTTAAAGGCGTTACTGAAATCCAGCAACGTTAACACTGTCAACTTGCGATCATTCATACCAGATCGTATATCGTCCGTGATTTTGACGAGAGCAGTAGCCGTACTATGACCAGACCGGAAACCGGACTGAAAAGGATTTAGGAGATCAGATCTGGTTAAAAAAGATGATAATTGTTGGAAAACTAACCGCTCGAGGACTTTAGATAGGAAAGGAAGAATGGAAATGGGACGATATTCTGAAAAGGAAGAAGGGTTAGGTTTCTTAGGCAAGGGAATAATGTCAGCATCCTTCCAAAGAGATGGAAATGTACTGGAAGACACAGATTTATTGAGAATGCACGTGATGGTGGGAACAAGAAGATCGAGGAGAGGGAGGATCATATTCCGGCTAATGCAATCGGTACCAACGGCATTGGAAGTGATAGACATTATGTTTCTCTTAACATCACTGACGGAAAATATAATAAATATAATATATGGAAATAAAATAATTTAAAATCAAAAGATATTCTCGAATGCGAGAGCCAAACTTGTATAAAAACACTGTTTGCTGTTTGCTGTTTTAGTTTTTATCACGTCGCCATTTCGGGCACCCGTGTCGCAAAAAATTACCATGAAATGAAACTGGTATCTAAGTTGGGACCAACACAAAACGACTGGTGAAATTGATAATAACCTTATTTCAAATGTTATTTAAAACGTCTTAATTTAAGTTTTACGTAGACTATAACAAGTAGGTACTTCATTAATGCTAAGCCATAATTATAAATAGCATACCACGTATTCACATACATACATGCTGCCAGACCTACGTTATCTTGTATGGACAGCCGGTTTGACTTGTTTAGTTATTAAATGTACGGGACAGAGTACCCATCGCACAGCGTAAATTTGTTATAATTAAAACAGCTAAGTATTTATAATAAAGTTGAAATGATTGATGTAAATAAACACTTTGCAAACTGTGAGCAAAATACCTGACAAATTAAATTGCGTATTACGTAGACATAAACGTTTTTCTGCGGCCTCAGTGAATAAACTGTTAAAATTATTGTACTTATTTTTTTTTTGATAACACGTAGGTGGTACGCATTTGTGCTTATACTTACATGAATTTATTTAAATTTACAACTGTTTGAGTAAATTATGACTGTAAAAGAATTTTAAACAGCTATTGACCTGGCCAGTTCAGATACGTAGGTTGTTTAAGCTGTTTGCGCTCTTTATCGGCGCCATCCACGCTTAGACGATAACGACCCTCAAATACAATTATCACAACTAACGTTATTCAAGGTCTGCATTATGTCTAGGTACGAGTACATGTTATTTAATATGTACCTACCATTGTTTTTTGCGTAACTTAGCTCGAATAATTATTTGTTTTGTTTTTATATTAGTTCATTTGGTTAACCAGGATCTTGACAAATTCGTGCACGGTCAGAGAGAATATTACTGTTTTTTTTTTCTTTCCATATTACCTATACCTACCAGCACTCCCAAAACAAGGGTGGATAAACTTAGTTAAACTACCGTTCTTGTCAAACAGGTTGGGCTGGTGGGCCAGACAGACTACGACGTAGTGTGTACCCAAGCAAAGTAACGCATAAAAAAAGAACATCAACATTGGTGGTTTTGTAAATACATATGTATACCTACTTACCTACCCGTTTTTTTGGATGGCTTGAGCTTTAAGCTAGACCATATTGGTCAGAAAATCGGAAAATTACGACAAATCAAATAACTAATCTTATTTTGGTGTTTACATCCACCAGTAAAAACAAATGAATAAACCGTTATAAATTCACCGCAGGTCCACGCAACTGCAGCCGGTCTAAAAGAACCAACATCCACTCCTGTCCTGTTCTAAAAATAGCATAGTCACTGCGTGTATTCCGCATGCCGGCAACAACCTATCAGCTACTCGCACTAAATACTTAGCAACTTTGAGTTAAACATGCTAACCGTAGTTTAAAACTATAGAAAAATATTCCAGTAAGTTTTTTGTCTTCATTTACGCATCAGAGCAACCCTACTCGTATGTTATAACAAAGCCATTTTCCATTACCTTTCGTAAAAAGGAGAGACTCGGATGCTAAATAAACCATTTACATGACCCGTTTTGTACCCTTAAGTACACGAGTTTCGTGTTTGCTAAATTATACAGAGTACCTATCCTGGTGATTAGATACTTGATTAGCATTATTTTTGTCATGTTGAAAATATAATTTAATTACACTTACCATTTCTGTGCACCATCCCATGACATTGGCCAAATATACGTTGTCTCGGGTAAGATTCTCAGGTTTCTCTAACATTTTGTAGGCCATCATGGTGGCGAGCCCTCGATTTTTCTTCCCATTTGGCACGTTGTATTGCAAAAGCTGTAACAAAGGTATCATTCAAGACACGTGTTTTTATTAACACAAGGAAATAATGAGCACATTGCAATTTATTATACTGGTAGTGTTTGACCAAGTGCTGGCAGTTTGTTTTATTCGTCACCAATGTTTTGAATATTAAATAAAGGCTCGACTTAAACGGCGTGGGATGATATCATCGTTTGTTTACGCTATTCTTTTGCGAGCATATAGGTAGCATAATCTAGTGTTCGACCACGTGTTATGTTATCAATGTTATCATTTAAGATATTTGATTCACCAGTGAAATGATCGCCTGATTATGTGGGATTAGGTACTATAATTCCTCAGTTGTCCATTTTCTCTTTTTCATTTAAATATTTCTAAAATGAAAAAGAGAAACGTTCTGTTAAACTTGATAAAAGGCGACACACAAGAAATAAATTCATACGAGGTACCTATTTATAATTTTATAAACCATTAAGTCCCCTGCAATTTGAAACAGCTTTCTCCGGCTTCCATTACCAACATATATGACGAAGGTGCACTGTACAGTTATGCACTGGTTTAGTTTATTTTTGCCTTTTAAACATGTTTAACGAACGAAAAGTCAATAACTACCATTAGATGTTATTCAAAAACGTATATCAACAAGTTTAAACATTACTTATTGATAGTCGACAGATGAACAGAGCACAATATGTATTTCTATAGCTTGCGTTTACCAACATTGGGTAATAAATGTTATAAGTACTTTCGTTTAAATTCTTTTGTATAGATGTCGGTGTAGTAATTACAAATGACATCAATAGTTTTAGTTTAGTTTAGTTTTTTTATTTATCTCACAATATACAAAGTCACTTAAAACTCATTGTACATTCTCAGGATTTTATATTGTGATTGTCAGTTACTTTCATCATGATTGGCACATTCAAAATGTCAAAAATTATTAAAGTAGTATTAAATAGTAACTTATATCATCAAATGAAACAAGAAAATAAAAAATATTATTAAAAAATAGACGAGTTATGTCACCATGATAAGTTCGTCACTAACAAATTACTTATAATTAATCAAAATATAACTAATAATTTCAAAATGTCAACAAAAATACAATTTAAATAAAGTCAATCATGTAGAATCTGTAGAATATGAACGCCAATCAATGATATCACACTTTCTTAAGACACAATCGATTAATAGGTGTACTTAATCTTACAACTTTTTTTAGTTACAAAATGCAGATTTTTAAATGGTTATTTGGCACTACTGAATTATTAGTCTTGTTACTCGACATATCTAATC
Organism: Lathronympha strigana; assembly: GCA_949128165.1. NCBI lineage: Eukaryota > Metazoa > Arthropoda > Insecta > Lepidoptera > Tortricidae > Lathronympha > Lathronympha strigana. The sequence goes on along the minus strand of OX421918.1, from coordinate 7,904,396 downwards.
CATATTGGTGAACTCAAGCTAGTACCCACTAGCACAACGTACCTTAGCCAACCATTTGCTGGCTTCCGGCACGTCAAGATGCTTCCCAGTCTCCGTGAGGTCCCTCACGATGTCCGGGAAGCAAGCCATGAACTCCCTGGACTGGTCCTTGGGAACGGCCAGTCCACGGGTCGCCAGGGGCATTTGCTGGGGTGTCAGGGTCGACAGGAATCTAGAGACCAAAAACATTCGCTCACACAGCTGACAGTGCACGATAGTTCTGGCTGTAGAAACTGTGACGCCTATAGAAAACTCGTTAAATATAATAGGTAATTAACCTAGGGTAGAAATAATTAACCTGAAGATCAATAAAATAAAAAAGTCTATTGATACTACTCATAGACTCGATTGTGGCAATTTAAAGTTTCATTCAGACATACTAATCTGTGTTAATTCTTGCACATAAATACCTAGCTAGTTCATGGCGTATCACGGTGTAGTGCGATCAGCCGATCACGCAAAAACAAACGCTCGACGCATGTTGGATCGACAGTCGGAAGTCATTTTGTTTACAATTTTGCTTCATGATTTATTTCAATGGCATAAAGTGCAAAATTCTTAACGTAAATAACTTCCACTGTTCATGCACGATAGACGTGACAAGAGATAAAGATTGGGTATTACAATAAAAAAATCGGCACCTGCCTTGTTGGTGCGAGTAGCATTAAAAAAGGACGAGGATTCATTTTGCTTTTGTTTCTTGACAAAGAGGTTAACAGCACATTGCCGTGCCCTTATTTTTAAGTATGCAGTATTCTATAAAAAAGCATGTTGACTCGATATACAAGTACCTACTCGATTTTCTAATTAAAGCTAACAGGCCACGACCTGAATGGTTAAATTAAATTGCCCAAAACTACTGATACTTCAAATAAAGTAGGTAGACCATCCTGGAGTTCCTGGACCTTAACATAATATGGACTGAACCTGAGTATGATTAAACTAGGTACTTATTTCACGCCTAATTGAAGTGTCGCTACTTTAACTACAAAATGATTTCGAAATGCGGGTGCATTCCAGTTTCCATTGAGTTCAGGAATTATTGCCACATTACCGGAAACATAAAAAATGTTTACTAACCGAGCTAGATTTTAGATATTTATCATTTTTAACACGACAAGTCAGGTCTGAATGAAACTTTGAAAGTTCCAAAACTTAATGTAGTCGGCTAAATTAACTTTGCGCACGGTTAACGGAGTTCACTGACCTGTGATATTTCTGCAGTTTGAGCAACTTCTTTGGGAGCCCGGTTTCGTCGTTGCCCTGATGTTTGTTGGCAGGCTGGTCCAATTTAGGCACCATGGCATCAGAGTTCGTCACGCTGGTAGTTTTGCTGATTTGCCGGCGGACTTCATTCTTGTAAATCTGTACAATCTTCTCCAAACTTCTTGCTGTTGAAAACATCTTGTATTTTTCTTGAATGACTTGGGTGTTCAAATCTTCTCGTAATTTATATGCGCATAAAACTAGCAGTCAAGCGTGCTTGAATCTCATAGAATTTATTCAGAAACAGTTATCGCAGTCGCGCGCGTGCGTCTGATCAACATGGGCATGTATGACCGACTGAGTCTTTGTTGTGTTTCGCCTCCTTGCCTTGCCTTGCCGGTTTCACTACGCCGAATCAAAATAAAGTGTAGTGATGTGCTTTATGTTTACATCTGATTCATCGATACCGCATCTCTATTGTTAAATAGATTGAACAATAAACATTGTGTGAACAAAATGCGTACGCGAATAGTATTGATTTTTATGATGCAAAAACTTCGTGTTCTTGTTGACTTGATTTCTTTTATGATCTCAATATATTATATTATTATTGTTGATAAGGATCAATAAATGTATACAGCTCGAGGCTAACTGCATCGAAATAGTTAAAAAATATATTATTTTCAAAATGATAAAAACCGAAGGTAAAGGAACTAATAGGCTTTACAATAATCTTTGTGCTTATGAGTTTATCTCGATGAGTAGTAGGAAGATGAAAATTGAAAGAAAAATGCTGTATTTTTTGATAAAAGCCTATGTACAAAAATGCATTTTCAACTAAATACTTATTTTATTTAAATGTAAGGAATCGGTTAAAAAGGCGTTAGTAGGCTAGGCACAGGATTTCAGTTAAGATTATTTACGAACAGCCATTGTAGGTGTAGTAAACTGAGATCTCATCTCTTTTTGTAGGCAGGTACCTTCTTTTTTATACCTACATGCATCCGATATTTGTACCTATTGACATCGTAATGCATTCTACCTACCTGTAGGTATAATATTTGCATGAACAACATAAGTAACTTTTTCTACTCCAGCCCTTCTATCTGTTATTTAGATGACTGACAGCGATATAAAAAATAACACATGATAATGTTGTCTATGGTATTCCATAAGAACACTGCTAAACAATGCTCCTATGGATTTTCATACGATATATGAGCACTGTTGTTTTTTTTTGTTGTTTTAATTTCTTTAGTGGGCATACGATATATTCCACATTCTGCCACCTTTCGAGATTTAGCTTTTTTTTGCTATGTTAGCTGTCGTAGAAAAAATAGCGTATGCAACAGCTCGTAATAGGTTCTTAAAACTCTCCGGTCTATTATTACAAAACTCGACTTCATCTCGTTTGTAACGGCGAGCCTCAAGTTTTAAGAACCCTTATTATATTAGTTATATTACTGTTGCATAAACTACTATTTTCTACTCCAGCACTTCTATCTGTCAATTAGATGACTGACAGCGATATTTAAAAAGTATTCATTATAACGTTGTCTATGGTATTCCATAAGAACACTGCTCCTGTGGATTTTCATACAATATATTAGCACTGTTGTTGGTTTTTTTTAATTTCTATAGTGGGCACAACATCTTCCCTATTCTGCCACGTTTCTATATTTTGGTTTTTACGCTATTTTAACTGTCGTAGAAAAATTAGGGTATGCAACAGCTCATAATTGGTTCTTAAAACTCTCGGGTCTATTATTACAAAACTGCTTCGCCTCGTTTTGTAACGGCGACCCTCAAGTTATAAGAACCCTTATTATATCACTGTTGCATTAACTACTATTGTAATCGTATGTATTTATATGGAATAACACATTTGTGTACGCAGTTGATGAATTTATAAAGATATTAGTTGGTGCCCGCGACTTCGTCTGCGGAATATCTTTATAAATTGTAGCCTATGTGTTACTCTGATGTATAGTTTTTACGTGAAAGAGTAACAAACATCCATACAAACTTTCGCGTTTATAATTTTAGTAGGATTGTGTGATGCTGACGAAGGCGCGGGCACCAGCTAGTTCTCAATAAATATGTCTGCGTTCGAATCGCCACAATCAATTTATTTTTACACAAAATGTATGGAAAGGCTTTCATACATTTTGTGTAAAATTACTTAGGCGCAACCGCAGACATATTATCTGAGAATATCTAACTTATAAACGGTATCATGTTTGTATCGACACCAAAAGTAACTATCGATAGCACAAACAGACGCGCATCGATCCCCGCCCATGCCTAACCGACTGCGTGCGCAGCAAAACAAACTGGTTGTCCCCACCTCGGCGCTGCCACGCGGGCTACGTCACGTAGGCATCGAGCACCCAGCAACTGCGGGCGCCACCATAATCGCTCCTAATAAATGTCTCGTCCAAAATGTGTATACATTTTCGAACTAATTTAGTGGGGAAGAAGGTTCAAAATTGAATAGGGGTCAATACATATTTATGTTGCTGACCGGACTGTACAAGCAGACCATTATAACTGATCTCGGATTACAAATAAGTATTGAGAATATAAGGGTCTAGATATAGCGGAATATATTTAAGATGAAATTTAAAGTTTAGTGATCATACGATGTTCCACATGTTTACAAACGTGACCCAAAATAATTTCTAGTGTGTGCAAAATGAAACATGCAATTCTGAGCAATTTATCTTTTGACCCAATCGGCAAGCGACTGGTGACGACCATTATTAGGGTCAATTGCACCTATCTGGGTTAGCCTACTAACCTGACGTTAGCTGTCAAATTCTTTACTAAAACACCGCTTAACTCTGAGTTAGTTAGCTAACCCCGGGTGATGCAAGTGGCGTTAACTGATCTAAGATTACAAATATAAGGGTTAGTAAGTTCAGGATTTACTTAAGATGGAATTTAAAGTTTTGCGTTCCAAGTGTTCGTATACTCGTCTGCGCCACGGCCCAAAATATATTCTAGTGTGTGAAAAAACACGTATGCAATTCTGAGCAATTCATGTCATGGATAACTGACTCTGAATTACGACCATTTAAGATAAAGTTTTTGTTAGTAAAATAAAATGTCTCATTGATATGTATTACATACTACATACGTGTATTAAAACCCGAACCCTATTACTCCGTGAACATGGCGCTTGCGACAGTGGTGAAATATCGGGTGCTCAATAAAACAAACAAACATGGTATGGTAATTATTCCGTTTTAGATATTAGTTATAATGCAAATGACCACGTTAGCTTAAAATTAGAAAGGTGGACTTTGCTTTTTTTTTATTAGCTGTAAATTCAATAGATGCCTTCGACTATCTCATCAAAAACGAATATTATTGATATATCTAAAAGGGCTTGAAAATATATAAAATGGTAATTCGTCAACTCTGTTACAAAATGTATAACATCAAACCCCATGACGTTTATAAATGTTTGTTTTTTATTTTAATTTCATGTTCCTACACTCTTTTAAAATGAGATCATGTGTTATAAAATCTATGTAGGTACAGGTACAATTTAAATTTTCTAGTTCAAGATAAATAGCTTGAAAAAAAATTAAAGTCGCTGAGCCCACATTTTTTTTCTTTTTTTTCCCCACTCCACTACACCCGCACCCACCGCCCGCGGCCTGCCAGCACGAAGATTATAGGAAAAGGTTGTTCAGGGAAGTAGCTAACGGAGTTTCAATACAGCTGAAGCCACATGACCGATTTGGTCGCTAGCTCTCCGTCTATTGTCAAAAGGTCTTTACCAAGAAATTATCTATTTATTAACAATACGTTACGATTTTATAGAAATGGGGCCTGATCATAATTTATTTTAGCTTTCCTTGCACTTTATATCAAACATATTATTTAATTAAAATGATTGCGTGTGTTCAAAAACTATCATGTGTTTTTACAGACCGGATTCAACGAGCGTTCAAGACTTTCAAGTGGGCCATGGGTAATATGATTTTTTTGCTTCAAGATTGATTTCTCTGTAACCAGGCAGAAAGTAGTAATTGCACGGAGTTTCTTAACCGTTGCCCAACGGTAAACTGTTACAAAATGTTGCGACAACCGAAAAACAGGTCTACAACAACTAAAGTAGGTATTTGTATCTCTGTTATTATTTCAGCAATTTTACTTTGTTTGGAATACACTTTTATTAGTACCTAATATTGGTCGTATGGACCACACCGTATACATAGCATGTACAGTCAACTAAAAAGATATGAATGTAGCCTAAGTGCCAGAAATATGTATACAGGACTGTATTTCCTAACATTAGGGTCGTGTATACATACTTTTGGCATTTTGGCTGTATTCATATCTTTGTAGTTGACTGTACTCATACTTAATGCACCTAGGTAGGTATTGCCTATATTGTACCTTTAAACGAGAATTGTAATAGGTAGGTAGATTTAATGATTTTTCCTACTCTGAATCACGAGCTCTCTCGAACATAGTAGGAGAAAAAAAGATCCCCAATTTTTTTTTCATTCCATTACGATTTTTCAAACACGTTGTACAGCGTATACAAAATGGAGAGTACGTTTGAAATTTTTGAGGCTTATCAGCGATCTTATTTATTATATAAAGGAAAGATTATTATCTTAACGATCTTAACAATAATAATCATTGTTTTTCATTCTATGAACGCAGCGGCCTACATTTATGAATGAATATTTTATGCATGAACATGGTATTATGGTATTTATGTACACTCGGGTGCAGTCAAATCGGACCACCCCTTAATTAATTTATGTATGTATTTATTTATGTGTGTATTTATTTATTATTAATTCATCTTAATTAATTTATGTTTTTTTATTCATCTTGTTTGATAAGTTATAATTAGAGTTGGTAATATACCAACGCCTCCGCTCTGTTAGATCATCTAGCAATATGCTTCTGTCCATCCCGTCATCCTCTTCAACATTTTATAACTGTTCTTTTACATTCCAGGCTGTTCGACTTTGGAACTCCCTGCCCCTACACATCAGGCGCGCGCAATCTCTTGCTGTTTTTAAAAAACTGCTTAAAGAGCATTACCTGTCTCTCCCGTAATATATAATATATATTCTTACCTATCATTTATTGTCTTTCTATCTGCTTTTTTTTCACTGTATGGCTTGTGTGTTGCTGTTATAAGAATACTATATATATATATATATATATATATATATATACACGGTGCTCGTGAGCATTGCGCGAGATTTTAACAGCGTATTCCTGAGGCTAAAAGAAACAAAAAATGTCATATTAAGTTCATTGGATTAGGGCTAGTTTCTGAGATAATTGCAATTTTTTTTTAAACATAATTTTACCGCCACTCGGTAAATTTCGCGTTTTGGAATGTGATAATGCTACTACGTGGTCTAGTTTAGATATGATTTTTGACAGGTTTCAAAGTGACACTGTTATGTCTTTGCAAAACTCGGCTCTACCAAAAAAACATATTTTTTTGTATTTTAAGTGGGCCTTTTCTAAATGAAACTTACTTACCATGTATCAAAGCGTATAAAAAAAGAAAAAAAAAGTTTTTTTTTGTTTTTTTTTTTTGGTCGATATGACCAAAAATCATATGACCTTTTTTGTTTCTTTTAGCCTCAGAAATACGCTGTTAAAATCTCTCGCAATGCTCACGAGCACCGTGTATATATATATATATATATATATATATGTAAGTTTATGTATGTCTATTTCTACTATTCATATATGTGTATGTTTATTGTTTTGCTTGATTTGTGTGATTGTTAAGTTTTTAATGTTTCCGCTACCCAAAGGTTGTCTGGAAGAGATCGCTTTTTAGCGATAAGACCGCCTGTTGTTTGCCTCTGTGTTAATCAAATGTTTGTACCTTGTAAATGTTTTTTTCTTTCTCATGTACTGAGGTGTGCAATAAAGAGTATTCTATCTATCTATCTATAAATTCGTTTTAATTTTAAGTTACCTACTTATTTGAAACTATGCTTCTATTACATGTTTTCCTCCTGAACTAAAATCACGGAATTAAATCCCTAATTTCTGACGAAAAAATTGAACGGAATTTTTTATCCTTATTGAAAAGTGCAAACTCTCGTGGTGGAAATCTGGAAATGTATCAATTTTGAACCGCTTCATATATTTTAAAAATAATATAATTTTGAATAGAACATGAGAGATGAAAAATCGGAAATGCGTAAGTATATTATATTATTTTTAACTCGTATTTATAAATATATTATCGACCGAATCAGAAGCATACAGTGCTATTTGCAATCAAAATATATTTTGACCAGGACTTACCCCCGTGAAGTTGACCGCCCCATTTTTTTTTTCCGCAAATGGCATCGTTAGATCGTTAGTTTATCGTTAGTTCACGTTAGTTTAGTATTTAAAATCGTTAGGATCCGACTACAACATACATTTTTTTTTAAAACAAAATTGGGGCGGTCAACTTCACGCTACCGCCCCAAAACCACTTTTATGGTTTTTATCAATTGTAATCGTTAGATAATCGTTAGTTCACGTTAGTTTAGTATTTAAAATCGTTAGGGTCCGACTCGAAATATTTTTTTTTATTTTTTAAAGTGGGGCGGCCAACTTCACGCTACCGCCCCAAAACCACTTTTACGGTTTTTATCAATTGTTATCGTTAGATAATCGTTAGTTCACGTTAGTTTAGTATTTAAAATCGTTAGGATCCGACTCGAAATATTTTATTTTATTTTTTAAAGTGGGGCGGCCAACTTCACGCTACCGCCCCAAAACCACTTTTACGGTATTTATCAATTGTTATCGTTAGATAATCGTTAGTTCACGTTAGTTTAGTATTTAAAATCGTTAGGATCCGACTACAACATACATTTTTTTTTTAAACAAAATTGGGGCGGTCAACTTCACGCTACCGCCCCAGAACCACTTTTATGGTTTTTATCAATTGTAATCGTTAGATAATCGTTAGTTCACGTTAGTTTAGTATTTAAAATCGTTAGGATCTGACTACAACATACATTTTTTTTTTAAAAACAAAATTGGGGCGGTCAACTTCACGCTACCGCCCCAAAACCACTTTTATGGTTTTTATCAATTGTAATCTTTAGATAATCGTTAGTTCACGTTAGTTTAGTATTTAAAATCGTTAGGATCCGACTACAACATACATTTTTTTTTTAAAAACAAAATTGGGGCGGTCAACTTCACGCTACCGCCCCAAAACCACTTTTATGGTTTTTATCAATTGTAATCTTTAGATAATCGTTAGTTCACGTTAGTTTAGTATTTAAAATCGTTAGGATCCGACTCGAAATATTTTATTTTATTTTTTAAAGTGGGGCGGCCAACTTTACGTTACCGCCCTAAAACCACGTTTACGGTTTTTATCGATTGTAATCTGTAGATATTCATTAGTTCACGTTAGTACAGTATTTACAATCGTTAGTATCCGACTCCAAATATTGGACCGCTTCGCTCGCTCGTTCGACAATTATTACTAGTGGTCACCCCGAACTTGAACTCACGGCCTCGGTAACCCGTTGACCGATTTAGCTCATATTAAAACCTAAAAACTATATTTTCCTCAACTAACCACCTACTTACCAAATTTCAAGACAATCCGATAAACGTTACTCGAGTTATCGTCAAACGAACATGCATAAAGACATTCATGCATACATACATACATATACATACAAACGACGGAGTGCCCAAGTAAATTGGGAGAACTCCGCTAGTGGCCTCGAACGTAAGTAAACTAGCAACCCCTTGACCGATTCGGCTTATATTCGAACTTAAAAATAACATATATCTCATCTAACCACCTGCCAAATTTCAAGACAACCCGATCAACGATACTCGAGTTATCGTCGAACAAACATACATACATATGACGGAGACGACGGAGTGTCCAAGTAGGTTGGGAAACCTCACTCGCTTTGCTCCCTCGTTCGATTATGATGGCGTTGGAAGTGGTCGTTGTCGTATTGTTGGTGATAATATAATAATGATGATGACGATTGAAGATGATGATCATGCTTTAATATTACAGCTTTCTATTAGGTACAGTCGCCATCAGATATATCGTAGCGGGTGAGGTCCTCAAATACTTCTGAGCAGAGTTAAACTTCAATAAATTCTTTACAACAGATCCGCCAGTAACATCTGAGCACAAAATTTTTTCATAAATATATATCAATAATTTCAGTAATTTCTGTTCACACCGTGAGGTAAGTAAACATATCTGAACGCACAAAACGTCACAGGTATCCAAGCAAAAGAAGTGGTCACAGATATCTGAACATTGGAGGAAAACACAGAGCACGGACCTCTTTAGTGTGACAACCTTACATATAGAGGAGCCTTTGGCTTTGATTCTCATAGAAATCGACCGTGTCAGGTAAATTGTGACATGTTATTGTCAAAACTGCCATACGTGCTATTCATAGGGTTGTGATATGGGTCGATATTGTATCGATAGATTAGGAGCAGTTATTAACATTTCACTAAATATTACACGAAATAAAGTTATGCAAATATTTTTAGTTCTTACCTTATTTTAACCTCTGTTTCAAAATCAGACACTCAAATGATTTCATTGTTATTCCATTTTATTACTGCGTTATGGTTTAAGTTAGTTGTTTCTTATATCAGTATTCTATAATGAAGCGATGCTAGTACTATCTTAGTACAACATAAGAAGAGGATATTTAATTATTAACACAAGAGTAAATGAAGAATTGACGCAATTTAAACTACATATTTTATTTACAATAATTTAACTAAGGGCCTGTTTTACAATCTCCAGTTACAGCTATCTTTCAGATAAAACATAACGGGCTCTCTTTATTTACAAGACTTTTATTTAGAGTCCGGTATAGAACATTGTGTATTAAGGGCACTAAAGGCAGTAAACAAGATATTAAGAACGAATATGAATTTAAGTCACAGTTTGAGTCGAAGACGAGTTCGTAATTCTAGTACGGCTCGTGATACACACAATGTTTTTCCTCACATTTGCGAGGAAATAAATAAACTACTGCAGATAAATATAAAATCATTATTAGCAGTACTTAGTAGAACATTCAAGCAACACAGGAAGTGGTGTCCACATACATAAGGTACCTCTACCTCTTCCGAAGTCTACCACAAGCCCGTAAAATGGGCGTCATTACCATGTATTCGAGTTCCAGTCAACCAATTTTAAGGTTTGCTCTTTGTTCTGATACACACTGTATATTGTATTGTGTATTTTTTTAGTATTTCAATAATATTTAAATAAAAATTCATCTTACTATTTTAGTAAGGCATATGACATACACTATCGATAACAAATGCAGCGTCGTGTCTCTTCCCTATTTCTCTTGCCCATACTAATTTTATATTGAATTAATTACATATTATTTAATTACCTGTGATACGAAACGTTTGAATTTTGTTTATTTACAAATTTGCTTTGGTTGCGGCACCCGATTATTGAGCAATGTGGCATTTTTGAAGTATTTTCATTTTATTGTTACTCCATGACGGCCCAAGGGGTACTGACTGCTACTGACTGTCACGTATGCGCCGGGCGCATATGCGACACACGAGTTTTGACTCTCAAGCCGTCTCTCTATAGGCGCGTCGCCCTACGACTTCAAATCTCTTTGGAGGAAAATATACCTTTTTTAACAAACAATTCAAATTACTGTACCAGTTAGATTTTGCGTGCTTACACAAATCTTTAATATTGACATGACATATTTGACATACGTAGGTTCAGTTGCCATCAGATACATTGAAACCGCCCCGGTGCTCAGAAGTATCTGAACAAGGCGCTATTGTCAGACCGTTACAGTGCATGTTCAGATATTTGTGAGAGCCTCGGCAGTTCCGATATACCTGATGGTGCCGGTACCTATAATTATCCTTTCAATAAAAATTAGATCAAACTCGCTTTTAATATGATTTAATGTTGGGATTTAAATTATTAGGTAAAAAATATTATTGTTGGCGAACGCAAGCACCTCCTGCAGATGTCTTTACAACTGCGATAGCCTCTGATGCTGACAGGGTCTCAGCCAGCAAGTCGAGAGCTTCGGATAATTACCCCAACCATCGAACAAATCATCCGTCTTACATACGATTATATGTGTGTATAGTTCAGTAGCCAAATATTTTTTTTACAATAATGTAATAAAAACATATCGAAATTATCTTATTCTTACAGTTTCCCGATTTTTCTAGTCACATGACGCTATCCCTTCTGATATTTTACGGAAAAATCGAGAAGGATATGTTCTCGCTCACATCCTTATAGTATTTGTTCTAGAAACTTCCGATTTTTAAATTTAGCCAAACTTACATTTACGGTTCCCCAAACGACAACTACGTACAGCTTCCTTAGCTTGTCAAGTTTGCGAACGAAATAAGTAACTTTGTATAATTCACATAGACGTTCATTCCAAGCGCTCAAGAATGATTACAAAAATGCTTTAGTTGTTGTTATGCAATTTTGGACTTTACTACTATGGCAATTAAATACAAAAATAACTACTCGTTTTATCTAGACTTTCTCGCAATTAGTTATTAATCTTGTTAGGTTTTTGTAATGAATATTGTCATTCATCAATGTAGGTAAGTAGTAGAATCGACGATCAAGTATCGTACGACTAGCCTTTGCTTCAGGAAAGAGAGTCGAAAATACTAAAAAAAAGTACTTATTCCTTTAAACGCTCATATTCTGGCGCCTTTCCTTTAAGTAAAGCTTGATATTATGAAAATAATCAATGTATTCACTTCCGTATAAGAAGTGGTCATCGTCACTCATGGGCAAATTGCCCATGGCAATATAGACAGGACATGAGGACAACACGGTAAATAGTGCTGCCTTGCCTGTGACAAGAATGGGCCTTGCGGGGTCCAGTATAGGTATTATATACAGTGATTGACAATCTTCTATGATCATAGATATGATCTAGTATAATATGGGCCTAAATACTAATGTCTGAAAAAATATGACCTGTTCGCAACTATCAGACCTACCAATAATTCAACTTAATCTCAAGTTTCCTCGCAATCATACCTAATCGAGGGCTCTGGCGATTTTCTAAACGCAGCGGATGACAGGACTTTTGAAAAGGGACGGACATAACGTTTGACGTTAAAGTACTCTTCTCGTGGATTGTCAAAATTTAAAGTTCGAATTTGCTTTATTGTCAATTTAGGGTGGCAATTCGAAGTTGCCTGCCGTCTACTTTTAATTACATGCCAACCAGAATGCTTGGAATTCAGCTTCATGGAGAGTTCTTAGGCATAGGGGGGTTCTTAGGCATCTCATTTTATACTGACCCTGGCGCACAGTATTCAAAACGTTTTATGAATGAAAACAAAAAATAATGTAACAAATATAATCTTTCATATACAAATGACTATAATTAATGATATTAAATTTGAAACTTAAGTCAACGGCCTAAGGTATATTTTCCTGCAATGTTCAGGAACATATTTGTGACCATTTCTCTTGCTTAGATACCTGTGACGATTTGTGCGTTCAGATATTTTTACCTCATTGTGTGATCAGAAATTACTGAAATAATTGCTGCTCATGTATTTATGAAAAAAATAGTGCTCAGATGTTACTGGCGGATCTGTTATAAAGAATTTATTGAAGTTTAACCCTGCTCAGTAGTATTTGAGGACCTCGCCCGCTAAGATATATCTGATGGCGACTGTACATGGTAAAACTATTAGTGTTCCTAGATTACCTACTACGGAACCCTGAAATTAAGTTTAAAATCCATTTTATTATTTATAAGTCATCGATTGTAATATTACCGCATTTTCCTAATGTTACTGGTCAGATTGGTAAGTTATTTGCAATATTACCAAATGGAAACTTACCGTTAGCAAAGAGTTATATATTATGTTCCTTTTATCTATGCCGGTAGCGAGAATATGACCGGCGACCCACAATTATCGCCAACAGATTTATCCCACCAATACAACACTCTCAGTCGCGGAGTCACCCTAAGTTTTTTGAAGGCCCATACACCTTATTTATACTATTGGGTGTCTTTACGCGAACCACTCCACCCCAAATTAGATCAAACCAACTGTGCAGAAGCATCGGAGTAATCCTGGTAAGGGCATTTATTTGTGTTCATCAGCATTACGAATATATTATGTTCCTGAATGAAGGGTGTTTTACAGCAAACAGCACACTTACTTATATAAGTATGTACGTTGCATTGAAATTTTGAGTCTACATACATTAATTACATTATACTAATTTATATGTTATGTTATGACAAATAATTCATGGTGGTGTTTAAAACTTATTATATTACCTTTCCTGAGGATAAATATGCAGATTTTAAGCTTTTAACCAAATTGTACCAAATAGTAGATACTATATAATACCAGTTTACTGATAATGTGTTTATTGACTCACGTTACATAGTGTAAGTACAGTTCCATAGGCAGTAGGTACAGTCAAATGGAATATGGGTGTATTATACAACTTATTCAAAAATAATTATGTATGTCTTATAGACATTACTAAACTCAAAGTCTTAATACTCAAAGGTTAACTGGAAGAAATCCCTTAAAGGGATAAGTTCGCCTTTGTACTTAACATCTCTGTTTGTTAACTGTATTTTTCAACTGTGTTTCTGTACAATAAAGTGTTACTTACTTACTTACTTACCTTAGTACCTATAAGTGGAACTTAGTGGAGTGGTATGTTTAAGTATCAAGACAAACCACACTGGTTTAATGATACTGGAGTATGTTACAAGTATCACAAGTATGTATACATTGAGTTTGTATATTCTTTTTTTAAATAAATAAAATAAATAATGCTGCCAGACGTGCTATGGGACATATGTTTGAGTATCATGCTTGCAAGTCTTACAACCATATTTTCACACTTGACTGTACATTTTTTTTCTTTATACTACGATGGTAACAAACAAGCATACGACCCGCCTGATGGTAAGCCGTCACCGTAGCCTGTGGACACCTGCAACTCCAGGAGTGTTACATGCACGTTGCCAATTCTTTAAAAAGGAGGTTTCGCTGTGTTGACAGCTAAAGGGGCAAGTCCGAATCCTCATGGAGCAGTGGCGAACTTACTCACCAACAGAAACTCAATACTATGCATAGTGTTGAGTAGAACTATTATTCTATAAAAGGGTGCAAATAATAACGTGCAAATAATGCATAAGTGTATAAGAGTTGTTTCATTTAATAAAATAATGTATGTCAACTCACTAAAGGCTGATTGTAACACATTAAAAACCAATTAATAAGCCTTTACTACAATAAATAAAATGAATAAAGAACTCTATGTAAAACAATAAATTGAAAAATTATAACAATGTAATAAATGTAAAATTGATAGAACCTCACGAATCACTGCAAGTGACTTGTGAGGTTCCAACCCACGTTGGAGTAAAAATGGCCGTTGATCCGGACTCCAGGATCTTAACAAATGTGGGGATGCTCGGTCTGAGGGAGTCTCTTCAGGAGTTAAAGAGATGTTCGGAGTGCTCCCTCAGTTTTGGCCCTCACATTTTTGTGGACACAGAGTTCCTGGTCCAAAATGATTTCCCGAGGAGTAATTCCGGCTCCGCGAGACTTTACGGTCTTAATGAAATACCCGAGGAATTACTCCTCGGGAATCACACATACAAGTTGTCCGGTGTTGTGCATTACAGCGTTAACCATTATATATCGTATTGCTATAGAGCACAACACTGGACCGAATATAACGACCTCCATAAAAAGGAGAAATCTGTTAAAGATACCCTAAAAGTATGGCCTTCCATACTCATGTATGTTAGAATAACCTAACGCAATAACAAGATTAGGCTTAGAACATCTAAAGTACCTATTAGAGTCAGTATTTTCCAGCCGCCCCTTTAGGTAAATATGTATCCGAATTTCCGATCACACTTGAGTCTGTCAATTATAACTTTACCCAAGCAATTTTTTTTTTCTGTAATTCGACTTATGACAACACTGGATATAGGTAGGGCTGCCATCCGTCCGGGCTTGTCCTAGTTTGGAGCCCGTCCGGGAGCGTCCGGCCCGGATTTTTAAAACTGTGCGGGGTAAACCCGGACATTTTTGGGCTCAGGTCAAATCCCTAGCAAAAGCATATATTTTAAATTAAAAATTAATTTCTTTAGTGTCCGGGGAGAGACCGCTATTTTAATGAAACGTTCGGGTTTTTATACTTGTTTGCACGGTTTCGGCAATGTACGAGATGGAAGTCCTAAATATAGGGCACTAATTAGTATTGATACGCGTGTATTATCCTTAAACTTAAAACAAGTGCAAATAACACAGACTAGTAATACATTATAGCAAATTGAATAAAAATAAAAATTAACATCTTTATCAATTCTGATTCGATCAGTATTGGCCAAATATATACACAAAATAAGATATTTCGGAGGACTTTTGACTTTTATTTAATAAGTTTACTCGTACACACAGTAATTCAAAATAGTTACTTCAGGGTTTATTACTATGTTTTCATCTTGGGACATTATGTTACGTTAAAAGTTATTTTATCAAAAATATTACTACTAAGGTTGTTTGTTACCTTACCGACTAAAGATTTGATGCATGGTAAACATTGCTGCTTTTCAGCGATACTTGCCTCCTGCCGTTGCTTTACAGCATCAAAATAATTAGTCATGCCAAATAATAGTTCTCACTCCTCATTTTTATATCGTTTTCCCATAATTAGAACTTACTTTCCAAAAAACTAACTTGTACAAACCGAACAACAACTTGACATATCTGTCAAAAACATACAACATTGCCTTATGTAGTTTTTGTGTTTGACAGTTCATTTGCTAAATAGAGTTATCGTGGTTTGACTCTAATTAACTAATGCCTTTGAAACCTGAGGAGTCCCCTTGATTCCTCATGAATCCCTTCATCAGATCAAGACCAAATTCCTATGAGACCACCTTGAAAGTAACTCCTTTCAAACAAAAAAAATACTCAAATCGGACGACGAGGCTCGGAGTAATCGGTAAACATATTTATATACCTAACATACAAATTGAGAAGCTCGTCCTTTTTTGGTAGTCGGTAAAATAACGCGTAGGCGTATAGAGCGGTTATAACCGATTTAGTCCCCTCGGGAGTTATGGATTTTAGTACAATATAACTCCAAAGGGAGTTATGAGTTTAGTTTTAAAATATCGTACGTCATTCCACTTCAGACAGGAGGTTTTGCATCAACTAAGCCTTATTTCAAATCTTCGAACTTCGCTATAAACCAACTTTACTGTGTATTTTTCAACTTTAATAAATAGATTCATTTGTATAATAATATTTGTTTTTCCCTAACAAGTGTGATGAAAAACATGGCATGTATCACGGTCGGTAAAAGCATTACAAACTCGAGTCATTAAAAGCCTTCCGCCTGCTGCTAAGGGCTTCTAACAGACTCTCGTTAGTAATCCTGTACTTACCTCCCTAGATGCACAATGTATTATTCTTTTGTAACATTATAATCCAAGATGTATTCACATAGCACATCTCCTAAATATAACTTTTCACACTATTTTCAAGTTTTTCATTTATTATAACTAATATTTAAAACGGGATAATTACCATGTATGTTAGTTTTATTGAGCACCCGATATTAAACCCGATACAAAACTAACATACATGGTAATTATCCCGTTTTAAATATTAGTTATAATTCAAATGACCATGTTAGCTTAAAATCGTTTTTCATTTATTCTGAAAGGCATGCAATTGTGAGAATCCACAATTAGTTGTTTTCGGATTCAGTATTATCACATTATCTTTATTGTTGCCTATATCGTAAATGGATCCAGTGTATTACATGTTTAGAAAAACGGGTAACTGCTGAATATCTCCCTGGTTCAACCGCGCCTATGTAACTCTCCCTCCCGCGCCATATCAGTCCTAAAAAGGAAATTTTTCTGCTTTCAAATTTGTTTTGTTTTTAGTACTTATTCATGTGTCATAATGATGACTTATGTATCAACGCAAGCTGTGGGATCGTAGAGAGAATCTATACACATACTTTCTTCCTCTATCACCAGTGGGTAAAAATTAGTGAAGAGTTTATCTTCACTATAAAATGTCATATTGAAGAGTAAATCTCGCTATAGAGAGGAGAAAAATGCTGCATTACACTTGGCGGCAAAGTTTGTTCAACTCTCATGCCTTGAGACCCTCGCAGTTTTGGCATCGTGACCTAATTTTTGTGACTCCTCATCAAGAACACATTGCGCATATGCTTGTGACAAATCTAATTTACTAAATTGCTGTCCGCCATGCAATTTAGTAAACAACTCTTATGCTGTTGGTAACGGGTATTGTTCAACTAACAGCTGTTTATTGATTGACACAGAATAATCAGCGCAGAGGCGCAATTAACCATCACGTTTTAGTACCGGCACTACCGGCGACGCGTACTCCGAAAACTCGACGGGTTTCAGTATACCTACTCGAACTAATCGCTCTAATTCGTCTTCGACTTTTTGGCGCAACGCAAAGGCCATGGAGCGTGCTTTAAAAAAAATTGGCTTAGAGTCACTTTTTAAAAGAAGTTTAATTTTATATTTATTAAAAGTGCCTAAGTCATCAGAGAACACAGCGCGATATTGATTTTGTAACATGTCCGAAAGGTTATTTGATGAATCGCAAAAATTAACAGGTGTGGTAATTTCTAAACCGTAGTGGGCCATAAAGTCCCTTCCTACAATTGGTGGTCCCCCATTACGGATGACATGAACATCGAACGTATGGGGTTTGTCCGAATAAGAAAAAAGTAACGATGCGATACCGATGCAACAAATATGACCTCCTATGTAAGTATTCAACTGTTTATCTACTTTAGATAACGGCACATGTTTAAAAAGTTGTAAATACACTCGTTCCGAAATTGCGGTTACCGCTGAGCCGCTGTCATACTGAAACTTCATTCTAACCCCATGGACCAGAATATTTTCGGGCATAGGTTCTCCATTAATAGTACGAATATTATTAAGCATCTTACCATCATCGCCGTTCTCACCGACACTCTCATTTTGCACAAAATTTATTTTTTTGCACATACGATTCAGGTGACCCTTTTTGTTACACTTCCTACAGGTATAGTTAGCGAACCGACACTACTCCGTAGTGTGATTTTTAAACCCACATACCGCGCACTTCACTTTAGCATTATCACTGACGCTAGCAGGTTTTGCATCAATATTGAACAGCTGTTCGGACGACGACGAGACCTGGGCCGGGGCTGCTCCCGCGTGCACGCTCCGCACGCTTTCCGCCAACTCCACTGCCCTGCCCCAAGTTACCTTGTCAGGGTCTAAGGCAAACAGCTTTTCTCGCTCCTTACCAGGAAGCATTCCCATAATAAAACGGTCCCTTAATACTTCCTCAAGGTTTGAGAAGCTACAATGCTCCGTCAGACCGCGCAATCTTGCGCCCCAGTCTGTGAAACTCTCACCCTCCTTTTGCACTGCAGAATAAAATTGGAATCTTTCACTAAAAACACAGCGTTTGGGGGAAAAGTGAGCATCCAAAATACTGAGAATATCTTCGTATGGCAAATCATGTAATGATTTAGGCAAGGCTAAATCTGACGCTAACTTGTAGGTAGTCTCGCCGAGTGCGCCCAACAAAATCGCCCGTCGCTTCACTCCTGTAGCGTCCTTTTCTTTGGTTATATCATTCGTAATGAACCATTGCGACAACCGATTTTTATACACCTGCCACGTTCCCGTATTATGATCAAAACTTGTTAAAATCCCAAAATGAGACATTACGCTTGTAACTTTTTACACAACGCGGGTAGATTCGTCGCCACTGTTAGGTATGTGACAGAGGATGAGTGAAACTAACGGCGGTTGATTACACAGTGCTTTATTGGCTTAAAGTAACACCTTAAGTATGGCTACGGCCCGTGTACCATATAGCTATAGGTACATATCCAACAATAAACATGATTAATCCGTTCTTAAGTAAACACTTCAGAACGGGTTAATCGCGTTTACCATGATCCTACATGATGATGTTTCTGCTTCATAAGCCAGTAAGGGAAGCGTTCGTAAGTTGTATGTATGTTAGTCCTCACAGGGTCTTTTGCAATTTAAACATTTTTAATTTTAATTATAGAATGCCCTTCAGGCTATGTATTACTAGCTTTATAATTATAAGCCCCTCTGGGCATTGTAGACCAACCTTTGTTTTTATTTTTAAATTATTTTTTATATTTTTGTATGTAGGTAGTTTGCAAAAGTAACTTTTTTGATTGACGGGGAGAATTCGCATTCTCTCAGTCATCATCTCAACCATGTGAAAACGAATGCTGTAAAGGGCTCGAAACGTAGGATCATGGATGTAGTGTATTGAGGTTTGCATAACCTGTCTCAAGCGTAAACGTCTGACCCAGGAGTGGGGGTCGGCAGTTGCCGTCAGACCACCGCCCGGGATACAAGGGTAGACTGTACGTCGGTGAGCCAGATTTACGTGTCCACGGTATCAATCAGTAGGACGTTACATGTGGCGACGAGAAAAAAATACTAAAGTTACATTAGATTCCGAAATCATTAAAACAACAAAAGGGAGGAGTAGTAAACATCCAAATAGGCGTTTCAAAGACTACCGCTGTTTTTGCAAAAAAAAATGGATTTACGTTGCATTAATATCGGATTTTATGATGAAACCAAGTGAGTTGTTTTGAACGAAGTTGTTTACCAAGCCTTTTACATAAAGTTATGCGTGCATTTTAATATAAAAATCTGGGCTGACGTAACCAAAGCATAGGAAACTGGTGAGTTAATATGACGGTGACTTCGACCAAAGTACGAGTACCTACTAATATCTTCCTAAGCATTAGAATGTTCCTTTGTGCAATTATTAAATGAATGTAAATGATAACTTGCACATTATGGTTACTATAACGTAGATAGTCGAGCGTTAAAAAAATAAAATAAAGGTACCTACATAAAATACCAACTAATTAGGTATAGGTAAATCAAATTAAGTACATGACCTCGACATCGTTAAGCGTGGACAGCGTGGTCCATGAATTTGAACTATGAAATTTATAGAAACCGAAGATACCTGCATCTTTAATTTTGATTAACTTATAATGAAAAACATACAGGATACATATTATGCCGATGAAAACACTATACGGTTAAACATATAATATGTATGTGTATATGGTACGGGCGGACGAGTTTCACTTAATAATAATGCCCGAATATGGATATATTATTTTGTCATAAATATATTGTTGCTGAATGCATGGCAAGTGTAATGGCCATGGCGGACAGGGTCATTTCACGTCATAGGACAAGCCTTAACAACATACAATGGTGGACGTTCTCATATCGTCACTGTCATGCTAACATCTTAGACCAGTGCGACCAACATACTGGTCCGTATTGAGTATTGTATTATAAGCAGCAGAGTAATATATCTATTATAGGAGATGTAATTATCTGTTTACTAAATTAAGTAATACAGGAAACTATTTAATCGTGACATTAATTTGTCATGCGTTTGATTGTATTTGAAAATATAGTTAGTTACAAAGCTGACTACTAGATCAACTATAGCAGATAAAATTATCTGGTTATTGAATTAAGTAATACTTACAAGAAACTACTCAATCAAAACATTTAACTGTCATGTATTTGTTATGATAATTGAATTACAAAGCTGACTACTAGATCAGTTAAAGCAGTACAATTATCTTGTCATTAAATTAACTAATACAGGAAATTACTCAATCTTGACATTTAATTGCCATGTGTTTGTATTCAATAATATAATTATAAAAGCTGACTGCCAGATCAGTTATAACAGATACAATTATCTGGTTATTAAATTATCTAATACATACAGGAAATTACTCAATCTTTAACAAATGGTAGGATTGGTACCTAAATCTCACAGACTGTCGAGTTTTACTTAACTTTGAGCAGTGTTTATTATTTTGCCATGAATATGATGGCAATAAATGGAAATCCAGTGGTCTGGTTATTAAGTCAACTATAACAGCAGATTACCAAATGGTAATTAAGTCAAGTAATACAGCAGATTACCGAATCTGGACATTAAATTGTCATGTATAAATGGAAATCCAGTGGTCTGGTTATTAAGTTAACTAACTCAGCAGATTACCGAATCTGGGCATTAAATTGTCATGTATAAATGGAAATCCAGTGGTCTGGTTATTAAGTTAACTAACACAGCAGATTACCGAATCTGGAGTTGGACATTAAATTGTCATGTATGAATTAAACACAACAGATTACCGAATCTGGACATTAAATTGTCTTGTATATATTAAACACAGCAGATTACTGAATCTGGACATTAAATTGTCATGTATGAATTAAACACAGCAGATTACCGAATCTGGACATTAAATTGTCATGTATGAATTAAACACAGCAGATTACCGAATCTGGACATGAAATTGTCATGTATATATTAAATACAGCAGATTACCGAATCTGGACATTAAATTGTCATGTATATAAACACAGCAGATTGCCGAATCTGGGCATTAAACTGTCATGTATGGACTAAATTGGTACTTACAGCAGATTATTAAATCTGGACATTCAATGGTCATGCATGAATTAAACACAGCAGATTACCGAATCTGGACATTAAATTGTCATGTAAAGAAAAAAAACAAGTTATACCGTATGCGGGTAAATGTATCTGATACCGAAAGAAGTAAATTATACGATAATATATACATAAAATATGTGTATACCTACAGAAAAAAAGTTACTGACCTAGTTACAACAGATACATTTATCTGGTCATTACATTGACTTGAGCAGATGGCTCTTACGAGAATCTGACCGTTGAACGGTTTGATTGCAGGTCGCCCAAACCATGTCATCGACGCTCACTTTAGACAAGTTCGATTGTGAAGCGGACCCTACTTCAGTCAGCGTTAGGTGGGAACGCTGGAAGCGGGCGATGAGAATCTGATTCTTGAATGACTTGATTACATTGTCCCCTAGTTGTTGTTCGATGCAAAACAAAAGCAAAAGGCTTATCTTCATAGAAAATCCGAGTGGAATGGGTTAACATAGCCGCCATAAAATTGGAGAATGTCTCGTGGTTCAATTGAATGCCTCCATTAAATTGAAACGGGTTGTTGACATAGCCGCCACTAAATTGGAAAATGTCTGGTAGTTCAATTGAATGCCTCCATTAAATTGAAATGGTTTAACACAAACACCATTAAATTGGAAAATGTCTGGTAGTTCAAATGAATGCTTCCATTAAATTGGAAATGGTTGACAACCTTCATTAAATTGAAAATAGTCAAGTGATTTAATTTCAGGTTAATATAATTGAAATTTCAGTTTGTTTTTTAATATTAACCAACCAAAGAATACCAATAAGACACCAAGTTTAAGTAAAACGCTTTTACATATGGTAGTCACACTCTACTCAATGTGAAACAACAACTATAAATACTGTTTATTGAAAATCTAAACCTTGTTTGTTCATCGAGCAAAGAATACTTAGGCTGCAATCATACAACTACAATGTAAATCTACAGTACAGGGAAAATTCAGATAAAAGAAGGGATGCTGCAGAAGCTAGTCTAATTGAAAATAGAGAAGTGTTTATCAAGAATATGGATCCCTCATGTAGTTTAGGATAAACTAACCTAACTTAAAACCGAACTTAATTCAACGGCTGGGTCCTTAAGGGGATAAGGAAAATATAATAAAATTGGTTTAACGTGTATCCACCATCATTGACTCTTACATGTATGTATCACACAAAGGTACACGCAACAGTAAGTCTAGGATAACTAAGAAAGCATACAAATAGGTTAACACCATTATGAAGGTTATCCGTTATTAAGGTTATTATTATCAGGGTTATCAAGTGCGAATAATAATAATACAGCAGTAGCCAAAGTAATACTTTATTGCACTAAAATTGGTACAAAATATATAAATAAACAGTTACAAAGGGTAAAAAGAGATTCAAGATAACCTTTGCGTAGGATTAGACATTGACTCTTCATAATTCCCTGGTGTTTTGGGAATGTTGTGCTACCTACATTAAAATCGTCATGTTAAGGTCGAAGAACTATCTGCGGGCGATAGCGTGTCCTTTTAATAGAAGAAGTTTGCTGTTAAACTACTAAAGCTCATGACTAACTGGAAGAGATCCCTCATAGGGATAAGTTCGCCTTTGTTGTATCAAATTGTCTATGTTACTGTGTTTCTTGTATTTCTTGTGTTATTGTACAATAAAGCTTATACATACATACATACATACTATTTGGTGTCTAGGTGATTACACAACAAACAATGTATTATATAATTTAAACTTTCGTGAGTCATATTGATATTAAATTGCAACGGTTAACACTCGCGTATTTTTTATCACAATAGGCGTGACATGTTTCGAATGCATCGGGCAGTCACGTCGGATAGACAGAGTGGTGTTGGTACCTTCGCGGCTCGGGCATCACTGCCCGAGACCGACGTAGGAAACGGGTCGCGCGCGACGAAACGGGGTGATCCGCCCGCGCGCGACAATGTATTGTTGGTCATTAAAAAAAACAGTCACATTAAACATCTCCTGTAAAGTGATGTCAAGGATCACATAAGCACTTAAGTTTGAATCGAAAAGCATTCAGATCGCTGAGAGCCTGAGTACTTAATATACTTACCTAATTCCTAGTTACCTGTAATATCAGTTGGAGTTTCATGGAATTACGCCATGATACTATACCTATATAAGTAGTAACTTTTTATATTTCTCCATGTTGCAAATATTAAAATGACATTCTTATTTTAAAAAAAAATAAGAATATTTTCGAGCATAAATTCAAAAAAATCTGAAGGTCTGTAAAATGTGAGGGCTAAAAGCTTTACTGTAAATCTCAATATTTACTGATGAAGTGAGAGAGAGATAACATTGTTCTATGAATGCTAAACCGGGAACCCTGTGTTATAGTGGTTTTATTACATGAGGTCAAATTAAGTTTTATTATCATAATATTATACAAATATTCATAATACTGAACGCCACTAGGTACTCACCATTTCATGATCAAATAAATACTTAATTCCTCATAAGTGATTGTACCATAAGCCTAAACCCTATAGCTTATGGTAATGCTATACTACCTATATACTTACTTTACTCTTTGTGCTATACTAATTATTTCTCACATTAGAGACGCTTAAATGCGTAATGTACCAACTTCACACGTATCAGTATTTAAGTATTTACGGAAATGCAAGTTAATAAACTAACACGTACCTACCGTAGATGTATTGAATTAAACTTTGGTTTTATTGCACAAATTACAATGACTTATATGATCCCTTAGATTGCACCTGATAGTGCAAGCTAAGGGATATTACTAAACAATAATAAAAATAAAAAAAAGAAAGCCATGGAAGCCTTACTCATTCTAATTATAGATATAACGCCATATTCATAAAAACTTAACAGATTCATATTAGTTAAAATATGTTTTATCCCTTTTAACAAACGCAAATGTCAAATTGACAGATAACGAGAAACGACAAATTAGTTAACGGAGGTTTTGATGAGCGTTTATGAATAACGGCAATAGTTGCTTTCAGTGATATTGACAGATTTATAATAAACAGCAAATACACTTATTAGAGTAACATAAAATAAGTTATCTAAATTACAACAAGACATTAAGTTTGTTAAAATATTTATGAATGTTAAAACACACATAGTTACATAATAATGACGAAAATTATATTTACTTTGGTAAATAGTATTTTCTAACTATGTAGCATAGTGTATTCAACATCACGTGAGCTAATCATTGTTTTTACCAAACTAACAGCCGATTTATGATTAAATGGATCTAACTATGCGTGCATGTCTACGTAACTGTTGAGTAAATTTAGATGAGAATCATATAAGTGGAAGTATTTAATGATAATAACGGTAAAACATACAGGCACAACGCCCATGATCTAAAAAAAAACAAAAACAAAAAAAAAAACAAAAGGAGAAGGACGGGAAATGGATAGTATCAGGAAAATTATCGAGAAAGGAGACTGAGAATAATCCGGGATCAGATGAAGACAGTGATGTATATTAGAAATCCAAATTCGGAGAAGTAAATCAAAATCAAATTAAATCAAATCATATTTATTCAGTAAATAGTTTATTTATAAGTAATTTACTTTGTGTCATTCCAGTCATTACTAGCAACTCGTAATTGTAAATAACTAGTTTTGACAACTGATTGATAAGATGCAAACTAATAAAGAAAAAAACAACAAGGAAGGGATGTAGTGTATTGAGGTTTGCATAACCTGTCTCAAGCGTAAACGTCTGACCCAGGAGTGGGGGTCGGCAGTTGCCGTCAGACCACCGCCCGGGATACAAGGGTAGACTTTACGTCGGTGAGCCAGATTTACGTGTCCACGGTATCAATCAGTAGGACGTTACAATGGTGTTAATAAACACGATTAATCCGTTCTACTCGTAAAGTGTTTAATTTCAATGAATAACAATCGCGGTAACTGAAGACAATATTCCGTTCTAAAGTGTTTAATTTCAATGAGCAACAATCGCGGTAACAGAAGACAATATTACATACAATGTGTTTTATCACATTTGCTAGGAAATAAATAAACTTTCTAGGCAGATAAATAAACAATAAAGAGTTTAGGCTTGGCCTTTGTAGCGGACGGACTTCTTAGTATCGAAAAACAATGCCTCGCTCTTTGTTGAACTTATCGCGTGTGCCGATATCCCGCCGGGAGCGACTGTGTGCCCTACTGTATTGGGTTAACTTATTTTCAAGGTATCAACTTTGGCCGTACCAGCGGTCGATTACTCCGGATACAGGTGGATCATCACGTCAACTGTCCTGCAGCCCTGCAGCCCCTGGTCGACATGCTGAGATACTTCCGTCTTTTTTAAGCGTAAATTCCTATACTTGACTGCACAAGCCAAGTATAAACTTAACTTGTATATTGGCCGGCTGTGAAATGAGCTCCCTGCCGAGAATTTCCCGAAAAATTACAGTATGGGGTTCTTCAAAGAAGGAGTGTACAAGATAATGGGTCGGCAACGCGCATGTGATCCCTGGAGTTGCAGGCGTCCATAGGCTACCGTGACCGCTTTCCATCAGGCGGGCCGTATGCTTCTTTGCCACCGTCGTGGTATTTAAAAAAAATTATACGCCTCTGAACGCCGACCAGTGTGCTTACCGTGAGTTGTACGTAACCGTACTTGTAGGTACGTCCATTAGAGTAAACTTAACGAGTCTTTCCGTCCCTCCTACCTTTGTGTGATCAACGCCTCCGCGTCCATGTGACGTGATGGTGACTAGATAAATAAACAATAATGATCAGTGTCCCGATCAGTTAACCCTTTGACCGCCGTTGTCACCTATACTAGACAACGATAGTACGATACACTAACGCCGTCGTCTTGTATACAAGACAAAGTTTCAACCGCTTACTAAATGGTAAAATAGTAGAATTTAAAAATTATTTTGTACTCGTGTCAACTTGTTGACCCTTTGTTTTTTCATACATTTACTTTTTAAGCAGCTATATGAATCCATTGTTTAATAATAAAGGATTTAAAAAATATGCTTATAATTTCTACATTTTTCCGTGTCACTGTCGCCGTAGGCATGTATAAAAGACAGCTAGGGATGGGAAAGTTCAATCGATGTGCAAGTTTTTAAAATGAATATGTTTTCACGAATCTGGTTTTATTTAAGCGTTCAAACATTTAATTGCCAATTATTGTCATTGTTGGTAACTACTCGTAGTAAGTAGGTATATGTCGAAAAAAAAGGCATAATAATGGATAAAGTTTAGGCAGCTTCTTCAGTAAATTGACCATTGCGGTTTATTTGCCGAATAAATTATTGACCGCAGTGACAGCGGAGGTCTACATTTTAACTCGATATATATACAGTATGTATCACAACGAAGAGCAAACCTTAAAACTGGTTGACGGGGAACTCGAGTACAATGTAATGACGTGCATTTCACGTGCCTAAATACATGTTTTATGGCATAAAAATACTAAATGAATTACTCGAAGACCATATTTTTGCAGTCGGTTAATGGTTTTTGTAACATCCTATAGGGTTTGTTTACGTTTTTGATTTTTGACAGTGCATGCGTATTGCGTACTGTTGATATGTAGCTAGGGGCAACTAATCAACATTAACGTTGTTATGTCAATTCACACGCGCTTTGAGTTCTGTTTATAAGTAACCTAGGTAATTATTTTAATAATGGCTGTAGTAATAGGCAACGCGCAAGCGCTTTGTTAACTATTTGTTTGTAACTAGGTAAAAATCCAAACTTCAACAAGGTTTGACGCCTGTCTGTCATTATGTAAGAAATGTCATATATAAGATTGTAAACAAATAATACAGGGGAGGTGCAAAACAATAATAATAAACGTATATTTTTATACCTCACGTAAAACCTGTCGTATTTTTGATGAATTTCTAAACATTAACGGGTTTCTTTTTTTGCCTTTCGTTCTGATACATACTGTATATATATATTATTAAATCCACCTGTTAGTTTTCTCCGAAAACCCTCCGGTAAGTAAGTATGTAAATTTATCGAGACACAATGCGCGTCCCTAATCTTATGGTTTATAAAGTTTACGTACCGACAAGCGCTTATGCCGTTGACTCAGACGCTATTATTACTTAACTCGCGCGTAAACAGTATTTGTCAGTCTGAACTAAAGACGAGCCATGCGCGCCGTTGACATGTATAGAAGACTACTCGTACAGGCTAGTGCGGTGATATTACTTCATGATTCGATAATGTTTAGCTGTTGTTTTTCATGATAAAGTCCTTTATTTTCAACATTTTCTTGTATAGTAAATCTGTTTAGTTTAGAAATTTTGAGAGAAATCTAAGTTTGGAAATAAAAAAAGCCAAATTGAGAAGAATTCCACCTTTAATTATGAATATCGATATCACTATTTGCAATCCCTAAACTTTTTATTAGTTGTTTACTTAAAATTTGCTCTGGCGTGTGAGTGAGCGTCTTGGCGTCTTGGTCCAGCGGCCAAAAGGTTAACCGAAGTCCTCGTCGACTGGGGGACGTAAGCACAGCAAGCCGCAGGTGGCTCCTTAGGCGACTAACCCATGAGAATCCCCTGCAATTCCGGCGGTAGGTTTAGGCGCTCCTGGTAGGAAACCACCGCCTTCAGCGGCCGCAGGTCGCACTGCGGCGCCCTCAGCAGCCGCAGGTCCCACTGCGGCGCCCTCAGCGCCCTCGTCTATGGACCCCCGCTCCAGGTGTGCTCCCGCCGTTCTAGCAGGCCGGCCTGCCCAAGCTCCCCTCTCAGGGCCCATATCGGACCTCGGAAGCCTCCTCCAACATTTAGAGTGGAAGAACCATTACGACAACTATATGGCGTCCATTAGTGCTCGCTATTTCGCTCACTGTTCGGGCCTTCACGTCGCTTCTCACCAGTATGAATAGTACGACCCTCAAGCTTAAACCAAGTTCGCTAACCATTAGCGTGTATAATGACAATGGTATAGTTGAATGAAGGATGAGATTACACTTTTCCTTCGCGATCATTCCGTCGATGTTTTTCTAGTGCAGGAAAACTTTTATAAACCGTTAATGAAAAGTTTCCGAATCCCTGGTTACGAGCAGGTTAGAAATGATAGGCTCGAAAATAGGGATAAAGGGGACACCCTCATATTCTACAAACGTAGCTTACATTGTATAAGTCTCCTTCCCCCCAACTGACAAATATGGAAGCGTCAGTCTGCCGCATATCGATGGATGGTCATCCCCCGATATCGATTGCGTCATGCTACCTTTCTTGATTAGTTTAGCGTCCTTAGGCCCCTCGGTCATCGTCGCCGAAGACCTGAATAGCAAGCACTACCCGTTTAACATACTTAGATCACCGATCCGATATACTCGACATAGTACTCCTAAAGAACGTAGGGCTAACCCTGCGTTCTATAGAAGAAATAGACGAACTTACATCCGACCACTGGCCAGTCCTTGTGAGACTAGGACCTCATTTCCTCATTCTTATTTTATTTTAATTTATTGATAAAAACGTACATGACATTACAGTATAGCATAACCAATGCGTCACGAAACTTAGACAATTTGTTTTTACTTCATTTGAAAAATAAATGATAGGTAATAAACAAATTACATAAGGCACAGATGAGCACCTAGCATCCATCGCCTCACAGAATATCAAGCATTCACTTATACGCTACCACTCATCGCCACGCAAACAAGTCGCGTTTAGTGTTGCTTACTTACCATGTGTTGTACTGTACTAAACCGGTAGCGTGAGCGACTGCGAGTTTTTAAGTATGTCCGTCTCGCTCCTACCAATACTCTGGCAGGAACGAGACGGACATACTTTAGAAACGCGCAGTCGCGAACGTCTACAGCTAGGTACAACTCACGGTAACCACACAGGCCCCAATTTCACCACGCTGACATGTGTGACAATTCCTAAAATGACTGAACTACTGGCGTTTTCGACGTCCATAGGTTACGCAAACCGCTTAACATTGCGCGGGCTGTTTGCTTGTTTGCCACCACTTAGATAATTTATATAAAATCGTAATGTATCGTAAATAAATAGACAATCAATTGGTGAACACTTTACGACAATAGGCTAGACGATTTGCGGCTCTTACCCGTGGTACCACAGCTTTTATACCATGGGGGACTACAGGTAATTTTTTTCCCCGTAGACTAGGGCTTGCAATATCGGAACTGATTTCCAATTCCGGAATTCATTTCGAGATTGGCCTTCAATTCCGGAATTCCGGAACTGGTTCCGGGATTTGAAAAATTATGATTTTATGGCAAATTTTTTAAAATACCTGTTTTTTACGATTAGTACGTAACATTGTTGGATTTATATTTATTAATCAATAAAAACGTGTAATCTTACGCTACTTTAAATAAACAAAAGCAAGGGTTTAACAGAGTTGTTATTTTTTTAAATAATCAATAAAGAATCTCACAAGCCAAGCTAAGATTGTCTATTTCGAAGAGTTTGGTTATAGTTTAAAGTGGTGTAGCAGCAGGAATTACCTACTTTAGAAAAATTTATGCTTAATTGACCAATGTCTCGGTTGTTAATAAGGTTAATTTCCGAATCAATAACTTAGGCATTTGTACCTTATCGATTAACTAAGTGGTACTTTTTGCCTAAAAACGTCAGTCTTCGTTCTACTTTCTTTTGTATCAGATTAATTCCCAAAAGTGCTAAAAAAAAAATATTTTTAACACTTATTTTTGCGTAGCCAAACAAGTAAGGCTATAAAAATAAAATTTGTCTTCAAGCTAAGGCTAAAAAAAACAATGTAAGGCAATCATCGCTCCATTTTTTTGGAACTTCTGTCGAACACACAAAGAAAACATTAAAAAAAATATGTTAGATTAGAGGCCAAAATTATCTATTATGTATTGTCGAATACACATAAAACTTAGTTACCTACAACGTTACGATTACAAATTAATATTAGGCTGGTAGTCATGTTATGGTATGGCGACAGCGGCAAAGTTTTTGAATACAAATCTTTAAATTACATCGTTTTTGCGCGCAAAACACTCAATTTAAGGCTTAAAACTCACAACCCTCACAACAGTTTTTTAACAGTATTGCAATAAGAACTCATTATTTAAATACCGAAAAGCAACAACTGAAAAAGATAAATGTAAGATATTTTTCGCTTCAACCTTTTGATCTACTACCGTGAACATAGAACAATCGAAAATGTATTTATCCTGCTCTAAAGCACTTGCTTCTTTGGGCGAAAGATGTGCTAAGTATTGATGCTTGTGGTACCTAAGCCTTCTGAGTCCAAAAGTAAGGAACATTTATCTGCACACGGAATATATATAATTCATCAATCTAATACATTTAGTGGCAGTTTTGCGAAATAACTATGCCAATTGAAATTAAACACTAGAATGGATTAATCGCGTTTATTAACACCATGACCCGACGTTTCGAACCCTTTACAGTTTTCTTGCCGCTTCTTTCTGCCCCATAAGCCAGTTAGGGAAGCGTTCGTAAATTGTACGTATGTTTTACGGGTTTTTTTATATTATTAATTTAAACGCGATTTATTCGTTCTAAAGTGTTTAATTTCAACGAATAACCATCGCAGTAACAGCAGACAATATTATAACATTTATAACCATGTCAATATTAAACGTTTCCGTCAAATAATAGGGTTATTTTCAATTCCGGAATTTTCGAGATTGAGGGTGTCAATCCCGGAACTGTAATCTCGGAAAAATAGACCGAGATTCCGGGATTTCGAGATTCCGGAATTCCGGGATGCAAGCCCTACCGTAGACCCACCGCTCTAGTTTTAAGTTATCTTTTTGAATACGAAACTTGCCGTGGGGCCACGGGTCATATTCCGCGGATAACTTTTTTCCCCGTAGATCCACTGCAATGAAATACGTATGACATGCAACTTTCAAAACTAAGGCAAAACTTTTTGGTTACTTATAAAATTTATCATCATTGTATGCTACGACAAAGACGCATTAGTTTAGACGGGATATACTCGTACTACGACACCGAAAACTAATTTAAAATAAAATGAATGGGTTTAACGGATTTCTTAGGGCCTACGCTAGCTGGCACGGGTGCACGGAGCGGGTGCACGCGGCGGGTGGATTTAGTATGGCGCACCCGCTCCGTGAGTCCGCTTCACTTAGCGCTGTTCATACGATTTCTTATTAGACGGGAGTTTGTTCCGGGTAATCCGCGTCAGCTAGCGTAGGCCCTTAGGCGTGCATATGAATATGAAGATGCAACTCAATGCGTTTTCGATGGATGCCAAATAAAGGAAAATTTTATTCATATACTGTTATTGGAACACAACTTTTACCTTCCCCCTGGAAGTCGGGTTTCCAACATTCAACTGAAGGAAAGTGGATAAATTGAATGGAGGCTGCAGATAGCCTCCACGACTTTAATCAAGCGCATACCGAAGATATTCACTTCATTTTTCGATTTATTCTATGAAGTTAGAACCCTACGGTGCAATCATTGGTGAATCAATTACAAAATTTGTATCCGATTCACCTGTGCCTTTGCATACATGCCTGATAGTAACCATGGAAAAAAATCATAAAGTGCTAAGAGATTCCCATTTTGGTACAGTGGGTCTACGGGGAAAAAAATTACCCGTCAATGTACCCTTGTTAGATCTCTCGCATTGATAGTTTTTGGATTTGCGGTTTCCAAAGTTATTCCCGGAGCGATTATTTCGGAAAATATTCACTTTATCAAAAATAGTTTTTAGCAAACCCCTACCAGACCTAACTTATGTTATTTAAAGCAAGAAGTATATTCGACTTCCAACGAGTGTATAAGCTGCCACGACTCGGAAATCATCTTTACGCACGTGTTTCAATACAATGTTTTAGTATTCTTTTATTAAAATGAGGCTTAATCGTGTAAAACTTTGAAAACTATCCTCCGACGTTTCAAGGGCGTCATTGTTCCCGTGGTTCCGGAAAATTGACAGTGGCTGAGGTTGACATGAACATCTTCTAGGCGCGCGGGTTTTACGAACTATCCGCACTTGGTCTTCATTATTCAGTGGTTTTGGGGCGGCAACGTAAAGTTGGCCGCCCCACTTTAAAAAATAAAATAAAATATTTCGAGTCGGATCCTAACGATTTTAAATACTGAACTAACGTGAACTAACGATTATCTAACGATTACAATTGATAAAAACCATAAAAGTGGTTTTGGGGCGGTAGCGTGAAGTTGACCACCCCAATTTTGTTTAAAAAAAAATGTATGTTGTAGTCGGATCCTAACGATTTTAAATACTAAACTAACGTGAACTAACGATTATCTAAAGATTACAATTGATAAAAACCATAAAAGTGGTTTTGGGGCGGTAGCGTGAAGTTGACCGCCCCAATTTTGTTTTTTAAAAAAAATGTATGTTGTAGTCGGATCCTAACGATTTTAAATACTAAACTAACGTAAACTAACGATTATCTAACGATTACAATTGATAAAAGCCATAAAAGTGGTTTTGGGGCGGTAGCGTGAAGTTGACCGCCCCAATTTTGTTTTTAAAAAAAAATGTATGTTGTAGTCGGATCCTAACGATTTTAAATACTAAACTAACGTGAACTAACGATTATCTAACGATAACAATTGATAAAAACCGTAAAAGTGGTTTTGGGGCGGTAGCGTGAAGTTGGCCGCCCCACTTTAAAAAATATAATTAAATATTTCGAGTCTGATCCTAACGATTTTAAATACTAAACTAACGTGAACTAACGATTATCTAACGATAACAATTGATAAAATCCGTAAAAGTGGTTTTGGGGCGGTAGCGTGAAGTTGGCCGCCCCACTTTAAAAAATAAAATAAAATATTTCGAGTCGGATCCTAACGATTTTAAATACTAAACTAACGTGAACTAACGATTATCTAACGATTACAATTGATAAGAACCATAAAAGTGGTTTTGGGGCGGTAGCGTGAAGTTGACCGCCCCAATATTGTTTTTAAAAAAAATGTATGTTGGAGTCGGATCCTAACGATTTTAAATACTAAACTAACGTGAACTAACGATAAACTAACGATCTAACAATGCCATTTGCGGGAAAAAAAAATGGGGCGGTCAACTTCACGGACATCCAGGACTTGTTTTCATTCGTGCATAGTCATAGATACTAGATAGTCCTATTATCTTCTTCTTACGCTAATATTATTACCAATCCAAAAACTAGGAATTGACAACGCGTTTTTTTAAATCTACTGGCAGAGTTGCCTTGTCAAGACTATAAACACGCTACCACACCGTGCCAAATGGAACCATTTCTTCTTGCCTCTCAAGGTGAAGTTCAAGACGCTATCGCTTCAGAAAAACATTAATATGGAACGTGATAACGT
Source organism: Lathronympha strigana (assembly GCA_949128165.1). Lineage (NCBI taxonomy): Eukaryota > Metazoa > Arthropoda > Insecta > Lepidoptera > Tortricidae > Lathronympha > Lathronympha strigana. The sequence continues at coordinate 7,870,177 of OX421918.1, read as the reverse complement.
GTACAAATACATTGCATCTTAGAAATTAACAAATATATCTGGGTACGATAATTATGCAGCAATTAACAAATAAAACAATGGGTTTGTTTCCATGGTACGATATTGTCTTACCTTCGGATGTTAAGGCGTTATAAGAGGTAGGCAGGGGAGCAATTAAAGTTTATTGTTTGCAATTACGAGTATGTTCGCTGCGTGTGACAAGTTGACGATAATTGCTAAAGTGTTTGTTGCATAATTGTGTACCTTTTTAACGTTAGGTATGAATATACTTCATTACATTGAACAAATGTTACTTAAAAAAAACAGCCGAGAGCATGTCGGGCCACGCTCAGTGTAGGGTTCCGTAGTTAAGGCCGTCCCCTATCCCAATGACCTCGGCGATTTGAGCTTTCTTCCCCTACCGCTTCCTTTCCTCACCGGTTATACAATACCGGTTATAAGCATAAGTCGTCACCTAGGAAGAGCTGCTTGTACTAGAACGCAACCCTATAAACTACTAGTGCCATCTTATACGACTGGCCCCCGTCGCCCGCGCAGGCATCTCGAGCCGGCGTTTTCGGAAAAATGCGTGTAATAGCTTTTTTCTCGAAAAGTACAAAACCTATCCAAAAATCAGTGGATGCGTTTAAAGTAAACATAAATATAAAATGCTTGTCTTAGTTTCTTGTACTTACGACGCATAATAAGGGAGTAGATACAGATTTAAGGTAGAAAAAAGGGTTTACGGTTTTTTTTTTCTCTTGATGTATTATGTTTTTCGACAATTTAGTGGAACAAAATGTAGACCAAATACATTATATATTTTTTTCAAGCGTTGTGCTTGGAGCTGAACAAAGCCTATTCACTTTAAAAACAGTGAAATATGCCGGGTAGCCCCTTAACCATCCGTCAAGGGGTTTTAGTAGGTACTATCTTCGCAGCACTACGACATCTAGGGTGATGGCACCAATTATGAAAACTTTAAGCTGACAGGCATCAGTGATGGACGCTTCATTTTTAATTCAAATATCATATGGTTGTCAATTGATTGACACAAAATAAATGCATGAACCTTATTTCCTCATAATAAGAGTGAATGTACTATCGCGTTCAAAATTGCATGGGCAGTTATGAATGAATTCATTCATAAATTGCCCATGCACTTTTGAACGCGTGTACATTACAGCACGACTACCACGAAAATCGAAAATTGGCATTGAAGGTAAAACCTCTTTGTCACTCCAATATGCAAATGTGACAGTAGATTACCTCATCCGCAATCGTTCGATTTTCGTGGTATAGGCCCTGGTCCCTTGTCCATTAAGTACACTCTTGTACTAAGGAAAGATTACTTATGTAAAAAAAATGGCTTAATTCACCATGTTCAAAATAATTTTCATTGGAACTCTTTATAAAGCTCTACTTTCATGTAGGTATGTTTTCTATATTTTTTGGACTGGCGATTTAAAAGTTAGAGAACACATTTTATTTAACATCTGGAGAGATTATTTCCGAAAATATTCACTTTAAAAAAATGTTTTAGCAAACCCCTCTTATTTTTCAAATACATATGTATGAAAACCTCACACTAGGATTCAAACGAAAAAAAACTTGACATGTATGGGTGGTACTTACCCTAATAAAGTTTTTTTTCTACTTTTTATTTTACCACTTTGTCAGCATTTATTAGATTAGAATGGCTAAGGAAAGGAAAGGAATCTGATATCATTTCTGATTCGACATATACAAGGAAAAAATTAGGGAAGAGAACTTTCTATGCTTCCTAAGTTTTGCCTCAAATTCTTTTTCTTATTTATTCCTAATCAATCCTCGAAGGTACTGATTACTAGGGAATGCAAAACCGATTATGATTTGTATGTAATAACCGGTTATAACCGGTTACGCCCATATAAAAATAACCGGTTTTGCATTCGCTACTGATTACTCTCTTAAACGGATCACCAGCATTTTTGTTACACTCTGTATGTATTTACTTACCATCTTCACGCAATCTTAACAGCTCGGATGGGACTCCCTAGATTCTACAGCGCTTTCCACGCCATGAAGCAGGAAAAAAGCTTTCAATTAGATGCAGAGCCAAAGTCCTAACAATTTTACTAAACATGTTAGCGTAGCGGATATACCAGACAGTCTTTTGCAAAAACACTGGATGTCTGCCTTAATAAACCTTCACTCTGGGGACGTTTATTGCCGGCCATATACTCGTACATATTATACGTACGGGCATATTATTTCAACCAAATTTTAATATTAATCCAAAGTCATTCACAGAATTTTGGCCCACTTTGCTGTCTAAATAAAATAAATTAAATTAACCAACGGAAAGTCTGGCTGGACAGACAAACATTAAAGCAATCCTAACAGGGTTTCTTTTGCTTTTTGAGGTACGAAACCTGCGAAAATGTTTTTTTAGGCAAAATTGTAGTCAACAACAGTAGTTATAATCGTATCACAATCACTAGGAACGGAAATGTAATGGAATGGAGCGTAGTGAGGGGTTTAAACGTTATAGCGCCCTATTATACGTTGCGATTAATAATTTGGGACTAAAAATAGAATGAAGTCCATTTATTTATTAGAAAGACTAATATGACGTTTCCTGTTTAGCATGTTTTTACATCTCATTAATAGTGTTGCACCACAAACGATTATCTCCAAAAAAAAACCGGCCAAGTGCAAGTTGGACTCGCCCACCGAGGGTTCCGCACAAAGGATGCTCCCCCAGGCCCCACCTTGTATTTATGACCTCAGGTATCTACTTAAAAATACTGGTGGCACGGAACTCTCAGTGTGCGGCAGTTATACGGTTTTCGGATTTTTTCCTGAAAATTTCGTGATTCTAGGTCAACGGGAAGTATACCCTATACATTTTGATTCCCATTGCAAATGTATGGAAAATGCGACATAAACGACCGTATCTTTTGATTGCGTTGACGTAATAGGCTTGGTTTTTTCACAGCTTTAAGTGACCGCAGACTTGAATATGTGGTGGAAGTTGAAATTTTAACTTGCTAACTTTACGCGTTCCCGAGATAAAGAGTCTTGACACACAGACGGACGGACAACAAAGTGTTGCTACACTCAGAAAAAACTATTGCGAAAATCACAAAAAAACGTTGCTAAATAGGAGCCGACAGAGTCAAATTGCGGGTGAAACAATGTTAATTTTGCGAAAAAATGTTGCGTAATTAACAAAGTGGAAGCGTCAACTTTGTGAATAAGCACATAGCGAATTTCACAAAGTCATGTTTTTCACAATTTTACTCTGTCGGCTCCTATTTCGCAACTTCAGCTTTGTGAAATAATCGAATAGCGAATTTCACAAAGTCAGGTTTTTCACAATTTTACTCTGTCGGCTCTTATTTCGCAATTTCAGCGTTGTGAAATAACCATATTGTTAATTTCACAAAGTCAGACTTTGTGGATATTAAACAACTTTCACATCTTGAAATAACATTGACAATAAGACAAGGTGTGCATATTGCTAATTTAACAAATGGGTAATATTGCGGGGGCAGCAACGTTATCGTTGCTAGCTCCGCAGTGTAATATTGCGGGGGTAGCAATGTTGACGTTGCTAGCTCCGCAGTGTAATATTGCGGGGTTAGCAATGTTGACGTTGCTAGCTCCGCAGTGTAATATTGCGGGGTTAGCAATGTTGACGTTGCTAGCTCCGCAGTGTAATATTGCGGGGTAGCAATGTTGACGTTGCTAGCTCCGCAGTGTAATATTGCGGGGGTAGCAATGTTGACGTTGCTAGCTCCGCAGTGTAATATTGCGGGGATAGCAATGTTGAAGTTGCTAGCTCCGCAGTTTAATATTGCGGGGGTAGCAATGTTGACGTTGCTAGCTCCGCAGTGTAATATTGCGGGGGTAGCAATGTTGACGTTGTTAGCTCCGCAGTGTAATATTGCGGGGGTAGCAATGTTGACGTTGTTAACTCCGCAGTGTAATATTGCGGGGGTCGCAACGTTCACGTTGCTAGCTCCGCAGTGTAATATTGCGGGGGTAGCAATGTTGACGCTGCTAGCTCCGCAGTGTAATATTGCGGGGGTAGCAATGTTGACGTTGCTAGCTCCGCAGTGTAATATTGCGGGGGTAGCAATGTTGACGTTGCTAGCTCCGCAGTGTAATATTGCGGGGGTAGCAATGTTGACGTTGCTAGCTCCGCAGTGTAATATTGCGGGGGTAGCAATGTTGATGTTGTTAGCTCCGCAGTGTAATATTGCGGGGGTAGCAATGTTGACGTTGTTAGCTCCGCAGTGTAATATTGCGGGGTTAGCAATGTTGACGTTGTTAGCTCCGCAGTGTAATATTGCGGGGGTAGCAATGTTGACGTTGTTAGCTCCGCAGTGTAATATTGCGGGGGTAGCAATGTTGACGTTGCTAGCTCCGCAGTGTAATATTGCGGGGGTAGCAATGTTGACGTTGCTAGCTCCGCAGTGTTATATTGCGGGGGTAGCAATGTTGACGTTGCTAGCTCCGCAGTGTAATATTGCGGGGGTAGCAATGTTGACGTTGCTAGCCCCGCAGTGTAATATTGCGGGGGTCGCAACGTTCACGTTGCTAGCTCCGCAGTGTAATATTGCGGGGGTAGCAATGTTGACGCTGCTAGCTCCGCAGTGTAATATTGCGGGGGTAGCAATGTTGACGTTGCTAGCCCCGCAGTGTAATATTGCGGGGGTAGTAACGTTCACGTTGCTATCCCCGCATAGTTATATTGCGGGGGTAGCAACGTTGACGTTGCTAGCCCCGCAGTGTAATATTGCGGGGGTAGTAACGTTCACGTTGCTATCCCCGCATAGTTATATTGCGGGGGTAGCAACGTTGACGTTTCTAGGTTTTGTCTCTGAAAAAAATACAACAATATTTATAAAACCAACTTTTATTAAACAAAAACATTTACATGTTCATAGGAATACAAAAAAAAATCTAGCCTACTGAAATACAAATTATGTTCATAACAGTAAGAAACTATTATTATCAGAGTTTCCAATTAAAAATCAACTACTAACAGAACTAATACACAAATATAATCGAACACTTATTATAGCCCGTTAGAAAATAAAAATAATGTCATTAAACATGATGGTTTTTTTTTTGGTAGTTTTCGGTAAATATTATGAAGTAGTTAGGAAGTAATATCATAAAGAACTGGACACCCAAAGGTGAACAAATATCTCAAAGAATATCGATACAATTTTTATTTTAGTTAGAGACTAACACATATATTGAACAAAACCAAAGAAAAAGGAATATATACAGTGACTACCAACTTACCTACCTACCTAAAATAGGCCCTTGAGGCATTGTATCAAGGATGTTGGCGGCATTACCTCTTTGTATAGATTGCTATACAAAGAGGTCATGCCACCAACTCCGCGTAATGATACGATAGAATTAGCATAATATATTTCAAATATATTCAGGATGAATGCTTAGTCGTGAACACTTGAACAGCAACTAGTAATTGAATGCTCGGGGTGAGACCCGATTAAAACGTTACAAAAATTATACACTTTCTACCAGGCTATCAATTTTTACTTAAATCGTAGACCTGACAAATTTACAAACTTTAAGAATTGCTCATCAATTGTGGACAACATCATTTTTTCAAGAGTGCGCGTGACTGCGGAGTATTGGAGGTAAATTGGTTTCTTTACATTACCTTACCTCCCAAATTAACTGCTGAATCAGTCGATATTATTTTACCGCGACAGCGGATGTACACATTACAAAAGTACACATTACAAAACTTAAACTAATTATTAAGGTGTTTTTTTTAGTTCTATTTTTTTTTCTATTTAGCAATCGTTATTTAAACTAATAATAACTTAATAGTACTTATTCGCAGCTCCGTTATTAAGGTTATTCTCACTAGTACCACCAAACTGTTACAACTGAGGAGTATCTTTTCAACAGCGCTTATTTCTTCACGGTTACCTTAGCGAAATTAGACTGTCAAATATGTGATACACGGTCTAATTTCGCTATGATAACCGCGGAGAAATAAACCCTATTGAAAAGACACTCCTCAACTAATAAAAGGTAGGTAGGATTTTTTATTTTCCCGAGGACGCCACCAAACAAAATGATGTCAAGTTCAATAGAAAACTGTTCGGTTTTGGCTTACTACTGGTAACAACTAGAAGGAATAACTCTAATTGGGTTGTCTTCTGTTACCGCGATTGTTATTCATTGAAATTAAACACTTTAGAACGGATTAATCGCGTTTATTAACACCATGATCCTACGTTTCGAGCACTTTACAGCACTCGTTTTCAGTCATCATCTTAACCCTGTGAAAAGGAGTGCTGTAAAGGGCTCGAAACGTAAGATCATGGTGTTAATAAACGCGATTAATCCGTTCTAAAGTGTTTAATTTCTAATTGGGTTACTTAAATCGGTTTACTGAGTACGATATGATACTCTGGAATGTTAATGTCGTGGCCAATGACTACACAGTTGAATACAAACGGATACTGCATTGTCTCTTGATCAATGTATATGGGTGATGATTGTAATGAGTCCAATACATTATTTAAGCATGGTAATGATTATCAAAACCAATGGTTTGTAAAGACTTAGCCTTTAAAATAATCTTAGACGCTCCATCAACATATATGTCAACAACTTTAGAAAAACAAATGTTATCTTCTTTAATAGCAGTAACTATCACAACGTTTACTTGTTAGCGCTCGGTACACTTTGCAGCCCAACTCGTTTTATATAATTTTGTAATATCTGTCCATTGCATTCGATCTAAAATCTGATTACCCCAACAGCAACCAAATATGGAAGAACAGGCAGTTTTTTTTCTTGTAACAAGATCTTCCGTTTACAGAAGTGGCTTTCAAGGTCTGATGTAGATGGTACCAAGCTTAAAAACGCGTTGCTTACTTCCAATCTCGATGGATTCCAAGGTCTTCTGACACCTTTTACGGGAACAGTGTGCATCTGTTTCAGCAACAGGGGAACTGCTAGAAACGCTGCAACGTTAGCTTCTTCCTCTCCCGCTAGAAAAATAAATAATAGTTCAATATATATATACATGATTTTACAAAATTTGCTTGTCTCGCCTAGTAATAAACCAACCAGAAATAAACAAAAAAAAGCCTGTATAAAGACTTGACCGAATGTCTGGTCGACGTCCCCAGGGATAAGAAGGCTGGTAGCTACCTCGCTCAACACACAAGTATTGCGATACAGCGAGGAAATGCTGCCAGCATTCTTGGGACCATGCCCCAGGGGCCGGGGCTATTACTTTATTAGTTTAATTTTAGTTTTGGTTATTTTATTTAAATTATTTTAAATTTGTATTGTTTAGTTAAAAATCTAGCTATTTTATTACACTTTTCGATTCAATTTCAGTAAATGTTAAAATTTATTCAAGAAACATTATTGTACTCGTCTGCCAGATAAAACATCCATAAAATCTAATATAATAATTCAAAACCTGGCCTAAAACGTAAGCTAATAATATACAGGGTGGAAAGATAAGTCAGGCCCTGGACGGAAACTAATGCAGTTTTGTTTCTTTTTAAAAATAAAGGAAATGTCTTCTTTAAATAACATGAGCCAGCTTAAAGATTTTAAAGGTAGTTTCCTTCCATTACCCGGCCCGACTTATATTTCCACACTGAATGTTATTAATATAAAGTTTCTATGGAATGGACACTCCATTGCTTAACTTAAAAAAAAAAACTTACAAGTTGCAAGATCCAAAACACTTTGAATAGAAGCATCAGCTCGTGTTAGCTGTTGAGCCTTCTCGTCTAGTAATGATAGCAGCCGACCTTTCACTACTGGGAAATTTTCTTCAAACTTTCCTTCTATTTCTGGATATATTTGTTGAAAGTCACTGGCCAGCTAAAAATAAACAAAAATTAAATATTTGTTTTTTTTTTTCAATTAATGCTTAAGTTCTTTCACAAAACCGGTTTAAAAAAAGAAGGCATAACTATGCCTATCAACTATCAACTGAACTAATAACAAAAAATGTATGCATATTCTCAACTTGCTTACCAATTCATAGCCCCAAGGATATTGCAGTGCTGGGAAGATGCTCAAATATGTAACATGGTCGCCATCTTGCAGTACATTCAAGCGACCGTGTAGACAACTGTTTCACTTGGTCTGTACCAAATCTTTTGGTGAAGAAGACTGCTTCAACCACTGCAGAGTATCTATTGCAGTTTCTTCATTGGTGGTTGTAGGTTGAAACGAGTCTGGAAAAGGCCGTACACGTGTAGGGGTGGTAGCGGAAGATTTTTTTCTTTTACGTTTTTCTTCACTGCTGTCACTGCTTTTATCACTACTCCTACTCCTATTGCGACACCTAGTCTCCACGTTAAATTTTCTCCTCACTGTTATTAATCTGTTTACAATAAGGCCACTGGCCTGAATAGCCTTTCCATCCACCAGTCTAAATGGATTGTAATATACACCCTTAGTTTCTCCTGGGAATAGCTTAATAATTTCTTTTAATTTTCGCTTAGTATTTTCTTTTAATTTTCGCACTTCAGCCTCCACGATAAGGGCCGTCAATATTTTGCAGTCACTTGAAGATAAGATTTTTTTGTTAAGGAGAGATTTTCCCAGACTATGGGCCTCTAAAATTTGTTTGAGAGATCCACCACTTCCACCAATTATAGTCCCTATCAGTCTTCCTGCGTCGATAAATTGTAAGTCATCAGAATTGATGTCCCATTCCTGAAAATTACAAAAGTACCGAGTTACAAAGCAATTAGAAATTAGTACATGTGCTTATTTAGGCACAATACAAGAAATATTCAGGGACAATCATGATCAAATCAACGTAGCACCAAACTAAACAAAGCTAGTGCCATGTATATTTATACCACATGACAATATCAATTTTTATAAATATATAGGGTAAATTGCCAGTAATTGGCCCCCTTCCAGTAACTGGCCACCTTGTGCTAAAAATGAACTCTTATGTATACTGATAAACAGAAATCATTTTATCACTTACTGAGAGGTGACCAGTAATAAAAAAGTTATGTAAAAATGAGCTCTGTTTTTAAACACACAGACACAGACCAGTTACTGGCAATTTACCCTACATAAGTACAAAGCACCTACGACTCAGGTGTTTAGTACCTCACAAATACATATTTGCCCTATCCGGGATTGAACCTGGGACTGCACATTCAGACAACAGATGATGAACTAGATTTTTGGCTGCTTGATGGTATCACAAAGTAGTCTTGCTTTTTAAGTGGAGCTATAACTTGCTGTGCATCCACATTCCTCTGATTATTTATAACTCTTCTCTGCAAAGATAGAAATAAGGTAAGGAAAAAAAGTTGACTGGTATGACTTTTGGCATTAAGTCCACCTTTTGTAAAATAATAATTTAATTTTTGCAATGAAGATTAGAGAAATAAAGTACCTAAGGGGTGACTAATTTAATCATAATGCCTACTACTGACATAATATATTGAGTGTTGACATATAGAAAAGAATAGAATAGAATATTTATTGTTCGACCAACAAGGATCATTATTAAGTACATTAATGAATTAAATTACATAACTTAACTATTACTATACTACTACATATGGACAAGGAAAGATAAAGTAGTGTAAGCAACTGTAAGTACCTATTATATTAATACCTTGTGTTTTAGCATATTTATAAATCCCTTCATCTTAGATATAATGCCTAGACACTCCAGTTGCGCACCTATGGGAAAACTTGCACGAGCGCAAAAAGTCATATAGGTACTTATGTTGGAAACGTGTAGTGCATGTAACGCAATCAGTAGTGATCAAAGCACTTAGTGTAAACATCTTACATTTTGAATCAAGTACCTATGTATTATATATAAAAAAAAGACTGCTCACGCGTTCTCTCTCTTGATCTAATGCCATGCGCAGTTTGCCTTTCATTAATGTAAATTTTTAGATTAAATAATTAGTGTCACATAAAATAATGTATGAATTCAAACCGCCGCACTGTCACAATTGTCCTGTAATGGCGGCACAATGCGGCGGTGACGCCGGCAATATTTTTGCAAAGTACCTATTGGTTGTTATTTTATTTGTTGGAGCATCAAAGGGTCCATGCTTTTTAATTTCAACATGTAGTTTTAACGATTGTAAGTAAATGGTCATAAAAACAATGCGTAGAATCTAGAATATTCATTTAGAATATCCAGCACTTCAATCCAAAATAACCTCAAAACTATTCGATAGACGATAAGTAAGTTTGTCGAAAAATAGCACGAAGTTATTAACTGTATTACTAGAAACTAGTTATTAGAAAATTAAATAACAATCTCAATTATAAATTATAACTTACCATTTAGCGATCCATAAATGTGTTATCAAGTCACTGTTCAGCAGAAACAAACTTAAGTCATCCATACTTCTGGCTTCTAACATATATCGAGCAGTTTTTAATTTACTGAAATAATTACTTACAAATTCACTTTTTAATTCACAATGCCTCAAGGGCCTATTTTAGGTAGGTAGGTAGGTGTTAGTAGTTACGGTATATATTCCTTTTTAAAATTATTTACTTTCCAGAACGAGACGTTCTGGAGTGCGTCCTACGTCACGCAGGACGCACTCCTGCGAATGTTGCCAGCGAAATGAACGAACGCACTCAACGAACCTTTGTCCAATTTGCAAAGGACTAAGTCAACATCACTATTTTAACAAAGTCCACGTTGTGCTCCTAGCTATGCTGATAATTTCCTCGCAATGTAATAGTTGTGAAATTATCAAAGCGAGATTTTTATCCTTTGTGAATTCGGCAATTCTAACGTTGTTTAAGCAACTTTTTAGAATTCTGTTATTAGGGTAAATGCATTTTTGGTAATAATTATAGACGGTCAACCAAATCTTGTCACTAATAAAACGCGCCCAAATCAAATTTTCTATGGACGATAAACCTTCGCCCCAACATTTTTCTAAGGCTGTCACTTTTTTTATATACTACGTCGGTGGTAAACAGGTATACAGTCCGCCTGATGGAAAGCGGTCACCGTAATCTATGGACACCTGCAACTCAAGGAGTGCCACATGCGAAACTTGTTTAACTACTCTGCCATTATAACATTGTGTACCTACTCCTTTTTTGAAGAACCCCATAGTCCTGTAGTCACTAAAATGAGCAGCGCAAATGTTAAATGGACTGTGGAAAGGATCCGTTATCCATACTATCTTGCAAGTGGGAACGAGAAAGCATAGCACAATCATATTAATTATATTATGTAACAACTATTAAAAAATAACGTTAAGCTTTTCTCGGTTTAATATTATTCGTTATTGCTGCATCAACAATTAGGTAAGTATAGGTAACCAATAAGTGGTTACCTAAAAAAATATATTTTTTTGCTATATACTGTTATTTTATTATTATTGTAGCAAAATACCCACCTAAATAATATTATTATCATTTTGAACTGGAAATATACCAACTAAAAATGTTTTTGATTGGAAATCAGACCGGTTAGCACTCCCTACTTGAACAACGTTTCAATGCTGGCGCAAATTTTAAATTTTCGCACTATTTTAAGAATAAGAATAAGATTTTTTTTATTTGCCATAAAAAACAAATACACTAGAAAAAAACGAAATAAAAGTAAAACTAAGATAAAGTAAAACAAAAGAAAGAACAATCAGAAGCATTAACTTATCTCTTAGGCTAAATATTTTAAACATTAAAGTTAAGCATATTGAGTTACATTAAATTACCTTACCGGATCCGGTAACATGATAATAGTACCGGACCAGATTGCAATGCCTAGTCGGGTCGAGGCTGAATGGCGGGTGGACTTTGGGGGACTGCAGGAATGGATTTTACCCAAAAAATCACCTATACTGCATTATGGTACCAAATATCGGGCTTAAATTTATTCCGATCCCCCAGGTTAATCCGTCATTCTGACGCACACATTTAATCAACCAATAAAATCCCCAATTTTCTGGCGAATGTCACCAATTTTTTGGCGTGTACTCTATTTACACACTCTCGCCGAGATACAAAAATACTGCAATCTCCCTGCAGTCTCCCTGTATTTCGATAAGAGTGTGAAGAGTGTGTATCTATTATGTAGGTAACCGTACATAGTTTTGTTTGTTACATAGTAATTGTGAGAATTTATTGGGAGGTAAATACTGGTAGATACTTATTTTAGACACAGTACTTAGGAGATATCGTTAATACATCTACTTTAACTTAACCTTTTAAGCATCCAGCAGCGAAGAAATTCAGCAAGACTCAGACGCCCATAATGAAATATATGTTTTTTTTATTGGCATTTAAATCGATTTTTGCTAACGTGATTTGCCGTCTTTGAAAGTGAAAAGGTTGAAACCAAAAAATCCTATCATTGGTGTATTTACCCTGCAATACCTGCAAACTTGTAAATAAAATTAAAATTTGTAGTATCCGCAGAGTTCTCGTTTTGTTATTTTGTCAACACGCGCTGTCTTGAAGTTGTTGACATCACAAGATTCACAAAGCATTAATACCTAAATGCAGTTGTGTTGTGAGCACTGTCAAGTCAACCCCCAAACTTTAGCCACGTGTATTCCGCAGAGTTATATGGTGTTAATTTGACTAAGGCTCTTAAAGTTGCTAACGCCACAAAGTAAAAAACAATGTTGCTGCGAACATTGCGGACCGCACAAACTTTAGCTGTGAAATTTTCGCAGATATTTATGTTGTTATTTTGACAAAGGCTCCTGAAGTTGCTAACGTCACAAAGTAAAAAACAATGTAGCTGCGAACATTGCGAACCGTACAAACTTTAGCTGTGATGATTTCACAAAGTTTTATGTTTTTATTTTGACAAATGCTCTTGAAGTTGCTAACGTCACAAAATAAAAAACAATGTAGCTGCGAACATTGCGGACCGCACAAACTTTAGCTGTGAAGATTTCACAGAGTTTTATGTTGTTATTTTGACAAAGGCTCTTGAAGTTGCTAACGTCACAAACTAAAAAACAATGTAGCTGCGAACATTGTGGACCGCAAAAACTTTAGCTGTGAAGATTTCACAGAGTTCTATGTTGTTATTTTGACAAAGGCTCTTGAAGTTGCTAACGTCACAAAGTAAAAAACAATGTAGCTGCGAACATTGCGGACCGCACAAACTTTAGCTGTGAAGATTTCACAGAGTTTTATCTTGTAATTTTGACAAAGGCTCTTGAAGTTGCTAACGTCACAAAGTAAAAAACAATGTAGCTGCAAACATTGCGGACCGCACAAACTTTAGCTGTGAAGATTTCACAGAGTTTTATGTTGTTATTTTGACAAAGGCTCTTGAAGTTGCTAACGTCACAAAGTAAAAAACAATGTAGCTGCAAACATTGCGGACCGCACAAACTTTAGCTGTGAAGATTTCACAGAGTTTTATGTTGTTATTTTGACAAAGGCTCTTGAAGTTGCTAACGTCACAAACTAAAAAACAATTTAGCTGTGAACATTGCGGACCGCACAAACTTTAGCTGTGAAGATTTCACAGAGTTTTATGTTGTTATTTTGACAAAGGCTCTTGAAGTTGCTAACGTCACAAAGTAAAAAACAATGTAGCTGCAAACATTGCGGACCGCACAAACTTTAACTGTGAAGATTTCACAGAGTTTTATCTTGTAATTTTGACAAAGGCTCTTGAAGTTGCTAACGTCACAAAGTAAAAAACAATGTAGCTGCAAACATTGCGGACCGCACAAACTTTAGCTGTGAAGATTTCACAGAGTTATATGTTGTTATTTTGACAAAGGCTCTTGAAGTTGCTAACGTCACAAACTAAAAAAAAAATTTAGCTGCGAACATTGCGGACCGCACAAACTTTAGCTGTGAAGATTTCACAGAGTTTTATGTTGTTATTTTGACAAAGGCTCTTGAAGTTGCTAACGTCACAAAGTAAAAAACAATGTAGCTGCAAACATTGCGGACCGCACAAACTTTAACTGTGAAGATTTCACAGAGTTTTATCTTGTAATTTTGACAAAGGCTCTTGAAGTTGCTAACGTCACAAAGTAAAAAACAATGTAGCTGCAAACATTGCGGACCGCACAAACTTTAGCTGTGAAGATTTCACAGAGTTATATGTTGTTACTTTGACAAAGGCTCTTGAAATTGCTAACGTCACAAAGTAAAAACAATGTAGCGGCAAACATTGCGAACCGTACAAAGTTTAGCTGTGAAGATTTCACAGAGTTATATGTTGTTATTTTGACAAAGGCTCTTGAAGTTGCTAACGTCACAAAGTAAAAAACAATGTAGCGGCGAACATTGCGAGCCGTACAAACTTAAGCTGTGAACATTTCACAGAGTTGAATGTTGTTATTTTGACAAAGGTCCTTAAAGTTGCACAAACAACAACTTACAAATTAAACGTTGTACAATGAGCAAAGCTAAACTATGGTAACTTCACAATTTTTACTTGGTTAATATGACAAGGCATTGAAAAATTGATAGTTTAACAATATTTTTTTTGTTAGTCTCGCAAAATTCGCGTTTCGCAAAAAAAAAATTGCTGCGCTAGCAAAGGCTTGGTTGTCAATATCTTAAAGTAATTTTGTTATTTTATCAATAATTCGTTAGCAACGTAAAACTGCAGCCTTGTCTCCGGATTTTTCTCTGAGTGTATAAGGGTTCCGTTTTCACTTTTGAGGTACAGTACGGAACACTAATAAGATTTAATTAAATGTATGATGATACAGAAATAAAAGTACCTATTTGTAACACGATTGAGTGAATAATCCAAACGCGGTAAGCGTAATCAAAAACTTAACCGCCTAACCTTATCAATCGGGAACCATTAGAAAATAGATCCTACTCGTACACCCACGGTATCACACTTTATTGAATTTCTTTTACAAGATGAAATTGTCGAGTAGATTGTACTGCCCACGTATCTAAAAAGGATACGAAAACGTGGGCGCGCAGCTGTTTAGGAACTAGATGATAGGGTGCAAAGATTATTAAATGACATTTATATTGGAACGAATAAATAAAGGAATGTATTCAAATTAGATCATTCTTTCTCTGATCCTAAAACAAGGAGTTATTGACGATGAGCTAAAATTACAAACCTTTCTATTAAATAACTTAAAAATCATTGTAATTTTAAATTAGTAGTTTATGCAACAGTGATATAATAAGGGTTCTTAAAACTTGAGGGTCGCCGTTACAAAACAAGACAAAGTCGAGTTTTGTAATAATAGACCCGAGAGTTTCAAGAACCAATTATGAGCTGTTGCATACGCTAGTTTTTCTACGATGGCTAAAATAGCTTAAAAAGCAAATATAGAAACGTGGCAGAATAGGGAAGATGTTGTGCCCAGTGCCCACTATAGAAATTAAAAAAAAACAACAACAGTGCTCATATATACATATATTGTATGAAAATCCATAGGAGCAGTGTTCTTATGGAATAAGTACCATAGACAACGTTATAATGTATACTTTTTTAATATCGCTGTCAGTCATATTATCGATTTCAATATTATTATTTTTTTCAAAATCGAACATATCTGACACATAGAAATTAGATTTGACCTCTATTCTAATATTAGTTGAGATGACGTTTAGTATGAAACGAATTGTCAAATGCATACAATGACGCACGCAAGTCGCACGTTATTTTGATATCGAACGATATGAAAATTGAGGCCAACTCTAGTTTGTCTCTGAATTTTAAAAATGTACTTAAATGTTAAAACTTGAATGTCAGAAAAGTTTTCATTCCTGAAAGTCGTAATGGCTGTCGATATATATACGCTTTGAACGCATCATGGAAAGCTCATGATATGTGTGTATCTAAAGCAGTGTATGTAATTGTAAATAATTAGGCATTATAAGTTAAATTAAAATAATTTATTCAGTAGCTTAAGGGGCTACCCGGCATATTTCACTGTTTTTAAAGTGAATAGCCTTTGTTCAGCTTCAAGCACAACGCTTGAAAAAAATATATAATGTAGCTAGGTATTTGGTCTACATTTGGTTCTACTTAATTGTTGAAAACCATAATAAATCAAGAGAAAAAAAAAATAACCGTAAACCCTTTTTTCTACCTTAAATCTGTATCTACTCCCTTATTATGCGTCGTAAGTACAAGAAACTAAGACAAGCAGTATATATTTATGTTTACTTTAAACGCATCTACTGATTATTGGATAGGTTTTGTACTTTTCGAGAAAAAGCTATTAAACGCATTTTTCCGAAAACGCCGGCTCGAGATGCCTGCGCGGGCGACGGGGGCCAGTCGTGTAAGATGGCACTAGTAGTTTATAGGGTTGCGTCCTAGTACAAACAGCTCTTCCTAGGTGGCGACTTATGCTTATTGACGTATTGTATAACCGGTGAGGAAAGGAAGCGGGAGGGGAAGAAAGCTCAAATCGCCAAGGTCATTGGGATAGGGGACGGCCTTAAGGGTAGTTACAATATCTGCACTGATGCCTCTTTTTAAGTCGATACTTGTGCTAAGAGAACACCGCTCTAAAATTTATCTTAGGTGTATAACTGTATACGTAAGTAGGTACTTATTGCTAATAACAATTTTAGAACTGTTCTATTTTAGATTGAAAACAAACTAAATAAGATTATTAATGGTATGTGTGTGTATGGGTGTGTGTGTGTGTATGTGTGCGCGTTTGCGTGTCATACATATCTTCATACGGTTTCCTGTATTATTTTCTAATTCAATGTATAGCTTTTGCTTTTTAGCTATTTTATTAACCTACTTTTACATTCGTATGTGGTGCAAGAATGAATATCCACGTGTGATGTTATTATGAGCACCCACACTCGAGTTTTAATGCCTTTCATTATATACAATCACATACTTAAACTACTATTAACAGCTGCACCTGCACCCCAAATATTAAAACAAAAAAAGCCGTGCATTGCGTGTAGGGTGTGCAAACCGGTTTTTAGTTGTATGGAAAAACCGGTTTATAACCGGTTATTAACCGAAATTTCATACAAATAAAAACCGGTTTGCACACCCTAATTGCGTGTCGCTTTCCGCTTACGGCGTGTGCATAATAACGTTTTTCCGGCGTTTTTAACGCGGTGTAATTATAGTCTGACAAGCCAACGCTGCAGTAGATTTTTTTTTAAATTATGTGCGTCTCTTTTTTTTGGTATGAAAAAATAGGGAGGCATATAAATAAAATAAAAAAATCTACAGCAGCATTGGCTTGTCAGACTATAGCGAGGCCGTCGCCGCGTGGCCCGCGTGCACGCCGCGCGCGTTCAAGACCCCTCTGAAAACGCCGGGCAAAACGCGTGCACACGCCCTTAATAGACACTTCATTGCTGAGTCCCAAATCGTATAAGAAAAAAGGCCTCGGTACTTATACTATTGTGTTATAAGCCTTTGAATGTTGTTACGTATATTTCTGCTTTTTTATAAGTCGGGTTTAGACTCGTAATCAATTTGAGGGTCAAAGCTCGGTACCGGCCAATACCATTGTCCATTACCGACAATTATCCTGTACTAGATAACCGAATGAATAAAGCGAGATTATTGATAAATGCTCAGACATGACAGGAGATCCGCCCTCATTATATGAGTTTTACATCATATTGAATAAATTCCCTGAACCGAGAGGACGACCGACAATCTTCGTTTGGATCTGCGCGAGATGAACGCTGTAACCGCTGTCAAGGTCAGTTTGAAACAAAGTAATGATAATTGTATCATTTGTAATGATTTAATGATGTTTATCGCCAGGTTTCGCGGAGCGGCGCGCTCGCCGGCAGCCATATTGGCCGCCATTGTTGCTGGTTTCCGGCATAGAGTAACTTATATATAGTGAGATAGAGTATTCACTCGCCAGATGCGCTTTTACCGCCCTCTGACGGTAAGTGCCTAACACTACAGCACAGGGGAAATTAATAGCCAAAAAATATTATTAAGGCTATCCATATCAAAAGGTACCTCAATAGGTACCTTTTGATATGGATAGCCTTAATAATATTTTTAATAGAAAGCGATATATTTATTTGGACGACGGTAATCCTATATACTTACGGGAAAGAAAACAACTTGATTAAAGTTAAACGACTTGTTTATTCAGTAAAGTTCGCAAGTGTGATTGACAAAAACAATTAACAAAACATTTATAATAATTTACAAGTAATATTCGCAGAGATCTTGTATGATAATTTTGAAGTTAATGTATTAACATTACAAAAGGGTCTGTGACACAAGAAAAAAAATTGCTGGACGATCTCACACTGATCAACCTAGCCCCAAACTAAACAAAGCTTGTATATAAGTGCTAGGCGACGTTAAACATATATACATAAGAAACGTCCAGAAATAAGGAAGATATATTCGCGATAAACACACAAATAAATGCCGTTACCAGGATTAGAACCCGGGATCTCCAGCTTCGTAGGCAGGGTCACTACCAACTAAGCTAGTTAATACATTACAAGTTCGTTGTTGTTCCTTACAACTTGTGTAAAATTACAAGTTTTCATTCACAATAGCAAATGTATACGTTACAACAATTCATAACCATATTCATTACGTATGATTACAGCCACGGCAGGTAATAAAAAAGTTCAAATTGAATAGATACAGTCATGAAACTCATAGATACAAGTGGGGCGTAGAAATACAATTGTTTGAGCCTACGTTAGGTATTTAATTTGAAAGAGAAATATAAATAAAATAATATGGGACAATCTTACACATGTCGACCTAGGTCCACGGTAATTAAAGCTTGTTTTGTGGGTACTAGACGATGCTACATATAACAGACAGATACATACAATTACTTAAATACGTAGAAAACATCCATAACTCAAGAACAAATATTTGTGACATGTACCTACTCAAATAAATGCCCTGACCAGGATTCGATCGAACCCGGCTGCTTTGTAGGCACGGCTACTAACGACTAGGCTAGTTAATGTAAAAATATACTTTTTATTTATATTATCAATTAATCACAAGTTTGATTTTTACCTAGCACAATGCATTAACAACGGACTTTTGGTTATCTTGTGTTTTGGTATAGGTATATCAATGGATTTTAATTTCGTTGTCAATGTTTGTTAAATTGGAGGCACTACATTATGGACAACATGCATATATATTAATATATACCTAGGTATGTATATGCTTTCATTTGCACCCAAAATACTTTTTCTTTAGAAATAAGAAATTAAAATTAAGGTTTTGCGGTTAGCTTTACTTTAGTTGTATTAAATAAGTAGTATAATTCGCAGGCAGAGTAGCAGGCAGGTAGTATAGTTCAGTAAAAAACAGGCTGTAAATTTAAAAATGTTGTAAATTTATAACTCATCACTGATAAAATTGCTGTGCAAGTATATATTAGTTTTTTATAAAGAAATACAAGCTCACGTATTTATATAATAAATATACCGTCATACCTACTGGGTATTCGCTAAATTTTGAATTTTGAAATACTTAAGTGTAATATTCATTTGGACGACGCCCTACAAGTAGGTAGGTAACCCTAAACAACGACACAAACAACTTAACTATTTATCTGTTATATGAGTATAATGAAGGATATTTATACCTACCTCGCTTTCAACTAGCCCGCAAATCGTCAGTGAGAAACAAAGTTTTAAAAAGGCATGACATGAATCCATTGTTGAAAGTTAGGTAGGTATGTATGCGATATTTTGTGTCTTTAAATTTCGCATAACTCCATTCGTATTTTCAAACTATATAATAGTCCTATATTATATACCAACATACCCTCGTCCTGGCCAAGCATTTTTAACAAGCATTACATTGCTGCCCAATGTTCTCAATTAGGTAAGCACATTTTAATTTGAGTGCTTCCTGCCCAAGACAAGTTTTGTGCAAATGGATATGTTAAAGACAAGAAGGGTGGAAATGTATTTATAAATAGTTATTTATGATACAAGTGTAGAAAGTGGGCTTTTTCTCAACGAGTGTCGGTTACTATAAACCAACACGAGTTGGAAAAAGGCCTACATTTCAACAACATCAATTTTACAATGCATTAGGTCGGAAATCCGCTACCTTTTTCAGAATGAAAGGTCCATGTCTTATCTTACTAGACTAAATATTACAAGTATTATAAATATTATTAACAAGCTTTTTATTATTTAAAATTTTCATAAACTTTAAATACATCCTAAAAAAAATAACGGAGTAGGAACCAACCAATGAGAGCGCTGCATTATACGCATGCTCACCGTTTGCAATTGGGTCCGAGATGGAGAAAAATTAAAACATGTAGGCTATTTTCTTTTGAAAACTTAAAAGAAAAGGAAATATGTTACTACAAATTAATTTACATATACATATTAATTTTAAAATTTTGTTTCCATAATTACACTTTAAATGGATTGAATATAAATGTGTAGGTTCCTATATTGTATAATAAAGTCAAAAATGTATGTCCAATTGATGGTATTCAAACAATGCCTTGGTTTGGACAATGCGAAATTATTAAATTATTTACAGTCTTTTTAAATTAAAAAGCTACTTCCTCGCACGTGTGCGAGAAAGAGTCACTTTCTATGCATAAGTTTATCCTTAAAAATAGCACTTTCCGAGCTAATGCATTGGCAATGTTATTTTCCATTTTATTTAAAAAAAATAGGTAGGTATACAATGTTTTATGTGACGGTCAAACGCTAGGCGCTAAATTTGAATATGTGATTAATTGAGCACATTGGGCACAATCTCCATCCTTTAAAAAAACAGTTAGGCCGAAACTACTATATCAAAACCGTTCTTAATTGAGAACATTGGGCAGGACGAGGATAAAATCAATCAATTTCCATTCCTATTTTATTTTAGCTATGAATTTATGGTTATGTTTAGTTGAAGGAATTTAAAATAGTACCCTGTTAACCAAGTAATACCTATTTGTTTCACTTTTTGAAATCAATGGTAAAGTAAAAGCCCTTATACACGGTCGGCGACAACCTTAGTCATTTAACCAAACGGATCGGCAATTGAAAGGTATTCTCCTCTGCCGAAAGCATATGACCAATGATCATGATCATTGTATGAATTGACGTTTATGAGATGACCCACCCATATTACATTAAGTATCAAATATCTTTGATCATAGATCTATTTATATGCTTCCCTTTTTCTCCAACGTGAAGAAAAAGGACAGCATGTAATTTATGATCAGAGATATTATCATATACGGTATAGTGTAATATGACATAGCTATTTGAACGCTACGTACGAATAGCCATATATTTGAGGTCACCCCTCGGCAGATTTTTTGTACCTATAAAAAGTGACAGATAATACTAGTCAGTTTGGTTGAATGGTTTAAGGCAACAAGGCTACCCCCTAGGCCTAGGCAACCTTGCTGGTTTCTGACCGTGTAGCAGGCGGTTGGTCACCAAATTTTTTGGACCAGCGGCAAAGATTACAGTGGCCAAAGACCGTGAAGGAGCGGTTTTTCTAGTGCAGTCATGAGACAACTCCGATTACAAAGTTTAAGTAGAATTTTTCAATAGGTACTTAGTCGCATTTACATCGAAAATCACATGCGATTGTCGGCCAGATTTGTAGACCACTAGTGTATTGTGTGTATTATCACACCTGGTACACCTGCTGAGCCAAAGTAATCAAACCAAGGGACGTTACTATTTGTTAAAGCGAGCAAGAGATATTGCCATCTCATCCTGCCATATCGCTGCAGCGGTGGCTCGTAAATTACGTTGGCCCAACGTGTGAATAGGTAAATGGTACAGTTGACAAACAATTAGAAGTTATATCTTAGTCTAAAAAAATATAGCTGTAACAGTTTAAAAGGCACGAAATGTACAATTTGCATAGGTAGGTTAATGGTACAGTTGACAAACAGTTAGATGTATATCTTAGTCTAAAAGAATATACCTGTAACACTTTAAAAGGCACGAAATGTACAATTTCTATGGAAGATAGTTCCTTCGCACCTTCACTTGGATTAAATACCTATTGGTAACATTATTGATGCAAATCATAAAGTACACAGACCACAAACACGCAATTATCAATAATGATCAAGGAAATAATACTAAAACTTCACCAAGTGGGGTTTGTGATCAAGGGACATCTAATGTAAGCACTATCAATCACGCGGTTCACACATCAAAGAAAATCGTGGTCAATCATGATGATATATCTATCAGTTTTTGTACTCGATGTACAGGAGATGATTCTACCCCCTATTCGACCTACCTGATCCGTTAAAAAGGGATTTAGATAACAGCAAAATCAAGATAGCTAAGTGGCGACATACATTGCAATTTACGCGCTGTCGAAAAACCAACCTATGAGGTTTATAACTAAGTCAAAATCAAGATGTTATTTACACGCTGATATCAAAAAATCTATGAGGATAAAAGACAGAAGCTCATTGCAAGATGTTTTGCTGGAAATAACTGTAAAACCGTTTTTACTTTTGTGTCCCGAATTGCATTTGCCCTTATATGATAAAAAAAGTTATTTTTTTTTAATATACTACGACGGTGACAAACAAGCATACGGCCCGCCTGATGGTACGCGGTCACCGTAGCCTATGGACGCCTGCAACACCAGGGGTGTTACATGCACGTTGCCGACCCTTTAAAAAAAAGGAGGATTCGCTGTGTTGACAGCTAAACGGGCCAAGGGCTTTGCTCCGTGGGTCCTCAGCTGTCAACACAGCGAATCCTCTTGGAGCTCTGGCGACCTTACTCACCAACAGAAACACAACACTATAAGTAGGGTCTAATTAATGTAGTTTATAATTACTATGTAAGTGCCGAAACGGAAAGCATGATTTATTTTCATATATTATTTTTATATTTTATCCACTAGTGGGGAAAGTAATTACTCAGACCTTGTGTTTTGAATTATTTTCTGAAGTTGACGGTTTTGAGTAATACATATCGGATAAAGCCTACATTTAGATGAGATTTGTAATCCTATGTAGTTTTTATTTACTTCACGACAGTAAGGTTAAAAAACGGTGTATTACACTCGACGGCAAAGTTTGTTCAACTCTCGTGCCAGAAGGCCTAGTATAAAAATTATACGACATTAACTCCTCGACCGCGTTAGCTTATCGGGAGTTCAAATTATGTTTACCGTTTATTTAAATCATCCGGCAACTTTCATATTTTGACCCCTCGATACGCTAACGCGGTCGAGGAGTTAATGTCGTACAACTTTTATACTAGGCCTTCAGTTCCAGCTTTTGAACCACTCGCTTCGCTCAATATAAGTACGAGAGTTAAATAAGAACTTTGCCCGTTTATAATTTTATTTTTATTTTTATTCTCATTGTAGGCATTGTAGCCTACATGAGATAATCGGTGCTATATTTATTATGGAGACTACAATTGTTTCGTATTTTTATTGTGATTTCTGTTTATGAAGTAATCGTTAGCCATTACTTTCACTTGGTCATCGCGGGCGTAATCCTGAAGTTTAGCACGGCGAAGATTTTGAAGATAAAAAATCTGCACGACAGTTCAGTAACATACCTGACAACTATACCTGATTTATGATCTTCACATGTAATGAAGTCAAAGTTGATATCTAAGCTCGTCATAGTCTTAATGTACAGTTTAATGTTCGGCATCATCGGGGATGTTTTTAAAACATACGATATTAAATCTTGTTTTGTTGTGTTATCAAAAAGTTTAGAAAACGTCTCTACCAAAGTATCGGCCGGATATGTTAAATACATTTTGCCTTTTATGAATTTTCTTAGTTTTAAAAATCCGCTACTATTTTAAAAAATATTTTTTCTTGTTTTTTTTTAAATATGTATCGTTACATATTGCAACTGAGCGAGTACTTTAGGATTACTCATTTTCGCTTCAAATGCCTCGTAGACATTATCATTGGACAATTGCAATAGATCAGTCGGTGGAGAGGCACTTTGGTATTCAAATAGCTTCCCCATCGATTTAAATACCAGCTGGCATGTGTCATCTTCGCAATTTGACCCTATCGAGTGTTGGCCACTTAAGGCCCACTATCCACGAGGCGTAGCTGCATAGACGCTGCACGGCGATGCGTCCAGCGTCTATGCAGCCTGACGTACTGACGTTGTCTACGAAGCGTAGCGTAAGCGTATCGTAGCCTGCATTTTCTTTCATTCGTGATGATGTCGTCCAGTGATGAAGACGTTATTTTGGCCTATTCTTATCTTCGAAGTCGGCGACGACGCCGTTTATATTGGATACATCCATATATAGAAAGAAACATACATTGTAGACTATTCGTAGCTGCAAGAGAACCATCAGCAGATGACAACGTATTTCATCCATTTTATAGAATGAGTAAAAGGATATTTCAGAATTTACTGGACCTCCATGACACCACTGCTACAAAAACAAAACGCCAATATGTTCAGTGCGATGCAGCCCGGCGTAAAACACGCGGTACGCCCGGCGGCATGAAGCTTGCATGCAGCGTAGCTGACGCGACGGAGACGTGGACGGAGTTGGCCGGGTTTGTATGTAGGCTGCAAGCAAGCGTACACCAAGCGTACAATGACGAATACGCGTCTATGCAGCTACGCTTCCGTGGACATTCGGCCTAAATTTGTAATTAACAACGAGGCGAAGGACGACTCAAAACCAGCTGGGGTTGGATTAGTGTTACGACATCAATGGCTTTGGCAAATGATTTGAATTTGAATGGCTTCGAATTGATCCAAAAAAAAAAATTCGATAGGATCTTGATTAAAGTGCCTCATCCACACAGATTTCAAGTTATAGGTATTCATTAAATAGGACCTTTATCAAATATTCTGCATTCTTAATTGTCCGTAACCAATTGGTAATAGATGTAAGAGTTACTTCAGCATTATGTTGAGTTATAAACCTCATAGAATCTAAAATTGGTTAAGCATTACACCACACAGCTTTATGACTAGACATTGGTGTTACAGCTCCTAGTTATCCTTGCCGCTTTTCTTTCTTGAGTTTTCATAACTTCCGTTCAACGAATCAATCAGTTCATCGAAAAACAAAAAAACGTCTGCAGTTTGAGTATACTCCTGGGGCATAATTCCGTGTTCTGAAAAATAATAAACATAATATATGTCACTGGTGTTTAGAAATAAGTTGATAATTTACGTCAGAGTTCTATCCGCGCAACGGTCAAATATACAATGCTTGCAAGCTTGAAGTGAAATGATTGTGCTATTAAGCTATTGAAATCATTCTTTGCGTAAAATGTCAGACGGACATCCAACAGACCAATTTCCCAAATAGTACGGGTCCTTAGCATGAAGTATGACATAAAGTGGCAGAAAGCATGAAACTTACACTAAATCGGAGCTTAATTATGTAAAACTTTAAAAACTAACCCCCAACGTTTCAAGGGCGACATTATTGTGCACACGATTATTGTGTGAAAATCGTGAAAGTTTAAAGAATTGACTATTTAATTACTGTAGAACTTTGAGTATTATATGATAAAAGGACTGCTAATATACCCCTCCCCTCCCCCTGAACGGCCTCTTAGCCTAGTTGGTAGTGACCCTGCCTACGAAGCAAGAAGTTCCGGGTTCGAATCCTGGTCAGGGCATTTATTTGTGTGTTTATCACGAATATTTGTTCCTGAGTTATGGATGTTTTCTATGTATTTAAGTATTTATATGTATTTGTCTATTATATATATCGTCGCTTAGTACCCACAACCACAAGCCTTATTGAGCTTACCGAGGGACTAGGTCGATTTATGTAAGATTGTCCCATATACTAATACTAACTAATACCCAATTTTACTATCACATGTAACTTGTGAAAACCTAATATATGACTAAGCCACATAACCCGGAGTTAAGCGTTTGTTGTATGGATTTTGACACCTCAACTTCGGTTTAGCGACTAACCCTGGGTGATACAAGTGGGCCTAAACGAACTTACCAGCTAAATATCCCATGGTGCTTGCCACTTTTTGGCTAATCACTTGTGGGGCCAGTTTAACTTTTATCTTTTGAAAGATGTCGGGTTTAACGTGTTGCTCCGTTAGCTTTTTACAAGACGTATGCCTTTGTAACCGGCATCTTCCTGGAGTAACATTTCCACATGTTGCCACTTAGTTATCTTGATGTCGCCGTCGATTACCTATACACTTAAGGTTTCTTTGGAGTAGGTGGTTTCTAATTCGTTTTAATAAATGAGGAGGGTCGTATAGGGGATTTACCTCCTATCCATCAATTGCAATGCTCGGGCTTCCATATTATTCCGTAATAATTGAGCTTTTTTTTTCATTAACTAGATTATTGATAGTGCTTACATTCTTCACACGTAGCCCCACTTGGTGAAGCTTTAGCTATAGTATTAAGTAAAATGTGTACCCAACTGGCTGTTTGTAGTTTTTCATTATGCCTCTTATCATAAAAACCAGCGCGTGATTGCAAATTTCTTTATTTGTTTTTTCCCATTGTCGACAAACCCAGACATTGAGTCTTTCCTTAAATTATAGTCAAAGTGTGGACTATTGGACATCTCATCGAATAGCAAAACGCATAGATTGTCATCTGCCTTCATCTGCTTGACCTTCTTCTGTAATTGGTTAAAAAGATTCTCATTGATTCCAGTTTTTAAACTCCTTTTTGTAATAAGCCGGTTTAATGTTAAAGGCGAAGGGAGTACAAATATATTTTTCAGCCATCTGTATGCTCTTGGGCTTCTCTTGTATAGACTCTGGGCCATAATTTTCTCTGGTTGCGTGAACCTGCGTCCGAACTTGTTTTTGCTAACTTCACGGAACTGCATGCTAGTGAATAATGCTGCCAACGTTGTGAACTTACTGAGAGCGTTTTTAAAAGTTTTGTTCTCGGATAGTTTCAAAGCTTTTTTTTAATCTGAGCTGAAACTTATTCTTTTTTGCAGTGAGCATTTTTATTGTCTTTTCGAGTGCTTTTTTACGTCTAAAAAGGTAATTTCTTCGACTTTGCTGTCATTTCTTGGCGTAGATTTTGTGGTGGTGGTTAAGGATGAATGTTTTGGGGTGCGTCAGAGGTCTCACCTGTAAAAGTAAAGTTCATTTTTATTGCTAAAATAATACAGGTGAATTACCTATAAACTGAAATGGATGTAAATTCCATCATAATCATTAGGACGTGACTGATAAAATTTGTAATGAAACTGATGATATAAAAAAAAAGCATACAAAACAAATCTCAGATTCATTAAATAACCAAAAGCAGGGGGGTGTCACTCCGCGTTCTACGCGTTGTAGAGTCCGTCTTTGCTAAGTTTTTGATATGGATAGGTTTAAATAGCACAGACTGTGAAAATGTTATTTCCTAAAATATTCAATTTATAAAAAAAATTTTTACAACAAACCCTTATAATTTTTTAAATACCTATCCAACGATACCTCACACTTTAGGATTGAAACGAAAAAAGTCACCCCCACTTTACGTGTTTGGGAGGTACTTCACTACATAGTATAAAACAAAGTCGCTCTCTCAGTCCATATATCCCCTATGTATGCTTAAATCTTGATGCGGTTTTTTTTATTAGATAGAGTGATTCAAGAGGAAGGTTTATATGTATAATAATAACCCGTGCGAAGCCGGGGCGGGTCGCTAGTTAAAAATAAAAGTATTCCGACTTTTGATTTTACTACTTTGCAGGCATGTTTAATATGTATATGCATATCAAATTACAGCTTTCTAGTATTAACGGTCACTGAGCTAAGCCGCAGACGGACGGACAGACAGAGGGTTTTTTAAGTTGACACAAAATACAAGTCGTTATTTGAAAACTTAACCTATTTTAAAATTGGTAGTATATATTTCTAGAATGCCCTGACTCAGTCACGAAATTAAACCTTCTAATGAACCTAGTAAGCTGCTGTAATGTGATGCTTCCCTGATACTATACAAAACATAGGTACCTATCGTCTCTTCTTCCTAGCGTTTTCCCGGCTTTTGTCATGGCTCAGGTAGCGTGGGGTCCGCTTTGGCAAACTAAACTAAAGATTTGGCGTAGTTGCTACCTTTTTTGAAAAACGACTGCCATTAGAATTTGTAACCCAGAAGAAAGAAGGATTAGTCCGATATTATAGCAATTATTCCGGTATTTTTTTTATCGTAAACGTCAAATATAATTTGTACCATCATCTTATGAGCCGGGGTTTGAACCCGTGCTCTTCGGTTTGAAGGTTGCACGCCTTACCACATTATGACAGGGCCTTCATTGCTCATTGGTAGCTACCTACATACTAACAAGTATAAAATACAATTAAAAAGTTACTATTACTTGTAGAACAAAAGAAGACTGATGTTATTGAATGTTTCGCTGTATTCTACTTAATGTATTTAAGTTTATCTGGCGCTAATTATGTATGAAATTCGTTCATTTCTTGATGCAATTTTGGAAAATGTTAAAAAAAAAACACCCAGTTGTCACACACAATGAAACAGATATTTTATATGAAAAACATAATTAACGTTACAAGAAAGTGTATTATATCAAGCGTAGAGATACTCAGGATCCTCCTCGTTGGTACAATTTTCGAATCTCAATTAAACTCAAGTTGCATACAATTAAACATTCTTAAGCTTGTGTATATTTCAGCAATATCCTAAACCATTCTGTTGGTCGGAAACCTTTCCAAATAAACCAACTAAATCCTAGGTACCATTATTGTCTCCTTTCCTTTCTCATTTATTCATTAAATAATATATATAATACCGCTATTATATAACATTGTATTAATGTTGATTAACCCTGTTTCATGGTACATTATAATTCTTTCATCAGTTTCACTGCAAAACTTGGCGGATTTGCAAGTCGCTTAGTGGACATCTGATGATGGCAGTATGGCCGGTTGTGGACATACGAGTACTCGAACAAAATCTAAATAGACGTTCGAGTATGTCCTACCTAGCTAGGTGACAATCTAGGCGTTCATCGCTAAGCGAGTCTAAAGTCAGTGCGGAGGCGACCTAAGCTAGTGTGAAAACAAGTACCTACCTATTAGTAACTGAACAAGTCAATTATAAAGTTTAAAAAAACCCGACTGTGGTTTTTTGGTGTCAGCCACTCCGACAAACCACAAATGAGACGAATCATAATCCGTCCGTGTGGCCTGCCATAGAACTACATATAAATGCGTGCAGACGTATCTACGCACGCTCGAATAACACAACTATCCTTGGCAGTAGGGCAGAATAGAAAATGCTACAAAATTTGGGTTAGTATAGCTTCTTCTGTGACGAGTTCTAGTTTGAGCTAAATATCTTGGAGATGACTTCGGAAATGTCCATCAAACACACGAGAAATTATTCTTATGTCGACCAACATGCCAACAAGGCTTTCAATAAAAAACACGCAGACACACACACGGAGACACATGTAATATAAATACGTGAAACTTGTAACAGGCCCGTTTTTGTGTCAGTCTGTCGGTCTTCTTACAAAGCTGTAATTTGGTCTTCTTCCTAGAGTTTATCCGGCTTATGTCACGGCTCAATCATGTAGAGAGCCCGCTTTGGCTTTAATATTTTCGGAAAGAATCCCTCCGTTGTGTTTGCTAAACGGCAGTTCACAACACAATCAGCATTTATGCACAATAGAATAAATGAGAAAACAAATATTTACCCGCCACTATATTTCGAGAGTAAAAAGGCTGTAACTAATTGGATACACAGTTTTAATTGCGCGAGGAAACTGAAAAATCGTATACCGAACTACATAAAAATGTCTAGTCCTATCCATACGCGCACACGCACACACACACACACACACACACACACATAATTAACGTATTAGTGGCCCTAAGTGTAACTTACCTAGCTACCTACCTTCAATTTAAAATAGGTTCTCGAGGCATTGTACCTAGGATGCTGGCGGCATTGGCCAGTTACATCATCCAGACGGTTTGAGATTTCTACAAAAAAAAATCATGTGCTGGGACCCCACGGACCTAGAGTTTCGACCCCAAATACATTTATTGCCTATTTTGTTTTGTTCGTCATTTTACTTTAATATAACAAAATTACTGTTTCCTATAGAGGAGCGAGACTTCCTGAAACAGGTATACTTAGTTAAAAGGAGGTTTCAACCTTTTTGTCAATGCGTTGAAAACTTTTAAAGAAATAAAATATTTTCGTTTTAATTTACCATTTTAATTATCTATAAAAACGGCAAAAAAACATGTTTGTTGTATGGGAGCCCCTTTTATATTTATTTTTAGGCTTAGGACTTTTGGGTGCTCGCCGTGGTTCTAGAACTTCCAACCGGTACAAATGGAGGTCAAAAGGGGAGGCCTATGTTCAGCAGTGGACGTCTTATGGCATGGCTGATATGATGATCATTTTCATTGTCTATAAAAAAAACGGCAAAATAACATGTTTATTGTATGGGAGCCTGGTGACCGACGCATGGACGGACGGACGGACAGCAGCGGAATCTTAGTAATATGGTCCCGTTTTACGCTTTGAGTGCATAAGAAATACAACGTTTTCGTTTTCATTTAGGTATCATTTTCATTATCTATTAAAAACGGCAAAAAAACATGTTTGTTGTATGGGAGCCCCTTTTTACATTTATTTTATTCTGTTTTTACCATTTGTTGTTATAACGGCAACAGAAATACATCTCCTGTGGAAATTTGAACTGTCTAACTATCACGGTTCATGAGTCTCTCTGGTGACAGACACATGGACGGACGGACGGACAGCAGCAAAATCTTAGTAATAGGGTCCCGTTTCACGCTTTGAGTGCATAACCCTAAAAGAAATACGATGTTTTCGTTTTCATTTAGGTATCATTTTCATTGTCTATAAAAAAACGGCAAAATAACATGTTTATTGTATGGGAGCCTGGTGACAGACGCATGGACGGACGGACGGACAGCAGCGGAATCTTAGTATAGGGCCCGTTTTACGCTTTGAGTGCATAACCCTAAAAGAAATACAACGATTTCGTTTTCATTTAGGTATCATTTTCATTATCTATTAAAAACGGCAAAAAACATGTTTGTTGTATGGGAGCCCCTTTTTACATTTATTTTATTCTGTTTTTACCATTTGTTGTTATAGCGGCAACAGAAATACATCTCCTGTGGAAATTTGAACTGTCTAACTATCACGGTTCATGAGTCACCCTGGTGACAGACACATGGACGGACGGACGGACAGCAGCGAAATCTTAGTAATAGGGTCCCGTTTCACGCTTTGAGTGCATAACCCTAAAAGAAATACGATGTTTTCGTTTTCATTTAGGTATCATTTTCATTGTCTATAAAAAAAACGGCAAAATAACATGTTTATTGTATGGGAGCCTGGTGACAGACGCATGGACGGACGGACGGACGGACGGACAGCAGCGGAATCTTAGTAATATGGTCCCGTTTTACGCTTTGAGTGCATAAAAAATACAACGTTTTCGTTTTCATTTAGGTATCATTTTCATTATCTATTAAAAACGGCAAAAAACATGTTTGTTGTATGGGAGCCCCTTTTTACATTTATTTTATTCTGTTTTTACTATTTGTTGTTATAGCGGCAACAGAAATACAGTCAACCAATTGGAACCCTAGGCCACTCTAGAGCCATGTCAAAATGACAAGCAGTAAGAGATTTCTTACATTTACTTTACATTCTGATTTATAAGCGTCACTATGACATAGTCCTACAGTGGCCTAGGGTTCCAATTGGTTGACTGTAAATCTCCTGTGGAAATTTGAACTGTCTAACTATCACGGTTCATGAGATACACCCTGGTGACAAACGTATGGACGGACGGACGGACACATTTAGGTTCACGTACTTAAGAGTAAATAATAAAAACATGAATACTTACTAGGTAAAAGTAGCGTCGGCACGGCACCTGGGCTCAGCCGCCGAGTCAACGTCTGATGTTTCAGAGGGCTTAGTATAAAAGTTGTACGACATTAACTCCTCGACCGCGTTAGCGTATCGAGGGGTCAAAATATGAAAGTTGCCGGATGATTTAAATAAACGGCAAACATAATTTGAACTCCCGATACGCTAACGCGGTCGAGGAGTTAATGTCGTACAATTTTTATACTAGGCCTTCTGTTAGAAATGAGCGTGGCACACTCGGCGGCGTTTATAAACGTAGTGCTGTTCCAGCTGGGCCACATTAGGTCCTATTGCTAGGACCCAATTGAGGAATCGCTCTTTTTCTTTCTCCGGGTTCGGAAAGGAGTGCAAAGTTAGGTCGTCATAGCCTGAAAACCATGATTATGATAGAACATTTGAGTCTTACTAAGTATGTTTTTTACAATATATAACTCAATAAACACGATTAATCCGTTTTAAAGTGTCTCATTTCATTGGACTAAGGTTTTAACGACCTATCTAATGACCTATGTGGTCATAGGGAGACCTATGTCCAGCAGTGGACGTCTTTCGGCTGAAGTGATGATGATGATGAGGTTTTAACGTGGGCCTTAGGAAGATATGCAGGCTGTTCTGTTAGAAAGCAATATATATCAATTAAATATATGACAAATGAAATATATTTTATATATATGACAGTCGCCGAATAATCAATCAGTGAACATACATAAAATGTGATTAGCAATTAGGTACGTAACTTGTCTGTATCAAAGTGAAAGATCAGTTTTTTTAATATACTACGACGGTGACAAACAAGCATACGGCCCGCCGGATGGTAAGCGGTCACCGTAGCCTATGGACGCCTGCAACTCCAGGGGTGTTATGGGCGATGCCGACACCAGGATTTCCAGGATTTTCTATCCACTTACCCAAACGTTTCTGCTTGCAAGCATAAATCTTTATCATACAATACAATACACAGTGTAGGTATTGTATTGTATGTGTATTATATTTGCATCAAAATTAATTTAAGGTAGGCGTTTCGTTCCTGTACACTTCTGTATAATATGTCTGGAATAATCGTTATTACTACTTATTATTTAACCAGAATTTAAACCACAGTAGTTACACCTGTCCCATTGTCTGTCTGTAATGTAATCAATTCTTGCAAGTTAAATTTGACCCGCTTCCCGCTTTCTATTTGGATTGAAAGCAGGCATATATATTCCCCGTTATTCATATACATATAGGTATAGTTTGAAAGCAAAAATCTGAAATCCTAAACACTCTTTTGTACTATCAGGTTCAAAACTGCATATACAAATTATGAATGACTTCATTCATAAATCACCCATGAACTTTTTAACGTGACTGTACATATAACTTAAGTAAGTTTTTTTGTACCTGGGAGCCTAGAGCCATTTTCATTGTCTCTTCTCGGTGTATTATAACCTTTCACAATAGGATACGTTTTAGACATTTAGGTACACGTACTTAAGAGTATATAACAAAAACATTTATACTTACCAGGTAAAAGAAGCGTCGGCACGCTACCTAGGCTCAGCCGCGTCCACGTCTGATTTTTCTGTTCTAAATGAGTGTGGTAAACTCAGCGGCGTTTATAGACGTAGTGCTGTTCCAGTTGGGCCACATTAGGTCCTAATTGAGGTACCGCTCTCTTTCTTTCTCCGGGTTCGGAAAGAAGTGTAAAGTCAGGTTGTCATAGCCTGAAAACCATGATTATGAATATGATAGAACATTTGAGTCTTACTAAGTATGTTTTTTACAATATATAATTTGTATAAACACGCTTAATCGTTTCATTTCATTGGACTTAGGTTGTACCTTAAGAAGATAGGCAGACTGTTCTGTTAGATGGGAATACATATGAATATTCGAATACTATCCTTCGTCTACCCTGTCCGCGAATTACCGGGCTAGCATATACTTATATACACAATAAGTACTTTCCCTCACCCTCCCTACATTAGACCCCGCGAATTACCGGGCTTGGTAAGTGTTTCAGTTTTCAACTGACGTGTGTATCGCATCGCAACGGGTACAAATAATTAGAGGTACACATAACATCGCGCGCGCGACAAATTAGCCGCGCGCAACTCCTACTTCACGTTGCTGAGGTGCTACTGCTAGGTACATGCCTTGTAGTAGGTAACTATGTATTCTGACCTCTATGAATTCAAAATGTGTTGACAATACTAAAGAGAAAATACTTACTGATTTACACAGCAAGCCTTTTCCGAGCTGGCCATTTTTTAATTGAATTGCTTGGAAAATATTTCAAACACGCTGCAAAATAAATCGCGAGGCAAAACACAATGACAAATGACAATTATGACGTTTGTCACTTTTTTTTTATTATGGCGAATTGGCGTTTCTTAGAATAAGGTCGGACAACTAAAATAAAAAAATGGAAAATTAAATTGTTTTATTTAAGTTTAGTAAATTAGTTTATTTAATTTTAGTAAATAGTCAGAAAACTCATGAAAAATAAAAACGGTGAATTTTATCACGGTAATTTTAATTTGAGATTTTAAATTGAGATGAAACCTTCAGCGTCCAGCGGCCTCCCCGCTCGCGCTCTCCTATCTTAGATGGTAGACTTGGTAGTGATTCTGCCTGCGAAGTGGAGGTCCCGGGTTCGAATCCTGCTGACGGCAATCATTTTTGTATTTTTTCACGAATGTTTGTTACAGACTTATGGATGTTTTCAAAGTATATAAGCATGTCTTCAACTATAAACATATATATATCGCCACCTCGGACTCATAGTACAAGCTTTGCTTAGTTTGTGCCTAGGTTGATGATGGTGGTGTGTAAGATTGTCCAAAAACATATTTTTATTTTTTATTCGTGTTTTTCTAGACGGAACCTTTATTTTAAAATAGAAAACATATATGCTAAACAAACAATTACTGAAAATTCTTCCCAGATCGGTACTCTTAGCGACATCTGACGGTGCGTGCATTTATTAGTGCTCCCATACTTCATGGCCATTGCTTTAAGTGAAAGACCCCTGGTTTCCGGAAAAGCGCATGGTTTGGGGTCACTGAGTGTACATCAACTTGGATGCGTCTTTAGAAGCTCGCTGGATTAAAACTAAAGGTAACTTTAATAATTAAGAACATTTTGTAAGAACTCTTTATGTTACCTATGCATGACGTGTTTATGTTATTTACATAAAAGCGATTTAGCCAAATGTTGCCCAACATTGTGTACATAGGTATATTTTCATAGCTGGGCACCGTTAATCAAATAGTTAAACTTCGGTAATCGCTAATCCGTTACAAAAAAAGTTAACTTCGTTAATCGTTAAAGCGCTACTTTTCGGAAGATTTAACGGAAGTTAACGTTAATCCGTTAACACGTGGTAAAAATGGCATATTTTATATCTTTGAGTCAGTGATCTATTAAAACTTCGGTAAGCGCTCAGTTATCTCGAATTTGGCGAGATATACGTTTACTTGCTTATTTAGTAAGTACCATACATTCACTAATTATCACATATGCTGAGACTAGAAGCTTTTGCCCGACTAATTTTTCATGTAATTTTACTTCTAGATAAATTTATTGTACTTAGTTTATAAGCTTTTTGTGGCAATTAAATTTTTTCTTTCTTTCTTTAATTTTTTTCCGTTTTGCGACAAAATTAGCTGAATGCAATGTAGGTACTTAGTATACGCTTTGCCAACAAAGCGTCTGTTTTGTATAACATATTGGTAGGGAGGAGTACCTAGGTTCGTTACGTAGATTTATGGCCTGTAAATTCTTTTCAACCGCATTTTCCCAAATATAACGGCATTATCGAAAAAGAATACCCAACAGTTATAGTTCAATACCTATTAGTTTTAATGAGCACAGTGAATTCGGTCCAACAATGACAAAGGTATTTTAATATGATCCCAGCATATACTACCCTTCAACTGACAAGGGTAATAAGAGTGTATGGAGCTTGTAAAGAGTTAGAACATTTTTGAAGTGGATGGGGTATAGCGCACGGCTCGTTCGGTCAGTGCGGGGTCGTCATGGAAAATTAGCGATGCGTGGCGATGGTGTGATTCGCCCACATCAATGCTCTCCTATTGTCGTCCCCCACTAAATGTGATTTAACTGAATTATTGTGTAAAAGTCCACAATTTGTTTTTGACTGTCCTGTGGAGTGGACGCGGCTCCTGTGGAAGTTGTGGAAGTGTGTGTTGGACTGTGCCTGTACTGTACTGTGAACGCTACGCGATACGTAGACTCGCTACAGGAAAGCTCCAAGTAAGTGCTTCTTCGTAGCGGTTGAGGAAAAGTCTGAAGCTACGAGTGCGCCTTGCGCAATTACGTGACGAATTGTGTTCCGTATAATTTGAAGTGCCTAAGGAATTTGGTTACTACGTAGAGTATGTATTTGCACTGTTAATTTGTGGTGTTGCGTGATACACCTACATATAAAACTTCTTCTCAGAGCTTCTAAGGTTGTAGTGAATTTTGTGTACTGTGTAGCCGGAGCAAGTCTTCTAAATACCCAGAGAGAATAAATGAAACAATTTCTAGGTCTCCTAAATAATAGAGATTTTTACTCTTTTAGATTCCAGTTAAGTACCTACTAGGTGCATAGTAGTTGTTTCAAATATTTTTTCCCTATTTAACACAGTCATGTGGCTACGCTTTTCTTGCCACAAAATTATATCTAAACATTGGATTTGGAAACAAATGAAATCAGACAAAAGCTAGGAAAATTATTTACGGCAAAACAAAACTATTGATAAATCATACGTCACATGAATCTAAATTAACTCCGTGGTTTCCACGCTACAGCGAAGACACGAAACGAGGATTCAACCACATAACAACAAACACTAGAAATTATATTCGTCTTCTTTTTTGCCCCATGTGGTCACGGAATTTCGCCACTATATTTATAAATCAATAAAGACTTGTTCTTATAATACACATAATGTTCCGATACATATTATGTTCCTATTTATACGTTTACACAAATAGTTGTATCACCATACGCAACTGACAGCATGGTGACAACCCTAATTTTAAAGTCATCTTGACCATTTGCATGCTTGACAAACTAAACGTCAAACGTAGGAAAGAGAGTCTTCTGTACTTGAGTACTATTATTGATTCTGTGATGTAATTTTGTGATATCACTTTCATTTGCTCTGGGTACCCCTTTTAGGAATACAGGCTTTATATCTTCTTAGAAGCTTTTAGCTCTACCTCTCTTAGGGCCACTTGCACCACCCAGGGTTTGCTGCATAACCCAGAGTTAAGAGTTTTTTTGTATGGAATTAGACAGCGTAACTATGGGTTAGCGGCTAACCCTGGGTGGTGCAAGTGGGCCTTAGTCAATAACATCAATGCGGGTCATTGATGAACATGGGTTTTCTATTGCTTTTCTCATCGAGTCGAATGCCGCCCACTTGCTGTCATCTTACGTGGCTATGGTACTGCGTATATTGAGTTTGCGTAGTCAGGTTGTAACGCTTTTGTCGGCCATATTTTAAGAAGCTAGATGCCACTCAGACGTTTGGGTAAATCCCGATAATAATAGTGTGATGTTAGCACGAGATACCAAAAAGCCCTATCCTCTCCAGCAAATTTAGCCTACTTACTGCTTCATATTATTTTGTAGGCCGTATAACTGGCCATCGATAATTGCCTGTTCAACGGCGCATTGAATTGTTCTCATTTCTTCATTTGTTCTCATTTCAGTCTGTGCTCATACCATCCTAAGCACCGTCGAGTATATTTATAATATTATACTAGCCCTCAGGTTTAGTTGACTGGGAAGCAGCAACAAAGATATGTGGAGCAATTTCATGATCGATTGTGCTTAAATACTTCCACTTAAAACTACAGCAAAACCGCGTTTCATAAGTTTGGAAAATGGAAGAGTTTAACCCTCATTAATAAGGAGTCAGGTACTTTCTGTACAGCCTGGGTCTCTAGGATTTGGAGTATTTGGACGCTATTTAATGCCACAAGGATTAACTTCTATAGTTCTATTCAAAGTACTTATACGATATACACCTTAATGACAGTCCTATAGCAGCATGGTTGGGTGGGCGGCTCCCGTTTGTGCAGTGCGCTGTGACGTGATGCAACCGCAGCGCGTGCGTGCCACGTGCATACGCACCGGAACTGAGAGTTGGGAGTCGGCACTTCGGCAGATTGATTTATTCGCCAGTGATGATACATCTCATATATTTAGCGTATCGAAGAACTTGGCGCAAACCTAAGTTTTTACAAAAACGATGTGACGCATCTTGTGACTTAAATTGAAAACTCTGCCTCATTGATCTGGGTTCCCACAGATATGCCAATGCGTAATTTACGATATTTTGTCTCTGAATTTGTTTGACATACTTAAAGTAATGACGAGAATAAGCAACGACGATTGTTATGATGATGAATTATGAGATCCCTTTATTAAAAAAAAGTCCGTTTCGGAACTACGATATCAACGAAAAGAGCCAAACAAATATGTTCTAGTTGTTTTGAGGACCTCTATATGGACAGACAGTGGTTTTGTCACCTTCGCGGCTCGGGCAAACATGTCACGCCTATTGTGATAAAAATACGTGAGTGTTAACCGTTGCAATTTAATATCAGTATGACTCACGAAAGTATAAATTATACGGGTAAATTAATTTTTCTAATTCTGCGATTTTAGTAGTAAGGAAAGGTAATTTGGTAGTTATTTGCTGAGAGGGTCGAATGGATTGACCGGCGTTTGAAGTTAAGCGCCCGTATGAAACGATGTCTCTGAGATTCTGAGATCAGCTGTGAAGGAGCCTCGGACAAGGAGGGAACATAATTGGTTTCAATTTTACCGCACTTCAATTACGATAACGCAGAAATTGTACCTAATTGGTACATGGAAATCGTAACATAAAAGGAATGTTGCCTTGCATCAAATAAGGTAGTCCTGATTTTTTAATATGTATGTATAATATCATACAGCATATTAAAAAATCAGGACTACCTTATTTGATGCAAGGCAACATTCCTAGCATACAGCCTGTATGCTACTCAGAATTAATGACAAAACGAAGTTTTCGACCTCAAAAGCCCTCCGGAATCTTGAAAAACCATGAAATTTTCGGTCTATTTTCAGTTCACCACCAAGGCCGATTTTTACGGTGAAATGGAAACTATAAATTAGACTAAATTTGCAACAAAATGAATATGATAGGTATGGTTACTTTAGACAAGATAGTTTATGATACCTACACAGCTATTTCAATGTCCTAATTAATTTCCTAAAACGTTAAATGTTAGTGTCTCTATCTATTTCTTCATGTTAAATTTGCATCCCTATTTATCCCCTTTAGGGATGAGTTTTCCAAAACCCTAAATAAAATATCTCATATTTTAACAAAGAGTCCGTGAAAAAAGTTTCAAGTCGCTCACTTAATTATAATTAATTAATTAATAAAACATTTGTTTCAATAACAACAAATTCAAATAAAGACCTTAAAATAAAACTTACCTAAATAAAAATTAAAAACTTAACTTAAAAATAAAAATAAACTACTTACCTATAAATAAATAAAATGCCCCAAATCGCTGCCTAGTGGAAGCGTGCCCAGAATGCTGGTAGCATTACCACGTTGTATGGCAATGCTAATCCGCTGTGCAAGATATGACCCAGCCCTCTGGACATGCGTCGCTTCGATTATTAATTAATTATTTACAATGACCCGAAGGATTCCCATCCCGAGGTCAAAAACTTGGAACCACTCATAACATTTGATATATTATAAAAATCAGAACTACCTTCTTCGATGCAAGGCAAAATCTACCAATTCCATGTACCTACCACTATCTAAGCAGCAGAAACTGTAGCAGAATATACCAAAACTTAGATTTGGTGATTGGTAGTTTGCAGAATTATTAATTTTTGAGGAAAAATTCAAGTTAAAACTAAGCATGAAATACTTTAACAACAAGACGCGTATTTACAAAAGATCTTTCACTGTCCATGCCGTAAAGTTGTGGAATGAGTTGCCGGTGTCTGTGAGGCAATCGCAATCTGCAGCATCGCTCAAGGAGAGGCTAAAGAAGTTGTGGCTTTCCGACCCTTGATTGGAGTTTGTCCTTTATGCTCTGTTTAATAGTTTATATATATATTTATTATTTAATATATGTATATATGTATTGTTGTTTAGTGTATATTTATATATGTAAATATTATATATATATTTTTATTGCGTATTTATTTATAGTGTAGTTACAATGTGTATTCAAAATTTACTTTTTATTTGAAGTTTTGTTACTGTACAATTTTTGCTCTTAGTTTGTCTTTCATCGTTGCCTGTTTTTATCTAATTTCCTCAAAGGTTAACGGGAAGAGATCCCTCATAGGGATAAGTTCGCCTTTGTTGTATCAAATTGTCTATGTTACTGTGTTTCTTGTATTTCTTGTGTTATTGTACAATAAAGCTTATACATACATACATACATACATACTTTATAATACGGTAGGTAATCGGCGGAACTATAAAAGGAAGCATTATAATTTCAGCAAAAAATGTGTAGTGTGTGTGTGTGTGTGTGTGTAAATGCCACCACGCCAGAGTTAAAATTGCAAACATTTGCCGATTGTAAATAATGTTATCATCACGTGCAGGATCTCGTGGAGAAAGATAGTGGCAAGGTCAGAAACATTTTGAGAGAACGGTTTTGGTTAATTAACGGCTATAGTTACTTGATGCTTCTTGTGGATATGATATATCGGTAGTATTGATGTATGGAAAAAATCATACGTCAACTTTTGATTTGATTCTCGTCTCGTCTAACTTATCCAACGGGGATATAGTTACCTAAATAATTCTAAAATTTTGCCTCAAAACTTACATACATGCTTCGGTGCAACTCTCTTTGGAATTATCAAAATTCATTGTTGCCTATCGATTTATAAATTAAATTAAATTAGGAACATATTTTAAATATTAGGCTCAGCGAACAATCTTCAAGCATCCCTCTCCGTCCGCTACGGTGGTGGTATTCGATTGCGCAAAATTTCAAGTATGTCCTGCCCGCTTTTCTATCGTTTGTCCACATGCAGCTCTGCTGATCGTGTAGGAAAAATCCTAAGGGTATCTTCAAACTAGAAACTTAGAAAGACCTAGCTGTCTGCCTGCCCGAGGCAAAACATCCCTTTCAATCCAAAATCGCGAAGGAGCTGGGACGATGTCCTTTCCAAATTATTGCAGTCTCTTGAACTGAAGTGCAGAAGCTAAGCGCGTTCATTTAACCGCCGTCGTTAAATCACATTTAACCTCGACCAACTCAAGGACCTACCTCGCCCCTGAAACACTCCAGCTAGCGGTAGGATTTCGTTTGGAGGTCACAATATGTGTGCCTCTGTCAGTGAGTGACTTTGTCCAGTAGGGGCACCATGGACTCTCTTGCTAACAGAGCGCGGGCCACTTCTCTCGCTCGACATGCTGCGCTAAACGATATCATCCGACGGGTTCTTGCCACCGCCAACTTGCTGCCTTTAGTCGAGCCGGCCGATAGCAGATTGAAGGTATTAATGTTGCCAATAAATATATTACTATATGTATTACTATCCTCTAAATAATATTTTGCGTTCTCAACGCAGACAGACTAACTGATTTTAATAATAATCCATAATATACCTATGCATCCATATAATATGTGGTTGCAATGTACTTAAAAATACCTAATTTCAGTACAAACATTCGTTATAAACACATGTACCTTTACCAGAAATCAAACTTAGCATAGATAAGATTTATTTTCGAGTTTAAATTCGAGGATTTTAAAACATAAGAAATACAAACAGAATACTTACAGGTACTACGAATACAGTAATGCATTATTTACCATTTTGCGCAACTTTTGGATATTACTATATTGGAGCAACTATCAAGATTCCTGTTAATTTTTTATCATATTACAGAAGATAATTTCAATTCGAATGGAATGCATGAACTACTTTTCTGTTTTAGTATTTCGATTTGTAATAATGTCCAGAAATCCGAAGGCTGGTTTGCGATTTGACCTCGAAAAGGTAAATACTTGAGGCTTTTTGATAATCAAAATGATGTCAAACCGGTATGTAAGATATACTGATCTATGCGCACTGATCCACAAGTGGACATATTCACTGATTCCCGGCCTAGGCTAACGTCCAAGTGCCTCAACTACTCTGAGAGAGAAGCCTGATTATTATTAGGTACTGTAATTTTAGAAATTATATAATGTATGTAATACTTACTATCTAGTACTTAGATATAAAATAACAAGTGTAATTGGTATTGACCGTTCTTGTTAAATAAATAAATAAATACATGTGGTGGAAAATAAGTCATCTAACGAATAAATGCAACACTTTTTTCCACATTCGTATTTTTTTTTTTTGTAAAAATGTTCATTTAGCTAGAGCAAAATTAAGAAAACTGGGCAATGTTCAGTAGATACCTAATATTTGTGTAGGTATGTATAAAATTTAATTATTTATTTGTGTTATCTTTTACGTGATACACAATTAGGTATAAGTAGGTATATTCTGATTCTAATCATGATTGCTACCTAACAACTTTTTCTATGGAACCAACTTCGAAAACGACATCTCTAAATCGACATCTCCATACAAATTGTGTCAAAGTATCGGACACTTTTACTATGGGAGGTGGATTTTTGTACTGGCGAAAAGTTTTTTTTTTGCTATAGCAATACTTCATACTACAGTATGTATCACAACGAAGAGCAAACCTCAAAACTGGTTGACGGGGACCCCGAGTACAATGTAATGACGTGCATTTCACGTGCCTAAATACATGTTTTATGGCATAAAATTACTAAATGGATTACTAGAGAACCTTCTTTTTGCAGTCGGTTAATGGTTTTTGTGACATCCTATAGGGTTTGTTTACGTTTTTGATTTTTGACAGTGCATGCGTATTGCGTACTGTTGATATGTAGCTAGGGGCAACTAATAAATATTGACGTTGATATGTCAACGCACATGCGCTTTGAGTTCTGTTTATAAGTAACCTAGGTAATCATTTAAATAATGGCTGTAGTCATAGGCAACGCGCAAGCGCTTTGTTAACTGTTTATTTGTAACTTGGTAAAAATCCAAACTTCAACAAGGTTTGACGCCTGTCTGTCAATTGGTAATTTAAGAAATGTCATTAATAAGATTGTAAACAAATTATACAGGGGAGGTGCAAAACAATAATAATTAATGTATATTTTTATACCTCACGTAAAAAGGTAGGTACCATGCTCATAATTATGATCTAAACATTAACGGGTTTCTTTCTTTGCCTTTCGTTCTGATACATACTGTATATTAGCAATTGCAATTTGTATGCGTTCTTTCATTATTATTTATTAACTATTTTCACTTATAAATCGTGATCTTCTCCTTCCCTTGCTCCTTAGGAGGCCTCTTAACGAGCTGCACCTTCTCTATGATTGAATATTTTTATAGCACGGTCCCCTTGCTCTTAGAATATGAATAGCAAGGTTCTCGAGTTTATATAACTCGGCAACCTGTAATACTCATACGTGAAATCCATAGTCAACACCGATTTTGACCAATGGGTGCGCCTTCTGGATGTCGCAAGGGCCGCTCGGGATGCTGCCTTTCCCACGGCCGCCCTAGCCCCTCCTAGATTTCTACAATAGCCTACAGTTTTCACACCGCCACGGGTGACTGGACATGAAAGGTGGCGGAACAGTTACTCGCGACTTCTGACATCCGCATTGCTCTCTTTAATTGATGAATTATGGGAGTGACCCATATATTGCAGAGCGCTTGACTGACTCTTTCCCAACATTGGTCCAAATGGCCAACCTATTTTACAGTTTAAACAATCCTCCTCAGTCTAAACAGTCCTCCTAAATAAATTATCATACAATACCAAATCTATAGTGTGTAAAAACCATAGGCATAGTGTTAGTATGCGAGTTTGTTTTTCCTTGATAGTTTTTTATCATGCACATACATAGATTTTTTTAACTTTATATCAAAGATTTTTTTACTTACAGCATGATACTCGTATCATATAGGTACATTAAATAAAATAAAAATAAACATTCTAAGCCGCCGAAAAAACTGAAGTCGGCAGGTAGGTTGACACTTAGGATAGCCATAACGATCTACCCTTTTTCTTATTTGTTTATCTTTACCACTATTTGAACTCACTCGAAAGTCACCTCGAAAAAACACACTCACAGTACCTATCTTCGCGATCATTTACACCAAAGAGATTGGAAGTCGTAGGGCGACGCGCCTAAGGTTGTCACACTAAAGAGTTCCGTGCTCTGTGATTTACACAAACGGATTCCTAACACTGGATTCCACGTTTTTGACAGTTGAAACCCGTCCTCCCTATTGAATTTTTTATATTTGGAAACATTCGGGATAGGTATATAATCATAGGGTTTGCTTTTTTACCATTTTGGCCTATAAAAATTACGGTATGTTCAGCTGTTGTTCCGTGGTCTTTGCTAGGTATGGCCTAATTCTAAGATAGTCAATGCAAGAACTGATATTCCAATTCTTTTTATATAAAATTGTTAAACTCGTAAGAAAATTAAGGTACCTTTGTATATGCCGTATGCTCTCTTTTCTACGTGTCGTTAGTCACTAGAGTCACAATATCTCTTCCAAGCAAATGAACTGTCAAACTTTAAAGTGTTATTTTAAAGGTGAAACTTGTATGAAATTATTATGCTTACTTAACACTTTCACAAACGGTGCTATCAAAACGTAGGAAACTTAGCATAATCGAACTCTATAGCTAGCCATACAACTGCACGATTTCCAAAGTTTGCTTACTCTTACATGTACTGCATTCCTCCCTCTATTCGGACCACACAGGTCTGTCTTGGACTGACTACTTTTCTCGGGTGGCCTTTAGCTGTTTTGCCGGCAATGTACGTTCGGGCACTCCGTCAGATCTCCATAGTGGGTCTGTCCGCTGGACATCCATCAGACGAATTTCCCATACATTTATCGGCAGTTCCGGCAGATATGCCCGAACGTATATGGCCATCTTTTAGCTTGCCTTTTCTAAAAGATCTGTATGATCTGACGCTTAAATCTTAAATTTGACAATGATGGACTAGCAGTATTCAGCTTTTTCCAGTCCTCG
Organism: Lathronympha strigana; assembly: GCA_949128165.1. Lineage (NCBI taxonomy): Eukaryota > Metazoa > Arthropoda > Insecta > Lepidoptera > Tortricidae > Lathronympha > Lathronympha strigana. Next base: position 7,825,239 of record OX421918.1, on the reverse strand, counting down.
TATTTTTGTGTAAGTACTTGATACTTCCTGAATTCTAGGACAGAATAATAGCACATATAATTATTCGCATTGCAAATTAAGTCCAACAGAACACATAGGCCAGACTGGCCAGACAGCGATTTCACGAAACAGATAACTGTATAAAATTTGGACGCGACGTCATATTGTGGAAATGCTGCGAGGACATCGCTCGTGCACAATAACCCGGATGCTGGCATCCGGTTTCCATCGGCACATTTTGGTGAGCCAAAATTTTCATAGCTTTGGGCCTCATGGCTTTGTCATTCAGATTTCAATATTTCGTCCAGCGTACGCAGTTAAGCAAATTGTTTGCAAAGTACGATGTACTGCCATAGGTACTGGAGCGCGATTAAACGTATAACCAAAAACTGACCGGTTGATGTAAATTTCTGTTCAAAACCAGTAAAATAATTGGAATTTCGGTCATAAGTACTCTTCATACTTCTAAAATTGTACTCGTGGAAACTTACCGTACCACGGTAAGTTTCCACGGGCCGTATTTCTCCGCTGGAAATGAAGAAATACGGTCTAGTATTTTAGTTTCTTACCAAACATAGGTACGCATTTAGCTCTCACAAAGCACTATGGCAGTTATGACTGATATACAGAATGTCACATGCACAACATTCACGTCAGTAATGATATCACGTGATGTCATAAACCGCATGCATGCAATACCATCATGCATGCATTCAATGAATGACAGCCACTTGTTTACCTTATCAGTTTTCTGTAGGTCGATATTTACTATCTACTTAAGCTTTAAAAAAATATTGCAGTGCCTTTATATGCAATAAATTATTAATGACCGTCACGATGAAAATAAGCTTCTTAAATCTTAAAAAGTTACTGGCATTAATATTTTGTAATCCGCATACAAAAAATACGAATTATAAATAAGGTAGATATTTACAATACTGAACAGGGGCCTTACCATGACGTCTTAACACTCTTAGCTCGATTCAGTTTAGTTTCAGTTTCGGCTCAGTTGTACGGAAGCAACTCAGTTTAGTTCGTCAACTGAATCGCGTTAAGACATCATGGTAAGGCCACTGGGCTTTCGGATCTAATTCATTAGAACAATACCTTTTCCTACATCAAATATAACGTCGTTAACGTAACAAATACCCGATAGAGAGTATAATTCAGTGACAACCTAAACAAAAGCCAATTATGTATTGAAACATATAAAAGTAGCTATTTGCAATTTTCCAGCCCAATTTCACGCGTCTGCGCAAAGTAACGGTATCGATGACCATGTTGGGTCCATTACAAATAATGTCCAGCGATCAATAGCAGTACAGTTATTGTGCCCTTAGTACAGGCGTTTTCTATTTTATCAACTAAATGAATGCTTTGTACTTTGGTCGTACGCTGCACGCGCCCGCTGGTGTGTACACACGTTGCATCATTTGACAACTGCACGCCTACCACGAACATCGAAAATTGGCATTGACGGAAAAACCTCTTGCCCACTAATACGCAAGTGTGACAGAGATGGAGATACAAATCCGCAATTATTCGATTTTCGTGGTACTAGCCCGGAACTCACTAAGGAATTCAAAAATAAAAACAGAGTTGTTTTGCCACCCTACTCGTACTTAGAAAAGTTGGGCTTTGAGAGCGCAAGTACCAAAATAATAATGGGAACGACACTGCTACGCTGCTGTCAGTATATAAGTAATATACGTAGTTTTCCACGATCTACTGGAAAATTGTCACTCGCGTATTAAGAGCACGGGACGCACGTCGCATCTATAGGCATTTCACGCTTTTAATACTGAACTTTTTTTATGGCTTCTTATCCCGTGAGTCTGTAGCAAAATCTTAGGCAGCTTGGTTGGTGTGGGTTTCCGGATTAAAAAGAAAATGGAAAATCAGAAAAGTTATAAAAGGAGTAGTTATTTTGGAATGCCTTTCTTGCATTTGAATGTTACCTGTACAAATTATCTTATTCAGATAGGTACCCAAGCAGCACATTAGTGAATTTTGCAGCTTATCTTATAGCTTAATGTTCTAAATGAGTGGTTTAACAGTGTTTGATAAAACTTATAGCTTTAAACACAACTCAAAATGGTATACGAGTTCATCCTGTCACTTGTAGTTGCTTAGTAACGTTTTTTGTTCCTACTTTAAAACTTAGAGATTTAAATACAACTCAAAGTTGTATTTGAGTTTATCCTGTCACTTTTAGTTGCTTAGGAACGTTTTTTGTTTCTACTTTATTACTTATAATATAATATGCTACTTAAAGTTGCATGCAGGTTTTAATTATCACTGAATAAGAAGCAATAGTGCAATAATTCAAAAATAAAAACAGAGTTGTTTTGCCACCCTACTCGTACTTAGAAAAGTTGGGCTTTGAGAGCGCAAGTACCAAAATAATAATGGGAACGACACTGCTACGCTGCTGTCAATATATAAGTAATATACGTAGTTTTCCACGATCTACTGGAAAATTGTCACTCGCGTATTAAGAGCACGGGACGCACGTCGCATCTATAGGCATTTCACGCTTTTAATACTGAACTTTTTTTATGGCTTCTTATCCCGTGAGTCTGTAGCAAAATCTTAGGCAGCTTGGTTGGTGTGGGTTTCCGGATTAAAAAGAAAATGGAAAATCAGAAAAGTTATAAAAGGAGTAGTTATTTTGGAATGCCTTTCTTGCATTTGAATGTTACCTGTACAAATTATCTTATTCAGATAGGTACCCAAGCAGCACATTAGTGAATTTTGCAGCTTATCTTATAGCTTAATGTTCTAAATGAGTGGTTTAACAGTGTTTGATAAAACTTATAGCTTTAAACACAACTCAAAATGGTATACGAGTTCATCCTGTCACTTGTAGTTGCTTAGTAACGTTTTTTGTTCCTACTTTAAAACTTAGAGATTTAAATACAACTCAAAGTTGTATTTGAGTTTATCCTGTCACTTTTAGTTGCTTAGGAACGTTTTTTGTTTCTACTTTATTACTTATAATATAATATGCTACTTAAAGTTGCATGCAGGTTTTAATTATCACTGAATAAGAAGCAATAGTGCTATATAAGGGCCTAAAGTCACTTATAAGCAACTTTTACAAATAAGTGGGAACATACCCTTATTTGGAACTTTTAATTCCAAATGACTGGTATAATATAGTAGTATATCACCAATAGTGGCTAAAGAGATCATTTTACGGCCCTTTTGGAACCTAAAGTAATTGCAACTTTAAGGCCTAGAAGGGCTGTCAAATTATTTCTTTAGCCACTATTGGTGATATACTACTCTTTTATACTAGTCATTTGGAATTAAAAGTTACAAATAAGGGTATGTTCCCACTTATTTGTAAAAGTTGCTTATAAGTAACTTTAGGACATTATATAGCACTTTTGCTTCTTTTTCAGTGTCAATTAAGATCTGCATGTAACTTTAAGTAGCAAAATCGACTTTACCCAACCATAAGTAATAAAGTAGAAACAAAAAACGTTCCTAAGCAACTAAAAGTGACAGGATAAACTCAAATACAACTTTGAGTTGTATTTAAATCTATAAGTTTTATCAATCAACTCATTTAGAACATGAAGCTATAAGATAAGCTGCAAAATTCACTGATGTGCTGTTTGGGCTCTTTTTGCCACTCCAACGCATAATTAAGTCTCAATAGGAGGTTCTTGAAAACCAAAAGCAGTTATATTCACTTATTTCGAACCACTAAAGATCTCACAGTTCCAATATTAGGACATATTAAGTACTTGTTGTTCCTATTGCCACTGCCAACATATATTATTCGTCCTGCGTCATGCACTCTGTTGATATAAATTTGTTTTGAACATTTGTTTCTGTTGATATAAAGTTCTAGACATTAAACTCAACAGAAATTAATTTCGCGAAATTGAAAAAAGTTAAAAGATGTGGAAATTATCATCGGCAGGTCGTAGATACTTTAAGAAATATTATTGAGATGGACACAGAAGATACCGATTCAAACCATGAAGTTAATCAACAATCCGAAGAAGATACTTGTATTGTTGAAAGGTATTTATGATTAGAACTTTGGCAAAAATTAGCTGTATGATACAAAAGAAATAAATTGAAATAGGTTATAATAAAATTGTGTCAATAATAATTGATTACAAATTCAAGGGTTCCGCATACAAAAGTGATTTGTTTACTTGTATTTTCCGTAACTTGATATTAGTTGTTTATGCACATTTGACGTATGAAAAGTGTTGCATTTGAGTTAATAAGCGAAAGTTACAGAACGATCGAATTCCAGGAGAAGTTTAAATTTCATTTTCAGTAATAATTTCGCTTATCAACACATTTTTCCATGGCACTCAAACATGGGATGGAAAAATCATATATCCCTAAATATACCTCTAAAAATATTTTGCTCCTAAAAAACCTCACGCTTCTTGTTTACCCCCTAAATCTAGGGGTAAAACCCCTAAGTTGGCAGAGATGTGTCAAATGTTTGTGGGTGACAGAAAACCAGTGTATAAATAATTTCAAAAACTATCGAAATATTGCAAATGGCTGTTTCAAAACCTGGCTCCTACATCCCACTTCTCCCCTACCTACTCACCTAGATTTGCTTACAACAACATCAATTTGGGATTTTGGAACAGTATTGAGGACTCCTAATTCACGAGCACTGGGCGATCTAAAAAGAGCAAATAATTAGAATTGGTAATAGCATTCACTGCTTTGCCACGCGCAAGATACAAATAAGTGATTTTCAGACCTAATAGTTCCAAAGAGAGAACAAATAAGTGAAAATAAACACCGTAAGATCTTTTATTTTCCGCCATGTTTACAAAATGGAGTCCTTGAAAATGAATTATTGTAAACAGAATTTTATCACACTGACGCATAATCACAGAATTTTGATAGTTGTGATGGTGTTAATTTAACATTGTACGTAACCTACGATCATTAAGTCAGGTTTTTAATAGTTTTATTTCTTATCAGTGTCAATTCCTTACGTGATTTAGCACTCTCTTTTTAAATATTTTTGATCAAATCAAAGGCGCATCGAAATTTACAAAGAAACCATACTATAGCTACACAGTAACAAAAAATTCCCAAGCATTTCGTGCTTATTTCAACTGCTGAACGTGAAGTTTTAATCACTTATCAAACGGATGACATATACCAAATTAAAATGGCAGATCACATTCACATGAACTTTGGCGTCGCAATTATAAATCACCCATTGACCGAACTGAAATATTTTTATTTGTATCATTCAATAAATATCGGTCACTGCGCATAACTTTCACCCATAGTTCTAATTGTCACTTAAAGTAATCGTGAGATCTCTTATGGAGTCTATTTAGAACCAAAAATCGTTCAATAAAAATGTCGTTCACTGCGCATAACTTTCACCCATAGTTCTAATTGCCACTTAAGGTAATCGTGACATCTCTTATGGATTCAATTTAGAACCAAAAATAGGCTGTAATTTTTCTCCTTTTGGTTCTATATTGGTTGCATAAGGGTTCTCTCCACCTATATAGAACTAAGTCATAGCTATATATTTCACTTAAGTATCTAAATATATATGATATACGAGCTATATGTCTTCCAGTGTGCTACTTGGGTAGTCTTCATCCCAAAGCTATGTATATAAACGGATAGGTATTCGATGCCATTGAAATTTCCTTGTTTGTAGGCTGATAATATTGTTCTTGTCTACGAATTCTACGATCCCCAGTAATTATTGTAGTTTTGAATATAAACGTTTAAGGAATCTGTAAATAGTAAAGTCTTGTTATGCGCTTCGTTCGAGTAGAGTAGATAAATATAACTATTGCTATTGCAGGTCAGTTTAATGAAGGAGCGAATGTTGAAACGAATTTATAATTTCGAAATATACTATTTCAAGCAAGATGTTGTTTCCCGCTGTATTGTGTTCTATTATTTACGATGCTCTTCATGTTTACGATCTGACGTGGGTAATGATAACGACTTCATAGTTACCTAGTAATCCCGTAACCCGCAGCTGTAAACATGGTTTACTTACGTGTAAATTATATTATTACAAAACTATTTTCACCCACCTGAAATGTGTAACAAACGGTAATCATATACAGAGTATGTAGGTAAAAATATAAATAGTATCTATACCTCTTTTGCCTATCACTCGATAAGCAAAAGAGTATCCTGATAGAGTTATCAGTAAGTAGAGAAGATAACTGAGAGATGCAATACCTAGACGGATTTTTATTTTGTTGTCGTTATTTTTTTCGCGTCAGATTTGAATGAAATTTGGTAGGTAGGATGAGTTCCTTATTCTCTTCAAGATATACCCAATTTCTCAGTATGTCCCACAATTTTTTCCACTGAGTTACCAAATCGTATGGGATTTTCGTAACTCAGTGGGATATTTAGTATAAAATATTTGTCGCACATTGGGATTTCGTATCTATCTAGCGTAGAATAAGGAACTCTACCTACCCACCAAATTTCATACAAATCTGACACGAATGAAAAAACGACACCAAAATAAAAATACTCGTATGCCCACCTACCATTTGTTGGTCCATTTCTTGAAGTTGGAACGGGTGTATCAATTTCAAATGTTCAATATTCGGTAGCAAGTCCGTGTAAAAAATTCGCCTATGTTTATAACCACAAATATTAGGGAACACAAAAAGAGGGTAGTTACACCAATTTGTATAATATCGAGATATTAAGGACTAACCCAGTGGAAGTGTCTTGCACCTAGTGACGATAACTCAAAAGTCAAAAGCCAATTGAACAAATGCGCATCTAGGCACAGAAACAGCACTATAATATTTCAGTTCAACCTTGCTCTCAATTGTTCACCGTATTCACCCGACGCAGCGGACCGGGGATCGTTTTGCAAAAGCCATATTCATGCCATAAAACTATGATTAACATGAGTCATGAACTGATTTGACCGTAATTACGTATGACCCCCTATTCATAGAGGCGGTCGTTAGCCTGAGGAAAACCAATACAAGTGTGATCTACTATAAGCAAATAGGCCTAGGCCTACCAGGAACATTTAAAGCAATTAGGTATCTTCTCTACAATTTTAGATTTGGAACGAAAGAGATACACATACTATATAAGTTTGAACTTTGAAAAGAGACAGCGAGGCTGCGATTGCTACGAGTTAATCAAAATAAAATGTTAAGTTCATAATGCGCTACAGTCGCCAGGGTTTTGCAGCAACCACACGTTCCGTCACATTTCAGTGCAAACGATACGAATTACGACAATTACCCAGTACACCTATTAAAACCTGCAGTTAAATAAACATACTTAATTATGATTTTCTAATACGTCCAAACAATTGCTAATTGAACATTATATCAGCAGTTTCAATAAGAGTCCCGGTGTCGGTAACACACTGTATAAGTATACATGTACACGTGAAAGCACGATCGTGACGTATGTTTCACATGGAGTCAGGGGGCAAAAAGTATGATTAAATGAGAGTGTGTATGGGTACTAATACTTGCACCACTGAATTCCTACGATCAGTCTTTTTAACGCGATTCAGGTGACGACCTAAACTGAGTCGCTTCCATTCCATAAAACTGAGCCTAAACGGAACCTAAACTTAATCGCGTTAAGACGTCATGGTAAGGCCCCAGAGCGCCTATACGGCGAACATTTAAATTTCATATCTGCATCTGCGATACAAATTTTCGATGGTTACTTTAGTAGGCCAGACTCGTGCAAAAGCCTCAGCATCAGCAGGGCGTGGAAGCGGACCCCAAACAAGTCCCCTTTCACAACTAAGGTCGTCAAAGTCACACCCGTCCTTTTCTTCCTTACCAATAAGCAAAAGTGTCAAAAATAGATGTAGTAGGTACATTATGTTTGTTATTTCTTCGATCGCGTAGGATGTCAACAGTTTGGACTAAGAAATACTGCAGACCTCTTTTAATGTATGATATTGTCTCCTGTTACCGCGATTGTTATTCATTGTAATTAAACATTTTAGAACGGATTAATCGCGTTTATTAACACCATGACCCTACGTTTCGAGCCCTTAACAGCACTCGTTTTCACATGGTTAAGATGATGACTGAGAGAATGCGAATTCTCCTCTATGATTTGAATTTGAATCTACTTCCGATGTGAAGGCTAATTTGGAATACGTGTACATGTTGACATTTGACTCCAAACTCTTGACATTTGACTCCTTCCATGCTTTAGTTATTTTTCCGAGATCCTAAGTACCCTAACAACACATGCACCGTACTAGTTAATCGCCTGCGTTCTTCATGCAATTTCAATAACTGCCATAGACAACATGTTTTCATCAGGGTTTTATGTAATATTTTCGAATGGATTGATATCTATTCGTTATCGCAAATAGAGTAGGGAAATAACATCTGCATGTTTCCGCAGATAGTCATAGTGCTTGACGGAAAGACACTCATATAAATCTGATAAAATGTTGGTCACTTGCTAGTTAGATTAGCTATTTTTAAATATATGCGATAATGCGATATATTAATCCACACTTGCTAACCATGTGATAATATTGATACTGATATTCTAAATAAAAATATGTACTTATCATGTCATTACCTAACTACATTTTATCTACCTACATGTTTAGGGTATTCGACTATGCTAAGTATGCACAGACTTTGTATACGGCAAAGTGTGAATACACTAGGAACAATATACATCAGTTCCTGTAGGTAGGTATACCTATCATATGTTTGATATCATATGTTACAGTGGTGCTCCCACCCTTGAACTCGCTGACGAGTTCGCTTAGGCTGCATGAGTCTGTTATTTTTCTAACCCCTACTAAAGCACTCGAAAAATTGCTTGAGAAAAAGCATGCATATGCCTGCCCACAAAGCAATGCTTAATCTACCCTGCTGTGTCTCGGAATACTCAACAAGTTTATCAGCAAACAGTTTATGCTCATAAGTACGAGCATAAACTATTTGAAAATTAAACAGGAAAGCGATATACATATTATAATTATATTTGCTATTTCTCAAGGCACCCACCTTAACTATTAGGTACTGGTTGGCTCTATAGTTGACTGAGACTAGAGCATGATCAAAGGCTTAAGTCCGCCATGTGAATTGTTTTTTTGCGTTCAATAAAGTTGAAATAAATGGATATTTTAGTTTTCTAACTATCAAGAGCCTTGAATAGAAAAACAGGAAACAGATATTTAGAGGAAGGTTAGAAATAACTTTACGTTTATCACTGGTTAAGAAATCTTAAAAATTGGGATGACTCCGTGTTGTACTCTTTTTTATTTTAGCAACATTATTTACCTACAGTCGACTTCAAACATAAATAATAATAAATAAGTACACACTCGAACCTTCTTATTAGGACACCGCCGGCGTAAGGTGTACTTACCAGTATGAGCATAACCAACCAAATATTGGCTAACGGCTACTTCTTAAACGACCTGAAATGTCCCAGTAAATAAAAAACTAAATCTATCGCTTTTTTGGGGTGGTAATAGTAGAGTTAAAAAAAGCCAGTATGAGTTTGGCTAAACTATTATCCTATCCTCGCTTATCTTTAGATGATCTTTAACTTATTGGTATTTAGCATAAACGCTGTGATTATATTCCAGGAGGCCATATGAGCGGTCGGTGACGAGGGTCAGTCAGCAGCAGGAAGATGAAGCCGCGAGGGGCGAGCGTCATGCACGCCTTCACCGCGCTCACCATGCTCACCATGGCTAACGGTATCCACTGTCCATCTAATATACATAATTATACAGGCGCTCACGCGTGTTGATGCACGAGTCAGCTTTAGATTCATCAGTAACATGGAAGTACCAGTGCTCGACGCTGAACCAGTATTCGACATGGGCACTTTCTGTCAAAGTCATCGGTTAAGAATTTGACATAAAGTTCCCATGTCGACTACTGGTGCTGCGTCGAGTATAGTACTTCTACGTTACGATTAATTAGCGAACTTTCGCACAGAGCCTCTCGCGAACATCGAAAATTCGAAATATTTGTTCTGCATCTCTTTCGCTCGAATAAGCAAGTGCGATAGAAAGGGAGTTAAAAAAATTCTTCGATTTTCGTGGTAGCCATCAGCCATTAAGGGATGATAATGCTACTCTGAATAATTACAATAGACCTATGTTCTATAGCTCATTAAGAAATTTTTGTATTTCATATTTCGGTAAACATACCGAAAAGTAAGTACTAACAAGTACTTACAAATTTACGTGACTGGCCATGCAAGAACTTAGATTCTTCTAATTCGTCACCATCCTATACTTGCCTAAGTTTATTTTGGGTGAAACTCGCTCTATCTAACTTTGAAGTACGAAATGGTCCACAAATTGTTTGGGTGGCTTGGCTTGCTGTGAATAGAGTTTCCTCCATTTTGATGAATAAAAAAAAAATGTTTTCATGAATACACACAAAATGTAGGTTGTTCCTCTCGCTGGCCATTACGAGGAGACACACCCCCTGAATTTGACGTCATCATGTTCAGTTGAGAATTCACACCTCGATAATTGGAATGTCACATTAACGTTCACAATATTTACTTCCACAGCCTTTATATTATTCAAGCTGGAGCGACAACAGAACAATTAGAGTGTTTTGCAAAATTTAGTTAGCAAACATACGTTACAAGCCTCTGATATAATTATCACGTTTCAGCTCAAACAACATGTAACCAAGGAATGGGTCGAGTGATGTACGAACGCCTACCTAACCAGCAACTTCACGGATTCGACGATGACGTCGTAAGTATACGTTAACACGTTAAAACATTCCTATAAAACACTCTAATTAAATCACTACAAAACTTGACATTTGACTCTTAGGAACTTGCTGCTATATAGAAACTTTTTTTCCCAGGTACGTGAAACTGCCCCGCCTTTCCGAGTGCTGGAGAAGTGCCAGGACCTATGTTTAAGGGATCGCTCCGGAAACAGTTTAGTCAGGACATGCAATTCTATCGATTTCCAACCTGGAGCGCGTATAGCGGCTTTCAGTCCTGAGCCGGAGTATGAAGAGTCCACGTGCTATTTGACGAGGGAGCAAGCTGCACCTGAGGGCATTGGCACTCTCATGATCGTACCCAATAGCGTTCATTTCAACGAAATCTGCTTAACATGTAAGAACTTACTTTTTAACGTAACCGAAGCTTCAGACATTCTTGACGTTCATCTTGTCAGAAATGGGCTGGTATCTAACGGTGACCTATTTCGGATATAGTACATTACATACCAAGGCCGTTTAAGTGGGAAATGCCTCGGATTGCATGTAATTGTCGGCCGAGACGAAGCCGAGGTCGACTAACATGTGATCCGAGGCTTTCCCATTTACCGGCCGAGGTTTGTATACTATTTTTCAGCCCGACGGAGCCGACAGGCGGCAATTTAGTTTTGCGTAAAGTGGCGCTTACCGGCCGGAGGACTGAAAACATAATTCCCTATGTATAATTTTCATTGTTCATATTTCTTTCAGCAAACCGTCCTGAACGAGAATGTCCTTCCCGCCGCTACGTCTTCGAAAGACACGCGAGAAAACGGTTAAAACTTCCATCTTCAGACCTCAAGGAGATCATGGTCGCCAACCGAACAGAGTGCGAAGACAAATGCTTAGGGGAATTCAGCTTCGTATGTCGTTCTGCAACATATGACTCTGCGTTAAGGACCTGTTCTCTAAGTAGATTCACTAGAAGAACCCATCCTGAACTTTTGGAAGACGACCATAATGCTGATTACTTGGAAAACACTTGTCTTAATGGTATGTTATTGTTGACTGTTTAGTTTTGGTTTTTTACCTAGTTAATGCTTATCTATCTAATCATATTATCATTATATTTCAGCGGAAAGAAGATGCGACGGTCTCGCAGTGTTCATCAAGGAAGAAAATAAACGTCTTGGTGGTCCCTTTGAAGCTGATGTTTTTTCTAATATGACCTTAGACGAATGCCAGTCTATGTGCGTCCGAGCCGAAAAGTAAGTCACCTTTCAGACTTCTTGTAACAATAAAATTAAAACAATATTCGGTGTATACCTTCCAACTATTCTGGTTCATTTGCCTTTGAATTAACTTTTTCAGATATTTTTGTCGATCCATTGAGCATGACGCAATGACGCGCCAGTGTGTGCTTTCCGAAGAAGATTCCGTGTCCCAAAAGGATGACGTGACTGTCAGCGCATCGCCCACTCATCACTTTTATGATCTTGTTTGTCTCGACAATCGTGAGTGTCTTCTGGTTTAATATCTTGACGTTAGGCTAACAATACAATACCTAACTCTTTTTGTGTTACAAATAACTAAAATAAAAATTATTGCAGAACTAATGGACTGACTAAGCTAACAATTTATTTGAAGGTGACTGTGATGCATGAAGTTGAAATAAGGTTTTTCTCACAATTATGATCAGTTTCTCATCGGGTGACAGCTCGCGGCACGGAGTACCCGGACAACAGCGTGACGTCGCACCTGTTCTCTCCGGGCCGCCGGCCTGACACCGCCTTCCAGCGCTACCGGAACAGCCGGATCACCGGGGAGTTCCATTCGGAGATCACCGGACGGTCCCTTAGCGAGTGTCTAGACGAATGCCTCAGACAAACCAGCTTCCAATGCAGGTATAACTATGAAATGTAGTACTTCGTCATAGGTTGAAAAATTTTAGTTGACCTGAAAAAACAGTCCCAGATAGGTACTGAATAATCATTTCAAAACATGCAGTCAAACGAATTCGCTTCAAACGTCCCGATAACAAATTCAGTTCATTGTCCGATATGGGATGACACACAAAGTTATTTTTATACTGTTAATTGCAGATCGGCTGTATACAGTGATCGCGCCAGGACTTGTCGGCTAAGCCGGTACAATCAGAAGGATGGCATGAGATTGCTCTACGATCCCGATTTTGATTACTACGAGAACCTAATGCGTAAGTGTAGTCTATTTTAAAAGAGTAACGGAAGAGATCAATAACCACTTGACGGTTTCAATTGGGAGATCCAATAAGAGCTGACGCAGTTTAGTGCTTCTGTCCTCAAAAGTAGGTACAAGTGGCCGATTGCTTTAAAGGCACGTGGTCTCTAACATTGAACCCGCTCTGGAAATAGAATACGACCCTATATGAGTTTAATTGTGTGACATTGTAATAGCTCCGTTTGTAAAAAATTACGTTACAAAATTGCTCGTTATCGTGAAATCTAAGTAGGTGAACACAATAAGATCAGAATCAGATAATGGGTGTTGATGATAAACTATGTTAAGCATATCGATGTTTTCATGACCGCTTAAATTGGTGTCATGTTTTTCGTTCTTGATGATGTTTAAAATTTCGTTTGTGTGGGGAAGCAGACCAGCTAGTGAGTGGTGAAGCTGATGGTAGCGGCGGATCGCAGGCGCCGTGGGGTCGACCCTCTACCACAGGTTCGACGTAGTGCATGTATTGAGGCTTCTGTATTCGCATGTCATCATTAAGATCATGTTTTATTGTAGAATTATTAGATTTCAAAGAGGCATCATTTACTGGGTTTAAGTTACCTTTTATCACCGAAGTCAAACTTATCTAGGAAATTAATGAAGATTGATCGAACTCATACGTAATCGACGGGTGCAGGAGTTTTTCTGTTGCAGAATAAAAAATTAAATTGATAACATGTGACTTAAACTCTTGAAGATATTCAAGAAATATGTCTTGTAGTTTATAGTTGTAGTTAGATGTGTATTTTAGTTCACCTCATTTTAGTACTTAGTAGGTTTAGGTATCTACGCGTAGTTAGTAGAAAGTAGAAGTACTAGCAGCTAGTTGGCAAGTTAGTAGGTAATACCTACTGTGTTATGTATTATAGTGGATATTAATCTTTTGTGCAAAGAAACGTTTCATACTGCTTTGCAATAGCTATTGGTATTTTAGTTCTATAATTATCCTCATATAAATATCCTGAGTTCCGGTAATTAAGTAGGTATAATTAATGAGCATGTTGTGTTATGGTTTGTTTACCTTTTATATTTATGTCTGTAACATTTTTTCTGTCTGAGAATATCTGTTGGTAAATAATACTGTTGCAAAAGGCAATTGATCGCTTATATAGTACATGCGGCTTTGTTTATTCAGTGGGATATTTGAAACAGTCTGGTTAGCTTGATAAGCTTTGTAGATAAAATTGGTGTGTTTCGTAAATAATTAGCTAGTAGAAATTAGTTTACAATAGGTACAGTCTTCCAATTGGAACCCTATATAGGCCACTGTAGGACTATGTCAGTCATAGTGACGCTATAAATCAGATTGTAAGAAATCTCTTACTGCTTGTCATTTTGCCATAGCTATAGTGGCCTTGGGCTCCAATTGGTTGACTATACCTAATGAAGATATCTCTTTATGCATGTTGTGATAAATAATATAAGATAAGTATAAATAGATCTAATTCACTAATTCTGATTGGTTATTCAAGGAGGTAGCGGCGACCGCGACCGCGACCGTGACCGCGACCGCGACCGCGACCGGTACCCCGATGATAGCTACTCCGACGACGAGCGGTACAGCGGCAAACCCGATCGGTACCCGGACGATCGCTACCCCGTCGGGCCCGACTACCCGGACCGATACAACCCGGGCTACGACCGATATCCTGACGACAGATACCCTGATGACCGATACCCACCTGGAGTAGGATTCAGCCCTGCCGATAGATACCCCATAGACAGATATCCCAGCTCAGACCGATATCCAGCCATTGACCGTTATCCTCCAGGCGCAGATAGATATCGTCCCGGATATCCAGGCGTCGATAGATATCCTCCTCGCGACAGATACCCGACTAGCGACGCCTTACCTTATCCAAATAGATATCCTTTCCTTGACTATCCAACTACCAACGACATAGGCCGATACCCACCCCAAGAGCGCTACCCTGTAAGCAGATACCCAATAGACCTGTACCCAGACAGATACCCTGTGGATCGGTATCCAACTGACAGATACCCGATCCGCGGTCGCTACCCGTCCAGGCCCGGATGGAACCGGTATCCTGACAGGTTCGACCAGGACCGATATCCCAGCACTGGCGACTGGGGACGGTACCCGTACGGCAGCCGGTACCCCGTGGGGGTGAACCGGGACCCGGTGCCGCTGGGCGGTGACCGTTACCCGGACCTTTATGACAAATATCCGCCGACCGGATCGTCATATCCTGGTAAGCACAAATTCTCTAACACATTCATAAATTCCTACTCTATCACTCTGACTGGGGGTTTTCACTATGGACTTAAGCCCGACATTCTTTAACTAGAAATCTTCTTCCTAGCAACAAAAACCGTAAAATTCCTAAATCAGCTGTTTAAACCCTCAGTTATATATTCCCTGCATAATTCTAATGACATTAAAAAGTACCTTCTACTCACTTTTGATTACTTAAAGTGAAGTTCCCTAGTAACGAATATGTAATTAATAACTTTTAAAATATTGTTTTTTAATGATTTTATAGGAGGTTATGGCCGCGGTGGAGGTTATTATGGGGGTTCTGGTTATCCAGCGGGAGATCGCTACCCAGACAGAGGAGTTAGTCCAGGCGCTGATAGGTAAATACACACAAGCATTAGAAAACACCTCCAGACATGAAAATAAAACTCATTAAATCTTAACCTGATGGTTACATTATCTTCTAATCTACAGGTACCCCGTAGGTGTGGAACCGAGACCAATTTATCCTGTAAGACGACCTGTGGATAGACCTGGAGGATACCGCGACACTTATCCGCCTGGCGTTAATAGACCAATCGGTAAATTCTTTGTACATTTTATACTATATAAAAATAGATACGGTGACGGCACCAGTGTTGGACACTTGAACTTGCCAGTCATGAACACTTCGTTCTTTATTCAAGAATTTGTTTCATAAACATTATATAACTTAGTAAACTCAAGGTTTACTTGGTTGAGTCCTGGTCTATTACAGCTGCTTTTTACTAGTTTGAAGGTAATTTGTATAATTTTCAAGGTGGACCTGGCTATGGAGGATACGAGCCCGATGGACCTATAGGTCCTATCGGTGCGCCCGTTGGTCCTGTCGGCATTCCTATCGGCAATCCTCTAGGAGGAGCTCCAGTAGGTGGGCCACCAGTGGGGCACAGGCCGTGGCAAGGCTCTCGATGCGAGGAGGATAGCTTCAGACAAGTTGGTCGGCAACGTATGCAGAGGAGATTCGTGCGGCGGTTCACGACTGCTCATTCGTTGGCGCACTGCCAGAGAGAGTGTATTGAGGCGAGAGACTTCATATGTCGGGCGTTCAATTACAGGTAAGTAATTTTAAAATAATCTTTTTTATTTTGTTTGCTTCTAATAATCCGATAAACGCTTGAATATTGTGTCGTATAATGTAAAATTAACTAAAGTAAACGACGATAGAGTGCAGTGTCTGCACGGAAAGAGACGGTCGTGGCAGATATGGGATCTAATCCTATGACTTTTCTGAGGCTAGGGCTCCCAGTCCCGGGATTTTTTGTATGGGCAGTACCGGGATCACGGTATTTCCCTAAAAGCCCCTGTGGGCTTCTATTTTACCCATTTGACTAGGGCCTGTGCTCTCATTTGAATCCGATAGGGCTAAAAATCTAACGATATTTCTAGGGATGTGCCCTACGGAAGCGAACCTCGTGACAACTGCGAGCTCAGTGACCGAGACACGCGAGAACTGGACGCTGCGAATCCCGCGCATTTTGACAACACGGCGAACGACTATGATTTCTACGAGAGAGCGTTGGGACGCATCGCCGATGACTGCTTGGATGGTAGGTTACTTAATTTTTATAGCCTTTTTTGTGTACCTATCTATGTTCTTGGTGGTATTTGACCTTATAACTCATGTATCCACGGTATACACAACTGTATCTATAGTCGTGAAAGGCAAAAGTCATCTGTTGTCACGCCATTGGAATAGTGATGAAATGTGACAATCTTCCGCTTTCCCTGACTGAACAATTTACAGGATATAGCAGAAGTTGTATTCAGATGATGAACCATGATGTTAAGAACAATTAGTGAATAGGTACTTAAATATTTAACTACGTTTAAATATGTGCGCAAACGTTTACGCTTAAGTACCTAATGCTTGCAAATTTTCCAATGTTATGGAAGTCTTCCACGGAATCATTCCAGTGTGCTGAAAACTAAACAGAAAATATTGATTGAAAGATATTTTTAGCAGGCTTTTATTGAAGTCAATGCAGACACATTGCACGTGCATGCAACAAAATTAATATTTGAAAATAAGGGCATTCACACTTTTCAAACTCACAAAAATAGTTTTAGTGTTTTGTTTTTTTTAGTATCCCAAGTGTGCAACGAAGATGGCATGGAGTTCACACTTCGCCTTCCGGAGGGCTTCTTCGGACGGATGTACACGTATGGCTTCTATGACCGCTGCTTCTTCAGGGGGAATGGTGGAGTGTCCAATGTCTTGCGGATCACTGGAGCCCATGGGTATCCTGAATGTGGCACCCAACGTGTAAGTGCCTAGTTCACTTTCTCTTATTCTCTAGATATGTAAAGAATGTATATAAACTTTGTGTCTATTTCCCTATACATATATGAACCAATTTGAATCATGATAACAGGTATACATGAATGATCCATGAATCCAAAATTAGAGGTAAATCATTTCATCTAATTTTTATGACATTGACAGTAAAGTCAATTTGGGGTGAAAATGTTAATTGCAGTTAACAAACGAAATTGCTTGTACCTTTTCTTTAACTTATAACGACTTCTATGAAAAAAAAATATACCATCAGGCTCGCTAATCCGTATTCCGAAAAATCCGGTGTTCGCGTAAGCGACATAAAATGCAGTCAATCGAATTTGTTAACGATGTAAACGAACCGCCATATTGTCGTAATAACTGAACTTTTGAACCATTGCAAAAGATGTAACGATAATACGAACGTTTCAGTAGTGTACGGTTTCAGTAATGTTTGATGAGGTACTGTGAAAATTCAAGGAGAAACAGTGACAAAACAATGTGATGCCTTGACTGCGATTTTAAAGCGGTTTTCGCATGTGAAAATTCAATCGAGGTCGGCGAACAAAATATGTTTGTGAATTTATCATTCATAATTTAAATTGTCACTCATTTACTGTTCTTTTTTAAATAAATGTATTTTTAAGTATTTTGACCTATTTCTATGTTCCAGTACGGCGACACAATGACAAACATCGTAGTGGTACAATTCAGTGACAACGTGCAGACGTCCCGCGACAAACGGTTCAACCTGACATGTCTATTCCGAGGCCCGGCGGAGGCCGTGGTCACGTCCAACTACATCGGGGCCGGGTGAGCTGGTGTTCTTTATGCTGGTCTCGTTTGATTACATGACGTGGGTAATGGTTAAGAACCTGGTTACATTATTATTGGTGTTCCTAGGGGTGCTAATGAACGCCCTAATGGGGATTATCGCCAGTCATTACGCCGCTTGGGGTGCTAGTGGAACTTGGGTCTGGCGGGAAGATTACAAACGTCACTTTGATAGTTCTTTCATATTGACACAAGACCCACGTATGAGTGGCGCTGCCTGGTGAGTGACAATACGGTCGCCCCCATTGTTAGGTAGGTACCTAATAGCTTGTGCCAAAAGTATTGCCAATATATCGTCGGTGACGCACCTCAAAAAATAACAATAAAGAAGATTTGCTCTATGCACGAAATAATTATCCAACTCGTGTTTTAACATTTTCAATCCACATGTCATTTAATTTAGATACTCGTATAGTGAGTATAAATCTTATAGTTAGTGACAAAACGATTGGTCATATACTTATATCGCAAAACCTCCTAATAATTAAAGCATCAAAGGTGTATTGCGATCTTGCGATATATTTGACCTCTTTGAAAGTCACTATCTATATAAAACTGACTGTAAGTAGGTACGACAATTTCCTATAATTGGAGTTCTAATCTCAAACCGGCCATTAAATACAGGTCAGAAGTGGTCATGGAGCTAAACCTATTTCAACAAAGGTCCTAATCACCATGTCATGTCTTCAAACAGACACGGTAAGGTATTGTTTGATTAACTGTTAACTGCGTGACTGAAAGTTAGCGCTTTTGGTTGGCTTACAGTAATAAGTCCGTTTTGTAAACATTTATTGCAACCTGCAATGGAGCAATCCGCTAGAATGTCACTTATGAAAACAAACACACAGAAACACTTCTGGAAATGCGAGGAACCAAGTACCTACTTAGTTAATACTGTGATGACTCTGATGACGTTTCATGGCTTAACTAAACATTCAAGTGTAGTTTTTTTTTGGCTAAGGTAAATAAAAGGAGAATTACCTTATGTCACTTTACTTCTTTTAACAATTCGTAGAAATCTGGTACCTACTATTACTGATATATTCTTAAAATTACTTATATGTACGACGATTTCCCTTATTTACCGTTTCGTAAGTGTCACTGTGGTTTATGCTCCCAATGCAAACTATGTTTGATTAATGCCGTTGCCGATTTCTAGTGGTTCATGTTTGGTTTTGAATAACTGTGTATGGCTTCTGGGGTTTTTATTATGGTAACATTTTCAGGCCAAGGGTGCCACTTCAGATTTAATATTTATTTAAGTAGGTACTTACACCCACATGGTCGATTGTCACTAGTGGAATCTTTTGACTGAAAACATTACCAATTTTGAAACTTATTATGTAAACATTATTTGTTCATGTGTTTGCTTTCAGTGTGTTTTGAGAAGCGATAACTTGAGTCCAGTTTTGACATTCTTGTCTTTATGATATTTTGGCTTTATATTTAGAATTGGCGTTGTGATTTTGAGTGCTGTTATTGGACTAACAGCTACTAACAAGTGACTTTGAATGAGTTTCCAGCAAGAATATGAATTTTCCATTTAGCTACCGTTTTTTTAAAACATGGTTGCAGGTAGGTAAGTTCGCATTCGCAATGAAAGCTATTTTATATAAGATGCGGCTACCTACACAATCTCTACCTACTCAACGATTTACAATAATACCGAAGGCGATAATTCTGTTCCTACCATATTGTAATAGCAAACTAAAGTTGATCGACTGAGAGAAACAAATGAACATCATATCCGTATAGGATGAATTCATTCAAAGTCAATAAGTTCATGTTTTGCAATATAAACTTCATGTCTAACTGCAGTTTTGGGTATGATCTGATTGACAGGTCGGGTAGCCCCATACCGATAGAGTACCTGCCGGAGGAGAGCTCGCTCAACTCGAAGGTCCGGCTGATGATCTTGTACCAGGTAAGCAATTATAACGTATAGTTTAACTGAAACTTTGGGTACCTCATCAATATGTTGAACCCCATACCAACAGAGTAACTGTCGTAGGAGAACTCGATTAATTCAAAGGTCCGCATGATGATTCTGTAACTGGTAAGAAGTTATCGTGGTGTCTAACTGAAACTTTTGGGTATAACCTGATTTGACCAGTTAGGCCCCATACCAGCAGAGTACTTGCCAGAGGAGAGCTCGCTAAAGGTCCGGCGAATGACCCAATATAAAGGGTATGGTAAGCAGTCATCAAGTTTAATTGAAGTTTTATATATGACCTCATCAACATGTTACGCCCACACCGATTGAAAACCTGTCGGAGGAAAGCTCGCGCAACTGAAAATCCTGTATCAGTCATCACATTTAGCTGCCGCAGCTGACAACCAGAACTTGCTAATTCGAAGGTCCGCCTGATGATCCTGTACCAGGTCAGTATGCTTAACTTTTGGGTATGGTCCCATTGACATGTTACCGGAGGCGAACTCGGTCGCTGAAAAAGTTTAGCTGATGAACCTGTACCAGATAAATGATAGCTAATGATAGTAGTTATATTTATATAGATTATTGCATCTTCGGGACTTTGTCTAAAAGTCTTTCGGCTAATGATGATACCTGAAGCTTTATTCCCGGCAAGAGTTTTAAAATCTTGGGTAACCTCGCGCTCTTCGTAAACGATTCATAACACGGTATCGGATATATTTTATCTAAATTAAAAATTTACAGGGCCGTCCAACCACGACGATTGCTGTTGGAGATCCACTAACCTTTAGGCTGGAAGCGCAGGATGGCTACAACTACGCAACAGATATTTTCGCAACGAATGTTATTGCAAGAGACCCGTACTCCGGAAGATCGGTGCAGCTGATTGATAGAGTGGGGTAAGTCCAGTATATCATATTACGACAATCATACCAGTCGGGCATACGTTGACTTGTCATTCAGGCTGGCTCTAGGGGCGGTTCTCCGAGGAGCATTTGAAACGCTCACTTTCGTCATTGTAATCTTGCAACGCTGAGCGCGCTTGAGTTCGAGTAGAATTGTCTTACCTGCGCTGCCCCAAACAGCAATGCAATATTGAATAACTGATTGGCATAGTGCATGGTAGACTACACAGAGAACATTCGGCGGTGAACAGTCCCGGAGCCGTTTTACTAAATATATCAGTTTTCTTACTTTCTTTGATAGACCATGTATCTGCTGTTTAAATGATAAGTTTTCATCTACGATAAGGCCTAGATACCTAATGCTGCTGCATCTACTAATAGTAGCACAGGAACAGCTTGCATGCCAATGGGCCATCCCATTGTGTGAAACGGCCATGACAGTTTATGCCGCCTTATGGCGGAAAATTTGGTGTCAACTTAAAACGCGGAGTGACACCCCCCTGACTCAGGTAAAAAAATGACACTTAAAGACATGTTTCGTGTACTACCTATTTACATAAACTGTGTAAGTATATAAATAGCGTTTATCTGTTGTTTTCTACGTTCTTTATATTTGCATTATGATTTAAACATATACAAAAGCAATCAAACCGACGAGTTTGTTTACTTTTCTAACATAGTACTTACAGGTACTAACGTTGTTATGATTACTCAAAGTATTTATTATAAAATATTTGTAGAGATATCTTCTGTTAACGACAGATAGGTACATATCTACTGTTACACCTAGAGAAAATATTTCCAGGTAAAAGGCACAAATAATAAAATAAATTGTACCTACGACTACGTTGACTTTTAATAAAGTGATCAAATCTTCATTTTACGCGCAGGTACCTACTATACTAGCTCACATCCGTTTCGATTTTGAATTCCATATTCATTTTTGCGAAATTGTTTCTAGAACATACCCCCTTGAGTAATCCTTAGGTAAGTTCTATCGTTTCCTTAAGCTTTCTAACTTCGCGGAGTAGGTTCTATGGTTTTAACCATACATTTCTATTTAATGCAAAAATCTATTGTTAGTATTAATTTTTTTTTGCATGTCGTGTCTGCGGCTGAATACGTTAAAATATTTCCTGTCACCTTTGTAAATACGTATTCTAGCAAATAAAAATTTCTGATTCGGATTCTGATTCATAATTAACTTACAATTTTTTTTATTATGAAGTCTCGTGATTTTCGAATTCAAGTATTACCTACTTAGTAGTTAAATCGGTACCTACCTACTACTACACATAGTAGTGGCGGGGTGTTCTATCACGTTCAAAACGAAATTCTAGCAATATTTTCCTTAACGACTCAGAAAAAGCATGCCAAATAGGTCCGGCTTGCTCAAAGAACATTTTCACGTTCCGCCACTGGTACATAGTCAAGTACCTATTCTGTACATATCAGTCTCTCTACACTTACTATTACCTACAGTTTGCTAATAATTATGTATGTACTAACATGATATCCTTACAATTATCCTGTTATTAAACAACAATGCCGTACTGTAGGTTGTTATGTCTCATTTCACGATAAAATGAGACAATGCCCATTATGATACGACTACGGCACATCGTACTCCTATTACGTCGTTTGCACCTGCAATATACAAACATGTTTCCTCACGTTTGAAATAACTGATATTACTATGAGGCACGGACCAGTAGACAATATCTAAAACAGTAGGTAGTGTTTACTTTACTTAATGTAGATTAAAATGTTGCCTGAGTTGTAAGTCCGTTGGGTAAAAGTTTATATATAAATGCCTACATACCTACACATTACAAGTTACCTGTGCAAATTACAATGGTCAAAAATTGATGTCATAAATTGAAGACTAGTTGACCGAGCGTAAGCGAAGGTCTACTTACGTGTTCAGCTTGAGTAAAATTGCTTTCGTTGGTATGTCCGGTTTATTTCCTCTACATGTCGCATTTGAAAGAAAGGAAAGAAAGAAAAACGTTTATTCGGGACGCTTCAGTGTACAAAAATATAAAAGACAATACGGTTAGAATAATAGCGTCACCGAAAAGGTTTCTACTCAGCTTGATGTCAAGGTACCTTTTGCGTACCTTGACGCTGGTCTTCCGCAGAAACCTTTTCAATAAAACGTGACAAGTTGCACAAACACACAAACATGCATGTAAGATAGTATGCTCTTATTTTTCATTAAATAAAACTTACATATATATTTACTTTATATAAGTCTGAGATCAACATCAACAGCCTCAAAAGCTTATTGCTTATTGTAATTAGCGCCCGGCCACATAGCAACAAACATTTCGCAACCGATTGTCGTGAAATTTTGTGAACAGGTTCTTTCAGTTGGCGCTTAAGAGACCATATGTTCGTCCAACAAAAAAATCAACAATAACACGCCTTAACCTCATGGTCCATTTGGCAGATGCCCGGTAGACCCTGACGTCTTCCCTGAACTGGACAAGGGCCGCAGCGGGGACTCGCTGGAAGCCCGCTTCAACGCTTTCAAGATCCCAGAGTCCAACTTCTTAGTGTTCGAGGCAACTGTGAGGACGTGCCGCGATGGCTGTCAGCCGGTGAGTACATAACACCATCGTTAACATGCTATAGTAGACCCCAAAGATGTCAAGAACTGGATGTTAATTTATGAATAAATTATTTTTAAATAGTACCTTTTAGGCAAATATAATATCACCAGTTAGAATTTTTACCAGGCGTCGCAGATACGCTACTAAGCTTTCAAGGTTCCAAATTCCTGTTCCATAGTGTTTGAAATGATTTTGATTTTCGATCTGCATTATACCATCTCTTGCGGGGGCAAATTTTAACTAAAGTAACATACTCTCTTCTTACACTGTGGCAATTTCACGACAGAAAAATCTAATTCGGCAAACATCTGTATATTTGGGATCTTCTCAGGTGAATTTGACGGTTTGAACCTTAATCCCTTAAACAATGGCCTTTGTATCATGTTTTGCAACCGCTACCGCCACGGGCCAAGGCAACAATATTAAGAATTGCAAATTGGATAGGAAAATGCGCCTTGATTTTTTCCAACCATTATTTCCCGATTACCTAGATAGTAAACAAGGCGACTTGCGTCAATGCCTGTGTTGTTGTTAAGATATGTAGCATTATTCGTATTTAAGCCGTTATCGCCCTCCATCCAGTTCTAGGGGGTATCAGTAGATAGCTCGGGTTATCGCGTTGATCCTCGCATGTTCAAAACAAAGGCTATTTATATGCAGTTTATTAAGGTACCGTACTGTGTCAGTATGTTATTTTGGTCTACTGATAAATCTGTAGGAAAAAAACCGGCCAAGTGCGAGTCGTACTCGCGCACGAAGGGTTCCGTACCATTATTTTTTAAAACGGCAAAAAAATCACGTTTGTTGTATTTGTTGTTATAGCGGCAATAAGAATACATAATCTGTGAAAATTTCAACTGTCTAACTATCACGGTTCTTGAGATATAGCCTGGTGCCAGACGGACAAACTGACGGCGGAGCCTATAGTAACAGGGTCCCGTTTTACCCTCTGGAAAATGAACTGAGGAAAATGGGTGTTTTTTTTGTGCATACCGCTACTTGCCCGTGCTTGAACTTTCTACTAGGTACATGCTATACATAGATTGTATTCTGCCGAAAAAGTGACCTTTGAGGATTTTTAATGCCTAGAAATGTAGCAATAGCTGCAGGTACAGATATCGCTAATTTATAAGCAATTCTGGCCCGGTTATGCCTAACTAATTTCATACTTACTTTTATAAGTGTAAATAGGTTAAAATTATGCGACCATTTTCATTATCCACTAGTACTATCTGAAGAAGTAATTGTATGCAAATAACATTAAATAAGTTTAAGAAAAGTAAAAAAAAAACCGATTGGCTTTATTTGGTACTGCGAGTTGCGACACCGCGATTTCGAATAACGCAGTGCTATCGACTCGTGGTAAAAGTAAACTCACTTATTTCTATAAGTAAGTCAAGGTATGCTATACTATGTTAGCTTCAGCAAATAAAAATGCTTAACTTACGCGGTAATTACATACGTACCGAAGTTAAATAAAAATAAAAGTAATAATACTCTAAGACAAAAGGGTTCTCGAATGGCCACGCCATGGCAAACATAGTGTAGGACGCAACCATGCCAGGTGGACCGATGACTTGTAAAAGGTAGCTGGTAGTGGTTGTCTGAGGGGCTGAAGGATCGTAGGTACTTTGATCAAATTCGATTCTTTGATTGTAGGTCTTGTATTTGTACAATAAAGTGTTCTACTACTACTGCTACTACTTTGTGGCGCGCCCTTGGGGAGGCCTACGTCCAGGCAGTAGACTGCAATAAGCTGATTGATAGACTGTGAGACCCGCAGTTTACGTAATTAATTAGCAGTCAATAAGTATCATTTATAAATAAACCCTCGATATGATCTAGCTGATATTATTACTTACTATCGATCATCGTTTTCTTGGATGAAAGCGGCGTGGTCGCATCGACCTAGTTAACCTAATTAATAGTTCACCCTTGTGTTATCTTGTGTCATATTCTCACAAGTTCTGTTGCGTGCGTATCTTTATATCCAATAGAATGAATGTACCTATTACTTATGTACGTCAATGACCCACCTAAATTTATCTCACGATTAATTTAATGCAACAACATGCGTCGCTTCTAAACTAGGGATATAATTTAGGTATCTTTTTAGCGATTTTTATCATTAGATTGAACCTACCTATGAGAGTAGGAGGTAATCTAGTGCAAAAATATGTATCGTCAAAATCGTCTCATAAATATAGTACTACGCTCTTATTACACCGTAGTAAGATGCTGTGGGACATAGGTATTTTTGAGTATATTGCATAAGTACACCCATATTTTTTACACTTGACTTAGGTATACGTATAGTTACAACTTTCCAAAAGCAAGATTTGATGATCAAAGATTAAATTTCTACTTTTGCAGTAATATTCGGGATATCGAAATTCGAAACATACCCACATATGTATCTAAAACCTTGTTTTGGCTTGTTTTCTATTTTTTCTCACTCACATACCGGCGCTTGGCGCTTTACCCTCGAGTGGGTGCATGATATAATTAAAAGTTGTAATTAATCCCGTGCGACATATAACCAGGCCTATGGAACTCCCCGCGCGAACTCGAATCGATCGTCTTATGTTTTGTGTCGGTACCGACTCACGGGCTGTCCACACATACCGCGCGCGCCGGTGCACGCCGCCGCCAGTATTATGTAATATGTCTAATCGTAAGCAACTAGCGTTGTGCGGGGTTGCGGCCGAGCGGCAATTGTTTTTTGCGTAGTGTTCTAGAGAAATAAATAACTGTTCTTAAGAACTATATATAGTCTGTGATATAACTAGTATTAATGTTCACACTGTTCAAGGCATACTGCCCGAGCCAAACCGGCCGCTCCGAGCCGTCCTTCGGCCGCCGCCGACGAGACGTGAACGGCACGCTCACGACCGCCAACGACACGGCCGTGGACACCGACCCGAAGAACGACACGGACAAGGATCACGGAGATGCGGTCTACAAGGTGTCGTTCGAAAACGCGAGTGTTGACAAGTATTTGAAGGAGGAGGTTGAGACGCCGAGCCATGTTAGGAAGATGATTGAGGTAAGAGCTCAAAAATGTACATGATAAACGATTTTAGCTAATATTATCTATTATTTATAAAGTCAGGTATGAAGAAGTTAATAGCAACAGCCACTATCAAAACCTATTGTGGAGAAATGCGATTCTATGAAAGTCGTGAGATGGCAATTTATAAGGATGATTAAAAATTTAACAATGAACAGCTCAAAATGTGGCCATTGAAAACATCATCTTGAGAACCTGCCTTTTTTAATGTACATACGCGTTCAGAATTGCATGGACAGTTTATGAATGAATTCATTCATAAACCGCCCATGCAATTCTGAACGCGATAGTACCTACAGTGAATAGCTTTTAAGTGAATTTAATGTTACAACTCGTACTTTTAAGAGAATCATCCTGCAGAAAGAGTAGGTATCTTTATCTTCTTCATGGTAACGTGGCGCATTGTTGGTATCCTTAGGACCACTTGCCCCACCCGGGGTGAGCCACATAACCAAGAGTTAAGCGTCTGTTTGTATGGAATGTGACAGTTTAACTCCGGGTTAGATGGGCTAACCCTGGGTGGTGCAAGTGGGGCCTAAGGGTATATTATTATATGCCAAAATACCAGGCTCAAGGTATCAAGTTATGGCTAACGTGATGTGATAATGCTTTTTAATTCGATTAACGTAATAATATGTCACAGGTGTTCGACAACCGCAACGAGTTATTAGAAGAAAACGGGCCGGACTCATCTCCAGTCGTCGCAGCCGTAGGGGTTTGCGTGTCACCCCATCACTATCGCGCGCTCCTCGTGGCGCTCTGCGTGTTGCTGTCGTTGTTGTTGGCGATGCTGCTCGCGGCGTTATATATTTACAGGTACAGTACAGCCACAGTACTATAGGGAAGGAGTTTCTCTACTTAGCGCCGCTTGCACCACCCGAGGTTAGCCACATAAACCGGAGTTAAGCGTTTTCTTGTATGGAATTTGACAGCTCAACGCGGTTAGCGGCTAACACTGGGTGGTGCAAGTGAGCCTTATTAGCCCAACTTCGAACATTTTGTAATTCTCGTTCGAAATTCAAAATTCGTTCCCCGGTGGCGGTCGGACGGCGAAAGAGGTCCGCTTCTTAGCAAACATGCTTAAATTTGTCACGTCGTCACTTGTTTTTACTCCGATTTTTTTGTCCGAAGTTGACACGATTAATCGGTGTAGGAACCATTGGTGTACCATGCAGTGGCCCTGTTCTCTTTTGGTATTCCAGCTCCATATATCATGAGTTGTTAGGAGAATGTGAATTGAATTCATCTCAATCGCCTCCGAAATAAGGTCTGATTTTGTTTGATACACGGCCGTTGTATTAACAATCATTGTGTTCCAGACGTTACTGGCGCGTGGTGCGCAAGAATATCCAGGCATCGAGCGCGGCGCCGCCATTGCGGCCCGTTACGCCGGGGCCGCGGCCAACACGTCCCTCACTATTCTCCGCTTCGCATCTGCACAAACCATTCTCGCTTAGGTAATGATTGGACAATAAACAACAATAACAGCATTCAGGCATTAAGCGCGACACCGCCACTGCGGCCCGTCACACTCGGATCGGACCCTCAATGTTATCCGCTTCACACTTGCATAAACCTTTCTCACTGAGGTAGAGATTATATTTTTACTTAATAGCTTTCTTCTTTCTGAAGATGGTAGAATAGTTCGGCGCCGTAAGTTTTGGGAAAAGGCAAACTACGTGCTTGCAATATAGCGCACTATTTACCTACTACAGCATTCAAAACAGCGGGTATAAGAATTTTGGCTTTACGCGTCCGTGTATTACTCTAAGTCTGTGGTAAGGATTGATAATGGATAACTCACATGCACATTTATGTTTCAAAATCATTCTGATGTTCTTATAATCTCTCAATAGTAAATAGTCCCATAAGTATCTACTCTAACTACCGTCGATCCTAACGCCTACACAAAATTATTGGCAATTAATCTATTTTACTAATTTTCAGCGGGCTGGGCAGGACGTTCGCCGAAGTCGGCGAGGAGTCGGGCTCCGCGGGTCGCCTGGCCAACGCCTTCGACGACGGCAGCGAGCCCATTTACACCGACCCCTCCCTCTTCGAGCGCTCCCGTTCCCTCCGATCTCTGCACTCTCTGGATCTGAAGCCTGAACGTCGCGCCCACTGAACGCCATCTAGCGGAATACGCCAGTTTTTAGAGTTCTTATTCCTTTAAAAAACGCTCATGAATCTGGTACTTTCTCCGTCGGATTTAACGTAGATAGCGGGCATCGAAACCCGGTTTTTAAAACCTCGAAAAAACCAAATACTTTGAAATATTTTAGGCTCAGTATGCAGAACTCACGAACTCAGTCTGTTATTTAGGTAACAAAGTCGTATTATTAGATTGACACATTAACAATGAATTAATAAACCAAAGAACGAAAAAATACCGTTCTTTTAGTATAGAGAAAATACCGTTATCCGATCCCTGGTAGATAGTAATATTTTTTTATCTACTTTATATGTATTTTGTCACTTTTCATCAATGACCAAATTTATTTTCTTTTATAGGCAATAATTTCAAGTTTTGGCTATTTTATTACAAATTGAGATCAAAGTAAATAAAATATTATACCCATCGGTTGAAGTATTTTTAAAGGAATAAGACCTTTTAAACAGCTAGAATAGTGGTTTACTTATTCCGCAAGATTCATTAATTTTTATTCTTACTAAAACCGGAACTTTGTATGATGAAAGTAACAAATTAACTGCCATGATTGTGCTCAGATGTCCGTCCATAAAATAGATAATTGTAACGTCCAGTAATGTACTTTAATTGTAAAACGGTTGTTTTAAGTCAATACTAATAAATATTTACAGAGATTTTAATTTTCTAGTTTTATTTGTCTTTAGGATTTAAACTTGCCCTTAGCACAATTTTTTTATGAAATAGTTTTATGTAACCTTAGTCAATTAACAGACTACTTACCGACTGTGGTTACGTTGAACTCATGGCAAACTCATGGTAAGCACATAGATGTCAGGGCCTATACCACGAAAATCGAACGATTGCGGATTTGTATCTCCATCTCTGTCACACATGCATATTGGAGTGACAAAGAGGTTTTCCCGTCAATGCCAATTTTCGATGTTCGTGGTAGGCGTCCAGACCCGCGACGACAATGTTGGGTACCTAGGCTTGGCAACCTACCAGTTGCCAAGCTTTTTCTTGTTCAGAGTACACACTTTTGTCTTTTGTTACATTGGGACTATTGACTATCCTAGTCTTTGCGCCTTTAACAATAAAATTATTCCTCAAGATCTTTCTAAAGTGAAGCTAATAACTGGTGATTTGTAAATATTTAAGTCTAATTTTTTATTGAATTAGGCTTACCTAACATTTACTTATTAACTCAATGGTCAAATAAAAAATTGAAAATCATCCCACACAGTACACGTACATTACATTTTAGACTCAGCTAAAGTATGAAGTACACAGGGAAAAAATAGGCATTTCTCTAAATATTAGTTTTAATGTTAATTAATAAAATCTTATCACTAAGTACATAAAAAATATTACATATGATAAGGCGCAGGAGTGGGCACGCTCATAAGTGGTGAGTCCAGATACTCCATCTCAGTAGTGCTTGGCCCCACGGGCTCAGTTTGCACAGTCATTTTCTGTTGCAAAGTCTCATACAGCTTATGTACAGATTCATTGTGTTGGGTACCAGGTTGCAAGGCCTTCATAAGTGTCTGTATCCTTGTCTCAGGCAGCTTAGGATGTATATACCAAAGCAATTTCAATAAATGTCTTGTGACATTGTCTTTTGAAAGTCCAGCAAAAAAGAATTCATCAAATAAAACTGTACTGAAATCTTCTCCTTGAAATTCATCAGGCAGCTGGATTAGTAATGCAACAAGTGCATGTAAGAAGGGGTCCTCATATGCTCTGCCATCTTTACAACTACCAAGGATACTAAGGATTCGGAGTAAGGCTCCACGGTCCCTCAGTTTGGCAGCATGCAGTGTGTAGTACATAGCTAGGACACCGCACACTGAGCTCTCACGCATGTAAGCTTCACAAGCATCAGGAGGGGGCCCAGAGTGCTCAATTGTTGTAATAGCCGACTCTCTTTCATCTGGGGGCAGTTTATTATGAGTGGATCGCACTTGGTCATCCACCATTAGAGACATTAGCGCCGGCAAGTATTTTGTTACTACTTGACTATCTAACTTTGGTTCTTTGAATTCCTGTGAGTCTATCATGACCCAGGCACTAAGCCCTAGTGCTAACATCCTCAAAAGGAGTATTAGAATTGTGTTGTCCCTAGGAAGGCCTTCTGTGTTTATCAAATGTTGCAAGATTTTTATGGCTGAAGTGGCTAAAAAATTAATAGCATAGGGATCACATAAAGTCATAGACAAGTCACCCAATACTTGCTCCTGACCTTTTTTTATGCTATCCAGGAATCCTTGCAATTCTCTAGATCTTTTGATGTCTACATTACGCTCCCTGATGCAAGCATCTAAACACCATGTGAATTTGTGACATGGGTCAACAGAAATAATGTCTTGGATCTCCAAATCATGGAGGGCCATCAAGAGTTCAGCTCTCAATGTACAGTAGTGTACATTCCTTGTCCTTAAGAATAGGGTGCGAAGGAACTGCAGAACCATGTCATATAATTTAACACTATTTCCAATCATATGGGCAAGTTTCTGCACAACAGCTCCTTGTCTTCTGACTTTTGGTGAAGGTGAAAAGAACAAATTGTTCAGATTTTCATGATCAAATAATACATTCTCCTTTTCTCTGATATACTGACTTAATAATGGGGATACCTCATCACCAAATAAAGATTGGTTGTCTTGCCAAATTTGCCGTTTCACTTCAGTATCTGTGTCATTGTACAGCTCTCTGTCCTTTACTAAAACTCTAAGGAATTTGTCGTCAATATGAGGTGTATTCTTTAGAATACTCATTATAACTGGCCTTAAAGCTTTAACCCGTACTACAGAAAAGCTTTTATTAAGCAATTCCTTGAGTTTTTTGTCATGCTCCCTGTTCTCTTTAGAGCCTAATTCATTGATGTGCGACGTTAGTTTGTCTCTCAGCTCTTCTAAGACTGATGTATGAAAATCTAGTCTACGGACGCCGTGGAGATCGAGCAACGGCAGCATTGGTCTCAATGAAGGCAACAGGATACCGTTTTCGAGTTGAAATTCTTCAATAGCTTTCAATGGATCCGTGCAGCTCGTAAGTGCGTCTCGAAGGAAGGCTTGTCCCGGAACGCCAACATCTTCTAAGCCAGTGCCAGGCAACTTACTTGACGAAGCCATGATGGTGCAGTTATGTCTTAAAATAAATCACTTGAAATTATTAAAATATTAGTGATAAGCAGTGTGATAAACAAACAAAAGCAACCCTACATTACGTAGCTCGGCATCATTTTTGGGAATTTGACATTTCAAACATGGCATACATTACATGTCAGAAGAACGTCACCATAAAATTAAAATCAGGTTAGCCAACATCCATTAAAGTGCAGTATGTTTGAGCAAAAGAAATAACTGCTGAAAATTATTGAAGTATTTAATGCTTCGCATTTGCTTGTATCACTCTGGAATAGATCACTTGGACACTCTACACTGCGGGTAACACGAAAGCAAAATTTAACTGGTGCGAGCGAGAGGCTAAACGGAAATACCCGCAGTGTAGAGCTACCTACTGACTTTCTCATTGGAATAAATCGATAAGCCTTTTTAACTTTGACGTTGCAAAAAAAAAAAAAAAAAAACTTTATGGCGGCAAGACGTGTTTTGAGAATTGTTGTGTAATTAAATCAATTATTCATTGTTTTAACGCTATTTTCTAAGTTGTTTGTGTTTCAAAATACTCGAAAAAGATTGCATTTGTTCTGTTTCATGAATTCCAAGCGGTCCCGACTGTTACAGCCGGGATCCGAAAACAATGTCTGGCGATAGTAATATTGATAACGCAGGTGAAATTACACATCAACGTTGAGGTCAACAGCTCTGAGATATGCTTACAAAAAGATTCCTTAGATCCTATACAGAATGATAACAATATGGATATCGAAACAATCAATATTTCGACGGACAACCGTGAACCGAACTCATCGGATGACCAGATACAATCCACTAAGGTTAGTACCGTAGATGTTCCGATAGAAGATCATACATACGCAGCTAAAAGAAACAGAAAATCTGACGATGACTGGACATTAGTTACTAGTAATCCAAAACGGCGTTATTTATTTAACCCTGACTTACCGGTTGGCACGGAGATCAGCGTTACGTGCAAAGAAGCGATGCCAAAACAATTTGCGCTAGCAAAATTATTAAATAAAAAGGATATCACAGGCGTCATTAGAGTCAAATACATTAACCCGTATAAAGTACTAGTGCAGTTCGATAATGAGACCAACGCCGGTCGGCTTATTTCCTTAGCGGCGGTGCACGGCGAGTTAGGCTGGCGGTGCCAAAAGACATACGAGGTTGGTTTATCTTATGGTATTATTAAAAACGAAGATTTAGGTTTGGATGAAAAGGAGATGATGGAAAGTATTTACAGTGAGCTAGAAATAATTTCAGTGAAAAGATTGAGCAAAAGAAGTAATGATAACGAATCAGGGTGGAAGGACAGTGAGACCATACGAGTCGGTTTTAAAGGCCCGACGTTGCCTGTTTACGTTTATATACATGATATGAGAGTTAAAGTAGAACCATATCTATTTCCTGTGTCACTATGCTCAAATTGTTGGAGATTTGGTCATACGAAGAAGACATGTTCAAAAAAAACTACTTGCCCTAAGTGTACAGGTAATCATTTGAATTGTGAGACGACTGAATATACCTGTCGCAACTGCTTAGGAAATCATATGGCTCTCGATAAAAGTTGTCCATACTACCAAAAGGAAAGAAATATTCGAAAGATTATGGCAGAGTTTAACTGTACATATAAAAAAGCATTGAATAAATATGAACTGACTTCTACCGCCCCGCCAGCCCCTGAGGCATCGATGTATCAGACAAACTTTCCCCAGACGCTTAGGACAGTAGAAACAACACCAATTACGGAGACTCTAACGACGGCTTCGCCAAATTCCGAATCCTCATTTGCCAAAGTAGTGACAACTCAAGCGGTAGTACATAGCTATGCCCCCGCTAAGAGTAACACTCAACCTACAAAACCAGTTCGCACAAGGCTCAAGAAACATTTAAAGTCCCAAAAAGAACCAAGTGTAGCGGAAGATATGCACCGTGATATGTCTGATAACAATTCATTAAACATGGAGACTGATGAAAATGACGTACTACCAGAAATACACAAGCCTAATGAAGAAAATAGAGACAAACAAAATTTTAGTTCTTTGTTAGATAGATTAAAATACATCATATTCATGAAAAAGTTGACCATTGTTGAAAAAATCAAGCGGAGTGTTCAATTGGGAATATAGTGGATCTTATCTTTCTTTATGAAAAATATATTTGATAATATGTCATTTTTAAAGCCATTTTTTAATGCCAACGATGGCTAGTAAAAATTCCGATAAGTGCCGACTTAACATGATGCAATGGAACGCGCAGAGTATTCGACCAAAGTTAGTGTCATTTGAAAATCTTCTTATTCAAGAGAATATTCATATAGCAGCGATTAGTGAAACGTGGTTAGATGTTGACAGTTATCTTCATATCAGTAATTATAATATATATAGGGCGGACAGATTAGATGGATACGGTGGTGTAGCAATCCTTACGCATAAATCGATCAAATCTGAGCAGTGTCGTATACAACCCCCTAACCCCGGTATACAAGTAGTTTACGTTAAAGTGTTTAATTGTGATCAAATTCAACATGTAATCTCTGTTTACTGTCCATCTACCGTAGTGACTCAGCAGAGTGATTGGGATTTTATTTTTTCGATTGTCAAAAATAATGTGATTTTCATGGGTGACTATAATGGTCATCATTCAAGCTGGTCTTACAAAACGGACACAAGAGGCACCCAAATATTCGATGCTCTTATGGACTTTAATCTAGTTTCGCTAAATGATCGCAGCCACACAAGGATTCGACTTGTGAACGGAGTTTTACAGGAGTCCTCTCCAGATATTTCTATAGTATCTTCTGATATATATTTAGCAATTAATTGGCACGTTATGAAGGAGTCATTGGGAAGTGATCATCTAATAATAAAAATTTCCTCATATTTAAATACAAGCGTCAAATGTACACATAGGAGAAACTATAAATTAGCCCAATGGGATGAGTACAGGTCGTACTTAGATAATAGGTTTACGGATTTGTATCTGCCTGAATCTCCTCAAGAAGCATATAATATTTTTATAGATTATATAAACAATGCCGCCGATCTTTACATTCCGTGTTTCAAATTTAATAACAATCCTACTACAACTTTTCAACCTAAACCTTACTGG
Source organism: Lathronympha strigana (assembly GCA_949128165.1). NCBI lineage: Eukaryota > Metazoa > Arthropoda > Insecta > Lepidoptera > Tortricidae > Lathronympha > Lathronympha strigana. The sequence continues at coordinate 7,789,988 of OX421918.1, read as the reverse complement.
AACCAGTCCTTATCAAAAGCTGTTGCCGAAAGGCGATTAGCGCTTACTTTATTTAGGCGAAACCCTACCCCTCAAAATCTTGAGAACTTTCAGGCTAAGGTTAGAGATGCTCAGAAATTGATTAGAACGCGTAAAAATGAAGGGTGGCAACAATTTTGTAATTCAATAAGCGAGTCATCATCAGCCTCTGAAGTTTGGTCTCGAATGAAATGGCTAAAGGGCTACAGGACTTCGCGGCCTCATGTTAGCACAGAGAAAGCTCACAATCTCCTTTGTTCTCTTACGCCAGATTACGTAAGTCCGCAGATACAAGCGATTGCGCCGGGTAGCACAGTCATAGGTGAGCAGTTAACATTACAGGAATTGGAGTCGTGTATTAAGCCTAAAGATACTGCACCTGGCGCCGATGGTATATCATTTTCAATGCTTAAAAATCTTCCTAAAAATGGTAAACTAATATTGCTCTCACTATATAATAAATTTTACTCCTCAGGTTATGTCCCCATTCAGTGGAGAGAAATCTGTGTAATTCCAATACCTAAACCCGGTAGAGACCCCTCCTCTGACTCTGCTTTCCGACCGATTTCTTTAATCTCGTGTGTCTGTAAAATATTTAATTCTGTAATCAATAGGAGGTTGGAATGGTTCATAGAAAAAAATAGTATGTTCGCTGAAGAAACTGTCGGTTTCAGGAAGTGTCGATCATCATTGGACAATTTAAGTAGCTTAGTAACTCGTATACAGACCGGATTCTCAAAAAATATGATTACTTTAGGGAGTTTCATAGATATTGACAATGCATATAATAATGTAAATGTTCCTATTTTAATTACAATACTTGACAAGCTAGGAGTTGGTCGTAAAATTTGTCAATATCTGTGGAATTTCTTAAGCGAAAGATATCTTACAATACAGACTGATAATAGTATGTTACGTAGGTCAACTGGTCGCGGATTAGCTCAAGGAGACCCTACTTCACCGTTGCTTTTTAATATTTATACAATGCATATCCAAAATTCACTTACAGATGTATTCTTTTCTCAATATGCCGATGATTTCATTTTATATGTTACAAAAAGAACCATTGTGGAGGCTGAAGATGTATTGCAAAAATCTCTGAATGTATTTAACAGGTGTCTAAATAATATTGGTCTTGAAATATCTACATCTAAAACTAAGTTATGTATATTCAAAAAAGGTATTAATAGAAGGCCTGTGAGCATTAAAATTAATGATAGAGAATTAGAGTTAGTAAAGTGTGTCAAATACCTGGGACTGTGGTTGGATCGATCTCTCAAGTGGGAAAAACATATTGACGAATTAACTCTAAAGATTCAGAAACATTGTAATATTTTAAAAGTTTTGGCAGGATCGGGATGGGGTGTACACCCAAAACATCTTAGAAGACTGTACTTTGCGATAATTCGCAGCAGAATAGATTATGCATCCTTTTTGTATGATGATAGTTGCGATTTCAATTTGCGTAAACTTGATAAAATTCAAAATCAAGCCCTAAGGACCATAGGCGGTTTTATTAAGTCTACTCCCATACACGCGATGGAATCTGAGTTGTGCGTACAGCCCTTACACATGCGACGTTTTTATTTGGGTTCTAAGTTTTGGTTAAAATCTAGATCTTTTGATAGCAGTATAACTGTGAAGCTCTTAGATGTATTAAATAATGATATACAAAAACATGACACATTACGCAATAAAAAGCCTCTCCTGCTTAGCATTCATAATATTTATAAATCAACTACTATGCATTCCAGTAACCTATTGGAAATGTTTTCATTAGACAGATGGGTTAATAAGATCGATATTCATAAATCTATTAGGTGTAACATCACGACTATCACTGGATCTAAACATGAATATAAAGCAAATATGCTAAGAACGACTGTGGATGATTTTTTACAAACAAATTATTCTGAATTTTATTGCATATACACGGACGGCTCTAAGGAAAAATGCAACTTAGGTGCTGCGTTTTATGATCCTCAGTCGAACATATCGATTAAATTACATATAAAGTATAACATGTCTATAATGCACGCTGAGTTGGTCGCGATAGCCGAAGCATTATCATACATCCAGTCTCTAGATCACAATAAAATTGTCATACTTTCGGATTCTAAAAGTGCACTCCAACATATTTCTCGGTGTACATCAAATATTAGAGGCCTCCCAATAGCGTATTCCATTTTGAATCTTATTGAAAAACTGAAATCAAAGAGTATATTACTGTAGTATTGCAATGGATCCCATCTCATGTTGGTATAGACGGCAACGAAATCGTTGATTCCCTAGCCAGGCAGGCCTGTCAGGACGGAGTACAATGTGACGCATTACCTTTTTATTCTGACTGTATCATTATAGCCAAACAACGGACATATTCCTTATGGAAAGAATATTTTGATAAGAGATCAACAGAAAAGGGCATTTGGTATAAGACGATCCAACCGCATCCACTAATGAAGCCATGGATAGATTGTTCTCTAAATAGACAAGACTGTGTGCTATTGATGAGACTTCGTTCTGGACATATCCCTTTGAATAAATTTGGTTTTTTGATGAAAAAAGTTGCTTCTCCTAATTGTGATGAATGTAATATTCTAGAGGATGTGTATCATGTTGTAATGGAATGTGTCCGGAATGAAGCTGCTCGTATAGATCTAGCTCATTTCAGCAATTTTTATACAATTTTCCATGTCAGAGGTTGTAATAGCACTCTGGCCGATCCGTTGTCGGACGCGGCCGCAGCGCTACTGCAACTTGTACGAAAAGCCATTGTAAATAGAAACGTTTGTATGTAATAAGCTTCATGTAATTGTTTATGGAGCGACGTGTTCACTTCTGTGACAAGCTCTTCATTCAATAAAGATTAAAAAAAAAAAAAAACTTTGACGTTGACGTCGATGACAGTGACAGTGACAGGACAGTCGGCAACTCGGCACGGCAACGGCAGTGTGCTGTGCTAAACGCTGCAACTTATTTACTGTGTCAAGTTAAAAAACAGCAAATATTTTATTGATTAGTTATGTGAATAGTATAAAAAATAATATTTTCTCATTGTTAATAGTTCAAGCAATCTACGTTAACCTGTAAAATCCTAACCTTACTATAAGGAAAACCTATTTGACTACGACGATGTCGGCAACTGTGACTTCTGCATCTGCATCCGCAGATCAATCCAAGCAGAAAACGTAATGTTTTATTTACTACAGTGTGCATTTATCATGTATTACTAATCTTTTGTTTTATTATTACCCGCATCAAACTTACAGCCTGTTTTGCGGCGATGTGAATGGGAACTTCCTCGGACTATTTTCCCGCGTTGAGACTATCAATAAGAAATCAGGCCCGTTTGATGTCTTACTATGCGTCGGGAATTTCTTTGGCGAAGACAACTCTGAGCTAGATGCCTATAAAATGGGCTACAGGAAAGGTAAATTAAATTACATGAATAATATTTTAACTTTTCAATAAGTACACCCAAACTAAAATATGTGCCTGTAGAAAAAGTTTTGCTTAATATTGTTTTTAGTTCCAGTACCTACTTATGTTTTTGGACCAAGCGATAGTGATCATTGCCAGTACTACTGCGAAGAAGGATCTGAAATTGTCCCTAATGTGGTTTATATGGGTAAGATATTATCAATTCATTACTTAGTAACTATTACAATATAACCTTGATTATCCAAACTGATTTGAGACCGAGGTTAGTTAAGATATTCGAAATGTGAAAACAAAAACAATACTTTTAAACTTGGAAACATTATGTTTGTTGTCAAAATTGAAAACAATATCACGTCATCAAAATGACCGACTGTTCATTAAGGTCTAAGTGATAGTGTTTGTATTTAACATGGCATTGAAAAGGTTAATAAAAGCACTAACAACTATTTTTACAGGCAAAAGGGGCATTTTCACAACAAGCCAAGATATCAAAATAGCCTACTTAAGTGGGTTATCACGCAGAGAACATGGCAAGGACATGCCCATGTGCACATTTGAGCCCAGCGACTGCAGTGCAGTTAGAGACGCCTGTTTTAGGGGCCAGAGTGAATACAGAGGGGTCGATATATTGATCACTACTCTGTGGCCGACTGGGATACAGCGAGATGAAAATCAAGAGGTAATAAATAAGGACTGACTTTATTTATTAACCTCTCTCCAAACTAAGAAAATGTCGCAAGGATGCCTGAATGTTTTAGACTGTAACTGTTAACGTGTTAAACAGGTGAAGTATGATCGAAAATGCATTTTTTAGAATGCGGATTAATTTTGCGTACTTACCGCCTTATTTTAGGCTTGGTGGTAAACAAGAGTTAGCAGTATAACTTTTTTTAAGTGTATAACTTTTAGTACAAGAAAAATCTATCCTATATAGTCAGTCACTTTACAATTAGTTTACTATAATTCTGAAGGTGCAATATCTTGCAGGTGTATAAAACAGGCACTGGTTGCCCAACAATCAAAACTTGAATTGGTTATAGAGGATCCTTACAAGCCAAAAGCTAAAATATCCTTTTTTTATCTTTTTTTTTTTATGCTATAGGGGGCAAACGAGCAAACGAATCGCCTGATGGTAAGCGATTAACGTCGTCCATGGACACCCGCAACACCAGAGGTGTCGCAAGTGCGTTGCCGGCCTTTAAGGTGGGAGTACGCTCTTTTCTTGAAGGTTTGAAGGTCGTATCGGTCCGGAAACACAGCTGGCGACAGTTCGTTCCACAGTTTAGCTGTGCGAGGCAGGAATCTTGGTTGTGCTTGTCTAAGAAAACCTATTGTTTTTTTTTTCAGGTGGAATTGGAGCAAGAAAGACTATCAGATTTGATAGCATGGCTTGCAATGAATATAAAACCAAGGTATCATTTGGTACCTTCTCCAAATAAATTTTTCGAAAGGCAACCTTACAGGTAAAAATATAATGTTAATTTATATTAAGTAATTAGTGGTTGGTGAACGTCAAAGTGACCTGTCACGGTGAAAACTCGCTCGCGGAATTATACGTATTTTGGCTACAAAAGTGCATTAATCTGTGTTTAACTACTAGCTCCGAAGAAGGAATCACTGGTGGACACTGTGGAAACGTTATCCTCACCGAATATTTGGAATCAGTCGTAAATAAAGTGCAAACTTGTGTGTGAATGACAGTCATCGTCTGTGCAATTAAATACCTACCCACATAAGTTTTTATAAGACAGTGACAGCCAATAGTGTTGCCAGACAAGAATTATAAATAAATACCTTGGATTCATAGTAATTAGCCATCTGGTGTTTGCACACAACACAAAACCAATATGGAGCTCTCAGACGCATCCTTAGAAAAAATATTTGTTAGACTAAAATTCGAGATGGAAAAACAAACAGAAACTATCTACCAAAGAGTGATTGACTCTTTAAATATTGAGCTAAACGCAATAGAGAAAAAACAGGAAGAGAGTAATGGAAGAATTGAAAAGTTGGAAAACAAAATCGCATTTTTAGAGAGCAGGGAGAGGCAGCGTAATTTAATTTTCCATGGCATAAACGCGGAGTATTGGGAGAAAGAAAGCAAAGTACTTGAAATTATTAAAAATGTTATGAAAATCAATATACAAAGTGAAGAAATACAATTTAGCCGAAGGTTAGGAAAAACAAATCAAAGCCCAATACTTATAAACTTTACATCACAATCAAAAAGGAACTTGATACTGAAAAGTAGAAAAAATCTTACACAGAAGGATATCTATATCACAGAAGACTTTCCAAAAGAAGTATTAGAAGAGAGGAAAAAGCTGAAAGATAAGCTCATAGAAGAAAAGAATAAAGGAAATAGAGTTTTTATCAAATACAATAAGCTTGTAGTGAAGGGGAAGAAGGACAACAAAAAAAGAGGACTTCCAAACTCTCCAAACAACCAAGACAACCCTTTGAATTCACCCCAACAAGGACCGGCAAAAATTCAAAAGCCGGATACACCAACACACCCAACCTACCAATCTGCAGCCAAACAAATCCTTAAACAAGGCACACTTAACTTTGAGCGAAACCAGAACGGAAATGTATCAAAAAACTGCCAACAAACGTCACTGACACCGGAAAATCAAAAGTAAGAATACAAGCAACTGGCCCCAATCCGGCTGGTCCCCGTGGGGCTGTAGACCACCACCCTCCATCAGATGTTAATATACTAGACAAATCAAGAATAAAATCTCGAAAAAACAAACAAACACTATACCTAGGCACATACAATGTAAGATCATTAGTGACCCCCTCCAGAATAACAGAGCTTGAAAATGCTCTAGTGAACGTAAATTGGGACATACTGGGCTTGTCAGAAGTCAAAAAGAGCGGTACAGAAATAATCCAGACTGACGAGTATGTGATGTTCCATAAAGGCAATTTAAGCGGTAGAAACGGGGTTGGATTTATGGTAAAAAACAAATTAAAAAACAACATAGTAAACTTTATTGGCCTATCCGACAGAGTGGCAAGACTGGACGTTGTATTCGACAAATATAAAACCTATAATATTGTTCAAGTATATGCACCTACAGAAAAAGCCTCTGAAGAAGATCTCCATCTGTTTTACAATGATATCTGCAAGGCTATGAGCAATGCACATGGAAACATTATTCTAATAGGTGATTTTAATGCTAAAATAGGAAATCGCACAAATGAGGACTCAAAAGCTATGGGACCATGGGGATTCGGCCAAAGAAATAACAGAGGAGAAGTACTAATAGAATTTTGTCTTGAAAATCAACTCAGCATTATGAATACCCACTTCAAGAAAAGCAACAAACAAAGGTGGACATGGTGTTCACCTGATTGTCAAACTCGAAACGAGATAGACTTTATAATCTGCAAATCTAACACAACGGTTGAAGATATCCAAATTATAAACACCTCTCATCCAACCGACCATAGATTAGTCCGAGCAAAAATTACTCTTAACCAAGACAAAAAGAAACAAAGAACCTTATTTAGACACAAGAAGACTAACTTATTGCCAATTGAACAAGAATCACTAAAGAATATATTCATAGAAAAAAGCAGTAACTTTCAAATGACAACAGTGCAAGCGTCATACACCGAAGTCCTCAATAACATAAAAGACAGCTATAACAAACTACCAATAAACAGGCCAAAAAGAATAAGAGATATAGTAGTCACCCCTGAAATAGAAAATCTAATCGCAGAAAGAGAATATTTAAAATCAAAAGCCCAAAAAACTAAAGAAAACAAAAAACGCTTAAGTAAACTGTATTGGATTATAAGCAGTAAATTAAAAAAGAATATGAAAAGACACCAGATGAAGATCATAGAAGAAGAACTGATTAAACGAAGCTCAATCAAACGAGCGGACAAATATCTCAACAGTACAAAAACCTGGATAGTATCTTTAAAGGAACAAAATAGCAAAATAACAAACAGAGACGCTATTATTAACATAGCCTCAAACTATTTCGAAAAATTATACACCACTGAACATGAAGTTTCCAACTTAACATATAGCAATATTCAAGTTGATGACATTCCTATGTTCCTAGAATCAGAAATAAAACATGCAATCGGAGTACTAAAAAATGACAAGAGTCCTGGTGAAGATGCTATTACAAACGATATTCTAAAAGCCATTGCTGAACCACTAACTCCAATACTTACTTCTATATTCAACGATATAATAACTAAGGGACAAATGCCGAAAGAATGGGAGCTGTCAATCATCACACTTATCTATAAAAAAGGAGATCCGCGCGACATAGGGAATTATAGGCCAATTAGTCTCCTGCCAACATTGTATAAACTATTCACCCGGGTTTTACTGAAAAGAATTTCCCCAACTATTGAATACAATCAGCCAAAAGAACAAGCTGGCTTCCGTGCAAACTACTCCACGATCGACCATATCTTTACACTTACACAAATAATAGAAAAATACGAAGAATACCAGAAGAAAATATACATAGCCTTCGTGGACTATTCCAAAGCCTTTGACTCCATCTCACACAATGCCCTATGGAATGCTCTAATAGCTCAAGGTGTAAATCGAAAGTACGTAGAAACTCTACAGTTACTTTATAGTGAAAGTAAAGCAGTGGTTCGACTGGAAAGAAGAGGCAGACCATTTAAAATACTCAGAGGAGTTAGACAAGGGGACCCCATATCTCCAAACCTATTTACAGCACTGCTCGAAGATATTTTTAGAAAACTGGATTGGACAGGTTTGGGGCTAAAAATAAATGGAGAATATCTTACACATCTGCGCTTCGCTGATGATTTAGTAATACTAAGTGAAGACCCTGAAGACCTCGAATTCATGTTGCAAAGTCTAGATAGAGAGAGCCGAAATTGCGGGCTAGAGATGAACCCCAATAAAACGTGTGTAATGACAAATGGTGAGAAAATACCAGTTCAAATCGGCCAATGCACACTCAACTATGTCAATGACTACATCTATTTAGGTCAAAACATAACATTTCAGGATTTAACAGTTTCAGAAGTGAAACGACGAATAAAAAAGGCTTGGAATAAATACTGGGCTCTGAAACACGTGTTCAAATCCAAACTGAAAAAAAAAAGTATTTGAAAACACAATAATGCCAGTAATTCTATATGGTTGCCAAACCTGGGTTTTCACCCAAGAGATAGTCAGAAAACTAAGCGTCTTCCAAAGATCAATGGAAAGAAGCATGCTTGGCTTACGATTACGTGACAGAGTAAGGTGCAGCCATATAAGAGAGAAGACACGGCTTAAGTGCGTGGTGGATGTGGCCTGCAGAACAAAGTGGCGATGGGCCGGACATGTAGCGCGAGCTCAAGATGGCAGGTGGAGCGAGCGTGTACTCCACTGGTGGCCTCGTGGAGAGAAACGGCCGCAGGGCCGGCCTCGACGACGATGGAATCACGACATCGTCCTATGTGCAGGCTCTACATGGACAAGATTTGCGGCTGAACGGGGTGTATGGAGCACGATGGAGGAGGCCTTTGCTCAACAATGGGCATCCAAATAAAATTAAGGAAAATTCTAAAAATAATTCATATGTAACTTTTGTAAAAAATCTATCTTGGAAATAAAGGCTTATATTATATTATATTATTAATTAGTGGTTTGCTCCGAACATGAACTCGCAACTCCTATATCTCACCAACCCCTTGCTCGTCTTCTGCTTAGCGTTTTTCCGGCTTGTGCCACGGCTAGAAACCCTCTGATTGAAAGTCGCACCCTCTTATGCTCCCCTTGCTCATATTAGAACTTAAATTTGTTCTTATCTCATTTAACCACCTGACAAATTTCACGACGATCCGATCAACGATACTTGAGTTATCGTCGAATAAACATACATACTCAAAAACGACGAATTGTCCAAGTAGATTAGGAAAACTTACTCGCTTCGCTCGCTCATTCGATTAATTCAAGATAACAAAGAAAAAATCACATCCAACAAACAATTCATCATTTTGCATTTACAGAAACTTGAGTGTCCATCAAGACTACAGAGAAAGCGCAACACGATTCATTGCACTGGCGCCCGCGGGAAACAAAAATAAGGAGAAGTGGATCTATGCATGCCTTTTGCAGTCTATCAGTAAGATGCGCATGACCGACTTGCTGCAAGGAACAACTGACGAGACGCCATGTCCTTACGATCCAGATTTCTTGAAACAGCATCACCCGGGGAAGGTTGTCAAGGTAAGAATAAATAGAAATGGATCTGACAAGCATACCGATTGTCGTTGATCCCGTCAGATGATACGACAACGCAGACTCCTGCAATGACGACGTCGGATTGCCCGATCTCGTCTAAATCAGGGCGCGCGACCCGTTACCTACGCCGGTCGCAGTGTTGTTGGAACCGCAGAGGTGACAATATCACTCCGTCCGAGAAATGTAAATATTTTCTACATGCTTCCTGCACTTCACCAGTCGGGCATGGCGGACTTTATTAGAATAAAACGACCGTTTTGAGATTCTGAACAGACTAATTTATTCTAAAGAACCACAGATTAGATACATGACACATGATGACATGATATAACACTATTAAGCGCATAGGTACTGTTATGTTGGCATTAGTATTACATATTGAATTTGATATAAAACCAATAGACTTGCTGCAGGTAACGACTGATGAGGCACATGTCCGTAATGATCTGATGGTCCGATGATCGTAAATCAACATCAACCAGGGACGGTCGCCATGGCACATGGCCTCAAGTTTTCTTTTCCGGACCAAAAACTTAGTGAAATAAATAAATATCTAAGTACTACAAATTGATTACTGCCCAAATCTACGTCACCACAAGTGATGTACCCGGTACCTGGAATATTCTTTTTCCAGTTTTAGCGATATAAATACCTACCAGAAATTCTTTTCCCAACTTTTGTTTTTTCTGATGCAGCAAACTGGCAACGGCCAATTCTTCTATGACATGGACGCAAAAGATGACGATCATGGCGGCAAAAGAAAGCGGAAGGGTGACCATCAGGACAGGAAAAGAAAAGAATTTGATCAAGGTTTGTTTCATACCATATAACATGCTATAGAATTCTGCTTTTGCGAAATGTGTTTCAAAACGTGTTCCACGCATTAGCACGGCTCGATTAACACATGATTGACATGATTCTGTGATATATACAATAACATATGTGCATAGACAAAAAAACATATCGCGTAGTCAGAATCTCAACTACTTACTAGATTTAGCACAGCTGCAGCGATCCAAAAAGGGTATTCCGTCCGTCAAGACAATCAATCAATCGATTTTCATCAATTTCTCCAAAGTGATTTTCATAACAAATTAATAATTGAAATATGTATAGTTATTGAGATCGTGCTGAACTACTAGTCAGTTATTTATTGGTGTTGCCGAACTTGCTGAGCCGTCCAATCGGGCGACCATTCGATCGGTCGGTCCTATTTAAATAGGGTCACATGATAGCGCCAGATTTTCGCTCAGAATCAGAATTTATTGATAAAATCAACGATTCTGATGCATTTTGGTGTATCCTTGTTTCAAGCAGAATCGGAACAAGATTTTTTTTGCGTCGGTAGGTAATTAATTTGGTTTCATGTTAAGTATGTTTATTGGTGTAGGTTTACCCTCCCGCGGCCCAGCAGTCGTACTTAAAGGTCAAGACAATTTAAATCGTATTCAGTTTAATCAGTATTTAATTTATTTCGTTTCGATATTTTTCAAATAATGCAAAATCAAGTGTATCTTCGACACTGTTAAACTTGTAGGTTAAACACCCAATATCTGTATTTTTTAAATAGCTGGGCCTAGGAGGTTAGGCCGGAATGACGCATGTTAATCTTACATTTTCTTATCCAAAATAAGTATTTTTCTAACTCGAGATATGCTTTAATGGAATTGTGTACTCTTGTGTAATTGCAGAACTTTTTTCATATTACGAGCACTTAAGGTGCTAACAGGATACCGGACACCACTACCTACTGGACGTACTTTTAACTACAATATGTAGTCCTACTTGTCTGAGTAAATTATTGTATGTCTGCCTGCCAGCGAAATTTGAATGATTATAGTTTAAAGAAAAATAGAAAATTTACTCTCGAAACACAGATCTAATTTTGCCCGCTGCCATGTTTTCCATTTTTCTTTCAATCATACAAAACGTATAAGTTTGTAAAAGTTTGATACCTATTGTTCGCAGATCAATGTTGGTTCTGCCTTGCATCACCTACTGTGGAGAAGCACCTTGTCATATGTGTGGGCGAGCACTGCTATCTCGCTCTGCCAAAGGGACCTCTCACCCCGGACCATGTGTTGATATTACCTATTACGCATCATCAGTCCCTTGTAAAGGTAATTTATAGTCTAATCTTTTTTAACTGAGCTCATTAACGTACAAAGGCATTATATTAACACAACGGCATTGTTTTAATACAAAAGTATTGTCTTCTTTTGTTTTTGTACGCGCCAACTAGGTATTTACAAAAAAGGTTAGAAGTACATTACATGCATAATGCATTTCAACTTTATCACTTAGAAAAGAAAAAACAAAATGTAAACTCCTTTGAGTTTTGTTTCTTTAGAAAGCGAAAATATACGAAAAGTAACTAAATAGCTGAATTAGCGTGAAAATAAAGAATAAAATTACACCCGACGAGTTGAGCGCGTTATAAAATATAAAATACAATACGACTAAAATACTCAAAGTACCTCGCAGTAAGCGCGCACGCAGAGTTGCGTGCAGCGTTATTTTGTAGGTAAACGGTGTGGTGTAACCTTAAGACAGTTTAGTTTTACAAGGGTTCGTCATCCATTTTTATTGAATATTGTACAAATCACAACTTGACAAAGACTAATTTCTATTACAGGCGCCCGAGGAAGTAGTATTAGAGATGAAAAAATTCAAAGACGCCCTGTGCAAAATGTACGCAGCTAGTGGTAAGGGGGTCGTGTTCTTCGAGAGGAACTATCGGACCTCACATATGCAGATACAGTGTGTGCCCGTACCGCGCGCTAGCGAGCCGCAGTTACTGGAGGTATTCCAGGTACGCATATTTCGACCTTAATATATAGGTGCTTTAGGAATTAGTAAGATGAAGTTTAAACACGCGTTTAGCCACATGTACGCGGCCGGCGGCAAGCTGTGTACAGTCACCTGCAATAGTATATGACGCTGTGAAGGCCGCAAAAATATGTGACACGCTCTTATGGCGGTACAAACAAGACTGTGTCACATATTTTTGCGGCCTTCACAGCGTCATATACTATTGCAGGTGACTGTACACACACGTTCATAAGTGCATGGGCAATTTATGAATGAATTCATTGATAAACTGCCCATGCAATTCTGAACGCGATATTAGTACATTGAGAGGTCTTTCAAATACGCACTACTGTACTGTATGCGTACACAGATACCGTGTATGCCTGCTGAGGTAGGGTAGTAGTAGGGTCGGGCAGGTTGCAACAAGAGAGCCACTTATGAGTCATTGTGTTTAAACTCAAATGTGATATAGTGACTCTCAAATACCTCCACATCAGGGTGTAGGTATTTGAGTACCCATTCTAACCGACTTTTCTCGCTTCAAACATTGCCTTTCTTTTTAATATATTCCACGCCAAATACGTATACATATATTGGCAACGAAGGTTCAACGCCAAAGACGGATTAATCGATCACAGACCACAGATCAACATAAACTTTAACAAACACTCATAAATTTCAACTTCAGCTTTGACACTTCGGTGACGTGACACCTGAGCGTAAGCGTTTGTATTTAAGAGGCTGACAACAGCTAAATCATCGCACACCGTTTATTTATATCGGAGTAAACGAGTATCACCGGCCGGCCTGGATTCAGAAGGAAAAAACACTAAAACTATTAAAATAATAACAAAACCGTGGACTATTTGTGAAATGTGACGCGTCTAAGGTTTAGATATGAGTACAATGAAACTATGATTTTAATTGCAGATGCCCAAGTCAAAAAAATAAAGACATAACCCTTTAATGATGAATAATAAATGACCAAACGTTATATTCAAAATCGGCTCCGTTTATGGTCTTTGAAATATGATGATTGATTGATATCATGTTGGTTGGTTGGTTGGTGCAATGTTACAATCATAATTGTTAAGATTAATGTAATAATAATTCCTCTAAAAGTGCATATTTTTCGAAAAAAGCACGACTTAAATTAAAAACTAATGAGAAACCTCTTTTCGTAGGACTCATGGTCCACTAGCGCACCTACCGGCAAATTCACTCGCGGCGAATTAATCCTCATTGTTTTGACAGGACGAGGCGGGCATAAACAGTGTGCAGTTAGAAGTGCTGCCGCCGTACTCGGAGATCAGCCAGGTGGCGATGCCCGGCGTGCCGTACTTCCACGCCGAGCTGCCCAGTGGCGAGCAGGTGTTTGCCAAGACCAAGCAGAACTTCCCGCTGCAGTTCGGAAGGTTGGTCACACTACTTAAGAGGCTTTACGCCTTTGAAATAGTACATTACTGTCGAGGCATGGAAAAGGGCGATTTGCAGGCTGAATATTATGTTTCAACGGACGACTTTAAATGAATATGAAGCCTGCAAATGCCTTTCCAACCGAGTCAAATATGCTCTTCTCAAAAATGGTGCAAATAAACCAAAATCTGATAAAATCGAAACCTTCAATTTCATACTTGCAAAATTTAACATTTCTGCTACATTTTTAGTTCGTCCACCAGACTATCACTGCCAATAAAAAGCTTAACAACATCTCAACTATCCCATCTAAATCCCCCCATTTTCCAGAGACGTCCTCTCCAGCCCCGAGATCCTCAACTGCGAGGACAAAGCCGACTGGCGGCAGTGCCTCCTCAGCCGCGACCAAGAGGACGACTACGTAACCGACTTCCGAACCAAGTTCCGCGACTACGACTTCACGTTAGACGACGACAGCGACTGATTGTGGGCCTGGATCAGGTGCCTGATGGACACTATAAAAGTCATATCGGGTGTAGTATTCTGGTCTTCTTAATTATTTCGGTTATAGTTAATGTTCATCATGTTTGAAATATATTCATTGGTGTTTATGACTAACTCGGAATGAAAAATTGACGCTTATGTATTTAATCGACATAATGTCACGACCATCGCTAACACCGTTAACTGACTATTTGTGATTCTTATTGCAACGATGTAAAGTCCGTCTTCTGCTCATGCCACGGCTCATCCCAGCCTGCCGAGCCTGGAGACCGCTTTGGCAACTAATTCCAAGAATTGGCGTAGGCTCTACTTTTATGACAGCGACAGCCATCTGACCTTCCAACCCGGAGGGTAAACTAGGCCTTATTGGGATTAGTCTGGTTTCCTCGCGCTTGTTTCCTTCATCGATAAGTGATTGGTACATAGCAAATGATAGTTTAGTTTAGTTTATTTATTTATCTCACAATGTACAAAGTTACTTATGGTACATTTTGTTTCAATTGTGATTGTCAGTTTCCTAAATGATGGCAAAACCTAAGTAAAATTTAAGTAAAGTAAAAGTAAAATATTCTTTATTGCACCACATATAAGACAAATTCACAAATTATATAAAGGTAGCAACAGGCGGTCTTATCGCTATAAGCGATCTCTTCCAGACAACCTTTAGATTACGTCAATAAAAAAGTATTTAAACAAAAACCGACCTCGTTATAATAAATGTATGGTTCACTATGGCTATGAACTTGTGCTTTTCACCCGACGACATCGTGTTGTAAAATTTGTAATCAGAAGACGAGAACCGGTATATTGTTAATGTTATATAACAACAAATGTCTTTCTAAATAGGAAAAAAATGATTGTATTGTGAGATGTAAAAAAAGTGAGTACGTACTTATTGAGGGTGCAATTGTGAAATCGGCGTTTTTACTGAAAGTTGTTCCCCCAGCTTTTATTATTATTTAGAAAACTGTGATTAAAATTGCGAGCTTTTTTGATCTTAAGAGGGAAGAAGTGTTCAATTTTTTTTTCTATTCCGTTACCATGTTTTCATAATTTTGTATGGCGGTAATGAAATGGAATGTTTGGGATACTTTTTTTCTCCTACTGGAATCGGAATGGAATCGAAAGAGCTCGAGATCGGAATCGAAGTACCTGAGTAGAAATCACATAATAAAAAAATGCCCCCCCATTTTAATAATATTCAACTTTAAATAAAAACGCCCAGGTGTAGTCAAACCACGTTATCTTTTCTCAGCAAATGAACTGTCAAAATTGAAAGTGTTATTTTAAACGTCAAACTTCTATGAAATTATGCCGTTTACTTAACACTTCCACAGTCTGTGCAATCAAAATCTAGGAAACTTAGCATAGACTGACTCTAATAATATGTGTATTTGTTTTAAGCGTAATTAAATAATAAACAAATAATTTTCAAGTAAATTAATTTTTATTTTCGTCCACATCATACTGTCCTAATAACTCATTTGTTTGCTTTATAAAAACATATCTGTAACAACTTGATTATCTAACCCTTAAATGTACGTGTATCAAAGTATCGTAACACAATTCTCAAAAATGATATGGTACATTGACTAGAATTCAAATGACTTTAGGGCCACTTGCACCACCCTGGGTTAGCCACATAATCCGGAGTTACGCGTTTTTTTTGTATGAGATTTGACAGTTTAACTCCGGGTTTTCGGCTACCCCTGGGTAGTGCAAGTGGGCCTTAGAGGTTTAGTATTTAAATTATTCAAAGACTGGAAAACAATGTATGTATTTGTAGATCTAAACAGTTCCCTTTTGATCTCTCATAATCAGTCCAACGGACTCTTGTTCGCTCTGCGGTTCTACTGTAGAGATAATTTTCGCCATAATTTTATTTTTATTTATTTGGTAAATGATAGTTAGTTGCCAGTGTCTATTATTTTTTGTAAAAGATAAACCGCCAAGGATAAATCTTTCATTCATTTCAACAGGTCACTAACGAATGAAATACAGATAGATTTTCAATTTGCATACGTGTATGCTATAACAATCGGAACTACAGCTTAAAATTGTTAAACCTCATGGTGACTCTTAACCTACGTTATCCCGACTGACTAGCATTAAGTTTGTGTTTAGTATATATATAAAATAGATCTCAATTAAATATAGGGCAGTCTTCGTTGGATTTACGGAAGAGTCAACGCAAACGATTGTAAAACAGTAAAAATTCACACAATCCACTTAAAAATATTTTATAGAATACAAAATGTCGTGTTAAGTGTCCAACACTCGCTATTTCTACTGATACAGTTCGAATGTACATTAAAGTTAACTTTCTGCCGTATTCACCAAAAAACTATAGGTAAGTGTATTGTCTTGTGTTACTATTTACTGAGGATTGTTTATTTACTAAGTTTAACTAAGTTAGAGCGTGTTCACACTAGCGTTTTTCACCCGCGACGTTTGATTTTAAAGAACCGACACGGTGTCACCGGCGAAAAACGCCAATGTGGACACGTTCTTTAAGCCCCTCATTCACGGCAGTCCGCCGGCACGTAATATAGCATCGTGAATGTCGTTGCCGGATGCGTGCCGTACGGCAACATCCTGCTAGCTCCGCCCACCTCCTTGCAGTCCGAATTGCACTAAATTACAGTAATAAACAATTGAGAAATGCGGCAATGCATAAAATATTAATTATTCATTATTAAAAATGACATAAGAGATGGCGGCATTTTTAAAATTCGAGTACAGTGTATGCGCTACAACGCAGCGCTGCGCATCTTTCAACGAATAAGTGCGAATTGAACTGCCAGGCTGGGCCACTTGCACACCGTGTGTCCGCTACATCCAGCCATGCCGGAGTGCCGGCGGACTGCCGTGAATGAGGGGCTTAAGGTAGGTAATGGTATGGGTGTTACATTATGTCCAATTTACATTACATGCTTTTGGGGTAAAAATGGGCTTAATACGAAACTGAATGTGGATAGTTATTAATATGTTAGGGGAAATGTCGAAGTCGAGTATGAAGTTATCTGTAAACAGTTTGTGCGTAACCACATCGTATAGTAGTAAAGCTACGACATATAATTGAGTTACACGTTAAGGTATGCAAGACATCTTACAGTAATAGACGACGAGAAAGACTGGCAATTGAAACGAACGATTCTCATAAACTTTACATTACAACAATAAACAATTATAATGAAAATACCTATGGGATATAATTTTCCAATTACATCCAAAACTAGTTTTAAGACTTTGGTCAATAAGGCATTAAGTTTAAATATATACTTTTATTTTTAATTATTGTTCTTCTTATGTTTACATTCGATAATAAGTACACAGTAATTACAATTATATTTACATAGCGACAGAGGGTTGGTCAAAGTCGAGAAAACGAACCACCCTACCCTGTCTGATTTTTCCCTAACTCTTTCAGGTAAAGAGTGAAGAGGAAAGAAAGAGGTTTCGTTCCTTTTTCAAACTTTATATCTAGGGCTTACCCAGAATCAGAAGCCGTGAGCGTTCTGAGTACAAAATTGATTACCGTTAGTAAGTGGCACTAAGAATAGTCATTTACTATACCTACCTAACTATCTACAGTCGTATGTACACCACTAGAAGTAGGTACGGAAGTAAATTTGGCAACTTCAGCAAATCGTTTTTAACAACTTTCGTATTCCCTAAAAAAATTAACAACAATTATGTTAGGCATAGTAGGTAGTATCGATCGTTAGGAAACTTGACAAACATTTAGACAATCAGGATATCGCGCTAAGAATTACCTATTTCGTAATAATTATTTTGAAAATTCGTTTCATTTCAAATCTTCCGCTTACTTCCACACACCATAAAGTAGTCTTTTCGCAATTGTACCTACTTAGATTAACTCCGTAGATTTAATTAAATGTTATAAGTTAAATTTGAGTCAAAACGAACTAAAATTTTGTGTAATTACCTTACTTCCGTTATTTAGACGATACCATGATAAAGATTGAAGGTTTTCTAAATAACAATAGAAAGGGCTCGGGAATGGGGATTATCGCGAATCAATTCGCCACTAGGGGAACGTGGGTCTGGTGGGAACTCACAAACGTCACTTTGACAGTTCTTTCTTTCATATTGACACAAGACCCACGCTTTAGTGGCGCCGCCTGGTGAGCGACAATACGGTGGCCCCCATTGATAGACGTGCAAAGAATAGAAGGCACAATCAGCAACATGAGTGTGTGTAAAAACAGTAATTTGTTCAAATTCAAATACGGTGTGTAGGTAGGCTTAGCGATACATTATGGTTATGCTGCGTTTTAACTCCTTATTAGCATTAGGACGCACTTAGGGTGCATTCACATCATATACTTATGTTGAAGATGAGTGCGCATCTCAAAGCTACATATCTTCATACGCATACGGCATGCTTACACATCTTGATACTAACGAGCGCTTTCTCGAAGATAAAATGCGGCTCGATGTTGATAGATGTAAATCCACCCTTACGTTCAATTACAGTAAGCTATCTTGTCAAAAATATAGTTTGTTATACACCTATCCATAGTTATCTTTGCAAACACCTATGGGATAAGCAACTATTGTACATTGGCCAAGGTAGGTTCGATCGTTTTTCTGAAGTTTTACAGAAATTTGAGATACCTGTGCGTCCTTAATCCATAAATATCAAGTTCGAATGCACCATACTCTGACGTTCTCGATATTTTTCATTAAGCTTGGCCATTAAGGGTGGCGTGATTGTTGGTAGCTACAGCTATCAGAGTAGATGCCTATTCAAATATTTGGAGGAATGTTGAAGGTACAGCCATATTACTTAGATGATTCGTAACAAAGTTACGCGGTGGTTTTTCTAGTAGTAGGTACCTGAGTAGCTCAGATTTGTTTACTGAGCTACACAAATAATCATTTTGAATCACGCCGTGTAAAACCATGATCTTGCCTAAACCATAGACTAGTATTGCCATCTCATCCTCACACATTCATCTCGCATTTGCACGACCGTGGCAAACTAGGCATTGTAGGCTCTGTAGGTTCTATTGGTAGATGTTTCCAAAGCGTTCAGCGCCGCGGCTGTACCGCCTAAAAGACTGCTCAGCTAATCTTCCCTGCATCCCACTGACTCCACTGTAAAAAAAAAGGTTTTATATTAGGGCATATGTGTTGTAATCCTCTGCATGGATATGGTAGGGTCGATAAAGAAAACGATCATCTTAGAGTAGTAGGGATGTGTGCGTTCTGTATCAGAGGAGGCCTGGACAGCATTACGATAGTAAAAATTTCAAGTGTACAATAGGCGATGGGGCAACGTGCGTATTATTTGTATATATTTAGCAATATTTTTTACGGAGCTGATGTCAACGGTTGCACAGTAGCGCCCTCCTAGCGAGGAAAACATGATGGCCTTTAATTAATTAGTGGGCATTTCTTTATATTTTGTGACACTAACATTTACTAGATTATCTGGCTTTTACACTCGAGATTGCGTTTAAAGAGAGAAAAATTTATAAATAATGAAGCAGTCTTAATCTACATTTTGTTTATATTGGTTTTTTTTCTGCGTAGTTTATTATATAACTTTATTGCATATTTTGTATTATTTTAATGTTACGTTACTTTGAATTCATTTTGTTTTAAAATAGAGAAACTGAACAACAAATAAAAGTACACCAAGTTAAATTTATATACAGCCATATAAACATAATACCTGTCTAATACAGTTGGGTTTGCCGCACAGCTTTAAACGACAGTTTTGTGCTTTAGTTAGGAAACTTAAAAAGTGTAAGTAGAAGAAATGTTACCCTGTAGCAGACTACACAAATTTTTGAGATGACACAGTAACTAAACTTTTAATTTTTGCCCCCATTTTTATCAGGTATTTTTCATTGAAAATAAATTTATATGATGAATCCTCTTTCAATGTCTTTGAGTTAACCTTGTTTATAACTATTTCAAATCGTCAGCTTAAGTAGTTCTCCAGATGTAACAGGCAGACAGACATACTGAGTCACACCATAAGGGTTTGTTTTAACCATTTTTGTACGGAACCCTAAAAATTGAGTTTCAAAGAAAATTGCATATAAGTTAAATGGGTAATAGGCGCAGGTATAAAATTTGACGCTCACCGTAGCATTTTAAATTCAAATTCAATTCAAATTCAAATTATTTAATTCAGACAGGTCGTCCATATACACATACAATAGGGAAATAAAATTAAAAATTAAAATTAAGATTAAAATATAAAAATAAAACAAAAATATTAATAACTTATTTACATGTCAACAGTATAACCAACCACAAAATAAAATCAAAGTATGTCATAATAAAAAAAAAAAAAATTGTCATTCATTTACGTTGCGCAGTGTGGGCCCTGACATGTAGGTCTATAAGTATTTTAGTGAGTGGACAGTCTAAACGGTTAGCTAATGTGTTCAGGATGCTATTGGGGCTTTCCCGCGCCCTGCGCGCCAATGAGGCGATTCGTTTGCGCATAACGGCATGAAAGCCGTCCGTACGCGCCTCTGCGAACATGGCTGACGCACTACAATAGCGCGGCGAACCCAACAGCATCCTAAACGCATTATTGTATTGGACTCGTAGGGAATTGAGGGTCCTTTGCGTATAATTGACCCACAGGCTGCAGAAGCAAGTGCCGCCACTTGCTTCCACAGACTTGGCGTAAAGCCTCAAATATTTGTTTCTTTGAGGACCCTCAATTTTACCTTAAATAGGGTTGGGATTCCAAATATTTTCCTCTTTCATGTGGTTTTAATAGATGATGTTGCTAAGTATGAATATTACATTTTAGGAGATTTTATAGTTCGCCTGTTTGTTACACGCTATATAAGTAACTAACTATACTTTGACCAGGATCGACTCGTTCATGTACTATAGTCCAAGATAATTTTATTGTATTTTTGCAATGCGTTGTTTTTGCGGTAACGCGGCCAGTGTGATGGGTACATTTGGGCCGGGTACGATTCGGGGGGTTGTAATTAGGTAAGTATTAGTAAGTAAGAATGACAAAGCCTGTTTTTAATGTGACGATGTTAGTTAAGTTTTTGCAATTATCACTTAAAATATATATTTTTTGTAATTGTTATTGTTAAACTCGTTTGCAAAACCATATAACGCTTTGCTCTTAAAAAAATATAGAAGGTTACTTTTGATATTACGTATTTTTATTTTCAATCACCAGAAATGCAGATACATGAACTTACATGAAAGAGCTATGCCAAAATAAGCAAGAAACATTTTTCTGCACAAATGCTTGCAGTGAGTGTGACGCTAAGCGTTTTGAGAGCAATCGATCACGGAGTGGTCGCCCGGAGCAAAGGCGGCTGCGCCAATACTCCAGCAGGTTGTTAACTTTAGCATTCTGAGTCGTTTAAACGACATATTATTCTATAATCACATATTTATCTCGAAAATGCAATTCGACTTCTTCAATCACAAATTAGCAATTATTATAATAATTGTACAGTCAACCAATTGGAACCCTAGGCCACTGTAGGACTATGTCATTGTGACGCTATAAATCAGATTGTAAGAAATATCTTACTTCTTGTCATTTTGACATGGTTCTTGAGTGGCCTAGGGTTCCAATTGGTTGACTGTACAATTATTATAATAATTGCTAATTTGTGATTGAAGAAGTCGAATTGCATTTTCGAGATAAATATGTGATTATATATATGACTCAAGAACCATGTCAAAATGACAAGAAGTAAGATATTTCTTACAATCTGATTTATAGCGTCACAATGACATAGTCCTACAGTGGCCTAGGGTTCCAATTGGTTGACTGTACAATTATTATAATAATTGCTAATTTGTGATTGAAGAAGTCGAATTGCATTTTCGAGATAAATATGTGATTATAGAATAATATGTCGTTTAAACGACTCAGAATGCTAAAGTTAACAACCTGCTGGAGTATTGGCGCAGCCGCCTTTGCTCCGGGCGACCACTCCGTGATCGATTGCTCTCAAAACGCTTAGCGTCACACTCACTGCAAGCATTTGTGCAGAAAAATGTTTCTTGCTTATTTTGGCATAGCTCTTTCATGTAAGTTCATGTATCTGCATTTCTGGTGATTGAAAATAAAAATACGTAATATCAAAAGTAACCTTCTATATTTTTTTAAGAGCAAAGCGTTATATGGTTTTGCAAACGAGTTTAACAATAACAATTACAAAAAATATATATTTTAAGTGATAATTGCAAAAACTTAACTAACATCGTCACATTAAAAACAGGCTTTGTCATTCTTACTTACTAATACTTAACTAATTACAACCCCCCGAATCGTACCCGGCCCAAATGTACCCATCACACTGGCCGCGTTACCGCAAAAACAACGCATTGCAAAAATACAATAAAATTATCTTGGACTATAGTACATGAACGAGTCGATCCTGGTCAAAGTATAGTTAGTTACTTATATAGCGTGTAACAAACAGGCGAACTATAAAATCTCCTAAAATGTAATATTCATACTTAGCAACATCATCTATTAAAACCACATGAAAGAGGAAAATATTTGGAATCCCAACCCTATTTAAGGTAAAATTGAGGGTCCTCAAAGAAACAAATATTTGAGGCTTTACGCCAAGTCTGTGGAAGCAAGTGGCGGCACTTGCTTGCATGAAGACACTAGTAGTTGCCTGTTTGTCTTTGATCTTCGGGCTTGATCTTTTGCAAATCCCTTTGTTTTTCAGCTTTATTTGGTCTGTTTTTATTTTACTGAAGTTGTACGACATTTTAAACGTTTATGTTGTGCGAAATGTTTACCAATTGACTTACGAAAATATTGTAGAGTTGAATTGTTATATTTAAAATAGTTTATGTCTATGCACGTGTAGATTTTTTATCTATACAGAGTGTTTCTGTAGAATAGAATTTATATCTATGTATACATAGTGTACATACATACAAAATTATGTATACCTATATTCTTACAAAGCAATGAAATTGAAAGTGCAATAAAAATTTTAAAAAAGTTTATTGAATAAATGAAACATTACCGAGTAAATAATGACCCTGTGCCCTGAGCTAGGAAACCCTGTGTTACAGGACCCAGTTTTGTCATTACAGTATCTTACAAACTCTAGCTTAATATCTACTACTAATTATGGCAACTTTTAAGTTTAGCAGGCTTTAAGTAGGGTATTACAGGGTAGGGTTATAAGGCGACGGGCGGAATCGGATCCAATCTGAATACAGTTATTATTAAGATGCTGCGTAGGTATTATGCCTATTACCGTAATGAAAAGCATTTCAAATAACTTCAAAAAATGAAGGGTATCAAAGCTCCTTAACGACCAAGAATATTTAGGTATTTTATTAAACAGTGCTAAATTAACATTCAGCGTATTATCTATTCGGACTTATTTTAGTTTATTTTATTTGATAAATTAATAAATGAAGCCATATTATACTCAAGTCTTTTTTTACCGTTGCAGTATGTATACTACCACGTATCCAGTAGGTGGCGATTCTATTTCCGAGTTGAACATCTATTATCGAGGCTATAAAAAACAGCAATTTTCTACCATTTGTAATAGAAACCGGACTCGGGGTCATTGACCTTACTTTCAGAACTTAATACTGAGGCTTTAAAATTGTATGGGGGAGGGATGGGGGATGTAAATGTACATTTTATTTGCTAATTTCGCTGTAATACCTGTTAATTTCTTTTCACAACTATGAAATTGAGAAATAACTAGACTAACGTCTCAATCGGTAGATAATAGATAAGATACTTCTTTGAACTTATTACCACCTCAAACAATTATTGAATGCGTCAGTAAACTCAGTAATCGTTTTACATACATTCAATTACCAAGGGATATGTAACCGTTCTATCGGTAAAAGGATATTAATTTGGAGTATTGTAAAACCTAATTCCGACCCATAAAAATATTTGGATACAGTATTTTTTTAATTAGAAATTAATAATAGGTACACACGTGTTCAGAATTGCATGGGCACAATGAATTCATTCATAAATTGACCATGCAATTCTAAACGCTATAGTACATGCAATTCTGAACGCTATAGTACATATAACACCCTTACCTTAATTAATTAACTTTCGTCAAAAACCAAAATTACATAACCGGTAAGTGAATTTGGTTACCTACCAACTTATCTCAATAGTTACACAACGTGACAAAATAAGGGTAACTATTCAAATTACACATTTATTGCAGAAGGTTTTGCTAAGAATTAAGGGTTTGTTGAATACTTGCCGTACTACAGAAATAGTTATTTGACACCGTCAATAGATCGATATTAGAATAATTGTAAACTCTAGTATTAGAATTCAAAAATGGCGCCTATCACCGCATGTGTACTCAAAAGTTGCGCTGAAAACTATTAATAAAATAACAATAACAAGTATTTTTTTATACAACTTTTACTTTTAATTCTCTCCTCCTCCTCCTCCTATTGTGATCCTATTCTGAAATTATTATTTTTAATTCGGATATCTGTGTGTACAGCATCAATAAATTGCTCTATGTAATAATTTATAATTTGTTGAAGATTCATAAGTGCTTGTTGCTAGGTCATTAATGGAATTGCATTGAATTTAAAATTGAACTGAACTGTATTTTTTCAAATTAATGCATGTTAGAGCCGGTGTAGCTTTATTTATTTTTAATTCGACGTTCAAAAGTGCACTGTAACATGCCTACTTGAAAAATAAATATTTTGATTTCATTAACCATTTAGAAATTGCTAGATCAAGTAAGTGAGTTCTAAACAAAATTAGCTTTCATTTGCTTCACACGTTGGTATGATGCGACTTCTTCCTGCTCTTCCCTAGCAAAAACTAATGAATTGCGAGCTATTTGTTTCATTCATGCAGATTAGCACTCAATAGGCTTCGTTAATGTTAAATAATTTTTATGGGAAATTGATCGGTATGCTTATAAAATGCATATCTTAAAATTGAGCTCAGCAATACCAAAATCGGATGTTCTATAGATGGAACATGCGTTAACAACATCAGCTACGCGGACGATATGGTGTTGCTGAGTCCATCGATAGGTGCACTCAGAAAACTAATAAGCGTGTGCGAGGGGTACGCGGATGCTCAGGGACTCAGGTACAACTCAAAAAAAAGCGAGCTGCTAGTGTTTAATCCACGCGGTAGTAAATTTGACACAGTGCCGCCTATTACACTAGACGGAACGCAGCTAACGCGAGTGTCAAAATTCAAGTACCTGGGTCACTGGGTGACCGATGACCTATCGGACAACGTTGACGTGGAGAGGGAGCGTAGGGCATTGGCGGTCCGGAGCAACATGTTGGCGCGCAGGTTTGCGAGGTGTACCACAGAAGTGAAAACCACTTTATTTAGAGCTTTCTGTCAATCGTTTTACACCTGCAGCCTGTGGGTCAATTATACGCAAAGGACCCTCAATTCCCTACGAGTCCAATACAATAATGCGTTTAGGATGCTGTTGGGTTCGCCGCGCTATTGTAGTGCGTCAGCCATGTTCGCAGAGGCGCGTACGGACGGCTTTCATGCCGTTATGCGCAAACGAATCGCCTCATTGGCGCGCAGGGCGCGGGAAAGCCCCAATAGCATCCTGAACACATTAGCTAACCGTTTAGACTGTCCACTCACTAAAATACTTATAGACCTACATGTCAGGGCCCACACTGCGCAACGTAAATGAATGACAATTTTTTTTTTTTTTATTATGACATACTTTGATTTTATTTTGTGGTTGGTTATACTGTTGACATGTAAATAAGTTATTAATATTTTTGTTTTATTTTTATATTTTAATCTTAATTTTAATTTTTAATTTTATTTCCCTATTGTATGTATATATGGACGACCTGTCTGAATTAAATAATTTGAATTTGAATTGAATTTGAATTTAAAATGCTACGGTGAGCGTCAAATTTTATACCTGCGCCTATTACCCATTTAACTTATATGCAATTTTCTTTGAAACTCAATTTTTAGGGTTCCGTACAAAAATGGTTAAAACAAACCCTTATGGTGTGACTCAGTATGTCTGTCTGCCTGTTACATCTGGAGAACTACTTAAGCTGACGATTTGAAATAGTTATAAACAAGGTTAACTCAAAGACATTGAAAGAGGATTCATCATATAAATTTATTTTCAATGAAAAATACCTGATAAAAATGGGGGCAAAAATTAAAAGTTTAGTTACTGTGTCATCTCAAAAATTTGTGTAGTCTGCTACAGGGTAACATTTCTTCTACTTACACTTTTTAAGTTTCCTAACTAAAGCACAAAACTGTCGTTTAAAGCTGTGCGGCAAACCCAACTGTATTAGACAGGTATTATGTTTATATGGCTGTATATAAATTTAACTTGGTGTACTTTTATTTGTTGTTCAGTTTCTCTATTTTAAAACAAAATGAATTCAAAGTAACGTAACATTAAAATAATACAAAATATGCAATAAAGTTATATAATAAACTACGCAGAAAAAAAACCAATATAAACAAAATGTAGATTAAGACTGCTTCATTATTTATAAATTTTTCTCTCTTTAAACGCAATCTCGAGTGTAAAAGCCAGATAATCTAGTAAATGTTAGTGTCACAAAATATAAAGAAATGCCCACTAATTAATTAAAGGCCATCATGTTTTCCTCGCTAGGAGGGCGCTACTGTGCAACCGTTGACATCAGCTCCGTAAAAAATATTGCTAAATATATACAAATAATACGTGAATAGGCCGTAATTGTGTAAAATAATACTAATTGAGTAGTGACTAAAGGTGAAAAATGTGGAAAACATTATTCTGCAACAGTGGCTATGTTTTTGGACCGAAAAACGACTGTGCAAGAACAGTCATAATTTGTGTTTATTATGGTGTTTAGAAGAAAAAAAATTGACTTATTTGGTGGCAGCAAGATCCAGTGAACTATTTTAGTGACATTTAAATGACTATATAACTATCGAATAGTGAAACCAGTGAAAAATAACCTAACTTTACAATAATAGTGCCAAATCATACCGGCAAACGTCAGAAATAATCACATCGCCTATACAAGTAGTGCCATCTATCACGAACCGCAAACACTACTAAATAGCATTTCATAGTGATTAGCATTAGGATACGATGAGGTAATGAGTTTTAAATAGACATGAATTTCTCATGAGAGAAGGGAATAGCTATAGCGAATGTTTATGCGAATGAAAGGGACAAAAGATTCATGAGAGAAGGGAATAGCTATAGTGAAGGTTCATGCTAATGAAAGGGACAAAAGATTTCATTTGCTGAGGCGTTATTTGAAACATAAATGCAAACGTGTTTCTAGATACACGCTTTTGTTTAAGAAAATATACCTCTAAAAAAACGTCATGCGTTAAAATTTGAGCAGAACGTCTCTTGCACGTTGCCCCATCGCCTATTGTACACTTGAAATTTTTACTATCGTAATGCTGTCCAGGCCTCCTCTGATACAGAACACACACATCCCTACTACTTCTTAGTGACCATTGATCCATCCTTATCGTATAGGATGGATGTCATTTTACCAAGTATCATGCGTAATGATAAAATGGTATACCTAATGAGTGTCATGCGACAGTTTAACACTTTCATACTTGTTAGAACGTGATAGCCACAGTGATAGACGATAAAGAACTGAGTAAGTTAGACCCTTATAGTGTAAGTAACCAAATGGGTACACTGAAAATCAGCGTCGTAACACTATATGTGCTGCGACACATGCTGAGTGTTATCCTTTTCAGAAACCACATGTAAAACTTAGTTTTCATTTCTGTTATTTTTAAGCGTATATTTTGTATTGTGTGTGTTTCGAATAAAGAATTCATTCATTCATTCAAATGAAACACAACTGTCGTTTCCAGTAGCCTACCTATATGTGCGAATATCTTAACTATCTTAAAATTGTGAATTCTTGAAATAACCAACAAGGAAACATTGATCTTGTGCGAGATGATAGAATGTGTTAGACAGCAACCTCTACGTCGAACATTGAAATTGCGTTAAGCCCGTTTAGACTTCGTGCGGTAACAATAACAATGAGTGATGCGCATGTTTACCTCAATTTAGAGTATCGTTCCTTCAAAATTTGTTAGCTTTTTTGCCCTGTTTTGGCCTTACCATGACGTCTTAAAGCGAACAGCTTAGGTCGTTTAGGCTCAGTTGTATGGAAGCGACTCAGTTTAGGTCGGCAACTGAATATCGTTAAGACGTCATGGTAAGGGCTCAGGTCGGACACATCCGCAATATCCGCACACGATCCGCCGCATCACGCACTAAGTCTGAATCGGGCTTAAGAATTAAGCGAGCAAACACATAAATGTAACATGTAAAATTTGAGAACAAGACATTTGTGCCTGAGCCTGTTTACAAAAGTGGACTGTTTCGTTTTGGAAAGTGATATGAACCGATATTGCAATTAAAATACTTTTCAACTGCTATTTTTTCCTCATTTGTCTTACTGGCGTGACGTCACAACGGTCACACATTTGTGAACTTCTAACTGATGTCAAATTGTTGCTCGATAATTTTTCAAAAATTCATTACGCTTTAGTCGTTAAGACTACTTAAAATTACCTTGCAATATCGATTCATAGTACAAAAATCAACGTGTATATATACATAGAGGTAGAATTATCTCATGTGGACTTATATTATGGTTATGACCATCGCTAACATAAAGCATTCATCTCTTCACAGTTAATACCTACTAAACCTATGACTACGTAAGCGAGAGGTGTGGTGCGTGGTGAAGCCAGAAGCTAGTAGCAACGTATGGTATTTTTACTTCTTTGAAATGTCAGTAAATGTATGAAAATTTCAGTATACTTTTTTCTAATACTTAATCGAAAGCGCATATGATTCTAAGTAGCAAAAATATCCAAGACGAAAATAGTAGGGTTCGCTTCTATTGTTTTATATGCGCGCATGCATTTTGCAGTTAGGCTTTACCCAAATGCAAGAACGATGAATGCTGTATGTTAGCGATGAAGCCCACTACAGGCAGATCTGAATTCAGAGCCTGATCGACTTTAAATAGGAATTTATAATGAAAATATTCAGGTGTCAGAAGGACATCAGAAGGGCTAGTATGGTTGCTCTTTTATCGGCTATCAGGCTATGCGACACTTTCGCACTTATAAACTTGTTAGATGGTGACAGCCATAGTGATAACCCGACAATATTAGACTAGCAGATCAGAATGTATCAAGTCAATAGAGAATTAAGCTCTGAACTGAAATTGCTCTGCGGAGGCTCTAAGTAATGTATGGTATGTACAATCTAAGCATTACGAGTAACACACGCTCGAACCGGTCCCCGACTGGTACGGTCCGTACCATGTTATATCGCCCTGGGTGCATTTTGCCTACATTGATCTCTTCGTTCTAACACACCGGACTAAGTCGGTTCGGTTAGACCGTGCGTTAACGCTGTAAAGCCACCTGGCCACGCCACAACATCGCTTACGTTATTACACGTTAATCTGAAACGCCTCGCGCGGCATCTTGTCGCGCTTGCGCCGGGGCTCGTCGGTGTCGTCTGAGAATCGCGACGGAGGGTGGATGTGGTCGTTGAACGGGGGGTAGTTAGATATGCTGAAATGTTTTAGGATTTAGTTCTATGGCGGGCGGTTTACGAAGGTACTGATGACTAAGAGGCTGGACAGTAACACAATAGGTACGTTTCGTAAAGTTTTGTTACAATTAACATATTAATATAACATCTATAAAACCAAGATAAACATAGGTGAGTGCATTAACGTATTGTTTATAAAGTTTTATATTTCTGTACGTAACGTTTTTCTTTCTTTCTCTCTTTTCTTTCTTTCATAGTACATGCTTTGATATAGACCAGTGATCATTATGGTTGTTATGACGCGTATTTTTTTTGTTGATACTCATGCGTCCGCGACTTGACGCGAAAGTTACCTAAAATTGTCGTTGTTTCGTCTACAGTAAGAGCAAGAAGTAACTACTTAATTAGGCCGACCCGTTTCTTGAAAGCTTGTAATACAAGCGGAAGTCTCCGTCTAATAAAGGAAGTTAAAGAGATTGTCGCTAGGTTTACAAGTTACAAGCTTTCGAGAAACGGGGCGCCTATCCGTCTTCCCACCACCACACCACTTTCTGTAACGACCGGAACTTCTTACCTGCAGCTAACGAGCGCCCCTGCCTAAGACTTATTAGTAGCTAACGGAGACCCGTGAGCCACTTATTGCGTTATAATTTTATGCAAAAATCTTCTACCACATCACGTAGGTACGCAGAATTCGGCGCACCAACGCCTTGTGGTTGAAGGTCGTTTTATTTGCCACGGTATAGTAAGTTGTGGCTGCTGCTAACATCCGCAACTCCTAACAAGCCTTTTGCCCATGGCTCATTGTTTGACTTTTACGCTACTACCTACTATTATAGTGTTAGTCACCTGAAGGTAGTTTCATCGTTGTGGCTGCTGTAACCACTGGAGCTCCTGACATGTCGCTTGCCCATAGCGCCTGCCTTGCCCTTGCGCGAAGGAAATGCTTTCCTCACGACACCTCCGACCGAGTTCTCCGATGAAGAAGAGGATTCTTCGCGCTCCACGCTAGGGTCTGGATAATAATTTTAAAGTTTTATTTTGTAAATAACTATAATTCAAAAGCGCTACTATACTCTTTTGCTTCTGATAATACTAGAAAATACTGTTTTCGTGGGACATTATAACTTTTAAGACATGGAATAATAATATAGGTACCTACAGACTATTCATCATAATTTTCAAATGTATCCAAAGAGTAGCGTTTACAAGCGACAATATTGATGAATGCTCTGATTACTAACTTGTTTTCACACCACCTATTCGAAACAGGGATTTTTCTTCAATGCTCAAAGTGGCACTTTTCTGTTTAAGAACCAGACATTTTAACTTTATCGGGCCTAATTTGCGGTGGCATAGGGGTGTTGGTATGATGCTGCTTTTATTATTTCAGGTTTTGTTTTTTAGTAGTTGGTGTGATAAGCAGTAGGTAGGTATGTGTCACACGGTATCAATTTTTTTTTTGTATTGGGCGTGTACGCTTGGATCCGTCAATATGCTTAAGATATCGTGGAATCCATCGTTTCATTCGGGATTCAATGTACGTTCTCGTCGGAAATATTTGTATAATTTTGATTCCTTGTGACACAGTCTACTACTGGGGAGTGAGATTAACATATAATGTGTCGTTAATTTTATGAGTATATAATAAGTTGATGAGTATATACTTAGTTCCACTGTGTGAAAATGTCGGTGATTTCTCTTAATCTTTAAGAAAAATGCTGTATCCCGGACACAAAGGCGAACGTGTTTCTAACGGTGATTACCATGTTGAAAACAGATGCAGAACTGGTAATAGTAATGGAAAAGTAAGTCATATCTTATTGTCACGTGTTCTGACTTTAGTTGTAAACTCAATAGCAGTCAAAATGTAAGATAAATTTGGAATCCAATAAAGCCAATCAGTATACATGAGTTGGGATGCGCGGGGCGCAGGCGCGCGGGCTCGCTGTCCGAGTGCGGCGCGCTCGCGTCGTCGCTCGCGTCGTCCTCGTACTCTGTAATGGGCAGGTGGAGCGTTAGTATCTTCTTCACCTCGGAGTCCGTCGAGCCCAAGTTGTCCGACTCTGAAATGATGAGAACTGTCGGTTGGGGACGTGGCGAGGTGGAGGGTCGGGAAAGATATGACGTTATTTGAAATTTCCCAGAACCTAATAATGACGGCCATACAGGTCCAAAGACTCACGGAAAGCCAACTCTTGGTTAATCTCATTTTAAATATTATAAACATTTTTAATAGGGTTTACTTACAGATACTGATTTGGCCTAATTTCAAGGCGTAATACCACACGTGAGGCATTAACTACGACAGTAAAGCTCAAATTCCATTTCCATTAGAACGTTGGCTACTGCCCTCTCAACGGCACTCTAAATTCTTATTGATCTTATTGTCAAGTATGATTTATTTACTTCATGTAGACAAAAATGTAGGTATGACACTAGTTTTGGGTTTACATATATCGGGCCAAACCGTACTCAGTACCTACCTATTTACCTAATACGTAATTAGGTAGTTTGTTATGCTGTTTTCAAGTCATATCTTTCCCGAGCACTATGTGGACAGGTACAGGTAAAAACTGAGTAACACAACAATGGAACACGCTCATGATTCGCCACCAAGGATTAAGTTAAAAATAGAATTAAAAAACTTCACGTGGCCAGTGAATATGGAATAAGTAAGTATCAATTTATATAAATGAATGTGAAGTGATGACTTGATGATTATGATTTTATGTCGGTCGTTACCATGCAGTTTCAAGTTTGAACAACGAACAAATTTAAGTATTACAGGAAGAGCAAGATACCGACAATAATTTAAATTATTGAAAGCATGCTGCAACTTGATAAACTACACAGCCAAATTATTAAAAATAATCATCATCATATCAGGAGGAAATTCTTTACGAATTCAGCTTCTGTTATACAGGCAATATAGGATTGATCAGAGACCAACAATTTTACATGACTTTCTTTATTACTCTACCTGATTGTTATTTCGTAATGATAACGAAAGGATTGCACTGCGGGCTACAGCGGACTTATCCAAATCGGGACTCTTAGGGAAACGTAGAAATTGCAAAATTCATTGCTCTATTTTTAAGTTTTACATTGATTCTTTTTCGTTGGTAATTTTCATGTCAAAATGATCTAGAATACCCAATATTTTACTACTTCCAGCATTAGGCTCTAAGCCCGTCTGGTTGTTCATCTCTAGGAGATTGAAGTCAGTTTAAATACTTTTAAGAAACCATAGGTAATAATTAAATATTTAAAACATGGCATAAGGCTTTTGACCACCGTTTTGCGTACCAATTGAACAAAAAAAAATTGTAGCATGGCCTTAATAATCTTTGAACGGGATGTCAAAACAGAACCAATAACATAACCAAGCCGGAGCTAATACTACAACATGACAACTACCTATCCTACAAAAATATATTTCATAAATAAAAATCTGATGAGGTATGTTACAATACATACTTTGTGCATGCTTACCTTTACAATTACAACACCAGTTACGCTCCCATCGGGTTGCATAAAAGGCCATCATTTGTCAAATTGAAATCTCAATACTTAAACTAAAACGGGTCCAAATTAAACTCCAATAGAAGGTGCGGTCTACTTGAACAAAATCAATAGTCTAACTACTTATAGGTAAGCTTCTTTTATATCGTAGTGGAATCGGGGGAGGAGGTACCTTGGCTCTCAGAATGGGGGTCGCGGAGGCGGTTTCCTTTTCTTCGCACTTTCGTGTATTCTGGTTCCTTGCCCTGTAAACATAAATTCACTTTTTTGTAACGCTTATTATATAGATAATAAATGTCATGGATAATCAACGCAGAACCAAAACTTGTTAATTTAGATTCTTTAATTCTGTTTTGGGTACTAATTCACGCTCTACGGGAGTCAAGTAAATATAATTCCACGCAAATAATTTCGCCCAAAACGTAGAAGCCAGGAGATAGTCATTTCATAAGAATATGGAATCGGGTCTTAGTAAGATATGAAGGTATGGAGTATCTAGGTTTACCGTTTATCGCATTAAAATTTAAAAGGGAATATGTTTAGCTTAACTTAGACCAAAAGCCACCCTGAAGCTACCATTACAATTTATTTAAGAACATAACTGAGCTTAATTAGCGTTTTGATTACCTTATATTTATCATTTTGCTTGAGGTCGTGGTACACGAAGGAGCCGCGCACCGAGTGATACGGCCCACTGTACACGTTGCCACTGTAGCTGCTTTCGCTGTAAGTTGGTTTCGTTAGCTGGAACGTCGCATATGGACAGATATCTTCGATGTATTCTGAAACCAGATAAGAACATAATTATTTAAATAAAATTCTAAGACTAAAGGGTGAAAGAACTCCCACTATTGTATACCTAAACGATCGCGCCATAAATTTCTGTTACGTTTGGGTTTTGCAAGCACGAAAGTATGGTCAGAAAAAAATACTACCTATATTTAGTAACTTCTGAAGAACTAGTAAGTGGCGTTTGGCTTTTGGGAAAGAGGGTTTCGGGAATAGTTTGGTATGATGTCTCTTCTTCTTCCCAAGTTTTTCCCGATAGTATGGTGCCATTTATCACCTCTATTACCGCTTAGTGCATATGTGTATAAAATATTATCTTGTGGGTGATCCTGGGACAATACTATAAAATTGTGAAGGAAGTACTGCCGCGGTTGGCCTTGTTCTGCAGCTGCGCCACCGTATAGCATACAACTTACCGTTGGAGGCATGCTTGTAGTGGTGCGGCGGCGCGGGGTGCTGCGCGCGCGCGGCAAGGTACTGCTGGTCGCGGTTGGCCTTGTTCTGCAGCTGCGCCACCGTATAGCATACAACTTACCGTTGGAGGCATGCTTGTAGTGGTGCGGCGGCGCGGGGTGCTGCGCGCGCGCGGCAAGGTACTGCTGGTCGCGGTTGGCCTTGTTCTGCAGCTGCGCCACCGTATAGCATACAACTTACCGTTGGAGGCATGCTTGTAGTGGTGCGGCGGCGCGGGGTGCTGCGCGCGCGCGGCAAGGTACTGCTGGTCGCGGTTGGCCTTGTTCTGCAGCTGCGCCACCGTATAGCATACAACTTACCGTTGGAGGCATGCTTGTAGTGGTGCGGCGGCGCGGGGTGCTGCGCGCGCGCGGCAAGGTACTGCTGGTCGCGGTTGGCCTTGTTCTGCAGCTGCGCCACCGTATAGCATACAACTTACCGTTGGAGGCATGCTTGTAGTGGTGCGGCGGCGCGGGGTGCTGCGCGCGCGCGGCAAGGTACTGCTGGTCGCGGTTGGCCTTGTTCTGCAGCTGCGCCACCGTATAGCCCACAACTTACCGTTGGAGGCATGCTTGTAGTGGTGCGGCGGCGCGGGGTGCTGCGCGCGCGCGGCAAGGTACTGCTGGTCGCGGTTGGCCTTGTTCTGCAGCTGCGCCACCGTATAGCATACAACTTACCGTTGGAGGCATGCTTGTAGTGGTGCGGCGGCGCGGGGTGCTGCGCGCGCGCGGCAAGGTACTGCTGGTCGCGGTTGGCCTTGTTCTGCAGCTGCGCCACCGTATAGCATACAACTTACCGTTGGAGGCATGCTTGTAGTGGTGCGGCGGCGCGGGGTGCTGCGCGCGCGCGGCAAGGTACTGCTGGTCGCGGTTGGCCTTGTTCTGCAGCTGCGCCACCGTATAGCATACAACTTACCGTTGGAGGCATGCTTGTAGTGGTGCGGCGGCGCGGGGTGCTGCGCGCGCGCGGCAAGGTACTGCTGGTCGCGGTTGGCCTTGTTCTGCAGCTGCGCCACCGTATAGCATACAACTTACCGTTGGAGGCATGCTTGTAGTGGTGCGGCGGCGCGGGGTGCTGCGCGCGCGCGGCAAGGTACTGCTGGTCGCGGTTGGCCTTGTTCTGCAGCTGCGCCACCGTATAGCCCACAACTTACCGTTGGAGGCATGCTTGTAGTGGTGCGGCGGCGCGGGGTGCTGCGCGCGCGCGGCAAGGTACTGCTGGTCGCGGTTGGCCTTGTTCTGCAGCTGCGCCACCGTATAGCATACAACTTACCGTTGGAGGCATGCTTGTAGTGGTGCGGCGGCGCGGGGTGCTGCGCGCGCGCGGCAAGGTACTGCTGGTCGCGGTTGGCCTTGTTCTGCAGCTGCGCCACCGTATAGCATACAACTTACCGTTGGAGGCATGCTTGTAGTGGTGCGGCGGCGCGGGGTGCTGCGCGCGCGCGGCAAGGTACTGCTGGTCGCGGTTGGCCTTGTTCTGCAGCTGCGCCACCGTATAGCATACAACTTACCGTTGGAGGCATGCTTGTAGTGGTGCGGCGGCGCGGGGTGCTGCGCGCGCGCGGCAAGGTACTGCTGGTCGCGGTTGGCCTTGTTCTGCAGCTGCGCCACCGTATAGCATACAACTTACCGTTGGAGGCATGCTTGTAGTGGTGCGGCGGCGCGGGGTGCTGCGCGCGCGCGGCAAGGTACTGCTGGTCGCGGTTGGCCTTGTTCTGCAGCTGCGCCACCGTATAGCATACAACTTACCGTTGGAGGCATGCTTGTAGTGGTGCGGCGGCGCGGGGTGCTGCGCGCGCGCGGCAAGGTACTGCTGGTCGCGGTTGGCCTTGTTCTGCAGCTGCGCCACCGTATAGCCCACAACTTACCGTTGGAGGCATGCTTGTAGTGGTGCGGCGGCGCGGGGTGCTGCGCGCGCGCGGCAAGGTACTGCTGGTCGCGGTTGGCCTTGTTCTGCAGCTGCGCCACCGTATAGCATACAACTTACCGTTGGAGGCATGCTTGTAGTGGTGCGGCGGCGCGGGGTGCTGCGCGCGCGCGGCAAGGTACTGCTGGTCGCGGTTGGCCTTGTTCTGCAGCTGCGCCACCGTATAGCATACAACTTACCGTTGGAGGCATGCTTGTAGTGGTGCGGCGGCGCGGGGTGCTGCGCGCGCGCGGCAAGGTACTGCTGGTCGCGGTTGGCCTTGTTCTGCAGCTGCGCCACCGTATAGCCCACAACTTACCGTTGGAGGCATGCTTGTAGTGGTGCGGCGGCGCGGGGTGCTGCGCGCGCGCGGCAAGGTACTGCTGGTCGCGGTTGGCCTTGTTCTGCAGCTGCGCCACCGTATAGCATACAACTTACCGTTGGAGGCATGCTTGTAGTGGTGCGGCGGCGCGGGGTGCTGCGCGCGCGCGGCAAGGTACTGCTGGTCGCGGTTGGCCTTGTTCTGCAGCTGCGCGACCGACGGCGACTCGCCTGCCGCACTCTCCGTTGCCGCCGTGTCCGTGCCGCCCGCTTCTAAAACAAGAAACAGGTTTTAGTTGTAATTAAGTATTGCCAGTACCAGGACCGATAAACTATCCAAATCGATAGACAATATTCGGTTATTCTGTCAATCAACGATGAGTGGTCGGTTGTTGAGCATCCATGAAATTATTTTTAAACGTAATTTAAAGAGTATAATCAAAAAACCCACAAAGATCGTGGTAATAATATCTATTAGTCTGATACCGCTCGAGCCATGAGTATTAGGTACTTACTGTTCCTCCGCACTAGTAGGACGATGGCTACGAGGGCGCCGAGCACGAGCAGCGACAAGGCCGCTGGGAGAATGACGCGCGCTCCCCCCAAAGAGCGTGCGCCGGCCGCTGGTATCGGCGGTGACAGTTCTCCGTCTAGAACTACAAAATGATAAAAAAATAAATCATAAATATGTATCAAAATTTACAATGACAGCCGCAATTAATTTCATACTTAAAACCATTAGGAATACCAAAAAACTAGAATAAATATAGGTGGTCTAGCATTCTTAAAAGTGGCGCCCAACGTGGGGCAAACAAATTACAGATATTTTTAGATTGGATCAGTAGCCTTTACATATTATCCTAGCTCTACGTATTATCCTAGTTGTCACATTTTTTTTTTTGATTTCTATTCTGATGAAGGAGTTCTTAAGGAATTAAGAGAACTCCTCAAATTTAAACGGCACGTGCATTTGTGATTAGCGGGTGTTCATAATTAGCTTGGATGTTTTCTTATTGAAGCCATCATTTTGCTGGAGTGGACCTGATGTTGAAGATCAGGGATGGCATAGTGGAACTGCTCGAAAATTTCCAGTATGTCGTACAATTTAACACACTGTTCTTTTCTTTGCTACCTTGGAGGTCTACAAGGTAGTTCCGTTTTTATTTTACTTCAGATGTAATGATGGAAGCCCTGAGATATTAAGAAAGCTCTTCAATTTTCAAAGAGTAAACTGGCTATCTCAAACTAATTCCAAATTTCACTTTTACCGGGAAGGCCAAATGAAGTCGGTTTATTTCTTAAAAATTATTTTGTATTGTGGTTGCGCTAACTAAATCTTATATATGTGTGTGATTGTGATTAAATAATACATATACCGTATGTGTTTAGTTGTTAGGCTACATATTCATTGTCAAAAATCGAGCACATATCAGTTTAGGAAAGCGCAACGATGATATATTTATTGCCATATGTTTAGTTTATTCGTTGCTCGTGTCTTATAATAAATAGAACTATTTGTAACTAAGAAAAAGTAATTTTAACTTACTGCCACTAAGGGAATGAGTAGTGAAGTTATATAATGCCACGGCGTGCCCTGCGTTGTTATGCGCTGTTATTCGCAGTTGGTATTGAGTAGCTGGTGTTAGACCGGGCACACTGAAAACTCGCTCAGTCGCTTGCACGCTGTTAGATACCAAACGCCACTGAAACATTAAACATAAATTACAAGATAATCTGAAATTATGCAACTGCTTTGGCGCCCAACGTAAGATTGAGATATATTTTCATTGGCAATATATCTTGGTTCAAGTAACGTATCATAACTTTTTTATAGTGGCGCCCAGACGTGGGGGAATAATTAAGTCATTTTCAAACAAAACAGGAAATAACAGACAAAATAGATTATGATAACTGTATGGTGCTTACTTGTGATTGGCTTACATCCCGGTATTCAATAACGAAGTATAGAATGCCGCAACCGCCGTCGCCCCAGGAGTCTAACCAGACTGTTACAGTCGTTGTGTTGAGAGTTATCATTTGTGAGTGTTTTGGTTTTACTGGCACTGGAAGCAAGAATAATTATGCTCTAGGTAGATTTTTTTGGATTGATTTATTTGATTTCTAATTAGTTACTGTAACTATCAAATCAAGCGATAGTCTAATCAAACAAAACTACACTATCCACATCCACCGAATCTTTGGTCATACCTACTCCAATAGCAGTGTACTCTTGTGTGCTGATAATATAATGTGAGAGTATTAGACTTTTAATAAAACTATTTAGATAACCTTAAAATATATTTAAAAAGTTGAAGAAGTGCCTAATATTTAGGCTAATTTACTACAATAAAATATAATAAATTAAATATTTACCAGTTCCTTTAGTAAAGGCATGAACTATGTCACAAGGCAGCCCTGTCCCGATTCGGTTGAAGGCCGTGATGTACAGCTGGTACCGTGTTCCACACCAAAGGTTTGGCAACACGTGCTCTGACGTTCCTGCCTCCACTTGTAATTCCTCCCAGTCGCCATGCTCGCGTTTATAGTTGATGACGTAACCTGAAGATTAAACGATGTCCAGTTAGGGTAGCACATTATTGTCTGTCTCCTTACTACATTGGGGAGATCACAATCCGGGCACAATCCTGAATTGGGACTCAATTTAAGCGTAACGTATGTTCCCACTATATGTAGTCAGATGTATATAAAAAGCCTACATTGGTCTGCACCAATGTAGGCTTCACTCTTAGAAGTTTCATTTTGTCTAGTAAATGCATCTAGCCATAGGTACAGATCGTGGTGGTTCTCCTAGTCGGTAAAAGTAAGAGACTTCTAATATAAATTGTAGTTACCTAATATAGGGCTTCCTCCGTCGCCCTGATCACTCCACTGTAGATGCAACGAGTCGGCATACGAGTCGACAACAGCCAGCACTGGCGGTTGTGGCGGCACCTTCACTTCCACGCTGTACGTGACCTCATCTCGGCCGTGGGGGTTCTCTACCGCGCAGGTGTAGTTACCGCTGTCTGCGTATTGGCTCATGCTGGAATAGATAAAACATTATTAGGAAATAATCACTAAAAACGAATGGCTTAGGAGTTTTTTCTCTTTATACGATGTTTACCCCAAAATAATTTGTTAATGAGGGTTTGGCAATAATAGTTCGCATGCGATTTCCATTAACGAGTTGGATAACTTTAGAAGTAAATTAAAAATAGTATTGTTAAAGAACGAAGAAGATTCGACCCAGCAGTAGCTATATAATTTTTATTGGTTTTCGATGGTAACACCTAATGCTTAAGTTTAACGTTAACTACGAGGTTTTTTGCGTAGGTAGTAGGACGCCATACTCGGGACGTTGCATTGTAGAGAGACCTTAATGAGGGATAAAAATAGTTATTGTTAGTACTATCCGTACCTGATGATGAGCGTGCCATCAGTGGTAACGTTTTTTCTCAACGTTGATTCGAGGGAGGCACCATTCATACTCCATGTTGTAGAGGGATTCGGGGAGCCAACTTTATTACATGATAGCGATATGTTCTCCTTCCACGGCGTCACTATGCTTCGGCTGAATGAGGTTATTCTTGCTGGTACTGTAACATAACATAATATAAGTACATAATATATTAGAACGAAATAAGGAGCAAAGTAATCCCCTGTTTAGGCGCAGTTTAGGTGTTTAACGTTTGCGCATCAGGGTATAAAATCCACCATGGAATAACTTACCAGAATCAGATGGTAGGACAGTGGCAACTCTAGTGGCTTCTCCTTCTCCGAGCCTCGTCGATGCCGAAACCCAGAACTGATGCGTTGCCCGAGGTGGTGACCTTGATGTCTCATGGGACAGTGTGCTTGGTGACAGCATACGCTTGTGAGTACCCTCCTGAAAACAAAAAAAACAACAGTTTATTACATGCTGGCCAGCAGAGACGCAGAAAATACAAATATATCATGTTTTTCTTTTCAGATGCACCGAGATTTTCCTTACCTCCCTTCCATCTTCTATGACGCTCATATACAGAGTGTACCCCACCAGCACACCGTTAGGGGATGCGGGTGGCAGCCATGACACTAGGATTTTGTTGCGCGAAGATACCACGGCTTTGATGTCCGCAGGAGCTGAGGGTACTGTAAAGTAAAAATTGAGGTCATTATTGAGGACTCAAAGATAAGTACTTTTTGTGATTCTCTGTGAACACTATTTATAACTAATGTAAAAGTAGAGCATCAGCGTTCAACCTTATTGTTGAGTCATACTGTTTAAACACTTCTAGTTTTACTTCAGTTCGGTGCAGTATCAAAACAAATCACATTTAAAGTAAACTGACCAAACGCTGCTGATAAGATGAAAAAAAAGTGTGAAAAATGAAAAAATAATAGTGGTCCTAGGACAAGAGTGCCGCGATAGTATCTCGTGGTCGAGAAAAACAACTGTCATTGTCTAATCCGAACAGTTAGGAAATGACAGGTGTCTTTCTCGTCCGTGAGATATTGTGCTAGAGCTACTAGGCTCAGTTTTGATGTGTTTTTTTCGAGTGATTTATCTTTTTTGAGTTTTGTTAGGAATGCTTATTGTACACAACTCTCACACATACCATCTTCCTCAGTGTGACAATAAACGGGAGCCGCCCTGACTCCATCTCCAGCGGAGGTGAAGGCGCACACTGTGACAGAGTAGTTCGTGTATCGACGCAGGCCTGACAGAGTGGTGTGGAGGCCTGATATCTGCTTTGTTACAGCGTCTTCGTTTCCTGTGATGAAAAATAGATTATCAAATATATAATTTTACCGAGTGAACGCGGCACGCAATCTTCGTTTCAGTTTGTGCCGGGCAGTTTGCACTTCTCAACTGCTCGTATAATTTTGAAAACAGATTAGGTATCTTCGTCCTTTCAGAACCTCAAGGTTAGGTATTTATTACAATGGTAGCTACCATAAGAACATCTGACTAGCACTACTAGCACTGTTAACGGTAATTTATTAAAATCCGAATCAGGCTACAAAACCTACAGGTTACATTACATACCTTACAAGAGTTATAAGTAATTTAGTATAGGTACATAAATTCGAAATTAAACTCAAGTCTACAGTTCAACACTCTAAATTGACAAGTGACTATCGGGCGAAATGTTGCCAGACATAGCAGAAGAAAAATAATTACAGGTAGGAATATGTCGATAACAATATATCGACAAGTTCAGCGTTGTTCTGCTTTCGTGGAGTGAAGCAGGAGGTCGCTGGTTCTATTCCTTGGTCACTTTTTCGGTAGTATATGACATCTCTTTCAATTTATAATTTATATATAGTAGTTTGACTACTTAAAAACATGAATCAAAAACATTTATTATAAATAATAAATAACTTAATTCATGCTTTACAATTGTACAATAATAATAAAAATGATAAAAAAAAAGTGAAGTCGGTTGAAAATAATAACACTTTTGCGTTTTCTTATCCGTCAAGCTACTTACTCATCTTAGGCTACTTGGACACGCTCTGATGCTATGTTTTCGATAAGAACAGCACTGGCCAAACTGTGACAACATTTGTGCATACTGACTGAACTGTGGATTTGAGTTTAAATACCATATGAATTGTAACAGGTGACATTGAATATGTACTTACCATACCAATCAGTAACTGGTGCGTATGTGACGCGGTAACCCTGTAGCACGCCGTTCCGACCGCGAGTAGGCGGGGGCTCCCAAGCCATGCGCACTGACTGCGAGCTCAGGGCTGTGCACTGCAGCGAGCCTGGTGGTAGGCTGGGCACTAGAAATATGAGTATGTGTAAGTTATTGTTATAAATGGCAAGAGATTTTTCTGTTGCTTACGATTCCAATGCCTATCATCTCTATCATAAGGGTAAGGAAAGCAGAGCTAAACGAGACCCTTTTATTTCACATCTCAGAGGAACAGCAGACCCATTTGCCTATTTAGAAAGTTTTATTCGATCTGCCGCCACGGCCGCCACGACGAATTCAAGGAATTTTGAAGTAGAGTCAAAAGGTTACTGACGATATGCAGAATTGAAAGATTTCTATAAGTAGTTGTCGCTCACCATATTTCATTTCCAGCACCTCTAATATTATATGTTTGACCGCATTAGCCTACGCAGCATGTTTCGTAAGTCCTGACAGAGTGCATGGTCCTCGCTCAGGCGACTGCCTCCTCCGACGGTTCGGAGGCTTATGCTGTTGCTGTCTATAGTCTAGTACTTCTAGGTATTAAAAAAAAACATACAAAACATGTGACTGTATCCATAATCTGAATATCATCATATGGAATTATGTCATTGACTAAATTACCATGTCACGTGGTTTTGTTTGTTTAATTTTTTTTAATACCTTGAAGTACTTACAAGGTATAGCTGAAAACAGTGACTTAAGATTACCATCTTCCATAGTTGTCGCAGTGGTCGGTGGGGAAGCAGGTCCAGCACCTCTGCTATTATACGCTTGAACAACGACAGCATACGCAGCATGCTTCTGAAGCCCCGAGAGTGTGGTTCTCGCTCGGGCGGTTCCAGCACCCTCGACGGTGCGGACGGTGTAGGAGGCGCCGCCTGGGCCGCTCGCGCTCAGCACTGTGCTGTTGCTGTTTAGCTGGAGATAGTTCAAGAAAGTGCATTACGTTTTTATTTTCGTGAAAGATGAGGAACTAATCCGTTATCATCTTCACCAGTCCAAATACGGCCGCAATTTTTTTTAAAGCTTTAGTCTGTGGTGGCGTAGCAAGGATTAGAATATTTCGTTGACAAGCTCTTAGAAACTGATTGGTTCGAGACGAGGGAACTATGTTAATCAATGGAATGAATGGAAATGGTGAAAAAAAACTAAGGATCTTCCTGGAA
Source organism: Lathronympha strigana (assembly GCA_949128165.1). NCBI lineage: Eukaryota > Metazoa > Arthropoda > Insecta > Lepidoptera > Tortricidae > Lathronympha > Lathronympha strigana. The sequence continues at coordinate 7,746,127 of OX421918.1, read as the reverse complement.
GTATAGCACCGTTTTCGTGATAGCAAGTCTAAATAGTTAGAAACATGAATTAAATAAAATAAAAAATCTAGTGGACTACATTTTAACTATGATGACAACCCTATTGCATCTACAGTCTACGTCACGGCAGTATACATCACGTCTAGATCAAGGAATCGTCGCCGGGAACACTCGGAGCTCTTACGCTTTCCGAGCGTTGACGTAATTGCAATATTGTATGAACGACAATAAATGTTAAATCAAATAAATACGACACCGTGTAATTGCAACGCTGCAGCTTGTGCCCGAGTATTTCTGTGGCCATGCGTTGGTGCTTCATAATTTTTCCTATGCAGACCGTCAACAATGCAGTGCAGAGAGACCGCTACCAACCTGACTTAAATTTCGTCTGCTGTATCGCGGTCAGCAACGAAGACGAGTACAATGCGTGTCAGAATAGGAGGAGAGCTCTCGGAGGAATTCCCGGTGATGACCGGTCTAAAGCAAGGGGATGCCTTGTCACCAGTGCTTTTCAACTTAGCCCTTGAACATGTCGTCAGGAGAGTTTTATCACTGGACGTAGGTGTTGAGTTGAACGGCAGGCATAAGGTGATAGGGTATGCGGATGACCTTGCTTTATTAGGGGAAAGCAGGGAAGAGGTGGCCGAGGCGGCCAGAGTCTTGGAGCAGGAGGCGTCTAAGATAGGTCTCAGGATTAACCAGGCTAAGACCGAATACCTCCACATGAAACGATACAAAAATACACGGGTTCAGCGTGATAGTCTTCATGTTGGAGGTGTCGTCTACAAGGGAGTTGACAAATTTCGGTACCTTGGATGCACCATAACCGATACAAACACCAGGGAGGAGGAGATACACATTCGTATCCAAAACACCCTGCGATGCAGTGCAGCCCTCCACAAAGTTTTGGTGTCTAGGCTTCTCAGCAGAAATACAAAGTTAAGGATCTATAAAACCGTCATAAGACCCATCCTCATGTATGGCTGTGAGGCCTGGACACTAACACAAAAAGAAGAAAGTCAACTCCTGGTGGCGGAAAGGAAGGTTTTGCGTAAGATTCTGGGACCTGTCAAGAGAGACGACGGCACATGGAGGGTCCGGAAAAACATTGAGATCCAGAGGCTGGTGGCCGAACCCAACATCATCGGCGTAACAAAATCACACAGACTTCGCTGGTTCGGTCACCTACTCAGAATGGGAGAGGAGAGCGTATATGGGATGTCCGACTGGACGTCGCCCGGTTGGGCGACCCAGGTACCGCTGGGAGGACACTGTGCAGGCAGATCTGTGCAGTCTTCAAGTCAGTAACTGGCAAGAAGTTGCACATGATCAGAGCAGGTGGCATGCTCTCGTTTCGGAGGCCAAGACTCTCTTGGGTCCCTGAGCCAAATTAGTTAGTTAGTTAGTTAGTATCGCGGTCACTTTAGTAAATCCCCAGAGTAAGTAATCCGAGCAAGTTAGATCCGGGATCTGGGTAGCCAGCGATTTAAATAATTAGGGTAAGGCGTTCAAGCAGGGCATAGTTTCATTTTATTCTAAAACAATTTTGTGGAACATGTGGGTTTTTATTATTCTAGTTAAACATAGGTTTTTATGATAAAAGAGGTTACGATATAATATTTCATAGTTTGAGAGAAATCATAAATTAATATTAGATCAGTGTTGGAAGGTATTTTAAAAATGAAAACAATTGATATAATTACCTCCTGAAATCCCACGTAGTACCCCAAGATGTTACCATTCCACAGGTCTCTCTGCGGAGGCTCCCAGCTTACAATTAGCTCAGTGGAGCTCTTGGCTTCCACTCGGACGTCCAATGGCGGGCCACTGGGCACTGAAAAACATACGACCGATGTAATAAGTCCCTTTGATACTGGAGAAGGGGTGGATACTCTTTGACATAGAAAATAAATAGACAACTGTGAGGCACGTGCATTTATAAAACACATGTTGTAAATTACCTTCCTCAGTAGTGGTAACTTGTACTAGCTGGCTAGGTTCGCTCTGCCCCAGCCTGTTTTCTGCGATGATCCGAAGATGGTAGGAGGTGGCCGGTTGCAGGTTTTGCACGTTGGCTGACGTCACGCTGCCTGGGACTATAACTTTTTGAGGGGTTGTTGGCCATGGTTCTAAAAGTGAAAATGTGTGTAATGTGTGGTTTTAGACATCATACGAAATCAAAAAACCATGGATGCTCGTTTGTTCTTCTGAACTATCATCTTGACATTTGTGTTTTTGACACAAAATGTCACAAAGGTTTAGCAAGTTAAATTTGGTTTTATGAATATGAATAAGGGTATTCTCGAAACAACTATTAACTTGATAATTATACCTGGTGCTTCCTTATATTGTACGATGTAGTTTATTATAGGACTGTTTCCGGCGTAAGGCTGGGTCCAAGATATCTGGATCGATCGAGACTGTTGGTCTATTATCCTTATATTTTTTGGCATTTCAGGTACCTGCCATAAAGAAAAAAATTGTGAAAAACTGAATTTTATGAAGTTTCTAGAGGTACATAGAATTTGGAAAAACATTAACTATATCGTTTTAACAACGCTTAATACGAACTTTTTTTTATGCGGTGTAAAAAATATTGATACTGATTAAGTGTTATTAGATAAGAGAAGGTTAGCAATATGGCAATTACCTCTTGTATCACAAGATGTATGAGCATCTCATCTTGTCCATAAGCATTGGAAGCCCTACACGTCAGAGCCCCAGTGTCCTGCCGGTACGTCTGCAGAATACTCAGCTCTGAAACTAGGCCATCGTCCAGAACTTGCTCGCGGATTGTGTATCTGTCAAATGACTTCCAATTAAAACTTCGATGAAACAATAAGGCGGAACTACTCGCACTAGTACGGTCTTCTGCTTGTTCAGAATACTGAAAGTTTTTAAATTGCTTGAAGTGATTTCGCCACTTGCTGATTCTGTGAGCGTACAATCTTTCTATAAGGCTAATGTTTACTTTGGTAAATTAGTGTCATTTATGTTGAAATCAGTTTTGCGAAAGTAAGTTCGTAAAATAATTAATGCCGTGAAATTCGAAGTATCGCAGTGGCGATGGTCGCGTTAGCATCGAAGTATAATTTACGTTAAGCTAATATGGTCATTTACATTATAATTACTATTAGTTATACAAATACACATTTAAAATACTTAATTATAAAAATAAAATATATAGTTAATTTTAATATTAAGTACATCACATGTTTAAAAAAATACCTAAGTAAAATAACCTAAAATATCCCACCCTGCATCGTACCCGGTTCAAATGTCTATGTTCTACTATTTAAACCGAGATATTTACCATGTATATTTGTTTTTGTGAGTTCGCAATATTTCTCACACGCGTTTAGCTCACACGCCACTTTTTCACTTGGAACTCGATCACCTTCACGACACAAGACACATACAGTATCGCCTGGTACATTCCTTACCGCATCGGTCACTTTTGGATTTTTGAATTTTTGAATTTTTGGATGCAAGACCCTCGACAGTTGAAACCCATCTTCTCGGTTGAAGATCTTGTAGGTCACAAAAACAAATATACAAATATACATACAACTCGTTTTAAATAGTAAGATATAGATATAGTTATTCTATGTATATTCAATGTGGCTAACGAAATTGTACAGCAGGCAACACGTCCTATGTGACGGCCGCGACCACTCTGTCAAGAGTGAAGCGCCAAAGAAGAAAAAGGAGATACTCATGTCCTCACGGAGCATGCACTTTCGCAACACTAGTTTCATGTCATGTCACATTCCCACTATGAAATTATTTGTATTGCACTAATTTCACTAAAAAACCCGCGCAGGACACGCAATTGATTTGTACTCATGACATTTGCCAGCCATAAACGTTCGGGCAATCCGTCAGACGAATTTCCCATACATTGTTTGGCAGATCTGACGGATATGTGCGAACGTATATGGCCTGCAATTAACACATCGAGTGCCAGCGAGTGTTACGCGCTACGCTCGTAGCCGATTCCATCGTTTTTCCCGCTTTGTAGCGGAAAGCGACCCACTGAGAACTCCCCTAGCTCCCTAGCAGGTCCCCGGTACTCAATGTGTTAATACATGAATTAAGAAAATATAACATTACACGTGAAACTTTTAGTACAACCAATGTCATGAAATTAATTTCTAGTCACTGATTTCGTAATGTAAAACGGCAAGTCTGTCTGTCCGAATGTGTACGTGTACATTTTTTCATATGTTTTTATGTACAGTCACCATCAGATATATCGGAACCGGCGAGGTGCTCACAAATATCTGAACATACATTCTAACGCTTTGACAATAGAGGTGGTTGAGATATTTGTGGGCACCTCGGTAGCTCCGATGTATCTGATGGTGACTGTACAGTCAGCGCCAAAACATTTGGCATATATTACAAAGGATTAAAGTGTTCAAATTTTCAAATGTGCCATATGTCAGATACGGACTCATGTGAAACTCTGACACTTTGATGTGAACTGGCGCTTTACAGATGCCTAACGTCCTCAGTTGAAACAAGAAAGGTTAGAATTACTCCCCGGGTGGTGCTGGTGCACCGTGGTATTAAGGTTTGTGTATTTTCCAGATGACTTTCAGCATTATACATTAACTAAAACGGGGCTTAATCGCGTAAAACTTTAAAACCTAACTTAAGATAAATATTATTATCGAGAGCGACATTGTCCCCGTGGTCACGGAGAAAGACCGTGAGAAGAGAGTGGACAATGACGCCCACGAAACTTCGGAGGTTAGTTTTCAAATTTTGACGCGATTAATCTCCGTTTTAGTAAATTTATGATGAGTGAAATTCGTGAGAGCTTACTCGTACATAAGAGTTTCAGTATTCCCAGAAGCAGTCAATTATAGATGTCTCCGCTCCTTACCCTGTACGTGAATAGAACTGTAACTATTATCTATCTACCTCTGATCCAGGTGGTGTGCGATTGTGTGATGGTGGGGGCTTCTCCAGCTGACTTCTAGTGGCGCATCACCAGATGCAGCACACTGCAGATGAGCCGCTTCCCCCGCCGTCACTTGAACCGTCTTGCTCTTCATCGGAAAACGGGCCGGGGCTGAAATACATAACTCCTAATAATTTCCCACGTCTTGCATAACCCTTAATTGATGTAAGGTAAACTTATTATGTTAATGATCAAATCATTAACCATAGACTACACAGGCACCGCATTATGAAGTGTTTACAAAGATAATGAGGTTACCACACATATGCATTGTAAACTCCTACGATTCTATGAGCATAACCGACTACCACCCTAAACTATTTTATACTACAATGTTACAAATTCACCCTTAACATAAAATAACTGTAAACAATTTTAATTTCATACTAAATTAGTACCTACGCCACTGCATATGTGCGGTGACCTTGAGTTGTCTTGCATGCTCTGTCTGGTAGTTGGTCTGTGAATTTATCAAAACTAGGTTTAGACCAGGTTCTAACATTTATTTGTATGTATATCATGAATATTAGTCACACACACCACAATTACGCCTTAATGCACTTTCTGTAGGTATTTTTGTGTAAGATACTCATCTGAAAATGTATTTAAATTATTCATTTTATTTGATTAAAAATTGGCACGGGAAAGATCAGATAAAGTAAATTTATTTCCTAGATCAGGTAAAAAAAAAGTTCATACTGCATTTTTATCCGAAAACACTTTAAGGATGACTCTCGCTAGACCGGGTCGGAACGGCTGGGTCGGGGCCGATGTATCAATTTCTATAGAAAACGTCACGTAACCTCCGAGGACTCTGGCCTATCATGTGAGACTTTCTACATAATTTGACTCATCGGTCACGGGCGGCCTGTCCCGGCCCGGTCTAGCGAGAGTAATCTTTTTTGTAATAAAAAACGCAGTATGAAATTTCTTTTACCTAATCTAAGAGAAACTTGTTTTACCTGATGCTGATCTTACCTTCCTTTAGGTACTTGTTTTGTGGAAAGCAGCTAACTTAAGTGGAATAGGTACCCTCATCCTGGCTTCGTAGGTTTATATTTATTATGAAAGTACCTAGTTTTACTTGACGTAATAAATCGGGTGGATTGGTCATCAATCATCACTGGAGTTCGTATAAATCTTTGGACATTTTAGTACACACTTCACTCATCAATTTTACTGTGTAATATAATTTCTATTTATTACTAACTTCCGAATATCAGCTTAGAAATTTAAACATTTTAACCTCGGTTACTTTTAAGTAGCTTTAATTAAAGTTGATTTTGGAAATGCTATCAGCCAATACAGGCCAGTACTTTTAACTTTTGGAGTAAAAGCTCGGATCAAAAGCAATTTTAACAATAGGTAGGTATTACTTACGAATTGTAGTCGACTTTACGAAACAGCTAAGATACTATTCATGTTGTTTTATAAAACAATTCCATTTGGCGATTATTAATGTCTCCTCAGTGCTTAATATTCTTATTTACGACTATCATTTAGAATATACCTATTTCGTTTCTCGAATTTTAATTAGACGCAAATAGGTATGGTGCGTGCCAAATTTTGTAGCCTAGAGATTTTTTTATCCCAGACTCTAGGTATTTTTAGGGTTCCGTAGTCAACTATGTTTGTCTGTCCGTCCGGCTTAGCTCAATGATCGTTAGTACTAGAAAACTGTAATTTGGGATAAAGTTGTGGATAAAGTAGTACAAGCAATATTATTGGAAAAAGATTTTATGTAACACATCTTCAATAGACGTCTGGGAACACATTATGTTGAAATCAAGTCTATATTTCTTTAAAGTATAGATATTTATTATGTCCTCGGATATTTTAGTGCCTTTGTACGCCTGCGGGAGGAATTCTTCGTTTAGGCAAAAGGTTAGATATTGTCTACGCTGAACTAAAAAGGCTGGAAAGATTTACGGCACAATGTTTGTGGCGCTCAGTGATATTTATGGGCGAAAAGATATTACATATACCGCTTCTTTTCACCGTTCATCTTTAGGAGTAACATGAATCAGCCAATATAAGTAAAAAGGATGACTCACGCTACACCGGGTCGGGACGGGCCGGGACGGAGCGGGCCTTGACCGATGTGTCAATTATTATGGAAAATGTCTTAAAGAAGAAGAAGAAGGACTTAATGTTTAATCTGGCATACTGCATTTCTTCCGAAACCGTAAAACGTATTTTCAATTGATGTTTTATCTCTTCAATGTTTCAAAAACATTTTTGTAGAGAATAAGACACATGAGAAATGTATCTTATGAATGAACTATTTGAAACCCAAAAAGACATGGAAATTGCATTTAGGTAAAAATGCAAGCATAATATATACTTGCACAAAAATAGCAACCTGAATTACATAATATTTTCATTCAAAACATTTTAAATTTTGGTCAAAGTCCACATTGTATTTTATAAGTATTTTAGTTCCATCAGTAAAACGAACAAAGAACTGTAAAGCCAGCTTTTCTCTCGAGGCCGAGAACTGAAATACACATTTTTGCGTGGACGGTTTTTGAATTCTAATATTTCCTGTGAAATCCTATCTCGGCCTGTTATCTCTGATAACTACTTACCTCACCATGTAGGTATATAACAACCATACTTGACCTCGAATCTTGAAATTTATTGCAGCTAAATAGGTACTTCCGAATGTATATTAGAGTACCTACCTATGGTGAATTGGTGATCAGTTGAACGAGTTTTAGAATGTCACTTAGCGTCGTTTAAGCGTGGTGGGACAGATCACTCACATACAAATACCTACTCTCTATTGCACACCTCAAAAAAATATCAATACACAAACAAAAGAAGAGGTAAACAACAGGCGATCTAATAATAGTATAATGGGTAGGTATTAGTTTTATATGCTGCTAGCTTTATGACCAGATTTTTGTATTTGAAAGCACACTGCAAAATGGTATTATCCTCAATAAACATCGACCATAAAAAAATAAACGAGGGCTTCTGTGTTCAGTTAAAAGGTACGTCGAAGTTTATCCCCGCAAGTGAACCTCGTGTCAAACCGAAATAAACTAGCGGGAAATACAATTACGTTCGAAGCTAGGAACTGTTTACAAACCGGGCATGGACGTGACTGCCCGGGCGCGCCGGCTCCAACTTCGAAAAATTCTTTTACGGATGTTTACACTACCAACTTGTTACAATCTACGTATATTAAAGGATCAAGCCCAATTTAAAATATAGCCTATAATAATACAAAGTAATACCATGAAAAAATTCTTGAAATAAATATCTTATTCAAAGTTACTCACTGAAAGCAACCGCAGCAGAAAACTACTTAGCAGTTATCGCTGCACCGCGATACTGAGCACAATTGAAATTGTATTACTTTCCGATATTTGCCATTCAACAAAAGCCAATAACGGCGAACACAAACACGTACACGGTGAACTTATTCTAGTGGAAACCGACTGTCTCGTTTTCCAATAAAGAAGAGACGTATTGCGACGTACGGTCATTGAGTTTTCTGCTCACACGCGCGCAAGGCAGCCGCATCTTTCCACTTACCTAACCAAAGTGTAGCTGTTAATTCCGTAAATAAATAAGTGTCTTATTGTAAACTTATGAAAAGTTACTAAATATGAAACTTTGTTTTGTCTCCGAAACTGATCACAAAATATATTTAACATTGACAAAAGCGTCGAGAAACGCCGACCGCTTTGAAGTGACCCGGGTATAATTTTAAAGTAGCGGTGGCACTCAGCGCTCATCAGACGTGGCGGAGTGGCGAGAAAATGGACTTCCTCCGATATTACATAAGTACAATAGAATGCTGCCAGTTCAGCAATTTGAGCGAGTTATCGGGCGCGGCGGAATTCTATAGAATTAAATAAAGTTCGCTCGGGGTGGAGCGGTTAGATATAAAATTATAGGAAAAGTTGCCGACCTTCCGTGATTCGAATGATAATTGAAAGACCGTCAGGCTACTAAAGAAATAAACGTGCCAGAACTTCTAAACAATCTTAACACAAAGATTCTTTTATTTTTTAAATAAAGTCGCTGGTTTTCATGGGCTTGCAAGCATAATATCCGGCGAAAGAATTGTAAAATCGGTTCCGGTGAATGCGCGACCCGAGAAATGACAACCCAGGAAATCGCGTCCACTTGTTTGGACGCGAGTTCCTCATACCTGAAGACGTCGTTCCTAGTCATCCGTTCCCAGCACGGTGGAGGACTTTAGTCACTCGTAGATGCAACACTATAATTGACATTACTCTAAGCACAGGACTGGCAGCGCTACACGTATCCAACTGGCACGTGTCGGACTAGCTATCCTGCTCCGACCACAGATGGATCCGGTACGATCTGACAACAAACATCCACACACCAGCACCTAGGAGGAACCCGAGACGCACGGATATACCAGTGTATAGGAATCTTTTAGAAGGTAAACTAAACAACATGCACATACACAGACCCAAAAATACAAAGGAGTTGGAAAATCAGGTAAATTCTCTTATCACAAACATAACGGACAGTTAAAACCCATGTCCACTCTCGACACCACCGCCTATAAGGAAAAATAGAAATAAAAACGGCTGGTGGGGATCGCAGCTGGAACGAATGAGAACAAAAATGAGATGACTTTTCAACAGAGCAATGAACACCAGAGCTGAAACGGACTGGGACAACTACAGGACAGCCAAATCAAACTTCAAAAAGAAATTAAGATACAGGAAATCGCTCTCGTGGTGGAATTTTTGTGACAACATATCCACAGTAACACAGGCAAACAGAACAAGGAAGATCCTAGCAGATCAATTAAAACAGCTACTTGGCACCTTGAGGAGAATGGACAACAATAGCACTAGCACTGCAGCTGAGACAGGAAGACTACTGGTGGAGACCCACTTCCCATGATGTAAAGTAGTAAACGAACAAGAGCTAGAAGAGCAAAAACCAGACCATCATCCCACTGAAAGTGAATGGGAAATAGCGGAACGTATAACAGAACTAAACAAAGCAACCTGGGCAGAGAACAGTTTCAACAATTTTACGCTAGGAACAGACGGCATCTACCCAGCACTACTAAAGTGGGGAGGACTCAGACTAATGAAACATCTATCAAACCTACTACGCAACTGCATAGCGTTTAGATACATACCACACAAATGGAGGGAAGTAAAAGTAATTTTCGAACCAAAACCAGGCAGTACTGATTACTCAGACCCACAGTCTTTCAGACCAATTAGCCTCACATCCTTCCTGCTAAAACTCCTGAAAGACTACGTGACAGAGAACTGAAGGATACGGCTCTAAAGAACATAACTATCCATCCAAACCAACATGCCTACAGTTAAGGCAAGACTCGGCTCTCCATGCTGCGGTAAGCAACATAGAAAATGAGGAAAAACTACAGAGGAAAAACTCCTGCATTGGCACCTCTACATTACGTTTGTTGCATGAGAGCCCACTTATGTTTTTTTTCTGTTTTTAGAATTTGTTGATACCCTACTACCTTTAGCGGCAACAGAAATACTTCATCTGCGAAAATTACATCTCCCTAGCTATTTCATTTCGTGAGGATACAGCCTGGTGATAGACGGACAGACAGACAGACAGACAGACGGACGGACGGACAGCGGACTCTTAGTAATAGGGTCCCGTTTTACCCTTTGGGTACCCTAAAAATGTTAGGTACAAACCTATTATTAAACATATTTGCCACCATGTTGTGCGAAATTCTGAATTGGGCTCTAGGTCTCGGACGCTTTTAGGGCTAGTAAATCCTAATATTTCCCAAATAGAAGTTTTTTTTAACTAACTTTATGTTGATAAAAACATGAGCGCAGTCGAGTGTAAAACTACCGATAAATAAAGGTATCTAGAAAATTGCGCTCGGTATATCACTGAAGCGCCTCCATATCTATCCCTACAACGTCTTTCTCAATACACTATATATATAGAGAGAAGTTCTATTGTTTTCAATAGGACAGATATCTCCACGCCGTGCTAGCAATAATGACGCGAAAGAATTTTCATTTGAGTACGGTCGCTTGTCCCGACCAAACTCATCCCAGTGATGGCTGACATTCCACAACTTTAGCAGACGGTTCGACAAAAAGATGTCGGGTTTTTACGCTGTACCTACAGACGGTGAAAGTAATTTTTCCTTCAAAGTTTAACTCGTGTTAGTCGTGTTTCATTACTTAAAGTAGTCGCGAGATTTCGGATATTTTACAGTAACCTATTTTAGTCCTTGCGGTTTTGGCGACTTTTAAATGTGTCTTCACAGGCTAAAGAAAGTTTTAGAAAGAAGCAATTTTTTGTAAATATTACACTTTTAGATAACCATATTAGCCTGTCTAAGTTGGCGGCAATGTCAGTACACTCGTATGCCGCAGCATTGCAGTCATATCCATGTATTTGAGCAGGACATAATGTAAAAGATCGGGTAAGAGGCGTAGAATTCAGCATTCTATGGAATGGCGTATTCTAAACCAACGAATTAAACCAACTTTCATAATATGAGTACAGAAGCGGAAACTGTCTTATATTTACTTTAAGGAACATGAGCTTGTTCAGTCCTGCCCCGTTGTCTTTTCTAGCCTAGCGCAAGTAGTGGTCCTCACTGTCCTTGGCCACTAGCTAACACCAACAAGTCTCTAGGTAAACATATATTTCAGCTGACTCACCATTGACTTTGAGGAAGATGAGCTTGCTCAGTCCTGCCCCGATGTCATTTCTAGCCTCGCACAAGTAGTGGCCCTCACTGTCCTTGGCCACTCGCTCGAACACCAGCGAGCCGTTCTCCAACACTCTGGAGCTGCCCTCGAACATGAAGTCCTTGTATTCGCCAGGAGTGTTTCCTAAAGAACAGTGTTGTTTGAAATTGATTTTCTAGAAATGCATTTTACCGTAAAAATACCTTAAAATATTTAGTGATTTGACTTTTACACAACTTTGTCTTTAAATTATAATTAGCTTTAAATATAATATAATTATTAACAAAAAAAAGACCAGTAATTTGCTTTGATCCTGTTCTTCAAATTATCGTAAGCAGAGAGCTTGTTGAAAAAGGCTCTCGTTCAAAATAGACTTGGTCGACTTCATATTTTCGATAAACATTCGCTGTACCCATGCGTACCACTATTTCCCGCTACGTACCACATCGATATAATTTTACCGGCTACGACGCCGTAGCTCTGCGCACCGTTCTATACTACAAGTATAGCGCTACGGCGGCGTGCTGCTGTTCAGAAGACACAATATATTTTTTTACTTACCTACAGCTTTCTTCCAAGTGATTATTGGTTTTGGGTACCCTTCCGCTTGGCATTGGATAGTGACGTCTTGACCCGCAGCTACCGCCACATCGTTAGGCTCCAGCCTCCATCGCGGAGGCACTAAATTTTTCAATAAGTATGAATGAAAGGATTTATTTGATACTTTCTTAAAGAATAACTTTTCACAAAGAAGCAAATTATAAGAAAATAGAAGCTTAATATATTTGACTTACCATTGACAGTGAGGGGAACTGTGAAACGCTCAGAACCAGCCACATTCGAAGCTATACAAGTGTAGTTTCCACTGTGTAACGAGGTAATGTGCTCTATGACCAGTGACGCGCTATACTCGTCCATCCTTCTCGTGATGATCCCACTCGGAGCGTATGGGGATGACGTCACGGCCTGTCCGTTTTTCTCCCAACGAAAGGCAATAGGGAGATCTCCCTCTAAGATCTGGCAAGAAATCGCTGCTCTCATGCCTTCTCTCAGCAAGTTCGTCAGGGGCTGAATAGGCAAGATCTTCGGTTGAACTGTGAATAGAGAGAATGTATTGGAAGTTACAAAGGATTTTACATTAACAGACGAAATATTAAACTTGACAAACGTATAGAAACTCACGTATTTCCCGATGAAGTCGAAACATGTCACGCCTATTGTGATAAAAATACGTGAGTTTTAAGCGTTTGTCAAGTTTAATTAATGTCAGTATGACTCACGAAAGTTTAAATATATGAAAACGAAATATCGTGCGGATTTTCTGCGTTGGGAGTTTTAATCAAATTTTAATTAGTTAACCTAAATGGTGGTTTCGGCGAGCGAGCGGCGGGTATACAATTATTGACCACGTGGTAAAGTCATAAGTGCCTGCGGTCGCCACTCGCCACTCCTAAAGTGATGGCATTCAGCGCATAAATGTTTCTTGTTGACGCCGTCCACTGAAATGCGATATATTTGGCTGTCGCGAACTCCGCCACTCTAAAGTCTAAATGCATCAGGGGAAACGTTTGCGAGCCTAAGCGTACACGGGAATTGGGCGTGAAAATATAATTAGGAATTTGAAAGTTTCACCTTTTTTGCTCGAACTTCCGCCGACCACAGAATTTGCTGTGTTGCGCTTCAATCCCCAAGGAACGGTTTATCAAAAGTTTCGCTGTTTGTGCGGGCGAGTTTGCTAGTTTGTTTTTATCTGGCCTCATGATATATTATGTAACGGTTTTTAGTAACAAATGTGTGCTACGTTGGGTTTGATAAATCTCACTTTCAGTAAAATAGGTTCTGTATATACCTACTTGATTTATGGCAGGCTAAACCTTGAGTAAGTAGCTAGTTATTTGATTATAAGAAAATGATAAAATAGCTTTCTTTTTTCGTGTGAATATGAAAAAAAAAAACACTTTACAAATTCTAACTCAATTACGATATGCTTAAAAACACGAATAACGTTTCGAACGAAAATTCGTGTTTGCCGTTAATTATCGTATCCGTTCCGTTCACGGCGATATAGCATGGTCAGTCTGGTGTGCCGTGGTTTTTATTTTTTTATTGCCCTATTAACCGGGAAAAGCTGTGAGTTTAATGCCCGTAGATGCCACGGGAATGCTAAACGCGCTAACTTTAATGAATTACGGATGAGTAACTCCGCCCTCTTGAATTTGTGATTTTATAGCGGTCTAAAGCTAACAGAAAATGAGAAACTTTATTCCCAAAATTCTGATTACATTTCTTTTTATAGGGTTAAAATTTAAAGATAAAACTTCCTTTACTCTCTATTAGAACGGGTGTGATTATACAATTGGGAGATGTAAATTGATTTAGATAATTTTTAAGAAAAAAAAACCGACTTCATTTGGTTCCCGGTAAAAGTGAAATTAAGAATTTGTTTGAGTTAGCCAGTTTACTTCACAAATATCCAATACACCGCACGTGTACGATTGAAAATTGAGGAGCTTTCTTAATGTCCTAGGGCTTCCATCATTACATTTGAAGTATAATCAAACGGAACTCCCTTGTAGACCTTTAAACAAACAAAATAACAATGTGTTAAATTGGATGACAGACTGTAAATTAACGAGCATATTCATTATGCCATCCTTGATTATCAACATCAGGTCCACTCCAGCAAAATGATGGCCACAGTAAGAAAATGCCTAAGCTAATTATGAACACCCTCTAATCACAATTAACCTGCCGTTCAAATTTGAAGAGTTCTCTGAATTCTTCTAGAACTCCATCATCAGAATATAAATCAAATCAAAAAGATTAATGTCACAACTAGGATAATAAGTAGAGCTAGGTTTATTAACCAGTTCCACTTTGCGATCCCTGGTCTTCGTCATCAGATCAAGTTCATCAAAATTTTGGCTCCGCCAAAACACTGTTTTAGTTACTTAAGGAAACCCTCAAATCAGAATGCATGTGCCGTTAAAATTTGAGGAGTTCTCTCAATCCCTCATGAAGCCCATCATCAAAATAGAACTTTAATCAAATAGGACTATCTTGAAGGTATTTCTTTACAAAGAAAAGATGGATGTCTCAAATCGGATGATAGAGCTGGGAATTAACAAGCAGTTCCACTTTGCCATCCCTGGTCTTCATCATCAGGTCCACTCCACCAAATTGATGATGTTCGTAAAGAAATGCTCGAGTGTCTTAAGAAACTACCCAAATCATCATGCATGTGCCTTTCAAATTTGAGGAGTTCCCTCAGTTCCTCATGGATCCCATCATCAGAAATTGATTTTGAAAAAAACGGAACAAATCTGGAACCATCTATTTTCAGAAAAAAAAATATTTTTTAAAATCGGACGATAGTCCTGGGAATTACCAAGCAGTTCCACTTTGACATCCCTGGTCTTCATCATCAGGTCCACTCCACCAAATTGATGATGTTCGTAAAGAAATGCTCGAGTGTCTTAAGAAACTACCCAAATCATCATGCATGTGCCTTTCAAATTTGAGGAGTTCCCTCAGTTCCTCATGGATCCCATCATCAGAAATTGATTTTGAAAAAAACGGAACAAATCTGAAACCATCTATTTTCAGAAAAAAAAAAATTTTTTAAATCGGACGATAGTCCTGGGAATTACCAAGCAGTTCCACTTTGACATCCCTGGTCTTCATCATCAGGTCCACTCCACCAAATTGATGATGTTCGTAAAGAAATGCTCGAGTGTCTTAAGAAACTACCCAAATCATCATGCATGTGCCTTTCAAATTTGAGGAGTTCCCTCAGTTCCTCATGGATCCCATCATCAGAAATTGATTTTGAAAAAAAACGGGACAATCCTGAAACAATCTATATACAGACAAAAAAATATTTTTTAAAATCGGATCATAGTCCTGAGAATTACGAAGCAGTTCCACTTTGCCATCCCTGGTCTTCATCATCAGGTCCACTCCACCAAATTGATGATTTTCGTAAAGAAATGCTCGAGTTTCTTAAGAAATCACCCAAATCAGCATGCATGTGCCTTTCAAATTTGAGGAGTTCCCTCAGTTCCTCATGGATCCCATCATCAGAAATGGATTTTGAAAAAAACGGGACCAACCAGGAACTGTCTACTTTTAGAAAACAAAAAAAAAATTCAAATCGGTTCAGTAATGACGGAGTTATGAGTGAACATCCATCAAAAAAAAAAAAAAAATAAAAAAAAAAATTCAGTCGAATTGAGAACCTCCTCCTTTTGAAATATTGAAGTCGGTTGAAAATAGCTCGGATTATTGCGTTGACAGGGGTCGAGTATGCTGTCAATGGACGCTCAGCTGAAGTGCCAGATTTCACGCATTTTGGAAAATCTTGATCCACAAAGGGAATATATATTATTATAGAGGAGTTTAATGAAATCATTATTAGCAACTCCGGTGTTTTGGCATTAACACCGCACGACGCACGAGTGTTTCGTAAATAGACTCGTGTTTCTCATAGGACTTCCGGATAGGTGCCAATGTGTGCTATCTAAATATGTTTACTATTTACGATGTAAGTGTTACGTTGAAATTAAACTAAGTTCTGTATATTCAACACGTGTATGGGAGCGTTTCTGCCCATATGTTAGCTCTGTAGCAAGGTTTCTCTTAGTTTAGTTGTAGAATTATAGAAACTGACTGAGAATAGTTGGAATCCGCTTCTGCTGTGGCTTTCCGTGTTCCACTATTCGTCTGCCCGACAGGTCTTCGTTAATTCAACATGAATATTGCACCAAGAATTATGTCTTCTTTTTCCTAGCATTAACCGGCGTATGCCACGGCTCAGGAAACCTGGGGTCCGCTTTGGCAACTAATCCCAAGATTTGGCAGGCGCTAGTTTTACGGAAGCGTCTGCATCTGCCAACCCAGAGGGTAAACTATAGGCCTTATTGGGATCAGTCCATTCTCTGTGACCTGTGACGACGTAACTTCTTTAATTGAACTATGGGTTGAACTAGAATCTGCACCTCAACCACCCGGCGCGCGGTGTTGCGTTACCTTAAGTTAACTGTCATGTATTCGCCTCGCTGCGTCTGCTAAATTTAATAATGGAGGCAATCCTTGATAACTGACATGTAATCCGCACTTGGTACACGTCTTGGTAATAGTCTCTTTCTTGAATAGTTGAGTGTTCCGATCTATAGAAACTGCACCTCACCGTACGTGCCGACGTCTTCGCCTTGCTGCGTCTACCCCATTATGAGGGTCTTATAGAACTGACAGGGTTCGCACTGACTAGAGGGCTTGTTCTTACTCTATGTTAGTTTTCGTGGATATTTTACCGTGTTTCTGTTCTGACCTAGAATCTACACGTCGTCCGCGCGCCGCGCGGCGTAGCGTTGCCTGTTCGCCGCCTGGCATGTGTACGTGTCGACGTCTCCACCTCTGCTTGTGGGTTGAAGGTTTCATTTATAACTGTCAATATTCGCACATACTACCTACCTACTCTTAATTACGTCGTCAGTTTTCTTGAATACTTATTTTAGTGTATTTCTGTGTACTGACCTAGAATCTGCACTTCGACCTCGCGGCGCGCGGCGTGGCGTTGCCTGTTCGCTGCCTGGCAGGTGTACGTGCCGGCGTCTTCGCCTCGTTGAGTCTGCTCGACTATGAGCGTGCCGTTCGGGAACACTCGTTGCCGGCGGTTTAGTGGCAGCGTCTGGCCATCTGTTAAATAAAGGAATAGACTTAATATTTTGAGACATGGTTAGAAAGACTGTGCGAAAAAAGAAATCGGATAGACCTGATACTTATGAAATTAATGATAAAGCCATGGCTAAGTTTCTACACATTTGTTAAGAGATATAATTACAGATATATCCGTCAGATCTGATTGGCGGACAAATCCGTTAATGTATGGCAGGAATCGGATACGGACACAGATCTGGCAGACTTATTCGTATCTGACACTCGACATACATATACCTGAGTACCACTATCTACATACAAAAAAATGGTTATACATATTAATATTAATTGGTGCGTTATCGTCCTTCAATAGATTCTAGCTTTAGTAAATTATGTCTTACTTTGATTTATTCAGACTATTATTTACAGTAATTAAGCTAAGCGGGAAAAATAGCTCAGGATTTACAAAGAATTTAAACCACCCTTAATTGCCATTAAGTACACCTCATCACTGCACGCGACAATTTTATTGCAGCATAATTTATAACGGACCCTGGTGACCAAAATAAAATTCTAATTGTGAGCAATTTGTGAATCGCGAGCGGAACTCGGCCATGAGCCGGGCAGCCAAACGCCATCCAGCAAATTTCAGCCAGTTACACGTCCAAAGTTTGCCCGGGCACTGCTAGCCTATTTCCACATTAAACTACTCCCACACAGTGGTCCATACTGCTCATTAGTATGACATATTTGTGCGAATAAACAGGGGTAGGATGAGGACAAAACTAAATTCGTAAATTTGAATAATCGTATTTGAGGGTGCTCTAAATAGACTTGTGAAGGGCTAGCATGATTGCCAATTTATAGACTATCACACCATGCGTCAATTTCGCACAAGACTTACATACTTGTTAGATAGTGACTGCCACAGTGAAGTCGATAAAAAGCCGACCATAATAGACGCAATAGCTAGTGAGTATTGAGTCTTAAGACATACTCGTAGAGATAATTAAAAATATTAATACCTATAGGGGTTTTAAAATGATCTCTTGGCATAATCCAATTTTTATAAAGTGGAGATATTTTAATTAATCCTAGCATTTCGCTTACAATCTACCTTCGAGCCTCCTTATCATTCTGAAAACAGTCTCCGCTACGCTGCGTGAATAATGCCCGAACTAGATATTTCCGTACCGTTGTTATCTTAAATAAAACTTTAGATTCTCATATTTTCTGTTTTTATCTTGAACATTTTGTGGTCAAAGGTAATCTTTTGATTCACCGGGATGCCCAACCTTTTATATCAATGCAGGTATCAAAAACCTTCGGTCATCTTAATGAGAGTGTTCTATGAAAAAGATAAGGCAAAGATGTTGACAAGGGTCGCTCCGAAAAAGGTGAATTACTAAGGAGTGACCAGAGAGCCCTAATTTAATATTGTACAGTAATTCTGTTAAACGCGGAGGAGTTTTACGGTCTTATGTATTTCAGTCGGAGTTTACTTCATTACGCTCAGAGGTCGCTTGGGCGGAAGAGAGCGCATCAATGGGAAATCCTCAATTTGTTATTTTTTTATTAATGCGGAACCGCTTCACTCTGTCGCTATTGTACAACGCTCCCCGTTAAACGACTTTATTTAGTTTTAATCGAAAAAGTCGCTCCATTTTGCAAGTTTTATAATTGCGATTTTTAATGTTATTTAAGTTAAACAAACAAACAATGTTTCGGAATGTTTCGGTATATTACAAATATAAATCAATTACGTCGCTGAACAAGTAATACAGGTTGTAACAAAAATACGCCCTTAAACGGACCGCCAGCATTTTTGTTATACTTTATAAACGTTATTTATGCAATAATAAATAGGTCCCAGGAAAATGGTAATGGCTGTTACATTGAATCGGAAATTGTTTACTGAAATTCTAATAATCCTTGACCTACATTTATAACCTAGTTTTGAAATCGAATGAATTCCCAAACCACACTCAAATCAGCTACATATATCCATTACACAGAAGTAATGGACGAAACCACATTTCGTCTATCACGTACGAAAATCGTCTCTAACGTTATTCGATGACGTAACGTAGAAAGGAGCTCCAGTTTCCTTAACGACCTGTTGCTAAGATGCCTCTCGAAGGAAAAACGAAGTAAGAACTTATGGACGTTATACAAAGTGGTTCACGAGCCGGGAGCATGATCAACCCTACAGATTCAGTAAATAAATAGGTTTTGTATAGTATTCGCGAGATAAACGATAGATAAAAAAAAAAGGTTTTTTACAAGTTGCATGCTTTCTGTACACCTGATTATAATACTTTAGTCAAGTGTGGTTTATTTATGAAACAACATATAATAAATAATAAATATTATGGGACAATCTTACACAAATCCACCTAGCCCCACGGTAAGCTCAATAAGGCTTGTGTTCCGCTATAATTATAGTGGAATATGTGGCATATTCCACTTGACATTGTCGAAACGTGACAATTTGCTTTCTTCATATACACAGCACTGTCATCCCGGTTAAAGAGGTAATTATTGATTAGTTGCTGAAGGGTCACCATGATTGTAGAAAAAAAACACAAGCAAAAAAAACGGTGTGTTTGTTTCAATTGAATTTAATGGTATTACGATGCATTAATTTACTGTTTGTGTAGGGTTAAAATCCTGTCTACAGAATCGCCCTGTATAATGAAAAAGTTTCATTCTTGTGAGTCGGTACGTGATCGCGACCCCCTCGGGAACTTAATTCGTTACTCTTTCGTTTGCCCATTTTCTTAAACATATTGCTAAGGAGGTATGTAGCGGGTCGGTAAAGATTTAAGAAAGGATAATGCGGTCAAGTGGCACGGGCTCAAGGGGATTAATAAGAGTGGAATAGAAAGAGGCTTGATTAATCATACGGTTCAGACTATTGGTTTTAGTGAGGCTTTGGTCTGAAACTGGGGTTTCTAAGCCGTTTGTGCCAAGGTTAAGTGACAAAATTAAACACTTTTTTTTAAATGAACATGCGTAAAGCTTTTAAAGTTGGTTTTTCTACTCCAACACTTCTGTCTGTCGATTAGACTGATTATAAAACTCGACTACGTCTCGTTTTGTAACAGCGACCCTTGAATTTTAAGAACCCTTATAATATCACTGTTGCATAACAGTAGTTAATGCAACAGTGATATAATAAAAGTATTAAGTACCAATTATGAACTATTGCATACGCTAGTTTTTCTAGCTAAAACAGGGGAAAAGGCAAAATCTCGAAAGGTGGCAGAATGTGGAAGAGGTCGTATCAGTCGTATAACAACTACCTATAGAAATTAAAAAAGAAACAACGCTTGAGCATTGCTTTACGGTGGTCTTATGGAATACCATTGACGACGTTATAATTTATACTTTTTGCCTTTTTACTGACAGCGATATTAAAAACCGGCCAAGAGCATGTCGGGCCATGCTCAGTGTAGGGTGCCGTAGTTTACCGTCCGCCACTATAGGCGAACTTAAAATGGTTTTTTTATATATACGATGCTTAGGTATAACAAAAAAAAGGAGTATCTTCGCGGCTCTTACGACTTAACCGCCCTTTTAATCAAGAAGATAGGTTTTATTGCAAAAAAATCAAAATCGTTTAACTGACCAAGTTCAAAATAATGTTCCCAGAAAATCTTTATAAAGCTCTATACTTAGGTATGATTTATTTTTTATTTTTAGGACTTGCGGTTCAAAAGTTAGAGGGAGAGGGGGAGGGGATAATTTTTTCTAACTTCCGGAGCGATGATTTCCGAAATCATTTACTTTTTATTTTTAAATACCTATCAAACGATACCTCACACTCTAACGAAAAAAAAAAACTTCCCCATCTTACGTGTAACCCTAAAAAAATGTTCTTTCCAATTTTTATTTCACCAATTTGTTGGCGTGATTGATTTGTATATTCGTACCCAGTACTCTAGGACTAACGGTCACTGAGGTTACCCGCGGACAGACAGACGGACAGACATGTCAAAACTATAACGGTTCTTAATTGACTACGGAACCCTAAAAAGTATAGGTACATAATAACATTGTTTATGTTATGGTATTTCATAAGAACATCGCTAAGCGATGCTCCTATGGATTTTCATACAGTATAATTTAATTTTTTTTTTATTTCTATAGTCGGCATACGACAACTTCCACATTCTGCCATGATTCAAGATTTCGCTTTTTTCGCTATATTTAACCTATCTAGTGTACCTACCTATGCAAAAGCTCATATGTAATTCGTTTTTAAAATTCTCGGGTCTACCGCTGTAGAAGCGCTGTAAACCCTTGAATTTTAAGAACCCTAATTATATCACCGTTGCATAAACTACTATAAAAGAAACCTATGTTTTTTTGTGATGTCTGACAGCTATCTTGTGAGTTTTTGTTCGTCGTACGTTCACATTCACGAACTGCCTCTATCGTGAGGTCATAGATAATATTATTGACGGACACTTCAACCCTGTCTTCAATCATGACGAAACTACTAGAATAAAGTTCAAAGGTATATGTGAAGTATCCAACGCGTTTTGGTCTGTCGTTGGGACTATGTATTTTCCTGCTATAACAAGCAAGACCGTTAGGATGCAATATATTTAAACTTTCTATGAATTTCCAACTTTTCAGTTTCCGCTGTACTCGCTAACCTCATTGATTTTACCAGTTTATAAAGCAGTCGAAAGCAGAATAAAAATGAAGACAGCTGCTTAAAATGCGCTAATGAGCTGAGAATACAAAAAATCTTTACGTTTAAACTTCCCTGAATTAAGCGGCATTTTGTATGAATAAAACATTAGGCTGGAGAACACTGGCTTGTCACTCCGCTCATGCAATATGAAGGAGGCCGGAATGGTTTTAATACGTAAAATTTCCAAGAATATGGTGTGACATTATAAAAGCTTTCCTGGAGGGATATTTTATTAAATTTTCAGCTTTTCAATAGATTTTTCCCGGTATACACCGATCGATTGAGTGTAACAGGAATTACGACGAAAACTGATTTTTATTTTATTTTATCCCATCCATCCTTCTGAAATATATTTATCATTGAATCACACCAACAGCTTTGTTTTGATAGAAATTTCATTTTTCACGCAGTTTAAGAGAATCACATGTTTATACGGTTCATAAATTTGAAGACAAAACATCCGAAATTTTCTCAAAAGCACTGGTGACCTCGTAACGTATACACTTGGATCAATATCATCGGATATATTAATACGACAATTCTTATTAGAATTCCTCTCGACGTCGATTATTGGATCTCCTTCCGGGAATTGATTATAAGGCTCAATTACTTCAGAATTAATTCAATCTACTCTGTGTTAATTGTTTTTACACCCACTTGTATCTAACTTCATCTTCAATGTTTAGATTAATATTATCAATTAGTCTTGAAATTGATTTTCAGTAGGTACTAGGTACCTATGTTTTTTGGAATACTGATCAGCTTTTTTACATAATTCCAGGATTGTATTTATATAAATACGATGATGATAAACATAATAAAAAAAAATATATAAACGCCATCTAATCAGTAAATTGATTCTCCATTGAAATTAAACACTCTAAAACGGATTAATCGCGTTTATTAACACCATGATCCTACGTTTCGAGCCCTTTACAGCACTCGTTTTCACAGGGTTAGGGTCCATAAGCCAGTTAGGGAAGCGTTCGTAAGTTGTATGTATGTTAATCCTCACAGGGTTTAAACATTTTTTTTTAATTATAGAATACCCTTCAGGCTATGTATTACTAGCTTTATAAGCCCCTCTGGGCATTGTAGACCAACCTTTGTTTTTATTTTTAAATTATTTTTTATATTTTTGTATGTAGGTAGTTTGCACAAGTAACTTATTTGATTGACGGGGAGAATTCGCATTCTCTCAGTCATCATCTTAACCCTGTGAAAACGAGTGCTGTAAAGGGCTCGAAACGTAGGATCATGGTGTTAATAAACGCGATTAATCCGTTCTAAAGTGTTTAATTTCAATGAATAACAATCGCGGTAACAGAAGACAATATTATGATTCTCCATTCTTAGATGTTTCAATTGTTTGTGTCATTAGCTCAGACAGTACCGTAAGCAATCAATATTAATATGTTAATCTGTTGCCACACGCTTAATATCAAATAGATTGGAGGCCCCTAATAGCCTTTTCATTTTGGTGTCTATGGTCACCAAATTGGAAATGTGACAGTGACTTTGAGAGAATGGAATAATTTTAGTGAAAATAGGTAATCGTATTTTATCCAGAAATTGGCACTACAAATAAGGATAGATACATTTTAAAGAGTGCCCAATAAACATATTTTTATTTAGATAGGTAATTTGATTCTCTTGTTCCAAAATATTTTGAGACGTTTAACGATATAATAATTGCACTGTATTATCGTTAAAGGTAGAACCTTGAAAGGCACACCAAATAATGTATTTTTACATTGGACTCCTAAGGTAATGAAAACAGGGAAAAAGTTTAAAAGGCGTGGACGGAATCGCGAGCAGAGGCTATAGCTTCAACTTAGTGACCATTAAATAATTGTACCTAACCTGTTCTTTGTAGGAGAAACTAAGACTGGCACCTAATGCACTCAAAAAATACCAACATGGTATGATGAGATTTATGTTATTTATTTTCCTCATAGCATCAAGCAGTCTTGTTACTAAAGAATCCCGTAAATAAATGTAACATTTTTCTCCCTTGCGACACCTACATGCAAAACACAACTAAACTTTATTTTCTAGGCTTTCTGTATATATATAGTTTTAGTGAGCTAAGTATGCAACTTATGTACGTAAGTAATTAACTGGAGCTATTCTAACGCTCTAATCTTAGCGTCAACAAAATCAGCCAACGAAATTGATTTCGTGTTTAGTCCTAAATCGACTTAATCTATATGTCAGCAGCCTGTCCCGCCTAGGCACTAAACTGTACCAGGTTCGTATTCTAATCGCTAACTGATCTTGTACGAGTCGAAGAACCAGTTGAACCAGTAAAGTAACTTCGTGACTATTACTGTAAGGCCTTAGTGTCGAGCGTTCAGCGGTGTTCTCGGTGAAGCGTCGGGTGTGGTGCAACTAGGGAACGCAACCCGGGTTTTTTTATTATGAGAAAAATCCGTGTTTTCATGCTAAAAGCAACCCGGGTTGCACTCACTATTGAGCAGCGCGCACTGAGTCTGTTCACATAAGTTTGCGTATGGTGGCGGGTATCGGCTTGTTCCGCTCAAGTGTTCACTTAATTAGCACCTTCCCTTGAAATGGGCTAGGTACTTATTTGCGGACTTTCTTTTTTAGTAATATCTTGCCCAAATTAATTATATCTGAAGACCTCGTAACACTGGTTTACAAACGAAATTGTCTCTCCACGCCCGCACAACACAGGTCCTCGTATGCTTCTCGAGCTGTAAGCCGTATATTCCCGAACCAATTACGCTCACGTTTGTACTCGCTGAAAGCAGGTTTTAACTGCGATATTTTTATCCTGCTATGACCTATTTTCAGGATATGTGGCTGGAAATGCTACTTGAGTGCGTTCATCAAAAAGTATAATAAGGAGAGCGTTGGTTGTGGCGCCGTCTCAAAATTTGTAGGTATAAAATATTAGAGCGTATTATTTGTTCGAGGTTGCCCTTAGATTGCGTTATCGAACACGTATTTTTATCATAACGGCGTGGCATGTTTCGAAGGCATTTGGTCATCATCTTCGGAATCGGACAGAGTGATTGCTACTCTTTGCCGTCAACACTCACACGACAAAATACGTGAGTTCACGATATTCCATACCACAGATAAAAAAAAAATACCTATGATTTTTTACCACAAACAGGTAATCGAATTATTTTTGTTTGTAAGTACTTCACTATCGTCTTGATAATTAGTAATTCAAAAGAATATACGGTACTCAAATAAGAAGGTATGTGAATACATACTACATAAATTAATTACTTAGTCAAGGTACGAAAATAATTACGATTCACGAGAAAATGGTCATAATTTACTAATAAATATTTACTCGTGAACACAATTTCCAACTATTCCAGTACCGATACAATTATGCCGGAATATCTTGCTTAACAGTTCGGGTTACACCAGATAAGTAGGTACCTAATTCTTAGACAGCCAAAGCACAGAATACCTCGATTTAAATTAACGTTCACGTACACTCTTAACAGTTTTAGTCCAATATACTAAAGTCCTTAATGCGCTGTGTAAGGACTTTCCTAAGAGATCTGGGAGTCTTGCCAAAACCTAGTAAATATCGCCCGGAAATTTACCAATCGGTTCGGAATAGACTCAACATATCTCAACACTGTCTCATGGCTTTATACTGCAGGCGCTTAAGAAATCCTATTTATCTTCGAATGGTCTTATTATTCTTTAAATCGTTGTTTTCACAGGTGTGTTTAAAATAACTCTTAGCTAGCTCGATTTTTGCAATTTATTGGGGCGTATGACTGTTAATATCTATCAACTGATAAAATAATACATGTAGTATTTTGCTTTGTCAGATGTTTGCGTACTTCTTAATAGAAAGAGAAAAATGGCACATACTGTGCTCATTTTGAACTGAACTGAAAGTTGTATCCCGCTTCCACCCGCAAGTGCGAGCAAGATGCACTGAAAGCACATTGACGGAGACGCTAGCGACTACAGATCTCACCTACAGTAGATTTTAAACTCGTGTTAAGCACACGTTGAAAACGAGTAAGATTTTTTGCTGTGAGCAAGATCCGTCAGTTAACAGACGTCAAGACAGCTTGGTTAGTTTATTTTAGTTACTTTCATAGTATTACTTATGTCATATGGTATTCTAATGTGGGGCAGTGCTTCAGAGATTAATACAATTTTTGTTTTGCAGAAGTGGGCTATTCGATCGATTTATAAGATGAACCGTAGACTCGCTTAGAGATAAGTTTAAAGAGATTAATATTATGACACTGCACTGTCAACTACTCGGCTCCATAAAATAAAAACTCATTCACGGGCAGTTGTGTAAGGCTGTAAGGTTTTATAATAAACCCCCAGTAGAAGTAATTGCAGTATCTATTAATAAATTTAGGAATTTTGTAAAGTGTAAACTAATGTCTAAAGCTTATTACAGTACACAAGACTACATGAATGATACAGCACCATGAATGCTGATTGGGATTAATGACTTAAAAAAAAAGAGTGGTTGTTGACTGTAATTTTAATTTTAGTTTTTTTGTATGGAATTTGTCAGCCAAACTCCGGGTTAGCGGATAACCCTAGTTGGTGCAAGTGGGCCTATGTATTAATTGTGAAATCTACTGACCTCTCTCCCACGTAACAGACTCGATCGGATACCCGGCCACAGGACACTTGATGACCAGATCGGTCCCAGCCACCGCAGTGACCTTTGGCATCTCGCGTATAAACGGCAACCCGTAGACGTTGACCCTAGCCGCGTGCACCGCCTTGCCCGCGGAGTTGGACGCCACACACGCGTACTCGCCGCCATCTTGCTCGGTCACGCGGCTTACGTTGAGGTGGCTGACGACGTCGTCCTGCAGCGTAACGTGTTGCCCGACCACAAACCTGGACAAAAGTTATAAATAATAAATAGGACATTGTGTGGAAGTGGTCAGCGCAGACTTAGATACTCACACCATAGAAGCTATTTGAGAGATAATTTATGTCATTTTCTCTGATTTTGACTTTCTCGTCTCTTCAGGACATTCAATTTGACTGACTTGTGGCTGACCCGCTGTATCCTACCTCAACTAACTACTCTGCCTTTGACGTTTTTCTAAACAACACCCTTTTACCTTTCCAATAAAAACCAAATCTCCTCTACTCCAATAGACTATTTGACAAAGTGATAATCCATCACTCTTTATAATGTAGTTGTTTACTGCGGGAAAGCCAAACAGGGAAGAATTTCACGCGCGTGCTCGCCCATCACCGATTTAGACAAATGATGTGTCGATATAGCGGAAACAATCTACTGCGTATAAATAGTTTTATTGCGTCCTCTTTTATTAAAGGTTCCGTGAATAAGGGGAACTCCTTCCGGGTTTTGTTCTTCTGGTTTTTATGTTATTCTTTTCCTGGTAACTTTGAATGCATGGATAAGTTTAAGCTATCAAGATTTACTTATATTAACTATTATTTGATATGTAAATTGTGGCGAAAACCTTTTGTGAGCTGTGTGCCAATCTTCTTGTTCAAGTATCAGTAGGTATCGGTAGGTATATTACATGGTAGCAATAATGAACGCCTACCTAGAGTTGGTGGGCACAGGGGCCCCGTCCACCAACCACGTGAACTGGGGCGGCGGATGGCCCATCGCCACGCACTTGAGCGACACGCTGAGCTCCGGTTGCCGCATCCTCTCAGAGACTCACCAGCTCCGGTTATACTATAGTAGCAGTAAAGGAACCTACCTAGAGTTGGTGGGTATAGGGAACCCGTCCAGCAACCACGTGAACTGGGGTGGCGGATGGCCCATCGCCACGCACTTGAGCGACACGCTAGGCCCCGGCTGCAAAGTTTGTTCGGAAAACCAGTATACCAGCTCCGGTTTTGATTCTGTAACAAAAAATATTATTCTGTACCCAGGTACCCAGATATCCAGATAGCCAATCAGGATTGGGATGGACATATTAAACCCAAAAGCAGGCGTTACTCTAAAAGTCTAGATAGTACTAAGCTAGATAAGTAGAAAATTTCATTGAAATCTTTAGAGCCGTTTCCGAAATGAATTACTCGCGCTTGTTTAATGTTTAATCACAGACTACATATAATTCCTTTATGGTTTAAGAATCGCTTAATTAAATTGACGTTTTCGCTTATTTCGGTGTTGTAGAATGTTCGGCAAACTTTGTTTTCTAGATAATTTGAACAAATTCATACATTTGTGTATACGAATCTCCTTTGCATGTTTAATTAAATTATAACGTTGCCTGCTTAACGTTACCTTGCTTGCGTGTGGTACACAACTAATAAGTATTTATAAGAGTTAATTATTTTGATAAATAATAAATTCATTGGGAAATTTGCAATTGTAGTAAAATAGCAAAGTATGGGTCTAATTATGTATCTACTTTTGTGTGTATTATTTTGTACATGGCTGTTTGTTTTGTAATTAAACTAAAAAAATACTCTACATATTTACTACAGTTGCTCATAGGTAGGTATATTACAATAAATACCTATTTATTTATTATTGAACACATAGATCCAATCTAAAAATTTCAGAACAATGCATTATCACGACAAAGGCATTGTATTTTCAATTTTGGATTGTATACCTATACCTCTATTTCGTATTTTAATAACGTTCATTGTAAAATTAATGAAAAGAATAATTGAGCTTTGATGTGCAGCGTTCAGAAGAATGCATTATTATAGTACCTACATTGTGATACACGTGTGCTATGATGGTTATTATACACGAGGCGATATTGTGCGCGCGAGCTGAAAGCGAGTGCGCAATAAGGATGCCGATGTGTATAATGACCATGCACACACGTGTCATTCAACACACTTGTACCTAAGTAAAAACTCAAATTTTATTCGTGGTTTTTAACTTTTGTTAAATACGTTAACTTAATTGTCAGAATCATGTCAGAATGCGTACACGTTAATTAGCATATGAGTTTGACTAACCCTTATTGACCACTTTAAGCTTCTTGCGATGCCTTTTCGACGTCGGTTGTTGACAATATTTTACATTTTGAACTAATAAATCCCTAAGTTTAGGCCCAAACGTCACAAATAAGTAGGTATATTTATCACTACTAAGAACAACTAGATTTTCGTGATAGCACTCGCGTTTTGTAGTTTCAGAGGAGCCTAATGCACATATTGTTATAACAATAAAACTATAGTTTTACTCCTAATTCTCTTATAGTTGCATTTTATCATAATAATAAAGCGAGAAAACGGTCATAAATGTTTTACGTAAACATGTTACCGCGGCGCGCCATTAGAGTGTATTTTTTTCGAATTGCGAAAATAAAAAAATCAATTATTTATGTTCAAAGCACAAATTATTGTGAATTATGAATAATTTAATACAATTTCACGTACACAATAATTCAGAAGGTTTTAAATCCATGTATTCAACTAAATACGGAGATATTGCTTTTTAACGCATAAGTTATTATGCGGCTAAAAACAGTGTACTTAATTTAAAAAAAAAGATATCCAACAAAATTTGAATGTATTATTTGTGTAGGTACGTAACTTAGTCTCGTAGGGTACAAACTTTACTTGATGGAGTTTTCTCATTACCACACTAGTACAATAATATAATGGAAAAGTACGCGTGTTTAATATCTTGGATTATGAGCCTAAAAGCCTTCTTACATATAGAGCACATTTTATTTCTAACCTAGGTATGAATCTGATTAACATCTACTCCACATGTTCACGTTCACAACAGCTTCATCTATGTCACTCACGTCGTTAAGAGTATTATTTAGCTTGTCTTAAGCAGGTGACGCGAATAGACAAATAAACACTGCAGTATAAGCGTTCTACTTTTAGAGCGCATATTACCTTATCTTCAGGAAAAACATTATGTAATTCATAAATTCTGTCTTACCGTTTATACAGGTTACATCCTCAACTTGTGCTTCTGAACTAAAGCTCCGCTAAATCGTTTATTGCGAGTGAATAATCAAACCGTAAAATAATGAAACAATAAATGATTCACTTTCTTTGATATGTGTTTGATCAAGACTACGAAGACATTAAATTTCAGACAGTACGTCGTACTGGTACAATCCTGATTTAAAAAAATAAAGTTTTGCGATTTCTGACTGTCATACTTCTCCATAACAAACCTACTTAATTTAATTCCACTAATCCTTTTCTGGCTCTGGTCCTGGCACGGTGCCGGATAGATTCCGTTTTAATTTTCATGTCGATTAAGCGGCACCCGGCATTATGGGACCCGCCGCAAATCCGGCCCGTCCGCCTACCGGCACGACCGCCCATTGCTTAGATTGGTATTTTTCTCGGCAAAGTGAAAATAATATTTCTTGGCCTAACAAATACTCAGAGATCTATTATGTATAGGGAAATAAATATTGTATATAATCAACCCATGAACTCACAGCCTGACAAAATAATCCCGGGTTATTAACAAAAAGCAGACTTTCTTCCTAGTTAGCCTGCAAATCATTCACACTAGAACGGGCCAGGACGTGACTGGGCCCGGCTGATCAGCCAGTTTCTATAGAAAACGTCACGTGACATCCGAGGGCTCCGAGCTATTGCGTGATTCCTTCTATAGAAATTGACTGATCGTCCCATCCCGCCCTGTCCCGTCCCGTTCTAGTGTGAGTCATCCTTTAGTTTTATAAAAAAACACTATTATGACGTGATATTCATCAAAAATAAATATTTTACACTACTTAACTTCAACTGAGAAGACACTCACTGTTATAAAATGAATACCACTTAGTAACAAGTCTTAAGGCGAAGGAAATGCTACAGTACAAAATAGATAGATTCAATGTTTCTTTTCTACGCTGGCAAAGCTCACTTTTATTGCATCTCTTGAACATAATTGCCCTCTACTGGTATTTTTACGTCACGTCATCACATTTAAGCGTTTTAAGTCATCGTATTCGGGCTCGAATTTAAATGGGATTGCCCGTTTTAGAAATGTCCTTTTTGCCCGGTTTAAACGAGACAATGGGACTGGATTAAATTTATGTCATAGTTTCCCCAGGAGGCCCATGAGTCCCGGATTTGAAGTAAAACGCAATAACACAGTCCCTTCATTACTGGGTACACGGGTCGACTATTTTGCAAAATTCACACGGTTGGCGTTTCCGAGTGATTAAGTGTAACGATATTGTACGGGTTAGCTCGTCGTGGTTTTTGTAAGTTGGAATTGTTGTTGTTGACGGTTTGCAGCATGTTAATGGTGGTATAAAGGTTGGGGGATTGTTGATGAGGTCGTTATGAAGAAAACTATTGTTTACCTTTTAGGAAACAGTATGTACGTTTTGTATTAAGGCCAGTAAATAAAATTACGAACTAGTGTGAAGAGGAGAGGTTTTTTCATCACACTTGTTTTACCTTTGACATACAAATTAGAATAACATTTGATTGAAGTATACTCATTAAGAATATTATATAACATTATTAGATTGAAGTTTAGCTAGAAGGCTAATTATAGCGCTAGATCGAAACTTATGACTTATGAATTACGAACCGCATAGCTTACGCGCGTTAAATATACTCCGCGCGTAATATATAAGATTCCAAAAAACTAACCTCACTCGCTCCCTTTCTCTTGTGTGTTTTACAAAACTAAAACAAGCCAAAAAGATCCATTTATTGTTAATTTTAATGCTATGATGTACAAAAGTAAAAATATTTTACTTAGTTACATGATTTAAAAAGAATAAGGGAGTGAGTGAGGTTAGTTTTTAGGAATCTAATTACCTACAGCGCGTAGTAGTATGGTTACGTTTAGGTTAGGATTGGTACCCGAAACGTCCTGCTTCGTAAACAGGATCACTGCGGAAGCGGAACCTGGCCGTTTCAAAAGCATGAAGCTGGGATTTTTATACTCGGAATAGGCGTTTGATAAAGTGTGGGGCATGTGCACGAGACGGCGGCCGATAAATTATGCAAGCCGTTGACCTTCTGTTAACAAGCCTCATTTGTTCTGGGGAGCCGACTAGACTTATACCGAGTTCGGCTAATGTTAACATTCCAACAGTGGTACTTATAGACTTGAGCGACCGATTTACAATATTGGTAGGTATATTTTAAAACAGAATTTTCAAATTGATTCTGATCATACCATTTCACAGCGAAGAAAAAGTAATGCTTATTTGCAAGTTTTTATGGTAAAGGAACATAAATATCTTCCATAAATTATGCAAGCCGTTGACCTTCTGTTAACAAGCCTCATTTGTTTTGCTAAGCCGACTAGAATTAAATTGATATCTTTAGCGAATGTTAACATTTGAACAGTGGTTGTATTAGACTGGAGCAATCGATTCAAAGTTTAAATATGCTCTGGAGCAGAATTCCCAAATCGATTCGTGTTTAGCAAATCGATTTGGGAATTGTACACTCGGAAGCAAAAATCTACTCAAGTTGCATTTTTTACATTGTGTTCTTTAAAATCGGAAATTTGTACAGAAATATTGGGATTGTTGATGTACATTTGTTAAGCTATGAAGAATAATGGGCGTAATTTTCGGGATATTATCGTTTTCGTTTAATTTTATTTATCTGCCTTGCTGCTTTATAGCGTGTCACTACCGATTAATAGCTATTATGCAGTTTCAATATACGAAGCCGTTGCGATTTTTAAAACATTCAAAGAAAATAATATCTTGACGCTTATTACCTTCAACATTTTAGACTGTGAGTTTTGTGATATAAATTATGCAAGCGCGACTGTTACTAGATTAAATATATATACAGGCAGTACCTTACTCGCATAGTCAAATAATAAAAAAACTTATGCATATTTCATCAGAGAGCCGTCTGGCACACCCGCCCGCTTTATCTGGGTCATTCGAAAAATCACCCTGTATCCTCTATAGGTACTTTAGGGACCAATATTGTGGAAATATTTGTTTTATTTGTCTACGAATTTTAAATGTTGTCTGGTTTAAAAAATGAAAGTAGTTAAAACTTTTATTTGTTATTCTTTGCTGTGGTTTGCGTCGACTTTAGCGTTCAAATAGGTAAGATTATTTTTTGTCTTATATACTATATAACTTTAAAAATATATTTCTGAAGGTTTTTTCTTGAAAATGCAATGTATGTGTGTACAGTCAGCTCCAGAGTTAAGTGACCTCCCCCTGAATACAAACTTTCTATGCAGGGCGGTCACTTAACTCAGCAGCTGACCGTCCAACAAACACAAACATCTTTTCGCTATAATTCCTTACCGGCCGTCGCTACTGTTTGGGGAATATGCAATTTTTATTACCTAAGAGATTTTACAGTTCATTATTATTATGTTTATAGGCTACTTGAATAGCCGTAGGTATATGACATTTTATAGCAAGCATAAAATGAAGTAAATTTAGGTTTTTAAGTAGTTCTAATACAGCTAAAACAACTCTAATGTTGTTTTCGTATCCTTCATTTTACGTCATAAGTTTAAATCCACAACGAATACATAAACATTACGCTGAGTACCATGTGTTGCCGCGCGCACCTTTCCACATTTGCAAGGCTAAGTGTACGCGGCTCCAGCGGGAAGCTTCTCAAATACTTTTAGACTGAAAATTATTCAGACAAACAGATGGTATAGGTATATGGTTATTTAATTTAGTTATATTATGCTACTGTGCCTAGCTTCCACCTGCAACTTTATGTAGGCACGTAAACTTTTCGATTCGTTTTTCAGTCCGTAAGGGGTTAAGTTACAAAATTACTTTTTTAGTGAAGCTTCGCAACATTGGAAAAAATTTACGAACGTTTGTTTAAATTTCAAAATTATTTTCTATATAACGCGGCAGTTGTATATTCTGGTTACCACAGTGTGTAAAACATACCATGGTAATGGTACATATATTCAGCATATGCATTGCTCAGGAAAAAAAACAAGTAGCAAAATGTATATAAAGGAAGTTGTTAGAATTGTATAATGCTTAAACAATCATTTCATGAATTAAATTTCTGTTGCTTCTGTACCTAACTAAGATGGTGAGAAATAATAATCATCCCTTTTTATTTAAATGTACGGCCAGGAATCTTCCAAATGGAATCTTATTTTTAACTCTCGTAAAAGTATCCGGAGACTCTCCTATTTTACTGCAACACAATAAATAAAGACAAGTAAAATACTTCAAAAAGTAAGCAACAAATAAAATAAATAAATTAATATTGTGGGACAATCTTACACAAATCGACCTAGTCCCACGGTAAGCTCAATAAGGCTTGTGCTGTAGGTACTATACGAAGATATATATAATAGACAGATACGTATAAATACATAGAAAACATCCATAACTCAGGAACAAATTCGTGATAAACACAAAAATAAATGCCCTGACCAGGGTTCGAACCCGGGACCTCCTGCTTCGTAGGCAGGGTCACTACCAACTAGGCTTGGAGACCTTTAAAAACAACAGTCAAACAAAAGTCTGTTTTTTCACCAGATGTCTGTATATTATGTATAGGTACGTAACCTGAGATAAATTGACATACAAACACTGGCCAAGCTATGTGCCATCTGTATGTAAACGTAGTGCAACTCAGAATTTTGAATTACAATTAGAACAGCCCCTTTCATTACAATAATATGCGTAAAACTTGGGAAAATTAATATTAATTACCCTTTCCTACCCAGATGTCGCGAACATAACTAAATTATAGGTTTAACGCCATAGCGAAAATTTACAATATTTAGGGTCAGTTAAATACGTAATATAAATTTGTATGATTTGAATTAATGCAAATTACACACGATAGCAAAAAAGATGTCTAATCACACATTGTAATTTCAATCAGTTCAAATCACACAAATTAGTATTTGCAAGTGAGCGGGTTCTAAACTTACTTAACACTTAAAGTAAGTTCTACCTAACGTAGCACTTAAAATGCACTTCACAGTCACTTTTGTTCAGATACACATAGAAGAATTTCCATTTATAAAATGTCGTATATTCCCTGCGCACTTATAAAGCAAAGAATAGATGATTTCCCCTTTACGATGCCCCTTAGTCTAGTTCTTTAGCTTTGTATAGAATTTTAAAATTAACCCGCTGAGCTACGAGTTGCTCCAACGGATATAAAGCAGGGCATTATTCCTATTTCCTTGCAAGAGCCTAGACCTCGCAACCAGTGTAAATAGATCTTTATTGCATGCAACTTTCATAAAAACGGGGACATATTTATTCTGGCTGTTTTAGGCTAAAGTTAAGGATATACCTAAGAATGATAGCGTTGCTGCTTGTTGGGTGGCTATGGAAAAACGTTGTAACTGCATGCGTTGCCTACAAATTTAATGCATTTTCCCTACACTATTATCCACTCTAGTGTATAGGCGGATAATAAATACGGAGACCGTGTGGGATACTCTAGTGATGTACCTATTCCAGGAAAACTGATCGACGATGCTGTTAGGACGAGTTTGGGTAAACGGATACCTAGCTTTTAATTAAACTAGCCTAACTATTAGTGTTTGTACGACTGCTTTGTGCAATACTTAGGTAAGCATTACATAAATCAGTCGTACAAACGCTAGAGTTACTAAAATGAAGTAAGTTACTAAAATTAGACTTAGGCAGTCTGAAACTGAGCTAACTAATACTGAGCATGCATCACATGGCCGATTTGTAAAAATCATCACACATCGACCTCGGTACTTCAGTATGTAATACCTTACCAATAAACGTATCCTTAAGGATGTATATCGAAGAAAGGAAGTAAGAAGGATGCGTATAGAAACGTACCCATAGATATGTTAAGGTGAATTTTATTATCATCATCTTTATCATCATTTTTAGCGTTAGTAGGTAAGATGAATAAAATCCTTTGTGTTACAGTTCTAGATTCTAGAACCAGATTTTTCTAAGTGTAAGAAGGAATATATTTAAAAAAATGTATGTTCAAGTAAATACACTGCGAAGAGAAGCCAGTTGGTAGAGGACAAATTGAATTGGATACATTTTCTGTCGAACTAAACTGTTTGGGGACATTGGCTGAGAACATTTAAAAGAACTACTATAAATAAGTAACAATTTAGCAAAAAATTAACTAAAAGTGAATCAATAAAATATCGCTTTTTGCGTACCCATTTGTTAATATCTTAAAAACACTGACTGGATTTCATTAAATTAACATCTAAACCAATAAAAAAGAACAGTTGCAATCAGGTTAATGTTTTCGGAGAAATACACGGACAAAAATACACACATCGGTAAATTTTCATAATAGGAGAATATCTTGGTATTCTAAAAACATCAGATACGTACGTATGAAATTGATAACCTTCTTTTTAAAGCCGGTAAAAAAGTGTACATTAGGAGCACAGCTATGAATATGTGGCGGCACGCCTTGCCAAGACCCTGCTTATATGGAACCACTGAAGAGCAGTGACACCAAATAGCGGGGACCGAATTAGTAATAAAACAAAGCGACTTATACATACATTAGGTGAATGGAGAAAGAACCTTATGTGGCCCAGGATAAGATCTTAATTGGAAATTTCACGAAGGAGTATTTAGTGCGGGTGCTGGATGCGCCCGCGGCAAACGTGCTTGCGTCGCTGCAGCTCTTTGTTTGAGTTGAAGGGCTGACTCTAATAGCTTGCAGCGAATCCGCGCTTAAAAATGGACTTTTAAATATTTTATGAAGAATCTGGGAAGCGGTCGGGGACAGTTGAAAAATTACGGGCACACGTGGTGCCGTACGTCGTTATCGGGTGCGTTTTTTCCAGTAGGAAATATGGCTACGAAAATTCTATTTCACTTTGTAAGACCGAATAAGGCTGGATTTGACCAAACTTTTTAACCAAGAGTAACGCTTACTCTTGGATACTAATGTCAAAATCCCATAGTAATTTGACGTGAGTATCTGAGAGTAAGCGTTATTCTCGGAATAAAAAATTGGTAAAACGCAGCCTAAGCATTATAAAGGACATTGAAATAAAATAAATTTCATGTCCTACGAGTACTTACACCCAGGCTCAATACTTCAACGCTCTATGAAGCATTGATTAATCTGACATTGATTAAATTTTCCAGGAACAGTCTGATGGAATGAAATAATGGAATCCCCTGGAAAATACTGCTAGCTGGAAATAAACAAAGAAACCAGATACCTATTGTGTGGCCAATTATAATGCAGTAACAATGGAAAATACGAACTACACTCGAGAGCAAGTTTAGGGTCACTAACATTTTTTTGAATAGCTCGGAAACGAATAGAGCTAGTGTATTAAAACAAAGTGAACTTTACAGATAAATTTCACATTACTTAAATAAAATACACTACATGTACTATCTACATGTACTACATGTACTGTGTATGTACATGTACATGTAGGTTTCTGGTTAAAAAGAATGTATAACAAGTTTGCCTGTATGATTTTATAGTTCGCAAACATTTACTCTTAATTTCACCTTATACATATTATTATAGTTACTCCTCCAAAATTATATAATATCAATTTACTTATTCTGCGACCGAAATGCTTTGAAGCGTATAACGATTTCCGAAATCAATTCCCACCAATCTATATCATTTCGGTCTCTATTTTATTACGAAGTGAAGATGGATGTTCAATAATGACTTCCAAGCGAACTTGGTGCCTCTGTTGTCTTATTGTATGACAGTTGTAATTTGTTTCTTTCCAAAGATAAGTATATAAATAACTCGCAAAAACACGGCAGATCGTAGCTCACTGGCCAAACTTTGACTATTGTTTACGTAGGTATGATATTGTGACAGGAGGCTTAAGTAGAAAACTTTCGGAGAGCCGTTTGTTTACTATTTTCAGATGTAGAGTGATTCGGCCCAAAATATCTAGTTACAAAACAGGCCAATAATAAATTAACTTCGAAGTGGATGTAAAAATGTTTTAATGTACCCTACTTACTTAATATATTATGTCGTGGTAACTGGCACCAACAAAATGAAGTGCAATAAAATTAACCTTTTCGACGTCATGTAACATTTTGACAACCGGTTGGCGTAGTTGGTAGTGATCCTGCCTGCTAAGCCGATGGTCCTGGGTTCGAATCCCGGTAAGGGCATTTATTTGTGTGATGAACACAGATACTAATCCCTGAGTCATGGATTTTTTCTATGAATTTATGTATTTGTATATTATATATATATCGTTGTCTGAGTACCCGTAACACAAGCCTTCTTGAGCTTACTGCGGGACTTAGGCTGGATTTGACCAAAATTTTTAACCAAGAGTAACGCTTACTCTTGGATACTAATGTCAAAATCCCATAGTAATTTGACGTTACTATCTGAGAGTAAGCGTTATTCTCGGAATAAAAATATGGTAAAACGCAACCTTACTCAATTTGTGCAAGAATGTTCAATAATATTTATATTTATTTATTATTTAAACTTTATTGCACAGTAAATAATGTACCAAAGGCGAACTTAATGCCAGAAGGCATTCTCTACCAGTTAACCTTTGGGCCAAACAGAGATCAAAATTTATAGGTGCGGGAAGTTATTATGAAACAATATTTATTTATTTATTATTTATGTAAAATATTGGGTAACCTAAAAATTTGGCGTTTTTCGTTACAACTACAGGCTTCGTTACAGACTAGCCTGTCTTAATAAATCTTTCACGTCTTTGGCGTGGAAAAGGTTTAAGTCCGGTTGTCAGATGAGATGATTGAAAATCGCCACGGCAATGCAGCAGTCGTCGTCAGTCAACTTCTTAAGAAAACATTTCTCATGATAATATAGTCATCATCATTTGCCTGCAACGACTATAATAGGCGATAAGTTGGTTAGCGACACTTCATAAACCAATACGGGCCTGGCTGTAGTCTCGCGCACCTTTTGGACAACGTAGTGATAACATAGATATTATACGGCCAGCATAGGTTATATTGTTAGCTTCCGAATATCATCTTGATGTGGTACAGAAAAACAAGTGAAAAACCAATCACTTCATGACTTGGTGGACACAGGCAAGTTGCCAGCAGTCTAGGTAATTCTATTTTACCCACCACATTTAACTAATAAAGTGGATGTAAATGCATAATACCATAATATTCGAGTGGTTTTGCCGGTTAAATACGAAACAGAAATTGGGAATATTTGTATTGGTTATTAGAATTTGGCAATTTCACAAAAACAATAATTACATAGTAACAAGAGGCAACCAAACGAAATGTGTCATATACAAGACACTTTTATTTGATAAGCTGGTCTTAAGCGGCAAAGACCAGCCGGTATAGTAGGTAGGTATTGTATTTATACAAAACCTACCTACTATACCGGCTGGTCTTTTGGTCTGTATTACATATATGTAACTATGCTATGTAACTGACACGGTTGGTAAGAAGTCATAACAGTTTAACTGTTATGACTTCTTACCGCTTTCTTACGGGCGGACTAGTTAAAGGTGTGATTATGAAAGCAAGAAAAGCGAAAATCACGTAGTAATAGTCATATAAAAAGCATTACGTTTCTTGACAAGGGATCGTATACCGGTATTTTCTCTATACAAAAAGAACAGTATTTGTTTCGTTCTTTGGTTTATTTATTCATCGTTAATGGGGCAATCTAATAATACGACTGTCTAAGGCGTAAACAAATGAAAGACACAGTTGAAACATTCGCCCGCTTCGAGTTAGCGTCGCTAGCTTAATTATTGGCAGAGCGATCTGACCGGTGTTCAAAGAGATCGCAAGTTCGAATCAAATCGAGTTATAAAATAATAATTCAACGTTGTTACCTAAATAAAAGATTGAGTATACAATATTATAATATAAGGCTATTTCGAGGTTTAAAAAAACCTGTTCTTGGAAAGTTTTGATTGGCTGCGAGAGTGAAACGTTTATTCGTTTAATACTTATTAAAGAAAATAAAAGCTTCCTAAAATAATATCCGTCAACTGTCGAGTCGACGTTCAATAAAACAGCTTCACTTATTTGTAAATTGGTATCCACATTGCGGATAAAATTGAATGTAACTGTATAAATATTGGAAATGAAAGACAATACCTCGTGTGCCAGTGAAGTTCCAATCGACGTCGTGAGACTGCGCGCTGCGAGCGTAGGGCGCGCGCCGCGAGCGGTTGGCGGTCGCCCGCGGACGGTCGGACACTGCAAATACCAGCCTTTACAAAAATAGAACACACTCTAGAATATACTAAGAACATCCTAGAATAAACAGTTGCAAGCGACATTTGAAAATATAACAGGAACTTCATATGAATTGCAAAAAAACTCTTTTTTTAGCGTTTTCCTGGCTCGTGGCAAGGCTCAGGGAGCCTGGAGTCCGCTTTGGCAAATAACCCCAAGATTTAGCGTAGCACTAGTTTTACAAAAGCGACTAACATGTGAACATCCAACGCAGATAGTAAAGTAGGCTTTATTGGGATTAGTCCGGTTTCCTCACGATGTTTTCCTTCACCGAATAAACGCTAACACCACGATTGATTTCATTTCGTATCGTCGCAACGCAGAAGATTTAAATCGCATCGTATGAGACATTTTGAATTGGATATGTTAAAACAGCTTCACAGTTGAATCGAGGTAAGCAGTTCTTACGTTACAGTCCTTTGTGAATAGCAGATCTGAAAAATGAAGTTCTATTTCGTTTCTTTCCAGTTTGCTTTGAATTTACTTAGCGATTGCTTTAAAGCGGTGTATGCAGCTTTGCATTTACGTATGTCGTTCCAAAGGTTTAAAATGAATTTTATATTTTCAAAAGTGAGTCGTTGAACTGTCCTAACCGATTGCCGTTTATCGTTTTAACACTTAAGTATTTCTTTCGGGTAAAAACTTCTGCTATCTAGTCTCAACATGAAATGACTTTTCCACTTTGTAACCACTTAACAAGAAAGTATTTAGTCAGTGAGAAGAGCCTTTCAGAATTTCATATAGGTATACCTACTCATTTTTGAGTAACGTTAAATTATATGAAAGGCGGGTACAAAATGCACAATTGCACATGCACAACCAATGTTGCACACACGATAAGATATAACAAAAAATTACATAATGAGGTAGAAACGCAGCGCTGAAAACTTGTTCCTTTCCGCCCATATTTTGTAAATGTATGCGCATTCATTCGTTGGATGCTTTCGGTGGTGCAAGTGACCTTAAGTTCAATAGATATATTTAAGAGTAATAATAAGTCTCACCATCAATAAAATACTCTGCAACGCCATAAGCCTGGTCTCTGCTATTTGAAGCGAAGCACTGGTACACACCCTGGTCCTCCTTCTGCGCGCCCTTGATATGTATTCTAAGCCCATCATCCGACAGCCGAATCCTCTCATTAGCCTTGACAGTTCTTGCGTTGTGCACCCAGTACACCTTCTCGATCGGGTGCCCCGAGACTTTGCATTCGAAAATGATATCCGAGCTTATTTTTGTTCGCAATGCCTCTGGCTTTATTCGGACGGAGATAGGTTCTGCAATATGAGAAATGAATTTCCCTTACAATGCACATTTCACGGGAATAAAACATGGGTAGTTATGTAATTAAATGTTTGTGTTTGCTTTAGCTTGACTGTCATTTATCACTTCGCAGATTAGATTTTACGTAAAAACTCTTTCTACTAGTTAAGAAGTAATAAAAAGTTGGTTTTGGCCTCAATTACGTAAAGTTGCTTAAACTTCGAACTACTTTTTTAACTACAGTTTTTGGTAAAATGGCATCGGCAAACGACTTTGAGGTCGAGTTTAGGCTACCTAATTTATTCACATAACTTCATATTCGCTAACACATGTTTGTGACCAAAACCGACATGAGTAGTCTTTTAAAAATGTTGGGGAGAAATTACACACTACGTCGACGGTGTTGTTGAGCCAGCGCACGAGCCGGCCGGCGTCCTTGCGCTGCTCGCCGCGCATGGTTAAAAGCCCGTCAAGCAGGTGCGCATGCGCCCACCGCGGCTTCTACTGACTCGTACCTGTGACCGCGAGGGAGTAGTGCACGGACTCGCCGCCGACTGTGTTGTTGAGCCAGCACACGAACCGGCCGGCGTCCTCGCGCCGCACGCCGCGCACGGTCAGAAGCCCGCCCTGCAGTTGCGCGCGCGCCCACAGCGGCGTTTTCTCGATCGGTGTCAGCTGTTCGTGATGCTCGCGAAACCACCTTGCAAACAAATAATTACAATGAAATCAGATCCAGACTTATTGTTATCTATAAAATATTAATGGTAAAAACGTTTACAAAAAATATAACCGACTTCAAAAAAAGAACAATAAAATGTATTAATTTCTATTTGCTGTAAGGTTCGGAAAGGATGATAAGTATGAGGAGAATGATTATTCAAACAAATGACGGTGATACCACATAGCGCTCATATCAGCACCAAATTTCTATGGGACCAAATTGGAGGTGCCTCCTATCAAACAAAAAAAAACACCCAAATCCGACGACGTAGCTCCGAGTAATCGGTGGACATAAATAATACAAACAGACAGACGAACATATAATACTCGTATAACCGCCTCCCTCGAATTCTCGAAGTCAGTCAAGTCAAGTCAAGAAGAGGGCCCTTTTACCTTGACGTTATAACGCGAGTTAAGGACCTAAACTGAGTAGCCGCCATACGACTGGGGCCTTACCATGACCTGTTAACGCGCTTCTTAGGTTTTAACTGTACGCAGTTGCATGGAAGCGATTCAGTTTAGGTCGTCAACTGCGATTGCGACTGCGGCATTCGACAGTATGCCGCCACGCTCCTGCCAGAGTAGTGGTGGGAGCGAGACGGACATACTTTCGAATGCCGCAGTCGCAATCGAAAACAACTCATGGTACGCACACTGGTCCTGACGCTGTACAAGAAACACATTTCACCCGTTCTTCTAGCTCTAGAAAAATACGATTTTTCTTCGTGGCAGCTATGAGCGGAGTCGTGCTAGCACTTAAGAATACTCGGCAAAATTCTTTTTGAAAAATCTATTGCACGAGCTCAACATAAAGTACTTTTGTATATAAAATAATTAACTTTTGAGTATGTTTATATTCATGATTTAGTATAAGTATTTTTATAACTCAGCTTTTGTAATAGTAATTACGGACTAAATGTAACCAGTAATTAAATACAACAAGGCTTTCCAAAACACATTACTAAAGGTCACTTAGGTATATACCTATTCATAAAATAAAAAAAAACAATTTATACAACACGCTTACGCTCTAACACTATACCATAAAGAATTCAGCTGGATTTAATTCATAGTCCTGTTATCAGAATACTCGAACACCATAAAGTTTCATGTCCCACCATTGGCGAGAGGAAATCTTTTAGAATGCAAATGTCTCGCTCATTTCAGCTCCTTTCAAAACTATTTCTAAAAGACTTGGTACCTAACTCGGCATACGTAAGCCCGCTTGCAGTCCTTTCTTTCCCACCACTTTCATATAACTTTTGATACGTACGTATAGATTCGATGGTGTTGTGCATGCGTGTACTCAGTGTTTCTAATACATTTATTCTAAAAGTGGTGTTGTTTAAAATGTGAAAAGTTCGATTTAGCATACACTTTCTCTTTCCAGGTTCTAATTGCATTATTAAATGTGAGTGATATTGTACAAAATGAGCTGCTTACCTACTGCTTGTCATTTTTAAAGTCAGCTGCAGAATTAAATGACCCCCCCAACATACAAACTTTTTATGCAGGGGGGGTTACTCCGTATCTACCTACACATTTTGGAGTTAACTTTGCCATACCTATGTATTTTTTGAATAGTTTGATTTTTAAATCTTTTCACTATATTGGAAGAAACAGCAAAAGTAGCAGAAGCTATATAGTCCGATTTTAATTATTTAACAAGCTCATAATAGTAGATTACATACCTAGGCCGTTAAAGTGGGAAATGTCTCGGATGACATGAAGCCGAGGTCGACTAACATGGTATCCGAGGCTTTCCCATTTACCGGCCGATGTTTGTATATTATTTTTCTGCTCGACGGAACCGGCAGGCGGCAATTTAGTTTTGCGCAAAGTGGCGTTTGCCGCCCGGAGGGCAGAAAAATAAGTTAATTACCTAATGGCTGTTACTGCAGTAAAAAAATATATCTTGATTTTTAAGGCAGTATGAACTATCTCCGCAATCTACGATACGATAGTCTCACCAAAGGACACGCCTATATGTAGAATACTACAAAAGCGTAGCTTCCTCGGTGCGAGAATTCAAAATGTTTAGCATAATGTTGTTCGGGACCCGTTCCCAAACTTTCCATATTTGTTAACTTCATAAATTGACACGTGTGGTTTTCACCTTTTGGGGAAACTCTGCTATAGACG
Organism: Lathronympha strigana; assembly: GCA_949128165.1. Classification (NCBI taxonomy): domain Eukaryota; kingdom Metazoa; phylum Arthropoda; class Insecta; order Lepidoptera; family Tortricidae; genus Lathronympha; species Lathronympha strigana. Next base: position 7,701,853 of record OX421918.1, on the reverse strand, counting down.
CGGTATGTATCTGGTTTCAGTAGTTTCAGTGTGGGATGACGCGAGTTAAAACACTTTCCTGCATTAAATTTACCAGTTTTCCTTAGTAGCTCTTTTGAAGTCTTGTTTTGTTTAAGAAATAAATGCGCATGGATTGATTTTATGTAGTTTAGAATACTGAATCCGTTGGCAAACGAAGATGGTTTCTAAAGAAACATCGAATGAATTCAAATTCAATCGGAGCTTCGACCCGTCTTGGAAATGGTTTTGGCTGTGCACAAAAGAAACGGTTTATATCAAGTCTCTGATAGAAAATGTATAAAAATTAGAAATAAATCGTAAAGATCGCAGCACGGCACCAGCTGTATGTGCAACTGTTGTCTGCAAGGCATGTATAGATCATTAGTGGCCAAAATAGATGATTTTTACTTTCATTTCATTACACACCACGCGATTGTTAAATTCATATTTAAATGCAGTAGCTATAACCGAAACAACTAACCTTTCTCACTCAGCCAGTAAAACTACACCCATACATAAAACATTGCAATCAATATCACTACAACTTTCAACAACACGATAACTTTAGCTTTGTTTAACATTAACCGCCAACAGTCGAACTGCGTTAAAACTGCCTGGAGCTATCAATTCGCTAACAAGTAAGCTCCTTCGAGCAAAATATGTTTAACGATTCGTAGCAGGTAAAGTTGCGCTACTTGAGCTCTCGCAGATTAAGCGCTGGATCGAAAGTACTTTATACCGAGTCTCACTTCCGAGTTGGGCATTTATCAACTATGGAGCCATGCTTTGGAATTTTTCAGCGCATGTGGCACTGTTTTTGAAATAGCGTACCTATTTATTATTTATAGAGGCAAGTAGTTGGCTCCAAAATTTCATTCACTGACAACAAATGCTTTATTTCACAAAACAGTCACACAGTCAGTATACAATAATTAATTACAAATATACAAATTTTCACTGACAACTATTTGTTGATCAAGATGGATGCCATTTAAAATGATTTGTCTTTTAAAAAGGTTAAAGGCCTGTTTAAATGTTACTAAGTACCAGTGACGGAGCGTCAAGATGTTCTTTGGGTAAGCCATAGCTGATTTACCCTGCGTTTTCTTTAAGTCGTAAAGGAAAAGTATGCTAGAAGGGAAGTCGGCAGAAATCGAGTTCGATGTACGCCCCGCTAAGTACCTAAATAATCCCGTTTTGCTATTACTCGGGGTGCCCCGCGCTCTAACCAATAAATTATGATACCGACCGACCGACCGACCTTGTCTTATATTTACAAAGTACTTAATAGGTATTATATTATATGAGGATAATTTTAAATTCTACGTAATCTTCCCGTACATAATAATGATGCCCGTACAAATAATTATAAACAACCAGAAACGGTATCACCGATTTTAATTAAGAACAACATCGCAAAACTCCCGTGTTTGTTTATTTCGTTTGCGAAGTCTCCAGAGAGGCGTTTCGATGCTTTGAATTTGCTCGGCAAATTTAAACCCTGCCAAGTAACTAAGTTTTAATTTAAATGCGTTTTATGATGGCAATAAAATCGAAGTCTTAACGTCCTGGGAGGAAGTGATGAATTAGTTTCGAGTTCCCTTATGGATCTTGGAGACTAATTTAGACCAACTTTGTTTAGAAATTGAGTACCTACTTAGTTGACTTCTGAATAGCAAGGTAAATAGGTAGGTATGTTTACTTATGTTTCTTTACGGAAAGTGAACAGTTTGGAATATTTCAACAACCGAAGCCAAAAACTGCTTTTTAAGTTTATTAGTAGTGGAAAACCAAACATATTTTTGCACAGGTCAGGGCTTTTATAGTTCGCTTTTTAATTTTAGATAATGATTGCTGAATTGTCCTCAAACTCATCATCAAACTTGACAATACAGACGGAATCGAATCCTATAAACGCTCTGTCGACTTCTTTCATTTCTTACAATGTGACATGTGACTCCGCAGGTACAGAGTGTACGGTTTCAAAGGGAGCCCCTGCGAGGAAACGAAGTGCAGCTGATAATATGATTAACCTGGAAACTTAGAAATAGAAACTCTAGTTACATAACTTATCAGAAACACGACACCACAAACAACTGCCAGTCAACGATGATGCAGTTATCGTGACCGGCAGTTGTTTGTAGTAACGTGATAATACGTACCTACCGTATCTAAAACGGTTATGCTATTATCGAGCATGACATAAACCATGATTCAATCATTCCATCATTCCATACAATTAACACGTTGTTGATATAAGTGACATGACAGTCTTATATCAGCCATAATCACATGACCAGCTTAGACTCACTGTATTCTTTCCTACTCGTACAAAAAAAACTGTCAGGCATATTCTAATAATGCAAATTAATAATTAAACTAACGATTTTTTACTTACTTCTACAGATAACAAAGGCGAATTAAAATGTCGCTTAAGTTAGAATTTGAGTTTCCGCCGGAAGACAAACGCCCCGAGTCCGTTTCCGGCGCAGTGGGTATTTGCCCAACATGGCCACGTTGCTGGCAAACTTAGGCTTGTCACAATCCGACAAACAAATTAGGGTTGAACATTTAGACTGACCACGATCTGTTCTGATTCGTGCGTCGGAGAGTCAGAGAGATATACAACCAAAGTGTCAAAAATATTTTATACAGGACTTTATTGCTTGAACATTAAGGTCGTGTATACATAATTTTGGCACATTCGCTGTATTCATATCTTAGTAGCAGACTGTAGGTATTGCCACTCCGAAAAAGAGGAGGTATATGGAATTAGTCATATTTTGCAAGTCCACGTCACTTGGTTGGGAAACATTATATCTACTTAGTGACAGTGAAGTGAACTAAATATGTTATTAGTAGTAACTTTTAACCGTGGGGCCGTCCTAGAAAACACATATAGTACATAGTAATCACTAACAACTAAGCATCTAGCTGAAATATTAATTAAAAGTATGCGTATGTCCGTGAATAATAAATAAAGTAACAAAGACAAATTCTTTATTAATTTCCGGCACCCAAGACTATTTATCTTATCTGAAAGATTTCGCTTTTAAGAGACACGACCGGCTGTGGTCTACTCGTAGTTTTAGTTGCGCATTGTGGATAATAAACAGAGGTCGGCATGGTTGAGCTATTTATCTTGAAATTTGACATGACAAACGTCATATTATAGCTCACGAGTATTTATGCTTATCCACCTTGCTTGGATCAGCAATGCGTAAAAGCCAGAGGGGAAAAAATATATATATGCTTATGTTATGTACAAACAAAATACATTATTATGTACAATTGTTAATCATGAATTATTATTGATAATAAATGTTATGTTAACAATTGTACAGTTCGGTGGCGCCATCTTTCAACTAGAAGGCGGCACTAGACTTAAGTCTGAGCTGTTGGATTGGCGGAACGCACCTTAAAACGTTTAAAATAAGAAAGGATTGTATATACTGACTGTGGCTGTGGCTGCCGTGATCGGGTAGCCCAGTGGTTAGGGCGTCTGCCGCGAAAGCAGGAGGTCGGTGGTTCGATTCCAGCCCTGCTCACCGGGGGCCTTGGTCACTTTTTCTCTAGTATATGTCATCTCTTCCAATTTACATTATTAATTATTATGTTAAGATTCCGCTCAGATTTGAAACCGAAACGCTCACGCTGCCGAAACGAGCGAAACGAGAGGTGTGTTAACGAGCGAGCTTGCGGTCGCGATGCTGTTTGCTTCATCTGCATCACAATGTGTTCTCATTTTCTCAAAAGCAGTAAATGCTAATGCTAGCTCTAAATCTTAACAATGGGCTTCTTGAACGTAAACATGTAAATTTACAGCTCACAATAAAAAAATACATATGGTAAATCTACTGCTGAACACGTTGGTTAATGAGCTGCTAATTATTAATTGTGAGACGAAATACAAATTACGAAGTACAATAGCTAATGAGGTCAAGATAATTTTGAAAAAGTATCAGATTGTAAGTAACAAGTACCTACTCGGAAGGGCGGCGCCCCGGGTCAAACAAATACCTACGGACATGCAGTTTGGGCTTCAGGTGATGGGAAAATATAAGTACCTACATTTAAGCACTATTTAAACTTTATTTCAAGAATGCATACAACAGAGATCGTTAATAATAATTTACAACAACACGACAATCAGTAGCTACCTACAACGGATTGACAATAGCATTTTTTTCACAACTTTAAAAAACAAAACACGCGCGCCTCGCGGCCACGCACTCGCGCTTTTTGGCCAGTGCGCGGTGCCCGCGGACTTAGGCCCATAATACCTATATAATAAGTAGTCTGACCACCGAACTATATCCATAATATATATATCCATCCCTCGTTTCGGGGTGGTAATACTAGCGTAAGAAAAGGACAGTATGATGCTCTCTAGCTGTTACTGCGTTCGTTCGGTGGTCAGACTTGATATTACACTATCGTATATCTATGATCATAGATATGATCAACAACACGATAATATGGGCCTTACGAGGTTGAGCTCGTCGCATACAAGGTAAATTTAAGTCTTTCCTTACGACGTGACGTGAACATACAAAATCTTATTAAGTAGGTCTAGTTTGATGTTACGAGTAACTATCTTCAACTTAATAGTTTAGTTTAGTTTAGTTTAGTTTATTTATTTATCTCACAATATACAAAGTCACTTAAAACTACACATGGTACATTCAATAATAATAATAAATGGTAATATGTTTGGTAGATTGTTGACAGGGCTAAGTTTGCTAGCAACTTGGCCATGTTCGGCAAATACCCCAATGCGCCGGCCGCAGTCCCGGGATGTTTGTCTTCCGGCGGAAACTCAAATTCTGACTTTAGCTAAATTTTAAGTTTCCTTTGTTGTCTGCAGAAGTATTTAAATAATCGGTTTAATAAAGAGAGCATGCTATATTTTGTTCTCATAACATAGCTATTAACTAATTTTCCAGAGGGCCAATCATGGTTGTCAATCGTGAGGTTAACATGATAAGTTGGTAAATGTTTATTGTGTACCTAATACAATGAACGACCCTGTAAGTACAGGCTGCTATATAGTACCTACTCCTCAATATAAAATAAGGGCCACTAAGTGTTTTGAACGCCACGTAAAAATCACGTGAAACCAGGATTTTAGGTGCCTCGTTTGCCGAATTTAAATGTCGGATAGGTAGATAAGGTTGTTGATTATCTTTTCTGACAACCAAAAAAATTTTAGCCCATGGAAACTTTTTTACTTTTTGAAATTGATTTTGATAAGTCCTTAAGCCGTACCCGTTTCAACATTTATTAAAAAAGTGGAAGCTTGAATCAAGAAGAATGTTTACTTTAGGTGTATATTGTGCGTTGCATGGGAGTTATGCTAATACGCAAATTGCGTATTAATTCAGTTAATCTGGGACGCACTCGAAGATGGTGTAATTTCCACCCGCGGACGCTCCGGCTGTGGATTGAGCTTTTTACCGATGGAATACAGTATGGAGTTCTTCAAAAAAGGAGCTTACAAGTTTTTGGGTCGGCAACGCGCATGTGATAACCTTGGAGTTGCGTCCATAGGCTACGGTGACCGCTTTCCACCGACGTGATATTAAAAACCGTACCGTACCGACTGTGCCTCGTTTACTCATTAAACGAAGCAAGAAATAATTCGTTTCGCATGAGTCGCATGACACACTCATTTAAATTAGGTGTTGAATGATTTCATTATGAAAATCTATTTAAATTACCCCGGATTTGGTGGCAAGTGCCACGTAGGTACACGTACTAAATACATTTACGAGGGTATAATGCAATTTGGCGGGTTTGCGAGGCAAATTGCTCCTTGGCAGTTAAAACGAATCACGTAGCTGGGGATTATAAAATTGCGGTGAAATCTCAGCGCGGGATCAAAACGGATTCGCGACGAAATAAAGCAGCATGTGCAATCATGTTTAATAATATCTATACATTTTAGATTGTACGTCAAAGGCGTAAGGATGAAAATCGTTAACATGTTTTTAGACCTGACCGTACTTTATCACGCACGAGTATAAAGGGTAAATTTAAATTGAAATCTTTCACGCCGCCTCTCTTATTGTGTGGGGAAAGAAAGGTTCCGTAATGATTAAACTCCTAGGCGCTTGGTACAAATACAATAAGTACAATCTACGGGTTTCGAATATTAATAGGTATCATAGGATGACTTTCATGTTACATTAATATATTTTCTATAGGTATACATTAGTATATTGTGTATTAAGGGTGATAAACAAGAAATTACGACCGATAGTGATTTTTCCAATGGTCCATCCGCCATCCTGACGTCAGGTTGGCCGGTGGACCTATATTTTAAGATATCTCGTTTCCAGGAGAGGTACAGAATTTTATTAGAGGTACCAAATAGTACATAAAATGAACCAAATATCAAGCTTAACTTCATTCCGATCCGCCAGGTCCACCCGTCATTCTGACGCTCTCATTAAATGCATCATTAAAGAGTGTCTGTAAGTCGCTGGATCCCAATCACATTACGTCACGCGTTACGTTTAATCTTTGCCGAAATGAAAAGCGTGTGCCCCCCTAAGTGGATATGGGTAAGTATATTCGCTCTAGTTCTCTCAGAAACAATTTTATTTCCAAAACCTTTTAAAAGAATGACTTGTTGATGGCGATTACTCGGTACATACAAAATGAACTTATAGTTTAGAGTATAGAGACAAATTACAGTAAATTATCTACGAAAACTTAGAAAGTCCTGTTCAACGTTAAAATCTCGACAGAAGCGCGCTTTGTTAATCTAACATAGTTCAGGCTTGATACATCTTTGTAGTATGGACCGTTATTTTGTTTTTACGCACGGTTCGCACATGTACCAATTTTTAATTAATATCTGCAATTACTCTCCATTTTTATACTAGGTACGGCACTTCATGCGACCACATTATACTTGTAGGTCTCGCCATTTAGATAGCAGTGAATGAACTTAACGAAATCTCTACCAAATACGAGAAAAATGGTACGTACGGAGGTAAAACATCCAAATTAGAAATGGTGCTGACAGTTTCATGTGTATACACAACTGTTATTGTGTATGTCTGCCGGCACAGTACCTCTAGACGACGAGATATTTACTTGTAATGTAAAGTTGCTTAGAAATGGAACCCTTTTAGAATTGTTGTCCGTCCGTCTGTCTGTCAAGACCCCTTATCTCGGAAACGCGTAGAGGCAGCAACTGGAAATTAATACCACATACACAGGTCTGGGGGCCCTTGAAGTTTTGAAAAACTATCCCTTTACTTTAACGCCAGAATGACAATCGCTAGCGACTGCGCGATTCAAAACTATTTGCATCTTGCTCGTTCTTACTACGATGACTACGTAAAACTCATGGTAAGCACACTTTATTCATGAGATGCGCTTGCGACGGTTGTTCTTCGGAGGCGCGAAATCGATCCGAAATACGTCATCCCATGGTCGACATAGTAGACGAGTAACCCTATATAAATATAGAAAACGTCGCTTGTGAACTAGTCTTATCGTCGGCAGGAATCTTTTCCTAAACAAGAACATGCATCAAAAGGCTTTGTGAAGGCGGGTAGTATATTAAACCCATTTTTACGGCATTTCCAGCGGTATGTCGTAAATAAAAGGTTGTAGCGTGTCACCCATACTGATTTAGTAGGTCCGTGAAAGATTTTTTTTATCGCAAACGGCTTTGAACGTATAAATAAACTCTGGATTTACTTGAATTTAATTGAACAGTTTAAACGTCCTTAAAGCACGTTTAATTGTGATTCCTACACTTTGCATATTTCACTGGATTTAAAGCACATTAAGGGAAAGCTAAATGCTTGCCGATTTATTTGATAAAAAGGCAAAGTAAACACGGTTGAATTTTGGAAATACATATGAATCCATAGCATGCATTAGCAATATTAGCATATTAAGATAGAGACATATATGGAAAAAATATCGTTTTTTCTAGCGCAAGCGTACGTAAAGTACTTAATCTTTATTATTATAAACACTCAACGGGTCTACCGCGAATTTAGTTATTTTACATTAATATACCAACGTTTCGACACACTTTCATGTGTCTAGTGTGCATACCATGAGTTGTACGTTGTAAGTACGTAACCGTAGGCTTTAGCGAAGGCGCGTTTATAATGTATGTCCGTCTCGCTCTCGCTACTACCACTACTCTGGCAGGAGCGAGACTGAATCGCGTTAGGCTATCGTCGTAAGGCCTCCACATAAGGCCCAACACGCGTCTATTGCGTGGCTAGGGCCCTACGGGAGGCCTAATGGAAACTGTGGCTAACCGCACGTGTTGCCTGGCTTGCACACACCGGTTACGCGACTCGGGGCCTACACGAGGCCTAATGAAAATACGGTACCTGTAAGTATTTTAGTTACCTGTAAGTGGGCACAGGCCACGCGTGCGCCGCGCAAGGTAACCGCACGTCCTGCCCGGCTTGCACGCGCCGGCTACGGGGCTCGGGGCCTACGCGAGGCCTCACCCCGCCTTTTGGCTCCGTCACTATTACGTGACCTGTAAAGGAAATATTTTTTTCATTATTAATATAATAATCAGCCAAAACGCCTAAATTGTAATTAAACATCTCTACTATACTAAAAAAGAAACGTAAAATAAATAAAATCAATGCCTCGATAAATTATGACACATTAAAGAACTCTATTTTCTTTCAACTGTATTCCGCAACGAGACTAGAGCATGCCTCCTGTTACGGTTTTATATAGAACCAGGGAATATCTCCTTTAATACATTAGGTGCTTACCGAAGCACTGACTGGTGTAGAGGTGGCCCTGCAAATTAAGGTAAAAGTACTAGTGCTGCAATAGTATTCGACACACTTTATGTCAAAGTCTGCTTCTTCCTAGCGTTTTCACGTTTAAAAGGGTCCGCTTTGGCAACTAATGTCAAAGTGACAAGGGTTGAATTTGAATAAAGAAAATTCTTCTTTGTTTGACTATATGACTTTGATATAAAGTGCCCATGTCGAATACCAGTGCAACGTCGAACACTAGTACTTCTATCGTATGTTCCAGATGCGACACCAAAAGGTGTCCAATTGCAGGTGTACATGTACACTGCGCATATAAAGTCTGACAAGCAATCGAACGTAGTAACAGTAGGTGAGAGAGCGTCATAATTGATACCCAGAAAAAAGGGATGGATATACCTAATTTTTAGGGTTCCGTACCAAAATGGTAAAAAAGGAACCCTTATGTTGCGACTCAGTCTCTCTGATGTCTGTCTACGTCTGTCACATTGTTAAATATCTCGAGAACTACTTAAGCTACTGATTTGAAATTTGGAATACGAGTGGTTATAAACAAAGATTATCCAGACACATAGAGAGAGGACCTTTTATATATTTTAATTTATTATCAGTGAAAATGCCCGATAAAAGAGGGGGCAAAATTTTAAAGTTTAGTTACTGGGTCATGTGGGGTATCATTTGAAAGGGCTAGATTTGCACATTCTAAAACAATTTTTTATTATTTTTTAACAATGAAAGAAAGAAAGAAAGAAAATAATTTATTCAACAACACATCATTACATAAACAAAAAACAACATCGAAGTACCTCACAAAATTAAACAAGAAAAATAAACAACATAAAAGTACACAAATGACAGATGTGCAGCCGAAATGGTCTCCACTCAGCAATGCAGTTGGCACGCCATTGCGGTCAACGGTGCTGGTTTTCTGTGGAGCCGGCGGGGTGTACGGGACAGCATACTGCGCGACGTATGTTAGGCAAGGGAAATATACATATAAGTACGAGTATAAATATAAAAGATAAAATACAAAAATAATTACTTTACAGGGAAACTGGAAATACAAGGGAAAACGGCAAAGGAGGAAATATTCATTTTGGGATAGGGTGGGGCAAGCGTCAGGCAACAGAACTTTGTTGGTCCGTTAGATATATCTTTAGTTTCGTTTTGAAACCATTAACGGTACAATGATTTTTTTTGGTTTATTAAAGAATATGTAAAAAATACCATTCCCCCTTTATCTCCGAAGTTTATGAAGGAAAATATTTGTTTTTTTTTGTTCACAACGTTAATGTTATCTTAAATATTACAGGAAAACTATAACATTGACCCTAACTTCATGTTTCTTTTAAATAAATAAAAACTTTTCTGAACTAAATTTGTAATTTAACCAACTTAGATTATTTTTAGGGTTCCGTAGCCAAAATGGCTAAAACGGAACCCTTATAGTTTCGTCCAGTCCGTCTGTCCGTCCGTCCGTCCGTATGTCACAGCGGTTTTACTCAGTAACTATACAGAATATGATAACGATATTACAGCTACAGGTGTATTTTGTGTGCCGCTACTTAGTTTTGCCTATAAATTACGAAAAAAAATATGTTTAGGGGGGGCGCTTCATACATGTAACTAAATGTCAAAAAAATTTTTTTTGCCAAATATCTACTTGGGGCACATCATCTGATAGGCCTTTAGAAATAATTTAAAGGTTTTTTACACAAAAATTTGATTGATCGAATATTTTCGGAGATAATCGCTCTGAAAGTCTGAAAAAGTGTGTCCACCCCCCTCTAACTTTTGAATGGGTGGTCCAAAAAATTTAAAAAAATTCAGGAAGATAGGATATAAAACGATCTTACCACGAAAATTATTTTGAACAAATTTGGTTTAGCCGTTTTTGAGTTTTTGGCAAAAAACTATTTATTACAAAAGGACGTAAGTGTATTGTAATTTTGAAGGCACTTACGCCTTTTTGCTCGCACAATTTTTTTATCGTGTGACGGTACGGAACCCTCAATGCGTGGTCGGACACGCACTTGGCCGGTTTTTTTTTCTTTAAATTTATATGATATCATGCCGTCAATAAAGTTATCAAAATTGGTTTACGTGATAAAAAATATCAAGGAAAACAAACTCGCATACTAACTCCATGCCGTGCAAACATTGTAAACGAGTGACTCAATCTGTCGCCACATGTGGCTGACGTCAAATTTCTACTTCTAGGTATAGTTGCAAAATAAAGTTTGTACGGAACCCTCGGTGCGGTTTTTTGTCCTACTGCTACTGCGATCGTTTGCTTGTCACCTTTGATATTGTATACAGTTACTCGTCGTTACACACTGGTACTTACCGAAATACTGACTGGTGTAGGTGGCGCCGGTCACTCGGTCCCGGACACGACACCGGAACACATCCCGGCTGCCGGCGCGCACCGCGCTTATGTACAACGACCCATCATCTAGTCGCTGGTACCGGGGCTCTGAGAAAAGACAACATGCATGACATTAATCTATAAATAAAAAAGTTTAGCGCCAACCGGTGAGAGTGAGTTAACCGCTAAAAGGTAGTAAAAATATTGCAGAGTATTTCGAATCACGGAATAGTTTCAATAATTGTCGGTTGCCTGAAGACAAATTAATTAAGCACGCTGCTAGTGATGTTACTATTGTAAGTACTGTATGACTACAAATGTTTCATATAATAGTTTATATAAATGTACGAAAACTATCTGCTCAAAATGTGTAAATTAATCTTTGTTTAATTAAGCTTAGGAAAATTAGGAAATAACTTGTTTTAATATAGTTCTTGAATCAAAATATGTTTAAATATCTTTGAGCATGGATTAACCACGATATTTGGTTTACAATATCTCCAATTAGCTCACTGATTTAATATTTATTGCGAGATTTGAACCTGGAGATTCTAGTAATAATTTATTTGGTGTAAATTCCGTCTGAGCTACGTTGCCTAGAAGGTTGGCATCCCGCGATACCTGTCGCAGAAAAACTGTCAATCTCTTCATAATATTTAGTAATTTATACTAGTGCTACATAATAGTTATGCTAATTATGTGAGGTTGCATACATTATTTTACCTGTATGTACATATATTAGTGCTCATACTAGGGGTGGGCACCGTAATGGTGGCGTTCAGGGGCCGCCGGTGGTCCTGCTGCTGTCATAGTAATATTAATTCTATCTACCATTTTCCCAAAAATTGCCATGAAATCGGTTAGACCATTTTGAAAATAAATGGGAACATATGCACAAATGTATATATCACCTATAAGTAGACTAACAAAGAAATAGCTGCTTACTCTAAATGCTTAGGTATGCATATGTTAAGTACACATGCATAAACATTTAGAGTGCGCGCCAAAAACTAACAAGTAAAAAGCGCAATTTTCTCTTTGTGTTTTATATTCAACGGACACCATTCATATTATAAATTAAAATTTCTAAAATATATATATTTTATACGCGAATAATTTACATATTTCTTTAACCGCGCATAAAAAAAGAACAAAAACAAATTTGGAACAGGTTTCATTTTCACAAATGCGGTTTATGAGGCCTCTCGAGTAAAAAGCCTGGAAAAGTTTGTTAAACCGAAACGTTTATAACACAACTTGAAAAGGCGAACCTCCATAGTAATCAAGTGCAAAAAATAAAGGTAGCCCTCAAGAAAAGTTATCACTACCGTGGGACTCACAATGGACCTAATCAAGGAAAAGTACGAGCTGCAGTAAATAAAGTATCCGAGAGGCAATCCTTGAGCGAAAAGGCACGGAATGTGAGCCAGTAGGAGCGTAAACAAATGAGACCTGTCAGACGCGCCGGCAGGAGTCTGCTATCGACGTAAATTCGAAACTGAAACGTATTCCGTAATCGGAGGGTTAGAATTCGTGTGTTTTCGTCGGCAACGGACAAACAATTCAATAAAGTATCGCTGTCTAACTGTCTAAGCAGTGCTTGATTTTAAAAACCTCATTCAGGGTTACCGAGCAACATGTCGGGAGTAAGTTTAAATTATACGGGTTGGTTTATTTCATTATGCAAGTAGTCAATATGAAATGTCTTTTTGAGGAAGGTGAGGTAGGGAAAGATTGAATGGTTTTTTTGATGAGATAGACAGTGTTGTATTGAAATCCTTGTAAAATATAATAAAAACTATTTGATTGCTTTCGGATGTTCGAATTAGAAGGCATGGGCAAGGACTATACTTTTGTATTCTTTGAAATTGCCACAAAATGCTGAACTTCACAAAATTGCATGACCATTACAATGTGTCTACATACTCCGGACGGTCACTGTCGATTTAGCCGCGGATCGTAACAAGATGGCGGCTAAAATGATGATACCAGCACTAAATTTTGTAGACCAGAGGATACATAGGGAGTTATATGAGGCTTTTCATTTTATCCCTTTTATCATCTCCTCTCACCTTACGTCACTCATCTGCAAAAAAACGCATTGTATGAGCTGACAAGTCTAATAAACTCAAGTCTACATACAGTTCGAAGGACTAGTTTAACAAGTCAGTATGTACAAAATGTTGCCACAATTTGACCAGTGCTGCACTTATCGATAATATAACATCAGAGCGTGTGTAGAAAGTAGTATAAGAGAGTAAGTACATCGACAGATAAACCAAACGTAAAAGTATTATTCGTTACTGAAAACTGACTTAAAATACCAGATTAAGCTTTAATAAATCATTGTAATTAATAATTCTCTCCTTGTTTTTTTCTGTTAGTAACCGACAATGTGTGTGAAGGTATGCGGCTTCCGACTCAGTCGATAAACTCAGGAATCAGAATAGTCTGCTGCTTATCAACTGAGACAGCAGCGCTTCGTACTGTCTTTTTATTTAACGCAGTCAAGCAAGCATCAGACGGAATAGGCCATACGAGAAAAATAGCCACGGTGACCTTAATTTAAAAATAATTTAAATTGTAAATAGGTACCTATACTTACTTAACATTAGAATATGTTTGCGACGTTTCCTCAAACAATTTATTTTATTCTTAGTAAAGCGCTTGTATTTTTATGCCTAATAAGATAGGTTTCATTCCGCCAGGTAGTACAATAAAACTCTTGCCTTTCCTGTCAATTGCGTCTAAAAGCCTCCCCAGACGCGCGTAAAAGTACACGGTATAAAAATAATTTCATCTGCTGCGAAATTATTTTGCTTGTAAACAGTGTTCTTGTTATGAAATGGGATTATTGAGTACATATAGAGCCTATAGATGATCCCCGAGAGGCTTTATTGCGCGAGGATATACAATCGCAATTCAACGGGGACCAATTTAAGACTATTATTTTTACTTTATAGTGCGTTTAGATATTGCTACAATATTGCGGTAAATGTCGGGATTTTCTTTTTTTTTTGCGCTTTTCCTGGCTTATGCCACGGCTTAGGCAGCCTGCTCCTGGCCACTAATCCCAAGTTTTGGCGTTGGCGCTAGTACCAAAGCGACAGCCATCTGGCCTTCCAATCCATAGGGTAAACTAGGCCTTATCAGGATTAGTCTACCAAGATGTAGTTTGATTAATCAACCAGCTCGTTGGACAAAGATCCTTAAATTCATAGGTGGAAATAAATGATTTGATATAGGTTCATTTAAACGCGTTACAAAAAGCATTTGTAAGTTTCTGAGAAAGCATTAAGATATGCCGTTTACGTTTCCTCTACTGCAGATTGCATGCCAAAAGTCAAATGGCGACCAGCTTTAAGTTTAAACACTCCGGATTCCTACATATTTCCCGACAAACCAAGTCCGAGAGTAGAATAAAAAAAATGCCTCCCTTTTATTTGGAGTGGCAATACAAGCGTATAAAAAAGACAATGTTTCTCTATGACTAATTAGTAATCACGAATGAGAACAGATCATCGACAAACAATACATGTCACAATAGACGATACACTGTAAATATACCTTAACATTAATATTCAATTTGTATCCAAATGCAAACGCCACTTAACACCTCAGCCTACCCAGTTTCATTTTAGACCGCGTGTTTTTCTTCCGAAAATAAGATATTAATACGCTGAGAATGTAATTGCGTGCGTCGTCTCTCACTTGACAAGTATTTTGATGAGAAAAAATTCAGCAGAATTTTCTTTCGAGAATTTTTGGCTACATTTACGAAATATGTTTTCCATCCATTTACCAGCTTAATAAGAGGGAAAACTTGTTTGAGAATGGTATGAGATGTCATTCTTAACTTTAAGTATAATACGTTTACATTACTAAGAGCTTGCAGCAGCTTTCATCTAATTTTAGGAACTAAACACTTCTTAGGGACGTCAGAAGAGGACACGGTGGGGTCTGAAAGACCGTCCTAATGCAAGTACTCGTGTATAGTTAAGCATCACGTGGGATTTACATACAGCTTAAGCGAACACATTTAATTTTAATGCATAAAACAGTTAAGTACGTTTATCGTTATTTTAAACCTTACTGTACCTAATATTGTCTTCTGTTACCGCGATTGTTATTCATTGAAATTAAACACTTTAGAACGGATTAATCGCGTTTATTAACACCATGATCCTACGTTTCGAGCCCTTTACAGCACTCGTTTTCACAGGGTTAAGATGATGACTGAGAGAATGCGAATTCTCCCCTACTGTACCTATTAGTCAACAAATTAAGCATAGTAGGTGCCTATTGCTTAAAAATGTTTTAGTATAAAAGAACCCGTCTAATGTTATTTTTTATAAAAGCATTACAGACATTAGACACAACAAAGAAAATAGTGTGGGTGGACGTGTTTGTGAAACACCCGCAGCTAAAATGAAATTAAAGAGCCACTCGGTGGTACTAATACCTAGTTTAACACAGGGGTTCCCAATCTTTTTCAGTCGGCGGCGCACTTGCAACTTTACAATTTTGTCACGACGCCCCAACCTAGCTACGCTATTAGAAATACAAGGGAATCCCGGCGCCCCTCTGTACTTGGAGGGGTACCTCGCGTCTCTGGCGCTCCAGGGCTCCGCGGCGCAAAGATTGGAAACCCCTGGTTTAACGGATTTGATAATACATACTTTCTTTCACAGTGTCGAGCGGAATAAGTAAAGTTGTTGAGTAAGTCGCCCACAACAGTCATGGCCATCAATTGGTAGGTTACGACTAAGAAGAACATCCTGTTGTCTGATTTACATAATTATGGAACATGATGATGACGTTGCTTGCCACTGACCTAGGTATTGGAAGACACTGAGTCCGTCCTGGCCGAGCCAGTCGGTAGAGCTGACTCTGTCCGCGCAGTGCGGCGGGACGATACACCGGAGCACGGCGGCGTTGCCCGCCATCACGTACTCGTCGGGCACGCGGACCTCCCACGGCGTGCTTAGCACTGGAACAAAACTTTTGTTTAAATTGTGTTGATTGAAAATGTAGCGGACCCATTCCGCTAAGGCACGCAAATAATATTTAGAAGTGCGTGCTGCACTCGGATCTCTTAAGGAGCTGGTTGCATCCATAATGTCAGGTGTAGCTCGGTCACTAGCTCACAAGGCCAGGACTATGTGTCAATTTCTATAGAAAGCATCAAGCGATATCTTGAAAATCGCGTAACCAGGCCCCGGTCCGGTCTGGCGTGAGTCATCCTTAAAGTGAACCTTGAAGTTCACTTGTTGAGTGAGTGAGTGTGACACGGTTGAGTGAAATTGAAGAGTAAGTACGTATATAATTCCGCCACTGAAAGGAAACATCCAATTTCTTGCGGTAGGAAAGTGTGATAATCGAGTTCTGCAAAGTAACAATTAATTTAATTTATCTAAACATTTAAAGCTAAAACCGACAGACACTGACTAACAACATATATCTAAACCGTTGAAGATTGAATCGTGAAATGTTAAAAAAGAATGTTCGACAGGTTCTGAAGTTCCAATAAAGGTCTGTTATTTAACTTTTAAGCGTTAACTGTCAAATTCCATATGAAATCAATCACAAATAAACCCTTAACTCTGGTTGTTTCCTCCATTGTTTTTATTTCCTCGTTGGTGAACAATGAAGAGTATGGCCATGTATTGAAGTCGTGGGAGGAGACTAAATAGTAAACATATTATATAATAATACGTCTGTAAAGGTTATTTATACTCTAGGAGGAATAATACGGATTAACTCTGATGACTATCGAAAAGCCTGTTGAACGCGTGGGTCGGCTTTATTACTTATAAATTATATGACCCAGATCACTCTTGGAACAGTAAATTATAGAAAATACTTGGAGTTTCTTCTCATAACATTACAGCGGTGAAGATAATATTGATTGGGGCTGGCTGTTAGGTTTTAGAAATTAGCTTTTAAGAGCGGAAATTTTACAATTTGACATCATCATAATTTGCCTGCCCTTGTCTCGTTTATTTCGAGTGAGTCAATGATAATATTCTTCACAAATACGACTTTTGTCATAACAGATATAGTTTAATCAATTTTCACCTTTAGATGTGGTAAAAACGTAATTTGGCAGAATGGACAATATTCCGAATAGTGAAGAATCGCTCTTTAGCGATAAGACCGCCTGTTTTTTACCTCATTTTCACGTGTAATCTATACCAGTTTGTGTTATTTTTGTTGTTTTGAGGTGCAATAAAGAGTTATTGTATTTTATTGTACTTTCTCTGAAAATAGATATATTAGCATAAGTACTAAAAAGTGGGTTAGATTAAATTCGAACTGTGACCGAATATTTGGACAAATTGAATTCTGCCTAATCAACTTATGCTAAACTTTACTTTACTATGCCATAACAGTTAATGCACAAAGTCAATTATGACTATGTAGATTATGTTATATAGAATTACGCAAAAAAATCTACGAAGAATAGGGTGAACCTACAGACAGCTTTAAAATAAAAGTTCGGAATTTGGATCATTTTCAATTATAGTTGGAGACGAATACATAGCATTAAATAAACAGCAGTGTGATTTCAGATACTTTCCTTCGCAACTAAAGTATTTATAGGTACCTACCAAGTTGCCAACCTCCCTCGCAAAACTATTTCATCGCTATCTATTTATATAAGTAAGTAGGTTTACCTAAGACTAAGGTTGCTCACATCATACGATTCCACAAGATCCCAGACTTAAGTTCAAGTAATAAATAAGTAATGTTGATACATCTAGTAGGGACAGATCATAAGTTCAAATAGATGCCTCAAGCACCTCCTGTGGGGTAGAAATTATTTTAATACGACTTTGGCAAATTAGATGATAGCTTTATTGTTTAATAAGTGCATTCCAGTTTTAATTTATTATCTCCTAAAATTCTTATTTTATAAAAAGTCAAATTTTGCTTGTTCTGACAGTATTTATTTACTGAAACGGGCCTTATAAATGTAATGTGTGTGTAAATTTATAATGTGTTAAAATCGTGAAAGTTTAAATAAGTATCAAGACAGTATTTTTCTGATATTTCTTATACGTCGTATAACATTACGGGATCAATTTTATTAAGTAAATGGGGTACAATAGTTTTCCTTACTTTTGTCGTCGTATAAGAATCAATAGCGCAATGAAGCATTGCATTTTAACAAAACACAGCAGTTTACTGATACTCATAAGAAAGGAGCGCCTGAAAAGAAGCACTAGAATTTGTGGCTCATAGTCTATCGTATAATATGGTCTGTATTAGGGTGAGAGTTGGAAATATGTTACAGGTGAAACTATCCGTAAGTAACTCTAAGCCGAGTCCCTCAGCAGTCTGAGTTAGACGTTCTATCAGCGCTATATTTATAATTCGCCGACTTTAGATCAAGCTTGTCGAAAACTATCGTGCGATACTATAGCATTTATTTCATTTAAAACTAATTTAATTGAAATTTGGATGAATTAACACAAATAATGACGGCATTATGGCACAATGAGGCAGTTTACTATATAACAATTAACACTCGACAGACCGCCTAGAGAAGGCAGTGCGACAGAGTAATGTATGATAAGGACATGCGAGGTAAACGTCTTTGCGGCGTCTAATTTAACTACATGATCTGTATTGGGGTGAAAGTTGGAAATATGTTACAGGTGAAACTATCCGTAAGTCCCTCTAAGCCGAGTCCCCGAGCAGTGTGAGCAGAGACGTTCTGTCAGCGCTATATTTATAATCCGGAGACTGTAGATCAAGCTTGTTGAGGGTTATCATGATAACGGGTGTCGGATATGTGTCGCGATTTTTCACACGTTAGATAGACTTGTGTAGTGAATAATCTTTTTACACTTTCAAAGTACAAAGGTAAACTAATCTGTTAAGGAATATCTTTTAGTTAACCTCATAAACTAAACCTAGGTTCATACCTGGGCTACACGTTTCAGACATTATGTTACGTAGGTTTACGAGATACTTTTTGTATACCTACAGTAAAAATAGTAACACTATGGACGTTGCTACAAGCACGCTGCAGTACAATTCATTTTATTTTATTAAATAGTTGTTCATAGTTAGACTTCTGCGTAATCCGGCACTGAAAGAAAAGCACAATGGATGTTAAGTTGTAGAATAAGCACAGAAGAACTATCGACCTAACTATTCCGGCACTAATTAAACTAATAGTAATGGGTACCTGCGTGGATGTGTATGGTCCTAGAAAGCACGGCTCGTTCAGCGCCGAGTCGTAGCCGACACCGGTACGAGGCAGCGTGCACATCCCGCCGGTACCGCGAGGCGGGGAACGGCGAAAACTCGAGCGAGCCGTTGGCGAGTATGTGCCGCAGCCCGGCGAGGGGTGTCACTGGCGTGTTGTCCGTGAGGAGCCAGTCCAGCTGTTGAAGGTAAATATATTTGGTGAGTAATGTGGGGGGATCAGGGCCTACGCTAGCTGACGCGGACGCCCGCCGCGTGCGCACGCTCGCGGATCGCGGCGAGTGGATTTCGTATGGCGCACCCGCTCCGTACGCCCGCTTCACTTAGCGCTGTTCATACAATTTCTTATCACACGGGCGTCCGCTCCGGGTAATCCGCGTCAGTTAGCGTAGGCCCTCACAAGAGATGAGCGATCGACGTGACAAAAATGTCATGGCAACTTATGTCATCTGTTACATATAATTCATTTTATTTCAATAAAATGGCTTCTGTCCAGTGAGATAATTTGGCCAGTGTCAAGGTAGGTATATTGCCACACGGGTAAAAATGTACGGTGAGTTAAAAGTTGGCTCTTAGAGCGACGTTGTACGGTGGAAGCCTTACTTAGCAAAGGAGACTGCTTGCTTTATGAAGCACGAGGCAGCATGAGTCCGGACTGCCGAGTGATGACCAAAATGTGATTAAATGCATTTGAACAGTAATTTTCCATTAGCTGCACACTTTTTCGTTTGTTCATTGCATAATAAAGCTATCAATATTAAACATTAAATAACTTAAAATGGGCAAAAAACAAAAAACTATTCCTGATGAGATGTTCTCGCCATCTTGAATATCAACGAAGGCCTGACATAAAATGTAATGTGTTAATAGTGGCAGGCGTACCGGGCGGCCTAATTTAACATTGTACAGTCGAGGAGTTTTAATGTAGATGCGATTTATAAGAAAAAGTTTAAAGTTAGTGAGTATTTTCAGGCAGTATCCCGGTCCCTCACTACGGAGGATCGTGAGTCAGCCAATTAATTTGTATGTATAATAATATTTTTTTATGGCAGCTTTCCATTTGTGGAGCGCGCTGGTAAATATAGGTAAAGAAAATATAGAATTAAAGAAACCATATTTTGAAAACATAGGCTGTTTATTCACCCATGTAATTTTTAATTTCACAAAAACCAGTACACAAAGTACCTACTTATGTTTATTTAGACTAGCAATATAAAGTTCTTAAACAGGCAACATTTTGTGATTCTTCAACGAGTGGTTTCACTTTTCGAGTTTGTAAAGAAAATTTAATTAATTCGGGAGTCTTTGTAATACAAGTAAAGTACCTACTACTTATTTAAGAAGTTTTTGCTTGATAATGATATTTTTTCATGAACGGTTGTTTTACATCATTACTAGACGGTAGTTGCTACAAGGAAGATGTTCATTCATGTCATCTCAAGCCAATTTTTCTCCGGGACCGCGAGGGCAATGTCGCCCTCAAAACGTCTGAAGTACATTTTTAAACTTTACATAAGTGGCTAAGTCTGTCTTATATATATAATAACTAGCAACGCGCCCCGGCTTCGCACGGTTTATTATTATACTTACATATAAGACATCCTCTTGAATCACTCTATCTATTAAAAAAACCGCATCAAAATCCGTTGCGTAGTTTTAAAGATTTAAGCATACATAGAGATATAGGGACAGAGAGGGTGACTTTGTTTTATACTATGTAGTGATAATAATATAGGTATATAAGTGTACGATATTTTACTTTAAAAATAATTTATCTTTAAACTTTTGCACCAAACGCGTAATTACCCAAGGGCGCTGTAAAACTGAATAGAACCATAAATTAAAACTTTCTGAAAATTTCTTTTGAGGTTCTAGTTCTCGGAATTAAATATTATTATCGGTTGTCGGAATTATACCTACTTGTATATTTAAAATAGATATATGTTTTTGAGCGTTAATTAAATTTAATGAGTATAGTATTAATAAACGCATGTATGGATCTTTAATAGAGTAGGTACAGTCAAGTGTAAAAATACGGATGCAAACATCTTACTCATAAATATGTCACACAGCATCATATTTCGGTGTAATAAAATCGTAGTACCATATTTATAAGATGATTTCGTCGGTAAATATGATTGCACTTGACTGTATCTGTCTATAAATTGAAAGAGATGTCATATACTACAGAAATAGTGACCAAGGTCCCCGGTGAGCAGGGCTGGGGGGGGCTTGTATCTGTCTACTTTTATTTTTATGATTCACATCCTCTTATCATTTTTTGACAAAAACCATCCCCTAACAGAAAGTAAAGGCGAAAAAAAAAACATTAAATAGAATCTGAGTTATAGGTGTTTTCTGTATATTTATCTGCAGTTTATATCTAAGTATCCACAAGTCAGACTAATTGACCTCTCTAGTGTCATAGTGAATTTGTGCAACAGCGTGCGTAGCCAAGATGCCAATCGCTCACGCTAAATAACGTATCGTAGCTACCTCTCTCTATCGCTCTTCCTTATTAGTGTGACAATGACAGTTGCGTTTCGTTAGCGACTGAGCGTGAGCGATTGGCATCTTGGCTACGCACCCAGGTACTGTATTTTTTTTTGAATTCACCTTTAGATTACAGGAAAACCTGTAAGGAGTCAACCATGAGTTGAATTAAAGAAAAAAAGTGATTATACTTATGTCATGTACAACTCTATCGGCGCCATGACTCGTATATAGCCAATAAATGTTTTAGTAAGTAATTGCCATAATTTTATTACTATAGGCAAAAGCGTCCACAGTGTTCATAAGTGCATTGTAATGTGCCTAAATTGAAAAATAAAGATATTTATCATTTATTATTATCAACTTTTCGCAGTAAAGAGGCAACAGTCGGGACGTTGCGGTTGCGCGGCAGTTAATACGCTACAACGCGATATTTATAGCGCTCCTGGGGGTTCTCGGGACGCCATCCGACTCCCCGATGCGTTTTTTACGTGGTGTATTATCAACTTTTATTGATTTTTAAACATTCGCGAACCATGTGGAATATGATTATATAATATGATTTATGGTGAGCCTCCTTAAAAAATATAGGTATGTAAAATATTACGAAATGAAAATGCTGTTTAAAAGTTGCCTGGCGCCGTTGAAAACCTGTACTCAGGACATTTTAATTGTCTACAAGTCTAATCCACATAAGTACATTTGCCAGTAGCGGTATAACTCACTGTGTACCATTTTAGTTACTATGCAAAAGAGTAACAATTTCGACATATAGTCCAACTTTTCGCCGTAAAAAGCAACTGTCGAGATGTTGCGGTTGCGCGGCAGCTAATACGCTACAACGCGATATTTATAGCGCTCCTGGGCGTTCTCGGGACGCCATTCGGCTCCCCAATGCGTCTTTTACGTGCTGTATTATTAACTTTTATTTATATGTAAATATTCGCGAACAACGTGGAATATGAACACTTTTATAATGACATTATGGTATGATACATTGTACGTAGGCTGATAGGAAAATTCGCGGCCTGACCATTAAAAAATAAACTTTTAATTTTTTTTCTGCCGCCATTTTGAACTGTCATTATTCAGTTGTCATCCCGCGAAATTTTAATTGGAAAACAATATTTAAAATATTTTTTACGTCTGATTTATAAATACGTGTAAACAGATTTTTCATATATGAATGTCCATTATAATGGACAATTTGGAGCAACAAGCTGTAATTCAATATCTTCATAAAAAAGGATTGACTCCGAAACAAATTTATGAAGATATGCAGTGTACATTGGAGCAATCCTGTCCATCATATCCGATGGTAAAAAAGTGGGCAGCTGAATTTAAGCGGGGACGAGTCAGTATTGCAGATGACCCTCGTCCCGGGAGGCCAACCACTGCGACCAATCCACATAATGTGGCAACTATATGCGACATGATAATGAAAGACCGACGGTTAAAAGTAAGAGAAATAGCTGAAATCATAGGCATCTCCTATAAAAGAACCCAAAATATTATACTTAGTCAACGAATTAGGTTTTTCAAAGGTGTCGGCGAGATGGGTTCCGAAGCTCCTTTCAGTGGAACAAAAAATCACTCGTCTAACAATTTCACGCGACTGTCTAGACCTGTATGAAGCTGACCCTCAAGACTTTTTGGACAGATATGTTACTATGGATGAGACATGGGTCCACCACTACACGCCCGAGACTAAACAACAATCGAAGCAGTGGGTTCGTGCTGGATCTCCGCCTCCCAAAAAGGCAAAGGTCATTTTATCGGCGAATAAATTCATGGCATCAGTCTTCTGGGATGCAAAGGGAGTAATAATGGTTGACTATCTCCAGAAAGGTACCACTATAAACTCGGACTGTTACTGCGAACTTTTACGCCGATTACCAGAGGAACTGAAAGTAAAAAGACCTGGATTGTAGACAAAAAAAGTTCTCTTTCACCAAGACAATGCACGTGTGCACACGTCACTAAAATCGATGGCAGAAATTCACAACTGTGGGTTTGAATTATTGCCCCATCCGCCTTATTCGCCCGATTTGGCACCGTCGGACTTCCACCTATTTCCGAACTTAAAAAAACACATGAGCGGTAAGAAATGTTTGACCAACGACGAGGTCCAGGCTGAAGTGGACACCTATTTTGAAGACCTGGAGGAAAGTTTCTTTAAAAGTGGTATAATGGCTTTGGAATCCAGATGGAACAAGACAACACAACACGACAACACATATAGAATATTTAATTGAAATATGGGGCTCTGCTGCTAAGTCTAATATAAAACCTTTACAAACCTCACAAAACAAGATAATAAAGTCATTATTTGGATATAAATACTGTACTCCGACAAAAGTTGTGTATAAAGAAACAAAACTACTTAATATAGCACAAACATATGTCTATACTACATGCGTCTTGATAAGAAAAATAATAAATAAAGACATACGCAGTCAAATAACGTTTTCTAAAAGATCACAAGTATACAAGAAAATTACTCGACAAGCTAACAATTTAATACTTCGCCCCCCTCGAACACTATACGGCAAGAAGAATATAGTGTTTGAAGGAGCCCAGATGTACAATAGATTACCAAATGACGTCAAATATATAAAATCGTTATTATTATTTAAAAAAACTTTAAAACAATATGTTATAAACAAATACTAGCTCATTAACTACGTAAATCATTATAAAATACACATCAGCTCTCTAAATACATATATATATATATATATATATATTCTTTTTTGTCAAAGTAACTAAGTAAAATATAAGGAAAAAATGTAAAATATAAATATATATATATAAAAAAAAATTAAAATGTAATATATACTGGGTAAAAATATAATAGTACATAATGAAAATAAAATACAGTAAATAAATACAAAAGAATACCTCATTCAACAAGTAATTCTGTGTAGGTACATTTATATATAATAAATACGAATAAATACCAGTAACACAATCTTCCATGGCTCCTCTTCAAATGTGTAAATTATTTAAATTTTTAATTAAGCAGGTACCTACAGTTAAATATATGGCCGTATACTTATAACTGATTGTATTCTGGTTTAACCGGCCCTTGCCATGCATTCATTGCAAATGCTGCATTTCGGTATAGTTGCTAACGACTACCATGTTTTGTGTCTACCCATTTTTCTAAAATCATTGTGTTCGGCCACTTTGCGTGGTACCCTCTCTTACCTAGATTTAAGTTAATATAATATTGTTTCTCAGTAAGTGATTTTGTAAAATCTTATGAGAAATAAATATCTTAAACCATAAACCATAAACAAGTGCAAAGACCTCGATGGGAACTACGTATAGAAATAAAAATATTAAAAAAAATCTTTGAATTTGATTTCATCCTTAGGCCGCGAATTTTTCAATCATCCCTCGTAAGTAGAGATTAAAAAATATGTGTGAAAATATAACGAAATGGAAAATGCTATCCAAATGATACTGGGGACGTTGAAAACCTTTTACTGAAGATGCAAATTGTTTGTTCATCTATGTATAAAATGTGTCTTACATTAATATATATTAGTGCAATGCCTTGTTATCAGTAACCGTGTAAAGGTAGGTAACATTGCACTCGCCACGACATCAGAATTGATTGCGGGAGAAATACTCGGCCAACCAGAACAGCGTGTCGATTTCCAAATCCAACCGACAATGCGTTTGTATCGCTTATTTTCTTAACGAAGTTGATAAATGTCATTGCCCGTTTCCCGTTGACATGGCAACACTACAATGAAAGAGCTGTTAATCTCACCAGCAAAATTATTACTTAAGATTAGATTTTTTATAGTTCGAATTGGCCACCCACGCATAGAACGCGTCGCGCGTCGCACAGTTTATTTACGTGACACTTTTTTATTTATCCCTATTGTCTTTTTGTTTTACCCAAGAGTGCCATACCATACCATAGAGTAGTCTGTGACTACAAATATACACACCGATTTTTTTATTTATGTTAAATTAGAGGTTTTATTAGTTGCTTTGTACGTTAATTAGGAGTTGCCTATCTCGCTTTTAGTCGGAATTAAATAAAAAAAATATATTTTTAATTTTTCATACAAAATTAATAAATATTACCTACATTGTAAAAGGTCCTTTAGAGTAATACAAAAGTAAGTGTCAAGTATGACAAAACTTAACTTTAGTCATAACAGCACATGCCAAAACACAGCGTAGTTGTAGATGGTTTAGTAAGTAAGTAAGTAAACACTTTATTGCACAAAACAGGATATGCATTTACAAAATCCGATATGTGCATTCATACCAAATTACAGCTTTCAAGTACTAACAGTCACTGAGCTAAGCCGCAGATGGCCAGCCGGCCGGACGGACGGACGGACAGACAGACATGGCAAAACTATGAGGGTGTATAAGCCGCGGTATTAAAATTACATGTTTGGTAATACATTATACTCGTATAATTCTTTCGTGCCTGATTTTAACCACTTGATAGATCGGAGCCCTCGGATGTGACATTTTCTATAGAAACTGACAGATCGTCGCGTCCCGCCCCGTCCCGTCCCGTCCCGTTCTAGTGTGAGTCATCCTTTATGCGTTGAAAAACCAACAGTAGATACGTTTTTTCCACATTACCCACCTATGAACCGTATAAGCTTATTTATTCGTATCGGCCTAATAATGTTTGTTAGCAAACGCTTCGTCTCGGCCCCTTACGTTCCGCTTTCCATGCGAAATGCAATAAATCTCACAGAAGGTTAGCTTAATATATTAGGAAGAGCAGAAACGTCATAGCAGATTAATTGAATTGTGCGACGCGAAGGGTTAGTTTAAAACTGTGGATAATTTTACGATTAAATTCTAAAGACCTTTAAAACATAGATATCTGTAACTTTTAATGAGTGAAAGTTTTTAAAAACAGACAGTATAAGATAAAACTAATACTAGGTAAATAAACCTAATACTAAATAAAACTAAACTATACTAAAACTTAAAATGTACCTACAAATAAAAAATACCCCCAGGTCGCTCTCAGGTGTGTTATGGTGCCCAAAAGGCTGAGAGCTTTGTCTATTTGGATAACCAAGCTTATTTTCTGGCCAAAATACCTACCTCTGGACTCCTGGACCCTTACCATGACGTCTTAACGCAATTCAGTTTAGGTTCTTTACTGTGCTCAGAGGCCTTACCATGACGTCTTAAAGCGATTCAGATGACGACCTCTGAGTCGCTTCCATGCAACTGAGCCTAAACTGAACCTAAACTGAATCGTGTTAAGACGTCATGGTAAGGGCCCAGATGTGTCCATGAAATGTTTGAAAATGTTTGGCATGGAAGCAAACTGCAAACTACCTAGCCTTATATTATTGAACATTCGCACGCGATAGGGTATTTTGCTCAAGTGGCCATAGCACTAATAAGATAGGTAGCACAAGGGATGAAATATTTTTAAGGGTAGGCATAGGTATAAGATAGTGAATTTTGGATTCGGTATCCCTCTATTACATGGTAGTACATTCATCTACAATAGTACCTTCTGCTGTGAAGGCCGCAAGAATATCAGACACAATCTTATTTGAACCGCCATAAGCGCGTGTCACATATTATTATGATCTACATAGCGAAAGATCCTATTGTGAGTGACTGTAACCCTAAGTTTTTCATAATAGCAGTGATATTCATCCAGTCCGTCATTGGAAACACAAGCCTCGAAGAAGTCTCACGAATTTGAGCGGCTTTTTCCAGCTCATAGTATCTCATAGCAAGCGATAAATATGATAACTAATTCATTGTACACACCCTCACTCACCTTAAAATGCTTATGTACAGCTTGCATTATTCATACGGCCCAAGTTTCTACACTATTTTTCGCACCTTCCAAGCGAAATTTAAAATTACGTTCCTCTAATGGACAGTAAAAGCTTTACACAACATGATTAAACTCCTACTGTGTCTTGACTGTTAGGCCCGCGTCACACCGTTGAATATTTTAAATGGCTCAACGTTTCCCAGAGCCTGACACATAAATCCCCGGACTTAATATTCCAGCCCTATTTTTTAAGCAGTAGGTTAACAATACCCTTTCTAAAAATAATCATCGAAAGAGCTTGGCGACGGAGTTCTCCCAGTCTACTTGGACAATTCCTCATTTGTATGTAAGTATGTTTGTTCGATGGTAACTCGAGTATCTTTGATGTGATCGTCGTAAAGTTGTCAAGATGTAGGTATTGACAGATCGTACCGAATTGTATCGGGTCGGATCGTATTGACGTAAGTCATTCTAGAGAGGATGCCGAGATAAAGGAATCGCTTCCACGCGCCATTTTTAATCTCTCGTTACTGGTAAATTTAAATGTTACCTATTGATGTATGCAAAGTTATTAACTGGTACACAATATAATAATGTTTATGCAGTATTGTAGTTGTCGAAATAAAAAATTACAAACATTTAAGAACGATTTTGGTTTGATTCGATATAAATTTTGATGTGATTTCGTACTTATATGTATAACGTGTGATCTACATACGTTAAAAATACAGAATTATCAGCATTTCACTACAATATTTATGAGTATTTAAAACGGGTCACTCACGTAATTTAGTCGATTTTCGCTCGACATGTTTCGTTCTTTACGAAGAACGTCATCAGGAGCGCCCACTCGCGACAGAGGCAAGTCGTACACAGAGTCGCAGAGTGTATCAATGGCAGTCCTTACAGATTTCTTTATTTTCAGATCGTTAATTTGATCTCAGAGTATTCAATCAGCCAAGAAACTGAACTTTTATGTGAATAAACAGTCACATTTCTATTTCTAACTACCTTCAGAAAAAAGATATCGACGATTAAGTAAAAAGTGCTACGATATAAGCCATTCTACCCTATATAGAGCTATGCTTTATAATTCATGTACATGTCCATTAAAATCTACGGAAAGGGATGAACACTTAAGAGACGTGGTTGGGAGGTATGGTCTTGGGGAGAGGAATGATCGAGGGGAGCAGGGAGAACACTTGTTTCCAAAATCATGCTAGACGTCTATATACCTGGGTGAAACCAGGGGGTGATGTTAGAAATCAAATTGATTACATCACAGTTGCTAACCGATGGAGGTCCTGCATATGTAACACGAAGACTTATCCCGGAGCGGACTGCGGCAGTGATCATAAACTCCTGGTGGCAGAAGTGAGGTTGAGGCTTCGAATATGTCAGAGACCCAAGGTCAAACGTGAGCGTAAGTTGTGCCTAGAGAGCCCACCAACTTAGTCCTGGATGACAGAGTAGATGTCGATGCTAACTGGTCTAAAGTAAAGGAAGTCATTCAGAAATCACGCGACGAAGTGAGATGAAAGGACACAGACGCTCCAAGAAAATCGTGGATATCTGAGGAAACTTGGAATTTGATTGCTGAAAGGAAGGATCTTCTAAAGAAGGGTATTCATCAGACAGCACAGTATCGGTCTCTTTCAGCCAACGTTAAGCGGTCATGTCGAAGAGATTACAACCAATATTTGAACCCTATATGTCAAGATATTGAGGATCACACTCAGACTTCACACTAGAGATCTGTTCATAAAAGTGAAGAGTATCGCTCTCGAGTTTAAGCCCAAAACCTGAGCTATTAAAGATGAGCAGGGTGTACTACTGACAGAAATAGAGCAGGTCACAGAAAGGTGGCGACAGTACTGCGAAAGTCTATATAGAGATGAAAGAAGACTGATTGAGTTGCCGTTTCAAACTGACGACCTAGAGCCGGGAATTCTGGAATCCGAGGTGAAAAATGCTCTGAAAAACTAAAAACAAATAAAGCAGCCGGAAGAGACAATATTTATGCTGAGGAACTTAGAAATCTTGGTGACAATGGAGTAGATGGAGATCTATGTAACCAGCTTTGGAAAACAGGAAAATGGCCTAAGGACTGGAAGGAGTCTCTGTTAGTACCTTTGCACAAAAAAGGCTCAACAATGACGTGCGGAAACTACCGGACAGTGGCCCTTATATCACACGAAAACGATCAACGATATCAAACGATCGATTGCAGTCATACTTGAAACAACAAATACCTAGTGAGCAAGCCGGTTTTGTCAAAGGCCGTGGGACTAGGGAGCAAATAGTCAACATGAGGCAGATGATAGAGAAAAGCTGGGAGTATTACGTCCCAATGTTTCTCT
The DNA here is from genome assembly GCA_949128165.1 of Lathronympha strigana. Taxonomy (NCBI): domain Eukaryota; kingdom Metazoa; phylum Arthropoda; class Insecta; order Lepidoptera; family Tortricidae; genus Lathronympha; species Lathronympha strigana. The sequence goes on along the minus strand of OX421918.1, from coordinate 7,671,844 downwards.
GTTTCATAGATTACTCCAAAACTTTTGATTGTGTAAGGTGGGACTGGATGTGGAGAATACTCCTAGAAATGGGTGTAACTCCACACTTAATATCATTGATCGCGAGCTTATATGAGGACGGGGAATCTATGGTCAGAGTGAACAATGTGGTATCAGGTCCGTTCAAACCTCAAAAAAGGGTACGACAGGGGTGCATTTTATCTCCGATTCTTTTTAAATATATATGGCGAACATATTATGAGGATAGCCTTAGAAGACTGGGATGGGCATCGCGATTGGAGGCAAGAAGATCAGCAACTTGCGATATGCGGACGACACTACATTGTTTGCTTCATCTGAGCTGGAATTAGCAGAGCTGTTCCGCAGAGTAGAACGGGCGAGTGAAACTGTGGGTCTGGCAGTGAATAAGTCCAAGACCAAGGTCATGGTGATTGATCGTGCGGGGGAATCCGAACGCACAGGAGAACTCTCAGGTCTGGAACTTGTAAGCGAGTTCGTTTACCTTGGGTCGTTAATCACTGATCGAGGAGGATGTGAAAAAGAAATTCGGAGACGTACAGACGGCCAAGTCCGCAATGAGCAAACTGACCAAAATTTGGCAGAACAGGAGCATATCCAACATGACCAAGACCAGACTTGTGCGGACTTCGGTCTTCTCAATATTTATGTACGGCTCCGAATCATGGTCCATCCGCGCAGTTGACCGTAAAAAGATCGAGGCTTTCGAGATGTGGTGTTGGAGGAGAATGCTACGCACACCGTGGACTGCAAGAAGAACAAACAGATCGATTCTCAACCAACTAAAAATCAAAACCAGATTGTCCACTATCTGTTACCAACGGGTACTAGGTTACTTTGGCCATATCGCCAGGAGACAACCCGACAACTTAGACAAGTTAGTTGTGGTAGGCAAGTTTGATGGAAAAAGACGAAGGGGCCGTTCACCTATCCGTTGGTCAGACCAAATAAAAGACATGACCGGACTCACCATACCGACAGCGATGTGCGATGGAAATAAATACCTATTCGTTTGCTCGTTTGCCCCCTATAGCATAAAAAAAAACCTATATATTTTTTGCATCGAAACGGTATAAGCGGACCTTATTATGGTACATATTTAAAAAACATAAAGTAGAGAGTTTTATGTAGCGGTTCGTACACACGTATTAATAAAATATGAATTTAACTAGGTTACAATTAGCATAACATGTAACAATACTTAAGATGCGTATAACTTTCCATTTAAGCTAATGAGTAAATTCGTTCAAATGAGACACACGCTTTTTATGTCAGATGTAAATGATGGTCTTGTTTAGTTCATAGATCAATGCAGTAAGTCAATGCTCGTGCAGTACAAATCACTGCAAAACAGAGTACAATTTCAATATTCTTTGAAGTTCCATTAGGCAGCGTTGTCAGCTGTCATTTAGCTTGTCTTTTGCAATATTCAGCCCTTTTATCTGAACGCACTTCCCCTGTCTCGATACGGCTGACTCGGTCCCCTGCCAACTCACCTTGTACGAGCCGTTCTTCTTTTTTAGCGACTATGATCTGTCTCCGCACTGAAAAATCACTGATTTAAAATATCAGTATTGTTTCTTGTAGCAAAAAAAAGCCTATAATTTTGGTTTACCTTATCAGTACAGAATACTAGTCATTTCATTGGCTAATGAGTAAAACTTACCTAGATTACAAATTGAATGATATGCCATATGCTACAGAAAAGAAGACTAAGGCCCCTATTGCACAGGGCTGGAATAAAACAACCTCCTGCTTTCGCGGCTGATGCCCTACAAAAATGCTTTAAAAATAAAATTGTTACCTAAATTGTTTTACTCAAAAAGCCGTGACAGTATGGTCAGTCAGTAGGCTCTTTCCGCTGAAAAGCAGGTAGAAAATCACTGTAAAGAAAAATACGTTACTAACATGAAAATAACTATCGAATAGTTTAAACAAACGTGCATGTTTTTAATATATTCTAGCGTTATCATATTAAGCATTATCAAAAACCTGAAAAATGACGTTTCATTGTCAATATAAAAGAAGAACGACCCGTTTCATTTTGCCGCGAAAGTTTCTAATTCTTGTGAGAGGTGAATACTTGTTGTCAATCTAAGACGGCACCATTGGCAACACTGCTAACAGATCATTTTGTACCCCTATTACAACGATATAAGGTATATCGTTGGTTCGCTAAGGATGTTGCTATTTGTACAGTCACCTGTAATATTATCAAACTCAAACTCAAAAGCATTTATTGAAGTAGGCCAAAGTCAAGCACTTTTCAACGTCAGATTGATAAAAACAAAAAACATGTCAAAATATAAAAAATAAAATAAGAATTGAAATCCACCAATAGTAACACAACCACATACAAAATAACAAATTAATAAGGTAAGTCAATTGGATCATTATAATTTAAGTAATTAATTCGTTCACGTGTTCATTCCCATCCATATCTGAGCGCAGCAGGGAACACATGGTTTTCGGGCGCTGTGGTTTAGGGTACCTAATCATTTTTTGAAATTGAATACACTTTATTCATTTTCATAATCACAAATACATATTGAAAGCGAATTAGATTGTTAACATGGGGCATCACAAGGGTTTCGAGGCAAATTACATTAAACAGAATAAATGGCGAACAAAAAAAATAGCTGATCGGAACCGTACGTCGAATAATAGGTGAGAATGTTGTTCTTATTATTTACTTTAGAGCTAGAATATGATACATAATTATGGTTTAATAGGTTTCCAATACAGCAATAATGCATATTTTGTAAATTTTAATATCTGAGATATCCCCAAATGGGGGGATTTTCTTTTTTAAAAGAATATTTTCTGCTATGAAGGCCGTAAATAAATAAATAAAATAAAAATAAAATAAAATTCATTTATTTCGGACAACAAAGGATCCATATTAAGTGACACTTATGCCTAATTAATTATATTAAACAAAATAAAATGTACAATTCGTTTTATACAATTCAATAAAATAATAATAAAATGTCAATAATTAAATAAAATTAAAATAAAATTAGAATTAAAATTAAAATTAGAATTAAAATTAGTAAAAAAAGAAGTGACGCTCTTATGGCAGTGCAAATATGATTGTGTCAGACATTTTCGGCCTTCATAGCGGAAGAATTTTGTAGGTGATTGACCTATCCCTCGTTTCCCTTGAATGCGTTAAGTCTGTGAATGAACAAAGCAGAATTTTTAAGGTTGCGTGAGAACAATATTTGTTATGGAGCCTTTGATCCTGGAAAATGGAAATAACGACGAGCTTTTGGGGTTTTACTTAATGTTAACGATTTTTTGATGTGGAACATGAAATCATTGAATAGGAAACCCGAAAAAAGTTTTATTGTAATTTTTTGTTGGATGCAAATTGAAATTATGAATACCTACATACTTCTGTTTCCGCGATTGTTGTTAAACAAAAAAAATGTACATACTTTATTTTATTACTCATCTTTAACAATAAAAAAACGAGTAAGTATGAGCAAGAGATACTATAGCCCTAAGGGATAACTCACACTAGAACGGGACGGGACGGGGCGGGACTCGACGATCTGTCAGTTTCTATAGAAAACGTCACGTGAAATCCGAGGGCTCCGAGCTATCACGTGATTCTTTCTGTAGAAAATTACAGATCGTCCCGTCCCGCCACGTCCCGTCCTAGTGTGATTCTAAAGTAAAATCCTGAGCGTAATGAAAAATTCAAGCGTTAATGCCCAAGACGAAAATAAATGTGATAGCGCTAGGAAGCAGGAAAAAAAAAAACAATTTTGGAATAAGAGGTGTGAAATAGTTATTTATTATACAAGGGGGCAAAGTTGTTGTTTAACTCTCGGGCTTATATTGAGACCCGAGCAAGCAAAAGATTCCAAAATTGAGCCACGAGCGTAGCGAGTGGTTCAATAACTGGAATCTTGAGCTTTACGAGGGTCTCAAGGCACGAGAGTTGAACAAACTTTGCCGCCGAGTGTAATACAACATTTTTCCCCTCACTATTGCGAGGAAAATACAGACTACATACGATTTTAAATCTTATCCACATGTAAGTTATCTTGAAGAAACCATCAAAAATCAATTTCAAAATTTATCATAGAGTAGGTACGCTCCTGGTACTTAAATATTGCCAACAGCTTACCAAGTGCGGGATAAGACATGATCACATGACCAATTTAAGGTGTGACCTCCGATTGCGCATATTTACTATGGGCATATAGGACTCACTTATACTGGACTGGTGGTAAGTGATAGGAATTAGACTACTTTGCCCCACATGTGGATAAAATGCGTTTTTCCACGCTAGTTTTAAAGGACAAAACAGCGCTTTCCGAGCTAGTGAGGGGAAAAGAATATTTACTTACATACATTACTTGCTATTCTCTATTTCCGATATCTAATACTTAAGGTTTTATTTTGTATCTTGCCAACTAGTGTGTCATTCAGCTTCAATACTTCAATTATACAAGCTGTAGAATCAGAGCCGTAGTGGAATGCTCTCGGCACAATGCCCCAGTCAGCTGCGAGTGTAAAGGCACTGACAATGCAGTTACTATGACTAATTGCTTCCTCCCTCTTGCACTACAACTGTACGGATAAAATCAAATTCAAGTACTTAATAGGTAAACACAAGTAGTTAAATCAATGCTATACTTTTCTGTGAAATACACCAATAGGTAACCTTACAACAATACAGGGTTGCCCTAACAATGGTTCAAAAGCTATTCAACGGAGTGTAAACAAGCACTGAAGGTTGGTTTGCACAAAAGCAGTCCAATGGAGGTGCGTTTTAGAGTGCCTCAAGGTATACTTGGGCCATCCTTGTTCATTCTGTATATGAATGACCTCCACAATGTAGGTACCTATTTTGGATGCAGAAATCATTTGTTATGCCGATGACTCTGCGTTGGGTTTTCGTGGAAAATTGGGGAGAGGCTTTTACAAACGCAGGAGGTATGTCCTTGGGTGCTAAATGGCCAATACGGAGACGCATGCAAACTGTATTATTTTCTTGTTGAAAAGTGTATATACAGTCTGAATGAGTTTTTAGATATTGAATTGTCATTTTCATAATGCATTTTAATCTTTTTTAGTTTAAGTTTGGCATAAGTCATTATAACTATGGCTTTTTCAAATCTAAATATGTATGGCTCAATAATGAATCGTGTAACACCAATTGTATACCCCATTTAATGGCAAATAAATATATTTCTATTTCTTAAAAAGAAACAATATTATATATAATTTGTAACTAAATATTTGAAAAAAAATAAAAACAATTCAGTAAATTAAGCACAAAAGAAATGTGACACCCCGAAATACAATATTCAGCTCAAACCAAAACACAATTCATCATCGGCATTGTATTACAAAAGAATACGAGTGGAAAATAAAGGGATCATCCCTTTGAAACTTACAAGTTTTATATTTTTCTTTGTACTTTCACTTTGATGGAAGTTGGGCTTTGTTTGGGACGGCTGTTAAGAATTCGAGATCCTCCGCGCCCAAGTGCTCTGACCGACGAACATGGAAAGGTTGCTCGTACATTTAAATAAATAAGGAAAAGTATTTATTTTGGATATATTTTCCAGTAAATATCTTGTAGTACATTGATAACAAAAAACACGTGATTAATTGTATGTTGCACAGAAATGTCTGCGAACAAAATTTACAATTTTATAATTGAAACGAAAATTGGAAAAATTCCTCGTGCAGAGCGGGATTCGAACCCACGACCTCTCTGACCGCTGTTTAGATTTAGACAGGCCATGGGTTAATAATTATCAACGAACCAAAAATGCTAGTATTTTTAATATCTTTTGGAATCTACGCAATAAAGTTAATAATTTCACAAGTGTGACCAAGGGTTACCCTCTCAGTTATTGATCAAGACATCTCAGAAGTTGCCGCAAGTTATATTTGCAGAGGGTCAGGTCAGGACGTCCAATATTCGCATGCAAATATCCGACATATTTCAATCCTGCGAGGAAGGTGCAAGGAGCGGTGCCGGCTTTTGTTTGCGTATTTGTTTTGTAACATTTATTTCCTTTGCTAATTGGACACTAAACATTAAGACCAAAACATGTGTAAAGTGGGAAGATAAAATTATATGTAGCAGTTAAGGTTCCGTACCTCAAAAGGAAAAAACGGAACCCTTATAGGATCATTTTGTTGTCCGTCCGTCTGTCCGTCAAGACCCTTTATCTCGGGAGTGCGTGGAGGTATCGAGTTAAAATTTAAACTATATACTAAGGTCTATGGTCCCTTGAAACCGTATTCCGTGTTTTCCGAAATTCATCCCCTAACGGATAAAAAAAGGGGCTTGAAGGTCCGTCAAGACCCTCCCGTCCGTCAAGACCCTTTATCTCGGGAGTGCGTAGAGGTATCGAGTTGAAATTTAAACAATATACTAAGGTCTACGATCTCTTGAAACTATTTTCAGCGTTTTCCGAAATTCATCCCCTAAGGGATAAGAAAGGGGGTTGAAAGTTTTATGAGGTGTGAATCATTATTCAGGTTGCAGACTTAAAACTTCGTCTATAGACTCTTTGATATTACATAAGACAGTATATTTAGCGTTTTTCGAAATTCATCCCCTAAGGGATAAAAAAGGAATTGAAAGTTAGTACGAGATGCGAATATTCAAGACCCTTTATCTCGGGAGTGCGTGAATGTATCGATTTGAAATTTAAACTATATACTAAGATCTACGGTCCCTTGAAACCGTATTCCGCGTTTTCCAAAATTCATCCCCTAAGGGATAAAAAAGGGGGTCAAAAATTTGTATGAGATGTGAATCATTATTCAGGTTGCAGACTTAAAACTTCGTTTATAGACTCTTTGATACTACACAAGTAATGCATATTTAGCGTTTTTCGAAATTCATCCCCTAAGGGATAAAAAAGTAAATATTCAAGACCCTTTATCTCGGGATTGCGTCAATGTCTCGAGTTGAAATTTAAACTATATACTAAGGTCTACGGTCTCTTGAAACCGTATTCTGCGTTTTTCAAGATTCATCCCCTAAGAGATAAAAAAGGGGGTTGAAAATTTGTATGAGATGTGAATCATTATTCAGGTTGCAGACTTAAAACTTCGTTTATAGACTCTTTGATACTACACAAGATAAGTATATTTAGCGTTTTTCGAAATTCATCCCCTAAGGTATGAAAAAGGAATTGAAAATTTGTATAAGATGTGAATATTCAAGACCCTTCTCGGGATTGCGTCAATGTCTCGAGTTTAAAATTTAAACTATATACTAAGGTCTACGGTCTCTTGAAACCGTATTCTGGGTTTTTCAAGATTCATCCCCTAAGGGATAAAAAAGGGGGTCGAAAATTTGTATGAGATGCGAATTTGAGTTGCGAATTCAGGTTGCAGACTTAAAACTTCGTTTATAGACTTTCTGATAATATATAAGAAAAACATATTCCGCGTTTTTCGAAATTCATCCCCTAAGGGATAAAAAAGGGTGTAGGGGGGTCATTCTCTCGGTGGGCAAGTCTGACTCGCACTTGGCCGGATTTTTTAAAATATAAAGCTTGCGAAACAAGGGAGAAACTAGTAAATGTTACATTCAAATTGTACCTACTTATTTTTATGTAGTTGTTATTCGTCAATATAGTACGCAGACTTAATTTATAATGTCGGTCGTCTCGTGCTTACGGAAAAGGATGTCTTACTTTATCGGATGTAAATTAAACGTTACGGGTCCCAAGATATCAATTAGACCAATTCTTATTTAACGTCTTTTACTTCAAAATTACGAAAAACAAGTAGGTACCTATTGTAAGCTTAGAGCTCAGTATGAGGCAAAATCCTATTTATATATATGTTTTAAGAAAGCTTTTCTTATACTCGTTTTTAATAAGATTAAGGTTAATAAGCTTGCTGAATAAGTTATTAACAAAAACATTTCTATATCTCCCATACAATTTATTCAATTAAGTATAAGAACCCACTTAACCCACTTATTTCTCAATACCTTAATAAAGTTAAAACCGGCCAGTTATATAATTCTAAAACTCCAACAACCGTCCTTTGGCAATTGAATACATCCTTTATCGAAAACTTTTGTAATTAAACATTGGCGGAGCCATATTTGACTTTTATCTGGAAGTTTAATTTATTGTAACAAAGGATCGATGGTTAAAGTATCAAATTTGTAAATAACCCTGAGAATTTGAAGAGTATAACAATTACGGAGTCGACAACTCGGCGTCTTCATTACGAGGTGTAATTAATTCTATTTATCCCAGCGATGACTTACTGAAAGGGAGTTAGTAGCGTTGTTTTGGGCGATTCTAGATTAATAGGGTATAATAAAACAATGGCATTGTTGATCAAATGGCAGTTTATCTTTAGTAGACCAGTGATACAATTAGGCACGATCTAAAAATATGCAATAGAGTTGCAAGCCGACTTAAAAAGTTAAAATTCCCGTCTATGGTGTTTGCTATGTTTTTTATGGTGTTCTATGGTACCTATCCTAAAACAAAACTAATGGCACCCAATAATCCAACAAAAGGTGTGGGTGGTGGCAAAGAATTAGAAATTAGAAACCTAGACATAGATAAACACATTGGAAATACGCTCGGAAAAGCCTCCTTCGGCAGTCGGCAGAAGAAAGGTACTGTGCTCCATTCTAAAATAACGACATGAATAATTGGGACTTGTAATTCAAATTCATAATAAATAGTTTAAAATTAACGACGAACGGCAATGTAAAACACGCGAAACATCCAGTTCTTCTAGTTCAATTTTTCGTCGACTTTCCCACAGTTATGAAGTACTTAATAGTCATAAAGTTTCCACATAAACCTTTGTGCGTTGAACAAAAGTGCCATAGCCTATAAATTTTCATCGGAAGGGCACGCAACCAGTACTGGGTAATATTCAATTTCTTAAAAGCGCCACCGTGGAACTATATAGCTCAGAGTTAAAAGGGCGTATAGATGTTGAAGAGGCGATGTTTATAGGTTGTTCTGGGTCTGATTTGCGAAGCAGCACTTCATTAGGCGAGGCCGCATCTGCGACCCGCATTCCTGCGATTGTTTGCTTCTCAACTTCAGTTGTATTGCTAGTTGCCGAGGACTTGCTTCTAAACCAGCTTAAGAATGGCCTGAAGACCCGTACAAATAATGATTTACTCTTTAGTCTTTATTTGTTAGTCTGAGTCAAATACTCTGTTGGGTTAGGAACAGCGATTGTTTCACTCCGTTTTTGCACCCCCATTCCATTATTAAAAGATAATCCGATTGTATACCTCTTTTTCTCTGCTTCGGATTTTAATAAGCTCGTTGGTTTCTCGAATTTGAAGCGACAAAGGATTATATTCGCGGATTGTAAGAAGCTAAGTTATAAACTTGTTGATTTGACATGATTTCGTATATTTTATAGGGTAACTAATGTTTTTACATTAAGCAATGTAATTATTAGCATTATTTATATAGGTTACTAACTAAATGAAACTTGAAATAACTGTGTCGCCTTTTGATCTAATCTTTATGATCTAAAATTCTAAATATCAACGTATATTATACCTACATATATATGTTATTTTAAATTAACTAGTTAGCATGGCCTCAAATTATTGACTAAACCCAGATATTTAATTAATACATTGTTGCAATAGCTAAAGAAGTTTAAACTCACGAAAACCTTTTTTAAGGAGGTAGTAAGTACATACATACCCTTAAGGATGACTCACACTAGAACGGGCCATGACGAATCTGTCAATTTCTATAGAAAACGTGTCGTGAGCGCCTACCACGAACCACGAAAGAAAGTATGCCTCCCTTTCGCACTTGAGATTTCTCACTCAAGTGCGACAGAGAGGTGAAACTTCGTTCGTGGTTCGTGGTAGGCCTTCTGGGGCCTTACCATGACGACTTAACGCGATTCGGATTAGAGTCCGACTATGCTAAGTTTCCTTGATTTTGATAGCACAGACTGTAAAAGTGTTAAGTAAACGTCATAGATTCAAAGGAGTTTGACGTTAAGTTTGACAGTTTATTTGCGTGGAAAAGATAACGTGGATTGGACTCTAGGTCCTTAACTGTGCTCAGTTGTATAGCAGCGATTCAGGTTAGGTCCTAAACTGAATCGCGTTAAGACGTCATGGCAATGGGGATGATCTCCGAACTATCACGTGATTCTTTCTATAGAAATTGACAGATCGTCCCGTCCCGCTCCATCCCGTCCCGGTCTAGTGTGAGTTATCCTTTACACTAGTCGTTAGGGCGAAGTCACTTGCAAATCATCTTGCTCGCACTGGGCATGTAGGTACTACGAGTAAGTTTACACAGAGTCTAAGTCGAAGTCGAAGCGATCGATTACTCGTATAATATCCAATGTCGAGTTATGAAATTAATTGCAGAATTTTGACAAGCCCGAGTCGATATGATCCTCTGGGGTTCATACTAATGCTGCCTGTACCCAAGCAGCATAAGAATATAGAAAACGGAATTTCTCTGCCATGGAATCGATATATATCAATCGAATTGACTGCGCGATGGTAGCGAAAAATATAGCAGCTATCAGTGTAACTACTGTAGTAAAGGCCGGGGCCTTCCCATGACGTCTTAACGCGATTCAGTTTAGGTTCAGTTTAGGCTGTTGTATTGAAGCGACTCAGTTTAGGTAGTCAATTGAATCGCGTTTAGACGTCATGGAAAGGCCCCCAAGAGGTCTCGATGGTCGGGTTATCACTATGACTGTCACGTTCTAACACGTGTGTAAGTGCGAAAGTGACGCATAGGGTGATAGCCAATAAAATATTAACCATACTCGTACTAGCCCTTTTGGTCTCTTTATAAGACATACTTATATTTAAATGTGTATTTTAATTATTTTTTTACATCAGTGTTTCATATTTGAAGTCCTTGGAAAAAATTAGGAAGCTTGTCAGTTCAGTAAGTACGCAATATGATAAATGTATTCCAGAATAGGTAAGCTGTAAACATCACAGAAACTATGTTATGTATCTGAGTCATTATCATTTTAAGTTTCGCGTTCAATTGTAAAGTTGTCTTAGGCTTAGTGCGAATGTAATTACTCTGTAACCTTTAACGTAACACATTAACTATGTTGTAACTATGTATGGGTTACTTTGAGCCAGGGCCGGCAAAGACAGATTAAAGGATGACTCACACTAGCACGGGACGGGACGGGGCGGGACGGTAAAATCTGTCAATTTCTATAGACAGAATCACGTAATAGCACGGAGCCCTTGAATGTCACGTGACGCTTTCTATAGAAATTGACACATTTTTCCCGTCCCGGCCCGTCCCGTCCCCTTCTAGTGTGAATCATCCTTTACTTCAACGCTTTTCGATAAAATCTAGTCAATAAACGATGCCAGAAATTTGAGGTTGGACATTAGATATATCGCGACTCCCTTATTGCTTTCCAAGTTCGCGCAAGAATGTTGTTATTATCGAGTTCCACGGTTTTTCCAACTTTGAATCACATCACATCATGCAACGGTACGCAGTTCGTCTTAAAACAATGTCATAAGTACGAGTATTTTATCATAGCGATTATGAAATTGAACGAATTTTTGTTAAACACAGTCTATTTAAGAAAATATTCTGGGTTCTTCTCTGAGAATTTCTTTTAATTATATTTACAGAATATTGTCTTCTTTTTCCGCGATTGTTATTTATTGAAATTAAACACTTTAGAACGGAATACTCGCGTTAAAACTATGACTTCTCTCACAGGGTTATATAATTTATAATTTTAATTTTAATTGTAGAATGTCGTTCGACAATGTATTACTAGCTTTATAATCCCCTTTGGGCATTGTATACCAACCTTATTTTTTTTAAATATATTTTTGTATGTAGGTAATCTGCACAAGTAACTTTTCGCGTTTTATAAGTTACCTATCCTCCCTTCACTAGTATACTTATAAAACATATCAAAGAAAATAACATAAAACTATAACATTTCTTAAATAAAATTGACTCTACCTTTTTGGCCTTGCCGCCATCTTGCATCTTACGTTCCGTTTCTCTTGCGTATGTTCAACCTCATGTTTTCTTGCTGTCTATGGTTTTTGGTACAATTTTATTGCTCTATATAAAAAATGTATATATATATATATATATTTAAATTATTTTTTATCTCCCTTTCATGTCTATAACTTTCAAATCTATCCTCTTCCAATGTCTTCGCTAATTAAGTGTTGTCTCGTCTGTGATGTCTAAATAACAACCTTTTATTTTTTGTTAATTTCAGGTCTCCAAGCCAATCCTTTTCCTTCCCAAAAACAAAATTCTCGGACCACCGAACATTCTTTTCGTGCGTTGTATGTTTAGTAACGTTGTCATTGGCAAAATCCACTTCGGGACAAAAACCGAGGAGTGAAAGCCATTAAAAAAAAAGTTACCTATCATCTTAACCCTGTGAAAACGAGTGCTGTAAAGGACTGGAAACGTATGGTCATGGTGTTAATAAGTCCGATTAGTCCTTTCTAAAGTGTTCAATTTCAACATATTTACAGAAGTTAATTTTAAAGAATAAACAGAGTAACTACTAGTTGTTTTGTGCGGCAATCGCAGCGTTTAGACGCATGCGATTAACGGAATGCGTTTGACCCGTATGTTTCACCTGCTGCGTTAACCGCGTTAAACAATGGTCTATAATTATATTACCTGATTTGAAATGATCTGCCTCTAACGCATTGCGTGTAACGTAGCGTTTATCGCATAAAACAACCGCGCGCTTAGATCTTGTACTGAAAATCCCACATTATGATTATCCGAACTAATCTCGGTCCCTATTAGTTCAAGTTATTACATGAGAGAAACAAAATGTAATGAATATTAATGGTTATGAGGATTACCGCTAGCCGATTTTCCGCTAGGGGCGCTAGTGGAACGTGGGTACTTCGGGAACATTTCAAACGTCACTTTGACAATTCTCTTTCTCTCATACTGACACAGGACCCACGCATGAGTGGCGCCGCCTGGTGAGCGACAATACGGTAGCTCCCATTGAGTGTATTGGGTAACATTTTTGTTTCCATGAACTCGTTGAAGGTAACCTTACAACAAGACACACAAGGCATCGCCTAATAACAAGTCTTAATGTAAGTATGATTGATACTTGTAGCTAATTAAGTAAACAACAAAATAATAAATCAATTCCGAATCTCAATCAATCCAAATCTAATCTAATGTTTTAATTGGCAATTATCATTCATACCTTCATTTGAATTTACGCGTTTTTACATGCTAGGCCTGTCTTGTGATTACTTCAACAGGATGGCTGGCTGATTTCACATTTCTTGTTTGTTTTAAAATGTATTAATCATGAGTCTTCAAATATGTTTTATATTACACCTACGCAGTCACCTGAAATTATTAAATGAATTAGATAAGGAAACATCTATAAGTACTTTGTCGGATATACTTAAATATAATATACTTATTAGATGGGATTCGTCAGCAAGGAGTAAAACGAGTCACAAATGATTAAATTCAAAAGTCATTTACTGACGGAGCGTCAAGTGATATTTCGCACAAAGCACTTAGTAGAATGGCTCGTCAACATTATTAATACCCAAAACCGTAAATATCGAAGGCGCCGTCAGTATCGCATCGAAATGATCGAGATAAATGTTGCCACAGCCTTAAATTCGACACAGATTGCGGCCGTAATACTTACAGCGTTCAACTGTTTTGTCTGCTATACATAACTGCTACTGAGGTGGAATATATTTGAACTCGATTTCAATTATTTATCCATACTGAAATTATAAATACTAAAGTAACTCTCTCTGTCGGTCTGTTACCTCTTCCCGCTAAAACCGCTTAAAATAGATTAAGATGAAATTGGGTATAGAGATAGTTTGACTCCTGGGAAATGACATAGGATAGTTTTTTCGGGTTCCGTACCTCAAAAGGAAAAAACGGAACCCTTATAGGATCACTTTGTTGTCCGGCCGTTCGTCCGTCCGTCCGTCTGTCTATCTGACCCTTTATCTCAGGAACGCGTAGAGGCAGAAAATTGAAATTAATACCACATACACATGTCTGCAGTCTCTTGAAGCTGTGAAAAAACCTCTACGTCAACGCAATAAAAAGATACGGGCGATATGTCGCATTTCCCATACATTTGCAATGGGTCTCAAAATGTATGTTCCCGTTGTTCTAGAATTATGAAATTTGGCAAAAAGTAAGAGCTTGTTACCCAATTACAGGAAAAAATCACAAAACCGTATAATTGCCGCACTCTGAGAGTTCCGTGCCTCCAGTATTTTGAAGTACCAAATCGGGGGCATCCTTTTTGCGGAACCCTCGGTGGGCGAGTCCAACTCGCACTTGGCCGGTTTTTTCTCTTCGTTTGTGAAGTCGCGGACAAAAGATATTACTCATAAACATGAGAAACAAATGTTAAATTTTGGTTGTGAATGTAAACTAGAACACTGTGTAGTGTAGTCGCCATAAATTTATGTAACAATGCAATTTATGCAATGCGTGTCGGCTATTTAAATACATGCGCACTTATTTCAAGAACCGGTGTCTATTAAAGGGATCTTTTGTGTGTGGCCGACACACAAAAGGATGTGTGTATGTATGTTTCCGAAATTTATGGGGTTGATTTTGCTTTCATCGTCTATCAGCTCAAGCATAATCTCACATTTACATACTTATTAAAGCGTGATAGTTACGCTGACAGGCGATATAGGACCGGCCTTCAGGGATTGATTTATTGGTAACAATATCTATAATCTCTTGCACGTGTCAAATATTACGTGATCCGAAACCAAAGGTCGGGCTCCCTAACCCATGCTAATGAGAATAGTGAACAAGCGGTCTTGGTCTTGGTATATCCTATAGGTGTATCCTTATTTCCCTGTAGGTCGGGCGACCGTAAACTTTCAGTACAACTCCGTCGAATGGAAAAACTTTATTTATATTTGAGTTGGGCGAGCCGGTTTCTGAATACAAAATCAGATTGGCGCGGGCGCGGCAACAATTCATGTCGCCTCTACGCCTCCACTACATCCTTAATAAAATATCATCGATTTATTTACGTAGGTTCGCTTGAAACCGCGCTGATATCGATGTTGAAATTGATTTAAAGGTGCTAGCTGGCGTGTTTAAAACTCATACTTGTTCTGAAATTTAAATTTAATGAAAACTATAAAGGAAGTGTCAAGTGGGAGAATATACACATTTTATCAGGTGATTTGGTCGAAGAACAGATAAAAATATTATTCAAATAAAAATTACACTCTGACACGAAACTGAGAAATAGATTTAAAAAATAAAACTATATATCCCTCTCTTTTTTGAAGTGGCTATACAAGCGTTAGAAAATATTTAGTACAGTGAGAGAGAGAGAGAGAGTCATCTCTCTCTTTGCCTATGCACAAACGAGAAAAGACCCTGGCCAAATTATATTATGTATATTTTTCAACAACAACAAACAATTGGTGACATGTAATGTAGGTCACTGAAATTGTTTTGAGTAAGTTTTAACTATTTACTTTAGATTTTAAGTTTTAAAGATTCCACCAAATTGCATTTGTACAGTCCATAGTTTTGTTCATCTATTTTCATTCTGGTAAAATACCACCGCTTTACATTTGTGGTAAAAGAGAAACTTTCTATAAAGAAAATAATATCCTCTGGAGACTTGAACAAACCGAAAAGCGGTAGTAAACCGTGTCATCGTTTCAAGTGTTTTCAATTATGGCGCCGTAACATGTATTGTTACATAAAGTGGCAGATTTCGCGACATCTCGCTAGACTGACGTCGAGAGGGATCGAATAAGACCCATCCTTTTACAAACTCCTATCTCCCTAAACTATTTTGTTGAAAAAACAACTTTATTCCATTCAAAATAACGTACAAATTAGAATATAATTATTTTTGTGGGTTATATTTGAGGATGAATGGCAGGAAAATAGGTTCTGTTTATTCCCCACGAAAGAACAGAACGAGACAAATCGGTGAAATATTCGGCTTAGCCTCTTCTGTCTCAATTTGTTATTGTGTCTTATTTCATTAGTCATCCGCTTCTGCGATAAATCTTTCCTTAATATAGTCACGAGGAGTCAAGCTATTATTGGGAATTTGTTTAAAAAATTGAGTTCTAAGCTGGGCTTTACTTGTTAAGATACTTATTATATAAGAAGTATTAAGTTAACTGTAACATTATCGGACTAGAAAGGTACCTACCTAAAGCCTATTTTTTTGTTACGGAGGCTAAAATCACGTTACGTGGGTTGTCTGCTTATTAGATCTCATAAATAGTGATGTACCACAAGCGATTCTAACCTAAAAAAGATTTGGGGCTAATTACTAAACAACTTAATAAGACATGTTTTTAAATGTTCAATATTTTAAATACATGATAAATATTATGATATAAAATAATATTTAACATTGCGTTAAAAGTAGGTTTTAAGTTTTATTACGTCTTGGCTAAGTAAAGTAACATTATTACTCTTCGATAAGTAGACAGAACCAAAGTAGTAAAAAAAATGGAATAGTAAAAAAATATAGCACAAAAACGATATTTGTGCACGCAAAACAGTAAAAAAAACTCACTCTTTGATCAATGTAGGTATTATAACAAACCATATAATACGAGTACGGTTATTTGCTACTTGTTGCGTTACACATGTAAAAAATACAAGTTATAGTTTTTTTTACTAGTCTTTTTTCGGAGTGATAAAAGCGAGGCATATAAATAAATAAATAAAAATACTTTCATACTTGGTTTGCCAGACTATTTTACATTTTGTCCGTTATTTAAAAATACAACAAAAACTGTAATCGAAGATCAATCAGCTCTAGTTGTTTTAAGCTGGTATCATTATTTTTACGTTTGACATTTCAGGTTGTCATTTTAGTCTCCGGAATGAAAAAACACGCTTTACCCATAATATCTGCCGTGCTCTTACAAATGTTTAATAAATAGAGAATATAAATGTTGGACTATTCCATTCGTGTCCTTCAAAAGTGCTTATAGATAGACCTTCAAAATAGGTAGATACTTTAGATTCAACCAAACCAATAAATGCAATTCCAGCACTGATGTTGCGAACGAAAGTTAGCGTTGATTATCTCCGCTGGCGCTCGAACATCGACCACCGCAATTGGATCAGTGGCCACAACTGCGCCGAGATTGGACTTAACGTTAGTCTCATAAACGGAATATTTCACTTGTAATTGTGAGTTATTAGTTTTTAAATGAATAAAATTCGCGCTAACAGAAGGAAATATTAATTTTAGTTGTACTTATTTAGTAACTAGTTTGAATAACTACTGCTAGTTTAAATTTAAGCGTTTAAAGCTTAAATTGAACAATTTACATGCTTACACAGTCAGGAGCAATAGTAGTATCAGATACAAATTGGGGCACTATTCAGATTCTAACATCTTCATTTGTTATGGTTATGATATGGTTATTAGAAAATCGTTTATAAGTGCAAGCGAGCGAGTCGAGTCAATTGGTTTTCACTCGCACTGATTGCTGAAAGCTGTGTCAAAGGGGTGTACCACAACGCTAACAAAAGCTGCTTAAGTTTTAGAATTAGAATCAAAGGTACTTATAGGTTTAAACTAAACCAATAAATGCGATTCCAGCACTGATGTTGCGAACGAAAGTTAGTATTGATTATCTCCACTGGCTCTCGAACATCGACCACCGTAATTGGATCAGTGGCCACAACTGCGCCGATATTAGACTTAACGATAGTCTCATAAACGGAAGGTTTCACTTACCTACTGTAATATCTGTCTGATTATCAGTTCGGATAATGCGAATTAATGAATATGTCCCTACTTGTATCTGCCCACTAAACATTTCAACAGCAATAAAATAAAAATTGCCCAATTTATATTTATGTATCAGTTTTAATACTAGGTACATTAGTATATTGTAATTTTGTTTTTGTTTACCGCCATTAATAGGGCGGTAAACAAAAAATTACGAACGATTCGACTTGGGTTTTAAAACGAGTTTGTAATTCTTGTACCGCCCGTAATACACACAATGTTTTTCATTACATTTGCGAGAAAATAAATAAACTTACTAGGCAAGCAAATAAAAAATCATAGTGTTGTGTTTCTGTCGGTGAGTAAGGTTGCCAGAGCTCCAAGAGGATTCGCTGTGTTGACAGCTGGGGAGTGGGGTGTACCCACGGAGCTAAGCTTGCCCCTTTAGCTGTCAACACAGCGAATCCTCCTTTTTTAAAGGGTCGACAACGCGCGTGTAACTCCCCTGGAGTTGCAGGCGTCCATAGGCTACGGTGACCGCTTACCATCAGGCGGGCCGTATGCTTGTTTGTCACCGTCGTAGTATAAAAAAAAAAATATTGTTGGCGGTAGTGTAGTAGCACAGTCTACAGTACACCGGGAAGCGCGGGTCCTCCGGGAGGCCCGGGTGGCCAGTAAAGTAGTATGAGAATCGAGTACGGCGATGGGCTTATTACAGCTCATTAAGGCTAAGTATGCTTGTAATATCACCATTTACGAGCAAGTGCTATGAACACTTATATTAAAATACTTGACGTGCTACACAGATTTTAAGTTTCCACTTTAACTAAGTACACATGTGTTAAGGTGAGAGGGGCGAAGTGCGCCGGCCTTCTAAGTGCGCCTACCTTTAATATATTGAATTATATTTAATAAAATATTGCTTTTCATGGAATGACACTTACTAATAATAGGCGCACTTTGCCTCCCTCACCTTAAGCATATAAATATGTTGGTTAGAATAGATATTACCCTTAGAGCCAAAAACTGACCATATTCATACCTGATAATCTCCCCTTGTGGAACAAGTTAGGATGGCGCCCGTGTTGTTTGTGAACTCTACGTGGCGCGGGGGCTCCTGCAGCGGCGGCAGCCGACGGGGCTCCGGTGATGCTCGCACTGCTGTAACAAAAAAACGTGACATGAATACATGAGTAATGATGGCAATAATACAACGAAGTTGTGCATTTCAAAGAAACGTAAGTATTCCGTTCACTAAATGTTTTTTAGTACAGAATTATCAGAGTTAAAAAAAACATGTTGTATTTTTAAAAATAGTCACGTTTGGCGCTGATCATTTCTAGCTAGCATAATAAAATTGCGTTTGTTTATACATTTACGTAAGGGTTACTAACGTTAGTTGAAAATAAGTAGCTATACATGTTTCTGATTGATCCGTGATCCTTATTCATAAGATGCGCTAGCTTTCCACTTTATTGACTTGAAGAACCCTATACAATACTTCAGGATAGGAGGACTTGTCTATTTGCAATTGTATTTAATTTCCGAGTATTTTAACGGCCCCCTATCAGCCTAGTTGGTAGTGACTCTGCCTATGAAGCAGGAGGTCCCGGGTTCGAATCCTGGTCGGAGCATTTATTTGTGTGTTTATCACGAATCAAATATTCCTGTCTTATGGATATTTTCTATATATTTATCTATAAATTATATATATCGTCGTCTCGTACCCATCGCAGAAGCCTTATTTACCGCTATTGCAAAATGTATCTGATAATTTTGATAAAAGGGTGGGCATGAATAGAATTTTGCAAAATGAATAGCCAAAGTAAGCAGTAAACCTTTCCACCACTGTAAAGTACGAAAATAATAAAAGAGAACGTCATAAAAGTCTTACATAAGTTTAGTAACGCTGGTCGAGCTATCACCTTGATATCTCGCCCGGCGCCGGCCGCCAGGTACAACTACAATTTACACAGATACAATTTAAATAAGAGTAGAAAGAGGAAAGTGGGGACGTGTTTGTTCATACAATATTTAACAAAAACCATTATTTTGGGACAGGTTGGCGCTGCTTTGTAAAACATGAGACATTTTGAAAGGAGGGAAACACGATAAAATCCCAGAGTCGCGAGTGTAAGTTTAGCATGATCCTGTGATCATTTATTATTTTCCTTTATGTCATTGTACTATCTTTAGCAGACGTTTTTGCCTAATACAAAATTATCTAACCATCCACCATCGGAGGCATCAGAGCCAATCTCGCAGCGATAACAGGCTGATGCACTGTCTATTATCTGCTAGTATAGCTTGATTATGTCCTATGATTAAACAAACTGTTAACTTTTGAATATGTTATAGTTTCTACTTTTGGATGGGAGGTCAAATGGCAGTCGCTGTTGAGAGCGTAAATTTTTCATATTTCAAAGAATTAGCACTTATTGTGTGCAAATTTTTCGGATCTGATAATTATCTATGTGGAAGGGAAAAGTAAAAAAGTCTGAGTAGTTTGTAGTGGTTAGGAAAACAGAAAGCAAGAGTGGAGTGAACAATTGAAGCACTTAATTTTTTCCAAGGTTTGCTTGGTTGTATGAAGAGATTGCAGGCTAAAAGCCGATAAAAGCAAATCACAATACAAATATAGATCCAGTTATAATCAGATCATCAGTAATGAGGGTCATAACTATCGTGCTTTAACTTAGATATGATCAGTACCATCGGAGCTAATCTCGCAGCGATAACAGGCAGATGCACTGTCTAATATCTACTAGCATACCTAGCGGAGGCCGCAGCGTCGCTGTTCGATTTCCGTTCAATCTCGCGACAACCACGATGTTTGTGTCCTCTATATGTATGTATTTGTGGCTTACTCGTGTGCTATAATTAGAACTGTTAACTCCTAAATATATACGTAAAAACTATAAATACACGGAATGCTAGAGTAGAGATCGGCCTTAGCTCAGAACTGAACAATTGCAAAAAAATCACTATCCAATTGTACTCGTAGGTGAAAATACCTGTTTATATAAGGAGAAATGCAATAATTTGTTTAACTGCACTGAAATACAAGTATTTTTTCCGTTAACTATAGTCCGCTGTACCGATTATAGAATCTCAAAACGGACGAAAGCGTGAGACCGGAAGAAGTAGCACGTTGTCAACTGCAATACTCGCATCCCGTCTCACCGGAAGGTTTGTAGACGTGCGGAAATGTTGCTCTTGTATTTGAAGATTGCAGTATATACGTTCTTTACAGTCTTGTAGGAGTCGATTGGGGTCTCTCTAGTCTAGTGTAATATTTTGATACAAGGTGTTATCACTATCGTGTTGCGATTGGGACAAGGCAAGGAAAAATTACATCCTCTAAGGCCAACCCTTAATTTTTTTTTTCTTGTCAATTTTTTTTCTACGTTTTCCTTGTCATAATAATAGTGAGGACGTCCTTAAACGGATCAAATTGCTTTTTTACATTCTGTACAGAGAAAAATAGACAACACAAGCCTCAGCCAAATCATCAGACAGAAGATAACATTAAGCAGCGCAAGATAAAAATACAAAATAAGTACACGACCTACGAGTACAATATCTTATTCATTCTCTGCATGATACCATTATTAGGTTGCACAAGCACGTCTGTGCGTGATATTGCATGACAGTGGAGACCGCTACGTCGTAGGCGTCGTAGGCCGCGTAGCACCCATTTGTAGCGGGTGCTACGTTGCATGGCGTGGCGTCTGATTTGGCATGAATTGTGTATTTACAGTCAACACACGTTGAAGCTATATACTGCTACTACAGCGGTACAGTACAGCTCATAACACAATGAAGGATTTCTATACTTGGAGGTCCATATCATTAAACAATTTTGATCATTAATGACCTTAATTCTAAAAATCACTAAAAATATAGTCTTACGATTAGTTAAAATTGTTACATACTTACGATCAAAAATATCTAAGATATTCCAACAAGGTATATCAGCACAATAAATATTGCATCATTAATTTTATTCTACCTAGTAACACTTTTCTCTGACTATCTTAGAAAATTGAATTACATTAATATATCTCTAATTTACCTCTTTTAAAAATTAACAATCTCTTGACAATTTTTCAAAGCAATTTCACACGGTTATCTCACGCACCATTACCAAACGAAACAACAAAAGCATATCCCACATTCTACTATCAATATCCAGGATTCTCGTTCATTCCTCGCAGTAATACTATTGTATCTCATAAACATTAGCATAATTCGAGTCAGAATTCGCGGTTGTTTATTTGGCAGATTTGCTGAACGAATGTTGTTTCTACAAGAGACGTTGGGTTGTCCGCGTAATGCGTCGCCGAGTCGCGGCCTCAGATAAATTGTGAACGTGGACTCATCACTCAGATTTTAAGATCTTGATTTGTTATGGTTATGACTTGTTTGTGACACAATCGAATCGAACGAGTTAAGAAAGTTAAAGTTCAATTTATAAGGGGTAAATAAAATTTCAAAAACTAGAATCGTTCTCTAATGTCACATTAGAAAACGATTCTAATTTTAAAACCTGGACAATCTCTAATATGTGACATAAGAGGGCGATTCTAATCTCTTCTGAACAAATGAACTGTTAAACTTGAAAGTGTTATTTTAAACGTCATACTTCTATGAAATTACGACTTTTACTTAACATTTTCACAGTCCGTGAAAACTTAGCATAGATGGAATTTACCCCTTATAAATTGACCATAACGAAAACAATAACTGTTCAGGTTTTAAAATTAGAATCGTTATCTAACATACATACTGGTATCTAAGTGACATTTGTTTTTTTCACTCGTGAAGGAAAGTTTCTTTAGTGTTGTGTACGTACAACGAGTATGTGTAATTCTTTGACATGGCCTACAGTTAAGCCATTTGAAAGGTTTTGCATCAGTGTAGTTGCTTGTCCCAACAAAAGGCAAGCTAGAAATCAACGTTGCACGCAATAGATAAACTATTGATTTATTTTTACTGACACACTTACTTTTAAGTTTTTATAACTACTTGCTCTTATAACTACTACAACAAATTGCCTATTTTCTATTCCATTAAACTATAATTTGTTCCATAATAAATGAAATCAGGCAGTGGATTGTTACCCTGAGCTCTTGTTCCGTTCCCGCAGCGATAAGAATAGCAGCACTGATTGGGGACAACAGTTAGGACGATTGCCGATTTGATGTATATGAGAATGTATTTTTAACTAATATTTTTCTAAGAGCTATGTGTTTTATTTGGGAAGTATTATTCGATTTGCGCTTAGCTTATTTGTTATCTTAAAAGGAGCAAACATATAAATAGTACGTATAAAATTAAATATAAGAGGCAGTATTTTATGCTTATTTTGTCTTAAGTACCTTATTCTAAATGTGAGTGTTTACGTAATATTAGATAATTTCAAGAATAATAAACGAACTAATGTTGACGAACGAACTTTTTTTTTTTTAGTACTACGACGGTGACAAACAAGCATACGGCCCGCCTGATGTCAGTAGAACATACTACAACGTTTCTTGTAACAAACTATGCTGCATTTGTCCCCTGGCTGACGGGACAGAATAACAAGAAGAAATAGTTGATTCACCGTAACTACGGTCATGATCCCAACTCATATTATGAAAGATAGCTTCAGACCCACAAACAACGACCAGCATCCATAGCCAACCCATAGAACCTGAAAAGGTGCGTGAAGTCGGCGATCGCTCATTAGCAGCACAATAGCTCACACTAAAACACTCAAGTCCACGTTAACCCAAAGCACTTACGCCCTTTTCGTGGCCCGACACAGCACAATGGGACCGCACAATACTGCTCGAACATAATGCAGTATACGGCATTTAGACCGCCGCTTCACTGGTGTATAAGGCTACTTATTATTGAGAAGTCAACGTAAATTTGAATAACAGAGCGTTTACTATATGTTTACGATAAATAGGCAATGTTACTTTAAACTCTGATGTCGAATCAACCATCCATTGGAGAATAATTTAAATCGCTCTAATTGACTTTTTTTCTATTTTTATAGAGTGGCTAACTAAGGTCTGTTTTACATCCCAGGTGCCAACACGACCGATTGATTTATATCTGTGTTTGCGCTAAAATTATATTTGATTTTGGCACCTGTAATAGTAAATTTTGTCTAAATCAGTTTATTTTAACTAAAGACTTCTTCATATCAAAGATTCAAAAGTTACGAACTTATTAAGTTCTTGTAACTCCCGTGAAGATTGATTACCATGGAGATTGATTATTAAGTTCTGAAAACATTGAGGCCAAAATAGTTAACCAGCAAAGTATCGCTTACTCGGCAAACACTGGGCTTCTAATACAAGGTAATACGCTATTGTAAGCTTTTATGAGCGGCAACTAAGCGGTATTGCCAAAACTTTAGCAGAGCGTAAATTTTAAAAAGTTTGCGCGCCTAAAATCTGTCGAGGCAAAGTATAAAGTCCTAGTTTTTCACGTCTAATGGCTTGATGCGTCGTAAGCGGTTTATTTATTTTATGAGTTAAGGATGACTGACACAGAACGGGCCGGGGCGTGACCGGGCCGGAACGATCCGTCTGAGCTTATATAGAGAACGTCATGTGATCTCCGAGCTATCATGTGATTCTTTCTAAAGAAATTGACAGATAATCCCGTCCCGCCTCGCCCCGTCCCGTTATAGCGTGAGTCATCTTTTAAGGGTTTTTTTGTACTCAATAAAAATAGCTGCAAGGAATAAGGTGCTACACTCCGGGCGACGACGTGCAATAACCTTACCATCATAGGTTTATTAAATATTTCATTAATTTAACTTTCTTGGCCTGTTCTTTACCTACTTCAATTAATGTTATATGTACCTATTCTAAATATATACGTATATAAGTACTACTAAGTAAATTTTGTTTGTAAAATTGCCGCCAATTAGATGTCTGCATTGAATTGGCGTAATCATAATCATAATCATTTATTCGTTGCAACCATGGTATTACATTAGGTGTTCTTAAATTTAAAAGTACAAACATGGACCCTACTAGGGCGTAGCAACAATAAGTGGGTACTTAATTCTAAATTCTAACCTAACCTAAGCACACAATTACACAATCTAGGAATGTAGCATTACAATCTGTACCATAATCATATGTGCATACATAATTATATAGCAATTGAAATTTAATTAATACGTATAATTGGAGTATGCTTGTGTCTCTTTCGCGTTCCATATAAAAAAGAGATGCAACAGTAAATCACGGTCACATACTATAACAATGCCTATGCAAACATTTCTGTAAGTGCTACCCGAATAACTATACACAAAAAAAGGTACACACATATAATTCCCGCGTACAAACACAGGTTTATCCGGCAAATATCCTCCCAGCGGGGACAAAGACAAATAGGTCACGGAGGTGTGCTCAGAATGTCATCAGGGTGATATTGCGTCGGCTGCATTCCTCGCTCCACGCATTTTTATAACTCCCACTATTTCACATCAATAGAGCGATATTAAATCTTGTTTTTGCAGCTTCGATCAGTTTTATTAGAGTAGAAGGATATTTTATTCAAAGCCTTTCAATTTGGATTAAATTAAAATTTCTGCTAGTTATAAGGGAGACGTACTCGTATTAAATACCTGGCATGAAAATATTTTGAGGTGGATTATTTGCGTACATGGAGAAACATGTATCCATCAGATATGTTATGCATAAATATTAATCGCCCCTGCAAAGATTGAAATGAAAATATTAATACTTACTAAGACGAATTGCCCTTTAAACAAGCTTCTATTTCCTTCGGCATGTCGGTGAGTCCATAAAACTTATCCTCGGATCTTATATCACTATATTTGTGTCAAGCTATTTCTATTCAGCAGAGCTCACAATTAATTATTCTAGTAGAACAGTGCTGAATAAATGATCCAGCAGGCGCATATCAGTTTAGTAGGCCGTGGTCGGCAGCTGCCAGGCCGCTTACGTGATGTACTGCTTTCCAGATGCAGAACATTACTACAATAGCTCGGAATTTAAATTGAACTTGTATAGCTTAACGGAACGTATTTGTGGTTCAAATATTAACCAATACTCATTGAATGCACGAGCCGTAAACGTAGTACTTATTCTATTGATAAAATGTCGTTTGTATTAATGCAGGAAGACTTATTTTTCTGCAGGTGGCTAGTTAACTATAAAAGTATATTTAACATAGCTAATTTTTCCTAAAAACAATCTACAGATCGTATCATACAAATATTTGCTATGTTCTGAAAATGAAGAACCAGAAGAACAGAACGGCGGGAGTATGCATTCATCAGAGCCCAATTTTGGAAGCAATGGCTTTTCCCCTTTGCGTATCAGTAGAACGCTCAACCACGTTAAGCATACAAGTTTTGAAAATCCATTAATACCCAACGTGCTATAAATACTTCTGCAATTTCTATGAATTCCTCTCCATTACGAATTCTGTGGAGTAAACATAATCAAACTCTTATGATAATACGATACGATGTGTCCATGTTATGTAAACAGACGTGCGTAAAGCGTGGAGATCAACAATCGATGGCACCCCCGCACCACACTATACGCTATTCAGAAATAGTTTCTAGGCGTTGTAAGAGAGACTCATATAACTTGATACATGTTCAGTGGCGCCCAACGCGGGGCCAGTGTGTTTACATTTACTGGCGTCCAATATGCGGCCAGCTTTATTTTTATTGTTTTATACCACAGCCAGCCCGATGGAAAAAGTCCGCGTAGCCAATTGACGCCTGCAACTACAGGGGTATTGCCGACCCATTAAAAACTTGTACACTCCTTTATTGAAGACCTCCTTACCGTAGTATTTGGGGAAAACCTTGGATTAACGGCTTAACGCGGATTTCAGTAAACTTTACAATATGTACATACTTATTCATTAACTCTGTAGGCCAGGTTATACTGATATATATACAGCGGGATGTTTTCGTGAATGGCACTCTGACCCGCGCGCGGCCAACCGTAAAGCGCCGTCGCACGACAAATTACCGGGGTTGTGTCATAACGTTTATACTTTTAACTTGTTTGTAAATCTGTGTACGGTCAATTTTTATATACAGGCTGGCTAATGAATAAAGAGACAGATTTATTTAAAACTTTTTAGATAGCAACAATTATGCCTATGGAATAAGCTGTTACATTTAAAGCTGTCATTCATTTATATGTAATTTTGTTAACAGGTACTGTTTGTTATAGTCTCTACTTTCATTAGATAGACTCTATTATCAAAGTTTTTTGAGGTTAGGGTGTTGCTTAGAGATTGAATGAATTATGCCTAAATACTTTCTTAAAATTATTATTTTTATCTTTAAAACAATGTGGTTTACCGATTTCATAATGAATGTATATGTATATGTATGTATGTACTATGTATACGTATTCTTGTGTTACTCAAAGCGAATACAAGAAATACTTAATTTATTTTGTTAAATATTAAAAAGGGTCTTAAAAGATGTTAAAAGAATGTATAGTTTTTCATAATGCTCAAATTGAGTGTCAAGTCCTAAACAGTATTTGGCGCCTAACCAGTCTATCCTGTGGTGGAAGTAATCATCTCACGCGGCGCTCCGCGGCCGGGCCTTTAATGGCCTCTTCAGTTACTGCCGATATGTTAGCAAACTATGCGTGGGGACGATAGTGGAATATGAGAATAAGGAATGTTAATAAGAAATTAAGGAAATTGCGTCGTTGTAAGAGAGTGCGTAGTATATAAAGTACTCGAAAAATTAAGTAGTAAAATACTCCAAGTAATGAAAGTAGCCAATGGAATAAAAGTATCAATCTTTATAGTCCTTAACTCTTGGGTAGTCCCCATAAAAGACTTAAGGAAGCCTTACCGTGACGTCCTAACGCGATTCAGTTTAAGTTCAGTTTACGTTCACTTGTATGGAAACGACTCAGTTTAGGTATTTTTTTTATTTTATACTACGATGGTGACGAACAAGCATACGGCCCGACTGATGGTAAGCGGCGGTTCAACTGAATCATGTTAAGACGTTATAGTAAGGCCCCTGAACATCGGAATTTTTTTGACCCGCATATTAGCCATTTTTTTCGTAGGCTAGATTTTGTATATGCATCTTTACTGCATTAGTCACAATTAGTGAGAGCCCGATACTCAAAATAAGCTATGTAAGGATGGCTTTTTTCTATTACTTTACTTACTGTTCTTATTATATCTAAATTGAATGGAAAATCTCAAACAGCTTTCCGCCTAACAACTCCAACCTTTGTGTTTCGAGTAATCATCTCACGGTGCTCTGTGGCCGGAGCTTTAATGGCCTCTTCAGTTACTGCCGATGATTCTTAGTGAACTATGCGTAGGTACCGTTGGTAGTATAAGAGAAGAAATTTTGTCATATAAACGGGTACCATAAGTAACCTTTAATAGCTTGAAAGATGTGTGTGTTTGTCATGAGTTTTACTTAGCCATGAGTCGATAGCGACTAACTTTGTGATTCTAACTGACTTTACTTTTTGTGACTTTAGAATCACCAGTTAAGAACGAGCAAGATGCAAATAATCTCGAATCGCGCAGTCGCTAACGATTGTCATTCTACTGCAGCAACTCATGGTACTGATAGTGGTCATTCTATAAGTAAATTCATTCTTGGCTCCTTTACTAATTTAACGATATGAAACTTGTCATGGTAGTAAATAGTAGGCAGATATAGAAGACGATTTTTCTCCTCTCCTGTTTTCGGGGGTGATCTTGGGGCTTCATTTCAAGCTTAGTTTGACTCAATGAACAATCGTGCCCAGTGACATTGTTTGAGATAAAAGTGCATGCTCTGCGCCAATACATCCCCATCTATGACAAAATAGGGTACGTCATACATATCTCATAGCTACTGCAGCTTATGCATATCCCATTAGCACAACCTTCTCTCAGGCATGAGAGGGCTGAGGCCCGAAGCGGGTTGGAGACTTTACTTTTTAAATATTTGGTTCAGCCAAGGTTTGAACCCACGACCTCCGGCTTAAAAGTCGGAAACATACCGCTAGCCCACAAGAACTGTCGTTCCAGTACCACCTAATAACTATTTTGTCCCTCATCACATTAACTATATGGTTATTCATTTAATCTCAACCCATTCCTATTATTATGGCTGTCGGAGATCGTCGGCGCTAATGGCGGGGACGTGGCCCGAATAGCTGTCGTCGGGGCCAGAGACAGAGACTTACTGCACTAATGGCCCGCATCTAGAACTATCGTGGTCTATTGTATAATCCCCGCATATATATCGTACAGTCAGCAGTTGTCATATGGACTAATATGTGGCGTTTTAAGGCTAAAGGTACCACATTGTCGGTTGTTGATAAAGTTGATTTCTAAGTGATTATTTATGATAGTAGAGCCATATCGATAACCGACAATGTGGTACCTTTAGCCTGAAAACGCCACATATTGTAATCAAAATGTTTACTAAGTGTTCATGTAATTACTATTTGCATCAATAGTTATTTTTCTACGCGATTTTATTGTTAGATCGATTTAAGACTTCGAAGATCAAACTAATAATCTTACATTCGCTACAGAGCGCCCAACACATATCACAAAATTGTGAACTACTAATATGACATAATCAATGTTTGTTCAGAGTTTTAGGGTACTAATATAAATCAGACCAATCGATGGCCATATAAGTTCCTTTTACATTGCTGGCCATATACGTTCGGGCATATCTGCCGGATCAGCCGAGAAATATATGGGAAATTTGTCTGGCGCCACTATGCCGGAACGTACCTATATGGCCGGCAAATGTCGAACAAGCATATGGAAATCAGTCATCGTAGCCTATGGGTGTCTGCAACTCAAAGGATGTTACATGCACGTTTCAAAGCCTTTTAGGTAAGTTAAAAGTGCTATCAATATAAGTAGGTATGTTTAAAGTATGTATTTGTACGTGTCTGTATTTTAGTTTCAAATAAAATGTAATAGCAACGTGAGATTAAAATGAAACATTCCCATTTGGGGTGAAAATCTGCGGCCCATTAACACCACCTGGCACTAGCGATTAATTACCCCATTTCAGCCTTTATTTTTTGCTAAACTGTAAAGCTCGGCTTTTGATGAAATTCTCGTGGAAATATTACTCCGTTATTTCATTTTATGCGATGTTTATTGTGGAAACGAATATTTTTTTACCGAAATGGAACTCTTCCTCATTTTCTCAGTCGTGCACTCACTGCTGAGGGTCGTGACTCTTAATTTTGTCAACAAGTTGTCACCATCAGTTACGCTCAGTCGCTTGATGAGGGGCAGCGCTGACAGTTAAATCTAACTGTTCAAATATCTGGTCTGACCAGCGTCGGGAACTTCGCCCTCTAGGTAATTTACCCTCTATCTTCCCAGTCACCATTAGCCTCCGCAATTTCCGCAATTGTCTGCACCCATAAGATATTAGAGTGACAAAGAGGTTTTTCCGTCAATGCCAATTTTCAATGTTCGTGGTAGGCATGTTGGTTTCGCAGCTGCCACTATTAGTACTGAAATGAATATCATATACAAAAGAAAAAGCGGTCCTGCATACAAGGCTGCTTATCTAATATGGCCAGGTTATCACTGTGGCTGACCTGTTCTAACAAGCGAAAATGACGCATGACGTGATAGTCGATAAAATGGCAACCATGCTATCCCTTCTGGAGGTCCCAACTTAAAATCTTGGTAAGAGCAATTGTTTGTGATTTTATTCTGATGTTCTCGATCCCCCGTATTCATAAAAATGTTAACGGGCATTGTAGTTAAACTCGTATTCATAAAAATGTTAACGGGCATTGTAGTTAAACTATGTTTCCTCCCTTTATAACAAAGGCTAAATTCAAACTGACAGATAAGGACAAACAATAACTTAGTTTATTAACTGTGTTTGGATTGCGTTTATGAATTACGTATCTATACGTGTAAGTACGATGCACGATTGATATAGAATGAGGGATTGAGCTTTTAGGATTTTCGGTTTAAATCTGAACCCTCCAGAACTAGGTTTCTAAATAGGTGTTACTAAAACGGCTAAATAAGTTTTCAATATTTTCTTCTTATTATTAAAAAATAAATGTATTATTTTGTGTTAGGTTTCAGTTAGCGCTTAAGTTTCATTTGACGTGTTTTATTTATATTGAAATGTAATAGTTGTAAGGAATTTATTTACTCATTATAAAAGAACGGATATCATGCTAAGAAAAAAAGGTAGTATATAAGATAGGTACTATACATAGGTATACAATATATCCGAAGTAGGTGGTCCCGGGTTCGAATCTCGGTCAATGCATTTATTTGTGCGTTCATTACATATTTGTTCCTGAGTTATGGATGTTTATTCATGTATTTATATGTATACATCTATCTATTATTATATATCGTCATCTACTCGTAGTACCTACAACACAAGCCTTATTGAGCTTACTGTGGGCTAGGTTGATTTGTGTAATATTGCCCTATAATATTTATTTGTTATTTATTTACTATGTTTCCGTCCTTGCACTTGAAAATAAATAGTTTGTTTGGTTGATTTTTTTAACATAAGTAATAACCAAATGCGTGCTTACGAGTATTTATAATATAAAGTAATTCTATAGAGTTTTGTTAAAATAAAATAAACATTCTTTTTTTAAAGTAATTAAATAAAAAAATATGTACAAAAAGAAATTTAAGCGAAACAAACTCATTCAGATTCCTTATATTCAATCAAAAAGCGTCATTATCCTCCGTCCGAGGACTTCTTAATTTAATTACTTAAAATAGGGCTTCTGAAATATTAATCTTCATATAAATTCAATTGATTAATTTCTCGTCCCGCTGGTTTCGAGGTCCCGCTTGTAAAATACGTAAAATCTAAAAGTTGCGTTTTCAATTTCGTTTCAAGTTGTTTTTTTATGGTACAGGTTTTTTACGAATCTCTTTAGATTTTATCATAAACCTAAGTGTTCGAAATGATCTTGACACTCTTATTCTCACAGCAATAAGATCGTGCCTTGATAATTTTGAACACCTTGCCAGCTTAGCTACTTTTGCTGCTGACTGTACCTAAGCGAACTGTTGGGGAGTAGCGACCCCACGTACCTGAGCGCCCCTAGGGGAATTCCGTCATCCGACCGAGTCCCTCGCCTCCTGGGTTGCCTCCAGAGTGGGGTCGCGAGAGCTGTGTTCTCGAGGGTAGATGCGGAAACCTAAGTGGCGAGTTGGCTATATGTTTAAAGTCCAGTGGAACCACTCAAGCCCCCCCCCCCCTGTCATACCCATGCTGCCCTTGAGCCATCTTAGATGTCGCTTTTGTGGCGGCGGTACATTTCATTAAATTGTCGAAAGGGCCCTCTGCGTGTTGACTCCAGCTCCCGGTTG
Organism: Lathronympha strigana; assembly: GCA_949128165.1. Classification (NCBI taxonomy): domain Eukaryota; kingdom Metazoa; phylum Arthropoda; class Insecta; order Lepidoptera; family Tortricidae; genus Lathronympha; species Lathronympha strigana. Next base: position 7,639,705 of record OX421918.1, on the reverse strand, counting down.
ACCACACAAATGTCTGGAATACCATTGTTCCGTGATGGAAAAGACATACATGACTAGCATTCTGTAAAAATACAATATCCAGCAAAGTTGACATATCATATTTTTTGACAATAATTAATAAATAATAATTTTGGGCCAGCGGACACAAGTTTTTCGTAGAACTCGCGAAACGTCTGGTTGATGTTACTGGTGACCGATGGTGGCTTCCTCGCACTCAACGTATCAGCATTGCAATACAACGAGGAAATACCGCTAGCATCCTAGGTACATTGCCTCGAGAACCTATTTTAGATTTAAGGTAAGTAGAGGTAGCTAGGTAAGTTACACTTACTGTATATATTTTGAGAGACATGTTTTTTATTGCACTTAAAAATCAATTTCACAGCACAATATTTTAAATAGAGTTTCCTAAAAATGAAATGTATTTATTATGATGGTTCAAATGTGTTCTCCTACCCTCCTAAAATATACCTAACTACCCCAAAGTTAATTGTAAATTACTCAAAAACACAGCAAAGTAAAATTAAAATAAACTACTAAACATTTCCGGCTGAAGAATTTAATCCAGCTACGAGTTTTAGCTAGTAAACAAAGGCTAAAATTTTGCCCAATTTTATATATCATAACAAGGGGCAACGCAGTAGCCAGGCAAAAATAAACCGGCGGCCGCACCTGTCTATAATAATTGACCTAATTTATTTTGGAGAGGCTACCTCGAGCTGTGGGTAAAAAGTTACCCAAATACAAACCTTGCGGTATAAATTAAATAACTGAAAAATTGTGTGCATAGGTACTATTGAATAGTTGCGATGAGTCTTATATGACTCGCTATTTTAATGTAGCTAAACGCTTGAAAAACATACTGAAGTAGGTACTAAATTCTGACTTTATTTTAAGTAATTTATCTGCAAATCAATCTACTTACTTATTTACATGTGGTGACCCACATAATTTCATTTCACCTCATTCTACCGTAAGTAGGTACACGTCCTGTTGGTTCAAGCTCTTCAAAACTTTGAATACAACATATCTGTAGAAATATACTAAGTAAAAACCCACAGTAAGTTTTGATTTTTTGTAAAAAGATGATGTTGGTGACGCGTAGGTAGTTCTAATCCGTCTATACTACGTTTCATATATTTTAATAGCATATACAGTGAAAGTGTCAATAAACGTTATAATTTCTCAGAATTTAGGGGTTTAAAATAACACTTTAAAGTTTGGCAGATCATTTGTTTGGAAGAGATACTCGTAACGTGGGTTGACTCTAATCAAGATGGCGAGGTTGTATCCAGAATAGTTTTTATTGCTTATTATGCGTAAAAGTGTGCAGCTGGTTTCATTTTATCATTTAATTTATTTTCTTGAACTATTGACATTGTAAATTGAAAGAGATGTCATATAATACAGAAAAAGTGACCAAGGGCCCCGGTGACAAAACATGAATCAAAACAATTATTATAAACTAGCTGTTACCCGCGACTTCGTCTGCGTAGTATTATAATGTTTGGTAGTGTATTTTTATTAGCATAAGTATTAAAGACCAAATTGACTTGAACTGTAAATTGCTAATTAAATTCCGGGGCCGTATAAACAAACAACTAACTTGCAACTACAGTAACCTGTTTTTCTTTTTTCTCATTAATAATTCTGGAAATACCAAAAATGCTGGTGATCAATATTGTAATCTGATTTGGAAAAAATTGGACTGAATGTTTTTTCGACAAACATTTTCTGTTTATTTTTTCTCCTAATCACAATACGATACTGATTACGCATTTAATCGAATTACCAGCATTTTTGTTACAGCTGTATGTATATTTGTATCTACCACATATTAATCTTTCAGTGGTTAGATACGCTGTAGATGTAGTAGAAAGTACGTCCAAGTTTACATAAATTATCTTTTTATTAAATAAGTAATCAAGGCCGAGTGTTTTTGATCACGGTTTAAAACACTGTCTTAAGCTCACTGAATTTAACCCACGGAATGTCATTCGATACATGATTACAACTTACTTCCCAGAGTGAAGAAAAACATTGCGAAGATACCAAAATAACTACGTCGCGCATATAAACTTTCATTAGGTAGGTAAGTATATATGTCTTATCCAAGGACGATCCTATGATAGGATATAGGATCGGCATAGGCCTTTATTCGCATGTACCTACTCAACATAAGGTGAAAACAAAACTGCTGTAAAAAAGTGCAATGCACAGGATTGAATTGACTATTCACTTGCTTCTGTCCCCCTTTGCACCTCTATAGAGGATGATTTTCGTAACAAAAACTATTCTGTCCTTTCCTAGGAGTCAAAATATCCCCATGCCAAATTTCACCTTAATCCGTTCAGCGTTTTTAATTTAGTGTGAAGTGGCAACAGATAAGATTTCATCAAATTTACAATATAACCATCGCATGGAAATTTGTCATGATGTAGGTATGTCATCCGCGTGTACAATCCATGGTGGGTGTTGACAGCCATATTATACTACACATTGACTTGCCGTCTTTGTAGTGGTAGGATTCCGGCTTCCGCGGCACTAAGACCTCAATGATATTGTCCTGAGGTCTCTTCAGTCAGCGGGTGTTCATTCCGTTCTGGAGCCACTGGGTTAATTTTTTCATTAAACTCAATTTATATCATTCGGTTACGCATTTAATAATCTTAGATATTATTTGACAAAATAAAAATTCAGACGAATTGAGAACCTCCTCCTTTAGAAATATTGAAGTCGGTTGAAAACCAACTAAACTGTTAACAGCGCCATCTACCAAATCTAGAAGACTTTACGACATAGTATGTTTCCCACTTTCCCAAGAATGAAAATGTTAGATGCAGCTCTAAAGAGCCTTAAGTAGTTCTACATGTAATATATAGATGGCAGTGTAATAAACACAATATTAACGGGAAAATGTACTTTTTATGTCTCTGCCCATTTCTTTCGATAAACTTATTAAATGTGTGCACAATTTTATTCAAAATAAGGTCCGCCGATTAGCAAAATACATATAGCAATAAAACCATGGATTTAACGTGGCATATTTACTCACTTCATATCTAAGCAAATAGGTGGCGCCAGTGTACGTGTGTAGTGTGTGTTTTAAAATATTACTTGGAATTTTGAACATTTTTATTATTGTTGCAAATAATCTTATGAAATTTACCATAATATGCTTCTTGAAAGGGAAATCCATGTAGTAGCATACGTTTAAAGTATTTGAAGCATATAAAGTTTGCATAAGTTACAAATGTTCTACATCACGATATCGAAATTTCAAAAGCACGTTGCATAAATACAACTTCCAACTTACTAAATTTAATACTCTATTGCAACTTTCAAAAACCCTATAAAATTTCTTCGCTTATAATATTAGTGTTTTTTTTTTATATAACATTTAAAACTTTCGCGATTTAAACACATATTTAAACATAATTATTAAACGGGTCTAACGCGAATTAATTTGTTTACCTTATTTACCGACGTTTCGACACAGGTTTCACTGGTCATGGTCGCGGCTGACTGATGTCCCAGCAAAATGTCAAAACAGAGATTTGTGTAATCTCTCTCTGGTGGGACAGGAAAGGGTTCATAAAAATCACTTAATTCCTATCTTATGGTTCATTTGATGGTATTTGTGTTCAGCTAGCGCCACCTATGGTCGGTTACAAAAACGAAATTTACTCAGATGTTATAAAATTGACAATCGTATAGTACCATCCCTCTCGGTCTCCTATATCAAATATTTGGGCGAGCAGGATGGCACTATACTATACGACGGTATTTCGAACATTGCAGCAGCTTTCAAGTTTTGTACAATAAAAGCCGTACCGCTAGCGCCATCTATTATGAGCAATGCAAACTATACATATGTAAAAAAAAAATGTTACGAAACCGGATAAAAAGTATCCTAAATGTTACTCCGGTACATAAACTATTACCATACCAAATTTCATAAAATTCTGTCCAGTACTTTTTGCGGAGTTAGCGAACAAATTCACAGACAGACAGACAGACAAAAATTCTAAAAACCATTGAAAGATATTTTATCAACGTTTCTGATACGCCCCTACGTTTTTTTTTTTAAATATATTTATTGTACAGATTTTTTATTTCTACTCTCTTATTATATGTATTGATAATATGTAATTTAATTCATGCTTTACAATTGTATAATAATTACATATACAAATAAAAACATTAAAAGCACACAATCAGAATAAAAACTAATTTACATTAATTTTAGTTTAATTTAAGTTTTTATAGTAGCATAGTTGTGGGCACACCCGCCGTCCTGTCAATCAGGACGGCGTGGATGTGCCGGGTTTGTACCTATTTAGTTTCCGAAATAAATACTCACCGAGATGAGACCATTTTGCGACATTTGTGATGTTCAAAAAAAAAATACATTAATATAACTAAATTAAAAATAATATAACTAAACTAGCGATCTATCAAATAAAAAATATCACACTGGACGGAAGCCATTCTATTAAATAAAATTAACTATTCATAGTTTTCTGAGTCGATGAGATATATAACCATATATGTAATGGACATAGACATTTTTTTAAATAATCTAGACAATAAAACATAAGTATGTACTCGCAATTGTATGTCACTCTACTGCATCCCATACTTACGTTCCGCCTTCTAAATGTTTACAACTTTCACGCAGTTAGCTCCAACTTTAAAAACTACTTATTATAAAGTCTAGAATAGGTATAAAATGTAGCTTGCCAGAGCAGATTCTCTCAGAACAAAAGAGCGAATAAATGAAGGCTAAGAAGTTGGCCGGTAGGTGTAAATAAAGTTCACCGGCTCCTTTGCCTAATGGTCCATTGTGTCGAACTTGACTTGTTTTCTGGGAGTAATGCGTCGCCCTAACTTTATTAAAGAGGCTATTTGCAAACTTTATAGAAAAGGGGATTGGTTCGGATTTTGGGTAACATTTTGTTGGATTTTCGCCTGCATTTCTCAAACAAAATTGGTTATTGGCTGACAATAAGCTGCTCCGAGACGAAGTTGTCTAAGGAAATTTACAATTAACTAATCCGAACAAAAAAGACTTTTCACTCTCCGGGCACTTGTTTGTGACATATCTTATCGTTTAGAAATCATTCGCCATATCCTAAGTAGCAAAGGACGCATGCTACTTCAAAGGTGTCAAATACACATTGCTAGCACTTGAGTGATCTACTTATTCCCATAATACATTTTTCTAAGTAGAAGACACGAATATATCATACATACGAGTAGACGTACTTAAATCGAGATTTTCCGAATATCTTCATCATCGCACGCATGTTTGTAATCACTCATTCACTCCACATTTATTCTCATTCCCTACAGCGCCCTGACACTTCAGATCCAATTTCCTTTTACGCCTCCCGTAATACATATACGGAAATGTTATTGACATATTTTCCCAATAAATAAATAATACAATATTGTTACCAAAAGCAAATAAATGAGTTATATAAATAAATATATAACTCATTTATTTACTTATGGTAACAATATTAAATAAATGGTAAATAAATGAGTTATACTTATAAGCTGCGGTGGTGGTAGTCTACTCCTCACATTTATGTCCGTGAGGTATTGGGATATAGAAGACTGTGCCCAGTAGTGAAACGTACCTATACTTATGTAAGGATAGAGCAAATGGAACAAAGCATTGGAGACTTCTCAATCTTCTCATTCACTTTTTGAATTAATTGACGGATGGATTCAGCGTTCATTGCGGTGATACCTTCACTGAAAAGCAACTAGCAAATATCAATAATATTTCGCACATAAGATCGGTATTTTTTTTCTAGGGCGAGCTGGAATTTAGGCAGATGTCAGATTGGACGCGATTCGCAACACATGTGGCGTGTGCAAGGGGGGTGGCGCTATAAAGGGGCATAGCGTTGTATCACTCACTCGCCGGAGTACGATGGGAATTGCATCCGGTATAACGTCCTGCTTAAATCCATGACCTCCGAGATTCAAAGTAAACTTTGCATCGCTCAAGAGCGCCTTATCTATGAGCACGAAAGGAACATTTAGTAAACAAAACGCACAGAAGTTTAGATTCCTTAAGATTTAAAAGCATATGCAATTTTGTGTTGCGCAGAAGTTTCCACTCCTAAACCAGATTCCGTCGAGCATAATACTTGAATACTAAATATGTCTAACTCCGCACTCGCCACAAGCCCAACTTCAATAAGACATCTACGTTTACACACGGGATCGTCGGGTAAGTCCGAGGACAGACATTCTGCTTCGAGGAGCGTAAGCGAGTACATGAGCGTTCCATTTGCTAGCTATATAGACAAGACCCGTCCGAGAAGTACTTAGTATCAGTAGAAGTAGTAGTATCTTAATTACAAATTACATCATCAAACAGACCCGAACAGTAAGGTAGGTACAGTCAAGGGCATAGATATATGTACAACTTTTTACATTACTTTATATGGAATCATATGGCTGAAAAGACAAAAAGTGTATAGATATTTATGCCCTTGACTGTACTTATTAAATCTACTTTGGAAAAAATTCTAAACATTAAAGGATGACTTACACTATCACGGGACGGGACGGGACGGAGCGGGACGGGACGGGGCGAGACGGGAAAATATGTCAATTTCTATAGAAAGAATCACGTGATAGCTCGGAGCCCTCGGATGTCCATGTCCCGTCTCGTCCCGTCCCGTCCCGTTCTAGTGTGAGTCATCCTTTAATCGACTGACTGTAATTATATTGTTTACAGACAACCCGAATTAGTAATCCCAGAGTCAGGAGTTCCAGTCTTGCCCGAGGCAGTGAGTTCTTCCACTTTTCCTTTATTTCTAAAATTATGATATTTTTGCAATATGATTTACCGGTTATATTGGTTGAATATAAAGCACTTAGCGCCACTTGCGACAGCCAGGGGTAGCAGCTAACCCAGCGTTAGCTGTCAAATTTTATATGAAATGAGCGTTTAACTCAAGGGTTAAGGGTGACTCACACTAGAACGGGACGGGGCGGTATAATAATAAATGAGCCCTCGGAGGTCACGTGACGTGATAGAAACTGACAGAGCACGTCCCGGCCCATTCTACTGTGAGTCATTCTTTAGTCGGTTAATCCTGGTGTAAGTCGTTTTCATGTATCTCCAAGTTTAAATGGTTTGTCTGTTATTCACATGCAACAGCTTAGTTAGAGCAATATTGGAAGTACACGGGCAGCTGCATACAGCTCCGTGCAATTAGCAACACTGTTTGAAATTGGAGTAGTTGCATTTAGTTCTCGAAGCTTTGCGTTGGCACATCTAATAATATTTAAACTGCAAGGATAACAAATGTTCTGAGAATATGAATTTACTGCAAGTCTAATATTTAGTCGGTTGACAACATGATACAGGCTTAATAAGTAGTTTGACTTTGTTTATGACTTTCTTTAACTGCACAATTTTGAGAAAATATATTTGTGACTTTGTTATTTACCATCGTTCAGTAAGCTTGAGTTTATACACGAAAAAGATATCAAATACACCTTATAATAACTGTCATAGATGGGACAAATGTATACATAGTAACAGTGCATAAGAAATGAGAGTTACCATACTAAAACTAATAAAAAAGGTAGAATTAAATCATTTATTAAATTTAATAAATGTTTTGATTCATGTTTTTTAAGTAGTCACACTACTATATATAAATTATAAATTGAAAGAGATGTCATATACTACAGAAAAAGTGACCAAGGCCCCTAGTGCCCAGGGCTGGGATCGAACCAGAGACCTCCTGCTTTCGCGGCAGACACCCTAACCACTAGGCCACCCGACCACGGCGACCAGAGTCCGAAATTTCCTAAGTATATCAATTCTTTCTCCGCCATCTTACGGTTCAGACTTACGTCTAGTGCGTCCTTCTAGATAATCTTTACAGATTATTTCCACATTATGTACAAGCCCCACCGCCTGCTGGGACCTGTTCACGGGTATATATATTTATGCACCCGTGAATGGATTCCAGCAGGTTTACTGTACAGCAAATTCTCCAAAAGGACTCTACGTGTTGGATATGTATCCACAATTCCCCACGCAAGCCTACCAAAAGGCCCGTGATCCGTAAAGGAGAAACAAAAAAGCCTTAAAGTCCAGTGACACCTCTCTAAAACTTTACCCCCAGCCCTCATACCAATGTTATGTTGCTATTGAGCCATCTTAGATGTCGCTTTTTGTAGGGGCCCGTCTTATGTGGCCGAGTCTGCCGGTAATAAAATTGCTTAATATGCAGGCGTCCGGTTTAATTCTCCATAACCCAGTATTTAGTCGACAACTTCCACCTAACAGTCCAGTATATTGTAGAAGCCATTAACTCAATAGTCCATACAGCCGGCGAATGCTGCCTCCCATACCTCGGGCAGGTGCAGCATCCGCTCGTCTCTGCGTGTGGGCTTCGGCTCCGCGTACACCTTCCAAAGGTCCGGAACACCATAATTCCGTGTTGGAAAATATATACAAATAAAGCAATTACTCATCAATTTAGACATTATATAATGCACCTATGAATAGCATTTTGCATTTTATACACATCTTCTGAACGTTCGTTTTCGTGTCAAAGTTGGTTTTCATTGTACTGAGCTAGCTACTTGGGTTTTACAGCGGAAATGCAAGCCCGGGAAACTTTAAAAAATATTTTTGCATTTCTGCAACTTATCTTATAATATCTAACTAGACACGTTCAGAGGCAGCTAGAGAAGTACAATAGTGCTCCTGGATGTTTATGTATATTCATTTAAGTATACAGAGAGCATAATAATGAAGCAAGTACAACTGCCGTTGCTGAACACATAACTTGCATTTCAACTAATGCTTTCTCAGCTGACTTCACTAGGAGGTATAATTTCTTTTCTGGGAGATGACTGGGCGAGTTTTGAACAATCATGTTGGAAACCGTTTATACCTAGTTGACTTTGATTCCAAACGGCGTGCCAATTATGAGGAGGTTACCTTATTCTCCGGTAACAGGAAAAACACACCAAGTAAGTTTCGCCGGTTTGCCAAATAAGTATGTTTGACGCACCGCATGTGATCACTTCTAATTCTGAAAAACACATCTACTCTAGCAATTTGGGCATTTTATCTAATAATTCTAAGAGCATTTGGTGAAGTAGGTAGAACTTCTGAGTATGTACACGCTTGACAGATAAGTCTGCTTATGTGGTGTGTTAAAAACTTTAAAAGCCACACTACTAAAATTTTCTCCTCAATAAATTAGAGAATGCAATGAAAATTGCGGGAGGCGCGAAACTCAGTCTACGAGCTACGAGCGTGATCTATGTGTCCACTTTGAAAATTCCCGGCTAAAACAATGGACCAAGATTGGCCAACTTCCAGCCGATAACTTAAAGGAGGTCAAACTCACTTTACTTTAGATTTACAATATTTTCCCATGATATTTTAAACTTGAGCAATAAATTTTGGGGTAAATGATTCGGAAAATGTCTGTCCTATTTAAGTGTGACAACAATTTAAGAAAATAAAGTGAGTAGTATTCGAAACTTTAATACAGATCACACAGACACGTTTTGATCAAAGCAACAGAATGTGTTTTTAGTTTCACAAATAGTTAATTTCAGTTCAAAACAAAATATTTGAAAACCATAACTTTAAGTTATACTAGAATATGTATTGGATCCGATATCCCCCACGCTTTTTACTAGTAGCCTCGAACAAATATTCCAACGCTTGGCGGTTTCGTGGGAGTGTAGGGGAATAGTCGTTGACGAGAGAACATGAACAATCTTCGCTTTGCCAACGATATTGTTCTCTTCGCACCTTCAACAGCGGAAATTGAGACAATGCTTCAAGATCTTTGCTCGGCAAGCCTTCCATTTCCTTCCAAACCTTAAAATGAACCGGTCTAAAACTCAGGTGAACGTAAGGTCGAGGTGTTCAGGCATAACATACACTATTTCAATGAGTATCCGTACTTAGATGTAGATGTAGTGTAGAGACGCCCGGCCGGACACAGGCGGGCTGTCAAATAGGACAAATAGTGTCTTTTTAACCAAACACAGTATAAAGAGGTCTCAAAGATCTACTGAAGGAAGACTTGTTTTTATCCCTCAAACGGAAACTCGTCGACATGTGCATATTGCCAGTCCTGACTTACGGTGCCCAAAGCTGATCACCTACCGAGGTACAATATGCTAAACTGAAGGTTTGCCAAAGAGCCATGCAGCGCAGCATGCTTGGAGTGAAACGGATTGGCCGGATCTGTAACACTACCTTGCGTTGCAACACGCATTATTGCCGTTGGGGCCAAAACCGCCAGGCTGAAATGGGACTGGTCACGTTCGCCGTATACACCCGCAAAGGTGGGCTAAACTAGCTACGGAGTGGATATCAAAGCGGAAACGGCGGATTGGCCGACCCAGGAGGAGATGCTGTGACGACCATGACGCATTTCTAAACAACTGGCCAGAAATTGCCTTGAATAGAGAGGTTTGGAGCTCTAGGTCCCCCCTAGAGCTCCAAACCATACACACTTTGAACAAACAGTGGGACACATAAGAGGCTACCTAAAAAAATATTAATGTGATGTATTTAGTCATCATCATCATCATCATCATTTCAGCCGAAAGACGTCCACTGCTGGACATAGGCCTCCCCCAAATATTTCCACAATGACCGGTCCTGCGCCACCCGCATCCAGCGGACTCCTGCGACCTTCACCAGGTCCACCTTGCGGGGGGCCTACCCACGCTGCGCCTTCCGGTACGCGGTCGCCACTCGAGAACCTTTCCGCCCCAACGGCCGTCGGTTCTGGTTCGGGACAAACTGTCCAGTTAGGTAGGTCCAATTTCGAGAAAGAGGTTAATCGTCGAATCCGACTCGGTTGGGCAGCGTTCGGGAAGCTGCGACACATCTTTTCGTCCAATATTCCGCAGTGCCTGAAGACGAAAGTCTTCGATCAGTGTGTGTTGCCAGTGATGACATACGGTACTGAAACGTGGTCGCTTACAATGGGCCTCATAAGAAGGCTCAAAGTCACCCAAAGGGCAATGGAGAGAGCTATGCTAGGAGTCTCTCTGCGAGATCGTATCAGGAATGAGACCATCCGCAGCAGAACCAAAGTAACCGATATAGCTCTCCGAATCGCTAAACTTAAGTGGCAGTGGGCGGGGCACATTGCACGTAGATGTATTTAGTATATTTAGTTAATTTATTACCAATACAAAAGACATTAATATAATTATATTTAGTCACAAACAGTGCCAAACAAATAGCACTAGTCAAATAACCCGCCCCGTGTCATCCCTGGTGCAAACGTGCCCATTACGCTTGCGGCATTGCCACGCTGAATCGCGATTGACAATTTTTGCACCAGGAATGACCCGGAGCGAGGGTCAAGACCTCTCTCTCGAAAACGCTGCCCAATTTCCGCGACAAAGGCCCTAGCCTCTGACCCCCAACAACCAGTCGTCTCCACCGCAAAGGGGACAAATACATAGTTTCCCAAAACCGAGTACTTGTCCCTCTTTCTGGCGGCCGCCGCCTCTGCAGCTGCTGCGGCCACCCTAGTGGTACGACCCAGGTACGAGGCAGCAAAAGTGCAAAAGTTTAGTTAATTTGGTTTTTTATACATTTTATTTAAAAACACATTAATTGTTTGTAATGTTTATTGTTAGTTCATAATAAAATAATGTTTTACAGATTATTTACTCAACTAGAATCTGTTCTCCGAAAGGAAATGAACGGGATTATCGAAACGGAATTAATTAATGTACAAATAGGATGTACCGAGTTTAATGAAGTTAACTCGAGCAGATCTTGCAAATCCGTCCATCTGATGTTATAGGAAACAATCCCAGCTCAACGACGTAGTTCCTAAACTAATGTAACCAGCTTAGAATGCTATAATGAGGACAAATCCCCGTCGGCCGTGAAATACAAGTTAGCTCACTGGCATATTCTCTCATACAAATTCCCATTTTACGCGTGCATTCCGACACTACACATCGGTCGTCATATAGATGCACGCATGGAAAGTGCAAGCGCGCATTGTGAAATAGGTGCACCGATATATGCACTTGTACAAGTGTGTGTGCTGTAGAAAAGTGGGAGCTTTGTCTTTGTGTGGGTTAAATAACTTGCGACATGTGTACTCAATACAAAAGGTCGACATGCTCGAACTCCTTATAATTCATCATTCAATCTGTGAATGTAACAGTAACAGTACAGTAATCACATGCTCGTCTTATCTCTGAATCCCCGTTGGATGCTATGGAGACGTAAGTTTCCACTTTTGTCTCCGAGTAAACAGGGTTCGCGTTAGACGAGTCCTTGGTAATTTAGTCAGTTTGTTGTTTCTTTGAACAGAGCGTTGGTTGAGGAAAATGTTGATTAAGTTTGTGTTTGCAAACACGTTACCTACTTTATTTAACTATGCTGTTATAGGAACAATCAAGAGCAGCAGCATGTGTAGTTACTCTAGTTAGTGTTTACTAATAGAAACTGTAGTGAGTGTTACTTAAACCAATTGTAATATTCCAACAAACTAAGAGACACACACAAATTATAATGTAAAAGTATAACTAAACTAAAAGTAAGAGATTGAACAAAACACCGAAGAAGAATATACAACGAGGAAATGCCGCCAGCATCCTAGGTACAATGCCTCAAGGACCTATTTTAGATTTAAGGTAGGTAGAGGTAGGTAGTTAGGTAAGTTACACTTACTGTATATATTTTGATTAATAAAAGCCATATATAATTTATAAATCTAGCATATAAATGATCTAGTATACCTATACAGTTTTCCAAATGTTTTCTTATTTAAATAAAGTATGCATTTACGACACCTGTAAGAATTTCTAATATCGCTCTGTAACACAGGTACAGGGTCGTGGTTATGTAACCGAGAGATAAACTGATATCGTACTGCAATCCTCACCAGGTGTGTATCTAGTCTACGATTCGGAAGACGGTGTGTTTCTACAATATACATCTGAACAATGAATATACATGAACCTCTGCTGCTGGCTTCTGTTTAATTGGGTTGTGTAGACACCGCGTTATAACGAAATGCCCGGCATTTTTAATTAAAAACACACCGTCCTATACATATAAATATTCCAATATTAAATAATACAAAGGTTTGTGTGTCTTTGAAAACCTTGCGCAATAAATCAGAAAATATAGATTCTCATTAAAATTAATTACAGTATTTATCGACTCCTCCATTAAGGCATCTTTCAAATATTTCCATTATCAAATTAATTGGCTTCGTTATTTAGGAAATTTACCTGCCGCATTTTATAAATTCAAGTTTGACTAAGGCATAAAGACAAGTAAGTACAGGGAACAGGGAAGTGGGAAAAAGTGAGCGAGTGCAGCGGTCGGCTGGCGGCGATCGGGCGGTATCAGTTCCGAGAAACTTCAGAAAGTTTCGTCGGTAAACATTTCCCCTCGATGAATTTATGTAAAATTAAGTACCAATGCAATTGACTTCGAGATTCCGTTTTGCATTGCAGCAACGAGCGAGATATTTGCTTTGATTTAATTTTTAAAGGATGTACGAGTAAATTAGACAAAGTACAGCGGCGATGGATAAAATATCGCTTTCGCTTTGTTTTCATAGATTTCTTTTGTTGGAACTTTCTTACATTTTAATAAGTTGCTGCTGGGTAAAAACATTTATTCTCGAAATATATACAGTAAGTGTAACTCACCTAACTAAAAATAATCTGTGTTGTAAATATCAGACATTTTCATAATAATCAAAGAACACTGAGAAATCTAATATTATTTGCTTCTGAACAAAACCGTGAGTTGAAAATATTACCCAACCTGCGTAATCTGATTGGGGTCGCACCTCGCGGATTAAAATTAAAACAATATGTCCATAATCAATCGCTACGCCGAAAAACACTTTACAAACCCGCCCTAAAATTCAGGGAAAATAGAAAAACAGGCATAATGGGATATTTATTTTGTTCAATTTGGTTTTATTGGGTAATTCATTGCCGGAGGAGAGCAGCTCTGCCGGAATATTTGCCAAATCCCGAGTGTGCGGCGTTGCCCCGTTTGGTGTTCGAACGACTTTTTATTACACGACCTTTACATACAAATGGGGTAGGAAAGAATTACTGTTTCATTTAAGCTAAAGAGAGTTTTAGGTTTGTAGGTAACGGTAATATATGTTCGTTGGCTGAGACTCTATTACCGACATCTGTAATTATCTACATCAAGGCACCTGAGATATTACCTATTAGCCTTGGTTGAAACCATTTCACATGACGCAAAAGAATCTAAAACACATCAGACAGTTTTCTTTAGATTATAATTTGAAACAAAACTTTTGCAAAAATAGCATTAAACTACATTTTAAAGCAATAAAAAAAAACAATACGGTCCCCGGAACGTCTCTCAAAAGTCCGGAACATCAGTGGTATAGGGAATGACATAAGTATAATTTCTACTTATAATAAGAACACTGGTTTTAAAAAAACAAGAAAGTAATCCGGCATAACCGTCTCGTGATAACAAATAGACAAGGCAAGAGGAAACCCGTATAAAAATTATCTCTCGCCGCGCGGAATAATGCAGACTCGAAAATAAAATGCCACGTCGCTGCATTCTAAAATGCACCACACCAGTACCCGCGTGGTACAACTAAGTGACTTTACTGTGCCAACTCTAGGGATATCCTACAAATTGCATGAAAGTGTAATATTTGCTTTCGTATTCTGTTGCACCTCTGTTGATACCTAACACTCAATAAAGACTACCTCCAAGCCACTACCAAATATAAAACAGCTCACTTTGTGTCTAAATTTCCATTTAAAGTATCACGTCTTGCCCTTAAGAGTACTTGCTACCAATATTGAAATAGTAGCAATGTACCAATGTACAAAACAGTAAGTAATAAATTACCCAATAAAATTATTGCAAACGATTAGAACCATAATGTGTTTTGCCATAAAATATTGCCAAGCACTAACGCATGTAACCAAATTAGCTAGACCGTCGTAACTCTTCTGCCTTCAAGGTTCAAATACGATAACTGAGCGCGGTTAGAAAATTAAATAGGTCACGCTTTATTGGATTTGCTACCGAAAGGTGTGAGTGAATTTACGACGGTTCGGAAGCCATGTTCCAGATATTTCCCAGCGTATACCAAAGCTTCTCTATTAGAGAAAATTGCGCGGCGTGTCAGGAATCAATGTATCGCTCATCAAAGGAGTTCACACTCCGCTGAAGTTTTGAAAGAAAACGTTTCGCGGTATTTGATGTTGGATTTTCGTAAGAAAATGATAACGTTTTCATAGCAAATACAATTCCGAGATAAGCAGATTATTTTTACCCTTTTGTATGGAAACTTATCTTGTATTTCCCTGGAGGTACGAGAAAAAATGTAAACTTCGACCGAGCTGCGCACGTGTCTGATATTTATTTTACTTAAAGACTAAATAGTAAAAACAATATAAAAGTTTGTTAAAATATTGGTGGAAACTTTGTTGGCTACATTAATATGTATTTACTTAAAACGTAATAAATATAAGAGCCTGGGCAGAGAGTACGTTTTTGTACTCTCGCACGCAAATTTTTCGTAGAAATCGCGAAAAGTCTGGTTAATGTTACTAGTGACCGAAGAGCTGGTGGCTTCCTCGTACAACGTATAAGCATTGCGATACAACGAAGAAATGCCGCCAGCATCCTAGGTACAATGCCTCAAAGACCTATTTTAGATTTAAGGTAGGTAGAGGCAGGTAGTTAGGTAAGTTACACTTACTCATTACTGTATATATTTTGAAAATAAATGTTATCGATTTAACATATGTATGATTTTAGCCGTTTGTTTTTCTTGATGAATAAAATAGAAATAATAAACCTTCTAACTGTGATCTGTATTTGATGTTGTTTGATTCACATTTTATCCATTTCATAGATTCTAAACCATCTAAAGCGTAGAGACCAAATAAGAAAGGTGATCAATATAAGTACGTCTCGTATTCGGTACCCCTTTTATTTAATTAGGAAACGCACTAGTAAAAGACATCCATAACAACAAGATGGAATTATTTCGTACGGAAAAAAACATCGATAGTTTTTACGAGGCAATAAATTGTTAACATAAATATAAAAGTAGCGGCATACATAGGTATACAGCGTGGGTATTTGATACGGGTGAATAATTAATCCAGCTGGAGTACCTGTTCATATGAATCGTATGGGATAATAATTTCGTTAAATTGTGTTATTAATTAGGTGTAATGATTTTTCTAAGGTGCGACAGAGCTGCAATGTATGTCGTCCAACTTTGTTTGACATGATACTTGTATGACGTTTAGATAGCTACGTTAATTTATGTGGATGCAATACATTGCGTGCTGAATTTTTATGTATCAAAAAAAACCAATGTAAATAGGTTCCCTAGGTCCAATAGTAATCGTGATTAAAATATTCGCCCGTATCAAATACCCACGCTTTATAAGATCTTCACTCTTTAATTGCCATTATCAGAAATCGTAATACCGTGCATAACCCCCTGAGCCCCCGAGTCCTTTATAAAGGCATAAATGGTGAATTTTTAAATAAGGTCTATCAATTAAAACCGGTGTCCTTTATACAGGACTTAATGTTTGAAGCTAACTAACAGTACTAAAAAGGCGTGATTGGACAGAAATAAAGTATAAGTAAATAGATATACAAATGTATGTCTCCTTCAACACCACTATCAACCAATCTTTTGCACATACCAATACATTTACAACTGTTACAGGTGGAAAAAAGTTTCCTTTTTCCTTCCGGATATAAAGTCTAGACAGGATCCTCCTGCGAGACATCTCATCTACGTCCTTTGATATTTTAAATCAGGTTGCCAGCCGCCTGGGACAATGCAGCTATTTATCGATTGGACCAACAGCAACACCCTTTATAACTGACCACCCTTTAGACGTTATGCCATTGACAATAGGGATTACCTACAGACGGGCATCAGATATATTGGGGCAAATAAGGCGCTCACCTGTACACGTTTCTATTGTCAATGCGTTAGAGTGCTTGTTCAGATATTTGTGAGTATCGTGGTCGCTTCTATATCATATTATTATATATCTGCTGGCGACTGTAACACAGAACATTGTCTAGCGTTGCTCCCTGGTGGAATCAAGTCTCTATATAGGCACTTACAGTGCGATCAAGTAAGAAATAGTTCTCCGTGAACAAGATTTTTTAGTATTTTAAAGAAAACACAGTTTTTGGTGTTAACTCACCAATTTAAAATTATCCTAAATTAGACGGACGCCTTTAAAAATATAATAGAATGTTGATTCCATATTTTTTCGGAATCACTCTTACCTGACAAACTTACTTTTTCTACTCTAGCACTTCTATCTGTGAATTAGATGACTGACAGCGATATTAAAAAAAGTATAAGTACATGATAACGTTGTCTATGGTATGGTATTCCATAAGAACACTGCTCCTATGGATTTTCATAGAATATAATTATGAGCACTGTTGTTGTTTTTTTTTTTTTTTTCTGTAGTGGGCACTACATCTTCCCTATTCTGCCACCTTTCCAGATTTTGCTTTTTATGCTATTTTAGCTGTCGTAGAAAAACTAGCGTGTGCAACAGCTCATAAATCGTTCTTAAAACTTTTACTGTTGCATAAACTACTATTTCATCACACCTGCTCGTAAATGGTGATATTATATGCAAGCATACTTAGACTTAATGAGCTGTATTAAGCCTTAGAGGAGTCTCATACTACTTTACCGTCAGCCCGGAGCTCCCAAAGGACCTGCCCCCCCACGCGTTCGCCTCACGTAGACGCCGTTAACTCCGGAGTACTGTGCACATCGCTACTACACCGGTAATAATTATTGATTCTTTATCTGCTTACATAAAAAGATTATTTATTTCCTCGCAAATGTGATGAAAAACATTGTATGTATCACGGGCGGTGCAAAAATTACGGACTCGTGCTATAAATTCACACTCATTCGTAATTTTATGTTTACCGCCCTTAATACACAATGTACTATTACAGTACACATTGTGCTACGTTACCACCCAGGAGCGATAATGAGCACTTGACGTGCCTGCGTCGAATATTCAAATGGCCATATGTACTGTAACGTCGTACGATACACGTGCGAAGAGGTCATTCACAGCTCGTGTCGATTTTCCTCTTTTTCGCACTTGTATCGTTCGTAATGTACGTACATCAGATAATTATATCTATGCACATATCATTCGTGCTCTAAAATGCGTTCAGAAATCATAGGCTATTATCAAGCTTTACCAACCAGCAGGAATTAACGGAACGGTAATTTTAATATTACCTCCGGAAAACAATAAGGTATGAGCTTAAATTTGGACCTTTTCTGTTGAGTTGTATCTTAAGTTGAGTTTAAGTTTATTCGTTTAAAATTGGAAGCTGTGAATTCTGTTCTAGATTCGAAAATTTCTCTACGGTTCCTAAACCCATCTTAGAGCACTTACGAGCATTATACACACAATTAGTCATTAAAACAGTCGAATGATGTTATAAACCTGTACTCGTGTTGTAATGCCCTTCATTATGTACAGTCGCATTAACTTCTATAATTACAGCTGCAAGCAAGCTTTACTGAACATTATACGAGTATATGTACACTAACAAAAAATAACAATCTAATCTTTAATCTGAATGCCTAGAGTTTGAGAATAATATTTACATCAAATTATTATTAAATACCTTGTCACTATCAACTTGGTGAAAATGGGTGACGTTTAATTAAGGTGAGATTAATATAAAGTAATCAGATTTTCAGTGAACGAAGTTTCTAATGCTTTTGAAGCTTTATCAGTAATGTGTATACCAGTGGCGGGGCGTTCATATAACTCGAATCCTGCCAGCTTCTCTTGCGTCAGACAATCTAGCACATATTTTCTTAACGATTCAAAGAAAATCTGGCCAAATCAGCTCCGGCTTTCCCAAAGAACTGTTTGACGCTACGTCACTGGTGTATACTAATCTTTATCAGAAGATCAGTTATGATTGTCTTTAGAAAAAGGTACGCCTTTATCGCTAGCCAATAGGGCGCTAATATGCTTATATAAGATGATAATATGCCATAAGGATTTATTTAGAAATAAATCCTATTAGCAACCGACAAAGTGGTATATTTTACTTAAGCAAGCACGTTTTATTTGTTCGGCTCTTATCGTTCAAAAGTAATTTCTATCATCAAACATGACTTCGCCGTCCAACCAAGGATTGCATCATTAACACGTTTTATTCATTGCCAAGTATTAATTAAAAGCTTTCGTAAAACTACGCTTTATTGGAATCCACAGCTCGGTATAAATGGGCGGCCATTTTTAATTACGGATCCGCGCCATTGTCAGGGGCTCTCGACATGTCCTCGATGGAGGCTGATCGACGCGCCGGCGCCCCAGAGACTTGAATGATCATTAACACTATGGCTTGGAATAACATGGCAGCCGACGACGAGCGAGCTATTGAATACAGTTTTAATTTTAGTAAAACATGCTTTTAAACTGTAGTCAATTAATATTCTCGATTACCACGATTACGGTTAGACCAAGCTAAGTTTTAATCGATTTTGATATGAGAGACTGCACAAGTGTTACTTTAAACGTCAAACTTCTATGAAATTATGGTGTACTTAATACTTTCACAGTCTGAGCTATCAAGATTTATGCAAACTTGGCTTACAACTTGGAAACACTTCAGAACGAATTAATCGCGTATATTGACTACCTATTGTAAAGGATTTGAAACGTAGGGAAGTAGTCAATATACTTGAAGAATCCGTAAAGGATTTGAAACGTAGGGAAGTAGTCAATATACTTGAAGAATCCGTTCTGAACTGTTTCATTTCAATCTGTAGTCAATTTATTAAAAATATTGTTAACTAAAAAATATTGTGCAGGTGAATAAAACTGGGTTCACAGTTGTATCATTCTACATTCCACACTTGTATCATGATCAGCAGCGTGGACGTATAAAGATCGTGATTAACAGACAGGATATGGCAAAATGATACAAAAGTGTGGACCCAGCTTACGGTCTTACAAATATTTCAAAATGTAAGTTATGTTTCGTAACAGGATAACATTTTAAAGTTAAATCCAAACAAACGGCATGTTTTAAAAGGCAATCCATATCCGAAGGGAGTCGTGAAGTTCCTATTCAGTTTCGTACATAAGGTCACAGGGTATATCACATAAATATCTAACCTCTTTAATGACAAGTAGGTACTTTAATTAAAAGTAAGTGTTTAGTATGCGTGTGTTTTAAAGTTCAACTTAAACACGTAGATCAGATATCAAAAAAGTCCTAGAACGCTACAACCACTTAGTCATATCGATTCTCTTTCCAATTAGTTTGCTTGTTTATTCATGTTACTATCACATCCGTTATTGGCGACACTTGTAGTTTGTAATAGCTTCATTGCCTGAGTGTGTAAAGTTTTTGACATAAAAACTAGTTTAACTGAGACCTTATGATCTAATCAAATTGAGTGCAGTGGGAGATCACATTTAGATGGATGTTGAGTTAAACGCTATTCTGCGCTTAATAAGCGAATGAATAACGCCAGTTCCGATTGCCTAACAACTGCAGATGAGTCGATAGCTCAGGTCAACCAGCTACTATTTCGGACTTTAGTATGAATATTTACTGCGCATTATCAGGTCACGCTACTCTGGAACGCCCAGGAACTCTAATCGCCGGCAACAAATCGGGAACACGTGGTTCTTAAACCAGATGTTCTCGGCGATAGATCGCTCGTCCCGCCACGCCGTCGGCGCCGATCCCCTTCGATACGGCACGCCTCACCACTCTACATTTCCCTCTTCACTCACTCAATGCAAAGACGTAACATTCGTCCTGAATGATAATCAGCTTAAGAATAATTTTTGCCGCATAAAAAAATTGTAAAAGTGAATTCTTAGCTACTTTACAAAGTCCAAGGGGATCCAAAGGAGCTGCGTCAGTTATTACGGAGGAGATTTCAATTTTAAATTAAAACACTTTCCATTTATAAATGCCAATGGTAAAATTATGCAAACTGGCATGTTCATTAGCTAGCTTGAACAGTGGCATTCGAATGTTTAATCCATTTGTATAAATAATTCTCCGGGCTACATTATTAAATTCACTCGCAAATGTGAAATGTCATTACGCTAAACATCAACTAAAATCGAAGTTTCACGAACTTTTCATAATGATATCAAATGGTACATATTCGCACAACACGCAGTTAATATTGGTGAAAATCTATTTTACACAGAGTTCTGTGCTGAAAAAAATTGGTTTTAACTTTGTAGTTTATACAAGAAGGTACTGGAAACTACTCTATTGTTTTTTTTTAAAGGTAGGTATTTGCTATAAGGATAAGTAACTTATGATTTGGACAATAATGGACATGCACGACCTTGTGCTACTTACTAGCAGCATCGGTGTTAACATAATTTCCAGCCAGTTTTTTTGTTAAAGTAAAAGATGAAGAAGTAGAGCATAAGCTCCGGTTCCTGGCACATTTAGTTTTTCTGTGGTCCTAGTAAACTTAAAGAAAATACCTAATAAATATAGCAATGGTGGCGCAGCAAGGCAGTGCAAGTACTTAACCAAGTCCTAAACTTGAGCCCGCACTTAAATTCAGTAATTAGCAGTAAAGAACTTCCCATGAAAGGCTGCTAAATATTTATCGCTTCAGTTAATGAGGTCCAGAATGCAATATGCTTCTGTCTTTAGAGATGCTATAATTTTATTTCTAGAACGGAGTCCGGGAATGGCCTAATTATGAAAAGTTTTTTCTTAAATCTGTTGGAAGGATTGTTGGTAATGCGTAGATTGCGCAGGAGTGGGTAGATTTTGATAGCACAAATTGTGAAAGTGTTAAGTAAACGGCATAATTTCATAGAAGTTTAACGTGTAAAATAATAATTAAAAGTTTGAAAGTTCATTTGCTTTGCTTACGTGGTATGACTCCAATACAACTGACCACAGTTAAGAACCTAAACTGAATCGCGTTAAGACGTCATGGTACGGCTCCAGGTATCAAATGTAGAGTACCTCAGCTCTCCGTATATAACTCTAACGGCTTGTCTTTATAAATATTCAAAAAACATACACTGATTAAACCTACAATGATGAAATTTATAACGACACTGAAAATGGACACTTCAAAGTCGTAACTTTACGACAATAATTATGAAATTAATTGAGCGAGCTCGGGGCCGATTTCGTTCAATACGTATTAATTACAATTATTACAGAAACCGACACTCTATTGTAGCTGACCTCAAACCCACATCAACGTCAGAATCATATATATAGCATTAGAAGTTACAGCCATTAGTTGTAAAGAAAAATAGTCAATGAAAACTGTCAATGCGCAGGTTGACTGAAACTGTAAATATCTAAACTTGACTCAAATGTTTGGGGTTATTCATAAAAGCACTCAAACGCAGTTTAGCAAAAGTATTGTTTGTCCTTATTTGTCAGTTTGACATACCTTTGTTAGAAAGGGAAAAAACATAATTTAAGTAAATTATCTGTTTTTTTTTTATGAATAAGGTCCACTTGCACCACCCAAGTTTAGCCGCTTACCTGGAGTTAGTCTGTCAAATGCCATATAAAAATACACTTCAGTCTGGGTTATGTGGCTAACCCCGGGTGATGCAAGTGACCCTACGGGGGTTTCTATGTATTAGATACGAGGAGGAGACTTTAACATTTGAAATCGAGTTAAAATATTAACGCATTTGACTTGTTTAGGATCACTCTTGTCACTCATTTCAGTTTAGAAAAGATATTGAAACTTGACTTTAAAAAAAGTAAACAAACGAAACCACGTTACTCGGGTGTTGGGCTACTGACAAATTTCTATATGATGATGACGGATACGAAATGTTGTCACCTCATTGGCCAAATTGCCAAGTCACGTGGTAATTTAAATGGCGGGAAATACTCAGAAAACCAAGTTGCATTTCTCAATATTTTTATTTTCAATCAATCTTGTAAAGAGTTTTGTACCAGACTTTATCCTATGACTTGTCTCTGATCAAAACCGAATTTAGGTCATAGGAAACTGAATGTGCAATGGATTACGTATATACTTAATCCATTGCACATACGGTTTCCACGTGTATATGTGTGTTGCCCACATGTATATGTGGGTACATACGCGTGCATGTTTACTGGGCCCGACCCGCAGCTTTGTGTAGCTGACGTGAGTAATCGAAACGATAGTTTGCACTATTTTAGTGCTTTGTTCTAATTTATTTAAATATGTTACACACAAATTCACGTTCCCTCTAGGAAGCACAGGTTTCCAAGCCGGTGGCAGAGTCCAACCTTCTTTCCGATTTAAATGGCCTCGCGTTTACGTTAATATTAATATTATCTTAATATTATTGTATGTTAATATTAAGCTCGATAGAAATCGGTTTTAGCCGTAGATATAAATAAATAAATAAATATTAAATAAATATTACAGGACATTCTTACACAAATTGGCTAAGTCCCGCAGTAAGCTCAATAAAGCTTGTGTTACGGGTACTCAGACAACGATATATATAATATACAAATACACAAATACATAGAAAACATCCATGACTCAGGAACAAATATCTGTGTTCATCACACAAATAAATGCCCTTACCGGGATTCGAACCCAGAACCATCGGCTTAGCAGGCAGGGTCACTACCAACTACGCCAACCGGTCGTCTAAAAAAAGATATTAAAATAATATTAATATAAATTATAAATTGAAAGAGATGTTATATACTACTCGTACAGAAAAAGTGACCAAGGCCCCCGGTGAGCAGGGCTGGGATCGAACCAGCGACAGTAGTGTGACTACTTAAAAAAAAAACATGAATCAAAACATTTATTACAATTAATAAATGATTTGATTAGTGCTTTACAATTAAATATTAATATAATTACATATCTACGGCTAAAATCATACATACACTACCCCCTATACACCCCCAACTAAGACGAATGAAATGATAGGGGGTACCCCACTCGTTACAATCAGTTCAATTATACTCGTACAAGCTGTAGGGCAAGCCAACGTATTAAGTGCATTAGACTTACGTAAATGCATACCTACACATAAAAGTCCTAAAAATATAACCTTTCGTATTCGGGCAAAAATAAGACTAAAATTTCTTGATTAATATTACTAAACCTGCAAAAATCCTTAACAAATTGGGTATTTATTGCCTTAATCTCGGATACAAGATTATGGTTCTTAATTTTAATGTAACACGGGATGTAAATTGCAAGGGATGACAGGCTAAGCTGGGTAAGTATCAGCTAATGTAAAGTAATCGTCTAATATTATATTCTGGAGCCCGTTTTAATAAGAATGGAATGTTCAATAACTTTGCTGGTCTTTCGGGTAAAGGTCCGCCGTGTAGCTCCGATGTGAAAACGAGCCAGCGCTATATAGCGTGCTTAACGCTGTTTCGCTTGCATACAGATTTGTATAACACTTTAATGACGGAGAACCGTCTTTAAAGTGTTATACGAATCGCCGTCGAATGAAGATAAATTTCCCCTCCAAACTGGGAAAACGCTTGGATCGCCTACAAGCATATCGCGTAGCAAATTGTGATAAATTAAGAAAAAATATTAAGTAATAAATTATAATAGATATAATAAACTACTGTAACTATTTCCATGAAGTTAGCAATATTGTATTCGGCAATGAATAATAATCGATCTAACTTGTTTAATATTATCTGGGGAAACGCATGTTTTGGTACTGTACAATATTACATATATCGGGAGCAGTTTATGCGGATTTAATACGTTTCCATAGCACCTCCATCATTCATAGTTTACTTGCCTCCTGTCTCCTAAACGTTTACGTGTTGTTTATAAGCAATGTTCATAAAAGGTTTATTGCAGAAAAACTGTCAATATCTTATCTGACAACGGCAATTTCGCTACATCTGCGGGCGTAGCCAAGATGCCAATCGGTCACGTTTCGTAGCGTTTCGTAGTTATCTCTCTCTGTCACTCTTCCTTATTAGTGTGACAATGACGGTTGCGTTTCGTTCGCGAATGAGCGTTAGGGATTGACATCTTGGCTATGCACTCTGGAACGCTATCTCAATAAACAAGGGCTAAACAGAAACAGACAAGCGTCAGTACCGTAACATGTTTATAAAAAAAACAAATCCCTCAACAAGTTGCGGCGTCATGCTAGCAGAGCGTTTTCGATGGCAACACTCCGAGTATAAACGAGTTCCGAGCTAAAGAATCCAATTTTAACTATTTAAATAAATATAAATCATTTATTCTCGAAATATATACAGTAAGTGTAAATTACCTAACTACCTACCTCTACCTACCTTAAAACACCTACCCACCTATTTTAACTTGTACGTCAACCATTTTGTTTCGAAGTGCTAAAATAAATAGTCTTATTTGGAACAGTTCTCAGAAACAGTAAGTACTTACCTACCTACCTACCAGAACAGCATCATAGAGTCGAAAAAAAGTTCTACTTTAATGAAAAATAAAGTGAATTTAAAATTTTGTCGGAGTCACAAATATTATTTCCTAATATTATAATAAAGTAATTACAAGTTTCGATGGTAGACTCTCTGGTCTTTGTTAAAAACTGTGATTGTGGTCTCAAGTTACGCTAAAAAAATGTGTAAAAAAATTATAATCCAAAGGCAAAATCTGTATCGAGTTCTACTCGTATTAATTTTATACCAAAAATAAAATGACGAGCCGTCACAATTACTGCGAAATAGCGCTTCTGAACTAACTTTGAATTAAAAAGTTCAAACCAAGCCGTTTAATTATTTCCGGTATTAACAACTGGGAAAATACCCGTTGTTTACTTCCAACCCGAGTTTAGAGGCTTTATGCTTTTCGGAGAATACGAGAATGTTCCTCACAGACATACACTTATCGTAGACTACGTAAATGCATTTAGTGCATAGGGTAATAGATCAGTTTCATTTTAACTTGTACTTTAAAGCCCTACTTATTTTATGACTAAGAAAAAACACAGAAATAAATGACAAAAGTAAAAAACTAACTACTTAATTGAGGGCACCGAGATCCGAACCTTGTGGAAGGGTTCCCATGATGCTGGCTGCGTTCCCCCTTTGAATGGCTATACCTATCCGTTGTGCGAGGAACGAGCCGGCTTTATGGTCCCGGTGACCTCAAACAATTTTTTTGACAAAACACCCACCAATTTACGGGCGCCTGAGCACCATGATCCCAGGGTCTCGACATCGAAAGCCACAAATATATGCTGTTTCGTAAGAGCGATATATTTGCGGCGTTTCGCTGACTGCCACTGCAGCCGCCCCGCCTGCTCTCAGTGATGTTGTGGTAAACTAGTAGTTTTGTGGTAAATATGGTGTTTGACATTGACCGTCAGTTACATGACAATTTTTAACCGGTTGTTAACAGTACACAGTTAAGTGAAAACGCCGAATATTTTTTTTGTTTGACCATTTTCAAGACAGCCAGACTATTTGGTGGAAAAGCTTAAGGTCGCCATGGATCGAATAATAAGAACACACTGTAGATAAGCTCTATACAGATCCCTTCATTTGTGGGCAAAGGTTGTAGCGCCATCGAAAATAAGGAAATACGGAATTCATGATCTCTGAATACCCCTTTTTCGTACAACCCAATCAGTTATAAAGAGATACAGGAATCGATTACTGGTTTTATACTTAAATGAGAAAATTATATCTCCGAATTTTTGACTAACTAAAATGAATAACGATAAGATTTTCTACGCATTAGCTTAATGTTAACTATGCAAACATATGTCTGTGATATATGTCCTATATAAATAATTCCGTGCGAAACATTCTTGCCGAGATTGCGTGAGAGCTAACTCGCTTAAAAACGACTTAGAACTCGTAAAGGTGAATAACGACCGCCGGCGTCTTAAACATGCCGCCTACTGTTCTGATTGCCCCTTTATTTGTTAAATGGGACGTTTTGGTAAAATGTTCTGAATAGTATGATGTATTCGTTTTTAATTGCAGATTTTGCTGCAGCTACTGGATACATAGTTTCATAGATTAAATTAAAAATGTACTCCGCAACAAAACAGGTAGGCACGAACGAAGCGTAAGCCTATGGTGACGTCACCTGTAATAGACAAGGGACCAGTAATAAGTAAATATTGTGGGACAATCTTACATAAATCGACCTAGTCCCATGCTAAGCTCAATAAGGCTTGTGATGTGGGTACTAGACGATGATACATATAATAGATACTTAAATGCCTGCTTCGTAGGCAGGATTACTACCAACTGCCGTTAAATAATTGAGTAATGTAGATTCACTCTTATTACAAGGAAACTGGAACAAGTGTGATTTGCTATGTTACTGCCCAGGAAATATAGTAAGATTAGTAAGGTCACCACATCACGTCTACTGTGAATATCGAAAATTGGCATGGACGGAAAAACCTCTTTGTCACTCTAATATGCAAATGTGACAAAGATGGACATACAAATCCGCAATCGTTCGATTATCGTGGTTCTACTGCATGTGACCTTATACCGTCGGTAACTATGTAACTGTATGATAAAACTTTTCCGAAAATAACAAAAAACACGAAAAAAGGTCATATTTATTAAATAAACCGACATCGTATGTCGTAATGTGTATCGGCACAGCATTTCTTAACTCTCCCAATCATTTAATCAACCGCGACGCCATTTCACTGAGCTAACGTTTACCTGAAAACGCGCTTAGGCGGCACATCAAATAAGCCCGAAATAAGAGTAGGGAGTAATGTGTTTGCTCAAAGAGGGTCGCGTCAATTTGCTTATTTGTTTAGTGCCAAACGTGCCGGCACTAGGGGTCGGTGACCTTGCGTTCCCACGTTTGTTAAATTGTCGGAAATGGCACATCCCAGAAGTGAGTTCAAGGGGTGCGTACCGATCGATATAACTTTTTTTGATATAATGTTGGTCGTAATAACGCTCATTTGATATAATTATTGAATCATATAACAACTAATGATATACTTAAAAATGGTATAATTATTGTTTAATATAATGATAATTTTTTCGAATAACATTTTTTATAACATACTTTGAGTATAATGCTTACTTCCGATAAAAATAAATGCTATAACGCTAATTTAATCTAATCTTACTTTTTATTATACAATGTATAAATAATAGGTTAGGTTAGGTTAGAAACTGTGACCCCTAAACATATGTACTATTATCAGGAAAGTAGGTTAGGTTAGAACTGTGATCCCTTAAAAAAAATCACGATATTGCCAGCAGTCTCAAGCGATATAATTTCAGGCGACTTCTGGCGATCCGAAATATTTTATACCGTTTGCTAGTTACATTATCTGAGTTGTATATTAATGGATAATTATACCATATAATTGTTATTAGAAATAAGTGTTATATGAAATGATAAATATACGAAATAATAGTAGATATTTTGTTGTTATACCAAATGTTAATTATGTATTATCAGTGATTATATCCATTAAATATATACCAAAAGTTGTTATATCAAATATTATTATACCAAAAAAAGTTATACCGATCATTACACACCCGAGTACAAGGGTTTGGACGCTTTTTGCGGGTTTTAACACTTCTTGCTATAAGGGCCTGAATTTAAAAAAAAACCTTGTTAGTGGAGATTCGGGTACACGTAAAATATAAAAGTAACAAGTCACGTGGACAAACTAATCTTCGTTTTGGCAGCTAAAACACCGACATCTGCTCTAAAAAAGAACGAACAACAATTTACTCCTGAAAATAAGTGACGATAGGACCGAAAACAAGAACTAGCTGTTGACCTAAGGCGAAAGACGATAAAAAAATGAACATATTTCTGGATCGTACTTAAATATTACTTATTCTCTGATCGTACTAATATAAATAGTCGAATGAAGCGCATAGCATTTCTTAGAAATCCGCATTAACAAAGAGGATGCAAATTGCTTCGAGCGAACGAGCAGATGATAAATACGCAGGAATACCTCGATTTATAAGTCAGTCTTTATATAGAATATACCATACAGAAGTGTCTAGACGCAACCTACGCAATGTTGCCGTGTGTTCTTAATAAGTTCACACAGCTTAAATAACAAGTAGTGTGATCCTTTAATCCTCATACGTGTCAAGGAACAAAGGATCTCAAGCAAGGATAGGTATATGGTATGAGAAAGGACAATAGAATCTGACCATTTTACAATGATACAGGAAAACACGAGCGAAACATGTAATTGTATAAAGGGCCTCAGTTAGCGATTACGAGGGTCTGAAATTTGCCCCGGGGTACTTGGACTAAGTGTTTGCTATTATGTTTCACACTATCATTTTGGCACGGAGTAGGGTCACATTTATGACTTTACATACCTACAAGTGAAACTGTTAATTTTTTTAACTCGATTATCGATTTTAAATTGATAGAGCTGCTATTTTTTTTAAAAGCAGTTAGTAATGTAAAAGGCTCTAAACCACGATAAGTACCTACTTTATACACGTGATTTAATTCGTTTTAAGGATGAGGATTTCTATAGAAAGCATCAAGTGATAGCTCGGAGCCCTCGGATGTCATACGTTACGTTTTCTATAGAAACTGACAGATCGTCCCGTCCCGCTCCGTCCCGTCCCGTTCTAGTGTGAGTCATCCCTAAAAGTGTTTCATTTAAATGAATAAACATTTTTATTTTTATTTTGCCATAATGTTAGAAAAAACAATACACATTAAGTATTTAAAAATAAGCAGGCTTAAAAAATATATATTTTAATTTTTAAGCTGAAACGTTTACGAACGATGCCATATTACGAGTCTCGCCCGAGGCTATGAGTTCTTCCACGTTTCCTTTATTTCTAAGAAATAAGTCTTAAGTAGACTATGACTATACATTTACGCTAGGGCTTAAGCTATTGCAGACAGGTAGATGTAAATGTGAAAAAAAAGGTAACCAATGAAAACAACATGCGGCTTTCTGTAATGCATTTAACACTTTCAGAAACACACCTACATTTGTTTCTTTCGCAAATCATATTATCAGAATTTTATTGCTCCAACAAGTTTCCATGCTTTACTTGACAAGTTTCGTATGTTAACAGGTACTGCAAATGCAAAGGATTCATCTTAGTGCATACATATTGGTAGTTACCAAGCGGAGCATACCGTGTTGAGTAAGTACATCGCGAGAGTTTGTCATTAATGCGAAAGATGAGTTCTCGTTACAACCAATGCAACATGCGTCATTCCGTACAAACAAGCTTAGTTAGAGACGTCTCTTAGGTATATTGGCTTCTGTAGAACTTGTTCGGGGTTGGTGAGCGATAGGAATGAAATTCAAGCTCTGAATCGGGCGACATGGAATATTTGTTCAGGAACTTTAGTTCACTTAGTGAAATGGAGGCGCTAAGAAGGTTTCCTTCTGAGATAAAAGTAAATTCAATTGCCACTAGTTTTATAAGTTGTAAGTATTTGGAATACTGGCTTGTTTGGCTGTCGGTTGGTTGTTTCGCGTGATGGGTCGCGTAACGGAAGGTCGGAACAGTATTCTGAAGGAGATTACGGGCAAATTTACCTGCTTCATGTGTGATTGTGTTGGTTGTCAATTTTGTTGTGGCATTGGATTGAGGTCAGATCTACTTCGCCTTGTTTCTAAGCACTAGGCCTATAGTTTATTAAGTAATTTACTAACATAGCTTTTAAGTTTAATGTAACTAACTACTTTGTGTTGTGCAATAAAGATTAAATAAATAACACTTCGTTTAGAAGTTAAATATTCTTTTCACTTTTCTTGATCGAAAAGTTCGCCTTTAAGTCGTGGCTAGGCGACATAGAATCGACTTTTCATGTTCTAAGGCATAAGTAACATCGCAGATGGCACGCGCCCCGCTTTCCCGACCGCCTGCGAGCTCCAAGCGCGCGAACAAGGATCTTTCATTTTCAATGATTTCAGGTGAAATGAAACCTAATCTTTTCCTTACAATAGATAGATAGATCATTTATTTGTATTATTTGTACATCGTCACATTCCAATTAAATATTTACACAAGTAAAAATAAATAAATAATAGGACGTAGAATAGTAAATAGCCTCGTCTAAAATGGGTTACTTTATACCCTCTTGATATACAATCCACTATTTTTATATACCTCGGCATACAGCGACGCATAGATACAGCGGCTTATTACTATCTGGGCTATCCAGGCGCGGTAAATAACGGGGATTTAATGATGGAGTCACTAGCCAATGTGCCGAGCCTACTTAGGTTAAAAGGGCGTATATGTCGTGAGTGCTGCGAAAATACTCATTTTTAGGGTTCCGTACCAAAATGGTAAAAAAGGAAACGTTATGTCGCGACTCAGTCTGTCTATCTTTAAATTGATGTGATATCATGCTGAAAGTACTGTCTAAACACTCAAGTCAAAGTAGTAAGGACTCTTTAAAAAAAAATACACACAAGGCTTTTATTAACTCTTCCGTTCAAAGGCGGTTTCGTCTACAAATGGGTAATTCTGTAATCGGCCTACGACCGTAACGCGTAGCAAGCTGTGCATCTATGGCACAAAAAGTGTAAAATAAACGGTTCCTGCACTCGTTTGGAATAGCTACGATGCCAAAGAGGCCAAAAAGGCCTTGTCAACGAAATAAATGTTATTTTGCGACTCCTCCTGCATCTCCCGAGAATGCCTCGTAAAGAGGCGAAGCACGTGTCGAGGTTTATATTATTGAAGGTATTTTTTTATATTAATTTGCGTACCTATTTATTTTATGCGGCGGCGGGAGGGTGAGAACATTACTTGCATGCAAAAAATACGCAAGTAGGTATAACGGGTTGGCATTAATTGACTAGCACGTTTGGCGGAATAGCAAAATAACATTATTTTCGTTGTTAATATGAAATTCCGCAAAGTAACGCCTGCTAAATTAAATCTCATAAATACAGTAAACATACATTTATATCCGCGATGCAATTAACAGGAACAGCTAGTAACATTTCAATAGCCATCGGTTTGGTTACACGTATTCAATCACATTTGTGTAATGGAGAAACTAGTTACGCTGCCAGGCATTGAAATGTACTAGATGTATTGCTAGTATTTGCTGCATACAAATGCAAATCGACCCAAATAAATTGATGTGTTGTGTATTATTTGCTGTTAACACTACTAACTTGTTATATTTAAAAGTAATTAAGTACCAACATTTAATTTATCAGCCATCTGATCTTCCAACGCAGAGGGTAAACTAGGCCTTCCGGTTACTAGTAGTAATAGTCCGGTTTCCTCACGATTTTTTCCTTCAACGAAATGCGATTGGTGCGATTGGTATGGAATGATATTTCGTAAAAAGTTCCAAAATAGTCATTGGTATAGTCGCCATGAGACATATCGAAGCGATTGGTGCGATTGGTATGGAATGATATTTCGTAAAAAGTTCCAAAATAGTCATTGGTATAGTCGCCATGAGACATATCGAAGCGCCTAATGCCTAACAAGCACTCTTACGCCTTGACAATAGATGCATGTTCAGATATTTATGAGCCTTGGCCGCTCCGATATATCTGATGGCGACTGTATGAGCCGTGGGGTTTAAACCAGTGAAGAAGTTTGAAGGTACAGCGAGTAACGGAGCGGAGTTCTAGGTGTAATAGGACGGATTTCATCCGGAACACTGTACGCTGCGTTCCAAAACACGCATAGCTGACAAAGACTCCGGAGCCCAGATTCAAGTTGGACTGGACTGGCCATATTTACCGCATGCTTCCGGAAAGGTGGGATAATGTGGCCACCTGATGGGGTAAATAATGTGTTGCAACGTAACGAAATGTAAAAAAAAACTTAAATTACTTATTTTGGTTTTCTCCTACTAGAATCGAAAGAGCTCGCAATCCTGAGAAGAAATCACAAAATTTTCAAACTTTGAGACCAAAAAAAGATGGAGGAAACAGCTTTAAAAAAAAAGTCCGTTAAACAGTTGAGTTGAATATCTTAGAGCGACCATCACAGAACATACCTAGTTAAGAGCTATTAATCAATACATATAATAAGAGAGTAGAAATAAAAAATCTGTACAATAAATATATTTAAAAAAAAAACGTAGGGGCGTATCAGAAACGTTGATAAAATATCTTTCAATGGTTTTTAGAATTTTTGTCTGTCTGTCTGTCTGTGAATTTGTTCGCTAACTCCGCAAAAAGTACTGGACAGAATTTTATGAAATTTGGTATGGTAATAGTTTATGTACCGGAGTAACATTTAGGATACTTTTTATCCGGTTTCGTAACATTTTTTTTTTTACATATGTATAGTTTGCATTGCTCATAATAGATGGCGCTAGCGGTACGGCTTTTATTGTACAAAACTTGAAAGCTGCTGCAATGTTCGAAATACCGTCGTATAGTATAGTGCCATCCTGCTCGCCCAAATATTTGATATAGGAGACCGAGAGGGATGGTACTATACGATTGTCAATTTTATAACATCTGAGTAAATTTCGTTTTTGTAACCGACCATAGGTGGCGCTAGCTGAACACAAATACCATCAAATGAACCATAAGATAGGAATTAAGTGATTTTTATGAACCCTTTCCTGTCCCACCAGAGAGAGATTACACAAATCTCTGTTTTGACATTTTGCTGGGACATCAGTCAGCCGCGACCATGACCAGTGAAACCTGTGTCGAAACGTCGGTAAATAAGGTAAACAAATTAATTCGCGTTAGACCCGTTTAATAATTATGTTTAAATATGTGTTTAAATCGCGAAAGTTTTAAATGTTATATAAAAAAAACCACTAATATTATAAGCGAAGAAATTTTATAGGGTTTTTGAAAGTTGCAATAGAGTATTAAATTTAGTAAGTTGGAAGTTGTATTTATGCAACGTGCTTTTGAAATTTCGATATCGTGATGTAGAACATTTGTAACTTATGCAAACTTTATATGCTTCAAATACTTTAAACGTATGCTACTACATGGATTTCCCTTTCAAGAAGCATATTATGGTAAATTTCATAAGATTATTTGCAACAATAATAAAAATGTTCAAAATTCCAAGTAATATTTTAAAACACACACTACACACGTACACTGGCGCCACCTATTTGCTTAGATATGAAGTGAGTAAATATGCCACGTTAAATCCATGGTTTTATTGCTATATGTATTTTGCTAATCGGCGGACCTTATTTTGAATAAAATTGTGCACACATTTAATAAGTTTATCGAAAGAAATGGGCAGAGACATAAAAAGTACATTTTCCCGTTAATATTGTGTTTATTACACTGCCATCTATATATTACATGTAGAACTACTTAAGGCTCTTTAGAGCTGCATCTAACATTTTCATTCTTGGGAAAGTGGGAAACATACTATGTCGTAAAGTCTTCTAGATTTGGTAGATGGCGCTGTTAACAGTTTAGTTGGTTTTCAACCGACTTCAATATTTCTAAAGGAGGAGGTTCTCAATTCGTCTGAATTTTTATTTTGTCAAATAATATCTAAGATTATTAAATGCGTAACCGAATGATATAAATTGAGTTTAATGAAAAAATTAACCCAGTGGCTCCAGAACGGAATGAACACCCGCTGACTGAAGAGACCTCAGGACAATATCATTGAGGTCTTAGTGCCGCGGAAGCCGGAATCCTACCACTACAAAGACGGCAAGTCAATGTGTAGTATAATATGGCTGTCAACACCCACCATGGATTGTACACGCGGATGACATACCTACATCATGACAAATTTCCATGCGATGGTTATATTGTAAATTTGATGAAATCTTATCTGTTGCCACTTCACACTAAATTAAAAACGCTGAACGGATTAAGGTGAAATTTGGCATGGGGATATTTTGACTCCTAGGAAAGGACAGAATAGTTTTTGTTACGAAAATCATCCTCTATAGAGGTGCAAAGGGGGACAGAAGCAAGTGAATAGTCAATTCAATCCTGTGCATTGCACTTTTTTACAGCAGTTTTGTTTTCACCTTATGTTGAGTAGGTACATGCGAATAAAGGCCTATGCCGATCCTATATCCTATCATAGGATCGTCCTTGGATAAGACATATATACTTACCTACCTAATGAAAGTTTATATGCGCGACGTAGTTATTTTGGTATCTTCGCAATGTTTTTCTTCACTCTGGGAAGTAAGTTGTAATCATGTATCGAATGACATTCCGTGGGTTAAATTCAGTGAGCTTAAGACAGTGTTTTAAACCGTGATCAAAAACACTCGGCCTTGATTACTTATTTAATAAAAAGATAATTTATGTAAACTTGGACGTACTTTCTACTACATCTACAGCGTATCTAACCACTGAAAGATTAATATGTGGTAGATACAAATATACATACAGCTGTAACAAAAATGCTGGTAATTCGATTAAATGCGTAATCAGTATCGTATTGTGATTAGGAGAAAAAATAAACAGAAAATGTTTGTCGAAAAAACATTCAGTCCAATTTTTTCCAAATCAGATTACAATATTGATCACCAGCATTTTTGGTATTTCCAGAATTATTAATGAGAAAAAAGAAAAACAGGTTACTGTAGTTGCAAGTTAGTTGTTTGTTTATACGGCCCCGGAATTTAATTAGCAATTTACAGTTCAAGTCAATTTGGTCTTTAATACTTATGCTAATAAAAATACACTACCAAACATTATAATACTACGCAGACGAAGCAGACGCGGGTAACAGCTAGTATACTAATATACGGTTACTTACGTCAATAAAGTCGAAAATAGCTCAACATGTTTCAGAACGGTCTGCGTCCCATAATCATGAGTGAAATGCGCTCGCGGCGATTGCTCTGCGCATAGTCATGCATCTCACTCATGATGCGGACCGTTCCGAAACATGTCAAGCTATTTTCGACTTTATTGAGGATATATTAATATGTCTAATGCTCACGGCAGTTTCCTATTTAAAATAGTTACGAGCCCTTATTACTTTAAAACGCTTATGCATTTAGTACTTTTTGCTGCGATTTAAGATGTGCTGCAACATGGATGTGAACGTGATCCAAACGGAGACGAGCTAGACGTTTTCTCAACAATTATGAGGCACAACATCGGGAGTCTTGGTGATCAAAAGGCCTTTGTTCAGCAGTGCGACTTTCATAAATACATAAGCGTTAGGTAACACATACGAGTATATACCTACATAGTTGCTCCTGTTTTCTGGGTCTGGTCCAATTTTGGTGATATCTCTTATTTACATACACGCATTACCATTACTCCGCCGTAACGCTTTGGACACAATGCATTTGATAATCAGTGCAACCGCATCGGGGCATTTAGAACGACGGACCTCAAATCGGTTTAAAATAGAACCTGACTGGCCCATTGAGTGGATTGTTCGTGTGACGTCACGGTTGGTTATTCCAATTGTTTAATGAGTCGAACTCTTAAGCGCGTTTCATTAAGTGAAGTTATAATTTCGGATATAAAGCGAAACATAAGAAAAGTCTCCTCAAAAGAGATAAGTCGCTGCTTGAAAATTACCTATCGTTCTACCAACTGAGCTACTAGTATTTACCAGATTTTAGTTCATCTACATTCTACAGACACCGCATAATCAAGCATTTACAAAGATAATGAAATGACCACATATTATATTATATGCACAGAATTTTCACGAAAACAGATCGTAAAAGAGGGTGCAACAGAAATTTAAAGCGGTTCCTTACTAAACTAGTACGGGACTGCATACTCGTGTTCGTTGTCTTGTATACTGTCTAGTAGTTGAGGTAGTCTATGGCTTAATCATGTCCTCTAAAGGCGAGGCGATAATGATAATCACACAAATAAATGCCCTTTTCATGTGGGTTCAACCGCGTCTAGTTAGACTACGTAACACGTAACAGATCTCGAAGCTAGACTTAATATACTGGTTGTCAAAAGTGTTCGACTCACCTCCAGTGCTAGCATTGACAATTCACAGCCGCAGCCGAATGGAACCGGGCTAATGAAACGTCTGTCAAAATAGTCGAACGGGTTTCGATTAAAAGTTGAAAGCTGGAAATTCACACCTTGTTCATAATCAACTGTTATTCGAGCTGCAAATTTGCATTTCGGACATGACATTCTCAAAATTTATAGGTTATTTTAAGCGTTTTTCGCATACGATTTAAACTATAGACAGAACAAAAGAGCTCGGCGTCGAAAACCAAACAAGCCAGGCGAGGCTTATTTTGATACGATAAAAGTCGAATTATACATTAAAGTTCCTTAATATTAACTCACTTTATTGTAAAAGTTGACAGTGACATGGACGTGACAACACTCTTCCCGATAATGATTGCCAGACGCAATCGAAACATATCACGCAGGCCACTAGTGATAAAAATAATTGAATTTTAATCGTTATTCTAATATTAATGAGAGCACTATAGTTTTAGGGGTAAAACATCGGAAAAAACTAAGCCATGTGAGTCGACTCGCAGATCAATTTTAAATCCTAACTTGAATAGGCTAGACGACTACAAAATGTATTAAGTCCGTCTTTTAGATTATTAAAAAATATTGTACACGTATTTTTTCTTTTGTTAGTCAAATCAAAAATGAAGAAAATACAGTGCGTTCAAGTTTCGCGTAACGTCACTATTAGGTACAATTCTTACCTAGTAGTGACGTCACAAGCCCCCACCGGAACTTTGATGCTCTTTATCTTTGTCAATTTTAGTTAAATCGAAAAAGGAAAAAATACGTGTTTTATAATTTTAGAACATTTAACTGACGGAATATTTAGATCAACAGTTTTTCAACGTAGTCGCCATCTCTATTACCAGGTAAATATAAATCAAATTAAATATAATAGGATTGAAAACACCAGGATAAAATAAAAGATCCAAGTCGACTCACAGAAACAAAAGCATCAATTCAAAGTTCGCACGTCGTTCCACCACATTGTGCACCGTTCCGCTACGGCTGAAGAGATTTCAAGAAATTAAGACACTGTCATTAATTCTCTGCCAGGAACAAGTTAGTGCCTGGAACTTATCAAGAGTTTATTAATGACTCAAAGCTGAAGCGTTAAAAAGCAGAAATAATAAAAAGGGCAAAAGTAACGCCGCGAAGTCAAAGGATTATTTTTGTGATGAGAAAAGTTTAGCGCCGAAGATTCAAGAGAACCACTAAAACTGCGTCTGCTAATGGAGTTATGAAAAGTTGAGATGTTATTTTAGTTACAAAAATATCTTTCAATACGGTTTCCTTTGCCAAAAAGATGCACAATTGTGCAAACTTTTGTATGATCTGACGATTCTGACGTTTATCTATCTGCTCAGCCGTTAGAGCGTGCGAATTTTAATGCGAAGGTCGCGAATTCAAACCCCGGCCCGTACCAATCTGTTTTTTGAATTTACTTAACACATAATGGTGAAGGAAAACATCGTGAGGAAACCGGACTAATCCCAATAAGGACTAGTTTACCCTTTTGGTTGAAAGGGTCAGATGGCAGTCGCTTTCGTAAAACTAGCGCCAAATCTAGGAATTAGTTGCCAAAGCAAATCCCAGAGTGGCATAAGGCGAGGCTAGGAAAAAAAAGTATATTAATACGTAATTTACGAACAGCCATACACCCGCACCGCCAAAATGGCAAACTTTTTTTGTATAGGAAATGATAGAGGAGCCACCTCCAGTTGCCTATGCTCTATGAGTGAAATCGATATTTAATTGAAACCTTTAAAACGTAATGATCCAATAACAGGCAGGCAGAACAGATATCGAAGTAAAAATATTGACTGCATCATAAAATGGAACGTGTGCTCGATATTAATCCCATTTTAAGTACAGCCCAAACATTTATACGGATTTTAACGAACAATTTACATTGATATTTGGAAATGGTGTTCTAATTGATTGTTACAGCTGTACATCATTGTATTGTATTCTTTTCATAAATCGCTTTTGGATAATTTTAATGCATTTGTAAATTCAACATGCATATGTAAATCTTACATACATTTACGCAGTTACGCATATTGAAAACAGAATTTTAATCACCTATCAATTCAATGCGTTTTTATCATTTTACGTTAACACTTATATATTTATTTCAGTGTTTGCAAGAGAAACTACGAGACTTAAGAGGGTCCAGCCAGCCAGGCGCTCATCGGGGGATTGTGTTTTCTAATAAACCTTTCCATTTCTCTATAATCCATGGTAGGTATCATTGTATTTATGTATACAGTCCTACGAAATCACCAGCTATTCGTCATATGATATAGTTTTATCTTACTTTTGGATTTATCATCTAAACAGAGAAAAGTGTCCGTTTTCCACCGATTAAGTGATAGAGAAAAAATAAGTTAATCGAAATGATATGTCATAGGATTATAAGCAATGGAAATGTTAATTAGAAATTAATATTTAAACTGTATGTGAGATGTGGTTATTGTGTATGATGTATATTTTTCTGTTGTAATATCTTATGAGGTGTGCAATAAATAGTTATTGTAATGTATTGTATTTCAGTCTCTAGCTATAACACTAGAAGCAATAATACGCTAGCTTTCAGGATGTATCGTGTCCGTAAAGTGTGTCGTTGTCTGAGTAACCGTAACACAAGCTTTCTTGAGCTTACTGCAGGACTTAGTCAATTTGTGTAAGAATGTCCTATAATATTTATTTATTTATTTATTATATGTCATTTTTTGGACAATGTATTCATCTCTATAACAAGTTACCGGGTGAAACATTGCAATTGCCCTTTCCCGCTATTAAGAATTGTTTGAAAAAATCCTTCATGCCGAAGGCTTATTCACAGAAAATGACTATTTAACACACTAACACGCATGGCTAATACCAGAAACCGTAACGAAACCAACAAAAAATTACAAAGTGAAGAACACAGTTCACGAAAGAAATCATATCAAATGTTTGTGTACGAGTATATCGTGTAAAACCGTTAGATTTTGTTTTTTTTATTATATCTTTTTTTTATTTGTGGTCTTTCTGCTTCATTATTTTCTTTTTGTATGGTTTCTTGTAGAACCACATAAATTGTAAATATTTTTACTACTTTAATAATTTATTTTGAAAAAATAAGTCCCGCTGATATTCTTGCCGGTAATCTCGGGCTGTGGATGTGGTGTAGGGTTAGTAGCTTTTTTTCATAAGTTCATTGTAATGTGCCTAAATTGAATAATAAATATATTTATAATTTAGAAAACACAATCCCCCAATGTTGGCGCCTCTTGACCCTGAGGCACCCTCTTAAGCTAAACCACTGAAGAAGTTTAATATTTTTCAATATTTGATGACTACAGATAGGTATACCTCATTAAGATTTAAAATTAAAGCGTATAAAAATAACAATTTATTCATGCGATATTGAGGTTAAAT
Organism: Lathronympha strigana; assembly: GCA_949128165.1. Classification (NCBI taxonomy): domain Eukaryota; kingdom Metazoa; phylum Arthropoda; class Insecta; order Lepidoptera; family Tortricidae; genus Lathronympha; species Lathronympha strigana. The sequence goes on along the minus strand of OX421918.1, from coordinate 7,599,325 downwards.
CTTTCATGTTTCATGATTATTATTCATGTTCGTAAAGTTATTCTCCAAATGTGCTCATCTACCGCAATTTTTTCTGTACCTAACACATAAAACACATTTCAAGACATAACGTCATAATGTATATGAAGCGTGTATGTATTTATTACTTTTTTCTTCTGAGTGATTCCGTTGCTCGCACGCCCGGCGATAATTTGCAAGAAGCCGAACGTGGGTGCGTATGAATAAATATCACACAAGACATCACACACAGGAAGTAACTACTCAACTAGATTGATAGTTCTGTCCCGGGTTCGAATCCTGGTCAGGCCATTTATTTGTGTGTTTATCACGAGTATTTGTTGCTGAGTTATGGATGTTTTCTATGTATTTAAGTATTTGTATGTATCTATCTATTATATATATATCGTCGTCTAGTACCCACACCATAAGCCTTATTGAGCTTACCGTGGGACTAGGTCGATTTGTGTAAGATTGTCCCACAATATTTATTTATTTATTTATAAATTTACCCTTTTCAAGTCTATTTAGTAGATATTCCATTTAATGTGAAGAATAATATACTTTTGTTAAGTTTCAGCTGAAATCTTAGTGTTGATAAAATCAGATTTATTACGGAATAGTAACGTAAAAGTGCAAATATATCTTCGATTCCGACTGAGCAACTTAGTTCCAAATTGTTCAATTCAATCTTAAAATTAAGATCTAACAACGAAAACGCTGACTCAAAAAATCCCCATTCAAACTGTAATTCTTCAAAAAGAGCGAAACCAAAATAGGATTATTCTACGGCAAAGTAAACAATCCCCATCTCTTCTTTCTTCAATATCGAAAGCTGACGCTTGGAATTATACGCAAATATTTGCAGTTATCAAATACGTGGGCAGAATTACGGCACTGTAATTTGCTTTGCATCCACTCCATTACCGTAGCAATTTCCCTGAACACACGACATTTTTAACCAGGGAGTTTGACAAGGTTTTTTATTTACACGGCCCTTTCAGACCCTCGTAGTGCTGATGAGACCTTTGCGGTGTGACGAGGGACCCATACTAATTACGGGTGGCGTGCTTGGCAGATTACAACCGCGGCTAAATGTACTGCTTCTGCGGAAGATAACGCCTCTGTTATGGTAATTGCGAAGACGAATGTACCTACTGGTAAATTAAACAATATAGGTTATATAATAAACAAGTATAGTGATTGGCCCTACCATGGTATAATGATTGGCAGGGCCAATAAACACAAAGTATAATTATTGGCATGTTATTCATTGTACTTTTGGTATGCCAATATTTATGTACCCTAGGGGCTAATGATTTTACTTTCGTCCCATTACTTGGTTTTTGCAGTATAGTTCACAATTGGTTGTAAATATATTTATATTTGTGATTTATTAAAATTCTCATCATTTCTACGGATAACTTGACATCAAAAGTTGAACTACTTAGCATTAGCACCTTATTTGGGAAGGAAAAATTATGAAACTCGAGGGTCACCAAAAAGGGCCAATGGTTGTACTGCTTACCCTACATACATTGTGAAATATAATTGTATTAGGAGGGCAAATTCAAATATGAAACTAAACGATAGCTGTATTCAGTAATGCCTATTAAATAGTTATGACATACTACGAGTAAATGAAGTAGACATACATAAAACATTCTTAGTTCACACTAAAGGATGACTCACACTAGCACGGGACGAGACGAGATGGGACGGGGCGGAAAATCTGTCGAGCCCTCGGATGTCACGTGACGCTTTCTATAGGAATTGACACATTTTCCCGTCCCGTCCCGTTCAGGAGTGAGTCACCCTTAAATCATCTGCAAAAATTGGCACACAAGTTACGTTTTATAATAATAACTCCACGTCCAATTCGGCCACGCTGACTGCTCGTACTAAATCCTTAAAGAGGAGAATAAGGGTGCCAAACCAGGTAATAACTTAGTTACAATAAAGACTAAACACATCTGCCGTAAATTACTCGTAGCAACCTGATATTAAAAGCAGCGACGTAGAAAACTTATATATTTTATTGAAGAAGTTTAGAAGTCTTATCTGTTTTATTGTGTAACTTATTCTCCATATGGTTTATGAGCATCGATTCTCATGTTCATCTTACTTGCACTAAAATACTGATACCCTATCAAATAAGACTTCCATTTCTATAAAGGATGACTCGCACTAGGACGGGATGGGACGGAGCGGGACGACCTGTCAATTTCTATAGAAAAAATCACTCGGAGCCCTCGGGTGTCACGTGACGTTTTCTATAGAAACTGACAGAAGGTCCCGTAACGCCCCTTCCCGTCCCGTCCCGTTCTAGAGCGAGTCATCTCTAAATCGAACATAATAATAAAATCAACAAGAATAAAAGTAAAAATATTATTGGTACGTTAATTTACTCTCATGGTTGTACTCGCATGCTTTAATTTTGAGCGCAAATCTCACAAACTAATTTAAATTGATGTCGCTCATTGAGACTTGTAAACATTGCTACTCATTTGTTTCATTTCAATGCAGCCCACAGTGTTAATCGTTCAAACGCGTAACACATTTCGAACAATTTAGTAAATTGGCAGGAAACGTGACGCCCAAATGTAACACCAGAGCCATTTATTAGTCAACAGAATAGAGATGATTTTACTTCCTTCAATGTCGCGTGCAACGAATGCCTCACCCTTGTGGTAGATGGCACTATTTACGATTCTTGATCTTGTTTTGTAGCCGTTACTGTATATGAAAACTGTCAGCTTTTAGTATAACTTACAGATATCAATATATTATTTGTAATAAATGTTTTGATTCATGTTAGCTTGTTTCCTGATCACTTTCTTAGATACTTAAGTTTAATGTAAGTAGGTACCTACTTAGAAAAATTCAAAGTACATAACGATCAAAGGCAGTATGCTGCCAATAACTAGTTACATGTGGCGAGGGACGAAAAGACTTAGGCGCATTTAGGAGGCATATTATGTCCAGAAACGGGTAAATTAAATGCTTCCACAGATAGACAGATAACGCACATCTACTTTCACGTTTTCTTACCGTAAAAAGTGTCCAAAGATTTTTTCCCATTCCGTTACCATGTTCTCATAGACTTTGTATGGCGGTAACGGAATGGCAAGTAAAACAAAATTTGAACCTACTAGGATCGAAAAAGCTTGCATTTCTGATAAGAAATCACATAAAAATACCCATACTAAAAATTAAAGGGGGAGAACAACTTGAAACAAAATAGCCCACACACGTGACGTTTCATAACTGTTTCTACTAATCCCTGGTAAAGTGTTGTCGCATAAAACTCGTCATATTTACGTAGGAAGCGATGCGTGAAAATGATTGATACGTAGGACTGGGAAACGGGATTCCTCAGATGAGCACATTCATCACCAGCCTGACAGCCACCGCCATTACGTTTTCGAATTGAATAAATACAATTTACGATCATGCAAATACTACTACAATCACATGATTAATGTTAAGTTAACGTTTTTGCGGCGCTGCCTATTTTTGGAGATTCGGGAATTGCTGGCGTTGCTTTGGAATTCGAGGGCCTACCGCGAAAATAGTAAATTGGATTTTTTTATGACATAGGAGGCAAACGAACAGAGGAATCGCGTGATGGTAAGCGATTACCGGTCCCCATGGACACTCGTAGTACCAGGGTGGTTACAAGACTTGAAAGTGCGTTGCTGGCGTATAAGATTTTCTTGAATATTTGAAGGTCCAGAAATATCGCAGGCGACAGTTCTCCCACAGTTTAACTGTGCGAAGCAGGAAATACAGTTTTGGGTTCTTTGAAAAAAGAGTATACGGTCGGCTTCATAAATATAAACCCTTCTTCCCCTGTAATAAGTTCCAAAGTGTATAGATATTTATATACATGACTGTACAACTTTTTTGATTGCAGGTACATAGAGTACGGTGACCGATTTGCGTCATTCGGACCGTATGTTGGTTTGCCACTGACGTCGTATTAAAAAAAAGGTTCTGAAGAAACGCACAGTGGAAATTCCGCAAGTGGTCTCTTGCTCAAATATTCCAGTGCAATATAGAGGGACATACATAATTTCTATGTCTCGATGTTCGCGGTAGGTCCTCTGTTTGAATCCGAATTACATTACGTTAAAGGTAACGCAAATGAAGCCAATTTAGGTAATTGGATGTCGGTTTGATGTTTAAATTAGGTAAAGAGTGTTTTACCTACGCCGCTACGCCTTTTCAAATTGTACTTGTCGGAGTTGATATTTTAATCTAACTGAAAAGGAGGACGAAAGAGGGTTGTTCATGTATTGTAAGCTTAAATTCAATCTAAAAATACAAATACCAAATCTTAAATAAATAGACTGAAGTAGGGTACCCTCGTACTGATAATAAAAACCTATTACCTAAGTTTAGCTAAAGGATGACTGACGCTTAACCGGGCCGTGACGGAAAGCATGGAAAGCTCAGAGATCTCGTGACACTTCTGAAGAAAATGACCAATGGCCACGGCCCGATCTTGCGTGATTCATCCTTATTGCGAAGGGATAACGATTTCACACTAAAAGTAAATAATAGATAGACTAATACTTTATAAACACATTTACTGCCGTCAGGTTTACAGGCGTCATTGTTAAGGCAACGTCGTTTATTTAATATTTAAGTCGTTTGCCTGCGACACGTATCTCTGTGACTATTTATCGTATTATAGTCATATTCAAGAAGTTTCTTAATAAATACGCAAGTTTTATATAACAAATGGGAGAACGAGCACCGATACAATGGAAAGATAATCTCTCAGATTTCAAATAATCATAAGGGGAGTCAAATTCTAAACATGAAAAGAAGCTGGTATGTAAACTTAAGAATAAAACAAAACAGGAGTATTAGACGAAAGAAGAATTATTTTAAGGTATCAACTCAGAAAATCTATTCCATCTACTGCTGCAACATATGCTATGTTCCGAGGAAAAATAACACAAAATAAAAATCATAAGCATAGCACAATACTCCCGACAGACAGAACAAAAGCCTCAAATGAAACTCAAAATACACTAACTTAAGCCATTTCAACCCAGCGCGGGTTGTACGATAAAACGCACCATTTCGCGAACTCCTCGCCGCTAATGGGAACTCAGGATGACGAAAACGCTCCGTTTATGATAATCGCTGTATTTCATGACCACATAAATGCGCAGCGCCATATCAGCGAGCCCGGATTTTTATAGATATTACGCCCTCTAGCAATGGGCGATTTGAAGCATCCTACATAGTTATTCAATATCCATTTCGGCCTTTAGTTTTTAGAGGTCCGATGTTAGGCCAAGGTAACGCTTTAGTTTTTGTAATATTTGTAGCGATTGAAATACAGAACCCCAATTCTATTACTGTTGCCATAAAACTATAATATTACTATAGGATATTTAACGACCTCCATTTGAAGTGGCATGCGAACTTTGTTTGGTTTTATATTAAGCCAAATAATAATGCAACTAAGTAGGGAACTATTGAAAATTTACAACATTATAAGATTAAGTACTTATAAAATTAATCGTCTCTACTCCATACAGAACATTGTTACTAGACTTCGTTATTGTTTGTCATTGGGCCATATACGTTCGGGCAATCCGTCAGATCTCCATAGTGGGTACGTCCGCCGGGCATCCGCCGGACAAATTTTCCATAGATTGATTGTCAGATCTAACGGATATACCCGGACGTAAATGGCCAGCTATGCAAATCAACTTTCATATTTCTCCTCAATGTTAAGAGTCCTTATTTCTTGTGAAACGCGCATAAGCTCAAACTCTGACAGAGTTTAGTACATTTTCGGTGTGATTCAACGAAATTTATAGTATTTTCTCCCTTTTATAAACTACGAGTATCTTAAATAGGGATACAATTTTTTTTTTTTTTTTTTTTTTTTTTTTTTTTGGATACAATTTATATATATTATAATTATGATTTTTTATTGAGAAATCTTACTTCAAAAATCACTCGAAATAAAGTCAACATTTTAGCTCTCTGACTACCATAAATTAAAATCAAAGTATATACATTTAAGGATTACTTACACTAGAACGGGACGGGACGTGGTGGGACGGGAAAATCTGTCAATTTCTACAAAATGAATCACGTGATAGCTCGGAGCCCTCGGATGTCACGTGACGCTTTCTATGAAAATTGACAGATTTTCCCGTCCCGCCCCGTCCCGTTTTAGTGTGAGTCATCCTTTAACAGTTGGTCAAAATGACCTATACTTTCCTCATCATTAGAGTTGAAATATTTTTCAAAGACGCGAGGCCTCTTAAGACTTTTATCTTAAAAGTTCATACATACAGTACGACTTTGAATCCTACAAAAGAAAATTGAACTATTAGGAATGGATCGAACATCCAATTTCCGTCAAGAATAATCGTCTGAAAAGATCTCTCGCAACGTCATGTGTTGAGATAATTTACATATGAAATATCGCGATCACCATTACTCATTGAAATGGTCTTTTAAATTCTCTTTGGAACATTTTTTATATTGGTTCTGTTCTAGTAAAGAAGCTTTATTAATAGTATAATTTTGTTGGAAATTAATTGGAAGATTAAATTTAGAAATTCCTGTCTATTCTAATTTGACAGTCTACTAGAATGCCAGCCTAAATAGCTCACAAGCCAAGCGTTCGACATTATCTTAATTTGATATTATGATTATTATCTTCATTAATGATGATCTGTTAGTGGGCTTAATCTGGGGGATCTGTTAATATTTAAGTATAATAGTAATTACTAGCACGTTATGACAGTATATAGGTAAGTACTATATTTCCAAAATACGTGTTTTATACATAGTTCAAAATGTAATGCTACATGTAGTGTTACATAGAACTGATTACAAAAATTGTCAAAAGACCCGTGTTTACCCGGTGCGGCCTGGTCTGGCTCCTTCTCGCCGAAGTACTAGCCCAAATGGGCATACGCGGATCTGTGTTGTGACTAGTCCGTACAAAAAAATATATCGAAGTGTGCAAGATCTGTTAGTGTAGATGTATCATTTTCTATGTGCTAGCGTCGTCATTACATATTGTTTTTTGTATGTAATGTGTAAGAAGTGCGTTTGTGCGCACGTTACCGTCACAAAAAGTGACAGAAAAATGTGTTCGGTAAGATGTCGTCTTGACGTCTCCCTTCCAACGTATTGGAAGCCAGTGTTGCTCTTAACTTCTACGACATCACTCTTAATCCAGTCATTGAACTGACAACTTATATGGAAATTTTGATTATTTGGGAAATAATTAATAATGGCTGATTTTTGTAGCGTAATGGATAATTTGTGAGTGTAGTATCATGTAGGCACCAAAATCCAACAAAATATCGTTTCATGCAAATCGTCACAAATATGAACGCACATGTTTCAATCGTTTTTTTTGTAAGATTTTTCTGTATTTATGTTTTTTTTTGTTTAAAATGGGTCAGGGCCGTTTTTTACTTATTACTATTTTATTTATTACCATTTGTAATTATTAATGTCTGTCAAAATCGTATATTTTCTGAGTTATCTAGCCTATTATATAATTTGAACTAACGTAAATTTGTATCTTCCTCTCTGTTGCATTTACTTATTCGAGCAACAGAGATGCAGATCGAAAAGGTCCTCTGATCTGTATTCACCGGCTAACAGCAGATTTATCAACGTTACGAGAATTCCTGCGAACAGAACGGTCCAAAATTCATCTACGAGCAGTGGCCATTAGGTATTCATAAACAGTGTCCACGGTAACTTTTAATGCTCCGAGCCCCGTGAGATCGTGTAAATGTCATAGGATTGGTGGCGCAGGCTACCATACAAAGGTAACTCGAATTTATGTAATAATGTAGTTTGCTGTTCGGTAAATGTGACAACTTATACGACATTATTTTTGAGTTTAAGCGAAATGTCTGCGAACGATTCCAAATTTCTCAATATAGCTTAAGACTCCACATGCCGATTAAGAAGTACCTACTATCTTCTTACGGTAGATGTTGCTAAGCACCCCCCTAAGGCGCATACGAGGGATACCTATGGTGAAGGTTTTCGGGGCCAACGGTTGCGTCTCGGTAGTTCAGTTGGAAGAGCGTAGGCATGCGTTCCTTGCTTTCTAAGAAAGTTATACCTTCGACATATTATTAATTATTTTATCCTGTTGGCGTCCTCGTTGAATATATTTAAAATATTTAAATCAAAAGTCAATCCCTATAGATACTAGATTTAAAAAAATAACCATTTTCACTCGGAAAAAATTGTGAGCGGATGCTGTTTAACGATAAAGAGGGTTACCTAAGGTCAGAAAATTTTGCGGAACGTTTGTATGGGACGCGGTTGACACGTGCTATATTATAACACGGAGAATACGACCACGAAGTACATGTCTACTTCGCTCAGCGGTTTTAATGACGCGGCTAAGTGGCAAGTCATACCGCGATCCGCTGGGATCCGATACAGGGGTAACTCGTACAAAACTTACTACAAACTCCAAACCAAGTGCCTTAAAATTTAAGTCAACTTTGTGTCCGTGCGCTGTCGTTTCATCGCAACTGTAATATTAAACGTGCATCTGTCTTGTTGTGTCCACTTTTGTTTTGCGAGTTTTAGAAAACTGGCCAAGTGCGAGTCGGGCTCATGCACGAAAGGAGGATTCCGTACCATTATTTTAGTTATAAAAATGACAATAAAATCACGTTTGTTGTATGAAATTCTTTATTTTTAAATTTAATAGGTATATTATAACGACGAGTACATACTATGTGAATATTTTGAGCGTCTACCTGTTACCGTTATTAATATCAAGCATAAAGGAGCCAAAAATATCACGTTTATTGTATATTTCAGAGCCCCCTTGAATATTTTGTTATTCTGTTTATTTGTATTTGTTATTATAGCGGCAATAGAAATACATAATCTGTGAAAATGTAAGTGTCTAACTATATCTCGCTTCATGAGATACATGCTGACGGATGGACGGACGAACGGACAGCGGGGTCTTCGTAATAGGATCCCATTTTACCCTTTGGGTGCGGAACCCTAAAAATAGAATAGAAGTTTTTTTTATTCCGTAGTATTATCTACGGAATAAAAAAACGTGAGTGACCTTGCTTCATACTCCACACTTTTAAGAAAATATTTGAACTCCTTATTACTTCTCCATAAATATGTTACCATCGACGTGTAAAAGTGCTTACAATTTTTAAATGGCATTTTGTTAAACCATTTTACAATGAACGATGTAATAAGGTACATACTGAACTTGCAAATTAAGCTCTGGCACATCTGGCACTATGAGTGAGGCATTGTTTTATACCTTTACTGTAAAAAAAGATAAAAAAAAATGTTACAAACTTTTTCGCAAACATTAAATTTATCAAAATTTATTAACGGTCGCTTCTATCATGACAAAAATTCAAAGTTTTTAATCTGATATAAAGTTCTGTAACTCTGAAATCTACTTTGATCTTCATCGGTGCTCCTTATCCCTCTAGAGTATAAATCTATTGTAATTTTCATTTTGTTTATCAGCCAGAACGGATAGCCTTGGCCTGACCAGAAAGATTTAACAAATTATAATGAGCTTCTTTTTAAATGAGTAAACTTTTTTGAATCTCGTGTCTTACTGTCGCGAGTGCCGAGCATTGCGATGACTTTCACAGCTACGCAGCTGACAATCTTGATAGGAAATAGGGTAAAAGTACTAAAAGTATTTTATGGTTTACAAATATTACAATGATTCCCAACTCGCAATAAATATTACAATAACTCCTTTAATATTTGCAAACGTTTTGACGTGAGAACGTCTTATAATTCGATGGAGCCGGCTGCACGCACGAAACAACATGACTCATGCGGCGTTACCGAGGTAACTCCGCATGAGGCGTTCCATTTCAGTCAGTATTTTCTTATGACGTTGTCACGTTCAACTATCGTCAGTAAACGGACTTTACAGACAACCGTTTTTTAGTATCATCACAAAATTAAACTTAACCGTATTTCAAAATAGCGTGTACCACAATTATTTAAGTATTTCGCAACAATCTCAATTAATTAAGGCTTTATCAACACCGCGTTCACGTGTGTTTCAAAACAAAAGCCGGGGCACTCTACAAGCGTCTGGCCAACATTTGAAATTATTTGCCAACTAGTTGGCCACGCTACACAATAGTTTCTGACTTGTTAACATGCTACTCAGACTAAATGTGCATAACTGATACGAAACTAAACATGGCAAAATATAAACGGCAATAGCGGGTTTTGTGTGCAAGTGAAACGATGTGCAGAACACACATAAATTGTTACATACGCTGTTTTACAAAGTAACAAAACCGTAAAGTTGCAGTTAGAAAGCCTAACTAAGTAGATCGTAAAATGACAAATGTACTATTTAAAGTTGTGTTAAAGCATCTGTTCATGAATGTTACATTCTGAGTGCAGCCAAACTTACTTAAAATAGATAAATACCTAATATTTTTTGAAGAGTCTCAAAAGCTTATATGGAAATCTTTGTAGTTTCTAAAAGAAAGAATGTTACTTAATAATACTTATTTCTATTCGAACAGATATCACAATCATACAATTTATACTTTCGTGAGTCACACCAACATTGATATTAAGTCTTAATTTTGTGTTAAGCAGAGACTTCTGCGAACGAAATTTAGAGTGATGTTGTCCGCAGCTCAGACAACAGGCAATATCACAATTTTATAATTGAAAGAAAAATGGAAAAATTCCCCGCGTCGAGCGGGATGCGAACCCACGACCTGTCCGATTGCTCTGGCAATTGAGCTATCGACGCCCGATGGCTCAATTGCCAGGGGCATGCCGAGAGCCGGCATAGCCGAGCTCAGGCAAGCCCTGTTTCCGAGGTGGATATAGTACTTTACTCAATACTACATCGGGCAGGCGAGGCGTGTGGGGCGAGGGCCCCATGGCCAGCAGGCCACTTTTTTCCTAGGAATAATATTAACCATACAAATTCCATCATTGTCCGCTGCGTCCGCGCCCTACTGGAGGTGGTTAATGAGTTTGATAACTTAAGTCTTCTATTTGCGAACAAAATGCAACCATTTCTGACCATGTTTGAGAAGAAGCGATTTTATGTCGCCTAGCCTCGACGTAGAGTCAACTCTTCGAGCAAGATAAGTGAAAAGAAAAAAAACTTTACGAAGTATGAACTTGAACAGGTTCCTTTTTTATTTTTCTTGGTTCGATTTGGCATTATTTTTCTCCAAGTCTACTGAAACAATCCGGCGTTGGCATGTTTGTATGTAGGTATATTTAGCTAAGCATCATCCAACACAATATGAACTCCCTAAATAATCTAAATAATATGAATGAAACGACCAAGTCCAAGTGGACCAAGTTAGTTCGCATGCAGATGGTAACGATGACAGGCTGCAACTTTGGCTAAGATTTTACGCGCGACTGACTGGCGAGACGTGGGTCTGGCAACACTTACTGAATGTGAAGTTAAACTTGACGTCCATTTAAATATATGCTTGAATATTTGATATTTATAGCGAATTTTCCACAAACATTTCTTTAAAAAACTTCTTTAGTTTATAACCAACGTTGATCATTAGGTAGGTACGTTAGCATGTAGGTTGGTAGTCAGGACCCTCAGCATTGAGAAAACTGACGTAAGGAGGGAGGTGATGCGGTGAAGATAATAATCTACAAACCAAAACCATATATTTTATCTACAAAATAATATATTTTTAGTTTTTAATGATCTCATTTTAAATCGACATCAAGATTTTGTAAAAGAAAAAAAATCCGACACATTTTTTTTGTTTATTAAGATCACTATTGGTTCGACCTTATGGAGGGAACTTCTCAAATGCAACAGGCGCACCTATTTGTACATATCTATATTTTGTAGTAGGTAATTTGTAAACTTTATCTACGAAATTGGCATCCTGTGGGTATAGTGAAACTGTTAGATTAAGGCAACAAAATAAGATAGACTAATGTTTTGCGAGTTAGGTTTTTTAAGTTAAGCTATATGGAATAATATACAGTTTGCTAAAGTAACGCTTAATAACGCCCGTACACGTTACGGTCTACCGAAGCGAAAGAGAAATAATCCATTTCCAATTTTGCTCAGGTCGCCTGTACAGTTAATAATACCTGCACAGGTCTTCAAATATGCACTCCGATCAACCTGCGCAGACCGGTCTGTCGGTGTACCTACACATACAGATCATAGCATGAATTACACAATACCTAAGTACTTTAGAAAACCGCAAAACATTAGGTACTTATTTTTCAATGCTCAATTGCGCGAACAGAGTAAACTTGCACAGCTGTGTACTTACTTATAAAATTTCCCATAACCTCTACATCAAAACAAAGCAAGTTGGAAAAAATAGTTGTACCAACTTGCAATAGAAACTTATGGTCGCCGTTCGCCGACTTGGCAGTTGAAATACCTAACGGTCTGGTAGACCATAGCATGAGTTACACAATACCTAAGTACTTTAGAAAACCGTAAAACATTTGGTACTTATTTTTCAATGCTCAATTGCGCGAACAGAGTAAACTTGCACAGCTGTGTACTTACTTATAAAATTTCCCATAACCTCTACATCAAAACAAAACAAGTTGGAAAAAATAGTTGTACCAACTTGCAATAGCAACTTATGGTCGCCGTTCGCCGACTTGGCAGTTGAAATACCTAACGGTCTGGTAGACCATAGCATGAGTAACACAATACCTAAGTACTTTAGAAAACCGCAAAACATTAGGTACTTATTTTTCAATGCTCAATTGCGCGAACAGAGTAAACTTGCACAGCTGTGTACTTACTTATAAAATTTCCCATAATCTCTACATCATTACAAAACAAGTTAGAAAATATAGTTGTACCAACTTGCAATAGCAAGTTATGGTCGCCGTTCGCCGACTTCGCAGTTGAAATAACTTAGCACGCCAAAGGGTACAAACTTCCCTTGTCTGCCTTATCGCGCAATGTTCTGTTGGAAAACTCGCCTTTTATATAATTTCAAACAATGTGGTTTTAGTGAGCGTTCATTTCGGTTTGTTTTTGAAAAGTTGTCTCAAACAAAAATAAAGCTTCAAATAATATTGTGATTTGTAGTTGAAATATCATTCGCCTGGCAGCTGCCGAATGATATTTGTCTAATAGGGCCTGTTTTCTTAAGTACAGTTGTAATCTATATATATAAAAGAGGTTGTCCTCATCTACGATCATCGCACAGCCGAAACGGCTGCGACTAGAAACTTGAAATTTTTACCAAAGCTTCCTTTTAGTACATAGGCGAGAGATAAGAACGGATTTTTCGAAATTCCACCCCTAAGGGGGTGAAAAGGGGATTGAAAGTTTGTATGGAAATGGAATTTTTTTTTGAGCTAGAGACTTGAAACTTTGTGCAAAGACTCTTTATTATAATTAAAGAAAAATATTTTCATGGTTTTTGGAAATGCAACCTATAAAGGGGTAAAAAGGGGGGTGAAAGTTTGTAAGGGAATGGAATTTTGTTTTGAGCTAGAGACTTGAAACTTTGTTTTAAAACTCTGTATTACAATTAAAGAAAAACATTTTCATAGTTTTTGGAAATTCCATCTCTAAAGGGGTAAAAACGGGGTTGAAAAATTGTATAGGAATGGAATTTTATTTTGAGCTAGAGATTTGAAACTTTGTATTAAGACTCCTTATTATAATTAAAGAAAAGTGTTTTCATAGTTTGGGAATATTCAACCCCTATAGGGGTAAAAAAGGGGTAGAAAGATTGTATGAGAATGGAATTTATTTTTGAGTTAGAGACTTGAAACTTTGTGCAAGAACTCTGTATTACAATTGAAGAAAGTTTTTATCATGGTTTTTGGAAATACCACCTGTAAAGGGGTAAAGAGGGGGTTGAAAGTTTGTATAGGAATGGAATTTTGTTTTGAGCTAGAGACTCGAAACTTTGTGTTAAGACTCCTTATTATAATTACAGAAAAGTGTTTTCATAGTTTTGGAAAATTCAACCCCTATGGGGGTAAAAAATGGGTAGAAAGATTGTATGAGAATGGAATTTATTTTTAAGCTAGAGACTTGAAACTCTGTGTAATAACTCTGTATTACCATTGAAGAAAGCAGTTTTCATGGTTTTTGGAAATTCCACCTCTAAAGGGGTAAAAACGGGGTTGAAAGTTTGTATAAGAATGGAATTTTGTTTTGAGCTAGATACTTGAAACTTTGTGTTAAGATTCCTTATTATAATTAAAGAAAAGTGTTTTCATAGTTTTGAAAAATTCAACGCCTATGGGGGTTAAAAAAGGGGTAGAAAGATTGTATGTAATAAGTCCCGCCGAGTTTCTTGCCGGTAATAATCTTCTCGGGCTGTGGTGTAGGGATAGAACCGGTAGTAGCTTTTTTTTTTTTGACGTTCATAAGTGCATTGTAATGTGCCTAAATTGAAAAATAAAGATATTTATCATTTATCATTTATGAGAATGGAATTTATTTTTGAGCTAGAAACTTAAAACTTTGTGTAAAGACTTTTAATTACAATTAAAGAAAACTATTTTCATAGTTTTTAGAAATTCTACCTCTAAAGGGGTAAAAAGGGGGTTGAAAGTTTGTAAAGGAATAGAATTTTGTTTTAAGCTAGAGACTTGAAACTTTGTTTTTAAACTCTGTATTACAATTGAAGAAAAGTGTTTTGATGGTTTTTGGAAATTCTACCTATAAAGGGGTAAAAAGGGGGTTGAAAGTTTTTATAGGAATGTAATTTTGTTTTGAGCTAGAGACTTGAAACTTTGTGTTAAGACTCCTTATTATAATTAAAGAAAATTGTTTTCATGGTTTTTGGAAATTCAACCCCAATGGGGGTAAAAAAGGGGTAGAAAAATTGTATGAGAATGGAATTTATTTTTGAACTAGAGACTTGAAACTTGGTAAAAGGCTCCTTATTAGAATAAAAGAAAAGTATTTTCATAGTTTTGGAAAATTCAACCCCTATGGGGGTAAAAAAGGGGTAGAAAGTTTGTATGAGAATGGGATTTATTTTTGAGCTAGAGACTTGAAACTTTGTTTTAAAACTCTGTATTACAATTGAAGAAAAGTGATTTCATGGTTTTTGAAAAATTCACCTATAAAGTGGTAAAAAGGGGGTTGAAAGTTTTTACAGGAATGGATTTTGTTTTGAGCTAGAGACTTGATACTTTGTTTTAAGACTTTTAATTACAAATGAAGAAAACCGTTTTCATGGTTTTTGGAAATTCTACCTCTAAAGGAGTACAAGGAGGGTTGAAAGTTTGTATAGGAATAGAATTTTGTTTTGAGCTAGATACTTGAAACTTTGCGTAAAGACTCCTTATTAGAATTAAAGAAAAGTGTTTTCATAGTTTTGGAAAATTCAACCCCTATGGGGGGGTAAAAAAGGGGTAGAAAGTTTTTATGAGAATGGAATTTATTTTGAGCTAGAGACTTGAAACTTTGTTTAAAGACTCTTGATTACAATTAAAGAAAAATGATTTAATGGTTTTTGGAAATTCTACTCCTAAAGGGGTAAAAACTAAAAAGGGGGTTGAAAGTTTGTTTGAGAATGGTATTTTTTTTGAGCTATAGTCTTGAAACTTTGTGTAAAGACTCTTTATTACAATTTAAGAAACGTGTTTTCATGATTTTTGGAAATTAAGGGGGTGAAAAGGGGGTAAAATCTTAGTATGGAAATGGAGATTATTTTTGAGCTTGAATGTTTTTGGTAAAAACATTTTATTTAAATTAAAGAAAAGTGTTTAATTTAAACTTTCGTGAGTCATACTGATATTAAATTGCAACGGTTAACACTCACGTATTTTTATCACAATAGGCGTGACATGATTCGTCTGCGTCGGGCAGGCATCGTCGGACAGACAGAGTGTTGTTATCACCTTCGCTGCCCGAGCCCGGCGTAGGTAACGGTTCGCGCGGGAGGAAGCGGAAGCGGGGTGATTCGCGCAATCCGGCGCCGTCGTTGCGGGAGTCTGAATTGTCGGATCGTCTGACGGGATCAACGACAAGCACACCGAGCTAACCGTGTCCACCAAATCGTCACCACACAAATTCACGTTCCCTCTAGGAAGCACTGGTTTCCAAGCCGGTGGCAGAGTCCAACCTCCGTCGCGGTTGAAATTAGGGCGACGTCCGATTCCAATGGCCTCACGGATCTTGCGTGGCACGTAACATTTTTCCTGTGCCAACAACTTCACTTTATCGAACCGAATGAATTGCGTCGCGTCCGTACCGAAAGTATGTTCCGCTACCGCCGAATGCCTTACGTCCTGACGCCTATTGTGATAAAAATACGTGAGTGTTAACCGTTGCAATTTAAAGAAAAGTGTTTTTATAGTTTTGGGAACTTCAACTTCTAAAGGGTTAGAAAGGGGGTTGAAAGTTTGTTTGAAAACGGTATTTTTTTTTGAGCTAGAGACTTGAAACTTTGTGCAAAGACTGTTCATTATTAAATTATAAAAAAAGTTGTTTGCTACGGGGTTAAACGTTTGTATGGAAAATGAGATTCTTTTTGAGCTAGAGGCTTGAAACTTTGTGAAAAGACTCTTTATTAGAACAAAAGAAAAGTGTTTTCATAGTTTTGGAAAATTGTACTCCTAAGGGGGTAAAATCGGGGTTGAAAATTGATGAAGCGATCATCGATTCCTTATTAAAATAAAAGAAAACTGGTTTCATGTTTTTTTTGGAAATTCCACCCATAAAGAGGTGAAAAGAGTGTTGAAAGTTTCTATGGCGGAAAGTTTTCTTTTGTATCCATAGACTTCAACTCAATTTTGTTATTCAAGTCTACATACTTGAGTTGTAATCATTTATGCTATTTAACCGGATGGTTGTCTGTAAGAGACAAATGTTGCCTTTTAGCGATAATACCGCCTGTTGCCAACATCTACCTAATAAAAACTTAAACGTAAACGCAATAGAAAATATTTGTATTATATATGTGTAGGTTATATCAAGTCACATTGTAAAAAGATAAAACAAGGTATGAAAATCTGTAGGAAGAACCCTATTATACGCGGACGAAGTCGCGGGCGGAAAGCTAGTTATATAATAAAATGTATAACCATAACAGACTTTTCTCAGCTACGCAGTTTCTTTTTAAAAGTGAAACATAGCTAACACATTTTATGAGTATACTAAGGTTCAATTGTCTTCTTCTCCTGTGTATTTTTATCATATCAATCGGATATTCGGCATAAATATTTTTGTACTTGCCTGCCTGCCATTTTGATACGTTCGACACCTTGTAAATGTTATAATTATGTGATGTGTAGTTTCATAATTATTAAAATTTGTAGAAATGAAGTCAACCTAGACTTATTTGAATCCCACTGTAACTCCCACAATCATATGAAAGAGAAGGTACCTGTTTTATTTTTTAATGTGATTATTAGTATCTATTTACATCGGTTCACGGGAAAATTAGCATTTTTATGTAGTCAGATCACATTAAGTTTACATAGATTTTGTTATTAGATTCGTGACTGCGCAAGTGTTATTTTTTACCGTCAAACTATGAAATTATGACGTTTACTTAACACTTTTACAATCTGTGCTATCAAAATCAAGGCAAACTTAGCGTAGTCGGACTCTAGTAAAAATAAATGATGATATATGATACCACTTTTTACTGCCATTGAATACTCTAGGTATTTTACAAGTAATGGATCTGGGTGGGCCATGTCTGCCGCAAGCCGAACGATTTGTGGGCCAAGATGACCACAGAGTGGGTGCCCAACAACTCTAACTGGAGACCTGGCAGACCTCGTCGGCGATGGCGGGATAATATAGACCCTTTTTCCAATCTAGTAAGGTAAAAGTGATCATGTAATGAAAAGTAGTACATTGTGTATTAAAAGCAGTAAACAGACGAGGGTTTAATATAACACGGGTTCGTAATTATTGGTAACTGCCTGTGATATATACAATGGTTTTCATCACATTTGCGAAATAAATAAACTTACTAGGCAGATAAATAAACGATAAATATTAGCGGTAGTGTAGTAGCACATGCAGCCCACAGTACTCTGCGGTGAGCGGCGGCTACTTGCGGCGTAGGGCGCATGGCGCGAAGTTCTTTGCGAGCTCCGGGCGGAAGATATAATGTATGAAAATCAATCACGGCCATGGGCGTAATACAGCTCATTAAGTCTAAGAATACTTGCATACAATATCACTGATTTACGAGCTAGTGTGATGAAAAAACAAATAAAAGGTATTAGAAAGAACAAAACCCACAAAAGCCATCAAAGCGATTGATACCACTTAGGCTGATCTTCTAATAGTTATCACGACCTACATTTCCTCCATCTGTCTAAGAGGACGGCGAGCAATGTATCTCAGTTCGGCGGGCACGTCCCCCGTTTTACTCAAAAGATCTGTGTCCGCAGATTTACCGAGCCCGAGGGACACCCCACGCTCAGTTAGAAACGAAATTCACTTTGACACTTCGACTTTGAAATATGTCGCCGCGAAACTTTGCAGGACTGTGAATGTGAAATATAAAATCGATAACAAGATGTTTACTAAGGGTATGGGTGAAGGAACAATTGTACAGTTTACACGGTGGTTGGAAATTTTGAGACTCCTTTTTTTTAAAACGCTCATGAATGTAGTACATTTAACAGTTAGTTAAAATTACCTGTACCTACTTTCGTCTTCATTTGTATTGAAGTATTTTTCAGAGGCTTAAGGTCTCTTAAGCACGAGACGGTATAAGTTCATCGCGTAGATGTTTGACTCAGTAGGTACAAAATGCTACAAGTTGCTAATTTCAAATGACGTAAAAAAATTAAGGAATAGCAAAATCCAAAATTAAACAGATGTTGTAAAATCGTTCAACTAGTGAAGAATCTAGAAGTCCAACTATGGTTTACAAAATCCTAACACCTATTAGTTTCGGCCAGTTTTCTTTTTTCTTAGAATTGCGTCAATCGAATAAAAATCACGCTTGAACTGAAACTTTTGAGACAGTCTTAGTCCATTGTTTAAGGAAACTTATGCCTGAAAGAAATCTTGAACTGCTTATTTCAAATCAAACTTTGAGCGATGCGCGATGGATCAATTTCTATCCTCCTGCCACCCAAAGGCCTATAAAAATGTATCCTCCACTTCAATTAAATTTAATTTCTGGTGAATTGGAACATTAATGTTTTCTTTTGCCTCCTTCGATTTTAAAACAATTGAAATTAAATTGTATTTTCAGCAATAGATTCAAATTTCAAGGTTCAGGATCAATTCTTGTTCGGTGGGCAGCAGGAGGCTATGGAAAGCCTCACATAATCTCTGAGTTATTATTTTATCCTGGCACGCCCCGGACTAACGGTGAATTATTTGAATAAAAGAGAACTTTTATAAATTTTGTTCACACATTTAACCCGTGAGCTTATTAGCATACAGCAACTCTTGTGAATATAAGTCAAAAATTCCACTCATACGTTTTCCAGATATGGATCTAAAAACCAATAAGTTAGACAAACTTACCCAGGAAGCTGAGCAGCAAGTACGTGCAGATCTTCATCTTCAGAGCCCTGGAACAAATAAATTTCATTTTAGAACTTGCATTTCTTCTAACTTTTGCTGCGGAATGGGAGGGTCGTGAAGTCGATTTTCAAACCGAGTTCTAGAAAGAAACGACGATAATTGGAGCTTGATTTTGTAACTCGGCGTTTTTATTTTTTGTTGTAGAAAAATCATTTTTTTGCTAAATTGGAAAAGTTTATATGTTCTCTACTCAGAACTGCAAGCTCTTTCAATCCTAGCAGGAGAAAATCGGCCAAGTGCGAGTCGGACACGTGCACGAAGGGTTCCGTACCATTGTTTTTTAAAGCGGCAAACAAATCACATTTGTTTATTTATTTATTTAACCTTTATTGCACAAAAGAAAACCTTAACGTACAAAAGGCGGACTTAATGCCAGAAGGCATTCACTACCAGTCAACCTTAAGGCAAAACAGAAAATAGGAGTATAGGAGGTCCCTTAAATATTTATTTTATTCTGCGTTTTAGTATTTATTGTTATAGCGGCGGCAATAAAAGTACATAATCTGTGAAAATTTCAACTGCACGGTTCTTGAGACACAGCATAGGGACAGACGGACGGCCAGACGGATGGCGGAGCCTTAGTAATAGGATCCCTTTTTACTGTTTGGGTGCAGAACCCTAAAAAAGTGTTCCAGGATTTTTTTCCATGTCGCCACCATTTGCGCTATGGAAAGTTTGAAAAATGTATGGAAATTTTACGACACTTTTTTTCTCCTAATAGGATTCAAAAAGCTCGCAATTTTGAGTAGAAAACATAATTAAAACGACCAATTTAGCAAAAAATGATTTTTCTACAATAATATATTAAAACGACCAACTATACATATTTAAAGACTAAATGTCAGAAAATCAGATCGTTGTTTTTCTAATGAATAAAACAAAGTACTCGATAGAAAACTAAGCAAAGAATATATTGAAAGTTTTTACATTATATACTAGAGATATAGTAAGACTAGGTTTTTCTGTAGTTTTATATTCAACTACTTATAGCTGGTAAAACATATTTAATATTAAAACGGGCAGACATGAACTCACGTAATAATTCGAAATTGAAAACTGCATTTAGTCATGGTAATTGTAAAATAAAGTTATATAATAGAGCTCAACTCGTTTTGTGCAAATACCTACGCAAAGTGCAGGTAAACGCTTTAAAGCGTTTCTCTCGGTACATAATGGTTTTACTATTCAGTAAGTAGTTGATAAGGAGCTGGAGTGCGGTTCCTTTAATAGTTACTACTTATTCTGGAAATTGCACCTGAAGCATAATAGTCTAAAGAGAAAATTTAAAAGCATATACGTTTGAGTTACGAGTATATTGTGATGGTAATGGTAGAAAATATATTAAGACAAGGGAAGTACTTGGCAAGATAACTTCAACACAGTAAATTTATTACAGATATAGAAATGGATATACGTTCCCATAATTGGATATGTCTACGAGGAATTGTAAACATAAGGTACCTACACAATACAATGCATCTGTACGCCCGTCCTCCAAAGCATTTCGCACGTAGTGACTAGTGACTTAACATCCATCATCCATTATAATATATGCAGGTAGGTACTTTTTTTAATGGTTCTTTTTTTACTGGTACTTTTTAACGGAGTTTGGAATGAACACTCTTCCAAAGTTATTATTCTTTCAAAGCCTTTAAGATAACACTGTAACTGTTTAAAAGATAACACATCTGAGCGCCTACCACGAACCGCGAACGAAAGTATACCTCTCTTTCGCACTTGTGATTTCTCACTCAAGTGCGACAGAGAGGTGAAACTTCGTTCGTGGTTCGTGGTAGGCCTTCTGTTTCTATAGAAAACGTCACGTAACCTCCGAGCGCTCCTAGCTATCACGTGATTCTTTCTATAGAAATTGACAGTTCGTCTCAGATCGAATCGGATTAGTGTGAGTCATCTTTAAAAGACACAATATAAAAAAATCCCTGAGGATTCAACACAATCCCAAGCCACTTTGTTTCTACCCGTTTCTAACCCCCGTTAATTTGACTAAAAGCAATTGCCCGATAGGTACCCCGTGGTCAATGATGCGGTCAGAAAGGTCAAATTCTTACTTAAACTATCCGAGTTCTCAGTAAAGCAATAACTTACTCAAGATCCAGATTTACTGACATTGATTTCCTGAATTCATTTTTTAACAATGTTCGTTAAGTATAATGTTTGACATTCCTTACCATACAAACATATAGACACTCGTTCATACACATGTATACATAACACCATCTATTATACCGAAGTGTTTACCATGTAGGTAGGTATATTTGTTATTGCGAGCCCCCGATATGTCGGCACTGTTACAAGCGCCATGTTTACGGTGTAAATATCGGGAGCTCGCAAAAACAAATATACTACATGGTAAATACCTACCTAGTTTTAAAGAAATTATGACTGAATGAATAACTTTATTCCATACCGGATCCCATACAATTTTGTAAATAATATACTTATCGCTTATCAACTTATACACTCAGCTTCATGACAATCGCTCAAAACATTGAGCCCCGCAGGGCCAATATGGGCGAAATTAATACATCGGCCTAGCTTGAGACAAACTTAATTGCTAGAAAACGATAATATTATTATATCAGTACGATAATATACAGATCTAATATTCACGAGAGCTAATAGTACTCGTAGCTATATTTGTACTGAATTTCCAGCTAGGTATTTACATACCTACTACACTATCATAGTGGATTGGAACCATCCAGAATGCCTACCACGAACATCGAAAATTGGCATTGACGGGAAACCTCTTTGTCATTCCAATATGTAAGTGTGACAGAGATGGAGATACGAATCCGCAATCGATCGATTTAAATGGTATAGGCCCAGAATTCAGTTCATACTTACACAAATATTCTTTGTTAAGGGAACTATATAATACATGTAGATTCTCGGTAATAGGGTACAATTCGTTGAAGGTGCCCTTTCTATATGTTTATACTAGCTTTTTCCCGCGGCTTCTCCCACGTACTAAATATTTTCAACCGTAACGTAATTTACAAATCAAGTTAGCGGCTTTGATTCGTTATAAAGAACCTCTTGAACCCTTTGATATGTACCAACCGAAGTTTATTACGATGATCAAAACTCTAGAAATTCAAGTTGGCGGTTGTTTCTCACAAATTTAACTTCTGATTCGTTATAAAGAACCTATTGAACTCTGTGATATATTCCTACCGAGTGTCATTACGATCAAAACTCTAGAAGTTCAAGTTGGCGGCCGTTTCTCACAATGTTGGCTTCTGATTCGTTATAAAGAACCTATTGATTTATTGAACTCTGTGATATATATTTACCAAATTTTATTACGATCATAACCCTAAAAATTCAAGTTGGCGGCCGTTTATCACAATAATGACTTCTGATTCCTTAGAAAGAACCTTTCAGATTCTCAGATATTGATTTTCATCACGATCAGATCATAACTGAAGAAATTTAAGATGACGGCTGTTTTTCGCAGTTTTAACTCCAGATTCGCTGTAATGAAAGTGAAGTCTGAAATATCCTTTCTTAATGCACCCCTACACCTTAATAAGAAACCTACGTGCCAAATTTGGAATCTCCAGGACCAGTCGTTTGGGCTGTGCGCTATTCAAGCACCATGTTTAACTGCACATAAATATACATAGAACCATAATTTTTTTGATGTCGCAAGTATCTAGTGGTCGTTGGCTGTATATAATTTTTCCTTTGTCAGTTTAGTGTTGGTACGCAAATTTAAAAAGTAAGAGCAGTGGATAATAATGTTTCGTTCACAAAACTTGTGAACTAAACTAAACGAGAATTAAAGAGAATTAAACAAAACTATGTAAGCATTTACTCAACAAACAATTATGCACATTAAACAAAGTTCACTAAACTCCAACTTCAATCCAACTGGCTGTAACTATCAGACGTGTATTAATGGATTAAAACTTTTAATTCCCCCGAAGCCCACGACATTTGTCAAAGTTCGCGTTTGACAAGGGTCACGCTGTATTTACTTATCCCGGGTTCACCTGGGTTTCTGACTTCCATCTTGATAGTCTCTTATTTATTGCCTCCGAATGGGTATTTAAGCGATTGGTTAGCAAGTTACTTGAGATACTTGGGCGAATGGTAATTTAACTTGAATTGTCTTTTTATCGATGGCATAAACCGCTCGTTTTCAAAGTTGTTATGGTATATAAGTGGTGTATAATGATAAATAATGACTTACACTAGAACGGGACGGACCGGAACGGGACGGCACGATACGGCACGATCTGTCAATATCTGTAGAAAGAATCACGTCCGAGCTCGGAGCCCGCGGAGGTCACGTGACGTTTTCTATAGGAACTGACAGATCGGCCCGGCCCCGACACGTCCCGGCCCGTTCTAGTGTCAGTCATCCTTTATAGTAGTCTATTTGTCAAGAAAAGAGGAAGGTAAGAATTATGTCATACCTCCAGGAAGTATTAATTTAAAACGGAAAAGCTTTCATGGGGAAGACCTTCAACAACTCAATATAAACCACCCAAGAACATATCGGGCCACGCGGGGCTCAGTGTAGGGTTCCGTAGTTAACCCTCGCTCACACATGAACCTAGAATGGGTTTAAGTAGATACCATGATCATAAATGGCTGTTCAGATGAACGGACGGACGGACAGACAGACATGGCGAAGTTATAAGGGTTCTTAGTTGACTACGGAATACGGAACCCTTTAAAACCGACTAAAAGTAGACAGGTAATGGATAATTGGATGGAATATTTTAGCACATATATCATTTGTAACGTAGACAACATATCAATGTCCACTAATCAGAGACTCATATTTAGTCACAGCCAATATTAAATCAAAAGTACCTGTAGGTACAAAGAATAAGAATGTGTTGTTCACAAAGTTATATAGGTAATTTGTTAAAATATAAAGCTTTATTTACCTCTCCTAAGATAAAGACGAAAACTAATTTTCAATTAACACTAGAAGCTAGCAGGAATTATTTCAGAATGAAATAAACTCCAGCTCGACGGCTAAGTTATCAGGCAAACGCATAAAACTTTGCATGCCACCAGCGGAGATATTTCAACGTAGGTATATAATAGAAGCATTTAAGCTCAGCGGAGTGAACATTCCAGCTACAATTATAATATATATTTACCTCGGTAAATTCGCATACTAAGTTACGTATCGAAATTTTCAAGAAATTCCCGGCTGTCACTCACTAAACAGCTTTAAAAGCTTTTCTAACTGGAATATTAAAGGTGTAATATCAATATTCTTAAGTGTTGGCAGCAAACATTCCATTTGCTCGAGAGAGCGTGAGACCTACTTACGCGTCAGAATCGCCGGGAATCCCTCAAGTTAGTTGGCTCTCGAGGGTTATAGTAGGGTCTTGGTAGATTGGTTGGTTGGTCCTCAAATGGGTTAATCGCTTGAGTCTGGCAGCGGCTGCACCTGACGGCCTGAATTACGGCATTACGCCTGTAATACGGAGCCTGCAAAAAGCGATCCGCGTTGGTAGGATTTGACTGCTTCCGTAGGTGATGCGTGCTACGATTATATCGTAAATCAGCAATTGCTGGCTCTATTTAACTTTATTAATGAAGGTTTGTGCCAATCAGAATATGATTGCTGGCACAAGGCTAATTGAAATTATAAGTGCCACTTGCAAAATCCGGGTTTTTTGTATTAAATTTGACAGCTACGAGTAAGCTAGCTAGGTTAGCGGCTAACCCTGGGTGGTACAAGTGGGCCTTAACAATCAAAATCATAGGTATAAAACATAGTCATGTCAGTATGACATAAAAGGCACGAGTTATACCGTTTAAAATAGAATGCTGAAATTGTGTAAAATTCAACCTTTAAGATGGTGAAAACGGGGTTGAACGTCCTATCAAATACTTCTCGGACGAAGTGGCGGGCCCACAATATTGAGCGACTTTTTAGTCATCTTCGCCTTCCTAGCGTGATCCCAGCTTTTTCCACGCCTCACCAATGCGACCTATGAGCTAGAGGCTATAGGCGGTAGAGTTCTCTGGATTGTAATGAACAAGATGAAAGAAACCGATTAATAGCTTTGCCTTTGTGAATATTATACGCGGCAACAAATCGCGTTCAGCTAGTCTAATATGGTCGAGTTATCGCCGTTGCTATCACGTTCTAACAAGTATGTAAGTGCGAATGTGACGCATTGCGTGACAGAAGAAAAAATGCCAACCATACTCGCCCTTCAGATCTTTAATTGCCTACCTACATTCACAAACCACACCCAGTCTGAAGTCATTATAGATACATACGTGTGTTTCATTGAAAACGAATACTTATTACACTTAATTTAAATATAATGTAGGTAATGTTTACTGAGCATAAAGTTGTTGAAATAATGTAATTTGCCAGAAAGGTTCGGATGTCGGGTCGAACCTCTCGTCATGTATATCTATCTATAGAAGTTCGGGTTGTGAGTGAAAATTCATTACCTCAATAATATAATTACGACTATTCATGATGGAAATTCTAGGAAACATACTCAGGTAAAGCCATTTTGAGTTATCTACTTATTAGTAGAACTAGGAAAGTATTGCATATTTACAAATAAGTAATATATCAATTGTCTTGTTTGAGTAAAGAATACAATGAATACAATACCAATTCCTGAAACCTCAATAACATTGAACGCATATAATAGGTATGTAAATTCTGACTTTTATACCATATTAAGAAATTAAAATTATTTTTTGAGAAAATTTAAATGGTCTTAAATCACAACTAATAAGATTCTAACTGACTTAAATCAGGATACTCAATAATTTATAGTTTTACAATTTTAATAAATAGGTACCTACAACATTTTCCATTAAATATATTCCTTACCATTCAGCTCTTGTGAACCTACTAACAGAAACTAAAATATTCATCACCCATAAACCTTCTTCTGTCCCTTCATATAGAAAGCTATAATGGAATCAAACGAAGAAAATGGAGCCATCTCGTCCATCACAGATCGCCGAGGACCCTTGTACAATATCAGGAATCCATATCCCAAACCATAGAGCATCAGACAACTGGAGACGGCATGTCTGTCATTTTCTATATAAAACATTCTGCCGATCTATGCGAGCGCGAGGGTGTATGGGTATTCGTATTAGTAATTGTCATGTCAAATAGATATCACGCAAGTTTGCACAATTTTACAAGTTTTTCGGCAGAGGCGTATCCAATTGTCTATGGTCTAAGCGGAGGACCCTTGTACAATATCAGGAATCCATATCCCAAGCTATAAATTACAGACTTACAACGGAGCCGGTAAACATTACAGTGTTTCGAATGGCGATTTGGTAATCCTTGGTCGTTTTTCGCGCATTTTGAAATGGGGTTCGAAGCTGTGTTTTTGTTTTGGAAGCGTATCTTATTTTGCATTTTGTCTTTCAATCCCCGGCTTGTACAGTCACCTGCAATCGTATCTTCCGCTATGAAGACTGCAAAAATATCTGACACACTCTTACGGCTGCACGAATAATTAATTACTATTTATAACGAGATATTTACCATGTATATTTGTAAAATCGTATATTGTACGAATAAGATTGTTTCCGGTAACCGGACTAATCCAGCTCTCGTAAAACTAGTGCCTCACCAAATGTAGGGATAAGTTGCCAAAGCGGACCGCAGGCTCCCTGAGCCGTGGGAAAAGCTGGGAAAACATAGGAAAACGAAGACAGCTTACATTTTGCATGTGCTACCATAACCGTCTATTCCAGGAAACACCCGGTATCTTATAATCTTATAAACCGGATACTTAACATTTATAGTAATTCTTAAAATTTACAGACAATGAATGAAATATTTTATTTCCATACTATATTTTGATATTCAATAAATGTTTACTTAAATCATTTATTCTCGAAATATATACAGTAAGTGTAAATTACCTAACTACCTACCTCTACCTACCTTAAATCTAAAGTAGGTCCTTGAGGCATTGTACCTAGGATGCTGGCGGCATTTCCTCGTTGTATCGCAATGCTGATACGTTGTGCGAGGAAGCCACCAGCTCTTCGGTCACCAGTAACATCAACCAGACGTTTCGCGATTTCTACGAAAAATTTGCGTGCGCTGGGACCCCATGGACCAAGAGTTTCGACCCCGAATGGTACAAAAAGGTACTCTCTGCCCAGGCTCTTATATTTATTACGTTTTAAAATTTCGGCGCATTCAGCCGCTCCGCCCGCTTTTACATTAGTTCGTTGGAGATGGGACGGCGCCAGCGTGTCTACACAGGTAGCATCCCACACTAGCATCCGTCCCAAACTCCAAGGAACCAAGGACACCCCATCAGGTCTCTTGCCATCATCCCTGAAAATGCCAGTCGGCTCAAGGAGAGCAGGCACGTTGATGGTGGCAAGAGACCGACGGATTATGTCATTAAGAGATGCATGTCTCGAAAAACGGCCTGCACTTTTTTTACAACACAATCCATGGTGTCCCAGTCGGTCCACGTCTGTGCCACAAGGACATGAGTGTGGCGCACACACCGAAACCCCCAGTCGCAAACCAGTCGCCAGTCTAAGGGAGGCCGGATCCAAGAAAGTACCAGTATTGGGCGAAGGATGGGCATGAAGCCAGTAACCAGCTTCCCGGGATCCGACCGCCAAAAGCCTCGCGCGATCTGGACCTGTAGAGTTATTTAAAAGAGTATTGTAAGTTAAATCGCAGTAAACATTATCCCAACTCCTTTGTGATTTTGGGTTGTCTGGAAAGTCTTTGCCCGGGCAGGCAATTTTAAAAGCATTTTTAGCATCCTCAAAGCTTGCGATCTCATGGTTTGTGGGCAAAGCCCTTAAAATATTTCCTATGAGACCGGCTGTGCTATGAGTGGATGCTAAAAAGGCTGGGGATGCCACACTGGAAATTTTGCGAATTCCTAAACCCCCGAACCGAATAGGGAGGGACGCCTGAGACCAGGAAGGCTCATTGAGCTGAATGTTTAGAATCATCTCTAAACTAATTTTGATCAAATCATCTATGGGTGATAGTAAATTTAGATATTTCCAAAAAGGACAGCATCGGAGCACATATGTAAATTTAGGGACAAAAAGACAGAATTTAAGAATCACAAGAGCATAATGAGGGCTAATTTCGAGTAAACGATTCGTGTGATAATTCAATAAATTATCAAACGATTGTATAGATACATTACTTTTTATATCTATCCAAATCATAAAAATAGGAATTTCATGATTTGGCTAATTATACGAACAGGAACGTCGTGATCTTAGAAATATCACAAAATTATAGCAAAATATTAGTGACTTCATTTTTTTATGTACCTATCCGAACCGTCAAAATTGGACTCATACCTAGCCTAGGCCTCTAATAACGGCGGTTTATATATGTAATTTTCATGACCACTTCATTATCATTTCCATTCCTAAAAACCCAAAAAGCTTTATTCTTCAGCAGTTTTATAGGTGCCTTAAACGAGAGTCCACCCTGCGGGCTCGAAAGATAAATGGTTCCTTAATTAAAAGAAGGGTGACCAGTCCTGAAAGAAATCAATTGAATGACGGAAATAATTATAAACCCTTTGACTCGAGCTTCCTTATCAGCTTTAAGCCTTTATTGCAAAAATTGTAAGTATAAATTGAATTTAGAAACGGGGAATACTAAAATTTATGTTTAAATAACAAGGGAAAACTCACGCATTTTTATCACAATGGCGTGTCTGTATCGACCGCGACGACGAAAGTAGCAAACACTGTCCGATGTGCCGATCCAAACATGTCAACAACAACAACAGTCAAATATGAACATTTTAGAGCGACCTTGAAATTGGCAGTGGATTTTTCAAATGTCGTAAGTCTAACCTTTTAATATGCCTCTTACGATATCTGAAATATTCACCGTCAAAATACACGACTAAGTTGTAATGCATTGATACCGACTACCAAATTACAACGATGTATTTAATGTAGCTGCTTAGATGAATTGAGTCAGAGAGAGCTTAGCAAAAACTGTGACAAAGGTTGTCACAGGAGTTAGAGTTAGAGAAGTAACAAATATATATCGGTACATTTCTTTTGGACACAGTCTTTACTCGACCGCGAAAGTAAAGCACGGGTGAATGACTTCTGATTTTTTTAGTTCTGACGGGGGCCTTGGCATCCCATCCTCGTCGCCACTGAAGAATAAGTTGGTCCTAACTGGGATTGGGCTGCTGAAGAGGCACCAAGGAAAACACGTCCGTTCATCACAAGGTTTAATCCAACAGGGGGAATATAAACCTACCCACATGCAGTCGGCGCCTAATAACTAGATCTACCCACATATGTCACAGTTGACACCTACGGAAGAGTGCTAGGTAGAATGCCGGTTCGCGTTGCGCCGATTTTACGTAGGACGCTTTCATAGATATCAAAGATTTGTTTCTTTCGCACCGCACCGTTATCGTTGGCCCACGTATTACACTGCATTAATAGTTACTTACTAGACTAAAATTATAGTTAAGTAAGTAACATTGATTAAAGGATGACTTACGCTAGACCGAGACGAGGCTGGCCGGGCCGGGACGATGTGTCCATCTCTACAGAAAGCGTCACGTGAGCGTCGGGGGTCGTGACTTTAACATTAGTAAGCTAGAATTTGTAGTAGTGTTTGTGCAGATTGCTAACTTTGGTTTATCTGATTGTTTGTGTAAGGGTAAGTTAGTCCATGAAAATTAGCATAGAAGTTCTGCATCTTGGAATTTGCAACGTGTGTGATAGTCTATTCAGATTAGCGGATATTTATCTGAGACGAAGTTCGTTTCGTTCGTTTAAACAGTTTATATGCGTTTTATCGCGACCCGTAAGAATAAAAACTTTAAACCGATTATTTATTTAACACGATAAACAAACAAGCAAAAACATAATCACAAAACCTACAAATAAAAAAATTGGCCCAAGTCTTCAGACCTAGGCAAGGTCCCCCGAAGGCTGGCTGTGTTGTCCTGTTGGATAGAAATACTAATCCGCTGGGCAAAATAGTGGCCAGTAGACCCGTTGGAGTAAGTTTAGAGGTTTCAACAATTCCAAAGTCGTTTATTTACATTACAGCTTATCACTGATTGTATCAAACCTAATGACCATAAATTGTGTCATCCTAGGTACTTGCTTTGCAAGTAACTTCGTTTTTTTATCCGTATTCAGTGAAAAAATTCTTTTAGGCAATTCTTTTATAAATCCGACGAGCGCTTGGCCTCCACGGCCTCAGGGTAACTTGTAGATAAGTATGTATTATACAACTCGTATGAAATATTACGCACATCTATAAGCGCTTACATAAACACGTAGTTAAAATGCTAATCTGAGGCGTTCATAATACTTTCTGCATAATGACTAGGTACAGTCTGTTCTGACGCAGCAGTACGAGTAGGTATTAGTATAGTATGGTCTGTACGGAATAGGTAAAAATCACAGAACACGTACCGAACACGGTAGGTATGGATTCAATCGGGAAATGGGCACAATTTATTCGTATTATGAATAGTAAAATAAACAAATTATTCGCGAATGACGAATAACATTATTGGAAGATCATTCTTATTCGAATGAATAATTCGACGAATAATATTCACGAATTATTTATTCATCAAACAAATTTGCACGAATGATTTTGTTTTCCGTATATGTTCCCAATTTTAGGTTAGCAGATAACACACTTAACGCTTAACACTTAATGCGTATAAACCATTCGCGGATAAATCATCCGCGAGTAAATATAATTATTGTTTATTCGAATGGTAATCCCGATAAAAATTTTTTGGAATAATGCCCATCTCGGGATTCAGTTTGGTGTCAGTTATTATTGAAAGCATCATCGTGATCTCTGAATGATCCCGTAACGCTTTCTATAAAAATCGTCCCGACCCGTCCCGGCCCCGGCCCGAACTAACGAGTCATACCTCCTTACTTACTTACTTACTATGCCAATATTTGGCATAGGCGCTAGTTTTAAGCAAGCAAATCTCACTGACATGCTGACATTCAGAACCAGAGGGTCCTTATTGGGATTATTCCGGTTTCCTCGCGATGTTTTCCTTCACCGAAAAAGGATTGGAAAATATCAAATAATATTTCGTACATGAGTTCCGAAAAAACTCATTGGTTTAGTTTAGTATAGTCATAGGTTAGCCGGGGTTTGAACCCACGACCTACGGATTGAAAATCGCACATTAAAACATTCTAAGATTTTAAGACTATTTATGTTGAATTAGATTAATATAGTAGTTGTAAGGTAACATCACATGTAAAAGACAAAATGTTTATTCTGTAAATAGGTTTAGTGACCAGATAAAGCCTATTTACAGAATAAACATTTATGATTATTTTATTTTTTATTGATATTAGTATAATGTTGAATAAAGTACTCTAATATAGCGTACACATTACCCGCCGTGTTTATAATTCAGAGTGATTTAAAAGGTAATACAGCGATAACAAAGTGTTGGCAAACTTGAGAATTCGTTATGTTTGAATGATATTGGACTAGTTTTCCCTGGGACGTCCCATTATCCATCCAAAAAATATGTGTTTTATTTGCCCACCGATTACGATATCTTACATGAAACTCGTTATAAGAATACATTAACAGTAGGATTTTCAAGTTTTAACACATTTTAGCGGTGTAAATTTTACAGGTATCAGAGAAATATCAGTCCCATGATCTGTACAGCTACTAAATTAATTTTAAACATGCGTAAATTAAAATAAATACAGTATACACATACTTCTACAAAACAAACGGTGATAATAGACGCATAAAATAGACTAGTATAACGCAAAACAAACCTGACACCGCACTCTAATGTAGCGTACTCATTACCCGCCGTATTTATAATTCAGAGTGATTTAAACGGTAATACAGCGATAACAAAGTGTTGGCAAACTTGAGAATTCGTTAATAAATCAGCGGGCAACAAGTGCGTGTAATAGCGGCATTAAACACCGCTGTCTAGCGAGCGATAACAATTATTTTTACGGCCTGTATTTCTGATTAAGGACACGAAATTTACTTTCAATTAGGTATAAATTTATCATTATTTGTATAGAGACTGCTGATGTGAAATCACAATTCAACTTTATTTTTATTTTCTTAAAAAACTTAGGTAGTACCTATGCCGTAAGGTGGGGTCAATTTGGCCCTGGGGGATAACTTTAGCGTTGGGTGCCTTATAATAGCGGCATTAAACACCGCTGTTTAACGGGCGATAACAATTATTTTTACGGCCTATATATTTGATCAAGGACTCTAAATGTACTTTTCTGCCCTACTGCCGGAAAGCAGCCAATTGCAGGCCGCTACTCTAAACAAATTCACCGCTTGCCGAGTGCGTCGAGCAGAAAAAACAGTGTTCAGACCTTGGCCAGTAAATAAAAAAGCCTCGCTTCGCTTCGGACGACAATTACACGAGATATGAGACATTACTTTACTTTTTAAGCAAAAAAACGGTTTTTAAAACACTAAACAAAACACAATACCGAACCAGTTATTAGATTCGGTGTATAAAGTAGATCGAAATTTTAAATCGTATTTTCAGTCGGAATTTTGATGATTGGAGTTATTCATAGCCACTCACATGATTCCGATTTTAACGAAAGGTGCCCTAAATTGCTCGGCCATTTTGCAGATACGACAGCAAAGTGTCATAATATTTTCAAAAATCGATTACTTTGCTTCTGCAAAAGCATTTGCAACGATTTTTTCGGTTTTATAATGTTAAAGAAACAAAGAATTATTTTATAACTTTAATTATGTGCTGTTATAATAATAATAATAATTAAAAATTCACAAAGTTGACCGAGGTAAATAATTGTTAAGTCTTAGTCGAAAACTATTTTTATTTAAAAATCTAAATCGATAACGTATGTTTTTTTTTACTTTATTTTAAAGAAGACTTAATAAGCTTTATATTGATACTAAACACCTTGATAGTTCACCTATAAAATTGCAGAGTAAAACTAATACAACTTCCGACAAGAAACTTTCGAATTGCTCAAACTGCCGTGAAACTGTACGTGATGTTCATGATTTTTTTGTGGTTAATTTAGACACTGAAGTACTAAAATATAGTAAATAACAGTTTAAAACACTAATAATTTTGAAATAAAATGCATAATTTATGCAATTAACATGATAATAGTGGCTTAATACTTAAAATAACAAAAGAGTATTTACGTACCAACTAAACTTACGTGTTTTTAAAAGGGCCGATCTTCAACAACCGAACTTACTTATAACTACCACTGACACGTTTAATATATGCACCATAACATACACTTTACAACAAATGAAGCACAATAAATAAATAAGAACTATTAACACATACACTTATACCGATTACACGCGTAAATAAACAACACGTGACAACAGCCACGGCCGGCGAACTAACCTAAATCACTCAAAATCAAAGATGGCTACCCATTTAGGGCAGAGACACATCAGTCGCGCGCACAATAGGATTTTTAAAATTGTAATTTTTAATTCTTTATTTAATCGTACAATTATTTAGTTCATTCAATGTAAACATTTTGAATGAGTACCTAAGTAATTACTCATTACATTTAGTAGAGGTTTGTTATTTATATTACAGTCATTATATCCAAAACGTGAATAAATAGTTCCTGCTTACACTCAAAGTGACCCCCCCGAGGGACCTACGAAAAAAAAAACAAGAACTGACTATTTACGGGTCAAAATCTATAATTACTGAACTACATCCCAAAACGCGTATGCAACTCGTCAAGTGTAACCCGTGCCTTACGATATGCAAAAATGCTTTAGGCAACCGCAGAGGCCAGGTTTGTACTCACAATTTACCGTCACATGTTTTGATCGCTAATCCTGTATAACACACAGTGATTTAAAACATTGTATAGTTTATTAAAGTAACTTAATAATTGCACTATTTAATGGCTATTGGTTGCTCAAGATATATTTGGTAATCTTAGAAATGTAGGGCATTAAAATCAGAATCATGTCAAAAATCTACAGAACTTTTGTTTGAAATGAGGTTTCTTGGTCATTAATATTAAGTAGGTCAAAAATATAGTTTTAATCTAATAAAACAATAAACGCGGAGCAGTTTGATATATAATACTAACAGAAATATATGAATTTGAATACTTAAGGCATTTTAAAACACGCGGCAACTTTTTACACACTTACTTTCCGAATAACTTGAAAAGTAACATAGATACAAAATACTATGGTTATGTCTATGTGGACGAAACATTTTTTAAATATTGTCACGTTGGTAGTTTGTGTTTTAAAAATTGTTTATACCGTATCTGTGCAGCCTTTCACAGATAAAAAATAAAAATCTGCATATACTCCGTTTAGCAACTCAAGTTGCCACGATCTTTTAAGAGGTGCGCAATGTTGGCTACTCTAGCGGCCAGAATCATGTGAGTGGATAGGTCGGAATTATAAAATTCGGGATTTTGTTACATAGAATTTATAAAAAAATCAGTATTATAAAAATCGAAAAATAATACTTCGGAAAGAGCGTTCCTGGTACAAGAATTCGAATGTAACCTTAACACGAACAGCAGTAGTTGCTGTGAATGAAGTGGATTCTCAGAATCCAACACTACGTGACAATCGCTCCAGGTCGTCGGAATGTACCTAATTGCAGCTGCAGTCTCTATCCCATATTGATCGATTTGAAAGCCGACTCACTTCGAATTTCAAATATGTTCACTGTTCACGGTGCTCTCAATCTTTGTCGCCCGGCAACAATGGAAACATTTAGATTCATTTAACTAATCGTGTAATATTGTACATACAACACTCGCACTACTACGAAAATCGAACTATCGAAAATGTCTTGTCTATCACACTCGCATGCTCCATGATAAAGAGGTTATTCTATTAATGCCAATTTTCGATGTTCGTGGTAGGATCTGAGAGCTATTTCTAAGTTTTTGGTGGAAGAAATCAAATTATTTACATCATTAAATATTTTGGTTGATGTTATTAAAGTAGTAACAGTACTACTGACATATAAATTATAAACTAAAATCTTTGAGTTTTGAACCAGACGGAGTAGCAACGTCTGTCAATTTCTATACAAAAAAGTCTGACATTTTTTCCGGGGGAGGGGCACGTCAAATATACAGCTATTCGTACGTGACGTACAAATAACTATGTTAAATAAGCGTCAGTCCATACAATGAGTATGACACTATGTCATACCCAATTGGCAGAGGGGTAAGCCTGTCAATTGCTACTCCGTCTGGTTTAAAACTCATAGACTAAAATGGATGTCATATGCATATGCTAAAGAAAAAGACTTACTAGGCCAAGCCGGGACTCTAATTGTCAGGTACCAGTTGAACGTCTACAGAATTGCTGTCTGTGATTTGATATTTATTTTTAAACGTTTAGAAACGAAGTCTGTCGTATGACAATAATTGACGTCTGACGGCGAGCAAAATTGTGCAAAACGCGTAATGGATACCATTCACTAGGGGATGCGTATAAAGTCGGGTATCTACCAGAGGCAGCCTCGGGTCGAGCGGCTGCCTCGCCTCGGGGCTGCGCAAGTGGAGACGGTGCCTCAACGTGAGGCCCGCCGCGACAAGAGGCAAATTCGTTCCCGCGAGTCGAACCATATTTTGTGGGATTTTTAGGCAAGCTCAAAGGAACATCAGTCTAAACCCTGTAACAGTTGCCTAAGACGAACGTGTCGCAATGGATCACATTGGACTACAAGACTGCTGTTAATCTGATAAAATTATATTTATGCCTAAGCGTGATCGTATTCTCTACGGTCAGTTTATCATTGTTTCATTTCATTCCAAAGCATCTAGTGCCTTCGCGTTCTTACTTTAAACTGCGCAAGTTGTAGATCAAACTGTAGTGACTTGCCTCGAGGTGATTGGCAACATGCTTTGAGCCTTTGCCTCAGAGCGATCAGCCTCAAACTAAGGCTGTTTGCTAAGTCGAAGCTGTTCAACCCGAGTTTGCCTCTAGTGGATACCCAGCTTAATTTTATCAACCGCATCTCGCAGATAAATTCAGGGAGTGCGAACAAAACCATTTGAGTCTCGCGTGAACAACCATCACCTTTGTTATCGAAATGCTTTATGTCGTTTCTGAGTTACGTTTAATTTATGAAGGACAGATAAATGGAACTGATTTATATTCAACTTGTTTTCTCACGGTGGAATATAAAGCGTTTTGTTTACATGAACATTTCAGAACAATGTTAACTTAAGTTGAGTGAATAATTTGTAGGAATAAGTGTACATTGATTTTTGATGATACGAAATCGAAACAATAGACGATAAAATATAAACCGGGAAATGTTTGCCCACTTCGCGCAATATAGTTTGTTATGGTTTGAAAAACTGATTATTTGCTGAATACCGCAAAACGGGGTGAGTCTAAGTAGGGATTGCGAGAGTAGTTAGTTCATGAATAGGGAGAGTAGGGGTGGTAGAGGGGTGGTTTGTATTTTTAGACCGGAGTTATCATATCATATACAAAAATACTTACACAACTGTTTCGTGGACAACTGTTTGAGTCGGGCAATGTTGAACTGCATAAACTGAAGTATTTTACGGAACATACCTATTACAATACCTATGTCTATTCCTACATGCAGCAGCTACGTTCCTGCACCTAACAAGGTACGTGCCGCCGCATCGCCGCACCGTATTACTTACATTTTTCCCTCTTCTATAGCGGACCAGGAACTCCTTTATAACAGGCGAAATTGCTTAAGATTTAATTTTGCTGCGAGCGAGTTTTTTTAGGGTTCCGTACCAAAATGGTAAAAAAGGAACCCTTATGGTGCGACTCAGTCTGTCTGTCTGTCTGTCTGTCACATCGTTAAATATCTCGAGAACTACTTAAGCTACCAACATGAAATTTGGAATACGAGTAGTTATAAACAAAGTTATTAGACACAATGAGAGCAGATTTATTTATATATTTTTATTTATTTTCAATGAAAAATTACTGATAAAAGAGGGGCAAAAATTTAATATTTAGTTACTGGGTCAAAAAATTTGATTTATAAACGAGAATGTTGAAAAAAAAAACATTCCGCCCCCTTTATCTTCAAAGTTTATGAAGGAAAAAATACTATATTTATTTATAAAAAAATTTAAAAGCTAGTGAATTTATAAATCCACAGACGATAACAATATTTTTACTATCTAACCTAAATCTTTCATAACAGCAACAAGTAGTACATACTATAGGATAATCCACGCGATTCAGTTTAAGACCTAAACTGAGTCCTGGTAAGTTCTATCTCTTTCTAACAAGAACAGATGTCAAAATAAAAACATAAAACAGTAAAATTCATTCAGCAATCAACGAAATTTTATGTTCAATAAACGCCAAATGTATTTAAATAACCTACAGAATAAGAAGAAGAAATACCTAGGTCTGATCTGCCAGTATCCTTGGGAATCCATTTTGCGAATGTAAAAGAGCGTCTTTTGCAGTGCTTCTCTAAAGTTCTCAGGAATAATATCGCACTGTAGATTGAAGCAAATATTCCATGAAGCTTCAAGGGAAATAGCATCACTAACAGATTAAATCTAGTAAAGTCTGCGCTTAAATATCTGAAGGCCGATGCGGAGAACAAAACCGCAACATGTTCTGATACAGCCACATCTATAAATATCTATACACTTATTGTAATAACTTATTACAGGGGATCAAGGTTAAAAATTGAATACAGGTATATATTTATATATTTATTAAGCCGACGGCACAATTATGGAGAATCCTCTCGGTACTAAGTATGTATGTACGAGAACAGGGAATTCCCGGCTCCGGTACCGTATTTATACCAGTACCAGGAGTACTCCCTCTCGAGTTAGGTAATTCGCAGTATGTTCGTGCGTGTCTACCTAGTCTTTACTATGTACTACCTACTAATAACTGGCGTATGTAACTCTCCGCGCGAACTCAAGTAGATCGTCTTTTGTCTTGTGTCGGTGCCGACACACGAGCTGCCCGCAGTATTATGTAATATTTCTAATAGTAGGCAACCCTAATTGTGTGCGGGGCTTAGGGCGGCCGCGCGTCAATTGTTTTTTTTTGCGTGGTGTTCAAAACAGTTTATACTGGCTTTTTGTTCTTAAGAACTATTATACAGTCTGTGCTTATAATTAATTAAACGTAATTTAGTTGAAGAACTACATGCAATACACAGACCGCCTCAGGAGAAATCATCAGTCGACCAAGATCCCTGGAAAAAGGTGTACAATTTTCAGAGTAACGTATGTCTTCTTTCGAATTTGCTGCACTATCTTTATTATAACCTACCAATGTGCCTACTATTTTTTCCCCGTAACCGTAGTCTATAGCGACTGTGCGATTCTATAGTATAATTATTAATTAACCACCAGTTAAGAACGAGTAAGATGCAAATACTATCGAAGCGCGCAATCGCTGTGGCAGCTGTTCATTGGTGGTGACAATCCGGAGCTAGTTATATCTCAGTATAGCAAACCAACTGAATGAGATGCGTTGTTATTGTAACCAATTACGGATAATACTCACGTATTTTTAGTCACTACGCGTGACATGTTGAGGGTGCCACGCACGGTTTTTGACATTTGATAATGGCGTATGACCGAAACATATCGCGCGTATGGGAGTATATATGGGAGTGTTATCCGTAATTTATTAATATTGGTCTCAGGACTCTCCCCATAGTTTAAAATTCGATAGACGCGGTCTTCAAAACTTTATTACTTTTTTTTGGATCCCGCATACCATTACCATATTAAGTCAAGTTAAGATTACAGGCTTGGAATCGGTCTGGTTAGGAATGCAATGAAACTTACGCGCATTCTGCGGAACGCTTTGTTGTTATTATACGTCGAGCAACTTGCTTGTCTCGCTCGGCATCTCTGTTAATATGCTCGGTTCATTTCTTTGTTTAGCTCCGAATTAACAGTTTTGTTGGTATGAGCACGGATTATACACGGGGAATTAATATTTATCAACTCCTGATTACCGATTATATAATCGGTAATCAGGAGTTGATAAATATTAATTATTAACCTAAATATAATTTAATACGTGAGTCTCAAGGAATTTACTTCATCTTCTAATTAATAACAGTTAATGATATCGTTAAAATTAATAACCACTTTACTTAAAAGTGGTTATTAATTTATTAAAAGGAATTCACCAATAATACTCGCGAATAGTCGCCATCGATTACTGAATTAGAAAAATGGTTCCCGTTAACCGATTAAATTTCACCGCGCATAATAGTTCTTAAGAACAGATATTAATCTCTAATAGAGAAAGAGAAATACAAATCGTTTTAAACAGTACACAAAAAAAAAATTCGCTCGGCCCCCACTCCCCCGCACAACGCTTGTTAAACTATTTTTCGTTTTATAGATATTATTTGGCTTCATCTTTTTACTTATAGGTACGTGTCAGTTATATGGAGCAAATGCAATCCCACCAAGAGCATTGAAAGATAGACGCTTCATACCCAGGTTTATACGGAATGTAAAATAGAGGAGGACGTCATATTCGAAGGCGTCAGCGGTATTAAATCCTTTGCCAGCAGCTGCGTCCTAAAGGCGTATTCCACGAGGGCTAAAGGAATCTTTGGATATCAAACGAGTTTCTCTCTCGTGATATGCTTAGTTCATAATCCCGCTGTTTGATATAGCACGTGTTACAGTATAGTGAATAATAAATTACAAGAGATAAACGAGTATAAGGATGTACTGGCAATAAATAGACAGAAAAAACTAATTAGCCCATTTTTTTTCAGTTTTACACCTTTTTTATTTGGAAAATTTCTA
The DNA here is from genome assembly GCA_949128165.1 of Lathronympha strigana. NCBI lineage: Eukaryota > Metazoa > Arthropoda > Insecta > Lepidoptera > Tortricidae > Lathronympha > Lathronympha strigana. The sequence continues at coordinate 7,558,959 of OX421918.1, read as the reverse complement.
ATCAGAAAACTTAAAGGAAGGTTAGAAAAATGTATCAAACTTTGGCAGAACATTTGTCTTGTATTAGGATCGAATGAGCTCGCCATTCTGAGTATAAATCAGATTTAAAAAATACACGTAAAAAGTGGAAGGGCACGGGGGGAAGGGCAACTTTAAATAAAATGTATCGCTCTAATTAGAGGTCGAATTATTATTGAATCAACATAATTTGCATAAAATGTAATGTTATTAGTACACATTTTTAACAACTGGCATTGGTTTCCGGTCACCTGGAGTTCACCTAAAAGAAAATGTAAAAGAAATTTTGACATACCACTCACCATAAGATCGCCAGAATAACGTCGAATATGTGTCCCAAGTAGCTGACGCAGCCTGCGGTTAGTTATTGCAAGCAAAATCCAGGAAGAACTGAATTCAAGTTATTTCCTTGAAACGCAAGTACAAATGAAATAAGAGCTACGTAAGTGCTGAGCAAGTGCTGCGCCAAATTAATGGCTCCTACTTAAGTTGGTATTAAATTCACACTCGTTCGTAATTTCTCGTTTATTGCCCTTAATACACAATGTAATGTATTATCATTTATTTTATCATCGTGAGGAATACATTTATGACACTGCCCTTCCAAAATCTTTTGAAAGTTGGATTGAGCGGTTTTTATTTCTAAATATAAGTTAGAAAACTTTAAACGAATATAAAATATTACAGAATAAAATATTTATTTAAAAATTATTATCATTTATTTTATCATCGTGAGGAATACAGGTAGGCGGAGCCCAGGATGCCTTATGACTTTATGACACTGCGCTTCCAAAATCTTTCGAAAGTTGTATTGAGCGGTTTTTATTTCTAAATATAAGTTAGAAAACTTTAAACGAATATAAAATATTACAGAATAAAATATTTATTTAAAAATTAACAGTTAAGTACATTATTAACTATAATTCCATTTAAATATGTACTTTATTAAATAGTCTCCATCATTATCCTCTTCCCAAAATACTCAATAATCTCAATCAACAAGATAATTGAGAATTTTGGGAAGAGGATAATAATGGACCTGAGGAAAATAAATAAAATAATATAAATTAATTTTGAAGTCGCAGAGTGAATCCTTGGTTTATATATATGTGGAAATGTGCAATGTATAATTATTCTTCTTGTAATTCTGCCAGCTATTTTTACTGCAAAACACAATGTTAGCCGTCTTCAGTAGATAGGTATATATTTGTAAAGCGGAATATGTAATTGTATTTATTTATTATTTGATACACTAGTATTATTTCGAGATTTACTTGAAGATAATGTTATGCTATGAGCAAATTTTTTTTCTGATATTTTCCTATTTGCAACCAGTAAGTCACCTGCTAATGTGTAAAGTTTAGAGTTAGAAGTTAGAGCTCAAAATGTAATTTGAATATTGAACGTAACATTATTACGTTGTAAAAAGATACAGGCGCCAGGCGCAGGTACAGGCTTACTTTAGCTACGTATATTGGTGGCTACCAATATACGTAGCTAAAGTAAGCCTAACACGGTACGCTGTACAAAGGTAATATCGAGCCTTTAGCTAATAAAGGGGATACCGAACCCCCTGCAGGGTGTACACAACGACACATAATGATGGAGGCGTGATGTGCCTATGCCGAGTGTATGTATATGGACAAGCGTTTGATGTAATAAACTGATTCAATCCTAAAAATAAGGATTTAAAACTAATTTAATCATCGCCTATTGAGTACATTTCTTTACCAATAGAGCCCTTTACAGCACCCATCATCACAGGGTTGAATGATGACATTTCATGCATGTTTATCGCGGAATTATAAGACAATATTAGACACAATATGGAGACAATATTATTCCCAAAAAATTAAAATATTGTATAAGTAGTAGGTATCAAAGTCATGAGAATAGCCTTATTTATCCTTGTCAAAGTGTACGTTTAATATATCGCTTTTTGCTACTAAAACTTTTAACCAAAATAAATTAAGGGGAGACTACTTTTATGTCTACCAAATATCGTATGACTCGTAAGAACTGGTGCGACAAACAAGGCTTGACATAAAAAAACCGCTCTGGAGCTAAGATGCCACAAACAGACTAACAGTCATATTGATATTAAAATACTTTCTTCTTTTGTAATATAATGTCAATTTTTAGCCATTGTCATCCCATCTCAGTCAGTTTCTATTCCTCCTAACCCCAACTATGGGGTGAGTATAGATTTCATACTATTTTGTGCTTATTCATAAACCTAATAATTAAAATGCATACAACCGGAACACTTTTAAGTAATTTAATTAACGTGCCACATATCACCTTCAACTTTTATCACAGGACAGAGGTACAATCTGGTAGTAGTACAATCGAATTCGTCCCAACTTACCACATTTTACGGTACAATATGGTACAATAGAAAAATATTTATTGTGGAGCTAGAAAAAATGCTTTGACTTGTCAAAAAACCTAGCCCCATTCAAGTTTTTCTGAACATGGATTCCATAACCCTGATGTTGTTGTCACGCACAGCGCCGGATATTAATGAGGCAATCGACGGACGGAACCCGATCGTATTAGGGACCAGATCGTCCATCCATTACCGAGTGCAAATATTCACGTGGCTGAATTTTATGGGGTTAGACCCCTAATTAATAACCGGCTATCGGCGCCACACCTAGCTGATACAGGGATACTCGAATCGTTAGGTAATAACTCAATTTACAACATGAGTGAAATTAAACACTATAGAATGGATTAATTGCGTTTATTAACACCATGACCCTATTACGAGCCCTTTACAGCACTCGTTTTCACAGGGTTAAGATGATGACTGAGAGACTCCGAATTCTCCCCAAAACTCACATTCCCAGAATTCGAAGTCTCTCAGTCATCATCTTAACCCTGTGAAAACTATCTGCTATTTTTTAAAATGCAATCAATCAGCATTTAAAAAAAAGCAAAGATATAAACATTTTTCTTAATACGGATTTAATTAACAGTACTTTTACGTAGTTAGGTCTCGGCCGCATAATTATGATGGAATAAATATTTGATTAAAATCAATTTAATGTTTTTTGCTTATTTGACGGCCGAAAGCAAGGTCGTGATAACCTACTTTTCGGCTTAGCTACTTTACGGCCGAGAAACAAATACTCTTATTTCAGATTTTAACATTTTGAGTATAATTCTGTTTTGGTATCTAAAACATAAGTTCCTTATACTCGTAGTTAAATACATAAAAGTTCCCAACAATCTTCCTAATATTTATGACTCACATATAGTTTTATTCAAAAATAAATCTTATAGTCTGTGAAATAAGGTTCATTACAAAAAAGTTACAGTGGCCGACAACTAGCAAAATCGCTGCATTCTCATATAATTTTTACCAAGTACTCTGTCTTGGAGCCGGCGTATGACTTCATACCGGTTGCGGTAGAAACTGCAGGATCTTGGGGTGCGGAGGCCAAGGATTTCATAAAAGTGTTGGGTCGTCGGCTCAGAGACAGGGGTTGCGATCCTCGGTCCGGGTCGTACCTGGTTCAACAAATCTCTTTGGCAATTCAGCGGGGCAACGCGGCCAGTGTCATGGGGACGTTTGAGCCGGCTACGATCCGGGGTGAACATTTTACCTAGGTTTAATTAGTGGTTATGATTGACAAAGCCTGTTGCGGATTACATCGTTTGTAAGTATGTGACGAAGCCTGTAGCTGAGCCTAATCTGTATCCTCCTGACGAAGCCTATGTTGCGGATTTTAGACAATTGTTTATAAACTTATTAAATAAAATACATACGTTTGGTGAAATACAAAAAAAAAAAAAATTTTTACTTAACTGGCCGAAAACTGGCTAAACTACCCCATATTACCAGAGATATTAAGCTAAGATACGACATTCTTACAAACAATAAAGGTTATGATTAGAATTAAATATAATCGTGACGAACAGTATCGGCCAATAAAACGATTTGAAACAAATCAATAGTGAACTAAACGGTCATTGAATAGGTGTTTATCAAACTCGAAAATTATTTCACTTAGCTTCACCACATTAACTTGATTATTGGTTTTCAATACAGCAAAGCTTCGGTGGTAAATACCTACACGTTCGTATTTACCCCTGAGTAATATTTTCTAATTAAACCCGCTAAAAAGTGTATGTTTAGAACTTTTTTGTACAATAATTGATGTACACTCAAGAGCAAAAGTTCCGGGTTACTAGGGTTTACTTGTTTATAATCTTGAATACAAATAGGTACCTACAGCTAGCGTATAAAAATAAATTGATCCTTATATATAATTTAATTATCCTTAATTACATGTGTGCACAAACAATCTTTTTTATATAAATTTACCTTTTTTACGTGCGTGTATTGTCTATGCTTTTTATACGACTTTTGTCTTTTATTCTGAATATTATTATTACATTTGATTTTTTCCACCACCAGTGCCTATTATTTTATTTCCCAATAACATGTATAAAACCTTATTAAAAACCTTAACCTAAACCTAAACCTTATTTTTTTGAAAATAATGGCATTAAAAAAAAAAACAAATTATAGGGTTGTTTTTCAATTAAAAATTTCTAAGTTTCGCAACTGTCTTTGTTTTTATTTTTGTCCTATCACAAAATCGATTTGTAGGAAGTGTTAAAATTCTCATAGCGGGTTACTCACGTCAATAAAGTCGAAAATAGCTCGACATGTTTCGGAACAGTCCGTGTCCCTTATTCATGAGTCATGCGTGTAGCCGCGGCGACTGCTCTACGCACACTGCGAGCCCCAGCGCGGTCAGCTCTCGACTGAGGCAACGACGCGGAGGGAGCGGGCGGCGCAGGCGCGGAGGGTGCGGGCGGCGCAAGCGCCGGCAAAGTTAGAAGCGAGTCACTACCATCTCTTTCACACCCATTGTCAACTGCACGATTGCACACGACACTCACTACGTCACACTGTACGGCATCGTCCACACGAAGCACCGGCGCAGCACTCAAAACCGTTTTCCAACTAGGGGGCACCGACCAACCCCCATCGCGATTAAAATTCGGGTGACGACTTATCTCGATAGCCTCCCGTACTTTCCGCGGAACGAAAAACTTTTCCCTCGCCAACACGGTTACCTTATCGAATCTGATATAGTGAGAACCCGAATCCATCGCATGATCCGTCACGGCAGACTCATGAATAAGGGACACGGACTGTTCCGAAACATGTCGAGCTATTTTCGACTTTATTGACGTGAGTAACCCGCTATGAGAATTTTAATATGTCTGATACTCACGGGAGTTTTCTAATTAAAATTGTAGGAAGTGTCTTATATATTCACTATACCTATTTAAAAAAGTTAACTATATAAAATTTTGGGTTTGCAGGCAAATTGTCACCATTTTACTTTATCGTTTTTTACATAATATCTTAACTATCAGTAGTAAATGTAATGTATTTTATTTTATTGTATTTTTACACTAGCTCTATTCGTTTCCGAGCATTTCAAAAACAATATTAGTAACAATGTTAGTTGATTGTAGATTTAGCAGAACCTTTTTTTGTATCGGCCATCGTTTTTGAGTAATTAACGAAAAACTGAAATGGCACCTTTTATTTTTCGATCACGCATGACTCATCTATATTTAGTATATCATCGCCCCTTCTAACTACCACTTTCCATTTAGGCATTGAGACACGAATAGCTAAATCCCTTTTGTACTTGTGTAGCAGAACTCTGCTAGACGCAAAATCACACTATATAGATGTGCAATGATTTCGAATCTGAGATTGAATTGCAGTTTCATCATATAAATCTAGTAGAGTTTGCATACAAAGCGGATTGCTGAAGAGATTTGATATAATCTTATTCATCATTTCCTTTATCCGAGGATAGATTCATAGAATTGAAAACACGACACAAAGATCTTATCGACTGATCATTACGCTAATCGAGTCATTGAACTGACAACTTGTATGGAAATTTTGATTGTTTTAGAAATAATTTATGATAGCTGAGTTTTTAGCATAACTGACAAAATATCGTTCCATGCTAATCGTCACAAATATATACACACATGTTTTCAAATGCTTTTCTTGTAAGATTTTTATGCCTTGGAAGATAGGACTGCCACTGGTTTGGGACGCGAAGTATGTAGATTCTCTGGCGCTGTCTCATCTTCGAGGCTGCAGTTAGGGCCGGTTCAGCTGCGAATTCGGCCAAGGTCTTCAAGCGGCGCAAGTATGCATCCATAAATAGTGGATGTATATTTGAGCCGTTTGAGGTTGAGACTCTGTGGCCCCGGAGGGAAAGTGCCCACAGAGTGTTTAAAGAATGCAGCCGCAGGATATTCGAAGCGGCGCGTGACAGAGGGCTGGGTCATATCAGCACAGCGAATCAGCATTGCCATACAACGTGGAAATGCTGCCAGCATTCTGGGCACGCTTCCACTAATAGGCAGTGATTTGGGGCATTTTTTTATAATAAGTAGTTCATTTTTGTATTTATGTTTTTAAAAAATATTTAATATCTGATAGGTAAAATTCATAATGGAAAAAACACACACATATATGAACATAGTGCATACCTACATAGCTGTTCCTCTGCCATTAAATTTACCTGCCCCATTGCTATTCTATACTGTGTTTATATGATAGTTCCAATAATTCTATAGTTATGGAATGCAAACTTGCAAAACGATTACGTAAATGAATAGCCAAATAATTAAATGCATTTAGCATCACACGCCACAAATAGTTGGGCTACCCCTGCGGCCAACATGGTCGGGATGATGATTATCTTATAGAGGACCAAAATGCCTGATGATCGAAATTTTGCCATTGCCGCACTAGTGATTTCATACGTGAGTGCGACTGCGACGGAGAGGCAAAATCCACACTGAACGGTACATTCAAATATTCATTGACAATTATTAAAACAACGTGTATTGCAGTGCTGAATAATGCAGTATTTTATTAATGTGTTTTGCGAGTGCACTGAGGTAACAGTTGGCTTCTGATTTTGGAACAGTCTGGAAAATTGTTGGATCGTTTATTTGTGTCAATACTGATAGAGGTAAATAGGTACTTACACAAAAATACATAGTTACGTTAGTTTTTCACGATATAGGTGGTCCATAACGACATTTATTTGGAGCATAGCATTGTATGACTGTGAGACTATGGCACAGAAAGATAGGAGGGCTTTGAAATGTGATGCTGCCAAAAAATTTAAAAAATTGCTAGGTAGAAAAAGTTAGAAATGAAGATTTCCTCAAAAGTGTAACAGAAAGCAAGAGAGTACTGCAAACCATAGAAAATCGGCGAGGAATGATTGGACATACCTAATAGAGGGACATTTTGAAGGTAAGCGAGGAAGGGGAAGACCTATGAAAAGCTATATCAAATAAATAAAGGATAAGGTAGAAGTCATGTCGTATAAGGAGATCAAGGAGGTAGCTTTGAATAGAAGTACTTGGAGAGAGCTGCCTACCTCATCAACTACATCAACAAGAGTTAGCTCTTAAATTTATGCTGAAGAGGCATAACGAGCAGCCGAATCACCTGATGGTAAGCGATTACCGTTGCCCACGTACACTCAACATCAGGGTAGTTATCGGCCTTTAAGATGGGAATTCGCTCATTTCTTGAAGGTTTGAAGGTCGTATAGTTCTGTAAATACCGCAGACCGTGGTTCCTTCCATCCATTAAAATATTTATAATACTTTAAATTTAATGAAATATTTTAATTCGTTGCCGATTATGCTTGTACTTTGGAGCCCGGGCTGATAATATTAATTAGGTATAGATTTAGGTATTTACTTTAATTTCATCTGAAGCACTTAATTATTTCACGTTACTTTTCCATTAGGAAATTGATGCTTCTTCAGCAACAACGTATACAAAGAGATTTAAAAAGTCGCTGACAATAATCAACATTAGTTGAGGTTGAGTTAAATTAGTAAAGACAAAGCTAAAGACATCACTTTATAGCCACGGAAATTATTTAAACAAATGAAACAAGTTTTAGTCGAGGCATTCAGTTACTTAAATTAGTTTAAACCAGATAATGCAAATTAAAAATATGTAGGTAATATTTAAGTGAAGGCTATATACAAATAACTAATTAAAAGTAAATTAAACGCATAGCCAAGACGTGGTCTCCAGAAAATTGGCAACTCGAGCCGCACGTGACATTAAACTCAACTGCGGGGAAATTCACTTAGAGGCTTTAAAACAACGGCCGTCTCGTTAGCCGAGGTATACAGGGTGAACTGAGAGCTGCTCAGAAATATGCAGGTACGTTACGTACGTACAGTGACTTAGAGTCCATGAGTTAAGTATCTCCATTTACCTGAAACAAAAGATTTTTTATTTATTATTTGTTTGTCAATTTTGGTGATAAAAACCATTTCTTTTTACAAGGTGATCTGGGCGACCCTTCTAAACAAAGCAAACATTTCTAACAATTACTGATTAAACTATCTCCAGTAGCATTCCAATATACAAAAAGTAATGATCTCTACACACAAATAATGGATCTTGAAATCACAGTATCGTGCCAAGTTTACTAGTGGATATATTTGTTTAATCACACCTCCATGTGATCAAGTAATCACAGGAACAAGGAAATGAAACAGAGAACGTAAATGAAATATATTCTTCACTATGTATTTCAAAAATCTTTCCATTACTGCTTAAATTCTACATCACGTCTTGTCATATTTTTTCATCGCATTACCGATGTCACCCTGTATTGCTACAACTTCTCTTTATGAGAAGATTACTCAAGCTTTCTGCTGTGTTACTTTTCAATACAATTTTCAGAAGAAATATAGTATATTTTCTGGCTCTTTTAGGTCTAGGATAATATATTATTATAGTAAAATACGGTACCTATATAATAGTAGGTAATATTATTATGGATTTAATTTCCCTCAGGACAGACAAAACGAATGAAGACATTTGACTCCCTAATTCATTATATCTTTTGGATAATTTTTCGGGCTTCGGTATTCTCAGGGATTTGCAGTAAGTTCTACTTACAAGAAAAATATAAGTGATTGCAAACGGCCAAAAAGATTTGGATACAATTGTATAAGTACATAACCTTAGGGCCAGGTGCACCGATCAGGGCAAGCCAACCAAGTGTTTATTACAATAAATAAACACTTCAGTTTAGGTTCTTAGCTGTGCACAGCTGTATGGCAGCGATTCCGTTCAAGTCCTAAACTGAATCGCGTTAAGACGTCATGGTAACATGGTAAGGCCCCTGTTGTATGGTAGCGCCACAGTTTAGGTCCTAAGCCGAATCGCGTTAAGAAGTCATGGTAAGGCAGGGGCCTTACCATGACTTCTTAACGCGATTCAGTTCAGAACAGGGGTTCGAAGTGTTTTTTCTTTACAAAGTGGAAAACGCTACAAGCGGGCAATGCGCGTATGGGGCTGGTACACGGAAAGGGAAAAAATAACAGCAATAATTCCTATTAACGCATTCCTTAATTACTACGCACTTTCCATGATGGAAACACATTACACACAAATTCCATCATTTTAGCCAAATAATTAATTTCTAACCAGTTTGACGTTGAATTCTCCACAAAGCGTCCCATTTCGACAACGACCGCAAAAAAGATGAACCAAAACGAATAACATGCAATTTTTCCTGCACCCCCATTCGTCACCCTTAATCTCTCCATTCGGTCGACTTTGATTTGGAGTCTATATAATTTATTTGATTTGAAAGGATGTTTTTGCTGACGAAAATACATGACATACTTTTGTGCGACTTTTTTGGTTCGCGAGTTCAGGGCGGACATTTTTGGTAGCGGCGGTGCCATTTTAATCTATTGGAGCGCTCTGTTACTCGTAATATTTAGAAGCACTAACAAAGTAAGTAAATTGTATACGCAACATTTATTGCCCTTTTAACATATTAGAGAAAAATAATATTTAGAGGATATTATTTAACACTTATTTAAACTTTCACGATTTTCACACATTATAAATTTAGTAAAACGGGACTTAATCGTATAGAAACTTTGAAACCAAACCACCGACGTTTCAAGGTCGACATTGGCCCCGTGGCCCCGGAGAAAGACTGGCTGGAAAGGTCCCGGAGAAAGAGGCTCACATCAACATCTTCTAGCTGTGTGGGTTTTACGAACTACCCGCACTTGGTCTTGATTATCAACTTGAACATTTTGCGCACTAGGGATGTGACTCTGTCGACACACTACACTCACGATGGCCGAGGAAATCGTGTCGGAGGTTTGTTTTTAAAGTTTCTACACGATTAGGTCCCGTTTTAGTAAATTTATAAGGTCTAGGGATATTATTTATTTATTTTAAAGTTTATTGCACAATACAAAGTTCAAATAGCGGATTATACCCATGCATAACCATTTTACACGTGTTAATTAAATAATAAGTAGAGGTGTTTCTGTAACTTGCGTTTGAAGAAATTGTCACCGTCAAGGCAATTAATTATATGTAGCCGCCATATGCAAGTACATACATGTAGCGGCTACAAAGCAAGTGTTTTTTACAGCGCAAAATTACTGTTTAAAACATTAATTAGCTTTTCTACACGTAAGCCCGTTTATCTTTTTAACTTAAGTGTGTCTGTCCATGATATTCCAAGGTGTAAATATTCTGTGAAAAAAATGCAACAGCAAAACCCGTTCTAAAATTGCGCTCTTAACTAAATGGCACATTATTTCAGGGAGTAACGTGAAAATGAATCCACTCAAAATAATTTTAACATTCTTAAAATCATTAATTTAAACTTCAAGAGTTTTTTTTATCCCTAGCGTTATCTCGGCTTATTCTCAGGTAACCTGAGGTACGCTTTGGCAACTAATCCCAAGATTTGACGTACGCGCTAGTTTTACGAAAATGACTGCCATCTGAACCTCTAACCAAGAGGGTAATCTAGGCCTTATTGTTATTAGTTCGGTTTCCTTGCGATGTTTTCCTTCACCGAAATGTGATTGGCAACTATCAAATGATATTTCGTAGGTACATAAGTTCCGAAAAACTCATTGGTATGAGCCGGGGTTTTAATCCGCGACCTTCGGATTGAAAGTCGCAGACTCTTACCGCTGGGCCACCAAAGCTCTAAAATGCCCTTTGATATTTTCAAATAAGACACATTTTGAGCGGCTTTAAAATTCAAGCATGAATGCGAAGCGGACAAAGCGCCCGAACAGCTGGTCGGCGCCGGTGTCTTCAGGCATTTGTCTGAAATATGGTACATTATGTTATACTATGAATCTCATCATCATCATCCTGTCCTGACCGGTTTCGATCATGGCGACTGGATAGTTCTGGTTAGTGCAGAGAACGACGACCGTGAGCTCTCAGGTGACCGACATAGCCTATTTTGTCAGTAAACGTGCTACTGTATGTCAGCACCCCTCCGACAAAGTTGTAGTTAATGGCCGCAGGTGGTCAGTCATCGCGTCTATTTATGTCTATCGATAATGTAGATTTATTTATATAACTCTAGAATATTCACACAGTCTAAGCAAGTAGGTACACTACATAATTTAGAAAAACTTTGTGCCCAATTTTCAAATCTCGAATTTTATAAGCGCGATTTTGAAAATACCGACCTATCAAAACTCCGATCATCGAATTTTAAATATTCGTGCTTTCATGAGTCATCATCATCATCATCATTTCAGCCGAAAGACGTCCACTGCTGGACATAGGCCTCCCCCAAAGATTTCCACAATGACCGGTCCTGCGCCACCCGCATCCAGCGGACTCCTGCGACCTTCACCAGGTCATCAGTCCACCTTGCGGGGGGCCTACCCACGCTGCGCCTTCTGGTACGCGGTCGCCACTCGAGAACCTTTCCGCCCCAACGGCCATCGGTTCTACGTGCAATGTGCCCCGCCCACTGCCACTTAAGTTTAGCGATTCGGAGAGCTATATCGGTTACTTTGGTTCTGCTGCGGATGGCTTTCATGAGTCGGAATTTGGATAATAAGAGTTTTGATAGGTCGGGATTATAATATTCGGAATTTTTATTTAAAATATAAAAAAAAAAAACATGATAATTAAAATTGAGATTTTGAAAATCGGAAATTACGAAAGGTAATTAATTCATTAAGCCAAATGAAACTGAGCGACTGTTGTTTTCATCATATCGGAGTATTTAATTTTATCAATAAACTAGCTTTCCGCCCGCGACTTCGTCCGCGTATAATAGGGTTCCTCCTACAGATATTCTTACCTTGTTTTATCTTTTTACAATGTGACTTGATATAACCTACACATATATAATACAAATATTTTCTATTGCGTTTACGTTTAAGTTTTTATTAGGTAGATGTTGGCAACAGGCGGTAATATCGCTAAAAGGCAACATTTGTCTCTTACAGACAACCATCCGGTTAAATAACATAAATGATTACCTACATACTTGAATAACAAAATTGAGTGGAAGTCTATGGATACAAAAGAAAACTTTCCGCCATAGAAACTTTCAACACTCTTTTCACCTCTTTATGGGTGGAATTTCCAAAAAAAACATGAAACCAGTTTTCTTTTATTTTCTTTTATTAAGGAATCGATGCATAAAGTTTCAAATCTCTAGCTCAAAAAAATCTTTATTTCCCCGCTTCATCAATTTTCAATCCCGTTTTTACCCCCTTAGGAGTACAATTTTCCAAAACTATGAAAACACTTTTCTTTTGTTCTAATAAAGAGTCTTTTCACAAAGTTTCAAGCCTCTCAAAAAGAATCTCCTTTTCCATACAAACCTTTAACCCCTTAGCAAACAACTTTTTTATATTTTAATAATGAACAGTCTTTGCACAAAGTTTCAAGTCTCTAGCTCAAAAAAAAATTCCATTTTCAAACAAACTTTCAACCCCCTTTCTAACCCTTTAGAAGTTGAATTTTCCAAAACTATGAAAACACTTTTCTTTAAATTGCAACGGTTAACACTCACGTATTTTTATCACAATAGGCGTCAGGACGTAAGGCATTCGGCGGTAGCGGAACATACTTTCGGTACGGACGCGACGCATTTCATTCGGTTCGATAAAGTGAAGTTGTTGGCACGGGAAAAATGTTACGTGCCACGCAAGATCCGTGAGGCCATTGAAATCGGACGTCGCCCTAATTTCAACCTCGACGGAGGTTGGACTCTGCCACCGGCTTGGAAACCAGTGCTTCCTAGAGGGAACGTGAATTTGTGTGGTGACGATTTGGTGGACACGGTTAGTTCGGTGTGCTTGTCGTTGATCCCGTCAGACGATCCGACAATTCAGACTCCCGCAACGACGGCGCCGGATTGCGCGAATCACCCCGCTTCCGCTTTCTCCCGCGCGAACCGTTACCTACGCCGGGGTCGGGCAGCGAAGGTGATAACAACACTCTGTCTGTCCGACGATGTCTACCCGATGCAGACGAATCATGTCACGCCTATTGTGATAAAAATACGTGAGTGTTAACCGTTGCAATTTAATATCAGTATGACTCACGAAAGTTTAAATTATACACTTTTCTTTGATTTAAATAAAATGTTTTTACAAAAACATTCAAGCTCAAAAATAATCTCCATTTCCATACAAAGATTTTACCCCCTTTTCACCCCCTTAATTTCCAAAAATCATGAAAACACGTTTCTTAAATTGTAATAAAGAGTCTTTATACAAAGTTTCAAGACTTTAGCTAAAAAAAAACCATTCTCAAACAAACTTTCAACCCCCTTTTTAGTTTTTACCCCTTTAGGAGTAGAATTTCCAAAAACCATTAAATCATTTTTCTTTAATTGTAATAAAGAGTCTTTAAACAAAGTTTCAAGTCTCTAGCTCAAAATAAATTCCATTCTCATAAAAACTTTCTACCCCTTTTTCACCCCCATAGGGGTTGAATTTTCCAAAACTATGATAACACTTTTCTTTAATTCTAATAAGGAGTCTTTACGTCTTAGAAATAAATGCATTTTATTTATTTATTTATTTATTTACACAAAGTTTCAAGTCAAAACAAAATTCTATTCCTATACAAACTTTCAACCCTCTTTGTACCCCTTTAGAGGTAGAATTTCCAAAAACCATTAAATCATTTTTCTTTAATTGTAATTAAAAGTCTTTACACAAAGTTTCAAGTTTCTAGCTCAAAAATAAATTCCATTCTCATACAATTTTTCTACCCCTTTTTAACCCCCATAGACGTTGAATTTTTCAAAACTATGAAAACACTTTTCTTTAATTATAATAAGGAGTTTTTACACAAAGTTTCAAGTATCTAGCTCAAAACAAAATTCCATTCTTATACAAACTTTCAACCCCTTTTTTACCCCTTTAGAGGTGGAATTTCCAAAAACCTTGAAAATACTTTTCTTCAATTGTAATTCAGAGTTTTAAAACAAAGTTTCAAGTCTCTAGCTCAAAACAAAATTCTATTCCTATACAAACTTTCAACCCCCTTTTTACCCCTTTAGAGGTGGAATTTCCAAAAACCATGAAAACAGTTTTCTTCAATTGTAATTAAAAGTCTTTACACAAAGTTTCAAGTTTCTAGCTCAAAAAAAATTTCCATTTCTATACAAACTTTCAACCCCCTTTTCACCCCCTTAGGAGTAGAATTTCCAAAAATCCGTTCTTATCTCTCGCCTAAGTACTAAAAGGAAGCTTTGGTAAAAATTTCAAGTTTCTAGTCCTAGCCGTTTCGGCTGTGCGTTGATCGTAGATGAGGACAACCTCTTTTATATATATAGATTTATACAGTATTTTGGAAACAGTTTCGCGTTTGCGTTGATATTATGCTGAGTAAAACGACAAAGTAGGTGCATGTACCTACTTATTCAGCTGTCAATATAGCTTTACAGAATGTAAGTATCAAGACTATCGAGTAAATACACAAATCGTTCGCTTTTATCCCAAATTGCATTGCATTGTCTACTTCCAATACCAGAAAGGGAAGCTGTCGATGCGACCCATATTTTATTTGCGTGCACTACGAAAACATCGTGTATCTCTCTTATATAACGTGTTGAATGGTGACTCGGTAGCCGTCGAAATGAGGATCTTGTGATAATGTATCCTATGTTTTAAAGATAGCTACGAAAACTATCCGAAATATCGCGACTTTTAAACATTTTTCCTTGTAAGATTAATTTGTATGGAAACGTAATTGCGCTCAAAACGTGTACCAAAAAATTTAAAACGGTGGTGCTGAGCTAATTTTAAACATTCAAAACAGTACGTTACGTATGAATAGACATATTTTTGGCATTGGTAGTCATTTTTTATAGAAAATGACAAGACATTGCCAGTCGTGTTGATTAAACAGTCAAAGCTTAGCCTACACCTACACATTGGGATCAATTTTTGCTTTTAAGAAGTAGAACTAGAAATGCGAAAAAACAGTATGCGTTTTACAAACATACTCGTAACTCGTTCTCTTCATTAGAAGGGTATATCTGTACTTGAATTCTACAGCAAACGTCGATTGTCAGAATCCTTTATCGTTCGAATAAGCGAGAACAATGTAAATGCAACAACGATTCTATACAGCGGGTGCTTATAGAGGCTAGGCCTACCACGAACATCGAATTCAAATCATTACTCTATCTGCCTCTCCATCGCTATATATGCAAGTGATAAAGAGGCAAATAGATAAACGAAACGACTCACAGTTATAGGCCAGTAACGCATCATAGCTACCGCGCCGTGCATTCGCTGTGAAATGGCTGCCAACGGTCAAGTACAAATGAATGAATGAATCCTATAACACTCACGGCTATACGCACGGCGAATGTGAATGTTATCGATCCGGCAGAGGATAACCTTTATTGACACATCAATCAAACGGCCAGCGTACTGAAAGAGCTGTTATTCCCTTCCAGCAGAGAGGAATAAATGAACCAAAAATTTTAGAGCCTACCGTAGTGTAGATGGCGCTGATGAAAATTGACACTTTACTAATATTGTCTTCTATTAGCGAATGAAATGAAATTAAACCTTTTAAAACGGATTAATCGCGTATATTGATTGACCAAATTTCCGTACGTTTCGAACCCTTTTCATCACTTTATATTTCCGAATTGAATGATGACTGAGAAAATGAGAATTCACCCTCTCAACAAAATAAGTTCCTTGTACCTACATACAAACTACCTACTTACATACTTTACATCTGAGATGGGGCTTATAAAGCTAGTAATACATACACACATACACATATACATTGCCTGAATACTACTTAAAATTTAATTTAAAAAAAAAGGTTGAAAAAGTATAGGTACTTAATCTCAACCTCTATTGCTTCTTTATTGTCACCACACTTTGATTTGCGAAGGGAATAGGAAACTTACGTGACTTACGTCTGATGATCAATGGCGCAATCTTGTCGAGACTGGCGACTTTTTCCAATGTTAAAGGAATAAAAATAAATACTTTTATCCAGCGGTTGTTAGAAATAAAATTTCAGCTAAGTATATTAAATATTATGCCTTAGTATTCTTCTTCGGTAAGTAATTTGATTTAGGGATAACTCACACTAGAACGGGACGGGACGGGACGGGACGATCTGTTAGTTTCTATAGAAACGTCACATGACATCCGAGGGCTCCGAGATATCACGTGATTATTTCTATGTATATTGATACTCGTAGATCGTCCCGTCCCGCCCTGCCCGTCCCGTCCTAGTGTGAGTCATACCTACTTTAATTGATGAAATGAAATTTCGGTTAATAAACTTATTTCTATAATTATACAACAGTTTCTATTACGAAAAAACTATGACTTTATGTGTAAGTTTTTAATCTTTATAAAATTGGCAGAAAATTTTGTACGTTATGGTAACATTATGGTTAACGTTATGGTACTTACGTAAGTTATGGTTTCTCCCAATGTTGAATTATCAGATCAATAGATATAGGTTTATTTATTGTAAGAAACTGAACTAAAACATAATCAAACACAAATTTAAATCTTTAAGTATAACTAAACTAAAATAAAACTAGATAAAAACTGAAATAAAACTAGATTAAAACTAAAATAAAACTAAATAAAAACTAAAATAAATCTAAAACAGGCCCCTGCGGCATGGTACCGAGGACGCTGGGCCGCTGGCAACATTTCCTCGCTGGATTGGAAGACTGATCCGTTGAGCGAGGAAGCTGCCAGCTCTTGCGTCTCCTGTGGCGTCTCTGAGTCTCTTCGATAGTTCTTTGAAGAGACTCAGAGCGCTAGGGCCCCAAGTTTAATCTATTGACCTGATAATTCAACGTGTTGATAGTAGGTAAATAAAATTGAGTACTTGATCAACAGATTACCCCAAGCGAAAGTGATATTTTTGATGGGAATCCCGATACTAAGTATACTAATTTGAATAGTGCTGACCCGATAACTATAAACCGTGAGTTCCCCCGTGAAAACCAATTTCACCTCATCTTTTAAAACAAACAGCCGAACCGATATGTTCAATATTCGTCCTTTCATATTGACATAATGACAAAGGGTTAAAAAAGACTGTCCCATATAGACTCCGTAATATCGCCATCAATCGAAATTGCTTACGATGTAAACAAAAGGCATTGTGTTGTATGTCACTTGTATTTTCACACTACCTCATCAAACACCACTGAAATCATACACTACCTACTGAAACGGTCATAGTATCGTAACATACAAAACATTACGTTAGTAACTTAATCATCATTACTTATCTCTTCCTTAATTTGCCATGATGTATGTACAGTCAAGTGCAAAAATATGGTTCGACATAATCGACTCATAAATATAGTGCTCTTATTACACCGGCATAAGGTGCTATGGGACATATTTTTGAGTAAGTTGTGCACCACCATATTTTTACACTTGACAATATGTAAAATTATAATGTATTTTATTTAGATAAGCTATTTAATAGGTAATATGTATTAGGTTGTATTGTTATTTATTTATTAGTTGTCTATGCATATTATGCAATTATGCATAGTCTATTCAGTGTATGTGTAGTCTTCCTATCGTAATAAACCTCGCGTACTAACAATATTACTTATCTCCTGCCCAACGGTTGTCTGGAATCGATCGCTTAAAGCGATAAGAACGCCTGTATGTACCTTTATTTAAATTGTAAATATCTTCTGTATTTAGTTGAATCTGTGGTGCAATAAAGATTTACTTTTACTTTACTTTAATCTTGGAGATTTCATTAAAAACTTGAAATGGTTTAAAAGTTAGGTTATTACGATCGAAATGGCGGTTTGTTTACATTGTTAGCAAGTTGGATTGACGACGATTTTAGTACGTGCAGTCACCACAAGATAACAATCCTCCTTGTCACCACTCAGATGTATTGTAGATAGAGAATGCAATCGGTTATTTTCTGTATGGAAAAAACTCGGATTTTTTACCGAAACCGCAGTTGTCTCATACAAAAATGGATGTGTTGCATTCCCTAAGCGTAGATGATTTCATGCCCCAACTTAATTACTTGTTAAAACGTGCATGCAAGCCATTCCATGCCTAGCGCAACTAGGCATGGAATGGAGCGAATCCATATGTCAAGTCGCTCTTGATGTATGAAGTCACGCATATTTCAACAAGTTATGCTACGAGGGCTGAATGATGTGTGGTAGTTCATGTTCCGCATGTTTCTTTGCGTATTTCGAAGCAAACAATTTATTGTGTCTTAAATATTTATTCCACTAACGAATACCTATTTGTTTGAATGCTATCTCGACTCCGTGTCGCAGGGCTCGCCCTTCTGTTAAACGTGCTGAGTGCTTACGTTTCCATCTGGTAAGTGATCTGTGATTGAAACAGACCGGTTATGCACGGGGATGTATCATGCAAAATGGTTTATTTTTAGGAGTCCAGCTCCGATCGATGCAGGCCGAGTAGGCTGTGACTTTATTCCTGTCTTTACAAAGTATAATATACTGCTTACTACACCTGCTAGAGACTGCTTTGATATGTTAAGATCTTCAGAATTAGACCCAAGTATAGTAACATGCCGTAGTCCGTTACCTGACGGAATTTGTTGTGTAATATATCTATTTGTAAATGAATTTCTTAATACTTCGTTACGTTATTATACGTTACGTGGTCGTCTAGTCAAATGACATGACAATCTTACTTGCAAGATTTGTTTACATAATGTCATATGGGAAAATAGTATTTGTGATTTTGTGTTGACATAAAACAAAGCAATTAGTGAATAATAGCTTCAATTGTTTTGTGTAAGCGTTAGTCTTGGTTGGTAATTAACTATTGTAACCCACTGTACGGAATCTAAACAAGACAAAAGTGATCGCTGCCTCAGCCAAAATGAATCAAATTAAAATTACATTTGGGCCACCGGGGGATTTACCTACCTACCTCTACCTACCTTAAATGTAAAATAGGTCTTTGACGCATTGTACCTAGGATGCTGGTGGCATTTCCTCGTTGTATCGCAATGCTGATACGTTGTGCGAGGAAGCCACCAGCTCTTCGGTCATCGGTAACATCAACCAGACGTTTCGCGATTTCTACGAAAAACTTGCGTGCGCTGGGACCCCATGGACCAAGAGTTTCGACCCCGAATGGTACAAAAATTTACTCTCTGCCCAGGCTCTTATATTTATTACGTTTTAAAATTTCAGCGCATTCAGCCGTTCCGCCCGCTTTTACATTAGTTCGTTGGAGATGGGACGGTGCCAGCGTGTCTACGCAGGTAGCATCCCACACTAACATCCGTCCCAAACTCCAAGGACAGAATGCTAGAATTGAAATAATATTACAATAGGGTTGACTTGCCAAGATATTTTTTTTGTAACAATAGCTATTTATGACAACTCTGATCTAAAGATACCAACTTACCTCTCTATCACTACCCTTCCCATTCGTGACACAACCCAATTTACGTTACAATCCATAAAAACAAAACTAAACACCACTAGACCACTACAGAGACAGCGTAGCTTTGTCGAATTGTCTGTGATGTAGTCGGATTCGGCAGTTTGCCCCGAAACCGCCGAAAGACGACAGACACGCTTCGATCGTAGCTCAGCAATCACAAAACAGTCGAAATCGTATTAGTCGTATTTTTTTATACTACGTCGGTGGCAAAGAAGCATACGACCCGGCTTATGGAAACTGTCACTGCAGCCTATGGACACCTGCAACTCCAGGGGGATCACATGCGCGTTGCCGACCCATTGAAATCTTGTAAACACCTTTTTGAATAACCCCATACTTAATTTTGGGAAAACCTGGCAGGGAGCTCATTCCACAAACCGGAGCGTCCGTAGGAGGAAATTCCTCTGCAATCGCACAGCGCGCGACCATTTAAATAGGTTGCAAGGTGTGTGAATGAGCGCACTGTCTATCGCGAGCGGTGGAAAGTGGACTTTGGCATCATCTCAAACAATTCTTCAGAACACAACCCATTTTATAGGCGATAAAAGACACATATTTCAATTTCAATTTTATTTATTAACCATAATGTAACATGTTCATTACATGGTAAGTCAAATTTACAATATTTGCATATTTAAATCCACTGTACAAGTGTATAATTAATACATATTCAAAATGAAAATAAGAAATCAAAGTCTCTCCTTAGACTTAAGGGTTCAATACCGACTGTGAGTTTTGGATCATGGACAATTCGTACAGCGCGCCTCTGGACCGAGTCAAAGGGTCCAAGCTGGTATCCTGCCCAAAGATGACAGCAGTACTCCATATGGAGTCTGACTTACGACTTATATAACAGCAGTCTTTGCCCCGGAGTAAAGTATTCCCTCGCTTGAGCACACCGAGCTTTTTGGATGCTAGCAGAGCTTTCCCTTCCAGGTGACAACGGTATTGAAAGTCGCTCGACATGTTGACCCCGAGTATCCCAATACTCCCTGACATGGTAAGATGTCTTGGAATTGTGGAGCCACAGTTAATCGGGCTTTTTTGCGGTGAACGCGCAAACTTGTGTCTTAGTCAGATTGTAACGAACTAGATTGTCCCGACCCCACACCAAGACTAAGATAGACTTTCTCGATGTAATTAAAGGTAACATGGTTCTGATAAAAACGAAAAAAGAGGATTCAGGGACGTTTCTACGGTCAAATATTCTCTATCACCAATATCAAGAAGCAAAACTAAGACGACTATTCTTCCCTTTCTCCTTCCCCCTGCCTCCTCGTAACATTTGCGACGACCTTTTAATAAAGAAAATTGTACAAATGACACAATCACTAAGCTAACCTAACTCCTAATTATCTCGGGATCATTAACGAAACGATGCTAAAATCCCATGGGACCGTACAAAATCAAAGCATTAACCTGCTCAAGTGCTCCCTTACGGGTAAAATGCTTAATAGATCCGACCTTAAATCAAGGCACGTGTAAAAGTTATATTGTATTTGCTCATATTTTTTGTCTTATTATAAGTTATTAGAGTTGGTATTTATGAAATAGTTGAATGCAGTTGTAGCCTAGCGGTCACGCGTTCTGCCCCTGGCTGATACCAATTCAAACGTACATTTAAAAACCGAGGATAGGGAACCTAAACAATACCTACCTATACATATATATTACGTTGACATATAAACAAATTCAATAATAAAACTACAGCAGTACACTCGAATATTTGACTAGAAAGTTATTTGAGACCTTCAGATATTTCAATAATCATAATACCCTTCGAACGTGAAGAGGCCCTTGCAAATTGGAACTGCCTTGAACGATATTTATTGGTCCCTTACTAAACAATAGTCGTAAAATACTTCGCATTGTGTCTAGTTGTCTCTGCATTCGGTAGAAGGACTTTTATATTAAGATAAATCAACGATTGATATTGATATAGGATGTGTGGCGGAGAAGATGATACCATAAATGTTAAAACACTTACCGCCTTATTCATAAAAAAGTTAACAGAAGCTTTAGTTAAATTATGTTTTCTCCCATTCTGACAAACACTACTGTCAAAGTGAAAGATAAGGATAAAAAATCATTTAGCTGTTGAAGTGCGTTTATTAATAACGCCATTAATGTGTGAAAGTCACACTCTCGCCCGACAAGGAATGAAGGACTTTGGTGCAGGATACCTGGAGCCAAAGGAACTCAAAGCAGTACCCCTGAGCTCCATCATCGGTCACTTGATGATGGTCGTGCAAGCTCTTGAGTAGTGCGGTAAGGGGCAATAACACCAAAGTCGAAATGTATCCGCTTGAGCCCCATGACCTAAAATAAGATAAGATACGATAGGTATAGAGTAGATGAAAGGAGTTACCACTAATACGCGTACTTTTGACATTAAAACCATTGAAAGTGCTGAGGTTTTAGCAATATTAATGCAAATATATGGAAACCTTAGAGACCCTATTTAGTTATTTGCCCCAAAATCAAACAATGGCAAAGAACATAAGATGGAGTAGCCACTGGGTGTGTAGCCAAGATGCCAATCGCTCACGCTCAGTCGCTAACGAAACGCAACTGTCATTGTCACACTAATAAGGAAGAGTGATAGAGAGAGGTAGCTACTAGAATGCATATGACAAACAATCATACGCATTGTGTGGCCTGATGTTTATCTGACATAGATATTTGTGCGTACGAATAGCCATACATTTGACGTACCCCTCCCCCACAAAAATCGGCAGATTTTTAGTATAGAAAATGACAGCCATTGCCAGTCAGGTTGATAAAATTAAATAAGGTGGAACTAAACGCAAACCCACTAGTTCTCTTGTCAAATATGTCATTGTTTTCGTAAACCGACATCTGTCAAACAGTTGCTGCTCGCACTAAAGCCCCTCATTCATGGCAGTCCGCCGGCACCTCCGACACGTAATAAAGTACCGTGAATGTCGATGCCGGATGCGTGCCGTATGGCAACATCCTGCTAGCTCCGCCCACCCCCTTGCAGTCCGAATTGCACCAAATTACAGTAACAAACAATTGAGAATTGCGGCAATGTATAATATATTGATTATTCATTACTAAAAATGACATACGAGATGGCGGTGATTTTTAAAATTCGAGTACAATGTATGCACTACAACGCAGCGCTGCGCATCTTTCAACGAATAAGTGCGAATTGGACTGCCAGGCTGGGCCACTTGCACACACCGTGTGTGCGCTACATCCAGCCATGCCGGAGTGCCGGCGGACTGCCGTGAATGAGGGGCTTTACCCGAGAGAATAAGATGCACAATATACAATGTTGCCAGCTAAAACATAAAGATCCTCATTCACTTCAGCCTGCCGGCATCTCCCGCACGTATTAAAGTACCGTGAATGTCGTTGCAGGATGCGTGCCGTACGGCAACATCCTGCTAGCTCCGCCTACCGCTTGCAGTCCGAATTGAACGAAATTACAGTAACAAACAATTGAATGCGGCATTGCATAAAATATTAATTATTAGTTATTCAACAAAATTACATATGAAACGGTGATGGTTTTTGAAATTTGAGTACATCGTGTGCGCTACAACGCAGCGCTGCGCATCTACCAACGCATGACTGCGAATAGGACTGCCAGGCTGGGCCACTTGCACACCGTGTGTGCGCTACATGCCGTGCGTATATACCGTGTATGCCGGAATGCCGGCGGACTGCCGTGAATCCCTACCTCGAACCTCAACGGTGTTCTCCGTAAATCTCTACTTTTTTCTGTCGCATTGTAAATAACGTGGAGATCATTTTAGCTTCCCCCACCGTTGCCACTGACTACCTAGGCACGTCAAATATAAAAACTACTTGTCCTTGTCTATCCTATATCACGCGGTTTAAATCACGGATGTTGAAATACGATACAGGTTGTGGGTAACATATACGAATAAAAACAGACTTGCCGGCGCGGAACTACGTGACATGTGTTCGAAAACGAGGATTTTTCATAAGCTCCTGTTTTAAATGTGTTTATCTAGTCTCTCAAACTCCGCTACAAATATTGCTGTATTGATTAATATACAGTCAATACTGTTTTAAAATGAAACACTTTAGAACGGATTTAAATCGCGTAACCACAGTAAAATAAGAATCGTTTACGTCTTTTTGTTGAAACAAAACCAAAATTAGATTTTGTTATTGTTAGTATATAACATCTATTTCAATTTACAATTTATAATAGTTTACGTATAAATCAGTTTGATACCAGCTGTTCACAGGTCATAGAAACGTTGTGACAATAGACTACTAGAGACTAGACTCATACCAAATGATTATTTTCTATTGTATTTGACTTTAGAACCCAATATTTATTGATTTCAGGTATTCAAAGTGTACGACGGCTACGTATTTTCAAATAAAAATTGTATTTTTCATATTCTTCAATTTTGAACTCTGAAAACGATGTCGGCCATGTAGTGACGTCATTATAGGTACTCTTCGAAGCTAACTTCATGTTGAATCTTATACGTGTGAAGTTCGTTACCTAACCTCTGTGACATTGACAGGCATCGAATAATACTATCATGGATGACAACGTTTTCGCCAGATTACGTAAAAATAAACATTAAAAATATTTTTTATGCCACACCTGTCCATAAAAAGCCGATTTCTGCTCATGTGTAGGCATAAAATGATGTACCTAACACGTGAGGTAATAAATAAAGCCCTTGATCGCATATTTACGTCCCTCGCTTGCAGCTCGGGTCGCAAACATCTGCGATCTCGGCTTTTCTGTGTTTTACCCCACTAGTTAGGTAATGAACTATTGCAGTTTTCTAGGGCATAATAAAATGTGGATACATTTTTTTCTCTTAGTTGGTCATTATTAATATCATAAGACCAACTTCAAAGGTACCGCTGGGAAGACACTGTGCAGGCAGATCTATGCAGTCTTCAAGTCAGTAACTGGCAAGAAGTTGCACATGATCGGAGCAGGTGGCGTGCTCTCGTTTCGGAGGCCAAGACTCTCTTGGGTCCCTGAGCCAAATTAGTTAGTTTTTAGTTTTTTTACTTTCAATAAAGAGTCAAGTAGCCTGTTGTCCCAACGTCAGCGTGGTAAAACAGCCTGCTGGGCACCAGTTTTTTGGGTAGATGTTTGAACGGTAATTACGTTTCCAGACTTATTATTCTTCAAAGGTGATAAAACTAAACTAAAACAGATCGTGCGAGCGTGTCATATTTTTTTGAATTTGTTTAGTACATCAAAATTAAAGGAAATACCTCGAGAGACATCTCTGTTTTTATTTATGGTTTTTAACAGTTAATTGAGTCGCTTAACTTCAAACTCGGGTAAATCCATCTGTCAGACTATGCGATGGTATTAAGAAAAGGTAATAAGGTAGATATTTGCTAAAAGGGTCGAATGGTTGGAGTTAAGCGAAACAATTCAAACAATTGTCGAACGTAGTCATTTTCCGTTTTAAACCTGATGTTGCACGCATTCCGCGGGCGCGAGTTTCTATCTCTATATAAGGTGCTAACAATTTAGTCACGGATATTTTTACCGCTGATAGTGCTCGGTTCTCGGAGTACATTTAGGTATGAAACATCATAAGTTTTGTTATGTATTTTTTGAGAAAACTAGGAAACAAATTTGCAACGTTAAAACACCCTGTTAGTGTGATTATTAAATGAGTACTTATTGAACATATTTTAGTACCTCTTTTACCTAACACCTAACTGGCCACTTAACGTCAAATCAAATACTCGATTGTCAACGTCATGCTAAACATCTTGTCAGTTAAATTTGCACATGGTGATTATTTTTAGACGGAATCATAATTATTATTTTTGTTCGGTAAATGAAAACAAAAAAATTATATACAAAGGTGCCTTAATTATAGCTTAAAGTTAATTGTTTTAATACAATGTATTATCTCTGAAAATATCCGTGACTAATTTGTTAGGACCTTATATAGTGGACGTGGTGCTTCAAAATTTATCTTAGTTAAATATTCATTGAGCTTACAAGATAACAACTCAACCTAGTTTAACTAATATGTGTACTTGGTTAACCTACATCCTTAACTATTAGATAATATGTCGATTCAAGTTATGTAGAACGCTAGTACATATTAGGTAACATTAAGTAAATAGTTCGTGCGGGTGGTATTGATCCTGAGTTAGTAACTTGACTCATACTCGCCGCAAAGCCTTTGATATATTCAATCCTAGACACAGTTTATGGTAAAAACGTGTTATCGTTAAAGAAAATAGTATAGGAGTTATTATTTTCAACGGCCGCCATTCGTAGCAGTAAATTAAAAGTGAAAAGGTAAGCAACTTTCTGACTTAACTTGGTACCCACATCGTTATAAGTATTAGCAGTAAAGTGAAAGGGCGGATTTTTATTTTGCTGTTATAGATACAAAATCTATATGTTATAGATCAATGTGCGACAAAAAACTTGTACTAAATTTTCTACTGAGCTTCAAAAGCTGAAAATCCTATACGATTTCGTCACTCAGTGGAAATAAATTTGTAGTTGACTGTACGTTCCCTAATAAGAAACTGCATCGTATGTTAAACCACCGGCTTTGATTTAAAACTTAGTTTGAGTAGTAGCTATGAAGTTTAAATATTAAGTAAGTATTTAAATTTAAAAAAAAGGAAGGTTTCTAAAATATTACACAGCATAGAACCAAAGTGCAGAGGAGTATTTCCTATCAAACAAAACACATATTCTTACTTTAGTAAAGGTTTTTAAGAAAAGGTTAGCTATTTATCCGGATCTTGTCCATTTAACTGTTATTTCAGTTCGGGCAACATTCACGTAAATTGCCAATGTATAACAGGATCCGCTTGACCTTCTACTTATTGAAATTGATTAGGGGCTCGCATGAGAGCGAGCCCATGAATAACTTCAAGGTGGACAAATTATGCCATTATCGCGTACGTGAAATGCCTTATTTTTAGGCTTGACACATGTTACACTAGTTTAAAGATGGTGGGTTAGATTTGTTACTTAATCTTTTCACCGCCGTTGTCTTGGTATAAAGTCAGTACATTTCGTGCCCCACACGCCACGACTTCATAATTATAAAATAGGAGTTTACTTATGTTTATAATATAATCGGTAATCTCTTCTACCCTAAGGTTGTCTGGAAGAGATCGTTTTGTTATAAACACGAAAAGACCGCCTGTTGTTGCTTAACTCTTTTTCTTTTTTTCTTTATATGGTGTATTTTTCTTTCTGTTATGCACAATAATTTATATATCATATTTATTATGTTTATTTTTTGTTTGTACTTTATTACTTTTTTGACGTGTTCGGAAAAAGGTTAGGAAGTCTCTTTATTAATTGAAATTAAACACTTAAGAACGGATTAATTGTGTTTATTAACACCATGACCCCACGTCGTCGAGCCCTTTACAGATGATGATGACCAGTCATCATCTTACCCCTGTGAAAACGAATGCTGTAAATGGCTCGAAACGTAGGGTCTTGGTGTTAATCAACGCAATTGATTCGTTGTAAGTGTTTAGTTTCAATGAATAACAATCGCGGAAACATAAGACAATATTATCTCTTTGTTAAGCCAATTCAAGGTACAATATGTCTTATTTGTCCTCAAAACTTTTCGCTTTTGTTGTTTAAAAGCCTCAGCACATACAATTACTAAACAAACAATTAAATATTGAGCGTGATTGATAGTTTTCACACTTAAGAGATGTATTATGTCAATATGGCAATATCTCTCCTTAAAAAGCACTATTTATCACTTCCTTAGTTCCTGTTCATGTAACTATTGTTTTCCATTAATTTGACTGTGTAATCTCAGTAATCTGCTATCATCATTTCGCTTAATTAGTTTGTATTTGTATATATGTATTTATATATTTATGTATTTTGGTATGAACATATATATATGTATGTATATGTAATTGTGTGTGTGTTTGTTTTCTTTTTTTTTGTAGATTTGTTTTTTCTGTTTTTGTCATATATTTTGGTTCTCACATAATACTTTTTCCAGTTTTGCACCACCTACTGTATGTATACTTTTCTTAGTGTAGTGTCTCCTCTACCCAAAGGTTGTCTGGAAGAGATCGCTCTTTAGCGATAAGACCGCCTGTTGTTTGCCTCTTTTTCATGTGTAATCTATACCAGTTTGTGCTATTTTTTGTTATTTTGAGGTGCAATAAAGAGTTATTGTATTGTATTGTATTGTTGTATGGCGCTCCCATGTGAAGTCCCTTATAATGCTTTCAAAAGCCAAGGAAAGAAATATCTAATAACGGGAGTGCTACTTTTGACAGATGAGTTCTGCTCAACATTAAATCCAAATCAAATCAATAACAAATCTTATTTTTTTAATATGCCTTGTTGCCACTAAATAATAAAATATATAAATAATAAATAAATATTATAGGACATTCTTACTCAAATTGACTAAGTCCCGCAGTAAGCTCAAGAAGGCTTGTGTTACGGGTACTCAGACAACAATATAACTATTAATATATATAATATACAAATACATAAATAAATAGAAAACATCCATGACTCAGGAACAAATATCTGTGTTCATCACACAAATAAATGCCCATACCGGGATTCGAACCCAGGACCATCGGCTTAGCAGGCAGGGTCACTACCAACTACGCCAACCGGTCGTCAAAACTAAATGCCGATCAAAAAACCTTTTATATCTCTAATTATTTATACACCATGTCTTTTATATTTCCGTTAAATTCGACTCGTTGAATAGTATGTTAGGCATTCACAGGACACAACACACTAAACAAACACTTATATACCTAACATGGGCATAACAGACAGTCCTATGTGCAGAGCATGCATGGAAAAAGAGGAAACGACAAAACACATTCTCCTAGAATGCGGACAGGTAGAAGTATACAGGAGTAAGTACTTAGGAACTCCAACAACACTAAAGGAAGCAATTAGCAACCTAAAACATATGCTAAGTTTCGTGGAGGAGCTAGGGTGGTTAGAATAGGGCTACCTCGTTATCACGCAAAAAAGGCACAATAGATGTCGAGTTGCGGAAAACGCCCAGCACAACTAACTAACTAACTAGTATGTTAGGCGCTACCTGGTATAATATACCAGGTAGCGCCTAACGATATTATCGCTAGGCAAAAAAATACAAAAAAATATTACATTATAAATTAACATTACATTGGAAAAGGTTACACACAGTTACACAAAAATAATTGTCAAGTATGACAAAACTTAACTTTACGGCACATGCTAAAACACAGCTTAGTAGTAAATGGTTTAGCGATATTTTACACTGGTTCAGCTTATAAATTTATTAATTGAATATCTCTAAACCTGTAACATAGTTAATATAGACAAATTCTTAGACACATTAAATTTAGTTAACCCGAGAATTCTTCCTTTAAAGTTAACGGAAATAAAAAAAACACGGTATATTTAAACCACCATAGTATTCGTCCCTAAATGTACAACTTGGATTCTCGCGGATATTTTGGAGCTCGATACCAAGAACCGATACAGAATTAAACAAACCGAATCTTCAGTTACTCTTCACATAAGCAATATCCCGATAATACACAACCGTATAAAGGGTACATAAATAGCGGTAACTAACCGCGTTACTAATGCTTATTGAATTTCATAGGGTTGGCTACTTCGTTATATTCCCTTTCCTAAGACTATAAATCGGTCAGTGGGTTATTCCTCTTTTTTGATTTTCTAAATTTTTCGGATCTTCAAAAGGATAACATTAGAATTTTCTTAAATAAACTACAAATTATGTGTTTAAATAAGAGTAAGTTCTGAATAGTTATTTTCATGCCGGTAACATATTTTTCTTTTCAGTTTTTTTAGAAGATATCGTGACATGGTGACCTTTTTCAACGGAGGCTTTTGCCTTTCGTTTTTCGATTTACCACTCTGTCTGCTCAAAACACAAAAAAAAAATCTAGATAATTTCATAGTAAGTAGCCGAAGATGCCAAGTATTACTTTCTATAAGAAAAATATAACATGACATGGTGATAATAAACGCGATTGATCCGTTTCAAAGAGTTTCATTTCAATAAATAATCTAAACCAGACATTTGTCAAACCCAGAGACAGATGATTGTAGGTATCTAAAAACTAAGAACTACCCGGGAGCCCTATTCGAACGTTATCTGTCCTTTGGATGTGAACTTTCGTGGTTATGATCAATATCACTTCACTTGATGTTAAATGTTCCTTTTTAATGAGCGTGGAACCTAAGGCCGACCTCACGTGACGGATACCCGATTCGGGGTACGATAATCATATTGTTTGTATACAAACGTCATACATAAGCGTACGTAGGTATGTAGGTAAGCGGTGGACCAATTTTCAGGATAACACAATACAATACAACAATACAATAACTCTTTATTGCACCTCAAAACAACAAAAATAAACTGGTATAATACACATGAAAAAGAGGCAAAAAACACCTATTAACTACTTATCAAACATTTCAAGATGTCAGCGATAGTCATAGAGAAATACTTTCAGAGAGGTGAAGTGTCAGATTCAGATGAGTTTATCACAGATTTTGACGGGGACATGATACGTATCTTCTCACTAGAGCATCTTGTTTAAAATCATTGAAGAAGGCAACTCCGTGAAGGGGAGCCCCATGAAGTTTTTTCTTGTTATAGGCTGAGAGCCTCAGAGAAAATTATTAAAAGTGCATTTTTATAATATTTTGCTGAAAAAATAAGTACGTTTATTCTTAATACATATTTTCAAGCTCTATTATCTTACCTTATTCTGAGCTCGCTTCACCCTAGATTAAATTCAATCATTTATTCGGGATTCAAGCTGCTAATTATACAAGTCATAGCAGAGAAGCAGACCTTTTTAGTAACCCAGTAAACTTATGAACAAAATATCCTTTGATATTAGATATTGACCAATCGCTTTTCATCGATTGAAACATCGTGAGAAAACCTGAATAATTCTAATAAGGCGCGCCTATATTAAATTTTGGGATTAGTTGCCAAAGTAGACATGTGTCTACTTTGGCAACTAATCCCAAAATTTAATCCCAAAATTTTTAGTCTATGGAGACTCCACCATAACATAAGTCGGAAAAATGCTAGGATTAAGGGGTTATCAACTGACGCAAATATCTTAATGTGATCGTCTAAATGTAACAACAATACCACATTATTTAACAAATTCGCCATAAACCTGCAAATACTTTTTTAATGACCTATGCACATCCACGTTAGGATATTGCTGTTTGTAATGGCTCGAGACAGCCCTAAGCTTTAAGATGGACCAAGCCATCTAGACGGCACGATCGCGTACAAATTGGCCTTCCCTACTTACGCTGGATGACGGTTGCGAAAATGGGCAATAGTGTCTAGTTTAGTATGACAGGAAGTTACTAACTCTTTATTAGTAAATACAGCAGAAGGGGTCTTCATTTAGATATTGCTTTTGTGAAAAATAGGTAGATGACTCGTATTTACATACCACCCACCGGGAAATAAACAGGGTCTACGATTTTAAGCTAATATGGTCATTTACATTATAATTCGAAGTTTTTACCATACTCGTATATATTTGTTTTTGTGAGCTTCCGATATTTTGGCACTGTTACATAGGCCATGTTTACGGAACAGTTATACCATTTCCACACGATTTTATTAGCAAAATTGAGTGCGTATAGATATGCAATTTTTCTTGCCAGATGTACATAGAAAACTCAAATTTATACAGCAGTACAGTTAATCTCAGTTTTATAGCACTGGGTATAAAGATAGCAGACAACTAAACCTAAAAATAAGATTAAAAGTGTACTTAGGTTTATTTTACGATAGAGGGCTGGATTTACTCCTACATACAGCGTGGGTATTTGATACGGGCGAATAATTAAGCCAGCTACCTGTTCATATGAATCGTATGGGATAATAATTTGTGTTATTAATTAGGTGTAATGATTTTTCTAAGGTGCGACAGAGCTGCAATGTATGTCGTCCAACTTTGTTTGACATGATAAATGACACTGACATGATACTCGTATTACGTTTAGATAGCTACGTTAATAAATTTATGTGGATGCAATACATTGCGTGCTAGATTTTTGTGTATGAAAAAATCTTAATTTCCTAAAGAAATTAATGTAAATAGGTAGGTCCAAAAGGAATCGTCATTAAAATATTCGCCCGTATCAAATACCCACGCTGTGTAATCGTCTTTCGTCAGCTGTTGTGTTGCTTCAATATTACCAGTATACTTACTCTTATTGTCTGTTTGTTTATATGGATGATGCACATACTTATAACTTTTTATGGTAGAGCAAAGTTTAACAGTAATGTTGTTTATGCTCACTGGCATTTGACGCAAGTTCTAGTGGCCGGACATATTTTTTTAAATGGTTTTTTTCGACCCAAAGATGCACGAAACCTTCAACAAGGTGGATAGATGCTGTTTATAAAATCAATTAAAAAATATAAGGGGTAAGAAATACATTTGATTAATTGTAAAGCATAAAAAAAATCAAAATATTTATTATAAATATTTAATGATTTAATCCATGCTTTACAATGGTATAGTATGGTGGTGCCATCTCTCGCTTCTAGTTGAAAATAATCTGTAAAGATTATCTAGAAGGACAGCACTAGACGTAAGTCTGAGCTGTAGGATTGGCACAACGCAATTTAAGCGTTTAAAAATAAGAAAGGATTGCATATACTTAGGAAAGTTCAGACCTAGGCCGCCGATATATATGGGCAACGCGGCCAGTGTCATGGGGACGTTTGAGCCGGCTACGATCCGGGGTGAACATTTTACCTAGGTTTAATTAGTGGTTATGATTGACAAAGCCTGTTGCGGATTACATCGTTTGTAAGTATGTGACGAAGCCTGTAGCTGAGCCTAATCTGTATCCTCCTGACGAAGCCTATGTTGCGGATTTTAGACAATTGTTTATAAACTTATTAAATAAAATACATACGTTTGGTGATAAAAAAAAAAAAACAAAAAAAAAAAAAACTATATATGTAAGTTACGTAACTTCAGAAAATATATTTTCACTAGCTTTTGCTCGCGACTTCATCTGCGACCAAACTATCCTATGACCTTTCCCAGGAGTCAAAATATCCTCATACCAAATTTCATCCTTATCCATTCAGTGGTTTTAGTATGAAGAGGTAACAGACAGACAGAGTTACCCATACTTTCGCATTTATAATGTTAGTTTGGATAGTATGGATATGAAACTAGTTTAAAATAAATGTACGTAACTGGTAATCTAACTTCTCTAAACACTTCGAATGATCTATGTAAATTTAAACCCGACGCGTAGACATTTAATACTCGACGCGTGTTAGACGTAGCCTTTAATTATGTACACGTTTGACGGAAGACAGCGTGCTGATCTAATATGGACGCGGCTTTATTATATCCACTTGACTTATCCCGAGTGAAGCAAATTCAATCCGTTTAAGCTGTCTAATTGATGCGATAATCTTGCTGCGACTTGCAGCTAATATCATGGAATATTCCAATCCACTTATTCATAACACTTAGCAGACCATGTTTATTGTTATTACCATGGGCCTTACCAAGACGTCTTAGCGCGATTCAGTTTAGGACCTAAACTGAGTCGCTGCCTACTGAGCACAGTTAAGAACCCAAATTGAATCACGTTAAGACGTCATGGTAAGGCCCTAGGGCCCCTACATTTCATGTCGATGACAGACAAATTACGTCAAGCTTCATACAGCATGTTTCATTGCATTGAATAGTGTCAAAACTATTACGTTCGACGTTAGAATCGAACTTTGATAGACTTTGGAGTCAAACCACGTTATCTCTTCTCAGCAAATGAACTGTCCAATTTGAAAGTGTTATTTTATATGTCAAACTTCTATGAAGTTATGACGTTTTTTTACAGTCTGTGCTATCAAAATCTAGGAAACTTAGGATAGACGGACTCTATCTTTCATTAACTCATTTCATATTAAAAACATCCTGGGTGTTTATATTGACGAAACCAGCATGAAAAGTACGGGCCCTGATAATTACTATTTATAACGAGGTGTTAACCATGTATATTTTTGCGAGCTCCCTATGTTTTGGCACTGTTACAAGAGCCATGTTCACAGTGTAATAGTGACATAAAATGATAATGTATGACTGTTTGTTTCTAAATAAATAAATAAAATGATGTAGCCGGAAAACCCATAGGCTATTGTGCTTACCATGAGTTTCAAATCTAGTGTAGAAATCTATAGAAGCAAGCGTCTGCGTCAACGCACTGTCAGTGCATCTTGCTCGCACTTGCGGGTGGAAGCGGGATGCAACTGCAAATAACGTATCGAAATCTATCCTTTGAAATCTATAGCATCTCCCATGGGTTGCTATATATTTGCAGAGACATTGGTCACTACGCTTGCGACACTGACAAACTGGGCATACTACCTAAACACAGCATAAACCTAGAAGTTTGTAACATATATAATCTGACAAACGCTGTAGCAGTAGGACAAAAAAACTATATCCATCCCTTTTTTCGGGGTGGTAGTATTACCGTAATAAAAAGACAGTATGATGCTCTCTAACCTACTGCTACTGCGTTCTTTCGGTAGTCAGATTTTAATACGTCATATATTTCACAGTTCAACTAAGATTCTTTGTAATTCAGCAAAGATTTCGCTGGAGGCGAACCTCATTTGTCCAAATCATGTAACTAGTTCCTCAAACGGTAACTTAAATTGTTTGATTTCTCTCATTGTTAAATTATGTAAATTAGGTTACCTACATAGTTTGCCAATCAGGGGCCATTCTCAAACTACTAAATTGATAAAATAAGATAAC
The DNA here is from genome assembly GCA_949128165.1 of Lathronympha strigana. Classification (NCBI taxonomy): domain Eukaryota; kingdom Metazoa; phylum Arthropoda; class Insecta; order Lepidoptera; family Tortricidae; genus Lathronympha; species Lathronympha strigana. Next base: position 7,524,282 of record OX421918.1, on the reverse strand, counting down.
CAGATCATATCCATTCCATGCACTTTTGAACGCGTGTAAATGCCGATTCGAAAGTGCTTGTTGCTAGATCACCGTCATCAGGGAGCCTGGTGTCCGCATTGCATTGGCAACGAATCTCAAAATTTGGAGTAGGCGCTAGTTTTACGAAAACGACTGTCATGCCATCTGATCTTCCAACCCAGAGGCTAAACTAGGCCTCATTGGGATTAGTCCGGTTTCTTCACGATGTTTAACTTCACCAAAAAGCGATAGATAAATATTAACTGACATTCCGTCCGTGTTGATATTAAAACGATTCGGGGTTTGAACCCGTGACCTCCGGATTGAAAGTCGGTTCTTACCGCTGGGTCACCAACACTCGTTGCTGCACGTACTTTGAATAAATTTGACTTTGAATGACTAATTCGCGTAAATTCACATCCATATATCAGTTTTGTTACGTCCGCACTCCTATAGAGCATTATTATTCCTTATGTGTAACTACATCATGCCTCAGCAAAACTTATCTGCCCGCGAATGATATAAACGCTGCGGTTCTCGACAAGAACAACTCGTATTTATTACAAGCACCCGCGGAATACCAGATAAAGCGGATAGATGCTCGTATTCTAAACAGAGGTATCATAATACGTGACGTGTGTGAGATGAAAGTGATGTATAAGGCTCAGCTCTTACATGCGTAACGTAAGGCCGATTATTTAAAGTGTTTTAAGTACAAGTTTCATGCAGGTTTTATAAACATGCATTTATGAATAAAATGCATGTTTAGATGCAAATCACAAAAAGTCTTAAAGGATTTTGGCGTCTTTTTAAATGTTTGAAAGTAGATACCTATCCCAAAAACAACCAGCTTTATGGTTTTAAAAGTTTGTGAATATGAATTGTATTATGTAATAGCAATAGGTTGCTATCTGCTTTACAAAGTATTTGAATTTACATCAGACAAAATAGCATGACGTTTGACTAAATCTATTTTTTTCCTCAGGTTTGCTGCGGAGTTTTCTCGATTTCTCCTCATCACTAATATATTAAGTAAGTTGTTAGACACTGTGTACAAATATTCTTCATGATGCCTCAACAAAACTTATCGCTCGCGAATGATATAAACGGTGCGGTTCTCGACAAGAACAACTCGTATTTATGACGAGCACCCGCGGAATACCAGATGAAGCGGATAGATGCTCGTATTCTAAACAGCTTAATCGACCACACAATTTGGATACCAGCTTTAATCGATAGTACAGGACGCCACCACACAAACCGCAACACTATTATTAAAACAGCTACGACGTTTTATAAAGATCTCTATTCTGAAAACCAAAACTCTACCATAAGAGAGAGATTATTATTACAGACTAACATACCGCCGCTATTAGAAAGCGAAATATGTCATGCTATAAACATGCTGAAAACTAAGAAGAGTCCCGGCGAGGATGGCATAACCAATGACATCCTGAAAGCAATACGGGATCCTCTAACCCCCCTTTTGACACATCTGTTTAATGAAATAATACAGCAAGAAAAAATACCAAAAGAATGGGAAACGTCAGTTATCACATTGATCTTCAAAAAAGGGGACCCACTCAAAATAAATAACTACCGCCCTATAAGTCTGCTGCAAGCAACATATAAGCTTTTTACAAGTATTATCTTGAATAGAACTCGAAAAACGCTCGATTTTGAACAACCCGTTGAACAGGCAGGTTTTAGGCGAAACTATTCGACCATCGACCACATTTTTACCCTGCAGCAAATAATAGAAAAATACAGTGAATACAATAAACGACTCTACATAGCTTTTGTGGACTACACGAAAGCTTTCGATACAATATCGCACCAAAAGCTATGGATCGCACTCGAAGAACAGGGCGTCGACGTCAAGTATATAAATATCCTGGCAGAAATATACAGCAGCGGAAAATCCTTAATTAAATTAGAAAAAAAAGGTGAACATTTTGAAATAAAGCGCGGTGCGAGACAAGGGGACCCGATCTCACCCAACCTATTCACGGCCCTGCTCGAATATATATTCCGAAGACTGAACTGGCAAAACTATGGCATCGCTATAAATGGAGAACGGTTGCATCACTTACGTTTTGCGGATGACATTGTTTTGATGACGGAAGACCACGACGAGCTCCTATACATGCTCGAAACACTACAACAAGAGAGCAAACTATGTGGCTTAGAAATGAACCCTGATAAAACATGTATTATGACCAACGGAGCCACTATACCAACAACATTGTCATCCAAAAAAATCGAGTATGTCGACGAATACCTATACCTTGGTCAAAATATAAACATCAATGAACATTCTCCTATTCAAGAAGTTGAGAGACGAATTAAAAAAGCGTGGCAATCATACTGGTCATACAAACATGTATTCAAATCTAAATTATCTGTTAAACTTAAGAAAAAAGTAATGGACTCTGTAGTAACGCCCACGTTATTATATGGATGTCAAACATGGCCAATGACTAAAGAAATTGTAAACAAAATTAAAGTGTTTCAAAGATCAGCCGAAAGAAGTATGCTGGGCCTCAGACTAAATGATAGAATACGCAACAAAGATATCCGCCACCGTACAAAGATAATCGACGCAGCAGAAATGGCGTGCAGACTAAAATGGCGCTGGGCCGGACACACGGCTCGCACCAATGATAATAGATGGAGCGAGAAAATATTACATTGGTACCCACGCGACAGCACACGGCCAACTGGTCGCCCGCGCCGCCGCTAGCGAGATGACATCGTCGCCGAGGCAGGCATCACCTGGACTAGAGTAGCAGCTGATAGAAAGGAGTGGAACAGAAGGGAGGAGGCCTATGTCCAAAAATGGACAACCCAGTAGATATAGTAATTTTGTCAATATTTAAATTAATAAAAATATATATATAATATTCTGAAATGCGCGTTAACTATAATTAAATGCAAACTATTACTCATATTACTGTTACTAAAGCTAATATAGTGTTAATGTAATAAATAATAAAATGTAAATGCATGTAATTTCTATGTAAAAATTTACTGGAAATAAAGGCTTATAATAATATTAATAATATGGCGTAGGGATGTGACGACCCCATCGCCCACTGGTTTCGACACCGGTGCAATCAGTCAACGCAGGGCAGCTTGTGGCGAGCTGTTGGGGAGTAGCGACCCCACGTACCTGAGCGCTCCTGGGGGACTCCGTCGTCCGACTTAGTCCTCCGCCTCTGGCTTGCCTTAACCGGCCGTCCAGAGTGGGGTCGCGAGAGCTGTGTTCTCGAGGGTAGATGTGGAAACCTAAGTGGCGAGTTGGCTATATGTTTAAAGTCCAGTGACACCTCTCTACCCCCAGCCCTCATACCGGTGTTGCCCTCGAGCCATCTTAGATGTCGCTTTTTGTGGGGGCCCATCTTATGTGGGCGAGTCACCGTCTGCCGGAAATAAAATTGATTACCATTTTGTTAGGCAGACGTCCGATTTTATTCTCCATAACCCAGTATTTAGTCCAGCACTTTCACCTAATAGTCCAGTATATTTTAGATTCCATTAAATCTCAATAGTCTTTACACCCTCGCGGATGCTGCCTCTGCGTGCGTCCCATGACTCGGGCAGGTGCAACATCCGCTCGGTGTACCCCTTACATTTCATTAAATTGTCGAAAGGGCCTCTGCGTGTTGGCTTCGGCTCCACGTACGCCTCCTAAAGGTCCGGAACACCATTGTTCCGTGATGGGAAAGACATATTAATAATAATATTAGTAATAATAATAATAATAATTTTTTATAATGTGTTTATGTTTTATGTTTTTTTTTTTTTTTGTATGTTGTTTTATATTTTACTTTTATAGACATATTGTAAAAACCTAACTTAGGAATGAAAAGAAATAAAGGGAACAATAATAATAAAAAAAAAAAAAAAAAAAATGCCGTTGACACTGACGGACGCGTCTAGAGAAAATTTTATTCAATATTTATATTTTGTACTATAGTTTCGCCCAATCTCAGTTTTTAGTGTTGTGTAATTAATTATATTTACGTCCCCCAAATGATGTGTCGTTACAAAAAACACGATTACACAGGCTTTTGATACACCAATTTACTTTTTATCACAACTGTCAAATGGCGAACTACAAAATAAAATAAAATGCTCACAAGATCGCGGACGAAAGCGGCCCAACCACGAAGCGCACGACCCACACCCTCGCCCACGCCGTCCAGCTCCTCGCAACCGTCGTCAGGCGACGAATATGCCACAGCGCCTGACGCGAACACCAGCGAGTCGAGCAGTGACGAGCGCGGGCAGTCGCCCTCGCCACCACCACCACCAGCGCGACGAGGACGACCTCCGCTGCCGGCACGCTTGGGGCCTGCGGGGCATTCTGCTCCGCCAACGGCTCCCGCTGCCGGTGGTGTAGTGCGCCGCATGCGATGGACTCAGATTATGAATGAGAACTGCATGCGCGCCTACTATGGGGCTACAGAGGGGGGAACCCGGCTATCCGCGTACCGTGCTAGGATGTTGCCTCTGTTTCAGGCTCTTGAACCTGCCATCACTGTTTCGGAGCAACGATTATCGGATCAGGTGCGCGTCATTCAGCGGTTAAAGCGGTTGGATGACGTGACGCTCGATCGGCTTCGCCTGGAGGCTCTCACTGCTGCCGCAGTCTCCACTTCGGCACGAGACCCGCCCGCCATGTTGCCGGATCCGGTGCCCGCACCCGACCTGGCATCGGAGGCACCGCGGGCTGATCCCAGTGCTGACGAGGAGGAGTTTGCTAATCAGAGTGTGAGTACTTCAGCTAATGAGCAATTGAGGAGGACTTTGGAAGAGGTAATTACGCAGTATCGGTCCACAAACAATTCTAGGCCACGATTACCACGTTTGCCAATGAATAGACGTAATCTAGCGCTAATGAGTGCCCTGAATGATTTGCTAGAACCGTATCTACGGTCTAGTAAAGATTTAGATGATACACACTCGATCATGTACTGCGGGGCCATCTCGGCGTGCCGTGTTGCTCGAGTCAAGTTTCCGGACGCTGAACGTGCACCTAGGACCGCCGGGGGTGTCCCCGCGTGGCAAGTGCGGATCGAGCGACGTATAAACTCATTTAGGACTCTTGTTGCAAAGCTGATCTGCTTCAGGGGGGGTAATAATCGCCCCCGAGTAATGCGTTTTGTGAACCAGGCGTTCGCGGGGACGGGTATTGAGCCCCGTGACTACATGGCCAATGTCACAGAACGCATTGACTTTCTGAAGCAGAAAATCTATTCATGGGCAAACCGTATTCGTCGCTACAGAAAGCGTGTGGACCGATTCCAGCAGAATCGTCTTTTCCAAAGTGACCAAAGGAAAGTATACCGAAGGTGGGAGGAAACTAACCTGCGTGTGCCCGACGCGCGACCGCCGGATGCTGCTGCCATGTCTGATTTCTGGCGTAGCATCTGGTCGGTGCCCGTTGAGCACACGGAAGGTGAATGGATGAGCGTTGTTGAACGTGAGTGCGAGGCCATCGAACCAATGGGGGCTATCACCATCAGCCCCGAAGACGTAAGTTGTGCCATCCGTACGGCTCAAAACTGGAAAAGTCCTGGACCGGACGGATTGCACAACTTTTGGCTAAAATGGTTTCGATGCTCGCACTCACGGTTGGCTGCGCAATTTCAACAAGCCCTTGAGCTTGGTTCCCTGCCACCTTCCTTAACAACTGGTATAACTTTCCTGCTCTACAAGTCCGGTAGTACCACGGAAGCTAAAAACTATCGACCCATCACGTGCTTGCCCACGCTTTACAAGCTCCTTACATCCATTTTGAGAGCAAAAATTAACGCGCATATTGTCGCAAACAATGTTTTGGCCTCTTCTCAAAATGGTTGTAGGGTTGGGTCCCGTGGTACTAAAGAGCTCCTCCTCATCGACATGGCCATTTGCCAACAAGTTCGGCGGAACAAGGGAACCCTCTCAGCCGCTTGGATTGACTATAAAAAGGCCTATGATTCGGTGCCTCATTCATGGCTGAGAAGGATATTGGAGCTGTATAAACTTGATGCAGCTTTAATATCCTTCCTAGGCGCGTGTATGGGGCAGTGGACCACAGTCCTTTGTCAACCAGGAGACAGAGATGGTCCCCCTGGGCCGCAGGATTTTATAAGGATAGAGCGGGGAATATTCCAGGGTGACAGTCTGAGTCCCCTGTGGTTCTGCCTAGCTTTGAATCCTCTCAGCACCCTGTTGAAGGATTCAGGGCTAGGTTGCCGGCTTCGGAGAGAGGGTGAAGTCATTTCTCACCTTCTGTACATGGATGATCTCAAACTATTTGCACCAAATGACCGAGATTTGTTGGAGCTATTGCAAACCACCGCAGTTTTCAGTAGAGCCATCAAAATGGAATTTGGTGTCGATAAGTGCGCGATTATGCATGTACAGCGGGGGAAAGTAGTAAATTCAACAAATTTACAACCTTCTGAGACAATGTCGTTCAGATCTATCTCTGAAGCAGAAACCTATAAATACCTTGGTATGTCACAGTCGTTGGGTATTGAGGACGCTGGTATTAGACAGGCGACGAAGGAGCGCTTCTTTGGTCGGCTGACAAAAGTACTTAACAGTCTTTTGTCAGGTGGCAACAAAGTGCGCGCCTTTAACGCTTGGGTAATGCCTCTGCTCACATACTCCTTTGGCATACTAAGATGGACCCAGACCGAGCTGGATGCCCTGGATCGGAGAGTTCGCCTACTGCTCACCACACATCGTATGCTACACCCGCGCTCGTCTGTTATGAGATTGTACATCCCACGGAAATGTGGAGGTCGCGGCTTTTTAAACGCCAAAAACCTTCACAACCGTGAGGTGTACAATCTTAGGAATTATTTCCTTAACAACGAGTGTGGGATGCATCGTGATGTGGTGGCAGTAGACAGAAATCTCACGCCGCTCTCCTTGGCAAAAGAGAATTGGCGCAAACCTGTGGTACTAAGCACCGAGGACCGCAAGACGGTATGGAAGAGCAAAGAGCTACACGGGCGGTTCTACAAGGCCCTCATGGGCCCCGACGTAGATCTGCCCGCTTCGGTGAACTGGTTACGATTCGGGGACCTCTTCGGAGAAACCGAAGGTTTTGCCTGTGCAATTGCGGACGAAGTTATCATGACGAATAACTATCGGAAATATATCCTGAAGGACGGTACGGTCGACATTTGTCGGGCATGCCGCCGTCCCGGAGAGTCACTCAGGCATATTATTTCTGGTTGTTCTCATCTTGCTAACGGCGAGTACTTGCACAGACATAATCTCGTAGCCAGGATTATTCACCAGCAACTTGCTCTTAAATACGATCTTGTGGACCACGAAGTGCCGTACTACAAGTACGCACCTGCACCAGTTCTCGAAAATGGTCGTGCCACGCTCTATTGGGATCGATCTATCATCACGGACAGGACTATTGTAGCCAATAAGCCTGACATCGTGCTGGTAGATCGATCGCAGCGCCGGGCCGTGCTCGTCGACGTCACCATCCCCCATGACGAGAATCTCGTGAAAGCCGAGAAGGACAAGTCCAGTAAGTACCTAGACTTGGCTCACGAAATAACCGCCATGTGGGATGTTGACTCGACGATCATTGTTCCGATAGTCGTTTCAGCGAACGGTCTCATAGCGAAGAGTCTCGACCAACATCTTGAGAGACTCTCGCTAGGTGGATGGATCAAGGGTCAGATGCAGAAGGCAGTAATCCTGGACACAGCGCGTATAGTCCGGCGGTTCCTTTCTCTGCGGCCCTAACCACCGGCAGCCTGGGCCCTGCCCCGTTGCCGGCGGCACTCTAGGTTAGGTTTTTATAATATGTTTATATGTATTTTGTATTGTTTTTGTATGTGTTTTTGTATTTTACTTTTATAATCATATTATATAGCCTAACCTAAGATAAAAAATAAATAAAGTGAATAATAATAATAATAATAATGGGTCAGCTAGAAAAGTACTTAATAGTCTTTTGTCAGGTGGCAACAAGGTGCGCGCCTTTAACGCTTGGGTAATGCCCCTGCTCACATACTCCTTTGGCATACTAAGGTGGACTCAGACCGAGCTGGATGCCCTGGATCGGAGAGTCCGCCTACTGCTTACCACACATCGTATGCTACACCCACGCTCGTCTGTTATGAGATTGTACATCCCACGGAAATGTGGAGGTCGCGGTTTTTTAAACGCCAAAAACCTTCACAACCGTGAGGTGTACAATCTTAGGAATTATTTCCTTAACAATGAGTGTGGGATGCATCGTGATGTGGTGGCAGTGGACGGAAATCTCACGCCGCTCTCCTTGGCAAAAGAGAATTGGCGCAAACCTGTGGTACTAAGCACCGAGGATCGCAAGACGGTATGGAAGAGCAAAGAGCTTCACGGGCGGTTCTACAAGGCCCTCACGGGCCCTGACGTAGATCTGCCCGCGTCGGTGAACTGGTTACGATTCGGGGACCTCTTCGGAGAAACCGAAGGTTTTGTCTGTGCAATTGCGGACGAAGTTATCATGACGAATAACTACCGGAAATATATCCTGAAGGACGGTACGGTCGACATTTGTCGGGCATGCCGCCGTCCCGGAGAGTCACTCAGGCATATTATTTCCGGTTGTTCTCATCTTGCTAACGGCGAGTACTTGCACAGACATAATCTCGTAGCCAGGATTATTCACCAGCAACTTGCTCTTAAATACGATCTTGTGGACCACGAAGTGCCGTACTACAAGTACGCACCTGCGCCAGTTTTCGAAAATGGTCGTGCCACGCTCTATTGGGATCGGTCTATCATCACGGACAGGACTATTGTCGCCAATAAGCCTGACATCGTGCTGGTTGATCGATCGCAGCGCCAGGCCGTGCTCGTCGACGTCACCATCCCCCATGACGAGAATCTCGTGAAGGCCGAGAAGGACAAGTCCAGTAAGTACCTAGACTTGGCTCACGAAATAACCGCCATGTGGGATGTTGACTCGACGATCATTGTCCCGATAGTCGTTTCAGCGAACGGTCTCATAGCGAAGAGTCTCGACCAACATCTTGAGAGGCTCTCGCTAGGTGGATGGATCAAGGGTCAGATGCAGAAGGCAGTAATCCTGGACACGGCGCGTATAGTCCGGCGGTTCCTCTCTCTGCGGCCCTAACCACCGGCAACCTGAGCCCTGCTCCGTTGCCGGCGGCACTCTAGGTTAGGTTTTTTATAATGTGTTTATGTTTTTTTTTTTGTATGTTGTTTTATATTTTACTTTTATAGGCATATTGTAAAAACCTAACTTAGGAATTAAAATGAATAAAGGGGATAATAATATATCCTGAAGGACGGTACGGTCGACATTTGTCGGGCATGCCGCCGTCCCGGAGAGTCACTCAGGCATATTATTTCCGGTTGTTCTCATCTTGCTAACGGCGAGTACTTGCACAGACATAATCTCGTAGCCAGGATTATTCACCAGCAACTTGCTCTTAAATACGATCTTGTGGACCACGAAGTGCCGTACTACAAGTACGCACCTGCGCCAGTTTTCGAAAATGGTCGTGCCACGCTCTATTGGGATCGGTCTATCATCACGGACAGGACTATTGTCGCCAATAAGCCTGACATCGTGCTGGTTGATCGATCGCAGCGCCAGGCCGTGCTCGTCGACGTCACCATCCCCCATGACGAGAATCTCGTGAAGGCCGAGAAGGACAAGTCCAGTAAGTACCTAGACTTGGCTCACGAAATAACCGCCATGTGGGATGTTGACTCGACGATCATTGTCCCGATAGTCGTTTCAGCGAACGGTCTCATAGCGAAGAGTCTCGACCAACATCTTGAGAGGCTCTCGCTAGGTGGATGGATCAAGGGTCAGATGCAGAAGGCAGTAATCCTGGACACGGCGCGTATAGTCCGGCGGTTCCTCTCTCTGCGGCCCTAACCACCGGCAACCTGAGCCCTGCTCCGTTGCCGGCGGCACTCTAGGTTAGGTTTTTTATAATGTGTTTATGTTTTTTTTTTTGTATGTTGTTTTATATTTTACTTTTATAGGCATATTGTAAAAACCTAACTTAGGAATTAAAATGAATAAAGGGGATAATAATATATCCTGAAGGACGGTACGGTCGACATTTGTCGGGCATGCCGCCGTCCCGGAGAGTCACTCAGGCATATTATTTCCGGTTGTTCTCATCTTGCTAACGGCGAGTACTTGCACAGACATAATCTCGTAGCCAGGATTATTCACCAGCAACTTGCTCTTAAATACGATCTTGTGGTCCACGAAGTGCCGTATTACAAGTACGCACCTACGCCAGTTCTCGAAAATGGTCGTGCCACGCTCTATTGGGATCGATCTATCATCACGGACAGGACTATTGTAGCTAATAAACCTGACATCGTGCTGGTTGATCGATCGCAGCGCCGGGCCGTGCTCGTCGACGTCACCATCCCCCATGACGAGAATCTCGTGAAGGCCGAGAAGGACAAGTCCAGTAAGTACCTTGACTTGGCTCACGAAATAACCGCCATGTGGGATGTTGACTCGACGATCATTGTCCCGATAGTCGTTTCAGCGAACGGTCTCATAGCGAAGAGTCTCGACCAACATCTTGAGAGACTCTCGCTAGGTGGATGGATCAAGGGTCAGATGCAGAAGGCAGTAATCCTGGATACGGCGCGTATAGTCCGGCGGTTCCTTTCTCTGTGGCCCTAACCACCGGCAGCCTGGGCCCTGCCCCGTTGCCGGCGGCACTCTAGGTTAGGTTTTTTATAATATGTTTATATGTATTTTGTATTGTTTTTGTATGTGTTTTTGTATTTTACTTTTATAATCATATTATAAAATTACCTAGCCTAAGAATTACAGAAAATAAAGAGATTAATAATAATTGCGAAAATAAAATGGCGTAGGGATGTGACGACCCCATCGCCCACTGGTTTCCACCGGTGCAATCAGTCAACGCAGGGCAGCTTGTGGCGAGCTGTTGGGGAGTAGCGACCCCACGTACCTGAGCGCTCCTGGGGGACTCCGTCGTCCGACCAAGTCCTCCGCCTCTGGCTTGCCTTAACCGGCCGTCCAGAGTGGGGTCGCGAGAGCTGTGTTCTCGAGGGTAGATGTGGAAACCTAAGTGGCGAGTTGGCTATATGTTTAAAGTCCAGTGACACCTCTCTACCCCCAGCCCTCATACCGGTGTTGCCCTCGAGCCATCTTAGATGTCGCTTTTTGTGGGGGCCCATCTTATGTGGGCGAGTCACCGTCTGCCGGAAATAAAATTGATTACCGTTTTGTTAGGCAGACGTCCGATTTTATTCTCCATAACCCAGTATTTAGTCCACCGCTTTCACCTAATAGTCCAGCATATTTTAGATTCCATTAAATCTCAATAGTCTATACACCCTGGCGGGTGCTGCCTCTGCGTGCGTCCCATGACTCGGGCAGGTGCAACATCCGCTCGGTGTACCCCTTACATTTCATTAAATTGTCGAAAGGGCCTCTGCGTGTTGGCTTCGGCTCCGCGCACGCCTCCCAAAGGTCCGGAACACCATTGTTCCGTGATGGGAAAGACATATTAATAATAATATAATAATAATATTTATCATCACGGACAGGACTATTGTAGCCAATAAGCCTGACATCGTGCTGGTAGATCGATCGCAGCGCCGGGCCGTGCTCGTCGACGTCACCATCCCCCATGACGAGAATCTCGTGAAAGCCGAGAAGGACAAGTCCAGTAAGTACCTAGACTTGGCTCACGAAATAACCGCCATGTGGGATGTTGACTCGACGATCATTGTTCCGATAGTCGTTTCAGCGAACGGTCTCATAGCGAAGAGTCTCGACCAACATCTTGAGAGACTCTCGCTAGGTGGATGGATCAAGGGTCAGATGCAGAAGGCAGTAATCCTGGACACAGCGCGTATAGTCCGGCGGTTCCTTTCTCTGCGGCCCTAACCACCGGCAACCTGGGCCCTGCCCCGTTGCCGGCGGCACTCTAGGTTAGGTTTTTATAATATGTTTATATGTATTTTGTATTGTTTTTGTATGTGTTTTTGTATTTTACTTTTATAATCATATTATATAGCCTAACCTAAGATAAAAAATAAATAAAGTGAATATAATAATAATAATTCTAAACAGAGGTATCATAATACGTGACGTGTGTGAGATGAAAGTGACGTATAAGGGCTTAATGCTTAGCGTACACGTGTAAGATAAGTAAGATTATTAAACAAAGTAATTTTATCATGATATCAACACAAATAAATATCTTTCCATAAATTTGGACCGAGTACCTGGGAGAGGGAATCAACCTATCTACATAATACGAGGGAATGTGCCTACATACTCTATTATTGTCTATTACTTAGTTATTAGTTCAAGCCAAAATATGGTTCAGTGACAGCGCGCAGCGATACCAACAAACTAACAAGGTATCATAAAATTAGGCCTAAGTATTACAAACGGGTATATCGCGAATTGAGTTAATTTTCCTTAATACGAGTATACCGACGTTTCGACACATTTTCATGTGTCATGGTTGCGGCTTGACTGATGGATCAGCGAAGTGTCAACGGTGATATTAGTAGATGTTGGCCTACGTATGGGTGGATGGAAAAGTTAGGGCTACCCTTTTATTAATTGTTATCGGCGCCACACACAACAAACAAAACGCAAACGCAAACAAACGCAAACGTAGTGCAGACGTTTATGAATCACAATTAAGCTTTACTCAACTAACGAAATTTTGTTAACTCGCTCTGTAGCTTCATCCATTGAGAACTCATGCTTAATATTTAGTTACATCACAATTAAGTACACCCATCTAATTATACCGAAAATAGAACCTGCCAACCTTCGTTAACCGTAATTTAAGTCATCACGAAGCAGGTAATCACGGACAACAATATGTTTACAACTAATGTACCCTTTGAACACAAACAACGTCATTATTATACTTGATTTGAATTTGAAACGTTATATCTTCCTCTACAAATACAAATTAGGCACTTATTACATCCCGAGACAACTCCGTTGTAATTCTGTACGTATTTGTAACATTAATTCTCAACTGTGTCTGGCAATTAATGTCTAACATAATGAGTTAAGATAAGACAGAGAATCTCGCAAATGCCCTGGGATATTCGCAGTATACGTTTATGTACTCCTATTATATTAAACCCGTATTATATATCGGCCTATAATTTTCTAACGGTGTAGTGGACTGTGAAATTGGATATGATTTGCAGTTCGACGCGTTGCGGTAATCTTCACAGTAACAATTATACGTTAAATATGGTGAGGTTCGGTGTTCCCATTATTACAGCACAGATAATATAAAGACTTAATTAAAGGTTCTTCGTATGTTTGCGGTGTGAGGAAGGGTGTAGTAAGTTTGAGGTAAGTATTTGACTTTCAAGTATCTCAAGTACAATTACGAGGCCCTTTATAATGTGGATCCTATAACAGTTGCCGGAGTAGTTTGTAATTAGATACAGTTGACAAAAAAAGTATTTCATCCTATCTGATATTCCTAGATTTCAATATTTTAAGACTCCCTTCTTCAGAATTCGAGTTACATTTCATCGCGTCATCTTATGATCCTGTAATAATTAAGAAATTCAGGCTACATTTTTCAAGCATACCAGTAGCGAATGAGGCTATGCTTATAAAGTAGGTATTTGCTGTCATACGCAAAACGATAAGGAAGTGATGGTTACTTTTAACACAAAATGTAGAAAGCAATACTGCTTTTTAAGGAATAACTAATTATTTAAATACTGCATAAAATATATATTGTTAATATTCATAATATTTGACAGATCATAGATGGAGCCAATGTTTTGTTTAACGAATCTCATCATCAAACTTTTGTTTTTATGACTTAGGCGTCTGCAATTAAAATTTGAATTTCATTATACTCATATCTAAATCACCATAGAGTCACATTTCACAAATTAACCACGGTTGTATTTTTTAAATAGTTGTTGTGTATTTTCCTTCTAAAACCAGGGCGGCCGGTCATAGTGGGATTGGGATCCCATTTACTTCCATACAAATAGTATGCGCTGACTTGGCTGTTGTCAGCCCCTAAAAACAAAAAAATAAACGGTTGCACTTTCGGTCGTTTCCTATCCGCAACTATTAACGCTGGCTGTACAACATCACATGCATAATGCTAAGCAAAACACTGAATGGCCAGTATGTAGGTATGATAATGGTAGTATTGTAGCACCCGTGTTTTGATTCGGAGCGTGCCCTGTCACGTTTCCGAGCGAGCGGAGTGGCCGCTCCGGCCGCCATCTTGAAACGTGACGCCGAGCACTCGTTGACGCTTCCCTATTTAAATTCGCCCTCTTTATTCACCAGCTATTTTATTTAAGAAACGGCGGATCTAATTTATTGGAGGACCTATTGTTGGTGCATTGTAATGGACGCGGCGTATATTTTTTTGTTCAACATTAACGAGGAACAAGGAAGGGTGGGTAAGAAATTTTGCGAGCTTCAATTGCATTTTTCACACGGCTGCCTCTAGCTCGTTTACAATTTTATTACGGGAAAAGAAAGCGAGAATTTTGTGACTTTTAACTGAGTTAAGGACTTGTCTGTCGCGTGCGGAGGATTTTTGTTCGCTTGTACACATTAAACCAGTTCTAAAGATCCAACTTTAAGCTTTTATTTCACATTTATTCGGGTGGCAAAATTAGATACAAACTTGTTTGAACTTGATTAATTGAAACGAAACTGTAATTGAGTATTATACCTTAAACTGGGGAGGATAGGGATTGTGAGGGTAGTTGGGGCATAAATGAGGATTGAGAAGGGATGGTAAAGAGATGTGTTGGTATTTTTAGACCAGAATTTTCATATAAATAGGTACAGTTAAAAAAAAAAACTATGTTGGTAGTTACCTTACGTACTCGTACCTACGTTTAATCCTATCAACGTATAATAAACATCTGAATTCTCATGCTTAGTTAAATATTTAAGCAAGCAGTTTTAGCCGCTTTAGTTGTTATAGTATTTTCCATAGATTTTCAACTATCCGCTCCAAGTTCCTCCAATAAAACAAAAGATAAGTAGGTCATCTGTCTACCGTCATTCAAAGCATATTTCCATCTAAACAAAACGTACTTTTCTATTCGAAAAGCGCTACTCATCACGGCAGACAGGGGAAGGGTGAGCCGAAGGGATAATAAATTCCAGTCAAGAGAGGTGATTTACCGACCCTGGAGTCAGATTATTTTCCTAGGTTGACTTACTGTTGTTTAATTATGTTCTATTGTTTCTAGAAGCTCTTGTGACAACTTGCTTGCAACATTGGTGTAGCACCTTCATACAGTCATATAAATGTATGTAAGTACATTTTTGACGTACAGTCGCCATCAGATATATCGGAGCGTCCGAGGTGTTCACAAATATCTGAACACGCCTCTATTGTAAGGGCGTTAGAGTGCTTGTTCAGATATTTTGAACGCCTCGGACGCTCCGATATATCTGATGGCGACTGTACGAATGTACCTACTCCACGTAAACGTATTAAATACGTTATGTATGAGATAAATATTATTTTGACTGGCATTGTAGTTAATGTACAAGTTAAGATTTGAAAATAAGGTATTCCATATTTTGCTATGTACAGTTTTCAACTGTATGCAGCTACCCCGGACGTGGGGTACATTTGTACAATTGTTTTACTTCGTATCGTAGATTAATATTAAGACTAGACTCCTGTATTATTAATGTCAAATAGGTGGACTATGTAGTTGTATGTAATTTATTTTTATTTGAGTTAAGTTACATTTTTACTGAGGTTACAGCAAAACACGTGCCAACCGTCCCCTAATGGGAAAAGCAAAGTCAACTGTATATAACGATAGAAAAGGTCGTATTATTTCTGTAGGTATGACTTATTGCTGTTTAATTATGTTCTATTGTTTCTAGAACAACAATAGCTCTTGGAGCAACTGGCAAAGATTGGCCAGTCCTGGCGGTGCGGTATAAAGATAGCAATCAAGATCTCGATGTTGTATGAAAGCCCTAGACTGGAATGTTACGGACTTAGAGATCACGTTAATTGGAAGCTACGTTTATGTCGTATACAGGTACCTAGGTCTATACCTAGGAAAAGCAAAGTCAACTGTAGATAACGATAGAAAGGACTGTTTATTTTTCTGTATGCCGTGCAATAAATGATTATGATAATGACTAGTTGTTGTTTAATTGTTTTCTATTGTGTTTAGGCCAATAATACCTTGGAACAACTCGCATAGATTGGCCGGTTTGGGCAGTGCGGTACAATTAGTATAAAGGTACCAATCTAGATCACAATATTTTTAGATGATCAAACGAACTTACCTGAAGTGAAGTTCGATCTTAATTGTCATGTCTTCGCTGAAAGATTTATATATTTAAACGAAGGTAGTTGCCCTGCAACGTTCGGACGTATTCGCACCCAGTTTATCGGTATCGTAGAAAGAGAAAAAAGATATCCCCTCTCTTCTACGACACCGGTCCCTGTCCACCTCATTCTTTTCAGAGCTAATTTCAACATTGTTATTACAGGGGCCTACACAGGGAGGGAGGGACCTTAAATCTTTCAGCGAAGACATGACAATTAAGATCGAACTTCACTGCAGGTAAGTTCGTTTGATCATCTAATTGTCATGTCTTCGCCTCAAGATTTATATATTTAAACGAAGGTAGATGTTCAGAGCTGAACAATGTTGAAATACAAGTAAAAAAACAGCAGTGAAATCAACGATTGTATATTGAAAAATAACAAATATTGTTTTATTTCAGTAAAAGTAATATCACATTACTTAATTTATAGTAGCTAAACATAATTGTTCTCTGGAACGTTATTAACTTAATTATAATTTAACATATTAATATTGTTAATCAGTCAAATACAGCATTAGCAAAACTAGAGGTAGACTTTGCAATGGGTAGTTTATAAAAATTCGCAAAGACTAAGGATCGGTCTGACCATCCTGCTGTCTTTCGAATGGTATCGATGCCAACACCAGCACGTTCAGCAGACGAAGTCGATGCGTGTCTAGTGCTATGAGCACTGAATATGTTGGTGTCGATACCACTAGCAGACAGCGTTTGCTTAATCCAACGAGCTATAGTTTGGGAGCTTACTCCATGATATGGGCTTTTTGATGTTAAAATCAATTTGTCCTCATTTATTGGTCTAATCGAAGATGTAATCTTTAAATAATCTATTATTAATTTTGCGGGACATATACTAGGTCTCTGGCGGAAAAAAGGTAAATCTAAAACAGGCTGTTTTCTACCAACGCCAGAGGTCTTGACCAAATCTTTGAT
The DNA here is from genome assembly GCA_949128165.1 of Lathronympha strigana. Taxonomy (NCBI): domain Eukaryota; kingdom Metazoa; phylum Arthropoda; class Insecta; order Lepidoptera; family Tortricidae; genus Lathronympha; species Lathronympha strigana. Next base: position 7,506,968 of record OX421918.1, on the reverse strand, counting down.
TTGTATTACAATCCTTTCATCATTCACATTTATATTAGGTACTCTAATCAACGAGAGAGTTTGGCATCTTTGGCCTGTGGAAAGTGCCAGTAAGACCACCAATTTCTTATTAATAATATCTAGGGCTAAAATCTCATTAGGATAATAGTTACTAAGGTGATCTAGTACTACAACAGGGTCCCATGTACATGAATACTTAGGGAAAGTTGGCTTTAACTTAAACACTCCTTTAAAAAACCTTTTTAACCGATCGTCTTGAGTCAAATTATTTTTAGAAATAAGAGATAAAGCCGAACGATGATTGTTAAGTGTACCATATGAGGCTCCTTTCCCCAAGCACTCTGTTAAAAAATCTAATACATTGTAAATATGGATATCCAGTGCTTCAATGCCTTTTCTGTTACAATAATACCACCAAAGCTTTAGACTCGAAGAATATTGAGACTTAGTATTCTGAGACAAGGATGAGAGCATAACCTTTAATGCTGATTCCGGTACTTGCCGCCTCGCGAGTGCTTGCCGGATAATACACTCGCAGCCAGGGAAAGGCGTTGATGCATTGGGTGTGACTGTCTGAAATTAGAAGATAGTAATGTCTTACTCGGTGTAAAATGTATGCTTTCGCCTATTATTAAAGATTTGTACAGAGGAAACCACGGTTGTGATGGCCATAGAGGCACCACAACTATTCCGGTGGCTTGATCACGCACAATCTGCCTCAACACCTTAAGAATTAATGAAAACGGTGGGAATGCATAGAAGTAAAAAGCATCCCATTTTACTGTGAATGCATCGATATTAAATGCGAAGGGATCTCTTTTCCAGGATATGTATTTTGTACATTTTGCATTTACCCTGGATGCAAATAAATCGATTTCGGGAATGCCAAAATTATTGACAATTTGCTCGAACGCATTATTGTCCAATTCCCATTCAATATCGATATTCCTGGATTCCCTATCAGCATCAGTGTTTTCACAGGACCTAATATAGGACGCAAATATATGTATATTTCGATCCTCACACCAATTCCAGATTTTACTTGCAATATTATTTAAATGTACGCATTGTACACCACCCATCTTATTAATATATGTTATTGCGGTAGTGTTATCTATGCGCAATAATATATTACAATGATTTAAATCCTTGGCAAAAGATTTGAGGCCAAAAAAGGCAGCCAATAATTCCAGATAATTTATATGGTGATTTGCCTCCTCATCATTCCATGAACCACCTATGTTCTCACTATTGCATGAGGCTCCCCAGCCATCCATGGAGGCATCCGTGAAGATTTCAAGTTGATAATCATTGACTTGTAATGATTTAAATTTTCCACCATAACAAATCGTCATGTAAATTACCTGGAATATTCATTGTCTTATCATAATCCTCGTTATTATTTAGCAAAGCTAGGTATCTAGCCCTTTCTAGTGTTTTAGTATGTAACCGTGTAAGTGACAGCGGGACAAGCGGCCGTAAGTGTACCTAAGTATCCAGCAAAACAACGTATTGACATTGTTTTGCTAGCAAGTAAAACTTTAGTTCGAGACAATATGTCGTTTTTCTTTTTTGCAGGTAGTTCTAGGGTCATATTTCGTGAATTTAAAATAAATCCTAAAAATTGACAAGATTTCATAGGCACTAATGAACTTTTTGGATAATTAATTATAAATCCTAGGCGTGTTAAGATGTAAATTGTCTCATTAAATCAAATCAAATCAAATCAAAAATATTTTATTCAAAATAGATTCTTATAGAATACTTATTGAATGTCAAGCATGCAACTTCTTATTCCTAATTGAATGTAGCAGAGCTATACAATATATAATTTGAAACATTATTAATAATTTAGATGTCATTATTTACATTTAACTGAAGGTAAATTATCCGACCAAACGTCTTTGTCACTTAAATAGTCATCTACTCTATAATACCCTTTTTTTATTAGCGTGTTTTTAATTCTAGCCTTAAATTTATTTTCTGTTAAGTCTACAATATGGTCGGGTAACTTATTGTAAAACCGTGTACAGAGCCCTATAAATGATTTTTGAACCTTACTTAACCTAGTTTTTATACCAAATAAATTATTCTTATATCTAGTGTTAAATTTATGTACGTCACTTTTTTTTTTAAACACTGTCAAGTTTTTTCGTACATACATTATATTAAGATATATATATTGGCTAGGCAATGTCATAATATTTATTGTTTTGAATTTTTCTCTTAGGTCATAACGAGTATTTAATCCGTAAATCGCACGTACTGCTCGCCTCTGCAAGGTAAAAATTGTCTCAATGTCAGCTGCTCTTCCCCATAGAACCAACCCGTAACACATGATGCTATGAAAATAACTAAAGTAAACTAACTTAGCAGTATCTTCATCAGTTATCTGCCTTATCCGTTTCACTGCATATGCGGCTGAGCTCAGTTTCTTTGATAAAGCAGCAATGTGAGGACCCCATTGTAGCGTTGAATCTACCGTTATACCTAAGAAAACTGACTCTTGTATTACATCTAACTCTTGGTTATTGATCGACAATCCTTTTATGCTATGCTTCACGTTGGGTAACTTAAAATGTATACATTTCGTTTTCTTTGCATTTAAAACCAAATTATTAGCAGTAAACCAATCGTGCACCTGAGCCATAGCATTATTTATACAGGCTAAGTTTTGGCAATTTCTATTAACATGATATATAAGTGAAGTGTCATCGGCAAACATAACAACTTTACTTAGTTTTTCCGCCATAAAAGGAAGATCATTCACATAAATCAGAAATAAGAGAGGGCCCAATATCGATCCTTGAGGGACACCTATCACAACCTGAGATCCAGCTGATATTGTCCCGTTTACAGTAATTTTGTGACTTCTTCCAATCAAGTATGACTTTAGTAACTCTAGAGCCTGTCCTTCTATCCCATAGTATTTTAATTTTGAAATTAAAGTCTCATGATCCACGCAGTCGAATGCTTTTGTTAAGTCACAGAAAATGCCAATAGCGTCTTTTTTTCCTTCCCATGCCTCAAAGACATGTTTAACTAAACTTATATTATTAAGATTTTTTAAGCAGTCATCAGCTGTACTAGCAATAATTAGACTATCATCAAGGTATTGTACCGATTGAAAACCACGTGACCTCAACAATGTTGACACAGGTTTCATTATTTTGGTAAAAATAAACGGCGCTGAGCATAGACCGAACGGCAAAGCTAGGAACTCGTATAAAATGTCATCAAAATAAAATCTTAGGTATTTCCTGTGATTCTCATGGATCTTAACTGCAAAATATGCTTCTTTCAAATCAAGGTTTACCATATAGCAATCGGGCGTTATTAATTTAATAGCAGTCCTGATATCCTCCATTTTAAAGTGATTTGGTGTAACAAATCTATTTAAATTTTTTAGATTTAAAATGAAACGTTTTTCGCCGTTACTTTTAGGGACAAGAAAAATGCTAGATACAAATTGACTAGGTACACTTTTACATCGTCTTATAGCTTTTATTTTAATTAAGCGAAGGATTTCATTCTGTACTAAAACATGATCATCCTTCGATAGTGACAATTTCGGCAAAGTGCCTACCATTTGAACTGAGTCACTGGAAAATGGAATTTTATATCCCGAAATAGCATCTAAAACTAACTTGTCGTTAGTTATGTCTCTCCAATTATCAACAAAATGAGCTAAGCGACCAGCGCGTACCTCAATGTTTAGCGTCGATGCGACGCAGGCGTCGTGTAGTGAAAGCGACGCGCTGGGCGCGCTGTCGACGCATGCGCCGCGCGCGATGTCGTCGGCGGCGGCGCTGATGCCCGGCGGGATGTCGGCGCTGGCGACCGGCGGCGCGCCGACGCCTGCTGGGCCGGGGGGGCTCGCGGCCCACCGCTGCGGTTCAGCGGCGTCCTCGTGTTGCGCTGAAAATAACGACGTGGTGGGCCCCTCCAGTTTAAATTCGAATTTGTACTCGAAGGAGCCTGAATCAGCTGACCAGTCTTTTTAATTCCAGTCGAAGATTTAATAAATTCGCCGAGTTTATCGCCAAATAGATGTGAATCTCGCTTGCGGTCCTTAAAGGGGTCAATAAAACTTTTTTCCAGCATTGGCGTTATTAACGCGCGTCTAGTCTCGGTTTCAGTAAAATGAGAATCTGCGACTAATTTTGACGCATCACTAAGTAACTTCAGTGCGTCGTGTGTATCCAGAGATTTTTTAAGCAGACCCGTAATTATTTTACCAAGTATGGATACAACGCAGCCTAGCTGGTTTTGCTTTTTTGATATTCGGCAATCTCTGTTTTTAGCATTATCTAATAAAACTGCAGCTATTTCGGCATTAAGAATGGGTGATTTCGCTAGCGGGCAGTTTTTTGGCAATAAATATTGCTTCGAAATATCTTCTCGGACCTCCTTTTTTAACCCGTCTTTTAATATGGGCGTCAATATTTTCGACAAATTGTCGTTAATTTCGTCGCCCCATTCTGTCGCCTCAGGGAGAAAATCTCCCAAAGCTTGCAGTAGCTCAGGATCGATCAATTCGGATTCAAATTGTTCTGGCGCCGGGGTAACGGGCTCCACAGGATCCGGCGCTGACGAGGGCCCAGGCGTTGGTTCCGCAGGCTGCGACGCCGACGAGGATCCAGGTACCGATTCCCACGCTGTGGGTTGAGGGACCCCCGGGGCCTCGGCGGAAATACCCAATTGTTCGTCTATTTCCGCGGCAAGTAGATTTTCGAGAGGTGGCGGCGGTTCATCTTGAACAAAGAACAGACAGGTTAAAACCCGCATTTTAAATATTAACGGTTAACATCTCGTGTTAACTCAATGAAATTGCTACTGGTTATTATCTCGTAATAACTCGGAGCTAATTTTCCACTGCCTAACATCTCGTGTTAGATCGGGGAATAAATATAAGTATGATTTGAAATTCACTATCTTTGTACCTACCTTGTACGAAGTCTTCATCACTCGAATATAATATTCGTGAAGAATTTCTTCGTAGTTTAGCTTCATATTTCCTTCTTCTTCCATCGCTCCTCTTCAGATCTTGATTTCCGTTTCGGCATATTGCACAAACTTAATTACACTCACGTAGTTAAAAACCAAACGAAATTATAATTGCGCTTAGAAGCCTAACCAGGTGCGATCGCCGTGCGCGCACGGACAGGAATGAGGTGGACAGGGACCGGTGTCGTAGAAGAGAGGGGATATCTTTTTTCTCTTTCTACGATACCGATAAACTGGGTGCGAATACGTCCGAACGTTGCAGGGCAACTACCTTCGTTTAAATATATAAATCTTGAGGCGAAGACATGACAATGTATGAAAGTATTAGACTGAAATGTTGCGGACGTATCACGTTTATGGTAAGTTACACTTGTGTCGTACATACCTAAGAAAAGCAAAGTCAACTGTAGATAACGATAGAAAAGACTAGATTATTTCCTTAGGTATGACTAACTGCTGTTAATCATGTTCTATTGTTTCTAGGACAACAATAGCTCTAAGAACAACTGGCAAAGATTGGTCTGGGCGGTGCGGTAAAAAAATCTAGATCTCGATGTTGTATGGAAGCACCAGACTGGAATGTTACGGAAGTCGAGATCACGATTATGAGAACTTAAACAAAACTAAGTTGTGAGTAACGGTTGAGAAAATTAGCTTGAATTATTTTTTCTTGTAAGTTTATGCCCGTTATATAAGTAGGTCTGAGATTTAAACAGCTATGAAGTTGTCGTCAAAGTGCATTATTGAACACATCGGTAGATACAGGCACATCGATTAATAATATGTATTCACTTCGAATCTTATTACTGCGGAAGAATGTGTATATATATTTATGCGTCAACCAGCCGTTTCGACAAGACGTTTGGTGAAGTAAGTGATTTTCGACTAGAAGGACCTACATAACAAAATAAACCTTTTAGTCTAAATTAGGTACAATTCCGAACGTCGCGTCGACTTTGACTAGCCCTAATATTGCAATTGCCTACTGAAAACGCAAAATGGCTCAGATAATACAACAGATATGTATCAAGAACAAGGACTTCCTTGAGTTCTTACAAATACCTATTACATAAACTCGAGTATCTGTGTTTGTAAACACAACACACGTTCCAAAATATTCAATTACGTACACCGAATGCCTATCGATTCCCGCGAACTAAATCTTCAGTAGATTAGATTTGCTTCATTAGAGCGCATAAACTAAACAACTTCATTTACCTAGTGGGTATAAAACACACGTCACGTAGCGCTCATTAATTAACTTTGGCCTAGATTTACTTTATTAATACTGATAAATGTTATTATCATATTTTATGGAGCAAGTTTACGCTCGTAACTCAAGGAAACTGTCATAAATGAGATATTTGAAAATCATCCGAGATGTTGTAAAAAGTGACGCGAGGAAATTGGATTTTCTTTCTAAGGCAATTTAATAAATTTTAAGGTAATAATAGACTTGCTACTATTTTCTTGGAAATATCAATCGCTTTAACAATACACAACGTGCTTTAATGATGACGGGAAAAAATAATTTATTTTCTAAATATATACAGTAAGTGTAATTTACCTACCTACTTGTCTACCACTACCTACCTTAAATCTAAAATAGGTCCTTGAGGCATTGTAGCTAGGATGCTGGCGGCATTTCCTCGTTGTATCGCAATGTTGATACGTTGTGCGAGGAAGCCACCAGCTCTTCGGTTTCATCAACCAGACCAGACGTTGCGTGTGCTGGGTCATGGGGTCAGGGACCTAGAGTTTCGACCCCATGGCTCAGGGAGCCTGGGGTCCACTTTGGCAACTAATCAAGACTTGGCGTAGGCGCTAGTTTTACGAAAGCGACTGCCATGTTAACTTCCAACCCAAATGGTAAACTAGGCCTTACTGGGATTTTTCCGGTTTTCTCACGATGAAGTTCGGAAAAATCTCATCGATACGAGCCGGGGTTTGAGCCCGCGACGTTCGGATTGAAAGTCGCACGTTTTTACTGCTAAGGCACAACGCTTAAAATAAACTTAATAACGACCAAAAACTTCATGAAACAAATCACAAATTATGGCCTAGTTTCCCCTCTAAATCTTGAAATTAAGTTTCTGAGTAGACCTCAGGCTCTCTGAGCCGTGGAAATAAGTCAAAAAAGCAGTAGGATCACAACAAGAAAAAATATACTTTACAAAATGAATATTGTCCTTAAAAACAGTCAGTTAGGTTTCCTGTCATGATAAAAGTGACAACCTTACACAAATCGACCTAGTTTTAGTTTCACATTCTTGTTATATATTATTCGGTTCCTACAAAACACTCCTTACTTAGCAAATGTCGCTATCGAAATTGGCTCGTGACCAGATGTTTCGAGTGCAATTCATGGTAGGACATTATCAGCATCTTTTACAGCATATACATTTAATATAGGGTCGATAACGAAACTGCGTATACGAATTTATTTGTAACATTACCTACACTTTTTTTTACGTTAACTTTAAAGCATGATTCTTCAGGATAACTCGAGTTGATTTCTCTTAGAAACTTGTCTTAACTATTACAGTTTTTGAGATATTTAACAAATCAATTTAATAGCTGAAAAAGTAAATGTTACTAAATCATCTACCACTAAGATGTCATGACTAAGTTAAGCTTTGTAATACTTGACACTAACATTACAATGCCTTTTACAATGTTAAATATATTTGTTTAGTTTGAAAAAAAAAACAAAGTTTTATTAGCAACATCTATAACTTCCATAAGTAGGTACCTAACTGCTTGATCGAGCGAGTTCATTTCTCGCCTGAAGCCATAAGGATTTCTTTATTTCCTTTCTTTCTAAAAATTGTTTAATGAATAATCTTTTCAAAGCTAGAAACCTTTGTGCGTCTGTGTACATGACATCGTACGTAGGTACGTATACAGCCATGAAAATAATCAATACCTTCGCCTACCTTCATCATTAAATTCACCCAGTGAACCCGGCCATTCCTTTGCTATAGTTGTCGAACCCCCAATTTAACCGGTTGAAAAAAGTTTTCCTTTCGCCGTAATCCGCTGAGTAGCCAGGCCTAATTGATAGCTTATCATTAGCTCTGCCTCGCGTAGGGGTCAAGAGAGACTGTTATTGAAAGGTTCGAAAAGGAGATTGCCGTTTCATGTATGGAGGCCCGTACCTTAACGAAAATTTATGAAAATTATGTTATCATTGGCCATCAACTGCATGTCACAGAGCACTAAATATTTTGAAAATCGTACGCTGAAATACGTATAAAATTGAGATTGAAATCGTGATTTTTAGGTTCGTTTCTAAGTAATGTACCTAATCACCTTGTGGCTTACATTGTACATTACATGTGGCATCAGCTCCAGAGACTTAGGGCACACGGATGTTCATGCCATTCTATACCGTATGAGTCAATGAATTACCTATAGATAACTAACTAGCGTGTAAAAATTGGACTTAGAGCAATTTCACGTATTCAAGACAAATATTAGGCATTTATGAAACTAGTAGCTAAATTGACTTTAAAAAATCTGCACACTGTACTATTCAAAGACGTCTGCTATTCTAATTAGTAATATAATCGCATTCAGTGACTCAAGTGAATTAACAGTTTTATTACGCATTACCGGCCTCTATTGGCAATATTATATTATATGACATTGCGACTCATATTGTCGCGCATATGGTTTCACATTATTAAACTAATTAACTAATGAAAAGTTTTTAGAAAAAATAGGAAGGGAAATACTTATAATTGTATGAAACGATTAATATGAATATATTTTGATTAATATTAATATGAAACGAGACGTCAGCCGAGCAACAGATTTTTAACGCCTTTCAATATATACGGTCACATAAACTACTATTCCATTTCCAATTTTACCTATAAGAAACTTATTACTAAAGCTGATGATATAATTCATAGACGATTTGCTGTGTAGCCAATTCTGGGAGGCCCATGTCGAAGCTTTCCTCGAACCAGCAGAACTTTTATTACTATTCTAATATTTTTAGAAGCCTAATAACTTATTTCTCGACACATCTGATTCACGCTTATCCACAGCTGAAAACATTTCTGACTAAAACCGCCATTCTAAATAAAAGTTTTAGTTACCAGGAAACTAGTCTGGTTCTCTCAATGTTCACCTGTTTTGCGACGAGCGACTTGACCTAGACTTGCTTTTAAAACAAGCATTTTATTTCCTTTTGCGTAAGCCAAAAGAGTAGTGCTTCTTTCTTTCCTTGAAGCATTATTTATTTTACGAAAATTCTTCGTATTTTTAACTTCTTTGTAAAACTTATTCTTTAACACATCATGGGAACCTTCTAAATGACATCAATGTCAATTAACATTTGTTGAATGTTGAAATATTTATGATCTCAGCGTGCGTAGCCAAGATGCCAATCGCTCACGCTTACTAACGTATCGTAGCTACCTCTCTCTATTACTCTTCCTTATTAGTGTGACAATGACAGTTGCGTTTCGTTAGCGACTGAGCGTGAGCGATTGGCATCTTGGCTACGCACCCAGAACTGTCACGTGATGCTGTCTATCGAAATGAATACATCAACCCTATTAAGTCACGGCTGATTTGGTTATTCGGTGTTGCGCCTGCTTTCACAATTTTACTCTATCGGTTTTGTCAAGGTATCTATTTTAGAATATTCGTTAATAACGACTTGGCATCTCGTACCAACAGTTTTAGCATTGGTTCCATAAAGGGCGTGTTGTTCCATATTGATTTAAGTCAGTCTACTGTGATCAACTAAAGGATAATTGGTCATCATTAGACCCCTTCTGCCCCCGACATTGACGTAGCGCCTCGGCCTCTGAGGCAACTCATCAAAATTTGTTATAACGCTTGGGACCAAACTCGTTGTCACCGACACTTTGGGAAGTTGGCGAAACTATTCGATAGAGCTTGGCTTGCCTAATATCGTTGATTGTGGAAGGAGCTCTTGTTCGGGGACTTGGGAGTTTAACGGGTATATCTATTAGTATGTAAATGTTAGTAACTCAATGTTTCGTAGGCACGTGTTCGAAAATTACTTCGGTAGTCTACAACGTAGTTGTATAAACTATACATGTATACACATACAGTATGTGCCATACTGTTACAAAGCCTTTACTTACCTTTAATTGATACCATGCGACAAATAAACACAAGTACTAAAGTAAATTAGGATTACTTTAGGAAAATTTGGGACTACGTTGATAGATTTATGGCGACGGTAATAAAAACATGATTTTATATCATTTACTACTTACATATTTTTTGGTAAACGATAAGAACCCAAAAGTTCAAATTTGTTGAAATGTCCTTTCGATTTTGAAGCCTGTTTTACATACATACGTTTAGAAATCTAAGTACAAACTAATGAACAAATTAGGTACCTACGTACATAGGATACCATTTTGTATACGTAATTTAACGACCATTATACCTCAATACAGTTTAGATGTTACTGCGTACACCCAAAGTAAATCAATTTACCGTAATACGTACTAAGTATCAAATTACCTACCTATACGCCTACATAAATTATAAACTTGTCGGTTACTTTGCGGTAATAAAATAATGTCAGCTGTCGAATTAATTTAATCCTATCTATTACCAGTTTGCTTAATCTTAGTCAGCCTCAGGTTCTTGAACAAGGATAAGCAAGAAAAAAACTATGGGTGCATGACAGCTGTCATTAAAGTTTTCATTCATGTAAGCCGTAATGGCGAGCGTTCACGATATGTGAGTAGATAAAGCAGTGTATGTAACTGTAAATGTGTATATGAAGCCCCAGAACTTCGACATAGACGGGAATACATTCGCAGCAAAGTCACAACTTTTATGCGCGCTAGATATATAGAATAACATTTCATTTAATTGTCTATTGGGCTTCTGTTAATCGCCCCAGTTCCACGTATCATTTCCAAAACTCTGGAACATCGAAAAATCTAGTAAGAGACTCTCTGGTAAAAGTATGTCTGGGAAAATCTACGAGTATTGTGGTGTGAGGTTAAAAGCTTGAGAAAGCCTACCTTGGCCACATGTGTAATCATAAACAGAGACATTCTAGTAAAAAGAACAGAAATAGATGCTTATGGCGCCAAAAAGTCTTCAAGCGCTACAACCCAACATGTACTCGTAGCTTTTTACACCTTTTTTGAGAACACGACAGGGAGATCGTTTCGCAGTTTAAGTGTTCGGAAGGAAACTCCGGAATCGAAGTACGTGGGCATTGTGGGTGCGAACTGCGAAGTGTAAAGAACTAGACGCTCTCTTGGCATTACTACCTGTTTCCAAATTAATGCCTTTTATTATTGGAAATACCTGTTCCATCGATTTTGATATTAGCGAGTTGCGCAAGTGTCATTTTTAACGTCAAACTTCTATGAAATGGTGACGTTTACTTAACACTTTCACAATATGAAGGCTTTGTATAAATTATGACTTGTCATAATTGACATTTACTTGTCGACCACGCTAGCGATACGTCACGATATAAAAGTAGCCGGATGAATTATATAAATGGCAAGCATAATTTGAACTCTTCTGTGTTATTAAAATGTACTTGCGACGTTTTGAGAGCGCCATAACCTCCGTCATCGTCGTAGTCCAATGCGTAGTCCAAATATTTAATTTATAATAGATTTAAAAAATAATTATAAAATAAGAGATATATAATACATTTAATTGACAGTTCATAGTTCACGCCAGATGGAAGTTTATTGGCATCACTGTTTTCTAAGCGTTGAAAGAGCTTTTTTCCGTAAGAGGACTGTTTGTGCTTGTTTTTACTATAAGGTAATACTTTGTCGCTTGTTTGTAAGGTTAATTTCTAAAGGAATCTTTGTGGCATTACCGCCTTATCAGGAAACGACAAAGAGGTTACCTAATACTAAAAACAATCACATTCAAGGATAACTCACGCTACAACGGGCCGGAACGTGCCCGGGCCGGGCCGAGCTATCACGTGATTCTTTCTATAGAAATTGACAGATCGTCCCGTCCCGTCCCGTTCTATATGAGTCATCCTTTATCATTGAAGATATCTGCATATGGAACCCCAGTCCAGTTCTACAAGTGACCCCAGTCCAGTTGCATTACCTACTGATTTTTTCAGCTGTTAAACTTCCATTCGCAATTTAAAATAAGCCGAAATCAATTATTAGTATCCTACATACGAAGAGAAGTACGGACTTTCATCAGGATTAGGAACACTATTTATTTACCACATTAGAAACACTACATTGTTCTCCCAAAATTAAGTTTTCTAATAGAAATAATATTATTTAAGTACCTATACACTTGAATATAGAAGGCTTCCATTTATTCCGCTGGCTTGTACCAATTATTTTCAGTCCGCATTTCTTGTGACAGTCGTATCATTTTGAACTTTACTCCCAAGGGTGTGTGGAGCAAAGGATTAACCCGGTTTTCAGATGAAATTTTCTTATTTGCTTAGGTCTTGTTATAATTTTATAAGGGTATTTTGTAAGGGTACATGCGTTCATATACATTAATATTTTGAGGAAACAATTAAATTCTTAATTATTGTAATATCATTGTGTTAGTCATTGGCAAGAAATAGGTAGGTAGAAAATAAAGTTTTTTATTTAATTTTAAAGGGTTTATTTTTACATATTTAACATATGTTTTTTCAAGTACCTATTACAATCTTTTTTTACGTTTAGTAAGGTAAACGTACGAGTGCTCGACACCGCCCTAATAGTTGCCATCTTGATCGCTAAATCGCTGGCAATAAAGCTGACAGCAGGGTATCTACTATAGGGCATTAGAGCGTCGAGCACGAGTATATTTACATTATGTCTGGTGTTTATATCTATTTTATTTCATAATCGCTTTTAAATAGGTATATGAATTGTGATGAAAAGAGCCCGTATATTTGATGCCGATGTCGTCACGCCGCGTACAGGTGATTGCAATTTGAGTAGTATAATGTGATGTGTGTGATGTGATAATTAAACATCTGTATTAAAGATCCACAGTGTTTTGACTTTTTCTATATACAGGTTGCTCTTGAGCATTTACTTTAACTTCGTCATGTGGCTTGGTAAAATTAAGGAAATAGAATGGTTTAGTTTATTTACCTATTAGTTTTATTAAATTCGTAAATTTTTATTTTTTTTAATTTCTCATACAAAATAATTACATGTTGTATCAACCGCATAATAATAATATGGGCATTAGAATTGACTTTACTAAGTAAGTGACAACTATGACACATCAATGTCATGTCGAATACTTATACTCCGTTTACACACATGCAAATCCCATATGAGATAAAATTAAATTAGTTGTTATTTTCTAAATGCAGCTAATAAGCTAAGCAGTATTTGAGAAATTAACTTAATTTAGGCTAAAGAATGCATCCTTGAATTTAAAGCAATTGCTCAAAAACACGTTGTAGAGAGCTTTTGTAACTCATTTTCAACAACCTTAGAAATACCTACGCTCGATTTTGTTTTAATATTAATTCTTCCACGTGTGAATAGATTACTTTTGAAGTCATTTGTACTATCGATTGCGTTCAAAATTGCATGGGCAGTTTATGAATGAATTCATTCATTAATTGCCTAAAATGATTGACGACTAATGATTAATAATTACAATAAAACTATTTGAGCTCATCCTACATGCAGTATGACATCAAATTGATGTCATCGGCATGAAAAGTACGGGCCCTGGTGATGAATGTTGGGAATTATAGCAAACTTTGTAACTTATTTCTTCCGCAACATAGTATAAAAATAAGAGTAAGTACTTCCATGGATATAAAAGAAAGTTGTAAATAAAACAACTATCCATGGCAAAAACTTATTAAAACAAAAGTAAATAATAACTTAATGACTCGGGCAAGTGGAAAGGAAAATTATGTGTTTATTTGTTTCATAAAATGTAGAGGAAAATCCGAGGCGAATAGGTATTTAGTGAAAATCCGAGCTCTCTTTTTTACGAGGCCGTATTTTTTTAGAGCGCGGCACGTTTGGTTATCTTCCATATTTCGTGTCTTTTCTGCCAATTTTATTTTTTACGGTTCTACTGTGTATTCTGGTACCTAGCCGTAATTCGGTAGAATGCAACTGAAATCTAATTTTAAGATAGCTATTAAAGTGACTATAACCTCGTCGTGCCCCAGGATTTTTAACAAACATTATGATTCTGCCCAATGTTCTTAATTAAGCATACTTTAGTTTTAGGCCCAACAAAATTTTTGTGCAAATAAATATTTTAAAGACAAGCAGATTTTTTTATATTAGTTTTATGATATAATTAAAATTTATTTAATTAACATTCAACACAATCTCCATCTTTAAAAAAAAAAACAGTCGGGCAGGAACTACTAAAACAAAACTGTTCTTAATTAAGAACATTGGGCAGGACGAGGAACATTCAGAAATACCCGTTGTTCACTCCATTATCATGTATTTAGAATTTATACATTGTACGTGCCTTGTTCCGTGTGCACACATCCTTACAATTTTTTAAATACTTTGTTTTGAATATTGATTGGATTTGATTTTAATCGGACGAGGAACGTCAGACGAAAATCCGGAACCTATATCCGACAAGTGAGGACCAGGTCTAAGGCCGTAGTTACTAGGTACAACAGATGCGTAATTCAGTACAGTTTCAGTCTGCTACCTTATGACTGCGTTGCGCACTTACCGTGCTGAATGGTAGTAGCATTTGAAACTATATTGCAGCTGTAAGCTGGAATACACAAAAAACAAGCGAGCGCGGCATAGTTCCATACAGTAATACAACCAGCGTGTGCAGTGCATGCGTGTGTCTACGCAAATTTAGTGCTACGTAGACGTAGGTGAATCCTTTGGTTTTATGATGTTTTTTTAAGCTTATCATATTAAATTAAAACCTTTAGGCAAAATATTATCCCATAATTACTTCAAAATTCATTGTCTCTGAGATATTAGCATCAAAGTTAAACAATTTTTGGTAAAAAAACTGGTTTTATTTAATTAAAATATGTGTTTGAAATTTTTAGTAACGTCAAAGCTGAACCTAATCATGTCAATTTCATATATTGTAGGACCCTCAACTGAAACCATATTACGATAAAAGTACTTCTAAGATTTTTTTTCAAAGAATCGTAAAATAAATAAATATTCATAACGACCCCCTGGCCTGTTTGGTAGTGAGCCTACGAAGCTAGAGGTCCCGAATCCCGGTGAGGGCATTGATTTGTGTGTTATCACGAATATTTGTTCTTGGGTTATGGACGTTTTCTATGTATGTATTTATCTATATAATTATAAGTATGTATATCGTCGCCTAGTGCCAATTGTACAAGTTTTGCTTAGTTCGGAAATAGGTCGATCAGTGTAAGATTGTCCCCAAATATTTATTTAATTAATTTTATTTTATTCCAAATTTGGCAGACTCCAATGAAGATAAAAGGTCGAAGAACTGATGGCCGTTTGTTTTATAATTCTATCTGTAGTGTAAATTTAGTTATAACGCCTCAAACCTTGTCCAAAATCGATGATATCCTCGGGTACCCCATTAAGGTTCACATCTGGCGCGTGTTAAAGTGAACACGCTTTATACTCGGTATTTTTTCAGACATCAAAATATTCAGAATAAGCCCCCAGAACATCATGACAACCCCCTTTTCTAAGGAGGCGTCCACAAACTCATTTACGCCTGTAATAAAGACATCAACGCCACTCTATTTATACCTCGTTAACTGCGGGAGAAAACATAGTTATGCCCGCCGTAAACCATACTAATGCTAGCCAAGCATAACTTATTATTACAGACCTTAATTAAGTGTTAAGTCTACGAAGCTACGCTTAGGCCTCAGCTAATGAAAGAACGCTGTTAACTCAGTTATGCGTCCATGAACTGGAATTTCATAAAGATAATGTTCTCGACGTAGAGGTTCTGTATTGGACAGCTGTTAGCGCAAGACGCCAACTTATAAGCGGGAAATAATATCAATACCAGATATTTGCTTAGTATTAAATAAAGATAGGAAATATGAAGCGTTTGATTTGGTTTTATTGATATTTTCCCGAGTTCAAAGCCCGTAATATAATTTCATCCGGTCTAAATGAGAAAGGGATCCAAACGTAAACAGCCTTAAGCAATTTCACCAAGTGGTGTATTCCTGAATGAAATTCCAAGTCACATGGCTAGGGAAACATTTTATAAACTTACCTATGACGTGCTGACACCGCCATCCGATTCAATCACAAAATACGCCGCTTCTACATATCACACTTGTAGTAACTAGTAACACATGTGTTCGCGACAGCTGACCGCCGTACGCACGGCGCCTGAACGTCCACCTGTCCACTTTAAAGAGAGTTCTAATAAGGGATTATTTATCAATGCTTTTAGGTTATATTTGTGTTCGGCGGGGCGTTACGGGATTCGTCGAAGCGGGCGGCCCCGCCGCGCTTGCCGCCACACTAATCAGTAATCGTTGCTGGAAGGGAGGCTGCGCTCCCGCCCGCACCCCGCCGCCCGCGCGTAGCCTACCATATAGGGGTGCAGATGCTGAAAAAGGTACAATTCGAGTAAACGCTCTTCCTGAACGTGCCTGAACAAATAACGGTTTTGGTTGACGCGCTCGTAGGTTATTGAATTTAACGCATGGTTCAGTATGGTTTTGTATGAAAGAGCTAACAATTTTAGGCAAGGTCTTTGCCAATAGATCATTTATTCTGATAATCACGTCGTTTTCTACGGTGATAGCACTAACAACATCAGTATTTTTCGCTACTGGTAATATATATCACAATACAAATTTTCTAGATTAGAGATTTTTCTAGATTTTTCTTCTATCAAGCTTTTATGATGAATAAACATCTATAAAATGAGGTAATTTATGAAATGTGTATAATCATGTAATAAAATAGGTAGGTGGATATATTTATATATTATTCCTACCGTAAAACCTTGATTTGCTCCATATTCATTCGTTGTTATTTCAGTTTAACCCAAATAACATAACTTAAGTAAATTTCAAGCTTGAATATATTATCATATATAATGTGATTTACTTAAATGATAATTAGACCCGACAATTGCACAACCATAAACTCCCCTTACCCCCGTCTACACGGTCTTCATCCACTGATCTATGGCGGCTACAGGAGCCGAATTCAGGGGTGACACACTCCCATTAAATATTCATTCTCGGATTGTAAATTAGCGAATTCTCGCAGATAACAGGGATGCGATAAGGGAACCAGAATTAGCGGGTTAACCGAATCGGCTTGTGGCATCCCTGAAGTAGTGGCGACATAGGTACCTACATAAGTTAGAAGGTACAGAGTGACAGAAGTCGGAATACTTTTAAGCTGTTTGCTCACTGTTCTCAAACACCGTACTGACGGGTATTATTAGTTTAATAATGATTATTAAGGTAACCGCCATGTGGGAGGTTGATTCGGCGATCATTGTACCGATAGTTGTTTCGGCGAACGGTCTTATAGCGAAGAGTCGTTATTTATTTTTTGACGTGTAAAATATTGTGTTTTATGAATAAAAATAAACTAAACTAAACTAAACATCTCGAGAGGCTCTCGCTAAGAAGTTGTGATTGAATCAAGGGTCAGAGTCAGATGCAGAAGGCAGTAATACTGGACACTGCGCGCATAGTCCGAACGTTCCTCTCTTTGCGGCTCTAACCACCGGCAGCCTGGGCCCTGCCCTGATGCCGGCGGCACTCTAGGTTAGGTTTTTTATAATGTGTATTTGTTTTGTATTGTTTTCTGTATGATGTTTTGTATTTTATTTTTATATACGTATTGTATAAAAATCCTAACCTAAGGAAGAAAATAAAGAAATGAATTATAATAATCTAATCCTAATATATACTGAAGCTTTTGAAACTGACGATACTAACCCCGTAAAATATATTTTCAAGATTACTCCTCATTCTTAACCTTTCGTCCTTATTCTTAAAAAAACCGATTTATGAAGTAAATTTTTATTAACATTTTCTTGTTAATAAAAAGTTACTTCATAAATCGGTTTTTCTTTGTAATTTGCTATAACTGAATAGTATTTTAGTGAGCAACCGCAATTATTGAATCGAGGTCAGGTACGTATTTGGGTTAGCATACTTACAAAATCCTATAATTCATACATTGCAATCAGGAGGACTTAAATTGCCTTACAAAAACTAAATGATTTTATTTTTTTATTTACGCTGCCTACGTTTGCTTGTTATTCAATTTTATTATTACGGTCGTTTTCTGAGCAGTTTTGTATCATTACTCGTATTTATGACCGTGAACTTAGATGACTTTTTAAAGGCCTGCGGGTTTTTGACTGAATACTATGTATTTAATTACTTTTACATTAATTACCTTAACATAACTTTTGCATAACGGCCGATAGCACGGCGATGATGCGTAGATTTTATGTTTTCGAAACATTAGAGAGGTATTACGTTTTTGTGTGATAATACTTGGTAAAACAGTTAAATAGTAATTCACGCTATGTTTACAAATAAGTACATATATTTATTACCCTATTCAAAATCAACATCTGGGTAATTATATATTATGTGCATATCGGCACTAAAGGTGCCTATGGAACACGGATACGGATATATTGGACAAATAGAAACGTTTTGGTATAGGTAAGTAAATTAACCTCAAAGTTTATGGTAATTTACTGCCATGTTATTTTACACTTTCAATCAAAGACTTTCAATTAAAAGCTTATTTTAGAGCCCAAATAATAACTTACTAGTATTTAATATATTTCTACGTAATAATTCCTACAAAAGTGCATATTCTTCGAAATGAACTTGACACAAATAAAACCAAATGTACTGTAAATGACGTATAACCTATTCGTAGGATCCACGGTCCACTAGCGCCCCTCCCGGCGAATTCACTCGTGAATTACCGCTCATTGAAAGTTGTTCAAAAATATCAATAAAGTAATTTAAAAAACACTAAGCGCAATTAAGTTGAAACAATAGTACACAAATTACAAATATTAATTCCCAGCTCATCAGCGTTCATAAAGCATCTTAATGTAGACCGAATGAAACTTGAAAATTAGTTGTAAAACAAAGTTAGTCGACCCTGCGCCACGCAGGCACTGTTCGCCTACTCGAGAGATCTTCAGGTCTGTTATTGCAATCAATTCACGAGTCAAAGGTACCTATCAACCAGTAGCAGGGCGCGCTAGCATTAGACATAGTTGTTAGGAATCCAGGGGTCAGGTTGCAGCTGGATTGATTGCCAGAGATTGATCGTTCTACGCTGAAGCAAGCGATGGGACACGTTGTAAGCATAGCGCTTTTGTAAACCAGTGTAAGCTTAGACTCTGATTACATTTAGTGGTTATGCCGCTTGAGGATAAGTTTTACCAGACAATCTGACTAAGGACGATTCCTTTGTGAATAGCCGAACTTTTAAAATTCTATGAGGCATCCCAACTACCAGACCACGTGTGGCCACGCCGATAAAGGTCACAGAAGAGAAGTCAAAAAGGGAAGATGCGTTCTAATACGCCATGACTAAGACGCGTACACCTCTTAAGGCATATTCAGATGAGCACTATCTCCGCTCCGATATGTCTGAAGTTGTACGTAAAGTCAACTGTAAAAATATAGGTGTATATCTTATGTATTAATTTACGGTGTAATAATTTATGATAACTATTTACGAGACGATTTTATCGATACATTATTATGACTGCACCCGACTGTACCTACTTACCTATTATAAAATGAAAGAGATATCACATACTACAGAAAAAGTGACGAAGGCCTCCAGTGCCAGCCAGTGCCAGGGGATCGAACCAGCGACCCCCTGCGCTTGCGGCTTTACCTACCTACTTAGGTTGTGTAATCGGTTATTAGGTTGAGTTTTCTAACAAATTTACATGCTTAAAAAATGTGCTATCAAGCTTTTTAAACTATTTACTTATTGTATTATAAACGATAGTAAGTTTATTAAATTTCAGGAGTTCAGCAACTTTAACACATTGAGTGCCAGCGAGTGCTACGCGCTACGCTCGTAGCCGATTCCGCCGTTTTCCCGCTTTGTAGCGGAAAGCGACAACCCACTGAGAACTCTCCTAGCGGGTTCCCGGCACTCAATGTGTTAATACGGAATAAGGGATGACTCAGACTAGAACGGGACGAGACGGGGCGGGACGGGACGATCTGTCTGTTTCTATTGAAAACGTCACGTGACATCCGAGAGCTCCGAGCTATCACGTGTTATTTCTATAGAAATGCACAAATTGTCCCGTCTCGTCCTAGTGTGAGTCATCCTTACGTCACCGTCCGAGACTATTAACTATTCCAATAATTACCAGGGCCCAGAAAAGTGACCGTGATTTAGTCCTTTTCCCCTAACTCCCAAATTGGGTCACCCATATTGAAATTCCCTTTAACCCGTTTCAAGGATAAGGTAACACCACACATGTACGGTCGCCGTCTTTAATTTGATAGGTAAGTACCCATTTTGCAAACATTCCCTCGGAATTTCAATACAGTTTGACAGGACTGTTCACTTTTGGTGGGTTACAAATTAGTCTTTGACTGTACGTAGGTACACTCAATGATACCAAATCTACTTATGTACAGATGTAGTGCATAATAATTTTCGAAGGCAGATAGAAATGTGACTGTTTATTCATATGAAAGTTCAGTTTCTTGGCTAGGTTTTATATCAAATTGAATAATCTGGGATTAAATTAACGATCTGTAAAAAAAGAAATCCGAAGGGACTGCCATCGGTACGATTTAGCCGACCAGTTGGTTAAATCGTACCACCACCATTCAAACTGTATTAGTTAAGTATTATGAATGTTAATTGCTTATTTTAGAATAAAATATCCATTATTTACAGCAATACCTACACTGAAATCGCACTGATACAATTAAAAAATATTTGGTCGGTTAAATTGAGCGTGAGCTATGGTACGAATTAACCGACTAGATATTTTTTTGAAATAAATAATATAAAATATATAACCACAAAACTTTTACAATTTCTAAATACCACTCAGTAAACCTGATAAATATTGTAGTGAAATACTCTTAATTCTGTAATTTTAATCTATCTAGATCGCAAGTAGTACCATTACGAAATGACATCAAACGTTACATCGAGTCCGACGAAAATCATTTTTTTTCTCTCTCAAGTTAATTCTTGACTTTTTGTCATTTTTTATTTCGGTAACTGATGATTATACCATAGGTGCTCCGTTGGGTGCCCCATAAGCAAGTAAAATAGGCTGTTAAGTAGGAAATCTTAAGGTGGTACAATTTAACCGGCGGTATAATATCGCCGACTCTCCCCTATACAGCAATTAAAATGCGACAAAATGCATTCATTCCCAGTTTTTCACACAAATATCGAAGAAGCACGCCACTGCTTGCTCAGCCCAAATCCACGGTCTTTGTGCACTTTTGTAATTAAAGTTCATCTCAGATTCAATCCACAACTTCTGGCAGATAGTAGTTTAATTAATTAGGACATGACTCATCGTCCACTGTAATTTGTATAACTAAAACAAGCAGTCCAGAACAGCTGCTCCTCTTTTAATAATTAATCTGCTCGGGTTGAGTAAAGCAGCAAGTTGTAAGGAGCTGTGCACTTTTGAGAAAACTGAGTGTGCCTTTACAATGTTGTTGTAAAAGTAAATAAAGTTTTCAAACTGTTACTTAACTACGGTTTTAAGGTTCCGTATCTGAAAAAGGAAAAACAGAGCTCTTATAGGATCACTTATTTGCTGTCCGTCCGTCCGTCTGTCTATCAAGGTATCAAGAACATTTGTTTTAAGAACGCGTAGAGGTAGCCAGTTGAAATTAATACCACATACACAAGTTTGCGGACCCTGGAAGCTATGAAAAAAACCAAACCTCTACGTCAACGCAATCAAAAGATACGACGGTTAATGTTGCATTTCCCATATATTTGCAATCGGAATCAAAATGTATCAGGGTACTTCCCCGTTCTTATAGATTCTCGAAATTTGGCAAAAAAGCAAGAGCTTAGCTCAAGTCTAGTAGAAAATCCGAAAAGTGAATAATTATGGAAACTGTGAGGGGGGTGCGGAACCCTCGGTGGGCCATTCCGACTCGCACTCTGCCTTTTTTTTCAGTTCACAGCGTCACGTAAGTGTGTTAATTAAGTGAAGAATTTAGCTAAAAGTTGAATTAAGCGAATACCTAATTTACCTTTGAGGAAACGAGGAGCGAATTAAACTCAAAATTAACGAATAAAAACAGGGGCTTATTTTACTTGTCAAGATGACACAGTGAAACATGAAAGGAGACTTTACAGCCCCGTCCATTCCTGTGACGAATAGAATAGGATATCTCAGCCTTGAAGGAGCCTTCATGACGATATTTTACGACGACGCCGTAGATAATCATGTATTTGCGTTAAGTGAATCCATCACTTAACATTTGTGTTGGTTAAACTTTTACAGGTGTTTGCGAAGTTTCATGAAAAACAAAATAATACAATCGTATTGATCAACGTCCTGCTAAAACATTTTCATCAACGAATTAAAACGAACTACAGATTTCAAGGACCCCATTAACACTAACGAACTATTCACCAGCCTTTTTCATTTCAAATAATTTAAAGCAAACCTCAAAATTTAGGTCAACAACTACAAAAAATCAGCTACACAAAACCTCAGAGCGCCTGCATCAAAATTTCACCTCGAAATCTGCCGACGACACAGTTGCATGCCGACACTAGGCTTTCCTTCCCCCTTTTTCCCCCTTGAAAGGGGGGGAGTCATTGTGCTATCACAGGTGAGAGCAGACGGGTCGCGGAGCCTTATTCTGTGACGCGACGGCGAAAAGGTTTCGCGGAAAAAGAGACAGCCATTAATTTTATAGCGTCTCGAGGTGATTATGACTCGTTTTAAGGTTAAGACGTTTTTGCGGTTAGTCGTTGTGTAGGATAGCTTTGTACAGGAGGCCTAAAACGGTATTACATATAAACGTGTCCTGAATATCGGCCTCGCCCATGTAATCGACTACAGGGAACCTAGGGAGTCGAGGGAGGGGCAGTGGCTGGCGATAATTGTCGCCTAAAAATCGCGAAGTGTAATACTATCATTAAGATGGTAGCGGCTAAAAGATACGTCTGTTTTCATTTGTGAGCAGATTTTTATTATAAAATATGATCATTTGTACAATAACATGATGTAATTTCTTTTTGAAGAAATCAAATTATTTAATTAAATATTTATATTTTTTATTCAATTAGTAACACTACTAACACTACTATATACATACATATAAAACTACTACTCGAGAAATTCGAAAAAAAATGATGAAATTATTCCAAAGTATGAGTTAGTTATGGAACTTTGTACCTTTGAACAGCCCTCCTGTAAAATCGTGATTTTGCACTTGGCTCAGTATACGTAGGAGGTATCGTGGTGAAGAAATGTGTGGCCCTTGCGGTTGTATTTCGATAACTCAGTTGGTAGAGCGATAGGTGTGCCTCCTTAGCTGTGAGTTCGAGTCTCGCCCGAGGCCATAAGTTTTTCCGCTTTTCCTTCCTTTCTAAGAAACACATGTATAATCGTTACAATAACAACAACAACAATAATTACTTTCAGAATACGTAATTATAATAGGTCGTACCTAGTCTACGAAGTTTGAAACCTGTCCGCGTCGACACTCGATGGTAGGTACTACGGGGAAATTGGCGTTCAAACAATAATTTAATACCACGACTAACAAAGTTAGCACGTCATAACAAGGTACAGCACGAAACTCGCATTATGTTGTACAACATTCAATTTAATATTGTGCTTTGACTGCTATTGCTTGCTTTGAAGTTGGCAAGCTGGGTGTACCAAGAGACTTAGAAAGCGTAGCCTAGACCTTTAACTACGTGAACTGGCGATTTTTTACTGATGGAATAGTTGATGTTATCTTATCTTATTTAAGGTCAGGGGGCCCTAACGGATACACTGCGATCTTTAATAATAAAAAAAATAGTAATATGTGATAAAGTTATATCGGTGTGCCTTAAGGCATTATTTTCTTTCTTGTTTCTGAGTTTCTAACATTAGAACTGAATAACTGCACGATTATCTTTTCGGAGAACTCACTAGTACAGTAATGGCCTATTTACTCTCGCTTTGAATCGTCTTAAATCATGTTTGCAACGTACCTTGTAACATCAAGCCCAAATAAGGTACGCTTCGGGAAAGTCATTATTTTGTACAACGTTAAATTTAACATCACATTTTGCTTATTTATTTTGGTAAGTATGCCGAAATTACTTTCTTTGTCTTTTGTTTTTCCAGCGGTTATTAACTCGTGGTATGACGGACTCCGAAAAGCATTTTTTCAAAAGCACTGAATTTTTCAAAATAGGCACAACAACTCTATAGGTAACGACGAGTATATACCGAGATACATGAATTACTTATTCATAATCACCTAGATATTATTAGATACAGACGCCTTCAAAGGGAAAAGTGTAGTAAGATTTTGAAATGTTTGTCTGTTCTCCGTTGCCATGGTGATCGTAAGGAGGCCTCTGGACACCGTATGGTCGATTGGTGCTAGATTGAGCGTAGTCGCCTATTTAAGGATTGAGACATTTCCGCGCGGTCGAAGTATATGGAATGGGCGTCTCTAGTAGGTACTGAACACAGAGAGTGCATAATGGCTACAATATTTTGTGAGGTCTAAGAGCCACCTTTTGATGTTTGTCTATTGAAATTTGCAGTGATGCAGCAAACAAGTATTGTTTGTATTGACGAATTGGTAGAATGGTACCTAGGTAATAATGGTTTGTTGGTTTATATCATTGACTAGGTAACCTTTTTAGGGTTCCGTAGTCAGCTAGGTACCTTTATAGTTTCGACATGTCAGTCTGTCCATCCCTTTGCAGCTTAGCTCAGTGACCGTTTATAGCAGAAATCTGTAATTTGGTATGAATATACACAGTACCAAATCATGCCAACAAAGTGGTAAAATAAAAAGCCGAAATATTTTTTTGGGTACCTCCCATTACACGTAAGTGAGGGATGATTATTTTTTTGTATCAACCCTAAAGTATAAGGCATCGTTGGATATGTATTTGAAAATGAATAAGGGTCTGCTAGAAAATTTTTTTGATAAAATTAATATTTTCGGAAGTTCAAAAAATGGATTTTGATTAACTTACGGGAATGTCATATGAATCCAAATGGCAGACTCGGTGACAACACTGCTTTAGATAAAATACTAGCGTGCGTAGCCAAGATGCCAATCGCTAACGCTCAGTCGCGAGCGAAACGCAACTGTCAAAGTCACACTAATAAAGTAGAGATAGAGAGAGAAATAATTACGATACGCTTCTGAGCGTGAGTGATTGGTATTTTATCTAAGTATCTATCAAATGCAAAAATAAAGGATCAAAATCACTAACATTCCATATAACTAGGCTAAGAGTGAAAACTATTATAGCCAATGAAAATGTCCCAGAGCCCCGATAGCCCGATATAGGAAGCAATTTATCTGGCTAAGTGCATTCGGCTATTCGCAGAGCATTTTAATGGAGAACTCTACATAGAGATATGCTGGTTTAAAGACAAATTTCCATTTAAAGATGTAAAATAAATACATGTTCGGAAACAATCTTGCACAGATATATCTAGTCCTAAACTTAGCAAAATTAAGGATCAACATTCCACATTCAACATTCATCTTCATAAAACCTGTAAATGTGGCGTTTTCAGGCTAAAATTACTACATTGTCGGTTGTTAATAAGGTGAATTTCTAAGTGATTGAACGCCACAAATAAAGTCAACAATAAACAACGACGGTTTTTCAAACTGAGCTCCCGAGATATTTCGGTGATGTTGCAACCGCCCATGTTCACGAGGAAACTGAAGTCTGCAGGTAGGTTGACACTGTTCTTTTTTATTACTAAGAATGTCAAATTTACCGGTGCTGGCTTATAATAAGCATGACTCACGTAGAACGGAGCGGAACGAGGCGGGCCGAAAACGGAACAGTCGGGCTGAAAAGCGTAAATTTTCTTATATATAAAATGAAGCGTCGTCCCATCCTCTCCCGTCCCATTTAACATGAGTCATTCTAAAATTTCAGAATTTCCTTCTTAGAACGGGATGGGACGGGACGATGCCGCGATTTATCTGGCATATATCACAGGATCGTTTAGTGATCATGTGACACATCGTCACATCCTATCCCATTCTAACGTGAAAACTTTCTCAAAACACATTAAGATAAACAACACAAACGTACAAATTTTACAAAGTTACCTCGATTAAATCGTCGAATGAGGTCAACAATAAGCAAGTTAGTCAATACCTAAACAATCTCCAAGTTATCTACACACGCAGCCGAGATCTGCACGAGACGCCCTGATTGATGGCCAAGTCCTGAACAAATAACGATTAATAATAATTTCGGTGCCCGGGTACCCGAAAATCGTATATTACCCGAAAGCCGTTTGCTTAGAACATGGATACCGGTTTTCGATAATATCAAAATTTCTATAGTATCGGACTATTTTCCGATTTTTTTTACCAGTATTGAATTTCTTCGATATTACTTTCTACTTTCGATATTAACATTACCTATGCTTAAAACATCACGTTTTTAAGTGTTACTGACTTGTTTTCTTTTCTTAGCGCCACTTTGCGTGTCCCACTGCTGGGCAAAAACATGTCCCCTTGACCACCGCCACTCCCGATTTTGTGCCCTCCATCTCCGCCTGGGCGTGCTCCGTCCACGTTTAGTTTGCGGGATCCACTTGGCGTCAATATCTGCCCAAGTTGCTCACCTGTCGGGATTTATGCGGCAGACGTGGCCTGCCCAGTCCCATTTGAGCCTAGTAACTTTTTCGCCAATGTGCAGAATGCGATCGGTTCTCTTGATACCCAAAATGCTGCGCTCCATTGTCCGCTAGCAAACCTTTAATTTGTACGTTTGAATCTCTGTGAGCGACTATGTTTTTGCACCGTAGGTTAAGACAGGCAGAATACATTTGTCAACGAATTTTTGGTTTACTGACAATGGAAGGTTAACCTTCATTAGCTCTTTCATGGACCAGTAGCTTTATCAGGCGTTATCGATCCATTGTTCGACTTCTTAGTCTTGCCTGTCCCTAAAAGAAACTAGCTGGTCCAATTAGATATACTCGTCAACATGTATCTACTTTGTACAGTCTGCCCGTCTACCTCGACCCTACGTTTCGTACTGTTGGTCATCACCTTAGTCCAACTTAAAAGCTTTCGTTGCCCAGGTCTTGGAGCATTAGCTGTAGTTCTGCGGTGGAAGAGGCAAAGAGAACGATGTCATCAGCAAAACAGAGGTTTGATAACGGTCTGCCACCGACCACCACTCCTCTTGCCTCCCAGGAAGCTGCCAGGCTCTTAAAGACTTCTTCAAGGGCGCTGGTGAAAGTTGTGAATAATGTCGGAGACAACGTGTCGCCTATTTTGAACGAGGGACCGGATGATTGGAGTCTGCTGTACTATTGTCGTATATGTTTTTGATCTGGTTGAGTGTGTGCAGATGGTCGGTGGTGGAAAATGCAGGATGGATATCAGCTTGAACTGAAGGCTGGTGTCGGTCAAGTTGACCAGCAATGCGATTCTCTATGACTTTTATAAACGTCTTGTAGAGATGAAATACCAGACTAATATAGGTCGATAATTACCAATGATTTTATTATTTCTCAAAATCTATGGGAGCATAGCATTACATGTAAATACTGCGTCGACTTTTTTGTTTAATTATGATTTATTAGTTAGTTTGAAAATTAAGTTGAAATTATTAATAATATAATATAAGTACCTAACCCATCATAATAAATGTAAATTTTGAATGAATATGCTGATTTTTTAAAGATTTTAACTTTTTCCCTCCAATATCGAAAAATTATGGAAATTATCGAAATACCGGTACTCGAAATTTCAATATCGTAAAAATACCGGTATTGCAAAAAGGCTCTGATATATTCCATGCTCTACGTTTGCTTCTAATTATTTGGATTTATCGCTATCTTGAAAACTGCACATACGTTCAAAGGCTGACCCACATTAGAATGGGACGGGACGATCTGTCACTCAGCCATATCTGCCGGATCTATCCGGCGGACATACCCAATATGGTGATTTTAATTGCAGACGTCTAAGTCAACTAAAGTACCATAAAGCGTCTTTATTTAGACTATTGTCAAAATAACGACATAACTTTAATGATTTAAAATTATTTTCTATCGTAACGAATTCGTTAAATTAAAAACCCACTCCATACACGGTCTTTGAAATATGATGATTATTAATACATCTTTATTTTTCAGGATTGAAATAACTAGTTTATCTTACAAAGCTGCTTAAATAGCATGAATTAGGTATGACACGTCAGCCCCATTCCTCTGTACATAGTAGGTACTTTGCCGGTCACTCAACCAGTCAGCTGCTAATCAGAAAAGTGATTTCTCAAAATCGCCTATTGCCACGTCTTTTGTACTAACTGTGTAACACATAAACGCGAAATAAGAACCCAGAAAACTGGTAAAAGAAAACATAAATAAATCCGTATCCCAGAGAAGGGAAGTCGTGTCCAATTATGGCATCATTTCTCGACCAACATGTG
Organism: Lathronympha strigana; assembly: GCA_949128165.1. Taxonomy (NCBI): domain Eukaryota; kingdom Metazoa; phylum Arthropoda; class Insecta; order Lepidoptera; family Tortricidae; genus Lathronympha; species Lathronympha strigana. Next base: position 7,478,349 of record OX421918.1, on the reverse strand, counting down.
TTGTAGTGATGAGCTCCTTAGGCATATTCCCTTTGCTATACTAGTTATCGCCTTAGTGGGATTAGGGTTGGAACATAAGCAGCTTTTTCCGAATCTACTTCTACAATCCGTCGTTTGTAGGTTTGTAACAAAAAAAAAGATCCAAAATCTTTGTATACATATTTTGTGCGACGATAACTCGAGTTGGACTATGGTTGATCGGATCGTTGTGAAACTTGGCAGGTGGTTAGATAAAATAAAATAGAATTTGTATGTTTGAATATGAGCCAATCGGTCAAGGGGTTGTCGAGATATAGGGGTCACGATTTCACGAACCACTACCTAGTTAAAATACATAAGGTTGAATTCATGATATTTTTTGCGCACAGGTCTCATCATCTGTTGTAGCTTCCAGGCTGGCCCAATGCGCGTTTGAGACATCACATAAGTAAGTGCCTACACCTTTTTTTTTGCAGATTTACCTATGCAGGTTTGCTGACTATATTTTCATTCAACGTAAAGCTGATAAATAACAAATGATATTTCGAACAAAAGTTGTGAAAAACTCACTGGAGCATTATTAGAATTAGTCCGGTTTCCTCACTACAGAGGGTGTAAATAGCATCTTCCTAAAATGTTAAAATTTTCGTTATTGTTCACCACTGAGGCCTTACTATGACGTCTTTACGCGATTCAGTTGACGAACTAAACTGAGTGGCTTCCATACAACTGAGCCTATAGTGAACCTGAACTGAATCGCGTTAAGACGTCATGGTAAGGCCACAGAGCCTAAACTTAATCTAAACTGAATCGCGTTAAGGCCCTACCGGATTCCGTAATACCTATTCATAAGCCACTCCCACAGGGTCACACCCTCTCAAATCGCACGCACACATGCGCAAGCGGATCGACCTTGGCCGACCCACCGCTATCGCTCCGAGTTACCGCTCCATCTAGCGTGACAGTTGTTAACTACTACAGTTAAGCGATAAGCTCCACATAAGCATTCAGTAAAATATACGTCATGTTAAGGCTCCAGGTGATCAAACTTTGCCGCCGAGTGTAATACAAAATTTTTCACACGCAATCTAAGCTATCCGATATATATTTTTATTACTCATCACCATCGTTGAATAGTCAATGCTTCCAACTAACTTGAAGAAGCAAGTCAAATTTTGCATTAAATTACTTTCCTCGGTAGTGGATCACGTACGATTGATTATATACGCAAATTTTAAAGGATAAAGGAAGAATTTTCGAACCGAGAGATTAAAAAGTAAATGTTCATGATAAACTTTGGAGCAAAAAGTACCTAGTAAATGAAATAAATACAAGAAGTGGCGTTTATTGGTACTTAAGGGCTTGGTACCTACTCAGTCGCTAACATCGAAAATTCGTAATTTCGCGTCTGCATCTCTTTCGCCCGAATTTAGGCCAGCATTAAACTGGTAAGTTTTACTTACGTAAGTAGGGACGTAGCTATATGCAAGAATATATGACATGAATTACATGAATATCACTGTCTTATTTTTGCATATAGCTGCGCCCCTACTTAAGTAAGTAAAACTTACCAGTGTAATGCTGGCCTTAAGTAGGTACCTAAGGTAAGTAGGCGATAAAGAGGAAGATGCGCATTTTGTAATAGGCTTGTTTACATCAAGGAAAGTAACTTGCAATGGTCAAACATCGGTCTGTTTAGGTGGACTTCTGTGAAAAGTAGTAGAAGCACCTACTTCTCGGGCACTTGCCTGCTGTTATGGAGCAAAATCAGGTTAACTTTGCGGTAAATCGAAAGAAATTCACTTAATATTAGCTCAATAACTTACTCCAATATTTAATTTAGTTTTATTAATGGAACTGAATAGCCTGTTGTTTAACGCGCTGCTTTAAATTATACAAGCAGGTACATATTTTACTAAAGAACTCCAACTCAATTCATACGAAACGCTTATTCAAACAAAACGTCCATAAACCAAACATGATTTCACCGCTCGGAAGCAAGCCTTTATGGCAATAGCCGTTGGCCGTTGCTGCACATTGTTCACTGCCGCCAATTTATTAAATCCACCCCTCTCCCCCCTCCCCTTTACAAATATATATAAACAGGGGTACGTCCAACCGCCTCGAGAGCTCAACGTGCACTGGTCAGTTTATGAGGGTACGTATAAGCTTCCATTTTATTTAAGGCACCCTGCCAATGAGCAGAGATAACGGGCCATGTTCGGAAAACTAGCGCAAGGCAATTAACAAACTGTATCGCTACACGAGTATAACACCTTCTTTTTAGAGGATAGTTACCAGTTATGAAACATCTTGTTAGGACAATGGACTTGGGTGCGATTGGAACTACTAGTTTGACAGAAGAGTATATCTACAGCATATCCATGAAACAACACAACAAGCATTCAAATCCTACCGGCTCGTACCAATTAGTTTTTCGGAACTCGTGTACGAAATATATCAGTTTATCAACCCCTTTTTGGTAAAGGAAAACATAGTGAGGAAACCGGAGTAACCCAAGGTCTAATTATCCCTCTGGGTTGGAAGGTCAGATGGCAGTTCCTTTAGTAAAACAGGAGCTAGCTCCTACACCAAATCTTGGCGTCACAAATATTCACGAGTGATTTAGCTAACTTTTTCTTCATGAGCTGTATGCAGTAAAAGGACCTACTTAATTGGCTGGAATAAGGCACAATTTTACACTAATACAGTATTAGTGTGTGTACGTACAGTCAACCAATTGGAACCCTAGGCCACTCTAGAACCATGTCAAAATGACAAGCAGTAAGAGATTTCTTACAATCTGATTTATAGCGTCACAATGACACAGTCCTACAGTGGCCTAGGGTTCCAATTGGTTGACTATACGTCCATACGTACTATCTAGCCAAAGATACCGTTGAAGCATCTAAAGATTGTTTTAACTACATGGTAGTTACATTTACGATTCTAGCTACATCTATCTACTCTGTCTGTATTAAAGAAATAAAAAACCGGCCAAGGGCGACTCGGCCTCGCGAACCGAGAGTTCCGTTTACACTTTATGTTGCAACTACACCTAGGAGTAGAAATTTGACGTCAGCGTACATTATATCGACAGAGACGACTGACCCATCAGTCGCTTGTATGGTATTGAGTTAGTTGCTAGTTTGTTTTTCCTTTTAATATTTTTAAGACGTAAACCAATTTTTTTCAGCATGAGATCCAATAAATTTAACAATATAAAAACAATGGAAGTCGGTTAAATTTCAACTTTTGTTCTGGAAAGTTTCCGGAAGGTTGCAAAAAAAAAAATATTTTTGAAACATTTTCGTTATAAAAAAAAACATTATAGATTTTTTAAATTGTTTTAGAATGTCCAAATCTAGCAACTAAACTTTCGCAACCACATGACCTACTGGGACTAAACATTTTTGCCTCCTCTTTTATCGGGCATTTTTCATTGAAAATAAATTCAAATATGTGATAAATCTTCTTTCAATGTGTCTGCGTTAACTATGTTTATAACTACTCCAAATTTAAAATCGGTAGCTTAAGTAGTTCTCGAGATATTTAACGATGTGACAGACAGACAGACAGACTGAGTCGCACTATAAGGGTTCCTTTTATACCATTTTGGTACAGAACTCTAAGAGTAACCTAGTCCACAAAGTACCCAGGGCAAGAATGGAATCTGCCACAAAAGTAGATAATGCAGGATGAGTTCCCCAAAATTATGTATGTACATATTATCAATAATTTGTCTTGGTTCCCGAATCATACGTAACTTATTACGGCTGACCGTAGAGATATTCCTCCTTCTTCCTAGCGTTTATCTCAGTTTACGACACGGCTCAGGGAGTGTGGGGTCCGCTTTGGCAACTAATCCCAAGATTTGGATTAGGCGTACATAAGTTCCGAAAACTCATTTTGCCGGCAGGATTTGAACCCGTGGCTTTCTGATTGAAAGTCGCACGCTCTCACCGGTAGGCCACCAAAGCTATATTTACAATGTCTACCTTAATTCATTGCTAATAAACTTCGCTACATTTTTTGTATAATTAAGTCCTATTTCTCCACATGCAGGGAACGGGCTCGCTATTGATTTTAAAGATATTTCGGTTGGGCTAAAACGAGCAGCGGCTCGGTCAGCGGGGCTCGGAGTGGTTAATAATGTTAATATAGCATTGTCTGCTGAACTACCTACGATCGTGTATAGCCTGGAATTGAAAATTGAATCTGGATTTTTTTCATTCTAACCCTCTATCGTGATGGTACTTACTTGTAAGAATAATGTGTGCGTAGATGATTAATTGAATAATTTTAGCACTAGTAGGTATACTTACTTTAGACTGGCAAAGCAACTTACTAGAGAGAGTAGTAAGAATGTGGCACATTTGTAAACAGAAGCGGCGAAAGGTTGATTTTCCAACGGAATTTATAATTTCGTGTCCTTTATTTTGTTTTAGGTACGGGCGTTATTTGACAGTGGGCGTTGATCACCAATTGCACCTAACTTTTAAACTAGTTTATGCAACACTTTTAAACTTGACTGAAGCTGTAACAAAACGAGACGAAGTCGAGTTTTGTAATAATAGACCTGAGATTTTTAAGACCCAATTATGAGCTGTTACATACGCTAGTTTTCTACGACAGCTAAAATGGCGAAAAAAGCGAAATCTCGAATGGTGGCAGAATGTGGAAGACGTATGCCACTAAAAAAAACCGTGTTCATATACTTATTGTTTGAAATTCCATTAGAGCATCACTTTACGGTGGTCTATGTACCTAATACCACAGACAACGTTATAATGTATGCTTTTTAAATATCGCTGTTAGTTATCTAATTGACAGATAAAAATACTGGAGTTGAAAAATAGTAGGTACATTGTATTAGTTGTATTAGGGGCGGTAAACAAGAAATTACGAACGAGTGTGAATTTAATTTTGGCACGGGTTCGTAATTCTTGTACCGCCCATGATACATACAATGTTTTCCTCACATTTGCGAGGAAATCATTAAACTTTCTAGATTGATAAAGAAACAATAATTATTAGCGGTAGTGTAGTAGCGCAGTCCACAGTACTCCGGAGTAAGGTCCGACCGAGATCTCGGTCTGGGTCTCGGTCTCGGCAGTCTCGGCCAAAATTCGAGCCGAGATCTCGGTCTCGGCTCTCGGCCAAAAAGGGCCGAGATTCTCGGCCTCGGCCGAACCTTCCTTCTTGACACTTTTTGCGATTTTGGTGGGTATATTAAGCAATAATAGTGTACCGTGTTATCGTACGTAATGCAAATTATAACTTTTTAGGGTTCCGTAGTCAACTAGGAACCCAGTTTCGCCAAGCCTGTCTGTCTGTCCGTCCGTCCATCCGTCCGCGGATAATCTCAGTGACTGTAAGTACTAGAAAGCTCTAATTTTGTACGAATATGTACATACTCGTATATTGGCCATGTCAACAAAGTGGTCAAATAAAACGTAATATTTTTCCGTTTCAAACCTAGAGTGTGATATATCATTGGATAGGTATTTGAAAAATAATGAGAGTTTTTTAAAAACAGTTATTCATAAAGTTAATATTTTTGGATATAATCGTTCCAGATGTTTAAAAAAATGTGTCCGGCCATCTAACTTTTGAACTATGAGTTTAAAAAATATGAAAAAAATTACAATAGTAGAACTTAATAAGAACTTTATTGGCAAATTAATTTGAACTTGATTGGTTGAACGGTTTATGAAAAATTGTACAAAATAATTTCTAAATTAAGTTTGTAATTTAATTTAACCGTATATGCAAAAAAAACTTGAATACTTAACTTATCATCCCGCACTTACCTTCCTTCTAATAAAAAAATAATGATTAAAATCGATTCACGGGATCAAAAGTTACCCCCGAAAACCCAACACACAAAATCCGTCTAGTTTGTATACTTAAATTAGTAACCCAATTTACTTCGCGCTGTTAAGATTTTTCCGGAGTTGATAGGGTCAGGTCGGGTGTATTTATTAAAACACTTTTTAAGGTTGCCTATTGTGACGGACGGTAAACTACGGAACCCTACACTGAGCATGGCCCGACATGCTCTTGGCCAGTTTTTTTCCTCAAGCTTTGACTGTAAATGTTGTGTTTTAGTGATGGCTATGTTAAACAACAGTTTAATTCTTGACTATTACATGTTTTTGTGGAAAATGCGCGTTTTTCGTATTTATTATAAAATCTCGGTCTCGGTCTCGGTCTCGGCCGAGAATTCAATTTAATCTCGGTCTCGGTCTCGGTCTCGGCCGAGACAAAAAAAGAAGTCTCGGTCGGACCTTACTCCGGAGTGAGCGGCGACGACGTGCGGCGCGCGTGTGGGCGCAGGTCCTCCGGGAGCTCCGGGCGGGTGGTAAATTAGTATGAAAATCCATTAAAAGAAAGGCCATGGGCTTAATACAGCTCATTAAGTCTACGTTTGCTAGCATATATTATCACCATTTACGAGTGTTTTGAAATATATTTTCCAAATACTATCTACAAAATAAAGTTAATGACTTATCGATATTTCGGTAGCATTTTAAACAAAGTACAGGAATTTAATCTACTTGTAATCTCAAGCGCCATCTGTACTGTACCCAGGGTTAGCAAACTTGACTTTCGCTTGTTTTGATTATCATCCTCAAAATAGTTCTCCTCCTCAAGATTCATCAGATTCAAATACCTATTAATTCATCAAATCAATATAGGTCTTCTTCTTCCTAGCGTTCCTAGCTTCCGGCTAATGCCTGAGGTCCGCTTTGGCAACTAATCCCAAGATTTGACATAGGCGCTAGTTTTACGAAAGCGACTGCCATCTGACCTACCAACCCAAAGGGTCAAATAGGCCTTGGGATTAGTCCGGTTTCCTCACGATGTTTTCCTTCACCGGAAAGCTATTGGTAAACATCAAATGATATTTCGTACATAAGTTCCGAAAAACTCATTGATACGAGCCGGCAGGATTTGAATCCGAGACCTTCGGATTGAAAGTCTCACCGCTGGGCCACCAACGCTCCAATATCGCTATCAATATAGGTATTAGCAGTATTAGCTTTAAAAAATAAATGTAACGCGAACAATGTAGGTACTATGTATTACGTACTGACTACTGTCTGCATCATTTTGCACAATCCAAATCATTACCTTCTTTTTGGACATTCGGGTAATGTGGCTCATCGTTTATTTAGTACCGTTTCTAGAAGTTAAGCTATCTGCTGCATCCGTTGGTTAATACCCCAAACTCAAAGACAGGACTTATTTCAGACACGGAACTATAATTCCAATGCACTTACCTAATTCCTTCAATGTAATATTGTATCCAGCACCAGTAAATCCTGGCGTAATTGGACAGCGCGGTAGGTATACCTAGAAACCATGCAAACAAACACAAATGACACCTGTAAAATAAAAATTATACCAAAACCAAGGCTGATGGCTAGAGTTACTCAGTCGTTGGCAATACCAACACGAAATGAGCAAAAGAGTCAGAATAAGAAACCAGTTCTAGACAGGAATATCTCTGGCCATGACGGAGAACTAAGTACATAGGATATTGTAGGATTTGTAGGACAATCTTACATAAATATACTCCTACAGTAAGCTCAATAAGGCTTAATGTTACCTAATCTACAATAATGAACTGACTGATAAATCATATTCGCCAAATGCAGACATCCTGGCAGTGACGATAATAACCGCCGGAGTCGTGAGGAAGTGGCCGTAGAGTGACGTAGAGTTAGAGAGAATATCAGTATATTGTTGTTCTTACATAAGTAGATTAATTGGCGCGGAAGCGAGCAGAGCAGCGCGTAGAGTAGCGTAAAAGCGGAAAAGAGAACATCAGTAGGTATATTGTTGTTTTTACATAAGTAGATTATTTGCGCGGCGAGGGAGCAAGTAAATGCCGCCAATACATTTTCTATACGTATGCCTAGTGGCGTAGAGTAAAAGAGAATATCAGTATATTGTTGTTCTTATATAAGTAGATTCTTTTCTTGGCGAGCGAGCAAGTAAATGCCGCTAATACATTTTCGATATAATTTTAAAACGTTTAGCATTGAGGTAACACAGTAATGTACCTTCTATACGATACAGCCTTCGGGTCTAAAGTTTAGTCTCAACAATTTAACAGGCATTCAACTAACGACTTTGTATCGAAGAGGTCGAATCGAACGCTTAGCGCTGAAAATTAATCGAAAACCGATAAAATAGAGATGGCGACTAGTTTGAAAAACTATAATTACTTATATTTTGTCCGTCAGTAAAATTATCCAAAATTAGTAGACACGTATTTTGTCTTTTTTTTTTCAATTTAACAAAAATAGCATTAAAGTTCCGGGGTAGGGGCTTGTGATGTCACAATTAGGTAAGAATTGTACCAATTGTACCTATAAGTACCTATGACGTCACGTGACTATGACGAAACTTGAATGCATTGTATTTTCGTATTTTTTTATTTGACGAACGAAAGAAAAAATACGTGTACAATATTTTTTTTAAATAAAAAAACGGACTAAATAGATTTTGTTAGTCGTCTAGCCTATATGTATACTGTTACGACGGTGGTGTGATCTAAACTTTAAATGTGATTTTTCATCCCTTAGAAGCGTTTTCAGCAGGCTGAAAAGTGATTGCAGATGGATAAGCACGATTAATACCTTATAAGCATACGAAATAAAATAATACGATAACACGCGTGTTTGGTGGCCAAAAATCCAAAAATCCGCCAGTCACATGTGTAACGAAAATAAATTACTTAGCACTACTTAACAGCAACAGACCTACATAAAAGTCAAGCCAACACATTTTTTTCAGTATTCTCGAATCTCGATATAATATCGCAGCAGACATTGTGCGTCTTATAGGTATGGAGGTACAGCTAATTGCAGAGTGCAACCATTGTTCTCGCCCCTGAATTACCCCGCCGTGGCTTTTAATTATTCTGTGTGACTTTTTGCGTTGTAGGTATTTGTAAGGTTGGTGTGTGTGTGCTAATGAGTGATGTTGATTACTGTGTTCCTTAAAAAGCTAGTTGGTACGATTGCACAGTTGTAACGCTTTTCTTCGTTGCTCACATATTATAAATACTTTTTTTCTACACATCCTTTTCTCCTGGGAGAACTTGCAAATATTAAAATTTAATACATCGAACTGAGGGCCTAAGATGGTAGCGTTTTTACAATAGCTGCCACGTTAAAAAACCGGCCAAGTGCGAGTCGGACTCGCGCAACGAGAGTTCCGTACATGTAAATGTAAATGTTTGTACGGAACGGAATGCAAGAATGCAATAACTAAATGATTATTGTAATATTTTTTTTACTTTATTAAAAGAAGGTGTCTACAACATGATATTATATTTATGAATTTCAAGACAAGAAATACATTTTAATGTAAATTTTCAAATTTAAGTAGTTCAGTAAAGTGTTTTTTATAAAAAAAAAAATTATGAAGATAGCGACAAAGTTATCATTTTCCCGTAATATTTATAGTAATTTGATAAAACGTGTAAAAATTTCATACTTTTTCCTGCGTTAACTTCGGCGATAAGGAAGATATATATTTTTTAATTTTTGATTATAATTCGAAACTATTTCAATGTAAAGATATAATGAAATATGTTTTAGAATGTGCAAATTGAGCCCTTTCAAATGATTCCCCACATGATCTAGTTACCTACTAAACTTATAATTTTTGCAAACTTTTAATATCAGCCATTTTTCATGGAAAATAAAAATTTGTGTTTGTAAGTTTTACTTTTTATGCGCCTGGCTTATCCAAGGCATTTTAATTATTTCAAATTTCACATCGATAACATAAAATGTTTCCTTGATATTTAACGATGTGACGGACAGACAGAGCGTCACCATAAGGGTTCCATTTTTACCATTTTGGTACGGAACCCTAAAAATAATCCTAAGATGGTAAATTGGCACCATGAAGCCGATCATTAAAATGAAGGACCAATAAAATTTAGGACCGATTCTTAAAGCTTAAATTATATAATTTATAATTTTATTAACGCCAGCCCAATTATTTATTACTCTTTGCATTTCAATGTTACCTTATTACAGCCTATGTACAATTCAAACAGTATGACTTACAGCCAACTAGCAACCAGTTTCATAACGTGTGAAGTTATTACAATTGTGATGGCATTTAAGCCTTTTCGGAATAGGTTTTCAGAGGTAATGCTACGCATTTCTCGACTGACTAATGCCCTGGCGCGCCACCTGTGCCTGGAATTGTTACAGGCATGGCAGTTACTGCTATTAAGAGTTATTAATTTATTACTGGGAATGTATTAAATTCAATTTCAATGTTTTTAAATGACTTCAAGACTACGAAGGAAGTTTCCAACTCTTCCGAAAATTGTGGAAATTATTTATTTTGCAGTACAGATGGTCTCAACAACATGTACCCTCGAGTTTCGAATCTTCGCCTGTGATACCTATCTTCACCTAATTTGATATAAAGTGATGGAAACGTGTCTAGAGCAAGCTAAGGCTTGCTTGCACGTTTCCGAAATATCACTTTGCTAGTTATAAAGTTTTTTTTTTCGGTTGTCAAGATTTTTACGAACGATCTGCGGGCGTCCAATCTGGTGTTTTTTGGCGACACGTTTTAACTTCAATTGTTTCAACTTCAATTAGTAACCATATAATTTAAACTTTCGTGAGTCATACTGTTATTAAATTGCAACGGTTAACACATGCCGATGCAGTCGAAACATGTCACGCCTATTGTGATAAAAATACGTGAGTGTCAACCGTTGCAATTTAATAGTAAGAGATTTCTTCCAATCTGATTACCGTCACTATGACATAGTCCTACAGTGGCCTAGGGTTCCAATGGGTTGATTGTACCTATGAAATAACTAAACCAAATTAGTGAAATGTGACTCGCTTTCAGTAAAACAGAATTAGTTCCACAGCAAGTCAGTTCACATGAATTTAATCTCAAGTACTTACCCTGAACATGGTGTTCTAAACAGACGCACAAATAATAACCACTAGTTCACAGTACGTTTCCTGTTTCATGTCAAGTGGTATGTAGGTATCATTCCAGTCGGGGATTATTTACACACTTACAGTGTGCTTACCATGAGTTGTCCGTAACGCTCCTACCACTACTCTGGCAGGAGCGAGACGGACATACTTTAGACACGCGCAGTCGCTAACGCCTAAGGCTACATACAACTGATACAACTCATGGTAAGCACACAGTACATCGTGTGTAGGTTTACAATACTCGTAGGAGTCATAGAACAATTTTAAAAGATGGTTGATGTTACTGGTGACCGAAGAGCTGGTGGCTTCCTCGCACAACGTATCAGCATTGCGATACAACGAGGAAATGCCGCCAGCATCCTAGGTACAATGCCTCAAGGACCTACTTTAGATTTAAGGTAGGTAGAGGTAGGTAGTTAGGTAAGTTACACTTACTGTATATATTTCGAGAATAAATGATTTTCTTATTTTAAAAGTGCCTGACATTTTGGTGAAGGGTCCATCCATTAGGTATCCAATCCAACAAAGAATATTTATTGGCAACATAAAATACCTCCAACAAAATAAATAAATTAAAAATAACTTAAATAAAATAACTAAGAACAAAATTAAACTAAAAAAACTAATAGGCCCGGCCCCTGGGGCATGGTCCCAAGATTAAGAATGCTGGCAGCGTTCCCTCGCTGTATCGCAATACTCATGCGTTGGGCGAGGTAGCTGCCAGCCATTTTATCCCCGGAGACATCGACCAGACGTTTGGCCAAGTCTTTATACAGGCTTTGGGCCGCTGGACCCCACGGACCAAGGGTCTCAACACCAAAAGGGACAAAATTGTAGTTGACGTCAAGACCCCTGTATTTTCGCCTCTTAAGGGCCTCTGCCGACTCGGCCGCCGCGCCTGCTCTATTAATCGTACCGTACCAACATCCAATATTTGTATTTGACGTCACCAAAGTTAGAACCTCTCCCTCCCTTGTTACAGCATGTCATACCTTCTTTGTAGATCCCCTCCGTCTCCCTATACGTATGACGTGATTAATGGAATTGGACGTGATAATTAATTTCGGTACTTAAATAGTTTGTAGAGATGTCATGAAAACTTTCCGTGGACATTTGAAAATCCAGCACCTAGGGATGGCCGCCCGGAAAGTGACAGTCCGAAAACTGTACGGTACCATTTAAACATTTTGAAAAGGACTTTTCTATCTACTCTGTAATTTAAATTATGCAGCAATTCCCATTAGGTAGCTCTTGAAATGTGGGTTTTTCGTATATGGCACAATATTATCGTCGTATCATCGTCATATTAGCTGAAAGGTATCCGCAGCTCGGCTAAGCTCTTCCAAAATTGCACCCAGGCACTGGCACTGTTTCTTACTAGCTTGACGAGTGTGTTTTCTTTGAGTTTTACGTCGCCACGAGTCGATAGCGACTGCACGATTCGAAAGTATTTGCAACTCACTTCCACCCGTTAAGAACGAGTAAGATGCATATTCTTTGGAATCGTGCAGTCGATAGCTATTAGAAAGCGAGAGCAACTCATGGTACCGATACAGGGCCTATACCACGAAAATCGAACGATTGCGGATTTGTGTCTCCATCTCTGTCACACTTTCATATTGGAGTGACAAAGAGGTTTTCCCGTCAATGCCAATTTTAAATGTTCGTGGTAAATGCTGATCATTGTCGGTTACCGTCGCACGTTTTCTTTTAACGAGGCTGCTACTCAAAGTAGTCCTCTGTGACCTAATCTCTAAATCAATGCCGAGTGCCCCTATTTCTAGGTTTAATTAAAACGGATTAGATCGCGCAATCGAAAAAAAAAATTAAGCACATTTTACACCTGAAACATCTGTTGGTTATTATGTTGCCGCTATTTTATTGAAGCTCACTAGTTTCCAACCATACTTGTTCTTAACCTTTGAAGTTGCCAGGATTTCCTACGACTGAAACTTTTGCTTCACACTGTATCAAACCGCTTTAATTCAGCTCGCTATTTACCTACAACCACGGGTCGTTCTTTTTTTTCCATAATCATCTCATTTCAACCGTTTATGCATGAGCTGAGCATATACCTCTCTTCTTGTACGCCGCTGGTCAAGGTCCTGAGCTAACTTCATTCAAAAGTGACCCGATCTCCCGATTATCATTGATCCATCGAGCCGATGGACGCCAAGCGCTTCTTCTAGATGAAAGCGGCCAGCAGCAGACTTAAAATGTACTTGTTGGTAGCGCTATGTGATGTAACCTCCATTTGTTTGATTACTCATCCTTTCCGAACCTTACCTACAGCAAATTTTAAAATGAAAACCTTTTATTTTTCACCTTTTGAAGTCAGTTTATTTTTTGTTAAAAGTTTTTTTTTTTGTTTGGTAAATAGGTATGTACCTACTACTACTAACGTATGAGTAACGCAGAACTACTTATGAGCAAAATATAATTAGTAAGCTTGGAATTATCAGCTTGAGTAGATAAAAGTATAAGTGAAGTTCCACATGTCACCCCTGGTCTCCATCATCAGGTCTACTTCACCAAACGTATGGTTTTCCGAAAAAAAAAAGCCTTGGGTCACTTAAGAAAACACCAAATTTCGCTATATACCTATGTGCCATTGAAAATTAAGGAATTATCTTAATTCCTAATGGATCCCATCATCCGATCACCAAATTCATGGGACCAAATTGGAGGTGATTCCTTTCTATCAAAAAAATGATACGACGGAGCTCGGAATTATCGGCTGAAATTCCACATGCCATCGCTGGTCTCCATCATCAGGTCTACCTTTCCAAAGTTATGACTTTCGCGAGAAATTGCTTAATTTATGTAAGAAAACACCATAATACGTACCTTTAAAATTGAGGAGTTCCCTTAATTCCCCATTGATCTCTTCATCTGATCAGCACTTTATTTCGATTCGACCTTTCGAACAAAACAAAATACCAAAATCGGATGGTGGAGCTCGGAGTAATCGGTGAACATACATAAATAACCGCATCCGTTGAATTTTCGAACTCTGTTAAAAAATATAAGTTAGGCATGAAAAAAAAAGGTACCTACATATGTACTTATCAAATAGTCTACTTGTATAGTGAATACAGTTTAGTCTATACCTTTTAACAAAAGAATGTAAACAAACAAAAGAACAAAACCATGTGAATCAGATGTTGGCCAATGACATAATTGCATATAATCCCACATACGAAATGTTGTAACTTCATTTGCGAATGATTATCAAGTCACAAGGTAGGTATAGAAATCACATAAAATATAATTACTTGTTAAAAAAATTGAGCGGGAACATTTTGATAACAGTGACCAATATAAATAGACTTCCATAAGTAATATTTTCTACCGTTATCAATGTTATCATTTTAAATAAGACCAAAAAATTAGAAATATCGAGAAAATCGTGTTCCGTTGTTGGTAAAAAGAAGAAAGACCCTTATTATATCCGTACTTACTCGTACCTATTTGTTGCCGTGACACGGAAACCTTTTAACTTAGGTACCTATACACGAGTTGGCTGACTGAGTTATAAACTTATAACAATTACCTATAAGTTTACTTTACTTACCTAATAACAACCATGTGTACACCCTTCAGATCTTTCATACGATACCAAAGTGCAAGATGAAGGGCGTACCTGCCCTTGAGGCAGTTCTGTAATTTTGTCAAAAAGTTTTTCAACGGCTAGACCGGTACACACGCGTTCATAGGTTTGTACATGGGCAATTTATGAATGAATTCAGTCATGAACTGTCTGGTAAAAATCTTAGGTAGCTATGTAAAATTTTCTTTTTTCTTGCTTTTTTCATAATATTTCTATCTACGGTAGCGTCAGGTTAAATTCACTTAGTGACAGCAGGCAGCTACTGCGCGGTCCACTGCACTCTAAATATCACTAAAATGGCAAAGATTTACAGTGATTTATTTTAATTTTTTTGCGGCGTGACCCGAACGCAGTCGCTTAAGAATACGGCCACGTACAACTCATGGTAAGTACATAGGTACGAGTACCATTCCGATTTCTCAACAGATTACTACCTATATGTATAACCTATAGCAAATGGCACAGCGCACGCTAACTAATTACAGGAGCTTTGTAAAACCGGGATCACCGCTTAATTTGGGCACGGTTCGGGTTCCGTATTGAATGGAAAAATTGGTTTGCAACTGAATTGTAGGTGTACACTGTACAAGGGGGTTCAAAGCCGTTGAGTTTAAAATTTAATTAGAAATAAATTAGGTATGTGTAGTGTATTGAGGTTTGCATAACCTGTCTCAAGCGTAAACGTCTGACCCAGGAGTGGGGGTCGGCAGTTGCCGTCAGACCACCGCCCGGAATACAAGGGTAGACGGTACGTCGGTGAGCCAGATTCACGTGTCCACGGTATCAATCAGTAGGACATTACATGTGGCGACGAGAAAAAAATACTAAAGTTAAATTAGATTCCGAAATCATTAAAACAACAAAAGAGAGGAATAGTAAACATCCAAATAGGCGTTTCAAAGACTATCGCTGCTTTTGCACAAAAAAAAATGGATTTACGTTGCATTAATATCGGATTTTATAATAATGAAACCAAGAGAGTTGTTTTGAACGAAGTTGTTTACTAAGCCTTTTACATAAAGTTATGCGTGCATTTAATATAAAAATCTGGGCTGACGTAACCAAAGCATAGGAAACTAGTGAGTTAATATGACGGTGACTTCGACCAAAGTACCTACTAATATCTTCCTAAGCATTAGAATGTTCCTTTGTGCAATTATTAAATGAATGTTAATGATAACTTGCACATTATGGTTACTATAACGTAGATAGTCGAGCGTTAAAAAAATAAAATAAAGGTACCTACATAAAATACCAACTAATTAGGTATAGGTAAATCAAATTAAGTACATGACCTCGACATCGTTAAGCGTGGACAGCGTGGTCCATGAATTTGAACTATGAAATTTACAGAGACCGAAGATACCTGCATCTTTAATTTTGCTTAACTTATAATGAAAAACATACCGGATATATATTATGCCGATGAAAACACTATACGTTTATAATATGTATGTGTATATGGTACGGACGGACGAGTTTCACTTAATACCTAATAATGCCCGAATATGGATCTATTATTTTGTTATAAATATATTGTTGCTGAATGCGTGGCAAGTGTAATAGCCATGGCGGACAGGGTCATTCCACGTCATAGGACAAGCCCTTAACAACATACAATGGTGGACGTACTCGTATCGTCACTATAAATCTAACATCTTAGACCAGTGCGACCAACATACTAGTCCGTATTGAGTATTGTATTATAAGCAGCAGAGTAAGAGATCTAATATAGCAGATGTAATTATCTGTTTACTAAATTAAGTAATACAGTAAATTATTGAATCGTGACATTAATTTGTCATGCGTTTGTTTGTATTTGAAAATATAGTTAGTTACAAAGCTGACCACTAAATCAACTATAGCAGATACAATTATCTGGTTATTGAATTAAGTAAAACTTACAAGAAACTACTCAATCAAAACATGTAACTGTCATGTGTTTGTTATGATAATTGAATTACAAAGCTGACTACTAGATTAGTTAAAGCAGATACAATTATCTTGTTACTAAATTAACTAATACAGGAAATTACTCAATCTTGACATTTAATTGCCATGTGTATGTTTGTATTCAATAATATAATTAAAAAAAAGCTGACTGCCAGATCAGTTATAACAGATACAATTATCTGGTTCTTAAATTACCTAATACATACAGGAAATTACTCAATCTTTAACAAATGGTAGGATTGGTACCCAAATCTCACAGACTGTCGAGTTTTACTTAACATTGATCAGTGTTTATTATTTTGCCATGAATATGATAGCAATAAATGGAAATCCAGTGGTCTGGTTATTAAGTTAACTAACACAGCAGATTACCGAATCTGGGCATTAAATTGTCATGTATAACTGGAAATCCAGTGGTTGGGTTATTAAGTTAACTAACACAGCAGATTACCGAATCTGGACATTAAATTGTCATGTACATATTAAACACAGCAGATTACCGAATCTGGACATTAAATTGTCATGTACATATTAAACACAGCAGATTACCGAATCTGGACATTTTAATTGTCATGTATGAATTAAACACAGCAGATTACCGAATCTGGACATTAAATTGTCATGTACATATTAAGCACAGCAGATTACCGAATCTGGACATTTTAATTGTCATGTATGAATTAAACACAGCAGATTACCGAATCTGGACATTAAATTGATATATATATATTAAACACAGCAGATTACCGAATCTGGACATTAAATTGTCATGTATATATTAAACACCGCAGATTGCCGAATCTGGACATTAAACTGTCATGTATGGACTAAATTGGTACTTACAGCAGATTATTAAATCTGGACATTCAATGGTCATGTATGAATTAAACACAGAAGATTACCGAATCTGGACATTAAATTGTCATGTAAGGAAAAAAAACAAGTTATACCGTATGCGGGTAAATGTATCTGATACCGAAAGAAGTAAATTATACAATAATATATACATAAAATATGTGTATACCTACAGAAAAAAAGTTACTGACTTAGTTTCAACAGATACATTTATCTGGTCATTACATTGACTTGAGCAGATGGATCTTACGAGAATCTGACCGTTGAACGGTTTGATTGCAGGTCGTCCAAACCATATCATCGACGCCCACTTTAGACAAGTTCGATTGTGAAGGGGACCCTGCTTCAGTCGGCATTAGGTGGGAACGCTGGAAGAGGGCGATGAGAATCTGCGCTGCTACCACGAAAATTGAATGATTGCGGATTTGTATCTTCATCTCTGTCACACTTGCATATTGGAGTGACAAAGAGGTTTTCCCGTCAATGCCAATTTTCGAAGTTCGTGGTAGGCATGCTGATTATTGAATGACTTGATTACATTGTCCCCTAGTTGTTGTTCGATGCAAAAACAAAAGCCAAAGGCTTATCTTCATAGGAAATCCAAGTGGAATGGGTTGACATAGCCGCCATAAAATTGGAGAATATCTCGTGGTTCAATTGAATGCCTCCATTAAATTGAAACGGGTTGTTGACATAGCCGCCACTAAATTGGAAAATGTCTGGTAGTTCAATTGAATGCCGCCAGCATCCTAGGTACAATGCCTCAAGGACCTACTTTAGATTTAAGGTAGGTAAAGGTAGGTAGTTAGGTAAGTTACACTTACTGTATATATTTCGAGAATAAATGATTAAAAAAAAAATTGAATGCCTCCATTAAATTGAAATTGGTTGACACAACCGCCATTAAATTGGAAAATGTCTGGTAGTTCAAATGAATGCTTCCATTAAATTGGAAATGGTTGACAACCTTCATTAAATTGAAAATAGTCAAGTGATTTAATATTTCAGTACTCAATGTGAAACAACAACTAGAAATACTGTTTATTGAAAATCTAAACCTTGTTTGTTCATCGAGCAAAGAATACTTAGTCTGCAATCATACAACTTCAATGTAAATCTACAGTACAGGGAAAATTCAGATAAAAGAAGGGATGCTGCAGAAGCTAGTCTAATTGAAAATAGAGAAGTGTTTATCAAGAATATGGATCCCTCATGTAGTTTAGGATAAACTAACCTAACTTAAAACCGAACTTAAAATCAACGGCTAGGTCCTTAAGGCGATAAGGAAAATATAATAAAATTGGCTTAACTTGTATCCACCATCATTGACTCTTTTACATGTATGTATCGCACAAAGGTACACGCAACAGTAAGTCAAGGATAACTAACAAAGCATAGAAATAGGTAAACACCATTATGAAGGTTATCCGTTATTAAGGATATTATTATCAGGGTTATCAAGTAGGAATAATAATAATACAGCAGTAGTCAAAGTAATACTTTATTGCACTAAAATTGGTACCAAATACATAAATAAACAGTTACAAAGGGTAAAAAGAGATTCCAGATAACCTTTGTGTAGGATTAGGCATTGACTCTTTATAATTCCTTGGTGTTTTGGGAATGTTGTGCTACCTACATTAAAATCGTCATGTTAAGGTCGCAGAACTATCTGCGGGCGATGGCGTGTCCTTTTAATAGCAGAAGTTTGCTGTTAAACTACTAAAGCTCATGACACCAAAGTGTCTAGGTGATTACACAACAAACAATGTATTATATAATTTTAACTTTCGTGAGTCATACTGATATTAAATTGCAACGGTTAACACTCACGTATTTTTTATCACAATAGGCGTGACATGTTTCGACTGCATCGGGCAGTCATCGTCGGACAGACAGAGTGGTGTTGGTACCTTCGCGGCTCAGGCATCACTGCCCGAGACCGACGTACATAGGTAACGAAACGGGGTGATTCGCCCGCGCGCGACAATGTGTTGTTGGTCATAAAAACAGTCACATTAAACATCTCCTGTAAAGTGATGTCAAGGATCACATATAAGCATTTAAGTTTGAACCGAAAAGCATTCAGATCGCTGAGAGCCTGAGTACTTAATATACTTACTTACCTAATTCTAACTCCACCAGATTCAATATCTAAGTTACCTGTAATATCAGTTGGAGTTTCATGGAATTACGCCATGATACTATACCTATATAAGTAGTAACTATTTATATTTGTCCATGTTGCAAATATAAAAATGGCATTCTTATTAACAAAAATAAGAATATTTTCGAGCATAAATTAAAAAAAAAACTGAATGTCTGTAAAATGTGAGGGCTAAAAGCTTTACAGTGAATCTCAATATTTCTGACGAACATAGTCAGGGAGAGATAACATTGTTCTATGAATGCTAAACCGGGAACCCTGTGTTATAGTGGTTTTATTACATGAGGTCAAATTAAGTTTTATTATCATAATATTATACAAATATTCATAATACTGGACAAATAAATACTTAATTCCTCATAAGTGATTGTACCATAAGCCTAAACCCTATAGTTTATGGTAATGCTATACTAATTATTTCTCATATTAAAGACGCTTAAATGCGTAATGTACCAACTTCACATGTATCAGTATTTAAGGATTTACGGAAATGCAAGTTAATAAACTAACACGTAATGGATGTATTGAATCAAACTTTGTTTTTTTTGCACAAATTACAATGACTTATATGATCCCTTAGATTGCACCTGATAATGCAAGCTAAGGGATATTACTAAACAATAAAATAAAATAAAGAAGTAAGCCATTGAAGCCTTACTCATTCTAATTATAGATATACCGCCATATTAAAAAAAAACTTAACAGATTCCCTATTTGTCCCTTTTAACAAACGCAAATGTCAAATTGACAGATAAAGAGAAACGACAAATTAGTTAAATTATATAGTTAACGGAGGTTTGATGCGCGTTTATGAATAACGGCAATAGTCGCTTTCAGTGATATTGACAGATTTATAATAAATAGCAAATACACTTATTAGAATAACATAAACTAAGTTATCTAAATTACAACAAGACATTAAGTTTGTTAAAATATTTATGAATGTTGAAACACACATAGTTACATAATATGATGTCCATAATTATATTTACTTTGGTAAACAGTATTTTCAAACTATGTAGCACAGTGTATTCAACATCACGTGAGCTAATCCTTGTTTTTACCCAACTAACAGCCGATTTATGATTGAATGGATCTAACTTTGCGTTCATGTCTACGTAACCGTTGAGTAAATTTAGATGAGAATCATATAAGTGGAAGTATTTAATGATAACAACGATAAAACATACAGGCACAACGCACGTGATCTAAAAAAAACAACAACAAAAAAAAACAAAAAAAAAACAAGAAAAAAAAAGAGAAGAAAGGGAAATGGATAGTATCAGGAGAATTATCGAGAAAGGAGACTGAGAATAATTCGGGATCAGATGAAGACAGTGATGTATATTAGAAATTCAAATTCGGAGAAGTAATTTACTTTGTGTCATTCCAGGCATTACTAGTAACTCGTAATTATAAATAACTAGTTTTGATAACTGATTGATAAGATGCAAACTAATAAAGAAAAAAACAACAAGGAAGGGATGTAGTGTATTGAGGTTTGCATAACCTGTCTCAAGCGTAAACGTCTGACCCAGGAGTGGGGGTCGGCAGTTGCCGTCAGACCACCGCCCGGAATACAAGGGTAGACGGTACGTCGGTGAGCCAGATTCACGTGTCCACGGTATCAATCAGTAGGACATTACAGGTATGTTCTGTGGAAAAGGTTGGTTTGAATTTGTATAATTAAATTTGATTTAAATTAGACCTACGTAATACGACAACGTTATACGTAATATATTTCGCAAGTTAAATATTATATCTGACACAATCTTATTTGTACTGCTTGGTATAAGAGCGTGTTACATTTTTTGCAGCCTTCATAGCGAAATATACTATTGCAGCTAACTACATCCTATAATTAGAGAAGAAAACCACTCTACATACCTACATATTAATTATACGCCGTGTTTTTTTATTTCCGTTTAATTCGATGTTGCTTTGTACCCTAATATGTACAGGCTGATATTGATATATAACTTTTTATCGAATTCGAAAATTAAAGCTACCATTTTTTTGAGATTTGATTAAAAATAAATGATTATAACATTGAAAAAGGTTCTTTAGAGTTACACAAAAGTAAGTGTCAAGTATGACAAAGCTAAAACTTTGGACATGACACCACATGCCAAAACACATGCTTAGTAGTAGGTGTTTAGTAACATTTTACATTGGTTCAGCTAACAAAGTGTATTAAGTAGTTAAGTATCCCAAAAACTGTAATTTAAGTAGTTAAGACACTAAGTAGTTTCTTAAGAGAAATTAACTCAAGTTAAAGCTGGTGACTCATACTAGAACAGGGCGGGACCGGACGGGATGGGGCGGGATGATCTATCAATTTCTATAGAAAGCGTCACGTGACATCCGAGGGCTCCGAGCTTTCACGTGATTCCTTCTATAGAAATTGACAAATTTTCCCGTCCCGTCCCGTGCTAGTGTGTCATCCTTTAACCTGAAGAATCGCCCATTAAAGTTAACGAAAAAAAACAGGATCATTAGCAGTTTTTATAAAATAGGTATATACCTAATTTGATTCGTGTTCACAATTGTGTAGTAAAGAAGATTGAATTGAAACTAGCTACATAGTACAAAAATGCAATTAACACGTTAAGACTCATCTTACTTACTTTACTAAACTACGCTTGGGTAGGTACATTTCTCTGCTTACAAGCTTTATCGTCAGGTTTTTTATCGTCCCTTGTGCCTTCAGAGCTTGTGTTCTTACCTAATTAGGATCTGAAAAGAGCATTGACATTTTTTGAATGGAATTGCCTTGAATAGCAGGCTGTGAGGCTAATTGAAACCGTGTACAGTCAGCAACAAGGATGTGTACATTTTTGTACCCTTAAGTCCCCTCGTAATCCAAAAGTAAGTACTACGGATGTAAAGAAAAACACGCGCGCACTTGATACAGCCGTCATCAGATACTTATATAAAAGCGGCCACGAAAACTCTCTGCCCAATCATCAAGCCGCTTGTTACAAGACCAACTTCTGCGAACGACACGTGTGTGTGAATGAACCTAATTTTATGAGAGTTCTAGGTAGGTAGTAGCGTGCCGAATAGTTCTAGAGTTCTAGTTAGTTTTTGGTGTCATTCACACCTAGGTAGAAACAGTGGCTTGTAAGTCTTGAATGAAACCGTTTAACCTTTTGGCCGCCGGACCCTGTTCGCCAAGACGCTCACTCACACGCCAGAGCAAATTTTAAGTAAACAACTAATAAAAAGTTTAGGGATTGCAAATAGTGATATCGATATTCATAATTAAAGGTGGAATTCTTCTCAATTTGCCTTTTTTTATTTCCAAACTTAGATTTCTCTCAAAATTTCTAAACTAAACAGATTTACTATACAAGAAAATGTTGAAAATAAAGGACTTTATCATGAAAAACAACAACTAAACATTATCGAATCATGAAGTAATATCACCGCACTAGTCTGTACGAGTAGTCTTCTATACATGTCAACGGCGCGCAGGGCACGTCTTTAGTTCCGACTGACAAATACTGTTTACGCGCGAGTTAAGTAATAATAGCGTCTGAGTCAACGGCATAAGCGCTTGTCGGTACGTAAACTTTATAAACCATAAGATTAGGGACGTGCATCGTGTCTCGATAAATTTACATACTTACCGGAGGGTTTTCGGAGAAAACTAACAGGTGGATTTAATAATATATATATATATACAGTATGTATCAGAATGAAAGGCAAAACAAGAAACCCGTTAATGTTTAGATCATAAATATGAGCATGGTACTTACCTAATTCATCAAAAATACGACAGGTTTTACGTGAGGTATAAAAATATACATTTATTATTATTGTGTTGCACCTCCCCTGTATTATTTGTTTACAATCTTATAAATGACATTTCTTAAATTACCAACTGACAGACAGGCGTCAAACCTTGTTGAAGTTTGGATTTTTACCTAGTTACAAACAAATAGTTAACAAAGCGCTTGCGCGTTGCCTATGACTACAGCCATTATTAAAATAATTACCTAGGTTACTTATAAACAGAACTCAAAGCGCATGTGTATTGACATAACAACGTTAATGTTAATTAGTTGCCCCTAGCTACATATCAACAGTACGCAATACGCATGCACTGTCAAAAATCAAAAACGTAAACAAACCCTATAGGATGTTACAAAAACCATTAACCGACTGCAAAAATATGGTCTTCGAGTAATTCATTTAGTAATTTTATGCCATAAAACATGTATTTAGGCACGTGAAATGCACGTCATTACATTGTACTCGAGTTCCCCGTCAACCAGTTTTAAGGTTTGCTCTTCGTTGTGATACATACTGTATATATCGGTTATATATATATATATATATATATATATATATATATATATATATATATATATCGAGTTAAAATGTAGACCTCCGCTGTCACTGCGGTCAATAATTTATTCGGCAAATAAACCGCAATGGACAATTTACTGAAGAAGCTGCCTAAACTTTATCCATTATTATGCCTTTTTTTTCTACATATACCTACTTACTACGAGTAGTTACCAACAATGACAATAATTGGCAATTAAATGTTTGAACGCTTAAATAAAACCAGATTCGTGAAAACATATTCATTTTAAAAACTTGCACATCAATTGAACTTTCCCATCCCTAGCTGTCTTTTATACATGCCAACGGCGACAGTGACACGGAAAAATGTAGAAATTATAAGCATATTTTTTAAATCCTTTATTATGAAACAATGGATTCATATACCTGCTTAAAAAGTACATGTATGAAAAAACAAAGGGTCAACAAGTTGACACGAGTACAAAATAATTTTTAAATTCTATTATTTTACCATTTAGTAAGCGGTTGAAACTTTGTCTTGTATACAAGACGACGGCGTTAGTGTATCGTACTATCGTTGTCTTGTATAGGTGACAACGGCGGTCAAAGGGTTAATGCGTGCCTGACATTTTTGGTACGCATGTTATCCATCGCAATCGAGCACTTTTGCAGACCCCAGCCTTACAGAAGAGGCTCACTGTACTCTGATTACCTGGGTACTACAGACGCTCTCGAGTTTTGTATATTCAGCTTAATTGGATAGATCAATAACCAGGCGATTTAAAGGTAATTTGGTTAGCCAATTAGTGACTATTAAGGGTGTGTCGATAAAGGGAATGTGCCGCCATTAGTTTTCCTGAATTATTTCCTGCAGCTTTTTTTTACACCTACCTACCTATAGAGTGCACCTATGTTAATTGAGCTATCTTAGATGTCGCTTTTCGTGGTGGCCCATCTTGTGTGGGCGAGTCACCGTCTGCTGGAAATAAAATTGCTTATCATTTTAGTAGGCTGGCGTCCGGTTTTTACGTGAAAAAAGAATTTTAAGTATAGTAAATTCCATTTTTTTTTTGGAATCAAGTAAGTATTACACTTATATATTTTTCAGTCCTCCGGCCGGTAAGCGCCACTTTACGCAAAACTAAATTGCCGCCTGCCGGCTCCGTCGGGCAGAAAAATAGTATACAAACCTCGGCCGTTAAATGGGAAAGCCTCGGATCACATGTTAGTCGACCTCGGCTTCGCCTCGGCCGACAATTACATGGGATCCGAGACATTTCCCACTAAAACGGCCTTGGTATGTAATGTACTATTAATCGAATTTACTATTAGGTGGAGGCAAACATCGTGCGGAATCCTCTCCGTGAAGAAACTGAAAGATAGCCCAAGCCCTCTCGCGCTAGAGACCTGTGCCCAGAGGTGGGACCTGTTTCAGAAAATATGTAGGTACCTATATTGCTTAATAAACAAATTAATATAGTCTTGACAACCACAGGCTGCAGTAGATGTTTTTGTTAATTAAGTGCGTCGCTTTTATTTGGAGTGACAAAAATAGGGAGGGATATCATAAATAAATACATATCTACTGCAGCCTGGTTTGCCTATTAGTGTGGAAAATTTTATTTTTATTTTGTATAGGCTGTTTTTTTTTCGGATAAAATTGAAACTCGATTTCTGAGGTCTTATAACTTTGATGAACTTGGAAACTTTGTGGTCTACCTATATTTCTTTGTTTTATCAATCCATTTTACAATTTTTTTTATCTAATTCTATAGATTCAGTTATAAAATTCAACAATTCAATATGATAGCAGATAGGCATTTTATTGAGTCCGTATAAAAGGCAGCCCAATAATTCGTGTCCATTTTTTTGGTCGCGGATTATTGGGTTGCTGATTATTGTACTGTAAAAACTGTGGCTTCGGATTATTGGCCCGCTACCAAGCTTATCCGACCCGATAAAAGGCAGCCCAATAAATGGCAACCCAATAATTGATTTACATGTACATAGTTGCATCGATTATTTGGTTGCCGATTATTGGCCCGCTTCGAGATTGCTCGACCCAAGAAAAGGCAACCCAATAATCCATGTACATCGTGGTCGCCAATTATTGGGTCGCCGATTATTGGGCTGCCTTTTCGCGGGATGCGGATTAGTGGCACCCATTTTATTTATGCTACCAGCATGATACATGGGGATAGCATGAATCATCCCTACAATACACACATTTTAAACTTACTTTTCCTGTGAAATACTGGTAATAAATAATACACATTAATAATAATAGTTCTAAGTATATTTTAAAAAGCTGGAATGCAAAAATTAAATGTGTAAAATTTACAATAGAGCCTCCAGCTTAAAATAATAGAGTTAATATATCAACTAAGGAAACAGTTCAAATTAAATATCTTTGAGAACATTTTGCGGCTATACTTCCTGTTTGCATATAGAATATTAATAATCATTTTAAAATAATGATCTAAAATTAATACTTATAAAAACAATTGATACTTAAAACTAATAAGTAGTAAATAAAACTGATAATACATTATTTTACTGTAATTTCATGGTGTGAGCATTATGTCATGGTTCCGAATACAGGGTTGTGCCTACAGATGCTTGGGCCGTACTCCATGTAGGCCTGCTTGGTGTGGCACACCTGGTAGAACTCAGGGGTTGATCCCAGCATACTGCCTCCAAACCAGACAGCATATCTCTGCATGTTATGTGAGATCACCTGCACATCAATAGGCTTTGGTGTGATCCGGCCCTCTGAGAGCATAGTCGATAGTTTCAGTCTTGCATCAACAGTGCGCTTAATGTCACGCTGCAGTCTCCTGCCAAAGTCACGGAACATAGTCGAGCCTCCTGATAACACAATATTTCCATACAGACCTCTCCTCACATCAATAGGGCAGTTCTGAATCACTTCATCCACCATCTCATTCAACGGCACAGTGAAATCTGCATTAGAAAATTCAGGGTGGAAGAAAATCTCCGGTCCCAAGAATCTCTCATAACCAACATCAACACTAAACGGGTTTTTAGTAATAGCATTAGTACCTGTGTACTTCTTCATCCACTTTGCTGGGTCACTGTCATATTTGGCAAACTCTTTGGCAATGTCGGGGCAAATGTAGCTGTATCTTTCCTTGATAGCTTTTGCTGTTTCTAAGCTCTGTTCAGGAGGGATACCTACTTCTCGCTCGCGGAGTAGGGACTGGATGAATGACGTAATGTTTCTACCAGCTATAGGTATGTGTTTGATACACGAACCAATGACATAGCCTTCAGCAACAGGCACTATGTGAGTGACGCCATCGCCGCTATCGACTACGATACCCGTGAAGGTACGTTCGGCAGATGTACGCGACTTCCACGACGCAGCGAGTGCTAACACCGCTTGCACGGCAATATACAATCCTGGTACATTAAATGACTCGAACATAATCTCTGCTAGATATTCACGATTCTCCGGCGTGTTTAGCGGCGGCTCGGTGAGCAAGAAATGATGATCTTCCGGTTCAGCGCGGAGATACTTGAAGATGCATTGCTCTATGTAACGCTCCATGAGGTCCCAGTCCTCCACGAGCCCGTGACGCACGGGATACTTCACCGAGTACCCTGTGGCGTCGAACGCTTCATCGCCGATGAAGAAGTCCAAGTCCTCGACCGCTTTCGTCATGCGCCTGGTACTCTGATCGCCGACTTTCGCCGTTTCCTTTATCGCTATGGCTGACGGAATGATAAACTGAGGCTCCTTGTTGCCGGCGAACCCCAGCTTGGTGTATCCGGTACCCACATCGATAACACACGCAGGCAAATGGTCTCCCATGGCGGCACTTTTACTAATATTTATAATAAAAAATAATTAGATATGAAATTTTAAGATTAAATGGGTGCGGACTTCGGTAAAATATTGCTTAGGTACTTTGACGTATGGATGAATCACAGACAAGTGTCAACTCCCAACTATAGCCAATCAGAAATCACAAGTACGTTCGAAAACAAAACTCGCCCTTGAGTTGTTCGTTGTGGTTATTTGTTTTCTATTATCGTATAAAACCTTTTCATAGTATTATTGGCAAAAAATATACTTCTAGTAATTTAACTAATTTATGTTATACTATCTCTATCTATCATTTCGAATTTGCTTTGATAAAACGAACTGACTAAATATTTTAGTTTCAGAACGTTTTTAACTGCACCAAGCTGTTTGAGCCACGGAAAAATAACTAAAGCCGCTTGTTTAATCGTGCATTTAATTATTTTAATATCTTGGTTATATTCTGGGCTAGTACCTACCTACTACGAAAATCGAACGATTGCGGATTTGTATATCCATGTCTGTCACACTTGTATATTAGAGTGAAGGTTGGATTGAGGGTGACACTACACTTGTACCTGGCCTAGTACCACGAAAATCTGTATCTGCCTCTCCGTCACACTATTTTTTTTAATGGCATCGCGCTTTTGGCCCATTCAGCCAAACAATCCGTCACACTTGCTTATTGGAGTGATAAGATTTTTCCGTCAATGCCAATTTTCGATGTTCGTGGTAGCCGTGATGATAAAAAGGTTCCGATGAATGAGGATTACCGCGAGTCGATTCACCGCTAGGGGTACGAGTGGAACGTAGGTCTGGCGCGAACATTTCAAACGTCACTAAAAATTATTTCATATGGACACTCATACCAGTAGAGACCCACATATGAGTGGCACCCCCTGGTGAGCGACAATACGGTAGCCCCCATTCAGGAGTGGGACAAAATGATAATGATGATGATTTAACTTGCTATCTTGAAAAATAAAACAATTTTGGTATGTTAAAGCAGGTAATAATTATTAATGTGACCTCATTCTAATACTATATTTACAAAATTTACATTACAGGAATGTAAAGATAGAAAGTATCAATAGGGGTACCGAAACAATATTTTTAAATAGTTTTTTCTTTTAATTCTATACCAATACATACATAATATTCAAAATAAAACCTTCTGCCTTAGTGAAATTATACCTCTAAGATGTTAGATCTAACAAGTAAGTAGTATCTATTAACATGTATTTTGTATGAATGGCCAGCTTAAAATGCAGAAGTCTTTAGTTTTTTATAGTAATAATAGAATCATCATCTTAAACAGAATTATAGTATTCATATTGAAGAAAAAACGAATGAAACTCGTGTATTTTTATCAATAGGCGTGACATGTTCGACTGCATCGGGCGCTCATCGTCAGGTAAGACAGTGATGCTGTCACCACCGCGGCTCAGAGAGCAGTGACTGCGACCGGCGTACATCATATCCAACTATTGTGATAAAAATACGTGAGTTTTAACCGTTTTTTTTTTAAATATTAATGTCAGAATGACAAACGAAAATTTAAATTGTAAGAGTGATAGTAAGTATGGTTAATTTAAGAATTAAGAATTTATTTCGACATTTATAAGGCATGTATAAAATGTTTGACGGCCGCTATTGCCAATGGATGTGGAGTAAAAACGGCCTTATTTTTTATAACTTACAATGTATGGGTCGATTCACTAAAGCTGGCACGAATGGAATGAATGAGTGAATAATAATATTTATGTGTGCGTCACAAAATGATTACATACAGGTTGATACAATAAGTGATTAATGATTATTGAAAACGTATTTGTAGACAAACTAGATGCATAACCGCCCAACATAACTAGATGCATAACTAGGCCTTATTGGGATTAGGTCCGGTTTCCTCACGAACGTTTACCTTCACCGAAAAGCGACTGGTGAATATCAAATGATATTTCGTACATAAGTTCCGAAAAAGTCAGTGGTACGAGCCGGGGTTCGAACCCGCGACCTTCGGATTGAAAGTCGCACGATCTTTCCGCTAGGCCACCAGCGCTCTGATATTTGCATAAAATACAATGATAGTAAAATATTTTTGTATCAAACGGTTAAATATACCTACCTTTCAGACATTTATATTAGCTATTTAGTCTAAATATTGTGCAGATTATGCTTATATTACAATATTTTTTATTTTTCTTGGATAACAAAAACCCATTTTGTTGTTGTTTACAAAATTTTAAGAGGCGCCTACTAACACTCGAAGTGACAGGTGACATAACTTTCATTCGTTCCATTCGTGCCAGCTTTAGTGAATCGACCTATACTTACTTAAGTACATTATATTTATAGACATATTGCTTCTAATTGTAATTACATACTTGCAGACTTTCGTTTCTAAGCTTTCACATAATGGCATTAATTTATTTAAGGCGTGTCTATCAGACAATTGACGATAAAAAAATAAAATCTGTTCACATATATAAACAGAGCTCCAGACAGAGCTGTGGTGGTTACGAGTAATAATTTTATCAGAAATAACAAAATATTATAAATAAATCCTGTATACTTACACTAAAATTCCTTAACCTATTATAATCAAACTGAGATTGATTACTTTTTCAGGGCGTGCAGCAATCATAAGTCAAACAAAAATGAATACTGCCAAAATTGATAATGCAGTCATAGATTATGAGACATGGTTTCATAATATTAATTGTGTGAAATTAAACTTTTGCAGGCCGGTTATTATGATGTGTTGACACTGCAACGTATTTTCTATCGCTAGGTAGCAGCCTCCCCGCTAAGAAGATCCGAAGGTCTATCACAAACCACTTTGTTCATTCGTTCGTCTATTTCCCTCTCTATTGCTCTTGACGCTCGAGCGTTAAAGATGCAGATAGACGAACGAATGAACAATGCTCATGGTTCGTGGTAGGCTCTCTATGAAGCGAATATCTCTCCAACTTCATTGCCGGCTCCGCCGATTGGTCGCACAAACTTCCCATATCAAAGCAACACCTATTTCCTCTTGCTTGAACATATGTTTGCAATATCTCCCGATAAAGCATATAAATGTAACGTTGATACAAATTGTAAAAAATTACACTTTCAAAATTAAATATTGTCTGATTACATTAACTAACAACAATATAATCAGTATTATAATTTTTCAGACTTATAAGCATAGACAAAAACACATTTCTTATGTTAGATTTATAATTTGCCCTAACATTGTCTCTTCGGTGTAACAGTGTTTTTTAGATTTCTCACCACATCGCATAGTCAGAGTCCTCCATGTCAAAGATTGTGAAGAAGCCAAGAATGGTCAGATACACTATGACGTTGCCTGCTAGTGTCAAATAGCATGCTCCTGCTGCAATCTGAAAAGATCAAGTTTATATTAAGAACAAGGTTCTGTTGCTTCCAAAATATCTTTCATTTTTTTTAATACTTATACAGACAATGTGTAGACTCCCTGTATAAATGTAATCTTGTTTTTGTGAGAAGCATTTGGAAGAACATGATTATGCATAAATCAAAACATTTAATAAAAATAATAAATGATAGAACAAAAGCATTTTTATAGAACAGAAGAGAATAATAACTCAAGGAAAGTTGTACAATTGTATTGTTGTTGTGTATTGTGTGATCGGGTAGCCCAGTGGTTAGGGCGTCTGCCGCGAAAGCAGGAGGTCGCTGGTTCGATCCCAGCGCTGCTCACATGGGGCCTTGGTCACTTTTTCTGTAGTATATGGCATCTCTTTCAATTTATAATCAAGGAAAGTTGATTGAGCCATGGATATCCAGCGAATTTACTCTCAACAGTCTAACTCTCTCTTGCATTTGTGGCAAGTTGTGTGCTAAGAGTCTAGTTTTACTTCAACAAAGTAACTTTTTTAAAAGAAAATTTATGTTACTTACCGTGCCCACATGTGCAAGTACTATGGGTAGACCGAATGAACTGACAATCAGGCCCATGGTTAGAAACACTGCAGTCTCCATGCAGGGTGAGGCGCCACCTGCAGTGCTGTCTGTGTGCCTGCGAGCTATCATCGTTGGGATGGGACACATCACATAAAACAGGACTACAAAGAATGGCCACCATAGTCTGAAAGTACAGAAACACAGTTTGAAATTATTATATAAAAAAAACAATATAACTATCTTTCAATGCTTATTCTTAAATTAAAAGTTCATCAAACCTCAATCAGTAAATTTATTGTTTGTCCTTATCTGTCACGTGACATTAACATTCATAAGAAAGACGCCATAACATAATAAAGCTTAAACGATTGAAGTTGGAACCTTGAAATGTGAAACATGCAAAGAAAGATTGTGTATTTGGAAACAACCAATTTTGTTAAATGTCCAGGCACTTTAAACATTTCGTTTGGTGTTGATAAAGTTGATGGTGGGCATTTTAACAACAAAATAATCTATTGGATGTAATTAAAGAATATTTCAATGGTATATTGGTAATCCATAGCTGTAATCAAAATAGCACACGCACTACAAATTTAAAAACATTTACCTGTATTGTGGTAAGGCACATGCTAGTATAACCATGGTCATTCCAATTGAACCCGCAAATGCCAGAGCTATCAACCTGTAAACAGTAAATAACAATAAGGACAATCAAAATTAGTAGTATTGATGTGGTAAACGGTGGGTGGCGAAAACAGAACAGGACAAATTTAAGAACTTGACGAAAAACGAATGGGATGACCCAAGATGATACCAGTGATAAAAATTACTGTGCGCATTTTTAGTGAAAGGTACCACTTTGTGGCTTGTAGATAAGGTTCATTTCTAAATAAATCGGCATTAGTGTCTTGTCTTATCAATAAAGCAATAAAGTTGTACCTTTTAATAAAACTTGCTGTCCGTCTGGGTTTCCCCAGATTTGTCCTAGTTTGGAGCACGTCCAGGGAGCGTCCGGCCCGAATTTTGTTAACCCAGACATTTTAGGGTTCAAGTCAATCCTTTTTTTAGTGTCTGGGGCAAGAACACGATTTCAATTAAATCCGTAAATTTTTTACTTTTTGCCCGGGTACGGCAATGTCTGAGATGGCAGTCCTATACAACACAATCACACAATAAGCTTTCATGTGCTAAGTAATATCCTAACTAACCAAGATCCCATAGTAGTAAAGAAATCATATTAATAATGCTTTGTTATTTAAGTATTTTCAAAATAGGTACCTACATATATATCACTTTGAACATATTTTATAAGTAAATTATAAAAAAATGTAGACATTAATAGTTATCACAAGTATAATATCTAGATGGCATGATTTCTTTACATAATGTTGACAGTAGGTAAGGTATAATAGGAGAGAATCTCATTAAAAAAAAAACAATTTGTCCTACTTATTAATGTACATAATCTGTTATTATACGTAAACACCGTGCTGTTATAAACAAAGCCAACTTACCCTGTGTTTCATCCATCCAGCAATACATGAAAAAGAGAAATTATCTAATTAGGCTTCCGATGGATAAATAATAAGGACATATTTGTAAATAATAGAAATGAGTCATTGAGACTGACTTTCATGAATTGTGATCTCATGAGATTGTTAACGATACAATGCAATTTTCAATTACCCTTAATTCCTGCCATTGCTGCAAGTTACACGTACTATCAACTGGACAATCAAATGTTTATAATATCGTCTAGGTTTTGATAAAATCTAACTGAGTGCAAGACGATGCGTACGAAGAAAAATTAGATATAGTATAGACAAGAAAATAGTTCACGATAGAGAGACAGATAGAGCGCAGATTAGAAATTTTCCTGAAAATACAGATAAAGTATTTAAATCTTTATGATTTTCTAAATTGGTACTGTTGGCTAAATTGTTAATGTAATGAAATTTGTATCAATATATTTTATCTACACGTTTTTACAAATGTATCAAATATAACCAGTGACTTTGTTTTGACATTTCACTTTGCTTTACATTTGGATTTGGTAGACTTGACTTGAGTGAAGTGAGTGAACTGCATGCCTACCACGAACATCGAAAACCGGCATTGACGGAAAAACCTCTTTGTCACTCTAATAAGCAAGTGTGACAGAGATGAAGATACAAATCCGCAATCGTTCGATTTTCGTGGTACTAGCCCTGATCTGAGCGCCTACCACGAACCGCGAACGACAGTATGCCTCCCTTTCGCGCTTGAGATTTCTCACTCAAGTGCGACAGAGAGGTGAAACTTCGTTCGTGGTTCGTGGTAGGCCTTCTGAACTGAACTCAAAGTGAAGTGAGTCCGTATAAAAGGCAGCCAAATAATCGGCAGCCCAATAATTCGTGTCCATTTTTTTGGTTGCGGATTATTGGGTTGCTGATTATTGTACTGCTAAAACTGTGGCTTCGGATTATTGGCCCGCTACCGAGCTTGTCCGACCCGATAAAAGGCAGCCCAATAATCGGCGACCCAATAATTGGCGACCACGATGTACATGGATTATTAGGCTGCCGATTATTGGCCTGCTTCGAGATTGCTCGACCCAAGAAAAGGCAACCCAATAATCGGCGACCCAATAATCCATGTACATCGTGGTCGCCAATTATTGGGGCGCCGATTATTGGGCTGCCTTTTCGCGGGATGCGAAAAAAGTCGGTTCTGGCTGTTAGGTCGCAGTTCTACCTAACACTCCTCCTCGCTTCGCTCGTCGTCGTACCTAAACCGATCTGCCTTAACATTCGATCTAAGGAGTCTGTATAAAAAGCAGCCAAATAATCGGCAGCCCAATAATTCGTGTCCATTTTTTTGGTTGCGGATTATTGGGTTGCTGATTATTGTACTGCTAAAACTGTGGCTTCGGATTATTGGCCCGCTACCGAGCTTGTCCGACCCGATAAAAGGCAGCCCAATAATCGGCAACCCAATAATTGGCGACCACGATGTACATGGATTATTGGGCTGCCGATTATTGGCCCGCTTCGAGATTTCTCGACCCAAGAAAAGGCAGCCCAATAATCGGCGACCCAATAATCCATGTACATCGTGGTCGCCAATTATTGGGTCGCCGATTATTGGGCTGCCTTTTCGCGGGATGCGGATTAGTGGAACCCAAGTGAAGTGAAGTGAAGTGAAGTGAAGCTTTGCCTCCGTTCGGCCGACGGACGATTTGCCGTGATAGTTGAAAATAACACGAATATAATACGTGCTAAGTCCTCATAGAAGTATAATTATATTTTATTTACAATGGATGATGATGCGGAAACATACAAACTGTGGCGTATAAGAAAAACTGTAATGCAAGTAAGTTTATAGGTTATGTCTTATGTTTTGTATAATATAATATTTAATGTATTTAAAATCATTGCGCAGCTCTAGCATTCATACCGCTTTGAGAAAACTGCACTGTTTATACTTAATATTGTTATATTCATAATAAAGTTTACGTCGGTTCGTTAAGTTTTATTTGACGTGCTTTTATAATGAAATATTTTCAGTTGTGCCACGACCGCGGATACTTGGTTACACAGGATGAATTGGATCAAACTCTGGATCAGTTTAAAGTGCAGTTTGGTGACAAACCAAGGTTTGTTTTCTTTTTTCACTATTTATTATTTTATTCCCAAATCGATTCGTTGATGCAACATTCATATCACCCCCCCATTATGATACCATTACCGCTCATAATTTATAAATTTAAAGAGATGTTACATACTACAGAAAAAGTGACCAAGGTCCCCGGTGAGCAGGTTTATACGAGACGGTTTAGACGACCGGTCGGTGTAGTTGGTAGTGACCCTGCCTGCTAAGCCGATGGTCCTGGGTTCGAATCCCGGTAAAGGCATTTATTTGTGTGATGAACACAGATATTTGTTCCTGAGTCATGGATGTATTCTATGTATTTGTATATTATATATATTATTGTCTGAGTACCCGTAACACAAGCCTTATTGAGCTTACTGCGGGACTTAGTCAATTTGTGTAATAATGTCCTGTAATATTTATTTATTTATACATAGTAGTTTGACTACTTAAAAAAAAACAATAAACAGGAATCAAAACATTTAATAAATGATTTGATTTGTGCTTTACAATTTTATTTTATAGCTCATAATTTGTAGTAGTTTGAAACATGCATCCAAGTTGGCTAACCTAAGAGTGATAATAAATAAAGAGAAATAAATAGGTATTTCCACATTCTTTCAACACATGTGTACCTACTGGGGGTTATTCTAAACTTAATTCCCTGGAAAGACGTGGATTTACCGTAATAAAAAAAAATCTATGAAATCTTTGTGTATATTTACATTACCTATTGATTTATAAATGAATGTTGAGCGGTGATGAACTTAAACCCAATAAGTGAGTGTGTGTGCATAATCACAACTTGTCTGGTCAACATTCTCTGACATTATGGAGTCTGCCACAAATATGGAAAGCTTTGATCCCTACACTGAATGCTGGGGGTCTTTAGTCACTTTTCTTTAGTATTATGATATCCATTTTGATTTAGGGGCATTCTACGGAATGTCCTTTACGAAATGCAATATTATGTCTGATAATATTTCATGACTTGGCTTACAAATTTGTAGTAGGTATATTCTTGAGCTTTACGGATTTGATTGAAATACCTACCATACATGGAAAAAGCATTTAGTAAGGAACATTCTTGTGCAATGCACCTTTAGTCATATGATTTTTCCATCATTGTAGGTATTCACTAATAATATGTGCATGCCATTCAAGCATGTTAGGTACTTACCTAAGTGAAATTTTGTGTCAACTGATAAAGTTTGATTTATTAATGCATTTCTAACTTTTTCATCCAAAACTTTGATTACAGTGGGCTGCATTGTTATAAAAAATATTTACTAGTGATTTTAGTAAAAATAATACATAGCAAAACAAATCTGACAGTTAAAGTTAAAGAAACAACTTGTGTTTGACATTTAACAGTACTTGCCAGTGGTATTTCTTATAATAAAAATTCAAAAGAATAAGGTCATACATCAAAATGTCCTTCAGGGCATATGAGTGCTGACTCCATAAAATCAAAACCTACCTATTTCAATGATATACAAGCATTGCTGAAAGTTAATTTTGGTAATATTTAAACTTAATCAATTTTTAGTTCCAAAGAAAGAATAACTAGACGCTGACCAGCAATCTCTGTCAAAAGAATATTTTTTGATATTAATATTAATATGCCTCCATATAAATGAAAAAAATATTCTACTGGCAGAGATTGCTGGCCAGGTTATAAGTATTCTTGCATAAAATGCCAAATACAGTCTTTCACTACCTTGTAAAGTCAACTTCATAAATAAATATGCAGTTGTATTCAATTTTGAACCTTCCCCATCATTAAATTCCGAAGTGTATACATATTTATAGACGTGAGTACCTGCATGTTTGCTGCTGACAAAATAACTACTGATAATAAATTTGCTTCTCCATATCTCCAGTGAAAAACGGCCAGCAAGGAGTGACTTGATTGTGCTGGTGGCCCACAACGATGACCCCACTGACCAGATGTTTGTATTCTTCCCCGATGAGGCCAAGATCGGCATTAAGACCATCAAGACTTACTGTACTAGGATGCAGGAGGAGAATATTCACAGGGCCATTGTGGTTGTACTAGGAGGTATAATTTTTTGGAACTTTTCGGTTTGGGGTCATAGAATGACCGTTGAAAGTTATTTTACAAGTTTATCAACTTAAGAGAGTCTTATAACAACCTATCTATCATTGTCATGACCATCATGGCCATGATTTATCGTGTTAATAACAAGTGGATAGTTATCGATTGATATTAACAAAAAATTGCGCTTGTGAAAGTGAACTTCAAAGTATGACAACGCCTATTTCCGCACTTACGTCTATCCAAACAACAACAACAATACAATACAATTTATTTTGTGTTACAAATTTACAATCGGAATTTTTATGAAACAATATAACAAATTAATTTATTTTACTGTCAATGCTTATCGGATAATTAGCGTGATAATTATTAAGAAGCTTAATTATCTTGATAATTTCGATCCCTGTTTTCGAGAAACATATTATTATATTAATTTGACGGTTTAGGAAACGTGAAAATTTTAACTGTCTAACAGTTCATGAGATGACAGACAGACAGAGGGACAGAAGAGTCTTAGTAATAGGGTCCTGTTTGACCATTTGGGTACGGAACTCTAAAAAGCGTCTCTTTTGCCTTTAGTTAGGGTCAATTGTAAACTGTAGATAAATAAATAAATAAAAATAAAAAATAAAAAAACCTTATATTTCTTCAATGTGATTTACAGAGTTTTTTAGGTTGTTTTACTGAAGAACCCCACTTTCGCAGGTGAAGGCCTCCTCCAGATCCTTCCATGATTCCCTATCTTTGGCCACTTGAATCCAGTTTGGTCCGGCGATTCTGGTGATGTCCTCTTGCCATCTCATAGTGGGTCTTCCTAAACTGTAGATATTTTTCAGGAATGACCCCCTCAGCCAAGCAGTCACTAGTGGACATGGCGCCCAAGTACATTCTCGAGCAGTTTCTAGAATCGGAACTGCTCATCAATATCACAGAGCACGAGCTGGTCCCGGAGCATATTGTGCTTACACCTGATGAGAAACAGGAGCTGTTGGCGAGATAGTATCCTTTATTAATATCATGGACAAGTAAATACCTACATAAAAATTTAAAATATATAGGGCAATCTTACACAAATCAACCTAGTCCCGTATAATAGATACAGGATGCCCTGGTCGCCACAGTTGAATTTTTAATACATAGTAGGTATAAGTTGTTCAGTATGGGCAACCATAATCACCTGGACGAAAAGTTTCCTAACAATATTCCGTTATAATTTTCACTAATGTACAGGTCGACTCACAAAAACTATTCTAGTTTTGGGTTTTAATTTCCTTAACATTTTCGCTCAGTAAATTGAAAGAGAACATGTTAATGAGA
Organism: Lathronympha strigana; assembly: GCA_949128165.1. NCBI lineage: Eukaryota > Metazoa > Arthropoda > Insecta > Lepidoptera > Tortricidae > Lathronympha > Lathronympha strigana. The sequence continues at coordinate 7,439,703 of OX421918.1, read as the reverse complement.
ATACAGGCTGGTGACCCCGTCGCACGATACTTCGGCTTGAAGAGAGGACAGGTATGTCAAAAATATTCTTGATTTTTAGTATTCAGATGTTCCGCGAACCAACAACAATACTATACAATTTTAAGCTAACATGGTCATTTACATTATAATTACTATTTTAAACGAGATATTTACCATGTATATTTCTTATTGTGAGCTCCCGATAAAAACTAGCTGGCGAGCAAAACACGCGCTTGTAACAATGCCGATATATCGGGAGCTCACAAAAACAAATATACGAGTAGGTACATGGTAAATGTCTCGTTTTAAATAGTTATTATAACAATAATACTATACGAAATAAGAGGCAGGAGGGGAATTCGCTGAATAAAAGCTTTGCTAAAATGTAGACCCTTTGTACCTTGAAAATATTGTGAAGATTGAGATAGAGATATTTATTTTATACTTATTAGTACTTATTACCCTGATTTTGATCTCGAGAATATTTGTCATAGACAGTGGCGCCGCGTTCATTTCTGTAATCACTTACGTTTACTGTCTGAATTTTATCGCGTCATTGTTAATGTCGTAACATAGATGGCGCCACGGGTAGTAAAACCTTCTGTACTCTACGCTACGTAGTTTTATTATATTTTAGTAACGACAATTGTATTATTTTCCAGGTGGTGAAAATCATTCGATCTTCAGAAACGGCTGGAAGATACATTTCCTATAGATTAGTTTGTTAGATAAAAATGTAGTTAAATAAATTTATATACAACATGCCTTTTTTTACTTGATATCCGATTTTAAACAACCTAAACCTAAAAAGCTCCCGTGAGTATTAGGCTTATTAATATACTTGTATTGGGTTACTCTCGCGCGTAATGTGCGTAGAACAACCGTCGCGAGCACATCTCACTCATAATTAAGAGACACGGGCTGTTTTGAATCATGTCGAGGTATTATCGACTTTAATGACGCGAGTAACCCGGTACAAGTTTTTTATTAATAACCCTAAACCTAAGTAATTGCCAAATTATATGTTTGCTTTCGATCCATTTCATTTAGCGTAGTACGTAGCTCACTCGATAAATTTTGAGATGCTCGAAATTTGAAAATGGAACGCACCCATGTTATATGTTTTTAAAAAGCAAATTTATTTAAAAATAGAACACTAGTATCCAGTACACTCTAATTTCAAAAATAGATTAGTTCCAGTTGTTTTGCTACAACGTTTTCCGTGGGTTTTCTTTGAAACGATGGAGCTGAACCGCGAACATTTTCGTGCTTGATATATTACGATTTTAAATTTGGTTTAACCGAACAACTGACTTTGCAGCGATTACAATCGGCATTAGGAGACTCTGCTCCACCCCGGGCAACTGTTTTTAGATGGTTTAGTGAATTTAAAAGGGGCAAAACCAACCTCGAAGATGAACACAGAAGTGGTCGCCCTCAAACAGCAGTAACTGCAGAAAACGTATGGACTACTGAAATGTTAGTGCGAGAAGACCCACCAATTACATACTCGGACATCGAGAAGATCCTAGGCATTAGTTCGGGGAGTGTTAATATCATCCTACATCAACATCTTGGAGTAAGGAAGCTTTGTTGCCGTTGGATCCCGCGTTTGCTCTCCGGAACTGAGAAACAGGCTCGTGTGGATTGGTGTCATGAAATGCGTTTAAAATTCGAAAACGGAACATCAAGACGTGTTTCTGAAATCATTACTGGTGACGAAACATGGATTTATCAATATGATCCGGAAAGTAAGCGGCAGTCGTCAGTATGGGTGTTCTCCGAGGGCAAGTTACCAACAAAATTACAAAGACCTCGAAACGTAGGCAAAAAAATGGTGGCTAGTTTTTTTTCTCGGGGGGACATCTGTCGACTTCAGTGCTGGAAAATCATAGGTCTGTTAACTCGGAATGGTACACTACAGTAGCATTGCCGCAAGTTTTCCAAGCAGTGCGGGAGAGGAGACCAAAGGTTGGACTTCGGGGAATCATGCTGCATCACGACAACGCCTCTTCACATACGTCCCTCAGAACAAAGGCGTTTATTGCAGAAACTGGGGTTGAAACCTTGCCTCATCCACCCTACAGCCCTGACTTGGCTCCCTGCGATTTCTTTTTGTTCCCAACAGTGAAGGAAAAAATAAAAGGCAAGTTTTTTTCGAGTGCCGAAGAAGCCGTGGCTGCCTATGAAGGAGCGATTTCTGACCTATCCGATCAAGACTGGCAAAAGTGTTTCCAAAGTTGGTTTAGACGAATGTAACTTTGTATAAAGAACGATGGAGAGTATTTTGAGAAAATGTAAAATAAATAGTGTTTATATCTTCAATAGTTTTTTTGTATCTCAAAACTTTTCGAGTGACCCACGTACGCCTAGTGGATCTAAGCTGTAGGGCATGAGAACAAACTGCTACATCCATTCCGCAGAGTTCCTTGTAGTTAGAATGGGAGCTACCGTATTGTCGCTCACCAGGCGGCGCCACTCATGCGTGGGTCCTGTGTCAGTATGAGAGAAATGTCAAAGTGGCGTTTGAAATGTTCCCGCATTACCCACGTTCCACTAGCGCCCCTAGCGGAAAATCGACTCGCGGTAATCCTAATTAGATTGCCCGTTTGCATCTTCTCTTAGTCGCTCCCTAATGGCTGAGGATCGATCGTAGTAACAGTAATGTCCCTCCACTTGGCGCGATCCAGGGCCATTATGGACTGCCCTCTGCATGGAACCACCAGCTTTCTTCATGGTGACATCCACCTTATCGGTATTCTATCTAGGGTTTATTTCTTAGGGCCCATTAAACAGGCAGAAGTATCTACAGAGTGCCTAAAGGTAACATAAGGTATGTAAGGCACAGGTGTTCACAATGTGTTTGCATACAATAGCATGATTACCCAAGCTAAAACTGACACTTTCGCTGTCGCTCGGTCAATGATTCAAACGCCGGCGCCTACCTAACTGACTGACGTCGTTAAATATACTCGTAAATTAAACTCCAACAAGCCGGTGTGACTGAAGGGTCAAGTTTTGACCTTAGGAACAATGTGAGTACCTGTGTACTGCGCCGTTATTACGACCATAACAAGATAATCGTTTAAAAATGCCCGTGAGCCGAAAATGGTAATATTTAGGAATGACTTACGCGTAACAATATGTAACTCTCGCACGCAATATTAACGTAACCGCGAAGATATGACAAACAAAACTGCCAGTTTCATACAGTACTTATAATAAACGTCTAGATGAGCTGTAGGTACTTTGAAATTAGTTTTGAAAGATGAGTGCTAGCCTATAGATAAATAGGTACCTACCTACTTACTCTTTATTATACCTATAGATACATCAAAAAATACATGGAAAGCCATAATTTACAAAAACTAGCACCAATCGATAGCCTATTCCATTGGATTAATATAGAATTTTACCGGCTGCTATACTTTATGTTTATGAATTAAGGTAGACCAGAAACCCTATTTTTGAAAAGTGCTGAGTTTTGGCCTATTTCAATAAATCCTTTTGAGTTTGAGTTTGGAAGCTCAGGTACTCCATTAAGTAGGTGCAAATTGCGCAGTTTTGGAGTTGACAATACAAGTGAAAGAAAAATACAGTATACTTACCTACCTATGACTTTCTGACGCGCATCGTAGCCTGCCTATTGCACTTTCATAGAACCTATCGCGAACCATTTATTGATTATGATTACAATTACTAATCAAAGTAACATAAGTTTATACTGTCGAATGCCGCAGTCGCAATCGAATGCAACTCATGATAAGCACACAGGATTGCGCGCGCCTGATCACGTGATCGATGCGGAGAAATACCGCAATTTGGGAAGCGCGCTAGGACGTAAACGCTCTTAAAATCAAGGTTAGATATAATGTAGCTAACTTTGACCTAATGATAAAAATATAAACGGAGTGTTTTCCGGCTATGTGCCACGCCCTCTAAATACCTCTCGTGCATCGAATACCTACTACATAGGGTAGAGGATCCAAAAGATGAACAACCCCCAATAGATGAACGTTGTTCCTAAAGATCCCAATAATTAAATCCTGACGTACTTTACAAACTTAGGAATATTTTTTACTAAAACTTTAACATTTTCCCTTCATAGACATTTAAACTTTTAAATAATAGATAAGTGTATGTGGTTGTGAGAGCTCACCGAAAATATGCCTCGCGCCGAAATCGCCGTTTGTATGGAATTCTTATTAAGAATGGCGCTTCAAAATTTAAGGAGTTAAATTCGTATAAAATTGAATAATGTTTCTACTGACATGCTTTTGCTTGGTAACGATTCTAGACTAATCCCGCTACCCTTTACGTTATTAATAAAGGCATAATTTAACTTATTTTATTAAATATTAACTGTTCAAGTTATGGTTCCAATATTGTGTGATTTATCCAATAGGTGAACAGCGTCCAACTTTTGGGTAAATGTTAGTTTTTTGAAATACTTATATAAATCCTAACGGTAACGGTAGGTAGATACTCCATTTATGTCTTAAATTTCTAGTTTGCTGTTCCTTGATTTTTTGACTAAAAGATGAACGGAACTTTCCTTGTCTAACTCAATTATTACGGGGCATATTTTAGTATGGAAACGGGACTGTTCACTGGATTAAACTATACCTAAAACATGAACTAAGAGAATTTACTAGTTCATCTATTGGGCTGCATTTCAATACATGAACGATTGTGTTACTTTTCTTAGTTCATTTCATCAACATCGTGCCCAAAACTTGAACGAACTAAATTTATTCGTCTTCCTATACTACCGTTCATCTATTGGTGCCGAGCCGTTAATAATTAGGGTACTCCCTTTTGCATTTTTACTGGTTCATCTTTTGGGGTAAAAATGTTCAGAGTTAGGGCACTTTGTTCATGTTCTGGGGAAATTGGGCCATTTCGGAACATAATCATTTTTATAAAAATATTGGATAGTTTAAAGAGGGTTTGGAATAGTTTAATCTAAACTAGACTATATGTAGTATAGTATAAAAAAATAAATCTTAGTGAAAATTGGTTATAACATACGTAAAAAAAATACCAAAGTGAGGTAAGTCGCTTAATCGTTCATTTATTGGTTCCCCTACCCTACCTATTTACCTAAGTGTAATAAGCACATTAGGATATCCTTATAACTAACCTAGCATAGTTAGGTAACTACTTAGATAATGATGATGACATAGATAACGAACATGCTGAGCAGTTTACCTCTTAATTTTAGGAGGCCTGTACATGTCGTACATGACATAAGGTGCCCATGTCGAATACTATATACATTACCTACTTTAATCAGCGAACTTAAAAAACATGGAAGACTAATAAGCTCTAAATAATGACCCCACAAAACCTACGCCACGCGAGGCGGGGCTTACACAGCCACGCCAGCGTGCCGTTTAGTATACAAATGGCCGTCAGCGATGTGGTCAATTTGACAGATACCGTAAAAATTAATAATATTTAATAAAAATGCGCTGTTGCGCTGTAAAATGGTGTAGAAGTCGCACATATAAGCACTACAAAAAAGATGGGATTACTTTTCGTCTGTAAACAGTCATATTACACGTTATTTTAAATTTCTTTGACCGGGACAATTTTATATGGGGATGGTGTTATGCCACCTTTTGGACAACCATTATAAAATTATAGGTAATACGCATCCCATAGCATAATTAATCAATTTCTTAAAGACGCTGGTATTCTAGTTAGGTCCATTTTGAAGATAATCGATAATTTCCTTTTTATCTAATCAGGATCTTGCGAGTGTGTAAACGGAGTACTTACTTTAAACTTTCGTGAGTCATACTGATATTAAATTGCAACGGTTAACACTCACGTATTTTTATCACAATAGGGGTGACATGTTTCGACTGCATCGGGCACGCGGTTAAGTTAGTGCGACGTCCGATTTCAATGGCCTCGCGGGTATTAGGTTTTTTAGAACAGATAGAGACAGAAATAGAAATTAGATAAAGGCATGAAGTTAAAGCAATTCAATAAAAACACGGTCTGTACATAGATAACATCTATAACTTAAAAACAAAACTTCGTGATAAACACCCAAATAAATGTTATTATTAATTTCGGTGGGTTTATTTATAGAGTTATATATATATTTCCTTTTTTAGTATAAGTATGTGAAGTTGTGAACAAAGTCGTGGGTAAAAGCTAGCATAAATATGTATGTGAAAATGTTAATATCAAGTATTTTTTTGGTTCCTGGATAAACTTTAATATTTTACTTATTTATTTATTTCTAAAGGAACTTAGGTGGTTGGTATACAAAATATATCGCCAAACTGAGGGCAGTTTGTTGGCGAATAGTGCGGTCATATAATTTAAATCCTAGCTACCTGCCTCAACCCACAACGGCCATTTACCCATATTTTTATAATTTTATGCTGTTCACCAGGTTATAAAGATACAATAAGGATATGGACGTTACAATATTATTAATATTAATTCCATACATTAATAATCTTACGGCGAACGTACGAGACCAATAAAATAAGTAAAGATAAATATTTCATGTAAAAATTGCTCTTTATTGCTTTACACCGTCTACTAACAATGCGTTGCCAATGTCACATTTGTTGTGTGATTTTGAAGTGTCAGCGCTCAGACCAATCCTACCGCACCATATTGACGTTGACCAATGATATTTTGGGATTTTTGGGTGATTAAAAACCGACTGAAAATAATATTGTCTTCTGTTACCGCGATTGTTATTCATTGAAATTAAACACTTTAGAACGGATTAATCGCGTTTATTAACACCATGATCCTACGTTTCGAGCCCTTTACAGCACTCGTTTTCACAGGGTTAAGATGATGACTGAGAGAATGCGAATTCTCCCCGTCAATCAAAAAAGTTACTTGTGCAAACTACCTACATACAAAAATATAAAAATAACGCTCGAAACGTAGGATCATGGTGTTAATAAACGCGATTAATCCGTTCTAAAGTGTTTAATTCCGACTGAAAATGTTCACCAGTTTGATTGGCAGCGTAGCGTGCATGCGCATATCGAGTGTTTACCCCGTTTTATGTTGACAATTTGTTTGAAGCTCCTCTTCCATGTTTTTTTAAGTTCGCTGACTTTTATTGATTGGTCCGTTATATCAAATGGAGATATGTCCGTTACATTAAAAATTGTCATAACTCTCCTATAGGTATCTCCTACAAAAATTGCTGTGACATCTATGCAACGATAAAAATTGGAAACAATGAAGATACCTGCGTAATCTTATTTCGTTTTCATCGCAAGTAGCACACGTCGATCTCAATCTGACCATGAATGAAACATTCTTCCATGCCATTTCTTCGACAGAGGTATGTTTCAGTCTCACTGTTCATCAACTACAAAAAATCATAGATTAAATTCTCCCGCATGAACATGTAAACCCGTGCGTACGCACGCGACGCGCTATTTCACACGTCTTGCGCGCATCTCGCTCGGTGCACGTCGCGAAATCGCAACAATAACCGGTAATGAAAACAAACTAAGCGTTTGATGCTGGCTGAAAACATTTATAAAATATAAACGCGCGGGAAAATTTCTGAACGTAGTTTAAAAAGTTAAATTTAAACTATTTCGTTTCGTTTTGCATTTCTGCTTCGGTTTAGGAAGTTCTTTTTGTGTTTTGTTTTGTGACCCAGTTCATCGTTTGGTTCAAATTACATGGAAAGTCGAAATGTGGTAAGTAATAAAAATAAACAATTTGTTATTGATGTTTTGGTACAATTTTATTATTGTGTTTCAAAGCAAAGGCCCGATGCCGATGTTTGTTTACAAACTTTATGTGATGCATAACCTACTATAAATGAAGAAAACGCCTTTGCCTCTATCTGGTTTCAAAACATACTGTTGCATTCGTTTTCGTGAGAATTGTGTATGTAAATGTTTTTCCCTGAATATTTACAGTTCAAAACATAAACAAGCAATTTTTATAAAAGTATAGGGTATAGGTAAAACGATTTGGATAAAACATGGCATACGGGAGTTTTTAGAGGCGATCTAGCTTGTTCCTATTTCTGAAAAAACGCGGGGTTTCAAGTTTCAATGAGTTATTCGAGCGATCGCCCAGAACCCCAGCGTAGGTAGGGTAAACTCGCATTATTTGGTGATACTAATTCGGTCTACACAGAAAAAAAATACTTAAGTACCTAAATACGTTGCAATCTTAAAATATTATATTGATACTTGACATTGAAAAAAACAACTTTGTTGCAATGTTCTAAAGTATTACCACCGAATTAGAAGTGTCACCAAATTTTGCGAGTTTACCCTAGGTTATAAAAATATGGAGCTTTTTTTTTCGTGTCACCCGACACATTCGGTATATTATAAATTTACTAAAACGGGGCTTAATCGTGTATAAACTTTGGAAACAAACCTCCGACGTTTCAAGGGCGACATTGCCCCCGTGGTCCCGGAGAAAGACTGGCTGAGGTTGACATCAACATCTTCTAGCTGCGCGGGTTTTACGAACTACCCGCACTTGGTCTTGATTATCAACTTGAACATTTTGCGCACTAGGGATGTGACTCTGTCGACACACTACACTCACGATGTCCGCTTTTTGAGCAGGTGATATTCGATTACGCTTACATTTATCAATGACTGGATTCCATGTAGACGAGATTCTAAAACCGTCATCCCGATTGAAATTGGGGTATTTCTTGATTTCAATGGCTTCCCGTACTTTCCTACTATGGAAACGACGATCCGTTGAAAGGATTTTAGGGTTATGCAATTCAATCCAATGGTTTGGTCCAGAATCTAACAAATGTTCGGCAACCGCAGACTTGTGTACCTGGCGATTTCTGACAAGAAATACCCCAATTCCAATCGGGATGACGGTTTTAGAATCTCGTCTACATGGAATCCAGTCATTGATAAATGTAAGCGTAATCGAATATCACCTGCTCAAAAATCGGACATCGTGAGTGTAGTGTGTCGACAGAGTCACATCCCTAGTGCGCAAAATGTTCAAGTTGATAATCAAGACCAAGTGCGGGTAGTTCGTAAAACCCGCGCAGCTAGAAGATGTTGATGTCAACCTCAGCCAGTCTTTCTCCGGGACCACGGGGGCAATGTCGCCCTTGAAACGTCGGAGGTTTGTTTCCAAAGTTTATACACGATTAAGCCCCGTTTTAGTAAATTTATAATGTGTGAAAATCGTGAAAATTTAAATAAGTGATTCGGTATATTAATCTTAAAAAAATATAGACTGACAACCCAAGTCTTACAGACAATTTTTTATTTATTTATATGCCTCCTTTTCTTTCGGAGTGAAATGAATAGGGAGGCATACAAATTATAGTGAACCACCGAATGAACGCAGTAATATTAGATTAGAGAGCAACTTACTGTATTTTTCTTACGCTAGTATTACCAACCCGAAAAAAGATTGGGGTTCCGTACCTGAAAACGAACAAACGGAACCCTTATAGGACAAGGTACTTTGTTGTCCGTCCGTCCGTCTGTTTGTCAAGACCCTTTATCTCAGAAACGCGTAGAGGTATCATGCTGAATTTTATACTACATACAACAGGTCTGCGGTCCCTTGAAGCTGTGTGAAAATCAAACCTCTATGTCAACGCAATCAAAATATACGGCCGTTTATGTCGCATTTCCCATATATTTTTACCTAGAATCACGTAATTTGGTAAAAAGCAAGAGCTTGTAGTACAAATACAGAAGAAAATCCGAAAACCGTATTGATTGCTGCGCACTGAGAGTTCCAGATTTTTTAAGTACTGTACTTACTATCAATAGCGGAGATACGAACCACTCGTAGCATCTACATATAATGATGTTATTATTAGAGACGCTATGAATGCATTAATAACGTTGTAGAAATTTCATTAAAAACAAATTAGGTAGGTACTTGACCATGGCCAAAGTAGTAAACTTACAAACTTTCGTTCGGCTCCAACAACGCGTAAACATTATCTTATAATCTATGAACGCTTATGGTTTTTTAGGGCTCCGCTATAAAATGAATGCTTAACCCATTAATGCAAGCGGACTCATGTTAAGTACATTTTAAGTATCGTTTGTATGGTGTGGTACCGTCTTATTATATATATATATATATATATATATATTTACACATTAGTTACCAGTTTTACACCAAAGCACTTAAGTGGTACCATTGTAGACTTTCTTCGAAGCTAAGATTGCGTCCCGATACTGACGCGTCATAGTTCATACTAAAAATCACAAAAGTCCCGAAAGTACTGAAAATCCCGGTACTTTCTTTCTGTTACAAGTTAGGACACAAAATGTTTTTAACATAAAATAAAAATTGTATACGGCCTGGCGTAGTAGGACCCTCCATACAATTTTTTGTTTCGCGTCAATATTTTTTTTTACTTGGAACGCCTGTAATCCAGAGGATTCACGCGTTACCGACACCTAAAGAACGTATGACACTCCGCTTTCGAGGAACCTCGTACTGCAGTCCCTTGGCAAAGCCTCGGCAGGAAGTTCGTTCCACAGCCGGAGCGTTTGAGGGAGGAAATTCCTCTTAAAGCGCACAGTGCGCGACCTATGTGCTTACCATGAGTTGTACGTGGCCCTATTCGATAGCGACTGCGGCGTTCGGGGGTATGTCCGTCTCGCTCCTGCCAAGAGTAATGATAGGAGCGAGACAGGTATACTTTCGAGCGCCGCAGTCGCTCTCGAATACAGTTCCGTGCTTATGGTAAGCACACTATTAGGGCTTCAGAGTGTGGGGGTGAAGGCTGCCGATGGTGAGGGATGGAGATTTAATTACCGGACTGGTAATTGTACCTTCTGCCGACAGCATAGGTATGACTAATGATCATGTTCATTATATGTAAGTACTGACGTTTATCTGACATAGCTATTTGTACGTTACGTACGAATAGCCATGCATTTGAGGTGCCACCTCCCCGCAAAAATCGGCAGACTTTTCTCGTACAGAAAATGTCAGACAATGACAATCCGGTTGATTGAATGCAGATTGAATGTAGGTAGGTACCTGATAGATTTTCTAAACACTGTCACAATTTTTTTGAATTAAGATCTGCTGACCCGACCTTGATCTTTATAAACAGGAAAATCAACAATTCCATCTAAATTAGATAACCTACACGGATATGAATATGCATTGGTGATACAGTTCCAAAAATATCTAGTCCGCATACATTTAATTCGTGATTAATTGATTAATCCTTTCGTCATTAATTAATATCTAACGTCACCGTTTTGATTATTAGGTCCGCGGAAGACGTTTTCCTCCGTATTGCCTACTTTGCAGACTTGCACCTGTTTTACTACGGATCAGGATGAAAATGACTAGCAAATTAGCTCCGGTATTTGTGTACGAAATATCTTTTGATCGCCAACCAATCGCTCTTCCGTGAAGGAAAACATCGATCGTGAGGGAACCGGATTAATCCCAATAAGGCCTAGTTTATCCTCTCGGTTGGAAGGTCAGGTGGCAGTCGCTTTCGTAAAACTAGCAACTAGTTACGCCAAATCTTGGGATTAGTTGCCAAAGCGTACCCCAGGTTCCGTGAGCCGTGGCGTAAGCTGGGAAAACGCTAGGAAGAAGATTGTAACAGAGAGTTCAAAACACATCGCCAGCCCATCAACGTTTATAATGATGCGATTGTATATTTTTGAATACCGCTCGTGTTAGAAATAGTCGATTACAGTACCGAGGCCTGTAAAGTAAGAAATGTTTCCGTGATCTGAGGTTTTCTTATCAAGAGGCGAATTTATTTAGCGTAACGGCCTGCAATTGGCTGCTTGCCTTCTGGAGGACAGAATAGTAGATTACATACCAAGGCCGTTTAAGTGGGAGATGTCTCGGATATCATGTAATTGTCGGCCGAGGCGAAGCCGAGGTCGACTAACATGTGATCCGAGGCTTTCCCATTTATCGGCCGAGGTTTGTATACTATTTTTCTGCCCGACGGAGCCGGCAGGCGGCAATTTAGTTTTGCGTAAAGTGGCGCTTACCGGCCGGAGGACTGAAGAAGTTATTTACTGCCAAAAGTATATACAGGTTTGTACCCGGGACTGGTTTTGTGCGGTGATTTACGGTACTTTCGGAACTTTCGGGATTTTGAGCATAAAGAGCATAACTTTCTGCTGTGGCGTATAGACCCCAAGTGGATCTTGACGTCTGACACTAAAGTACGCAGGGACCGGCTACATGTAGCCGCATCTGGAACGACGATATGCGACAATAAAGATGATTTTTGACATCATTGTATCGTCGATGATAGGTAGGCTAGTACACAGTCCAGTGTGCTTACCGTGAGCTCTAACTTCTAACAAACCGTATTCGATAGCGACTGCGCGATTCGAAAGTGTTTGCATCTCGCCTTACTCGTTCAGAATGAGCAAGATGTAACGCCTAGAACTCATGATAAGCAAGCACCGTGCACCATGATAAGCAGTAACCGGTATCCATTAATTTAAAAAATCTTTCACCTACTTGCATAAATACTATCTGTATTTATGTAAGTAAAAAATTTTTTCAACGAATGCAGCGCCGTCTCCGCTTCAGTATGCTTTTAACCTCCTTGCATAATAGGTACTGTAAATGTAAATAGTCACTATCGTTTTCAAATTATAGTAAGAGAAATGCATAGTCGGAGGTACGTAATGTAAGCTTTAACGTAGGGCTTAAATGATAGGAAATCAAAGACGCGTGTTGTTCACACGAAAGAAAATTAACACTCTGCAATACAACACACTCTACTGCAATCAAACTGTCTTTGAATCCTGTATTAACATTTTCATACCGTTTTTTAATTTACTCTGTGTTTTCGATTTGCTAGTACATATTTGGTTCTGACTTTTCTGGCCACTCGGTTGTTGCCACGATTTCGTTGAACCATCTTTATTGGGCTTTAGGCTTTCTAGTCCCCGTAAAACAGCGCCAAGGCACAGTTATTTTGGCCTATCTTTTTCTGTGCATCCGCGCATATTTTTTTGGATTAATAACGACAGGCCAACCCGTCCCGTCCCGTCTCGTCCTAGTGTGAGTCATCCTTAATAGTAACTAATAAATAAATAAATAAAAATAAAAAAATAAAAATTAAAATTATTTATTGTCAGACAATTACAGTCCATAGTTTGTTAGAATCAACTTATAATACTATGTTAAAATAGGTACATGCACAAAGAAACACATACAAAATTAAAACGAACTAAGCGTTCGCATATTCGCTTACGATACTCTCACTTAGCATAGATAATATTCACAGGTCACAAGGCTTTTGCAAATGGCTGAATAACCATCATCAGAAACACTAGCCGGCGATACTTTCACCAAATGAGATCCTCTAAAAACAACATGATAATATTCAATTTCAATGTTGAAGCTTACTTGGAATTCTTATGTTGGTAGTGATCAGTAATATACAGTATGGTTTATTCGACAGCTACTTAGATGAGAGAGATAGATACTGTCTCGCTCCAACCATTGTGCTGTCAGGAGCGAGACGGACATATCCCCGAACGGCGCAGTCACTATCGAATACGGCCACGTACAACTAAGTAAGCACATAGGTACGACATCAGTATCTAAGGGTCACGTGCACCACCCGGGGTTAAATAGCGACATAACCCTGAGTTAAATGTATTTTTGTATTGCATTTTCAGCTTAACTCCGGGTTACCTTAACCCTGGGTGCAAGTGGGCTTTAGTAGCTGTTGAATAAATGATTCTGTACTTATTACATCTTACCAAGGCACTTATATTAGTGACGTCTGGTACCTTTATATTTCTCTTTACTCTCTACTCATCATATTAAATTGAAAAGACTATAATCTTTTGTCATATTATAATATTTGTAATCAGGTATTGGCTGTTATCCAGGAGTTATCTATAAGTATTCGGATTTTTTTAAATATCATTTTATGACTTAAATGTGCCTTTGATTTAGTACAATGACTTGAATTTAATACCTATATGTAAGTGTTGCTTTTTAATAAATAAATAATAATAAATAAATAAATAGTGTAGCACAATCTTACAACAACTGACCTAGTCCCAGTCATCATAACTCAGAATCAAATATTCGTGATAAACACACAAATAAATGCCCCGACCAGGATTCGAACACCGGACCTCCTGCTTCGTAGGCCGGGTCACTATCGACTAGGCTAGGAGGCCGTTATTTGTTTTGTTGCTTTTGTATGGCAACAAGTTTGTAACATTTAGGTTTTTTATTGTTGTATTTCTCCACATTAAGTTCAATACAAAGGAGTCGCCTTCGTACTATTTCCCATCTGTCAAAAGTAAGTGCAGAAATATCATATCATTTTATGGACAGATATGTCTATGTAATAAAAATCGTCAAAATTCGAAAGAATAATTTCGTATAATAGAATATGTCATACAAGCTAAACCTAATCCCATTGTCTATTATCTACGATTTCAAATAAAAAGGGCCACTTGCACCACCCGGGGTTAGCCTCATAACCCCGAGTTAACCATTTTTTTGTAGGGAATTTGTCAGCTTTGCTCCGAGTTAGCGGTTAACCCTGGTTGGTACAAGTGGGCCTAATGGCTATTGCTTAGCACTTATCGCTATTAACTGAGCCGGAAACATACATTGCATACCTGCTTAAAATTCATCCTGTATGAACGTACAACGGGATCATTACCTCGAATGACCTCAGGTAATTATGTTAAAACCGGTCAAGTTTCAGGTTATGATGTGGGGAGAGAATAAGATCAAATTTTATCGGATTGTGTGCGTGCGTTAAACGGAACGTAATAATGGTAAGAGGTTACGAAATATCATTGGATCTTCACGGAACTTGTATTTTATATACGTATATTGTTTTCGGAGTAATTCTGCTATAGCCTACCTCGTTCTTTAAGTATAAAAAAATTGTGAGATTTTAAAAAAAGCAATTTAAAAGCCTATAAAATATTTGCCTCTTATTTTCTTCACCATAACGTTAACAATGAAAATAACTTTAATATTTTCCAGAGATGACTGAAATAGTTGTTGAAATGTAGGCATAAACGACCGTTATTTTTTCGCACTGATCGTTTCTCCATATTAAACGTACTCAACTCAACTGTTTCCTCGTGGGTTTTTTAAGCTAGAGCCAAGATTTTTTCAATCTGCGTCGGACTTTTTTGCGTAATTTTTTCATAGGAGCAACGTTTTTAAAAAACAATAGCACAGTGAAGGAGTTGGACACAAAACTTTTTCAAAACCAGAACTATGGTGAGGCACGCAAAGTGAGGAGCGGAGCGGAGCTTGGCTGAGCCATAACAAACTTGAATTTAGTCCGTAGGTTATCTACTATCAGGTGCTGCTGGTTCGAGCAGAATACTGTACAGAGTGCACAATACCCTAAGAATCCTAAGATACACCAATTTTGAGGAGTTGTCAACGCGAATGTGACACCGTGACCACTTTCCGTCAGGCGGGGTTATGTTCGCTTGTCACCGACGTGTAATAGAAAAAAAACCGGCCAAGTGCGTGTCGGGCCACGCATAGTTGAGAGTTCCGTACCGTCATACGATGAAAAAAATGTGCAAGTGTACGTCCTTTTGTAATAAATAGTTTTTTTACAATAACTCAAAAACGGCTTAACCAAATATGTTAAAAATAATTTTCGTGGTAAGTTCATCTGATAATCCATCTCCTGATTTTTATCACATTTTTTTGGACCTGCCGTTCAAAAGTTAGAGGTCCCCCTCTATTATAATATTCTCTATCTGTCCCATCGTCAAGTCACTATTAGCGGCACACAAAATACACCTCTGGTTGTAATATCATCACCATATTAGTATGCTTTGTAGTTACTGAGTAAAACCGCTGTGACATACGGACGGACGAACAGACGGACTGGGCGAAACTATAAGGGTTCCGTTTTTGCCATTTTGGCTACGAAACCCTACAAAGATGTGGTTCGTGGTACTTAGGCTTGCAGATCTAAACCCTGACGAATTTTTCCACTAACACATCTGTCTGACAATCGGCCGACCAAATCAAATATGTACGTCACGTACAGTCAAACAGTGGCAAATGTAGTATAATTTACTCTACTCTATCGCCTACACTTTCCATTACCTGTAATTGAATTGTTATTTTTCCTCCTTTTAACGTAGAAAGCCGCATTAACAAATGAATTACCATGTAGGTCAGGTTCACTATCCTCATGTGAAATCAGAGAACACTGTATATGTATCATGGACAGCTACGGTTGTTTCTTACAACGCAGTGTGCTTAGAGTCAAATCTCGTTATTTTTTCCAAGCCAATGTACTGTCATGTCAAAATTTAAAGTGTTGTTTGACGTGAAAAACGTCAAATCTCTATGTAATTACTGCGTTTATTAAACATTTCTTAGGGTCACTAGCACCACCCGGGATTAGCCACATAACATAAGATAAGTGTTTTTTGTATGGAATTTGACAACCAAACTCCGGGTTAGCGGTTAACTCTAGTTGATGCAAGTGGGCCTTACACAACACAGCAGTCTGTGCTATCAATTTGTGGAAACCTAGGTCGGACTCTACCACGAGTTAGAAGTTTACTGTAAATAGAATACTACCTATACTCGCTAGCGCCTACGTCAACTCCCTGTCAGTGCATCTTGCTTGCACTTACTGGTGGAAGTGAGATGCAACTATAGATAACGAGACGTAAACGAGACATAAACACACTGTTGTGAGTAAATCATTATCGTAATTTGCAAAGTTAAAATCCGATTATTTAAAATTCCGAATAACATAATACCGAATCAGTATTAAATTCGTGCACACCGAGTCGGGAGGTCGGGATTATGAAGTTCGGGATTTTGATATACATATTGGATTTATAAAAATTCGGGATTATAAAAATCGCTATTATGTAATGTAAATCAGAAAATAATATTTCAGAATATTTGGGTGATCCCTAGTAAAACATGCGTGACTTTTCTCATCTATATCTTAAATTCAGTTGTATCTCGCTCCCACCAGCAAGTGGAAGCAAGGTGCACTGACAGTGAGTTAACGTAGGCTCTACGTACCTATAGTATTCTACAGTTATTTTCAAACTCGAGGTAATTAGTTAATTTTGGTAGGCCTTTTCCGCAACTCAACATCCTTTGTGCCTTTTTTGCATGATAACTAGGTAGCCCTATTCCAATCACCCTTTTTCTAAGTACTTACTCTACGAAACCTAGCATCGATTTTAGATTGGATTGCTAACTGCTTCCTTAAGGCTGCGTTTTACCAAATTTTTATTCCGAGAATGACGCTTACTCTCAGATAATAACGTCAAATTACTATGGGATTTTGACATTAGTATCCAAGAGTAATCCTTACTCTTGGTTAAAAAGTTTGGTCAAATCCAGCCTTAGTGTGCTTGAAGTCCCTAATTCCTGTCTACTTCCACCTGCTAACTATGGTAGGTATGTCAGGCAGTCTGCGATCGGTCACCGATTTCGAGTTAGAAAGTTAAAGTTCATGATACTGTTTAATATTGCTATAAATATTTAAATCAGACCGGTTGGCGCATCGCACCCAAGTAATTAATTATTAAAAAGTTTCGATTTATAAGAAATTCAAATTCGAAATTACGTGTTTTGGATGTGGCGGAGAAGTGATATTTCATTGAAGATTTGGTATGTTAACGGGATCGAAGATTTATGACATGTTTACGCCCCTCAGAGAGATCGGCTTTCCGTTTAAAATGCCGTAAAACTGCGATTTTAAGCGGTGCCCAGTAGGTAGGAACAAATTAGATAGTAGGTAGATTAGGAAGCCGGCCATATTGGTTAGCAGTTCTTGTCGGGAACTGAATTATAATGAAACGTCCTAATATCATTTTAGAATAAACCGCATATTTCGACCATAATACTTCGTTAAAATGCCACATATTTGTTTCTAAAACGGTTTTAATTGACAGCTTTGAGCGTTTGAATAACAAAAAGTGCCAGGTGACGAATTCCATTAATAACATAACACCGATTTAAAACAATAACATCATAAACAGCTGTCAGTTTACTTTAACTGATTATAAATATCACCTTTATTGAAAACGGCAATCCGATACGAAACAACGTCTCCATTAGTTATGAATAATGGCCGCTGTTAAAAAATATTAATAGGGACATTGACAACGTTAAACTCCAATATTGTTATTCACAGTATACTGTTACATGGGAATGGAACAATCAATTCAACACGAGTCTTTAATAAATCGATTCTGGAATCGTGTGAAAATCTAATTTGAGATCTCATCTAATCTTCACCATGTTCGTGAACAGGTTTTTTGATACCTTGGTTTAGTGAA
This sequence comes from Lathronympha strigana, assembly GCA_949128165.1. Lineage (NCBI taxonomy): Eukaryota > Metazoa > Arthropoda > Insecta > Lepidoptera > Tortricidae > Lathronympha > Lathronympha strigana. The sequence continues at coordinate 7,421,407 of OX421918.1, read as the reverse complement.
TTGGTGTCTGATGATTTCATATCAATCAGAAAGCTGTTGCTTTTAATAAAAATAGTGTAATATAACGGTAAAGTGGCATACTGCTCACCGATCCGGTATTCTAATAATACCAACAATTTAATTTGAATATAACAGGATAGAAGAGACCGCTTTTGATAGAGTAGTGTATAGGGTTTCTGCTCGAGATTTCTCGAACTCGAGACAACTCGAGAATTTTGGTTTCATTCGAGACGAGAAAAAAATGTCCATGACTCGAGAATTCTCGAGTCATGCGCGGTGTGCACGCGCTTTTTCGCTCCGTACAACTAGACTTAAGAAAATTAACTTGAGAATAATAAACACAGAACTTTTATTATTTTATTTTTATAATACTTCTTCATTACAGTAGGCCCAGTAGGGTAAGTTGGTTCTGTGTTAAAGTCGTGACAAGGGCTTCTAATCACAATTTTTTGAATTCAAGACAACTAGCTACACTTTTTAGCTACATTTTAGAAGAGATAAAAATTACCGCAAGTCAAGAAGTATCAAGTCTTCTGATGGACCGAACATCAAAGTTAATTTCGGACGTGACAGCCTAAATGCTCAACTCGTGGTTCTACATCAAAACGACTTTTCCAGCTGTCTATTTATCAATTTTTCTTAAAAAAATTATACTTATTATGGTTGAACTACCCCGAAATGTCAACTATTCAAGACTCGGATGAAGTCAGCGGTGACGATAATAATTCTATCAGAAATTGGAATCTGAAACTGCAAACAAAGTGCAATATTTACAGAATATTATATATTTTTATAACAATAAAAATAATATTTTTATAACAAAGGTTAACTGGAAGAGATCCCTCATAGGGATAAGTTCGCCTTTGTTGTATCAAATTGTCTATGTTACTGTGTTTCTTGTATTTCTTGTGTTATTGTACAATAAAGCTTATACATACATACATACATGATATCTGTTAAAAGTTCAGAAATTGCCCACTGAAAAACATCTTACTAAAGCATGTAGGTACCTAAGAGAAGATTCTGTTGATGCTGAAAGAAGCTACACTGAAACTCATTCCGTATTTCTTCCTTTTATATTTTATTTATTCTGAGACAATCGACTTAACAATCTTCCAGTCCTGTAATTTACTTGATCCTCGTGTTAAATCATAATAATGTACAGAATCCCAAGCTGGTGATACGGGAAAGCTTCCTCACTATTGAAATTAGGAACCTTTTGATTTGAATAGCTACGTGTAAGAACCTAGAGAAGTATCGCTTTACCTGGCGAGAATGAGAGGATTTTCAAACTTTATTCAATGGCTTATATTAATTCGATGGAGGCAGTTTTTGGCTGTGCTGGACATCGGGTATGTCATGAGTAAGAAATACATGAAATAGGTACTCCGTTTTAAAGGATAACTGTCTTAAGTCTTTATAAAATGCTTAATTCAAACCTCATCGCCAATTCATAGTTATAAAACAGTTATATATAAGGAAAAGATATAAAAAGATGTCGTTATAGGTTGGTTTATTTTAAGAGGTTTGCCTTTAAAAGGGTAACAATATTTTAACAATGAATACTTACCTGGTGGTGGTACCTATCCGAAAAACATTAAAATTACTATCCTCCAAAAAAAGACTCGAGACTCGAGAAGACTCGAGAAATTGGGCTCGAGATTTCTCGAAACTCGAGAATACAAATGGGCCGAGAAATCAGAAACCCTAGTAGTGTAGTCTGCGCGTTGTGAGTGTGACCTGTGAAGCCAAAATACTCACAATACTGGTGAATTATTTAGTTCCAGTTAAATTGAGTGAAAAAACCGACTTCAGCTAAATCTGATTTATAAAAATATAATGTAACACAAGTGTTATTAGATAATTTATTAATAAAACTTGAAAAATGATTTATTTCTTCTGCAAATGAAGCAAAAAATAATATTTAACAAAAATCTGAGCATACAATTTCCTTATATCTTGATGTCGGACCGTCATTATCGAATGTGCATCCGATAATGTCGGGTGCCTATCGGATGTAGTATCCCACATCCATCCTATCAGACCGGAAAGTGTGAAAACGCTCTAAAGTTTTTGAAAACAATTTGCTATTATGTGTGATTTAATCTGTTACTTAATTATTTTAATTAAAAATCCCTGCTTAGTAATATGAATCATCATTATCAATATTATCATCAAAAAATTGTACTTATTCGTTCACATAATAATAAGTTGGTCGCCAAAATACTGAATTTCAACTTAGGTTATAAATTGATATATGTGTCCAGTAAAATAAATGTATTATAGGGGAAGAAGCAACATTTTACTTTCTTGTCTCTTCTATCAAAAGGTTGTTTGGAGGAGATCGCTCTATAACGATAAGACTTGTAGTTTACCTCTTATTTACACATTTAAATGTAATCTACTAATTTGTATTACATTTTTGTTGATTGAGGTACAATTAAGAGTTTTTTTTATAGTAAATTGTATTGTATAACTAGTGGTCGCTCCCGAACGTGAACGTGCTACCCCTATATCTCGGCAACAATTTAACCGATTTGGCTCATATTCAAACTTAACTATTATAGTTATCTTATCTAACAATTTGACAAGTTTCACGAAGATCCGATCAACGGTACTCGAGTTACCGTCGAACAAATGTACAAGCGAACGATAAGTCACCATTCACCAGCCTTATCCCCGTGATTGGCTATATCAGAGATTAGGTGAAAATGCCACAATTCCACAGCAAAGTTGACATATAATTGAGCGAAGTGCGAGCATTCGTCACGGCGCACGCGCACCTCGCCATGCGCATGATTAAAAAACGATCTAAAGAAACGTCGGTAAAACTATCACAACTAAACGCACTTATTACCTTCTTGTTTAAAGCGGCTGGTAACTTGTGGAAATCATGCGCATATAATGACGTTGTGTTTAGTTGTTAAGAGGAAATAGTTGGCGCTCACTCCATACAAAAAAATTCCTTTTCAGCTGCCTGAGTGCCTTATTTCCTCCTCAAAAAAATGTGTGTGTAAGTATAATAAGAGCCATAAATTAAATCAGTCACAGAATTTATTAGAATTATCATTAATTAAGAGGTGTTTTTCAGGTACACGTAATTATAACCGCATATTTTAATTTTTTTTCTCAGCTGCAATGAGTTAGCGTGGCCTTTAGAAGTAACTGTCAACGAGCGTTTGGCAGTTTGACGCCAGTGTGTTTGCATTGTTTTGTATGGATAACATTTTAATTGCAATTCTAAGTAGAAGTTATCTAATTGGATTTATTATGTTTTATACTAACCACCTTTGATAACTGTTTTTCTTTACTGCATAACGATTACAAATCTGAAAATTTATAAACTTCATTACCGCTCACTAATTTATAAAGTGCATTAAAAAAAGATTCCGACGAATTGAAAACCTCCTTCATTTTTGAACTCAGTTAAAATATTAAAAATTAAAATTATAGGACCTTAGTAGACTTCGTTATTGTATGTAAAAAAAGTGTAAGCTTGTTCAATTTTGGAGGAGGAAATAGCGGGCTGTCGCAGCTGGAAACGCAAGTGTTTGTATGAAACGAGCACCAACTGGTGTTCCCCCTTAAGTGGTTAGGTATATTAGCATCTATGAAAGCAATTAATTCCTTTGAAGTCAGAATTTAAATCATTCGATGGAACTAGTTGAGTTATGAGTTACGTATTGAATTGCAAAAACGGACGTTGCTTATTCAGTATGTGGTTATATTATATGATTATTTTCTATATAAACCGGGAAGGGTGTTACTTATTTTGTCGAAGTATACAATTTAAACGACTCACCCCGTTGTTGTTCTTTGACATAAAAAACTGCGTCTGAATTTTTTAAAACAAGTTGCCGGGGTCGCGGATTAAGCATTGAAGATTGAAGAATCTCATTAGGAGAAAAAAAATGTTATTCATTTTTATTCCGCAAGATAATGTTAAAAAGCACGAGTTAGTTTTACAAATATAAAATCGAATTTTACGCTTGCCGTATATCTAAGAAAAAAGTCATCTCATAAAATTAGAAGGAAAAAAAAATCAAATAAAAAAATATCTGCAATGCTTTAAAACATCATACGAGTACATACATTATAAAAGTCGTGCCACATCATCTAGCGAAGAAAAAGAAGAACAAATGTTTTTTTTTTACTTTATTACGAGAATCTTCCGTTATGCAAGAGCTAGACTTGCATATTCAAGCAAAAGAGACGAAGATAACAACATGGGGGGGTCCCCTAAGCTCTGCAGCTGACCGTACACTTACACAAGTAAAAGACATAAACGCGCCTGCATACGCTAGTCCAACTACGGAAAGTTTACTTCGATTTTGATAGCACGGACTGTGACAGTTTTAAGTAAACCTCATAATTTCATAGAAGTTTGACGTTTAAAATAACACTTGCGCAGTCTCTAATATCAAAATCTATGCCCAAAAATCAGATCAATGTAACGTCTCATCAAAATAAATTCAAACAAAATTAAAGCTGATTATTATCGAAAATATCGATATATTTATATCAAGGTACACGAACATAAATGTCAATTGTATGTATATACCCCCTATTTTTATTAATTTCCGTTAACTTTAAGGGACGATTCTTCAGATTAAATCGAGTTAATTTCTCTAAGAAACTATAATGTCTTAACTATTACAGTTTTTGAGATATTCAAGAAATAAATTGATTAGCTGAACCAGTGTAAAAGGTTACTAAGCCATCTACTACTATCTAAGCTATGTTTTGGCATGTGCTGTCATGTCTAAAATTTCAGTTTGTCATACTTGACACTTTCATTCAGGTAACTCTAAGGACAAGGACCCATAACAATGTAATATTCATTTATTTTGACGAAGACGAATTATTTTTTTTATTCCAAAAAAAGCAATATACCATGCAGCTTATATTACGCACAAAGCATCGTGTCGCATTTAACGGAAATCCAAAAGCTCGGTGTATAAGTCTGTCACAATTCATCTAAAATGAAATGTGAATTTAATAGACGCCACCATAGAAAAAAATTGAGTGCTGACTATGTACTTATGCATACTCGTACAAAGTCACGTTCCTCTATGATGGATCGTTTGTTTTAGCTAACCGGCCTAAAATAATGTAACTTGGGGAGAAACGCGCTTACGTATGAGTATCGACAGTTCTTTTTTTTTCTTGCTGTATAATTAAATGTGACATACCTACATAATATAAGTGGGCGTGGCGTTTATCATCATCTTATGTCATTTGTTTACAAACTAAAGCGAACTAATAATCATTGCATAACAGAAACGCGATATGTTGGCATTAGGAAGTCCGTTGCGTGTAGGGTTGCCATATGTCAAGATTTATCCGAACATGTCCGGATTGTTGACATTTTGGGCGAATTTGTCAAGCGTTCGGATTTTTAGACATGAATTCGAAAAAAAGGGTTTTTATAAATGATAAATATAAGCAATAAGTAATCAACAAGAAAAAATCGTAACAATTTAAAATTGGATTATTACATACCTAGAGAGATTTCAATTGTTTTGCTGTAAACTATAGTTAAAATGCTCTTTTATTATTCGGCTTCGATTAGTAATCATTTTTGAATGAAACAATTTATGAATGAATTCATTCATAAACTGTCCATTGAATTTTGAACGCTATAGTACAACAGGTATATATAATAATCACCAAAATATAACTTAACAACAATTCTTACACAGTATTTTAAGCAAGTAACATGAGTTCACTAAGTACCTTTGTACCAAGTCCAGCCATTTAGAAAATTTCCAAAAACTGATACGACAAAAAAAATGTAATCAACAAACTTGTTAACAAAATGTACTTACTTTACTACTGCAATGGGTACTACTTAGGTACATAATTAATCGCGTATCGCCCTCCCTTGCCGCACGGCGACACGGCAGTGTCCGCAGAACCACGGAAATGTCCGGACTTTTAGGGCGATGCCAGGAAATTCAATTAGTCCATATGGCAACCCTAGTTGCGTGAGTTCGGGGTATTAGTCTTTACTCGACTAAGTTTAAGCATTTTTATTAAGAATTTGTGTGATCGGGTAATTGATTATGCGGTAATTATGCGTATATCGGATATAACCGTGTTTTTATGTGTTCTACCGCTGTAGTTAATATTCAATCACAAACCACAAAGTGAAATGTTTTTTATCCAACTACGGGGTTTCCAGTAGTAAAGTTGGCTTAAATAATAAATAATATGAGACAATTTTACACAAATCGATTTAGTCCCACAGTAAGCTGAATATTATTATTATTAATAATGTATTTCAGATGTCAATTGATCCATATCAACTTAATACTAAAAAAAAATACGTGTGGCACTCGGGGACTGCCACGGTAAAGCTATTGCATATCATTTTGTATCAACTTATGCAATTATAATTATTTATTTATTTTATTCATGCAGTATTTCTTTTTCTTTGATATTAATTCAAGTTACACTTTTTGAGCGTGGTGACCGATAAGAAAACAATTTTTTCTATTATTAAATAAATAAACAAGCACACGTGTCGAAGACTGCCGAACTGAAACGACGTTAGACGATGCACGGCCTTCAAGCCACACCTCCGTGTCCGTCGGAGTGGGGAGCGTGAGGTTTTTTCGTTACAGAATTTCTGGATTCGGTCCCCGCGCTCAAGGCCCGCCATAGAAGCTATGCAATAACTTAACAGACGATTTGAGAACCTCCTCCTTTAGAAATATTGAAGTCGGTTGAAAAAGCAATAATAGTTTACGCGGACATATTCATCAACAAATACTACTACACTAATACTACGGAGGCTAGGGGGAACTATTCTTAAAACCTCGTGAGTTCAATGAAAACTCGCTTAGCAGCCGTAAAAGCAGCTGATGGCGGCTACACAAAATATTAGTCGAGCGAAAGATAGATTTATACTAGTAAAAAAAAAGTTAATTGTAGCATTTAAGAGCTATTTGTATTTTTAAGGGAATTGGTCCTTTTCAGTTTTATTTCTAACAGCAAAGTTACAAAGTTACCATTATTAGTGACTAGCTGTTACCCGCGACTTCGTCTGCGTAGTATTATAATGTTTGGTAGTGTATTTTTATTAGCATAAGTATTAAAGACCAAATTGACTTGAACTGTAAATTGCTAATTAAATTCCGGGGCCGTATAAAACAAATAACTAACTTGCAACTACAGTAACCTGTTATTATTTTTTCTCGTTAATAATTCAGGATATACCAAAAATGCTGGTGATCAATATTGTAATCTGATTTAGAAAAAATAGGACTGAATGTTTTTTTGACAAACATTTTTTGTTAATTTTTTCTGCTTATCACAATACGATACCGATTACGCATTTAATCGAATCAGCAGCATTTTTGTACAGCTGTATGTCTCTTTGTATCTACCACATATTAATCTTTCAGTGGTTGGAATACTTTGTAGATATGGTAAAAAGTACGTCCAAGTTTACATAAATTACTCGTATCTTTTAATTAAATAAGTAATCAAGGCCGAGTGTTTTTGATCACAGTTTAAAACAATGTCTTAAGCTCACTGAATTTAACCCATGGAATGCCATTCGATACCTGATTACAACTTACTTCCCAGTGAAGAAAAACATTGCGAGGATACCAAAATAATTACGTCGCGCATATAAACTTTCATTAGGTAGTAGGTAAGTATATATGTCTTATCCAAGGACGATCCTATGATAGGTTCGGCATAGGCCTTTATTCGCATGTACCTACTCAACATAAGATAAAAACAAAACTACTGTAAAAAAGTGCAATGCACAGTATTGAATTGACTATTTCACTTGCTTTCTTTCCGCTTTGCACCTCTATATAGGATGATTTCCGTAACAAAAACTATCCTGTCCTTTCCTAGGAGTCAAAACATCCCTATACCAAATTTCACCTTAATCCGTTCAGCGTTTTTAATTTACTTTGAAATGGTAACAGATAAGAGTTCATCTTTACAATTTAGCATAGCATGGAAATTTGTCCAAAATTTAATTGAAGAAACCGTGCTCTGGTTTTGTGACTGCTTCACTAACGCAACATCAGTTTGCTTGACAACAAAAATAAAATAGATGCCAAGTAAAATGTATCTAAATCTAACGACATGATCTAAGAATGTTTTTGCGCAAAGTTAAAATAATTTTAATCAAATCAATTTAAGGAGGATATAGGCGATACCTAGTTCGATTAGTGGCATATAGATAGAACTGTAATAAGTGCCATCCTAATCCATCAAGTTGTGCATATTCAGTAATTTTTAGCCTTTTAAGTATAGTAATCATACGAAAAAATCTAAGCTTAGCCATATTATACATTGAGTTGCCTTCTTTGTAGTGGTTGGATTCCGCGTATCTGTCACTATAGCCTCAATGATATTGTCCTGAGGTCTGTCAGTCAGCGGCTGTTCATTCCGTTCTGGAGCCACTGAGTTTAGGCGCAGTGATAGCAAGATGGAGTGACGCTGGTGCTATGGGAGACGGGGCGGTGTTTGGTGTGGGATGCTACATGCGTCAGCACATTTTCGACTACCCATATTACTCGCACTTCCCACGTGGCAGGAGCCCTCTGCCGAAACTTTAGCGGCGGCGAAGCGGCATTAGTGTGCGCTCCCTTCTAAGATAAGATCCCAAACGGATAGCGGGATACTTACGTAATAGGCCAACACATTGTTACATTTGTGTGTAAATTTCTGATAATTCTATACAGTTACTCACATTTGACAGCAATCACCGTCGCGCTATCCATGCAACTTGTCTTTTCATGAACTTATAGCATTATCATTATCAGATGACATTCGTGGATAACCAACTTAGGTCTGTAGGACATGGATACAATACATGTTCATACCTTTGGTAGTGGAGACTGCGGGCTGCTTTGGGGGAACCCAAATTGTTCTGCATGACATAAGCCGTCGACTCAGACAAAAGGGAGAGGAGCCCGATCCAAGGTTGTCCGTAGCCATCCAGCATGGAAATGCCGCTAGTGTTCTGGGCTCTTTTGCACCAAGAATGGCGAAATACGGGTTATTATAATAAGACTTGTGTTTGGGTTTTTTTATATGTAATTCAGTTTTTAAGTAACTGGCTGTGATTAATTTTTCAGTATATTCAATTTATACCATTAGGTTACCCATTTCATTTCATAGATTTTGTTTGACAAAACCTACTAAACTGTTAACAGCGCCATCAAACAAATCTAGAAGACTTCGCGGCTTAGTATGTTTCCTTAGAACGAAACAGTTAGATACCTACAGCTCTTAAGTAGTTCTACGTGTAATATATAGATGGCAGTGTAATAAACATAATATGAACGGGAAAATGTACCTTTTATGCCTTTGTGCCCATTTCTTCCGATAAACGTATTAAATGTGGCACAATTTTATTTAAAATAAGTTCTGCTGATTAGCAAAATATTGCCATAAAACCATGAATTTATCGTGGCATATTCACTTACTTCATATCTAAGCAAATAGATGGCGCCAGTGTACCTGAATTAAAATATTTTTTGGATTTTTGAACATTATTAATAACTGTTGGAATTAATCAACTTAAATTTACCGTAATATTCTTCTTAAACGGGAAATCACGTAGTAGTACACGTTTAAAGTATTTGAAACGTATGAAGTTTGCATTAATTGCAAATGTTTTACATCACGCTATCGACATTTTTAAATCACATTGCATAAATACAACTTCCAATTTACTAAATTTAATACTCTATTGCAACTTTCAAAAACCCTCTAAAATTTTTTCGCTTATAATATTAGTGGGATTTTATTTATTATCAAATTTATGACAGCATTAAACATATCATATTTACAATGTAAATTTTACATAGATTTAATGGATCCCGGCACATTGGTCACTTTTCAACTAATTTCCTAAAAACACAGTTATGTATTTTTTGTGCACTTTCGTCAGTAGTGACAAATATGTACTTAAGTTTAATTTCTGTTTGTTTATGACACTACTGAACAACACAAACTTAAAATAAATTTGGGTACATTTTCGTCTGCAGTGAAAGAGAGCTTTTTTATAGGCGAACAACATACGGTGATCATCGTCTTCGAACAATATTTACAGCACGCAGCAATGTCACCTTTGTGATTATCACAATAAGGAACAAATCTAATATACCAATAGAAAATATTTGATAAACAAGACAAAGGCATATTTCGATACTCTACTTCTTTGTAGGTACTAATATTTCTTATGCCAATGAAATTTCCACTTTATTCCGTTGTGCACTAACGTGCTAAATTCACAAATTTAAAATGGTACTTAGTACGACTTTGCATTTGCACTAAGATATCGATTAAAAAAACAAAACGATTCGCAGTCTAAATAAAAAATTAGGCGCCTTTTGCCTTTAATTCGATCCAGCCAGTATATTATGCATCGATTACAAAATCGATTTAACATATTTGATTCTGGCGGGAAAAAATAATAGTGTTTATTTTGACGTTTGACATCGCCGTATCTCTGGTAATAAGGGCTACTGTCCTCAATATTTTGCATAGAATATGACACTTAGCGACATTCGTATGGAGATATATCCTTTCCCCGATAAAGAACTTTGTAACAAAGTGAATAAAGTCGGTTTCGGTCCGTCGGAGTGGGGAGCGTCAGGTTTTTTTTCGTTACGGAATTTCTGGATTCGGTCCCCGCGCTCAAGGCCCGCGATAGAAGCTATGCAATAGCTTAAAACCAAATAAAATATACATTTTCACAAAATAAAATCATTAATAATATGTATTATTATGTATTAATAATATGGCATGTGTCGTGGGTACTAGACGACGATATATATAATAGATAGATACATATAGATTCTTAAAAACAAAGATAACATCCATAACTCAGTAACAAATATTATAGCTTAGTATTTATTGTGCGTTTTTGTTTAAAGTCTCCTCAACTTTTTATTTTTATTTTTTTGTGATTTGATGTAGTAAAAGCTAGAATTGTAGCTAGTAAATCATAGGGAATAAGTTAAGTTATGAATAAGTTAAGTAAAGGTAAATCTGTCAGTTTCTACAGAAAACGTCATGTGACCGCCGAGGGCTCCGAGCTATCACGTGATGCTTTCGATAGAAACTGACAGACCGCCCAGACCTTTATTCAAATAACTGTAAATATCGTAATTACAATGATTACAGCATTAACGACGACTCAGGTCAACGGTTTTAAATACATCGACGGACTACAATTCATTGATTATTATAAAATTATTAATACAGTTATCAAAAAGAGGAACGACATCATTTGATTATTAATCAGTTTTTATACAGTTACGGTTTATATACGGTTTTCTAGATTGCTTCGTGTGTGTAATTCCAAAGTTTTGTGTCATCGTCTCTAATTGAAGTGAATATTGAAATACTCGTTAAACATATGTAGAAGAAGTGGCATCTTTGTAGCTGTATACAGTTCGACAATAGAGTTAATTGTGCCCGCTCGGTCTTTGAAGGGAGCGCTCCCATCTCGTTCAATCGGTCAAATGAACTAGTTCGGTCTTTTAGGTCCTATAGTTCGTTTAGTTCAGTGTGAATTTTGAATGCTGGGAATGAGTAGCCGGTTTATACAGGGTGAGGAACTATTGATTCGTATGAACGTTTTAGTGATTTTTGTTCCGTCTGAACTGAACTAAATAAAGGAGTGTTAAAGTTTTTAAAGGGTCGGCAACGCGCATGTAACACCCCTGGAGTTGCAGGCGTCCATAGGCTACGGTGACCGCTTACCATCAGGCATCAGTATGCTTGTTTGCCACCGTCGTAGTATTAAAAAAAAAAAAACTAAAGACCGAGGATCGATTTAACTTGTTGGCGAGCAACTAGTTCCTTTCGGTCCGTAATGGGATTTGATTCTTTTTAGTTCTTTATTCCTGACCGACACAAGCCTATTCGACAGTTAAAGGGGAATTAAATGAAGTGGAACTGTGTAAACGCAAACCATAGTGGCAACAGCTATTATTAAGTAGGTATGCAATTATTTGCGTAAACAACATCTGTCAAATTGCAAACTTACTGCTTATAGTATGTAAATGCGACAGAATGAGGGATGCGACACTATGGGGTCCCAGTCCCAGCGCACGCAAGTTTTTGTAGAAATCGTGAAGTGAAACGTCTGGTTGATGTAACTGGTAACCGAAGAGCTGGTGGCCTACTCGTACAACGCGAGACAGTTACTCTTATTGTTATAACTTTAATTTAACCATACTGTGGTCTTTAAAACAAAAATATATGTAGTTCACGTTTTAAGCACTTTATGCAAACCCTATATAACCATGGTTTTCCTTTCCTTTATCTGAGCATTTCTTGAATCCAAAAAAACGAAAGTATTTCAAAGAAAGAATTTGTAAACCTTTGAACATTTAATCAGCCGGACTGGCAATGTCTGTAATCTTCTAAACAAAAATGTCTGCCAATTTTTGCGGGGGAGGGACACGTCAAATGCATGGCTATTCGTACGTAACGTTCAAATAGCTGCGGCAGATAAACGTCAGTCCGTAGAATGAGTATGATTGTTTGTCATATGCATTCGGCAGGGGGTAGGCCTGTCTATAGCTACTCCGTCTGGTTTAATACTCAAAGCTTTAGACAGATGATTGATTTAAAACATGAATTATGCGCTTCCATTCGCTTAATGAAAGACCTGGATACAGTATATTAGTACGCTTCCTCTACTCATATCAATGTCAGTTTTTTGTTAAATGTTTGGATGCTTACCGAAGTTTCTAATAGCGTTTAAAACGGGTCCTTATTATAGCAATTATTCTCCTTAAGTTAGTCAAAGCCTTGACTAGCATAAAAGGAAAAGTGAACAATCTATTTTATAACACAGTGGTTCTTAACCTTTAAGTCATGAGCTCATGAGGGACCATTTTACCAAATTTCTATCTTGCCAGTTGGTTATGTATATATAATATTTGTCTCTATCTATCCAATGGTGTATTATTTTAATCTATAATAATTAATAAATAAAACATGTGTAATATTAAAACAACCATGCATTTATTTATTATTTCGCAAAAATAAAAAATAAAGTTACTGATTTTAAATTTAATGAGATTTTTGTGAATGCATTCTCTTTACTAACTCCTGAATCCTTGGTTCAGTGCTACTCAAAGCTAAACGCATGTCGGCAGTGGCATCCAACCGATTCCAGTGCTAATTTTTAATAATCAGAAGTGCCGAAAACCCCTGGCTCGCATAGATACGTCGATGAAAATAAAGTTAGGTAACGTATAGCAATGTCTCATCATGTCACGTCACTTGTTAATTACGATGGCTTCGTAGACCACTTGGAACTTGGACTAAGGCAAACATGCACATAAGTTAACTAACCCAAACAATTTTCTTACTTGCATGCTGGTTGATATTGCGAATCGCAGTGCCATTTCTAATTCACGCTTTTACAAACCATGACATCGGCGCCGGCGCCGAAACCGCGACATTTGGCAGAGCCATAAACATTATAATGCCGATCCGGATGTTTATCAGAGCGTCCGTCTAATGATGATGGGGACGTGATCGAGCGTCGCCGTTGGGCACCGCGGGCCTATTACCATGGTGTGGAAACATCGGGTGAACTCGAATCGATCGTCTTTTATCTTGAGTCGGTACCGGCTGCCCAGTACTGCGGCTGCCCACATATCCCGCGACCGCGTGCATGCCGTCGCCAGTATTATATACATACATTGGTTTATAAACACGGTTAAAGAAAGTAAGGCAGGTTCACATACAAAAAAGTTATCTGATAAATCCATACATTGATTTATCAGATTCAGGATAGTGACAGTGGATTTCTAATAAACCAAATTATACTGAACGTAGATTCATACAGCCCAACCGGTATCGCCTTTGTTAGTAGCTAATTAAATTGAATTGAATTGATATGGACCTAAACACACACATATAATTAAGCGTACTTTAAACACCTGGCTACTAAATAATGTAGACTATATTCCATAAAAACTAACCTCACCAGCAAAGGAAAGCATAATTCTTTGACCTATTAATTCTGGTAAAATGATGAAAATGCCTCTACTAAAATTGGCCCACAATTTGCAGGTGTACAATAACTGATAAAATACCTGGGGACCTGTTCGAACGTGTTTAAGTGATATTTCGATGCGAACTTCCGTGGAAATTATCAATATGATATGCTAATGACGTACGGAATGTTATTATTATTAAAAAAAGTAATAATAAACTACTTTACAAGTGTTACATGAACTAGATAAAAAAGTAAACTTAATTACATTTATACAATGTGAACTTTAAACCCCCTGTTTTTTACACTGGACCAGAATTATATCTAAACATTTACGTCAACTGTACATTTAGCTGTATCAGATATAATAAAACAAATGATGCCTAAACTTTTATCGAAACAGCTGAGACATGAAATAGGCACCTAATCCGCACTAAAACGTGTTCAATCATCTTATCTTGATTGAATATCTGTCTGACATTCCTCTCGCTGAATTTCACACTCACTTATGTCTCTTCTTCCTAGCGTTTTATCGGCTTATGCCACGGATCAAGGAGCAAGCGGACTGCTTTGGCAACGAATCCAAAGATTTGGCGTAAGCGCTAGTTTAACGAAAGCGACTGCCGTCTGATCTTCTTATCCAGAGGGTAAGCTAGGTCATATTGGGATACGTCTGGTTTCCTCACGATGTTTTCCTTCACCGAAAAGCGATTGGTATAAATCAACGCGTATAAACACAATATTTTATTTGTTTGGATGTTTCAGTTGTTGTAGATATTTGAGGACAATCTTACACAGATTAACCTAGCCCCAAACTAAGCAAAGCTTGTACTATGGGTACTAGGCGGTGATATACATACTTATATAGATAAATACATATAGGAAACGTCCATAACACAGGAACAAATATTCGTGATAAACACACAAATAAAATGCTCTTACCAGGATTCAAACCCGGGACCTCCTGCTTCGTAGGCAGGGTGACTACCAACTAGGCTAAAGTTACAGATAAATTCACATTTAGCTTCACCGAAGTGCATCTTGCATCTTTGACAATAAATAGCTTGACGGTCAGGCCCTTTCTCATCTTCCGAACCCATCACTTATTTTCGCCTGCGGCGGCCCTAACCACTATCTTATGCCAATAATAGGTTAGCTTTGTTGGTCACAGATCCCGTGATTTTCACAATAAAGACATTCTAGATTCGGATCACAAAGGAATTTCAAATTCATGCAATTTACGAGAATATGGGGTTGTGGAGACGTGCCGATTTGTCGCTTACGATCTTAAAGTGTTCTATATCAGATCTAATTGTTCGGATAGTATAATAATAGGGAAATGTTCTCGATCTTTCCATCGACAATTTTAGGTTATTGTTGACATATACTATGAAATATTATTTATTGCACACCAAAACAAAACAGTAGTCGAAACTATAGGAACTATTGTATACCTATAGTTCCTATAGTTTCGACTACTGTTTTGTTTTGTTTTGTGTATGAGGAGATTAAACTTGCTCTTATTGTAGGCCACACCCGATATACTTTAAAAATAACGTGGATTTAGATTTTTATAGATTTATAGATTTTAAAGATTCATAGGATCACTTTGTTGTCCGTCCGTCCGTCTGTCAAGACCCTTTATTTCGGGACCCTACACTGAGCGTGGCCCGACACGCTCTTGGCCTGTTTTTACATACATGTTTTTGGTCAGAACGTCAGAACCCTTGAATATATAAACATGATTCTTAGTTAAATAGTTGAGTAATAAGTACGTAGTTCTTAAATCTGTTAAAGCTTTAATCTACAAAAATTGTAGTTTAGTGATAAACAACAGCAGTTATCTGATTACACGGTTTATTTTGAAGCGCACACCTACTATCGCCTTTTCATTTTTCGCGTGCTCTTGCAATTACATCTATCCCACTCTCTTTTGCTTGTAACTCTTAATTTCATAGACATTCCACGCTAGCTTTAGTGAATCGATCTACATCATCTTCAAATAATACAGGGAGGGGAGTCGGCGCATACTTACCGTATCCCTTCCCCTCCGCCGAAGTACCAGCCCAAATGGGCATGTATACGCGGGTCTGTGTTGTGACCAGCCCGTACACAAAAATAAATCGAAGTGTGCTAGATTTGTTAGTGTAGTTGTATCATTTTCTATGTTTCTCAGAAATTACGGAAAATTGGAAGAATTGACCTCGGGCGGGACTCGAACCCGCGACTCTGGCTCCGAGATCATGAATTTATTCATTCTTCCATTCTTTATGAGAAATTGGGTATCGTTCGTAGACATTTCTGCTTAAAAATACATTTTCTAAGTGTTAGTGTCGTCATAATAACAAATTGTTTTTTGTATGTAACGTATAAGAAGTGCATCTTTGTGCACATCCCCCCCGCAAAAAGTGACAGAATTTGTACGGTAAAGTGCCGTCTCCCTTCTAACGTGTTGCTTGCAGTACATCACATATTATCGTGTCATTCGTCACATTCGTGCCGTGTTCTATTAAACTTAATATCAAGCCGGTCACATTACATCATAATACACGAATTCAATTTAAAACCCATGGGTTGATGTGAAATGAAAGATGAAGTTATTAAAAAGTCGTCTAGTGCAATTTGGGGTCCATTTGGCGGGTAAAACAGTAAATCATCACTTTCACTGGTTTCATAACGATCCCCGGTCTAATTGGTGCCGTCGGATGTTACCAGTTATTACATTGTACGCGTGGATCACTGCCGACTAGATGAAGCATAGTAAAGTAAAAACATGTTAAACTTAGGAATAATGAATAATTCGTGATTAATACACTAATCAATGCCCCGGGATCTCCAGCTACGTATGCAACAGTGGCGGCGCGTCAATAGAACTCGATTTCCGATACCCTGCCTAATATCCAAGCAAGTTTCATTTTTTACAACGCATGAAGAAAAGAAAAACAAATTAGCTAAGGCCTGACAAGGAATATTAAGGTCCGACCGAGATTCTCGGTCGCAAACTAAATTATACATTCTCGGTCATAGTACGGCTACTGCTCTCGTCAAGATCACTGATGACATTCGGGTGGGCATGAATGATCAGAAGTTGACGGTGTTGACGCTGCTAGATTTTAGTAACGCGTTTAATTCTGTTGACTTTGACATTCTTCTTGGAATACTGCGTTCTCTTAATATATCTCCTGCGGTAATTGGCTGGTTTCGTAGTTACTTAGCTGATCGTCGGCAATGTGTAAAGGTGGATGATTTCCGGTCTTCTTGGTGCAACACGCTGGCCGGCGTACCGCAGGGCGGCGTTTTGTCCCCCTTATTATTTTCTTTATTTATTAATACTATCACTTCAAATATTTCTTCTCACTATCACCTATATGCCGACGATGTTCAAATTTATTCGCAGGTGAAACTAGTAATCTTTCTTTTGTAATTAACACGGTAAATAATGACTTGGCAAGCATTCTAAACTGGAGTCTTGATTTTGGCCTTAAGATCAATCCATCTAAAACGCAGTGCATCATAATTGGGAGCTCTAAACAGTTACTGAAGGTAGACCTTAAAAGTCTTGCTCCGATCTACTTTGATGGCGTACTGATTCCCTACTCGCAGAAAGTTAGAAACCTGGGCATAACTTTGGATAAGACCTTATCTTGGATACCCCAAGTCAGCGAAGTGAGCAGGAAGATGTTTGCAGCGATTAGCTCCCTTAAAAGGTTGCGAAATTTCCTACCCATTCCGACAAAAATTGCACTTGCCCAAACTCTCCTTCTTTTTATTTTGGACTATGCTGACGTATCTTATCTAGATCTCAATTAAATTAAATTAAATTAAATTAAAATCTGTTTATTTCGAATGAGGATCTTTTAAATAAACTTGAGCGCATTCAAACGTTGTATTCGGTTTATATTTGGGTTACGAAAATATGACCATGTTTCCCAATTTCGGTCACAGCTCAAGTGGCTCCCTATCCGCCTTCGCCGAAACTTCCACATTCTGTCCCTTCTATATAGTATTCTTTTCATCCCTGCAACTCCCCGCTATCTCAAGGAGCGGTTCAGTTATCTGCGTTCTGTTAGATCGTCTAACAATATGCTTCTCTCTGTGCCGTCGTCCTCTACAAAGTTTTATAACTGTTCCTTTTCATTTCAGGCAGTTCGACTCTGGAACTCGTTACCTCTAGAAATAAGGTGTGCGTAATCCCTTGCTGTTTTAAAAAAACGACTCAAAGACCATTACCTATCTCTACCATAATTTTTTGACTGCTTCTGTTCTTTTTTTTCTTTTTTTGCTGTGTGGCTTGCATGATGCTTTTATGAGAATTTATGTTTTTATTTTGTTTATTTAAGTATGTTTATTTATGTCTATTTGTTTATTATTATTTTGTATATATAAGTATGTTTATTGTTTTGCGTAGTTTTGTGTGTGTGTTTGCGTTTAGTTAATTTCATCTATATGTTTGTAACGCCTACTCTCGCTGATTAGTTCTCATTGTTTCCGCTACCCAAAGGTTGTCTGGAAGAGATCGCTTTTTAGCGATAAGACCGCCTATTGTTTGGCCTCACTCTTAAATCGACTGGTTGTATTTTCTTTTTCTTTTTTTGTTAGTTACGCTTTTCTCGTATTTAACTATCTTTTCTTGTATCTAACTTAAACTTGAGGTGTGCAATAAAGAGTATTCTATCTATCTATCTATTATACTACATTTTATAGCATACAATTTATACGTATTTAGGTATTGAATTTTCATTGAGAAATCTTACTTCGAAAACCACTCAATATTGACCAAATTTTATATAAAAAAAAAACCATGTACCTATATGTAATTCCACGAATAAAATTAAAATTTTGTTTTTTTTACAAAGATCTGATTATCTGAGGACGTAACGCGAGGAGCGAATAAAGGATGACTGAAGGCCTAGTATAAAAGTTGTACGACATTAACTCCTCGACCGCGTTAGCGTATCGAGGGGTCAAAATATGAAAGTTGCCGGATGATTTAAAGAAACGGCAAACATAATTTGAACTCCCGATACGCTAACGCGGTCGAGGAGTTAATGTCGTACAATTTTTATACTAGGCCTTCTGTTGTCGCTGAGGGATGGCAACACCAGGTGACGACTGCTGACGTCACATCCGAGCGAGCAAAGTGGGTACGACGGGTTTCTCGTGCCACCTCCCTGTGGTGGAAGGGAGAAGACCGGCGCGCCACACTTTTGTACTTGACTCCGAGCAAGAACGTTGTCTTGAGATTATTTATTAGTGTTCCTTGTTGAAATATATACTTCTTACCTTGATTACAATAATATTCTCGACATCTTGGTTTTATTTATATGACCTACAGTCACAAAGTCACGTGACGTCCGAGGGCTCCGAGCTATCACGTGATACTTTCTATAGAAACTGACAGATCGTCCCGTATCGGATCGGAACGGAACGGACTACTGTGAGTCATCCTTAAACCTTTCTACCGCATTTCACATAGGAAATCACAAGTGCGACTGAGAGGCAAAACAACAATAGTACATTACATACCAAGGCCGTTTAAGTGGGAAATGCCTCGGATTGCATGTAATTGTCGGCCGAGGCGAAGCCGAGGTCGACTAACATGTGATCCGAGGCTTTCCCATTTACCGGCCGAGGTTTGTATACTATTTTTCAGCCCGACGGAGCCGGCAGGCGGCAATTTAGTTTTGCGTAAAGTGGCGCTTACCGGCCGGAGGACTGAAAAGTAATATACGTGGTTTGTTGTAGGTAAGTACAGATATAGTGTATAATGTTTTACTCTCATATTTTCTCGGAAACGCTTGTATTTGTCATGGTACTTCAATCTACCTCGGTCCTTTTAGTACTGACACTGACTGAAATAACATGACACGTTCGGGCGATACGAGGGCAAAACATTATACAATCCATCTGTAGTAGATAATGGAAATAGTAACAGTTACAGGATCTAGTTTTGCTCACTCATAGTTAAGGAATTTAATTGAAGGAATCACAGTGACAATCAATATTATACACGCAATTGATGTTATTGTCAATTTGTCACTGTGACAAAGTACGAAATGGTAATTTCAGATTCTCCACAGGTGATTGTGATCACTTCACAAAGTTCACAATGATCAAACTATAGGAGTTAATCTATATTTGTTCGTAAAGAAATATCTGCGTGCCAGTATTCACATTCACACACGTCAATATTTACTGCAGATTTGTAAACACTATAATTAATGCTTCTAGTGACGTGGTTTTGTAAGTTATTGATTGTTTAATGGTCTTTGCATCATTAACTTCTTGATTTAATGATTCAGTTACTGGTCTAGGGCCCCCAAATCTGCGATATACGGAAAACGATGAAAAAAAAGTAATTTCTTTGGTATAGGTATTGGCTCCTTATGAGTATGACTTACAGCTACTCGAAATTTTATTTTGACTCTAAAAAATCCGGAATCAGAGTATGAATTTCATAATCTCATATTATGAATTCATACACCCACGGAATTACATACAATTTAGCTATTGATCACACGTTCTGATTTTTTCATATTATGAATCTGTCAGATTGATTCGATTCCGGCCGTGTGTGGCGGCCCTTAAACTTATCGCCAGCATTTCTGTTATGGTTATAGCGACTCTACACTCTATTAGGCCGAATGTCTCGGGCGAAGGCAACCCCCTGTACGAGACATTCGGCCGAGAGTGTAGAGGCGCCATTAATCCTTGTATGCCTTACGTTTGGAACTATCTGGCATGAGACTAATAAAAATAAATAGAAAGTGTATTAAAACTGCATCTGTTGCAAACGCTTAGGTGATATTTGTTTAGCTTAGAGTGCATTTTTTGTAATTTTTGTTTCTATTTTGTTTGATAAAAGTACCAAGGTGCAGACAAACTGTACATACAGTTTTGCGGGGAACTAAATTAGATATAAGCTATATATTGTGAATTATTAAAACTTGTTAAGTACCTACGTTAGTTACTCGTTAAAAAACCAACGTATGCTCCCATTTTAAATAGTTTAAATACTGACTTCTTTGCGATTCGGGGTATAATCCTTTTGCAGCTTAACTAGTCACGATTAACTAGTCAAATTCAGGCAAATGATACTCGTAGGAGTGACGGAGAAATTCATTCTTCCATTTACTGGTCTCACAGGGCCCACTCTATTTATTTTGTTTGTGTAGTCAAAAAACCAACGTATGCTCCCACTTTAAATAGTTTAAATACTGACTTCTTTGCGATTCGGGGTATAAAATCCTTTTGCATCTTAACTAGTCACGATTAACTAGTCAAATTCAGGCAAATGATACTCGTAGGAGTGACGGAGAAATTCATTCTTCCATTTACTGGTCTCACAGGGCCCACTCTATTTATTTTGTACTTAAATTTCATATATTCATACTTTCTCACGCCCAACCAAATCTTAACGATTGAGGTCTTTAGATAATTACTATGTCTCCATAGTGGGAGTTAAAAAGCAATACGTAAAACAAAACCACTAGGTTCTGTTTATTTATTTTCTTTTCTTAAAATTTTCTTGATTAATGATATATGGGCGACTCCGTAATTAAAATTTACTTTCATTGCACACGAATCACCAAAATCTGTAAAACCTTTCCAAACTTCACCTAAAATACTGCATGTTAAAGTTAATTAGCAACCAATATGGCAAAGATACAGAGATTGCCGAAATTGGGCCACATTAACACCCGATTGGATATACCAGTATTTGCTGTGTAGATATACTTATTACTGATGCAAGTATGTGCGAGTAGAGTTATTGACCAAAACCAGAGTAATGTGACCTACATTAATAAGTAAGATTTCAGTTAGTTTTTTGTAAGCGATAGGAATGTAATACATTTATCTAATGATGTATTAAATTTAAGAATTTTGTAAAGCGTAAACTAATGTCTAAAGCTTAATACAGTACACAAGATTACATGAATGATACAGCAACATGGGATTAATGATTTTTTGAAAAAAAAAGAGTATTTATTAACTGTAGTTTTAATTTTAGTCTTATAATATATTATTATTATTTTTATGACATTTAGATTTATTTCTAGAAACTTCTGGATAAGTATTTTTTATACAACTTTTACTTTTAAGATGACGATCCTATTGTGAAATTATTATTATTCATTCGGATATCTGTGTGTACAGATACAGAGGCTTCTCACACTGCGTTTTTGCGTTGGCAGTTTATTTTAAAATCACATGGGGCCCAATGCTGCCACTTAAGCTGACAACACTTTAAATTTCATCGACCTTAGTTCTCCTTCAGAATTTGTTAAGAAACTTAAAGTTAAAGTTTACTAGAAATGAATAGTGTGCCTACAGTCACGTCCATAAATACGAGTATGTGTAGGTACAGTTTGGAACTTACGACTGGGGAACAAGGTTCAAAATTGAATACGTTTGTATACATATTTATGAAGCTGACCGTACATTGGTTCTAAAAAAATCGTCTCTCCTGCTCGGCATACGATTGCAATTATTTTGCTTGTTAAGGGCTATAAAACGGACTTTTATTGCCTCGCCAGTATTCTTTTGTATTTTATTATCTTTTCGAACAAAGTATATGCATTTAGAGTAGCCTTGAAGGGATCCAGTTTTCTCCTTTCAAAATGTCTTATTTACTTGCTTTGCCATAATTAAAATTCTTGTAATTGGTCCACTTCATGTTTCCAAATTAAAAAAGGATAGTGGCATTGGACCTTTCATTTCTGTTGCAATACATTTGGTCTCTTCCAGATTGGTTATATTTGGAGAAGTATCCCAAACGGCTTGTTTTGCAAATACTTTATTTACATATTTAGGTATACCAACTAAAAACCTTATTTAAATCTCATAAAATATTATGACCATGTAAATATATTTTTCTACATTGAACGAAACCAAGGAAATATATACCTAGGTAAAACCTAAAACAATCTTCACACTTTAACAAAGCGGGTTTATTTTACGAAATTTTGGAATGCGATGCTCTATATAGTACTAGAAATTTACGATTCCACATCCACAATACTACTTATTTTAAAATTAGGTCGAGTGAGAAAATGTATGTGTGCTAAACTAGAAATTATGGAAAAAAAATTATGCTAAATGGGAGTAACTCCCGCTTCTGAACTTGAGATGGTTGCTTACAAGGTTTAAAATAAGTGCGTCATTAATCGCAATAAATTATTGAATGTCATGATCTCATGATACTCAAGATGTACGTATGGCATGTCATGCCCAGTGGCCCTAGCACAAAAGTGCCGCGCCAGTATCCGGCAGTCGAGAAAAACAGCTGTCATTGTCTAATACGAACAGTTAAAAAAATGACAGGTGTCAGTCTCGACCGCGAGCTAATGCAACTGTAGCAGCAATCTTGTGTTAGGGCTACTGTTCGTGAGATAAACAGAGTTGAACTTATGCTGTAAAAGTTGAACTAAGTTACTGCAGGGACGTCATGCATGACATGTAGGGCGCAAGTAAAAAAAATATATTTCGGGTTATATCATGAAAGTCGATAGTATTTCTTATAGTAGGGCATTGCCCCTACGCTACGGCCCTGAGTGTTCAGAGGATTGTAACTATTGTAAGGGACTTAATTAGCATTGAAACCTACTATTTATTACGAGTTGACAAGTGTTTGTTAAAACTACATAGCCCTTATTAGGATAAGTACAGTCAACCAATTGGAACCCTAGGCCACTCTAGGACTATGTCATAGTGACACCATAAATCAGATTGTAAGAAATTTCTTACTGTTTGTCATTTTGACATGGTTCTAGAGTGGCCTAGGGTTCCAATTGGTTGACTATACATTTCCTCTCTATGTTTTCCTTCACCGTAAAGCGATTGGTAAATATCAAATGATATTTCGTACTTAAGTTCCGAAAAAGTCGTTGATACGGTCCGTGGTTTGAATTTGAACCCGCTACACACGGATTGAAAGTCTAACTAACGCCCAAAAGAGCGTTGGTGTCGCAGCACCAGCGCTCTTTTGTCTCAACAACAAAGTTGTCATATTTAACATTCTATGGAAAATCAATAACCGTTTTTTTGCCCAGTTATAGTATGATTTCTAGGATGTTACGCGTAATAGGAAATATTTCATCATCGCCGTATGGAAAATGATGGCAAAAAGCCTATTCTCATCGCCATTACATGCTAATGTTGACAGACAGGTATGTTTATTGTCAATTTGTAACCCTACTGTAAGTTGGAGTACGTCATAGAGACGCTATAAATCAGATTGTAAGAAATCTCTTACTGCCTGTCATTTTGATATGGTTCTAGAGTTCCAATTGTTGACTGTACATCAGATCTCCAGTTTCCTTGGTCCTTTGTGAAGATGGGTCCTGCAAAAATGCCAAATTTTCGGTACTTCAGAAAGACTGTAAACTAATATCAATATAATAAATGATGTAAAATCCCCGTTTTAAGTTACAACCATATAGGATTCAAAACATATTATTATTTAATAAGCAGGCAGGCAGGCAGTTGTGATAACTGATATTGCCTGTATCTAGTAATCATTGACATCAGTTATTGTTTTCTAGTAGAATTCATTATGCTTGTCTAATTTATTTTTATATTGGTTGACATTTTATACTTAATTTTGTTGCTGATATGTGTTTCTAATTTTCTTTTATTTTGTGTTCTTTAGCATAAATCACTATTCATTTAGACGTAATATTTTAGTTATTTTCCCACGTATATAATGCGATTTCTAGATCTATCCAAATGTCAAGGAAATACTTCACACCGTCATAATACAATTTTAATGTGATTAGCTTATAGTAGTTACGATAATGTTCTCTTGTAGCCATAATGACTGGCCGCTCGAGATTGCTTCTCTAATGTAGGGTTCACATCTAACGACGGCAGTCGGAGCGCGGCTAACTGTTGTCAAAGGAACGACGGTTAAACAGTAGCATGGACTAAAATTATACACGTAGGTACTAACAATGTCCATACGAACTATATAAGATGGCGCCGCTTCGCTTTAATTTTCAGACTAAGGTTTAGGTTTAAGGTTTAAAAGGTTTATTTTGTCATCTTTTAGAGAGCACTTGAGTCATTTGTTTTATTTCGAAATGGATGTCTCTAAGACCTATTAAAATTCTTAAAGCGGGCTACTCACGTCAATAAAGTCGAAAATAGCTCGACATGTTACATGAGACATGTAGCATGTAGGTCTCTAAGACCTTTTCGCTGTCACGTCAAAAGAGTAATAAGGTGCCA
The DNA here is from genome assembly GCA_949128165.1 of Lathronympha strigana. Lineage (NCBI taxonomy): Eukaryota > Metazoa > Arthropoda > Insecta > Lepidoptera > Tortricidae > Lathronympha > Lathronympha strigana. The sequence goes on along the minus strand of OX421918.1, from coordinate 7,396,179 downwards.
CCACCATCGCCATGCAACAAATAAACATAAGGTAAACTCATACTTAGTATGAAGTCGTGTGGGGCACGAAATGTACTGATTTGATATCAAGTCAATGGCGGCCAAAAGGTTAATATTAAATATGGCGCTATGTCAGAGTTCGAGGAATTATTCTGGCCTATGTACAGAAGTTATTTAAGTGACAGCATTGTGTCCCACTGCGTGTTACAATTTAAACATGGAATGTAACTACTGTATAGAAGCTCCAAATTCCTTTGACTCTTGTAAGTAACTCCGTTTCGGGCTGTTTGATGTGAATCGTACATAACCCTATTTCAATTTTAATGCACTGAGTTTATAATCACTCTACCACTGTTACTGTCACAGAGATAATTACGCTTCATATAGGAGCGTGAGATTTTTTTGAATTAGGAGCGTTTTTTTTAAATTTCACTAGAACAAAGAGAAAAAACTGTTTAGTGACCAGACGTTGACCCTGAATAACTTACATATATAGTCTGATAAACTTTCGCCCATCTTTGAGCGTCGTGGGGACGGGGAGGCTTTGTACTCAGCAGTGGAATGGTCATGTATAAGGCTGAAGCTAGCTATACTTCGTTTTCTTTAAGATTAGAAAAATTGTGCGATTTTCGTGTACAATTTTTAGGAAAGAGATTTAAACTGTCATACCTTGTATCATTAATAATGGAAATATGTAATCTTATTTTAATATTTTCCAAAGGTGGCTGGGATAGTTTTAGAAACGTAGGCAAATTCGACCGTAATTTTAATATACCTAATATACCTAAATACCTAAATAATATACCTAAATATACCTAAATATACCTAAATATACCCTAATATACCTAAATAAATAATACCTAAATAAAAAAGTACCTACCTTTTTGAAACGGCACCTGAACGATGAAAATTCAGCTTTCTTTTAATTATGTTTATCGCGTATTAGAATAATTACTATATGTAAAGATAGTTTGGCTGGGCACAGTGGGCGTGGTTCTCCAAACTTATTATACAAAACGTTAAAAGCCACGCAGTATGAAATTAAAAGTCAACATCTTATAACTGATAACTGTAATAAACATGTAAATACAATGTACATGTTTATTACAGTTATATAGAAGACGTTGACTTTAATGTATATGAACAGCAAGAGTTTGAATTGAGCAATGAATATGAATGAATATTAAAGCCTTGATCACTGTAAGTTAAGGCTACTTAAACCAAGGCAAGTTTTATTTACAAGTTGTAGGCCCCTCAAGTTTACACTCAAGTAAATGTAATTTATAAATTGAAAGAGATCAAAACATTTATTAAATAAAAAATAAATGATTTATTTCATGCTTTACAATTCCAAGTGTAATTTATCATTTAATCAATTGCTTTTCGGTGTAGGAAAATATTGTGGGAAAACCTACTACTACTACTAAAATGCTAGAAAGAAGAAGAAAAAATATCCGATGCACTTTCCCTAGTGCGAGCAGGATATACGTACAATACTTTGTCCACGTAACCCACTTATGTATACTCGTATATGTCCCGCTCACACACCGTTGCCGCGTGCGGCATCCGCAATCCCGCATTGGTGTGATGACTGGTTCACCCTTGCATAATCTCTCGTATAATATACAACAACGACGGCGGTGTCCCTAGCCTAATTGGTAGTGACCCTGCCAAAGAAGCTGGAGGTCCCAGGTTCGAGTCCTGGTAAGGGCATTCTATTTGTGTGTTTAATTGTTCCTGAGTTATGAGCATTTTTATGTATATATGAATGAGTAGATATTAATCTATGTAAGTATGTAGGTACATTTATCGTCGCCTAGTACCCATAGCCATAGATACTCGTAGCACAAGCTTTGTTTAGTTTGAGACTAGGTCGATCTGTGAGTTTGACCCCAAATATTTATTTTTATCTGTATGTCTTTCCCATCATGGTGTTCCAGACTTTGGGAGGCGTACGCGGAGCCCAAGCCAATTGTATGTGTTTGGATTTTATGGAATTGGATGTTTATATTTATTTGTATACCTACAATAAAGAAGGTACCTGTGTTCCTAGTACATAGCCTCCTGGATCCTGGAGGTATCGATTCTGGCAAAACTTATATGTATTGAAAAAATCGATTAAGACTTACGAGTATGTCTTAGCCGCACTGATCGCTGATTGGCCATCTGAGACTCAGACTATATTTTATTCGGTTGATAGTTTCGTTCTTAAGCGTTCTATGTGTTCAAAATTGTTAAGCTGGTTTGACATTTCACTGGAGATTTTTTTAAATCTTATGTCCTCAAGCGAGGACCGAGGGATCCTGGAGGATAGGACGTACTCATACCTACGTTAATGATTCGCCTAGTAAATTCCGCACCAATATAAATTGTTTACTCGGAATAATCTTTCTTAATTCACTTTTTTCAGTAGATTCAAGTGGAACGTCTCATTTGCAATGCAAGCAAAACGCTTCGTGTTTTCCCATAGTTAGGAAGGCATTTACGCGTTCGACAAAGAATGTTACCACCGACTTCCTTCGTGCTGTGTGAATCTTACCAGGAAGTTATGAGTGTGTTACGTGCATAGATTTGGAAGCAATGAGATGATTATTGATACATTTGAGCTTATCGAGGATATATTTAGGTTATACAGGTATAGCTTAGGTACCTATGTTCGGACGGCTTCATCACTACATAGTATAAAACAAAGTCGCTTTCTCTGTCCCTATATCCCTATGTATGCTTAAATCTTTAAAACTACGCAACGGATTTTGATGCGGTTTTTTTAAATATATAGTGTAATTCAAGGGGAATTACACTATGACTGGGGGGTGTGGTATATGAATAATAATAACCCGTGCGAAGCCGGGGCGGGTCGCTAGTAAATATATATATCTGTATTCAATTTTGACCCGTCTTCCCCTGTAATAAGTACGTTAAGCTGCAGCGAAAGAGGGAGGGAGTACTTTTTCTTTGCAGCTTACCTACTGTACTAATAATTATTTTACTATCTTCATCATCAGAACAGCTCGATGGTACAGTCAAGTGTAAAAATATGGGTGGACACATCTTACTCAAAAATATGTCCCATAGCATTTTATTCCATTGTAATAAGAGCGTGTACCATATTTATGAGACGATTTTGTCGATACGTATTTTTGCACTTGACTGTACCATAACATTGTGTAGTCATAGTCACCTGACATAAATATATATGTGAAGCTTAATATGTAGTTAGGACTACCCAACTACCCTACTTACCCACTACCTACTAGGGTCTTAACGGCCAAGATTTGAATAATAATTATCATAATCATTTATTTATTACAGACAAAAATGGTCTACAATAATACATACTAACAATCTAACATAACTACGTTGCATTGCAAAGATGGCGCAGACCGTCAAGTCAGACCTATGCCACGAAAATCGAACGATTGCGGATTTGTATTTCCATCTCCGTCACACTTGCGTATTGGAATGACAAAGAGGTTTTACCGTCTTTGCCAATTTTCGATATTGGGGCTAGGTATGCAGTAGCGGTCAATAGGATGTTTGACAATGTTCTCTAAAATCCATGGTATCATCGTTGTAGTACTACTCATTCTCCATACTCATTTATTTGTAGTCTGGAAGATAAAACAATATTTTGCCCTGGTTTATAAACTAGACCACAAACTCATCTTACTTGACCATAGCTAATAATTTCAATTTAATTCAATACCTTGTGGATGGAAGATTTCTCGGATGATATTATTATGATGTCGTAAATTGTTAATAGAATATTATCTATCGCTGCGAGGACAGATCTTGGCCCGAGGGAGTAATTCACTAATAAATAGTTGAGTTGCAACTTTCTTAGAATTTGTGTTTCTCGCTGTACGTAGAAGAAGCTTATTTATTCTGTTGTGAAATTGTACGATTTTATCTTCAACCTAGTATAACCATACACCATTTTATACTATAACATTTCTAGATTCACCTATGGCTGCCATCCGGTTACCCCGGATTTATCCTAGTTTGGAGCCCGTCCGGGAAGCGTCCGGGTCGGAGTTTTAAAACTATCCGGGGTAGACCAGGACATTTTTGGGTTAAAGCCAATCCCTAGCAAAATAATATATTTCTAAATTTAAAATTGTTTTATTTAGTGTCCGGAGCGAGAACGCGATTTCAATGAAACATCCGGGAATTTTAACTTTTTGCCCGGTTTCGGATATGCTCAAGATGGCAACCCTCACCCCTAAGACACAATAATTGTATATATTTTCACACACACGAGTTCAGTTCGTGAATGTTGATGCAAGTGATGCAACTACCTACAACAAGCGGTCGCGCTGCCATACTAAATTAGTATGGGACTGCATATCCATGGCGAGGCGACCGCGAGTTGTCTTATATGCTCCTCTATCTAGTGGATGAGGTGGTCTGTGTCGAACTACCACTGCGATCTGCCGATGATATATTAGGTTGGTACTTAGTTTAATGAATAGGTACATGGAGAGTTACTAATAGAGTAGACAAAGGCGAATAGGTCCAAGCGCGAACAGGATTAAAATTAATTTCTAATATATAGATAGGTAGTTAGCACCCTGTGCGCCCTTGAATAAGCCGCCAAATAATATTTTGATCTGATTCGCCCTGTGACCCGATTTGTCTCTGTCTACCGTATAACAAAACACGTCTGGTCTGCTCCGCTAGTGTTGTGCCAGACTGTCTGTCCCACGCAACTAATGTATTTCTCACTTCACTTCACGCGCAAAGTGAGGCGCAAGTAGCGCCATGCGCTCAAAATGAAATGCATCTCATTACCAAATCCCCAGCCATAGACAACCTTAACATTCCAACAGTTAAGAAGCAATAAAATCAGTTTCATCCTCATCACTAATCCATTTTGGTCATTGAGTTAAAAAGGTTGAGACCTCTAATTTATGAGAAGTGGCCCCACTACTTATTCAGTCCAACTACCTATACCAGGGGTTCCCAATCTTTTCAGTCCACGCCGCACTTCCAACTTTAAAATTTTGTGACGGCGGCGTCCCAACCTATATAGCTACGCTATTATAAAAAGACAGACATCGTGGCGCCCCTTTGTACAGTCGAGTTCATAAATATATGAGCATATGGATTTACGACCAATAATATATATATATATATATATATATTTTACTTGAAAAACCGCGTCGTACTTTAATATTTTAACGTCAATTTTGTTTACAAAGTACAAGTGTGTTTTTTACCGTCCTAAACTTTAAACAACGTTTTCTCAATTGTCGCTTTTTCATTTGTGCAAATTTGAAGAATTAAAACAAAAACTATAGCACCTAAAGACATATATCTGTCACCAAAAGATAGCGTATGATCTGTAGTATTAAGAACTACTCATAACTCCATATCGACAAAAACAGTCACAAATCTTGGTGTTAGACTGCCAAGCTGACCTACGGTTTTCTAAGCCGGAGCAAAAGTGGAGAAAATTTTTTTTTTTTAGCTCTACTGTTCTTGACTTATTAAAACCTCATTGAATTAAAAATCAGATTGTTAAAGCTGTTAAGCGGGTTACTCGTGCGAGGTACAACAGCAAAAACGGACATGTACGGCATTATATCATCACCACTGAACCGCAAAATTATGATAAGTTAATACGTAAAGTTGTTGGCCAACAGGCCATAGGATGTAGGGCTGCCACCAGTCTGGATTTCCCGGATTTGTTCTAGTTAAGAGTACGTCCGCGGAGCGTCCTAGCCGAATTTTTAAAACTATCTGGGGAAAACCCGGATATTTTTGTGGTCAGGTCAATACTTGGCAGAATTATATAAATTGAAAAAGATGTAATATACTACAGAAAAAAATGACCAAGGTCCCCGGTGAGCAGGGCTGGGATCGAACCAGCGAGCTGATTTTTCTGCGGCGAAAGCAGGAGCTCGGTTCGATTCCAGCCCTGCTCACCTTGGTCACTTTTTCTGTAGTATATGACATCTCTTTCAAATTATAATTTATATATAGTAGTGTGCCTACTTAAAAACATGAATCATAACATTTATTATAAGTAAAATAAAAATTGTTTTCTTTAGTGTCCGGGAAGGAGCGATTTCAATGAAACATCCGGAATTTTAAACTTTTTCCCGATTTCGGCAAAGTACGAGTTGGCAACCCTACATAGACGGCTCGTCTTGCAAAAACTGGAACTTCTGAATAATAGATTTACAACGCACATGTTGGTATCAGTAAACTTACTTTAAACTAAAAACTCGGATTTACACATACGACTTTTTACATAAAGACATCGGTGCATTTGATGTTTGCATAAACGCATGCAGTTAGCAAAGACAGGTAAAAATAAAGTCTGATTTTTAACTTATGATTACATATTGATTTGAATTTATTATTAACTTTTTGACTTACTCTGTATATTGTCGACCGTAGGTTCAATTAGGATAAAGGACCAGGAAAGAGGCAAAGGAAGGACAGAGGTGTCTACATCCTTTACCCTAATTGAACCTACGCTCGACGATATAATAGGTATCTAGTTATAGTTCGGTAAGAAATTTTAGGACATAAAATTGTAAAATGAGATATATTCATAAACTTGTAAGTCTTGTAACATTAGTTACATTTGAACTTAAAAACCTTAGATTTGATTTGATATTGTTTCAAAATGACGGGCAGTGGGACTCGCTTTGGTTATACGGTTGCAATACTTGTATATAATAATTGTGGGATAGGGCAGTAACGGCGGGTTATGGCCCCTTTTCCCATTAGACATATTAAACAGTGTTGAAATAGTACATTATTGGTGAGGTACGGAAAGTAAGGGATTGACTGACGAGGTGGTTGCCGGGCGAGGCTCGCCGAGGCCCGGCATAGCCCAGCTCAGGCAAACCCTGTTTCTGCCGAGGCAGATATAGTGCTTTTCTCATACATGCACGACCACCGGCGACCGGCGACGTGTGGGGCGAGGTCCCCGAGGCCAGTAGGCCATTTATTCTGTAGGAGTAAACCATACAAATTTTATGATTGTCCGTTGCGTCCACGCTCCAGCAGGCCGCAGTCGCAGCGGTTAGAGAATTGGATACTTTACGTCTTCTATTTGCGAACAAAATGCGACAATTCCTGAGCATGTTTGAGAATTAGTACATTATTGGCGAGCGACGGAAAGTAAGGCATTGACTGACGAGGTGGCTGGTTTTGCTGGATAGAAATAATAGCCAAAGTTACCTCTTTTTTTACATTTTATGAGTGGCAAGGCTACGATATAAACTTTTTTTACGTAAATGTCTATAGGCACTAACATCATCTAGATAATTCTGCTGGTTTTGTCTCACTAAAATGACTTATTTCATCACTAGAACTAAACAGCTACCTACTGAATCTACGAGTACTACCACGCGCGAGCCGATTTTCTATCTCACTCCCTAATTCTCATACTCCCATTCTCTATCTCACCGGCCGAAGCGGCGAAAAATATCGCCTTAAGCTGCAGTCAAAATCATGAACAAAAGGTTAAAAATAAGAAGCGTGTGATCGTGGAAGACCAATCGATTATCGTCGAGGAACGCGACTTTTGTAAAGAAATGACAGTCTATTCTATTCAACATGTTTGCAGCTATACACCTACGTACCTATCAAAATATTAGATAACGAGCGTTTGTATTTATGTAATCACATTTTTACGGAACACAATTTTTCTGGCACGCATCACTTGATCACTTGAGTTATGGATTTAGGTTTAAATACATTTGCATTTTATTTAATCTGATGTCGTAAAATATGCGTGTTAAAATACAATTTATGTGACAAATTAACTATTGCTTCATTTATATTTGTCATTTGAATATCCATAATTTTATGGATATGTTATTTGGCGTAGCTTTTCCAACTTTTCCGAATTTCTAATCTTAAAATTTATCAGAACTGGGTTTCAAACACTCACAACAACTTATTGCGTACTAGCTTTCCGCCCGCGACTTCGTCCGCGTATAATAGGGTTCTTCCTACAGATTTTCATACCTTGTTTTATCTTTTTACAATGTGACTTGATATAACCTACACATATATAATACAAATATTTTCTATTGCGTTTACGTTTAAGTTTTTATTAGGTAGATGTTGGCAACAGGCGGTATTATCGCTAAAAGGCAACATTTGTCTCTTACAGACAACCATCCGGTTAAATAGCATAAATGATTACAACTCAAGTATGTAGACTTGAATAACAAAATTGAGTTGAAGTCTATGGATACAAAAGAAAACTTTCCGCCATAGAAACTTTCAACACTCTTTTCACCTCTTTATGGGTGGAATTTCCAAAAAAACATGAAACCAGTTTTCTTTTATTTTAATAAGGAATCGATGCTCGCTTCATCAATTTTCAACCCCGATTTTACCCCCTTAGGAGTACAATTTTCCAAAACTATGAAAACACTTTTCTTTTGTTCTAATAAAGAGTCTTTTCACAAAGTTTCAAGCCTCTAGCTCAAAAAGAATCTCATTTTCCATACAAACGTTTAACCCCTTAGCAAACAACTTTTTTATAATTTAATAATGAACAGTCTTTGCACAAAGTTTCAAGTCTCTAGCTCAAAAAAAAATACCGTTTTCAAACAAACTTTCAACCCCCTTTCTAACCCTTTAGAAGTTGAATTTCCCAAAACTATAAAAACACTTTTCTCTAAATTGCAACGGTTAACACTCACGTATTTTTATCACAATAGGCGTCAGGACGTAAGGCATTCGGCGGTAGCGGAACATACTTTCGGTACGGACGCGACGCAATTCATTCGGTTCGATAAAGTGAAGTTGTTGGCACAGGAAAAATGTTACGTGCCACGCAAGATCCGTGAGGCCATTGAAATCGGACGTCGCCCTAATTTCAACCGCGACGGAGGTTGGACTCTGCCACCGGCTTGGAAACCAGTGCTTCCTAGAGGGAACGTGAATTTGTGTGGTGACGATTTGGTGGACACGGTTAGTTCGGTGTGCTTGTGTTGATCCCGTCAGACGATCCGACAATTCAGACTCCCGCAACGACGGCGCCGGATTGCGCGAATCACCCCGCTTCCGCTTCCTCCCGCGCGAACCGTTACCTACGCCGGGCTCGGGCAGCGAAGGTGATAACAACACTCTGTCTGTCCGACGATGCCTGCCCGACGCAGACGAATCATGTCACGCCTATTGTGATAAAAATACGTGAGTGTTAACCGTTGCAATTTAATATCAGTATGACTCACGAAAGTTTAAATTATACACTTTTCTTTAATTTAAATAAAATGTTTTTACCAAAAACATTCAAGCTCAAAAATAATTTCCATTTCCATACTAAGATTTTACCCCCTTTTCACCCCCTTAATTTCCAAAAATCATGAAAACACGTTTCTTAAATTGTAATAAAGAGTCTTTACACAAAGTTTCAAGACTATAGCTCAAAAAAAATACCATTCTCAAATAAACTTTCAACCCTCTTTTTAGTTTTTACCCCTTTAGGAGTAGAATTTCCAAAAACCATTAAATCATTTTTCTTTCATTGTAATAAAGAGTCTTTAAACAAAGTTTCAAGTCTCTAGCTCAAAATAAATTCCATTCTCATAAAAACTTTCTACCCCTTTTTTACCCCCCCCCCCCCCCCCCCCCCCATAGGGGTTGAATTTTCCAAAACTATGAAAACACTTTTCTTTAATTCTAATAAGGAGTCTTTACGCAAAGTTTCAAGTATCTAGCTCAAAACAAAATTCTATTCCTATACAAACTTTCAACCCTCTTTGTACTCCTTTAGAGGTAGAATTTCCAAAAACCATGAAAACGGTTTTCTTCATTTGTAATTAAAAGTCTTAAAACAAAGTATCAAGTCTCTAATAGCTCAAAACAAAATTCCATTCCTATAAAAACTTTCAACCCCCTTTTTACCACTTTATAGGTGAATTTTCAAAAACCATGAAAACTGCTTTCTTCAATGGTAATACAGAGTTCTTACACAGAGTTTCAAGTCTCTAGCTTAAAAATAAATTCCATTCTCATACAATCTTTCTACCCATTTTTTACCCCCATAGGGGTTGAATTTTCCAAAACTATGAAAACACTTTTCTGTAATTATAATAAGGAGTCTTAACACAAAGTTTCGAGTCTCTAGCTCAAAACAAAATTCCATTCCTATACAAACTTTCAACCCCCTTTTTACCCCTTTACAGGTGGATTTCCAAAAACCATGATAAAAACTTTCTTCAATTGTAATACAGAGTTCTTGCACAAAGTTTCAAGTCTCTAGCTCAAAAATAAATTCCATTCTCATACAATCTTTCTACCCCTTTTTTACCCCTATAGGGATTGAATTTTCCAAAACTATGAAAACACTTTTCTTTAATTATAATAAGGAGTCTTAATACAAAGTTTCAAATCTCTAGCTCAAAAAAAAATTCCATTTCCATACAAACATTCAATCCCCTTTTCACCCCCTTAGGGGTGGAATTTCGAAAAATCCGTTCTTATCTCTCGCCTATGTACTAAAAGGAAGCTTTGGTAAAAATTTCAAGTTTCTAGTCGTAGCCGTTTCGGCTGTGCGATGATCGTAGATGAGGACAACCTCTTTTATATATATAGACTAGCTTTCCGCCCGCGACTTCGTCCGCGTTTAATAGGGTTCTTCCTACAGAGTTTCATACCTTGTTTTATCTTTTTTAAATGTGACTTGATATAACCTACACATATATAATACAATATTTTTTTATTGCACTCCACAAAAAGTAATTAATACAACTGATAACGTTTAAGTTTTTTATTAGGTAGATGTTGGCAACAGGCGGTATTATCGCTAAAAAGCAACATATATGTCTCTTACAGACAACCATCCGGTTAAATAGCATTTAAATGATTACCTACATACTTGAATAACAAAGTTGAGTTGAAGTCTATGGATACAAAAGAAAACTTTCCGCCATAGAAACTTTCAACACTCTTTTCACCTCTTTATGAGTGGAATTTCCCAAAAAACCATGAAACCAGTTTTCTTTTATTTTAATAAGGAATCGATGCATAAAGTTGCAAGTCTCTAGCTCAAAAAAATCTTTATTTCTCCGCTTTAACAATTTTCAAACCCGTTTTTACCCCCATAGAAGTAGAATTTTCCAAAACTATGAAAACACTTTTCTTTTGTTCTAATAAAGAGTCTTTTCACAAAGTTTCAAGCCTTTAGCTCAAAAAGAATCTCCTTTTCCATACAAACTTTTAATCCTCATAGCAAACAACTTTTTTATATTTTAATAATGAACAGTCTTTGCACAAAGTTTCAAGTCTATAGCTCAAAAAAAATACCATTCTCAAACAAACATTCAACCCCCTTTCTACCCCTTTCGAAATTGAATTTTCCAAAACTATGAAAACACTTTTCTTTGATTTAAATAAAAAGTTTTTACAAAAACATTCAAGCCTGTAGCTCAAAAAGTTTCAAGACTTTAGCTAAAAAGAAGCCATTCTCAAACAAACTTTCTACCCCCTTCTTAGTTTTTACCCCTTTAGGAGTAGAATTTCTAAAAAACATAAAAATAATTCTTACAAACACATAAAGAAGAGTCTTTACAAAAAGTTTCAAGTCTCTAGCTCAAAATAAATTCCATTCTCGTACAATCTTTCTACCCCTTTCTTACCCCCATAGGGGTTGAATTTTCCAAAACTATGAAAATATTTTTCTTTAATTGTAATAAGGAGTCTTTACACAAAGTTTCAAGTCTCTAGCTCAAAACTAATATACAAACTTCCTATACAAACTTTCAACCCCCTTTTTAGCCCCTTAGAGGTTGAGTTTCCAAAAACCATAAAAACACTTTTCTTTAATTAAAATAAAGAGTCTTTACACAAAGTTTCAAGTCTCTAGCTCAAAAATAAATTCCATTCTCATACAAATTTTCTGCCTCTTCTTTACGGGTAAGGGTATAAATAAGGGTTGAATTTCCCAAAACTATGAAAACACTTTTCTTTAATTGTAATAATTTAATTTTTTATTTTTAGTTTTTACACAAAGTTTCAAGTCTCTAGCTCAAAACAAAATTCTATTCTTATACAAACTTTCAACCCCTTTTTTACCCCTTTAGAGGTAAATTTCCAAAAACCATGAAAACGGTTTTCTTCAATTGTAATTAAAAGTCTTTACACAGAGTTTCAAGTCTCTAGCTCACAAATAAATTCCATTCTCATACAAACTTTCTACCTTTTTTTACCCCCTAGGGGTTGATTTTTCCAAAACTATGATTTTTTTTTCTTTAATTGTAATAAGGAGCCTTAACACAAAGTTCCAAAACAAAATTTCATTCCTATACAAATTTTCAACCGCCTTTTTACCCCTTTAGAGGTGGAATTTCCAAAAACTATGAAAACGTTTTTCTTTAATTGTAATACAGAATTTTAAAACAAAGTTTCAAGTCTCTAGCTAAAAAAATCCATTCCAATACAAACTTTCAACCCCCGTTTTTACCCCTTTAGAGGTGGAATTTCCAAAAACCATAAAAACTGCTTTCTTCAATTGTAATACAGAGTTCTTACACAAAGTTTCAAGTCTCTAGCTCAAAAATAAATTCCATTCTCATACAATCTTTCTACCCATTTTTTACCCCCATAGGGGTTGAATTTACCAAAACTATGAAAACACTTTTTTTTAATTATGATAAGGAGTCTTAACACAAAGTTTCCAGTCTCTAGCTCAAAACAAAATTCCATTCTTATACATACTTTCAACCCCCTTATTACCCCTTTAGAGGTGGAATTTCCAAAAACCATGAAAACTTTTTTCTTCAATTGTAATACAAAGTTCTTACACAAAGTTTCAAGTCTCTAGGTCAAAAATAAATTCCATTCTCATACAATCTTTCTACCCCTTTTTACCCCCATAGATATTGAATTTTCCAAAACTATAAAAAACACTTTTCTTTCATTATAATTAGGAGTCTTAACACAAAGTTTCAAGTCTCTAGCTCAATACAAAATTCCATTCCTATACAAATTTTCAACCCCGTTTTTACCCCTTTAGAGGTGGAATTTCCAAAAACCATGAAAACTGCTTTCTTCAATTGTAATACAGAGTTCTTACACAAAGTTTCAAGTCTCTAGCTCAAAAATAAATTCCATTCCCATACAATCTTTCTACCCCATTTTTACCCCCATAAGGGTTGAATTTTCCAAAACTATGAAAACATTTTTCTTAAATTGTAATAAGGAGTCTTTACACAAAGTTTCAAGTCTCTAGCTCAAACAAAATTCCATTCCTATACAAACTATCAACCCCTTTTTTACCCCTTTACAGGTGGTATTTCCAAAAACCATGATAACGTCTTTCTTCAATTGTAATACAGAGTTCTTACACAAAGTTTCAAGTCTCTAGCTCAAAAATAAATTCCATTCTCATACAATCTTTCTACCCCTTTTTTACCCCTATAGGGGTTGAATTTTCCAAAACTATGAAAACACTTTTCTTTAATTGTAATAAGGAGTCTTAATACAAAGTTTCAAGTCTCTAGCTCAAAACAAAATTCCATTCCTATACAATTTTTCAACCCCGTTTTTACCCCTTTAGAGGTGGAATTTCCAAAAACTGAAAACATTTTTCTTTAATTGTAATACAGAGTTTTAAAACCAAGTTTCAAGTCTCTAGCTCAAAACAAAATTTCATTCCTTTACAAACTTTCACCCCCCTTTTTACCCCCTTATAGGTTGAATTTCCAAAAACTATGAAAACATTTTTCTTTAATTATAATGAAGAGTCTTTGCACAAAGTTTCAAGTCTCTAGCTCAAAAAAAAATTCCATTTCCATACAAAATTTCAATCCCCTTTTCACCCCCTTAGGGGTGGAATTTCGAAAAATCCGTTCTTATCTCTTGCCTATGTACTAAAAGGAAGCTTTGGTAAAAATTTCAAGTTTCTAGTCGTAGCCGTTTCGGCTGTGCGATGATCGTAGATGAGGACAACCTCTTTTATATATATAGATTAATACTTAACACAGTTGTTAAAGTAGGTTTGCTGGTCCTCTTTTACGAATTCTTTTGAAAATTCCTTCACTAGCTCCCCTTATAAATATGATAGGATTTTTTTAAACTAATTCTAGTTTAAAATAACTAAGATCTACTCCTTTCTTCAAAAAATACACAAGAAAATGGGTTAATTTAATGCTAATTATGAAACTCGAACAGAAGTAAGCTTAATTTCAGACTCTACGCCTACTTATAACGCGAGCCCTCAACTCGGTTACCTACATTCGTCAAAAAGGGAAGGCATCTGACCTTATGAGTATGTTTCATACCATCTGCCCTGATGACTTAGCGAAAGTGCAGTGAACAAACTGTTCCAATTAATCTTGCGTTGCGTTTAAACTCTTTATGTCATAACATAACGATGATTATTACGCATTCAAATTCATTAAAAGTTACTATAACATTTAATGGATGAAGCAATAGTGTTAAATCGATCAATGAAAATCAAATTGCTCGAACAAATCATTAAGAACGTAACATTTATAACGAGCGGAATTCAATATTGTTTGTAGATTTAACAAAAAAAGTGGGGCTATATATAGATTAATTGGAATACGTGCTGTATACATAGAAATTATCATGTTGTCAACAGTATTTTATACAACTTAATAAACTTAATAAATTGATTTTGTGTTTTTTTTTGTTTATGGCCTCCTTCAACGATATTTTACTAATAATTAGGTAGCTTACCTTGTGTAGTCTAGAACAGGGACTTATTTCTCAAAAACTATTAGACCAATATTATTAGTAGGTACACAAGCTGTCTAATCTGAGATCTGAGAGCGTTGGTGGCCTAGCAGTAAGAGGTGAGACTTTCAATCCGAAGGTCTCGGGTACAAATCCTGCCGGCTCGTACCATAAGTTTTTCGGCACTTAATTATGTACGAAATATCATTTGGTATTCACCAATCGCAGTTCGGTGACGGAAAACATAGTGAGACGGACTAATCCCAATAAGTCCTAGTTTTACCCTCTGGGTTGGAATGTCGTATGGCAGGCGCTTTCGTAAAACTAGCGCCTAAATCCTGGGATTAGTTCCCAAAGCGGACTCCAGGCTCCCAGAGCCTTGGCATAAGCCGGAAAATGATAGAAAAACGGAGATATAAACTGTCAAATCCCATGGTTTTAGACTTTTATTTGAGTATGTGTGATTTGACTGGCCATATACGTTCGGCCATATCCGCCGGATCTGTCAATCAATGTATGGTAGATTTGTCCGGCGGATGCCCAGCGGACATAAATACTATGCCGGCTTATACCTCGTACACCTACGCTTCTATTCATATTAAAGCCAAAATCAATCACGAATACATAATTAACTTGCGTGTTGATTGTTATTAGTCATAACTAAACAATAAAAGGTGACTAATTAGTATCATATTTTAAAATCACAGCATGAGATTTAGTTAGCAATGAACAGAAACACAAGACAATCCACTTGTCAAAGACCTTTCAGCGAATAAGGAATCTCCCTCTCTCTCTTACTCCGTATATCGCACTTGCTATTATCAAGCGAAAGAGGCAGATAATGTAATGATAACAATGTAAGCGGTAGACTCTCTGTTCGGTTATTCCGATCTCCCTTGGAGATACCTGTGGTGATTAAAATTCTTCGCTAAACAGAGGTTTAATTAATTATTTATACGAAAATTCTTCGGTTCGTAATAGTGATGTAGCCTTCGTGGGAATTTTCGCAATATTTACGGGATTTTTGCAATATTCTCGGGAATTTTAACTATAAAACGTATTTCTAACTAGACGTATTTTGTAATTACAGTAATAAATATAATGCGAAAACTATAAATATAGTTTGGGAACCACAAACTGGCAATAGATTTTTTTTTTTAATTTATATTTCTCTCTTTTTTTTCATCCCGAAAACAAGGGAAAGAAATAAAATAAAAACTGGCAGACTTGGTGTGTCACACTGACACACTATAGTTTCATGTATCATATTTTTTTCGAGAATACCATGATTCTGGCAATTCTGAGCCATAATTTGTATGCTGGCATCTAACATCACTGGTGACCCTGCCTACGAAGCAACGAGTACGGAAGACGTTCCCGGGTTAATGATGTTTTGTATATTTAAATATTTATATACAGTGTCTATCTATTATATAATTATAAAGTCATTTAGTACCCACAACATAAGCCTTATTGAGCGTACCGTGGGACTATTTGTATAAAATTGTCCCAAAATATTTCTATATTATTATTTATTTATCGTTCAATGCATCGCAAAGCATTACTCAAACATTAGAATAGGTATTTACGGGTAAATTGAGATTTACTTTCATTTTGCACGTATTTGTGGTTACCGTGTTAGCAATCTAAACGGGAATGTTGCCGCAGCACATCACTATCCGCCTTAAAATTCTTAGATTTCTCTATAATTGTGTGTAAGCGGATTTTAATAGTCTTACATAGATTATCGACAACTTGCCTACTTTACTGACAAAATGGTTAATTCGATTCAAAGTTAACCGGTTAAACGGTAAAAAACGAAGCATTTGGGTACACATTACTACATTAACATCGATACGAAAATTATGTATTCTAATATTAAAGAAAGAAAGCTTATGGTAGTAATTTGGTACCATACCGAATCTATTTCATTAATGAATGGAAACCTTTTAGGGAACTGGTACAAGTAGGTAATATCGGATCACATGGTTTACTTTTGAACATAAATATGTGCTTGTTTTTAGTAAAACGTGCCATGTTGTCGCTTGTTGTTTTTTTATTTATTGCTTTGGGCTATTGAAGTTGCCGCTTCGATCATTTGTGATCTATTGTGGCAGGCCTTTAAAAATCATTACTGATTCCCGTTGACTCCTAAAAGCTCTAGATTATTTCTCTTTCAGCTGTAATGTGTACCTGATAGGGTTGCAGTACGTGCCTAGAAGGATACTTATTTTATGCAATAGTGATCCGCAGGAGGCTGTGTATCGCAGTATTCGCAGTTTCCTCTGCTTCCTGCTTATTGCTTGTTGATAAGGGTCAGATTCAGCAACCGACAAAGTACCTACCCTTTTACTTAAAACAATCACATATTTGGCCACATATTATTAGATTCGAGCCCTATCATACAATGTGAAAAAGTCTATGCATAATAGGTATCACTGGCTGGTACAACTACAATGACACAATTAGGTGCACCATCGAGCACTTATTTGGAGGATACCTCAGTTCTCCAAAAAATGTCGAGCGAATACGTGAGGTTAACGAGTAAGGTGCCCGAGTAAGGTAACGGGTAAGGGAGCTTAAAATATTTAAAAAAAATTGTCTTATAAAAGAGATTTAGAGGTTATCTAAGGGTCACTTGGTACGCTCGCTTTTAGCCTGGCGTGAAGCTAATGAATATTATATACCTACTTTTTTGTAGAAGTGGCAGTGGCAGTGGCAGAACATCTACCTAATGTTTCCATTCTAGTTTTCGAGAGTGGTAGAAGACATCATCAAAAATGTTTACACTTAATTAGGTAAGAAGAGGTCAAAATGCTCAAATATCCGTAATAATTATGCAACACATGGTAGTCTGTATAGGTACATCGGTGATAGGTATTACTTCTCTTACTTCCTATTAATTACGCAGTAAGCTACTTATGAGAAACAACCCGGTATTTGTTTTTTCCACAAATATTATAATACCCGTCGAATAAAGGAAATGGTCTGCAAAGTTATGAGAAAAACAGTCTTTCCGGGAAGTCGTAGCCGACACTGCAATCAATGGAATAGCTGCATTGTTCTCTCAACCATGTTCACAAAACATGTCTCGAAAGTCAAATGTAACTCGAGTCTATTATAACTTGAAACCTGTGACCACTTGCGCAAGCAAGATTAACAAACTAATCCGGAGTTAGCTTAAAGCTGCTTAACTTCGAGTTAGTTGGCTAGCCCCGGATCACCCGGGTGGTGCAAGGATGGTATGGAAGTATGGGGTTCTTAAAAAAAGGAGTGTTACAGTTCTAAAGGGTCGGCAACGCGCATGTAACCCCTGTAGTTGCCGGCGTCTATAGGCTACAGTGACCGCTTACCATCAGGCAGGCCGTATGCTTGTTTGTCACCATCGTAGTATAAAAAAGGAGCGCTGTGTGTAACATACTTATAAATAGTAGACCTAGCTCAAGAGCGTCACGTCATTATCTCGCGCGACTACCTGTCTCGTTTTAACTAGTGCAACTCACGACGCCTATATCTCGGCAATCCCTTGACCGATTTGGCTCATATTCAGACTTAAAAATTCTAATTATCTTATCTAATCACTTGGCAACGACGATCCGATCAACGACACTCGAGTTATCGTCGAACAAATTTACATACAGTCGCATGACGTCATATATTAAGCTTAATTTTAACCGGCCATGTACGTTCGGGTAATCCGTTAGATCCACATAGTGGGTATGTCCGCCAGGCATCCGTCATACAAATTTCCCATACATTTATTGGCAGATCTGGCAGATATGCCCGAATATATATGGCCAGCAATTGACGAAACGTCAGCTCTGAGCGCCTACTACGAACCGCTACGTTCGTCTATTTGCCTCTTCATCGCTCGAGTATGCAAGAGCAGAGAGGGAAATAGACGATCGAACGAACGAAGTGGTTCGTGCCATTCGTGGTAGGCCCTCAAATGTGACAATCAAACAGACGCACTAGTAGTATGTGTCGCATTCGATAAACTAACGTGACGATCGCTTTTGCTTCTTTTCTAAGGAATTTAGAACAGCGCATCAAGCGGGACGTATTGGAAACTTCTAAATCCCATACAAATAAGGACTTAACGCAAACGCGATCGTCACATTAGTTTGTTGTATGAGACTCATACTAGAGCTTCATCATCTGTTGCGAGACTCAGTGAAATGCGTTATGAATAACAGCTACGAATATTCGAGGAAGACATACAGACATACATTAGCAGTTCCTGTCATATATGTATGAGAGTATTATGTTATGTAGGTTAGAATATGAAGAATATGCGTGTGATGGTTACGGTGGTGACAAAATATAAGGCGAGGTACTATCGCGTTCACAATTGTAAATTTATGAATGAATTCATTCATAAATTGGAGCTGCCGAGGTGCACATGAATATCTGAACACACCTCTATTGTCAAAGCGTTAGACTGCATGTTCGGATATTTGTGAGCACCCCGGCAGTTCCGATATATCTGATGGCGACTGTACGCCCGCCGACCGCTTTGAACAATTCAAAATAAACATGAGATGAGAGCCCGCTCTATACATATGTAACTTATCCCATTTCTCAGTTCCAGCATAGAATTATTATTATTTTGAAATTCACGTCGTGTGTTGGTTTCGTCGCGATGTTTTTTTTTCACTAAAAAGGCGAAAAGCTACTTGTGAATATCAAATGATATCTCGTAAATAAGTTTCGAAAAAGTCATTGATACCAGCCGGAATTTGAACCCACGACCTCCGGCTTGAAAGTCGAACGTCTTGCTTTGTAGAAGAGTACCTATGCACAGTCGACGCCAAAGAGATGTTTACATTTAATCCCTAATTAAAGTGTAAATATATTTTCAGTCCTCCGGCCGGTAAGCGCCACTTTACGCAAAACTAAATTGCCGCCTGCCGGCTCCGTCGGGCTGAAAAATAGTATACAAACCTCGGCCGGTAACTGGGAAAGCCTCGGATCACATGTTAGTCGACCTCGGCTTCGCCTCGGCCGACAATTACATGGGATCCGAGCCATTTCCCACTTAAACGGCCTTGGTATGTAATGTACTATTTTACTGTACGCACAATGTACATCCCTAAGTATTGTGGTCCATGATGTGTTGAGTTACTTGAACTCTCACGTCAAACAATGATTAACACTATGAGTAAACGACAATGGCAGTTAGCGTTTATGAATCAAACATTAGGTCGTTTAAGCACACGTGGAGGGTCTGTCTAGGTTTTTTGCGCAATTTGCCACAGTGCACACTCATGCGGATTTGCAAGCCGCTGTGGCGTGTAAGTGAGACTGCGCTATGCGAGTATATAGCGTTGTCCCTCTTGCACACTGAAGCGGTCTGGATCTAATGAGAAGACCCCGCGCCTTAAGGCTATTGGCGCCGGCTGTGAATATTGTTGGGATATTTTTGAGAACTTTGGCCGCTCTTGTATATCTGATCGCGACTGTACAAGCGGGAAACAAGAGATGTTCCCATGATGTCCTCGTTGAAATGAGTGACGGAACTGACGCAGTTGACCGTTCCAATAGCGACAGCAATGCGGTAACGAAAGTAACTCAATTTATTTAGGAAATTGACTGTGAAATCGTATTTACTTTAACCACGAAAGTTACTATGACTTTACTTCAACCCTGAATTATGGACAACAATAAAAAAGTAAAAGCCTATGTAAGCATAAAAATATGAATTGCTTACTATTGGAATTTCACGTAGGGTATTTATTAAAGTTTAACCTGAACACATATTTTAAGCAAAAAAAATTTTTTTTTATTTGGCTTAAGTGAGCAAGTTGTAAATGAGTAACATGGTAGTTTCTGATAAATGAAAGGTAACACTAAGTATAATCTATATATATAAAAGAGGTTGTCCTCATCTACGATCATCGCACAGCCGAAACGGCTACGACTAGAAACTTGAAATTTTTACCAAAGCTTCCTTTTAGTACATAGGCAAGAGATAAGAACGGATTTTTCGAAATTCCACCCCTAAGGGGGTGAAAAGGGGATTGAAATTTTGTATGGAAATGGAATTTTTTTTTGAGCTAGAGACTTGAAACTTTGTGCAAAGACTCTTCATTATAATTAAAGAAAAATGTTTTCATAGTTTTTGGAAATTCAACCTATAAGGGGGTAAAAAGGGGGGTGAAAGTTTGTAAAGGAATGAAATTTTGTTTTGAGCTAGAGACTTGAAACTTGGTTTTAAAACTCTGTATTACAATTAAAGAAAAATGTTTTCAGTTTTTGGAAATTCCACCTCTAAAGGGGTAAAAACGGGGTTGAAAAATTGTATAGGAATGGAATTTTGTTTTGAGCTAGAGACTTGAAACTTTGTATTAAGACTCCTTATTACAATTAAAGAAAAGTGTTTTCATAGTTTTGGAAAATTCAACCCCTATAGGGGTAAAAAAGGGGTAGAAAGATTGTATGAGAATGGAATTTATTTTTGAGCTAGAGACTTGAAACTTTGTGTAAGAACTCTGTATTACAATTGAAGAAAGACGTTATCATGGTTTTTGGAAATACCACCTGTAAAGGGGTAAAAAAGGGGTTGATAGTTTGTATAGGAATGGAATTTTGTTTGAGCTAGAGACTTGAAACTTTGTGTAAAGACTCCTTATTACAATTAAAGAAAAATGTTTTCATAGTTTTGGAAAATTCAACCCTTATGGGGGTAAAAATGGGGTAGAAAGAATGTATGGGAATGGAATTTATTTTTGAGCTAGAGACTTGAAACTTTGTGTAAGAACTCTGTATTACAATTGAAGAAAGCAGTTTTCATGGTTTTTGGAAATTCCACCTCTAAAGGGGTAAAAACGGGGTTGAAAATTTGTATAGGAATGGAATTTTGTATTGAGCTAGAGACTTGAAACTTTGTGTTAAGACTCCTAATTATAATGAAAGAAAAGTGTTTTTTATAGTTTTGGAAAATTCAATATCTATGGGGGTAAAAAGGGGTAGAAAGATTGTATGAGAATGGAATTTATTTTTGACCTAGAGACTTGAAACTTTGTGTAAGAACTTTGTATTACAATTGAAGAAAAAAGTTTTCATGGTTTTTGGAAATTCCACCTCTAAAGGGGTAATAAGGGGGTTGAAAGTATGTATAAGAATGGAATTTTGTTTTGAGCTAGAGACTGGAAACTTTGTGTTAAGACTCCTTATCATAATTAAAAAAAAGTGTTTTCATAGTTTTGGTAAATTCAACCCCTATGGGGGTAAAAAATGGGTAGAAAGATTGTATGAGAATGGAATTTATTTTTGAGCTAGAGACTTGAAACTTTGTGTAAGAACTCTGTATTACAATTGAAGAAAGCAGTTTTTATGGTTTTTGGAAATTCCACCTCTAAAGGGGTAAAAACGGGGGTTGAAAGTTTGTATTGGAATGGATTTTTTTAGCTAGAGACTTGAAACTTTGTTTTAAAATTCTGTATTACAATTAAAGAAAAACGTTTTCATAGTTTTTGGAAATTCCACCTCTAAAGGGGTAAAAAGGCGGTTGAAAATTTGTATAGGAATGAAATTTTGTTTTGGAACTTTGTGTTAAGGCTCCTTATTACAATTAAAGAAAAAAAAATCATAGTTTTGGAAAAATCAACCCCTAGGGGGTAAAAAAAGGTAGAAAGTTTGTATGAGAATGGAATTTATTTGTGAGCTAGAGACTTGAAACTCTGTGTAAAGACTTTTAATTACAATTGAAGAAAACCGTTTTCATGGTTTTTGGAAATTTACCTCTAAAGGGGTAAAAAAGGGGTTGAAAGTTTGTATAAGAATAGAATTTTGTTTTGAGCTAGAGACTTGAAACTTTGTGTAAAAACTAAAAATAAAAAATTAAATTATTACAATTAAAGAAAAGTGTTTTCATAGTTTTGGGAAATTCAACCCTTATTTATACCCTTACCCGTAAAGAAGAGGCAGAAAATTTGTATGAGAATGGAATTTATTTTTGAGCTAGAGACTTGAAACTTTGTGTAAAGACTCTTTATTTTAATTAAAGAAAAGTGTTTTTATGGTTTTTGGAAACTCAACCTCTAAGGGGCTAAAAAGGGGGTTGAAAGTTTGTATAGGAAGTTTGTATATTAGTTTTGAGCTAGAGACTTGAAACTTTGTGTAAAGACTCCTTATTACAATTAAAGAAAAATATTTTCATAGTTTTGGAAAATTCAACCCCTATGGGGGTAAGAAAGGGGTAGAAAGATTGTACGAGAATGGAATTTATTTTGAGCTAGAGACTTGAAACTTTTTGTAAAGACTCTTCTTTATGTGTTTGTAAGAATTATTTTTATGTTTTTTAGAAATTCTACTCCTAAAGGGGTAAAAACTAAGAAGGGGGTAGAAAGTTTGTTTGAGAATGGCTTCTTTTTAGCTAAAGTCTTGAAACTTTTTGAGCTACAGGCTTGAATGTTTTTGTAAAAACTTTTTATTTAAATCAAAGAAAAGTGTTTTCATAGTTTTGGAAAATTCAATTTCGAAAGGGGTAGAAAGGGGGTTGAATGTTTGTTTGAGAATGGTATTTTTTTTGAGCTATAGACTTGAAACTTTGTGCAAAGACTGTTCATTATTAAAATATAAAAAAGTTGTTTGCTATGAGGATTAAAAGTTTGTATGGAAAAGGAGATTCTTTTTGAGCTAAAGGCTTGAAACTTTGTGAAAAGACTCTTTATTAGAACAAAAGAAAAGTGTTTTCATAGTTTTGGAAAATTCTACTTCTATGGGGGTAAAAACGGGTTTGAAAATTGTTAAAGCGGAGAAATAAAGATTTTTTTGAGCTAGAGACTTGCAACTTTATGCATCGATTCCTTATTAAAATAAAAGAAAACTGGTTTCATGGTTTTTTGGGAAATTCCACTCATAAAGAGGTGAAAAGAGTGTTGAAAGTTTCTATGGCGGAAAGTTTTCTTTTGTATCCATAGACTTCAACTCAACTTTGTTATTCAAGTATGTAGGTAATCATTTAAATGCTATTTAACCGGATGGTTGTCTGTAAGAGACATATATGTTGCTTTTTAGCGATAATACCGCCTGTTGCCAACATCTACCTAATAAAAAACTTAAACGTTATCAGTTGTATTAATTACTTTTTGTGGAGTGCAATAAAAAAATATTGTATTATATATGTGTAGGTTATATCAAGTCACATTTAAAAAAGATAAAACAAGGTATGAAACTCTGTAGGAAGAACCCTATTAAACGCGGACGAAGTCGCGGGCGGAAAGCTAGTACAATTATAAAGCACGAATCAAATCATTTATTAAATGTAATAAATGTTTTGATTCATGTTTTTTTTAAGTAGTCACACTACTATATATAAATTATAAATTGTACTACAAGATATTAAAAGTAAACAAGGCAAAAAAACAGTAATGAATAAAAGAAATCTAACGTCTTTCTAGTCCTTAATAATGTCTATCCTAGTTTTTGTTGGATATGGGTAAAACACGTAGATAGTACCTATACCTAAAGCTAATTTTCTAAATAAACATGATACATAACGTGTATTTAGTTTCAGGCACTAACTAATATTTGCATTCTGATTACTAAATAAAACATCTACATTTAGACATTTAGATATATCCTCGATATATTAAGTACTTATGCAACAAATAAAGCAAACGTCTTAATTTTCCATCATAATTATTATAAAAGAAATGTTTTCATATTCATTCCATGTTTATAAGTATTTTAAGATTTCTAATCAGTATTAGAAAACATGAAGGGCAATGAGATGCATTCGTTTGCGTAAGGATATTATTCCCACAACTTTCCGAGAGAATTGCCTCTTGCTTAGCTCAAATCAGAATAAAGCGCATTCATACTTAGCACTGCATTTGTGCAGTAAACAGGCTGAGCGTACCGTCTCCTAACCGCTGAATGAGGAAATACTAAAATAAATAGATAAATAAAATAACTTTATTCACTTACTTAATTACTGCATGACAAGTAACCAGATAGACTATTATAGCTGCAAGGCCTTAAAATTCTACGACGACCACCATATACGAGACCGGCACAAAGGCTCCGCTGGCGACCGCATGTTGTTCCATCGATGTTACTGCAATACCGGTCAAAAATCACAGCTTTACGAGAGCATTGCCTCTGTCTAGGTTGAATCAGAACAAAAAGCATTCACACTTAGCAGTACATTGGTGCAGTATACATACGGGTAGGTTCAGCGTGCTGTTTCCTAACCGGTAAATGACGAAACTGCAACAAAGCAAATAGACTAGAAGATATCTCCCGAAAAAAAAATAGTGACATGGCATACGTGGCCGGCACAAAGGTAACGCTGACGACCGCATGCTGTTCCATTGATGTTACTACAATACCGACCAAATCTGTACCCAAAGTTTGTTCATGACATGAAACAAATCTTCTTCTCATAGCTACTTCTTGCAAAATACATCTTAAAGGTTTGAATATAAACGCCAAAATATACCTCCCATCAGCCATAGCGAAGCCACTTTATGGGTCGCGCAACTAGTTATGAGCGTTGGGCAAAAATGTGGTGTTTACAGGCTAAATGTACCATTGTCGGTAATCGATAAGGCTCTACTGTCATTAATAATCACTTAGACATCAAACTTATCAACAACCGACAATGTGGTACCTTTAGCCTGAAAACGCCACAAATGGTGGGGCGGTTTGCACGTAAGCACATCTCGCTCTCTCATACTCCAAGAGACTGCACTGCGATGCTCTGCGCATCATCATCAAGGTCAGTGCTCAGAACGTCATAACTCGACCTGTAACCCTGACGTGACACTGTCAGTTTCCAATCATTGCAATATAGCCCTTTGTAACAGGAGCTGGAAATTTCATTTAACAGGGTAGGTATGGAACTAGATTTGGGGTAATTCTATGGTATATAATAAATATCGTACATTAGCCAGTGTAATACAACCAAGGTAACACCACGCCTGCCTCGCTATGCTGCGAGAACACAGTGTCTAGATCTGGAGTTCAGTTTTTGCTCACGATCATTTGCCGACACTGATGGCCCCTTTGATGGATGGCGGTAATGACGGCCCACGAGTAATTGAAATAATAAACATATTGTTCAACCAGTTGTTAGGTGATAATGATTCTCTGTTCATTTTGTTAGGTTTTGAACCCAGCATCTACAGTGGAACCTGGAAAACTCCAACCTCGATAAGACGAAACCCTTGGTAACATTTACAATGAAAATGATATTCCCTTCCTTTAAAATGACGACCCTTCCTTTGACGACCGGTTGGCGCAGTTGGTAGTGACCCTGCCTGCTAAGCCGATGGTCCTGGGTTCGACTCCCGGTATGGGCATTTATTTGTGTGATGAACACAGATATTTGTTCCTGAGTCATGGATGTTTTCTATGTATTTATGTATTTGTATATTATAGTATATCGTTGTCTGAGTACCCGTAACACAAGCCTTCTTGAGCTTACTGCGGGACTTAGTCAATTTGTGTAAGAATGTCCTATAAAAAAAAATATATATTGGCCGACCGAGCGATAAGCGATTCAGCTATTCCATTCACTCATTGCAAGTGTATTTTGTACCGTAACCTGCCACTTAAGCCGAAACTGAGTCACAGCAATGTCAAATTTAGCGATTCACAAAAAGTTACTTTACTGACTTGACGCATTATTCTGAATCGCTTGATTGTCACATTAGTGATCAGACGTACGAGCAGGAAAATTTACCTAAGTGAAACTTGTTTCTAAATTATAATTATTATAGATAATAAATTACAATTTTGGATACGTTTGAATAACTAATAAGAATTTAAATATTTTGTCAATATTTTTATATATCGGACGCCCGAACGGGTTACCTACCTATACCCCAACTAGCAAAATTTGATCTTTGAGGTATCCTAAGACCGTGTTTTCGATATTCTTAGTGTAGTTGTATACGTTGGTAAGTGTCGAATTGGGCGCAGTTTATAAGAGCGATAGCTCTTACTGTTATTGTAGTACGGTCTTATGAAGATCAATTTTAATCTTACAGTACTCTTTCAATTGCTGTTTTAAATCCAAATAGCCTTACAAGTATCTTACACCGGCATGGTGTAAAGGGCAAAAGCTTTTTGTGTAGCCTTAGTAGTGCCGCATTAAGAGCGTATCGCCTTATTTGCCTCTTTGTGATACCAGAGTAAGAGTATATCATGTCGTCGAAAATTTTAAGAAATCTTGTTGTGCGTTGTGGTAAAAAAACGTTTTAAAAATGTAAGTATCGAAATGTATTATTGTTTTGTGCTTTATTTACGATAATTTATATATCATTTGGTACTCGTGTCTTACTATAGTAATGTAAAACCAAGTGCGGAATACATTTATTCGAATGAATTGTAATAAAAGTAACATTGCGTTCTCGGGCCATTTCTGCGATGCATTTGGAAATAATATTAATTAATGAAATAAGTTATAAAACCATACAAAATTTCGCCATTTTTGCAATGTAAGCCTTCAGTCTCACAGTATTCTACATCAGAGCATTTATAAGCTCATTAATTCTTAGGGAAGTCCACTATAGAGCTTCTACTCTTTAATATAATTTAGTCAAGAACAAATACACTTATTTTGGGTTGCTTTTCTGCAGCCATATAACATGCTTCAGTAAGAGCAGTACCCTTATCCTGTCTTTACCGAAGATACTATAAAGAACAAATACTCTTGTAAGAAGCCTTTAAAAGAATGAATCTTTTTGAAGAGTATCCAGTCTTACAAAGTGCATCTGTAAGATATTGACCTTATACATGTTTTACGAGTAGGTCTTGTATACATCTTTAGGACAACCTTATAAGTTTATAAGTTCCTATAGTCTAAAACGTCTGTGTGTTTGCTTTTCTAAGGGGTCCATTCTTAACCAACACCCTTAAATAACTTTTATAATGCTTTTGCTCTTATATGTGACAGTGTCCAAGACATTTTTGCTAGTTGGGATTGGGACTTTATTTTGATTTTTATAAATTGCATTGACAAACTGCGTGCGAACACCCAACTTACAATTACATTACACTTTCATAAGATAACCTGACGTGGGAGATATTACAAACTGAATGCCTTGCTAGGAGGCGATAAAAGCTATAGGTATCTTTATGAGGACGTGCGTGTGTCATTCTGGATAACTTTACAGCATAGATCACATCACATATCGGCTAGATGGAGTATACCTACAATACATGTGTGATTAGTTCGCCTCGAAGATGGCAAATTTGATTGA
The DNA here is from genome assembly GCA_949128165.1 of Lathronympha strigana. NCBI lineage: Eukaryota > Metazoa > Arthropoda > Insecta > Lepidoptera > Tortricidae > Lathronympha > Lathronympha strigana. The sequence goes on along the minus strand of OX421918.1, from coordinate 7,368,289 downwards.
TGAGTGTAAGGGAATGTTTAAGAAGAATGAATGTGTTAATAAGTAGTAGGTACATTAGATATTAAGTAACTGAAGTTAGCGAGGCTGTGGTATTAGATGTAAGTTTTAAAAGTTAATTAATAAACAAAATAAAGACAGTTCATATTAAATTAATCACCATAGAAGTAAGTTGGCGTTCCTACTTCTAATGATCTAGTACCTAACTATAAGAACACAGCGGCTCATTTCGTTTGTGTCAAATTATTTAATTAATATATCTAAATATATAAAAGAAGAAGCTGACTGACTGACATATCAACGCACAGCCCAAACGGCTGGTCCAATAGACTTCAAATTTGGCACGTAGGTTCCTTTTATAGTGTAGGCGAGCACTAAGGAAGGATTTTTCAAAATTCACCTCCTAAGGGGTTGAAACGGGGGTCCAAAGTTTGAATGGGGAAACAAGATTAGTTAGACTATTTTATCTGAAACTTCACTGGAGTATGCTTTAAAGTAAATGAGTAAACACGTGTTTCAGGTTTTTTGAGAATTTAACCCCTGAAAGGGGTAAAAGGGGTGAAAAGTTGAAAAAATTAACATGGGTATGGTTTTTCTGGTTTATCGGGTCGCTGATTACGAAAAAAGCAACGATTTGAAGATCCAATGTGGCGAATGTGGAATACCATCTCCCCTGTTGAGATGCGATGGGGTTGAAATGCCAAAATATCAATGAGTGTCATTTTTACGTAAATTTCTGGTTCTAAAGAATTATCCGAAATTTCACCGGAGTATTCTTTAAGGTAAATGAGTAAACACGTGTTTCAGGTTTCTTGAGAATTTAACCCCTGAAAGGGGTAAAAGGGGTGCAAAAGTTAAAAAATCACAATGGGTGTCGTTTATATGGTTTTTCGGGTCGCTGATCACGAAAAAAGCAACGATTTGAAGATCCAATGTGGCGAATGTGGAATACCATCTCCTCTGTTGGTATGCGATGGGTTTGAAATGTCAACATAAAAATTTGAGTGTCGTTTTTTATTAAAATAAAGTAAAGTAAAGTAAAGTGAAGTAGGTAAAGTAAAGTTGGTATGGAGAAACAAGATTAGTTGGACCATTCTTTTTGAAACTTTACAGGAGTATTTATATAGATAAATGAATTAAGACCTGTTTAAGGTTTTAAGAAAACAACCCCTAAAAGGGGGAAAAGGGGTAAAAAAGTAAAAAAAAAACAACATGGGTATCGTTTTTATGGTTTTTCGGGTCGCTGATTACGAAAAAAACGTAGATTTTAATATCCAAAGTGGCGATTGCGAAATACCATCTCCCCTGTTGGGGCGCGATGGGGTCGAAATCTAAAAATATCACTACGGGTGTCGTTATATGTTTATTTCTGGTTCTAGAGATTCCAAATTTAGCACTATGGCTTCTTATAAAGCGTAGGGGTGCACAAAGAAAGGAATTTTCAAAATGCTTCTCCAAAGGGGGTGGAATGGGAGTACAAAGTTTGTATGGGCAACAAAATTAGTTGGACTATTATATTTGGAACTTTACAGGAGTATTTATAAAGATAAATGAGTTAAGACCTGTTCAAGGTTTTTTAAGATAACAACCTTAAAAGGGGAAAAAGGGGTGAAAATTTCAAAAAACAACGACATAGGTATCGTTTTTATTGTTAGTTGGGTCGCTGATTACGAAAACAACGTAGATTTTACAATCCAACGTGGCAATTGTGAAGTACCATCCCCCCTGTTGGGGCGCGATGGGGTCGAAATCTAAAAATATCACTACGGGTGTCGTTATATTATATGTTTATTTCTGGTTCTAGAGATTCCAAATTTAGCAAATTTAGGCTTTTTAAGAAATCAACCCACAAAAGGGGGAAAGGGGTAATATAGTAAAAAAACAACATGGGTATCGTTTTTCTGGTTTATTGGGTCGCTCGAAAACAATAACAATTTCAACATCCAACGAGACGGACGTGAGATACCATTTTCCCTGGTGGGGTGCGATGGGGTTGAAATATCAAAATATCAATATGGGTGTCGTTTTTATGTTTATTTCTGGTTTTAGAGATTCCAACGTAGGTTTCTTATAAGGTGAAGGGGTGCACAAAGATAGGATTTTTCAAAGTAGGGGTAAAATGATGGGTCACAGTTTGTGCAAGGGGAAACAAGAATACAATACAATACAATACAATAACTCTTTATTGCACCTCAAAACAACAAAAATAACACAAACTGGTATAGATTACACATGAAAAAGAGGCGAACAACAGGCAAGAATACTTACGACTATTTTATTTGATATGGGTGTCGTTATCGGGTCACTGATTTGGAAAACAACAACCAACAACGATTTTCAAAACTAATTTGGCGGACGTGAAATAAAAAAAACCTCCTGTTTTTGTATGACGGTTGAAAATTACGTTTAGTACGCGGGCGAAGCCGCGGGTTAAAGCTAGTGTATAATATAATTGCAAAGCATGAATTAAATCATTTATTTATATTAAATGTTTTGATTCATGTTTTTAAGTAGTCACACTACCTACTACTATATATAAATTATAAATTGAAAGAGATGTTGTATACTACAGATTGAAATGAAATTGAAATTGAAAGAGATGGTGAGCAGGGCTGGAATCCAACCAGCGACCTCCTGCTTTCGCGGCCTCCTGCTTGGCCGAAGGGTGTCGTGTTTCGGCGGTTCCGGGGCAACCTGCCGAATCCTACGCCTGATCAGACGACGCAACGAAGCCACGTAGTTACGTCGCCTAAATTATAAGTAGTGTTAAGTTTTATATGTTTTATTTGTGTTTTTTGTATGTATTATATGTTTTGCTTTTTATTTGATGGTTGCAATGCTTTGGTTTTTACTGTTATGCTGTAAACTCTACTTTGAAATAAATAAATAAATAAAAAGAATATATAATATAATAATATATGGCGTAGGCATGTGACGACCCCATCGCCCACTGATTTCGACCGGTGCAATCAGTCAACGCAGGGCAGCTTGTGGCGAGCTGTAGGGGAGTAGCGACCCCACGTACCTGAGCGCTCCTGGGGGACTCCGTCGTCCGACCAAGTCCTCCGCCTCTGGCTTGCCTTAACCGGCCGTCCAGAGTTGGGTCGCGAGAGCTGTGTTCTCGAGGGTAGATGTGGAAACCTAAGTGGCGAGTTGGCTATATGTTTAAAGCCCAGTGACACCTCTCTACCCCCAGCCCTCATACCGGTGTTGCCCTCGAGCCATCTTAGATGTCGCTTTTTGTGGGGGCCCATCTTATGTGGGCGAGTCACCGTCTGCTGGAAATAAAATTGATTACCATTTTGTTAGGCAGACGTCCGATTTTATTCTCCATAACCCAGTATTTAGTCCAGCACTTTCACCTAATAGTCCAGTATATTTTAGATTCCATTAAATCTCAATAGTCTTTACACCCTCGCGGGTGCTGCCTCTGCGTGCGTCCCATGACTCGGGCAGGTGCAACATCCGCTCGGTGTACCCCTTACATTTCATTAAATTGTCGAAAGGGCCTCTGCGTGTTGGCTTCAGCTCCGCGTACGCCTCCCAAAGGTCCGGAACACCATTGTTCCGTGATGGGAAAGACATACAAATATATAATACTAGCTTTTACCCGCGGCTTCGCACGCGCAGATTTCGTACTTCTAACAACATTTTGAACCGACTTCAAAAAAGGAGGAGGTTGTAGGTATGTACGTGTATGTTACGCGATAATTCCGCCAGTTATAAATCGATTTTGATGATTCTCTTTCTTAGGTAGATTCAGAGTTGGCCAAAATAAATTAAATTTTTTAACTAAGAATATTTTGGACTTTGTTTAGGAAATCAACTGAAAATAGCAGAAATGGGAAATGAAAAACTTAAACATAAAAAAACCATAACACCTTCATAAATTACACGCACTTATTTAGGTAGGTATTTATATTTAAATATGCCCTATGCACTTTTTAAAGGTGTGAAGTATTATTTTTTTGTAAAAAATCTCAGCGTAGTACTTCTTTGTACTCGTAGACAACGTTTACAGTTTTACCTTGAGGTCATAAGATGACTAAAGTGCGTGGTGAGCTTACTCTCGAGCAGGCCACGTAAAGTTGTCCCTGCGAGAAGAAGTCTCCCCGAAGATAAAATCCTGCCGTTTTCAGTGACTGGCCTTGAGATTTTTTTATTGTCATCACGAAAGAGACCTTAAGGGGGAACTGCAGCCTTTTAAATTCAAACGGGTATTCGGAAGGTATGAGTGGTATCCGTGGAATATATACCGATTCTCCGCGAGCGCAACCAGTAATGATGATAGCCTCCACCAAGTTCTTATGCAAGATTTTAACCTGCAACCTTGTACCGTTGCACAATTTGGGCGGATTAAGGTTTCGTAGCAAAATTACTGGAGCACCCACTTTCAGAACCAGAACATGTGTAGGGAGGCCAGGTGGACTAAGGGAATTTAAAATTTAATTTGTTGCGTCGTCCGTATTTACTACAGACTCCATAGATTTGTGTGCGTGTTCTGCACCTTCGAACGATTTTAATAACATATTATTGATTGTTGATACTTGATCGTTCTTAGGTGCGAGAATCGCGCGCTCACATAACCACTCCACTGACTTACTGAGTAGGTTGCGGACATCTGGGTAAATCCGGGCTATAAGATCTTCGACGGTTTGTAAAACTAAGGCAAGATTGGGTGGAAAATCAATACTACCCTCGATTTCTGGGTACTTTCGATTGCCAATTTGAAGGAGAAGATCAGATTTTATTTGAGGTGGAGTTTAACGCTTTGACTTCGTATGCCTTCGTATAGTTCCTCTCGGCACTACGGGTAGCGTTTGACGGAAGTCTCCGGCAAACAATACAGTGACGCCACCCATCATATCTTCGCACCCTCTGATGTATTTTATTCTATCTAGTACTTCGAAACCTCCTTTATGCGCCATAGTACTTCCATCCCAAACTATGAGCTCGCAATCGCGCAACACCTGTGCCACGTTACTTTGCTTGGAAATATTGCACAATGGAGTATGGACACGAATTGAGTTTAAAGCAGCTTGAACGCGCTGTGAGCTAAGTAAAAAGTAATGCCGCTGCGATTCCCGATGACGTGACTGCCAATGCGATGGCATGATTACTCCTCACTTTTGCAAGCAGTAGGTTAATGAGAAAGGTCTTTCCAGTGCCACCAGGAGCATCTAAGAAAAATATTTGACCAGTACCTTTATCAATGTTCTCCAGAATTAACTGGCAAACGTCTTGCTGTTCAGCTGTCAGCAACTCCTCATTATATGTAACACTACCTCTCTAGAACGTTAATATACCTCTAAATTTTCAACCCCCATTTAATGCCCTCCCAATTTGGTACGACATAGTCCACGATCTCTTCCTAAATCTTCCTATCCACATTTATGGTGTACGATATTGAACGAAATGTTAAACACTCTTTTGCCCCCAAAATGATAAAAACACCTTTTTTTTGTATTTTGATGACGATGAGAAACCTTTTCACATAAAATAAAGTCTCTAGCTAAACAGAAAACCTTCCGCCATACAAACTTTCAACACCCTTTTCACCCTTATAAGGGTCGAATTTTCGAAATCGCTGAAATTACTTTTTGTAAACTCTAATGAGGATTCTTTTCACAAAATTTGTAGTCTATAACTAAAAGGGAAACGCTTCCGCCATACAAACTTTTAACACACTTTTCACCCCTTTTGGGGTTGATTTTTCCAAAACGCTAAAATTACTTTTTTTGTATTTTAATAACAAACCTCTACACCAACTTTTGAGTCTCTATCTAAAAAAAAAAACTTTCTTCCATACAAACTCTCAACCCCGATTTAACCCCCTTAGAAGATGATTTTTTCAAAACCCTTTCTTATTCGTTACCTTCGTTAAACACCTAACGTAATGTGAAAATTTCAGGATCATACGTTTAGTAGTTTCGGCTGTGCGTTGATCAGTGAGTCAGTCAGTCAGGACTTTTCCTTTTATATGTATAGATTATTTTATATTAATATAATTTTAGGCAGATTTTGACCTACTTCTTGGCATTATTAGAAGCCAAGAAGTGGGTCAAAATCTACCTAAAATTCATTTTTACCACAAAATTTCCAATGAAAACCACACTGGTACTGTTTTTTCTTCAAAAAATTGTTCGTTTCGCACTGAGTCTCATAAACGTGTGAGTGTGTATTTTTTTTCTCTGTCAGCGACAAAAATAAAAGTTAACACTTGTCTTTTAGCGTTAACCCTTACATAAAAATTGTCTAGAATGCAACTGGTCTACTGGCTTCTATAAGATGAGCGTTTTAATGCGGAGTCCTTCGGAGGTCATTAATATCTCAAAGATATATATTACAAGAAAGTTATAGGTACTTAAAACGACCTGATGCTTTACTCCTGACCCCTTTAACAATCTGTGACCACTAAGTTTTATTACGTTTGGCTGTGTGTCAGGGTAATATAAGACTTTCCCTGAATCTGGTAACGTGATCTTTTACGACTATCTTATGACTATTAAGAAGGGGTCAGATGATCCCTGGTGGCATGTTGGCATTACAGGTAATCTTTCAATTATTTTATGATATGTTTGCAAGGAAAGTTGGTAAACAACAAACAGCAGTAATTTACGGCTTTTCCGATGATTTTCCAGTTGATAGGTCAAAACCGCGACCGATTTCAAGAAGCTTATTAAACACTGGAGGTTGATAGAGAAACTTTACGACATCGACACGTATCAAAATAATTTGTCTCCTTTACGATGAGTGCTACCTATGTAGTTATACTACTCTCACGTCTGCCGTACATCTTCAATGGGACATGCAACGAATAGGAGGCCTATTCGACCTAAACAAATACTTGATTTGTTAATTATATGCTGCGAAGTTGCTGGTATTTGCGCGCTTAAATGTATGGCTCTGAGTCGTGTCAGGTTCATAAGATGTACGAGTATATGTGTCGGGTAAATCTATTCAACTCTCTTAACAAACCTACCTTATTACCTCTTCTTAATACCAAAATCGCATAATCTGACAGATGGATTTACCTGAGTTTGATGTTAAGCGACTCATATAGCAATTAAAGTTAGGATTCTGAAAGAACGAATAGGCTTCTAGAAATACATAAACTCACAGATTTGCATTATTTATTATGACACAATGACGAGGTATCTTTGTCGCAAGTTATAAATAGTTAGGGTTATAAATTTTACATTAAACTCTCAAGTGAAACGGTTTTCTTCTGATAAATAATTACGGCATATAAAATAGTTTGTGTACATAGGTATAGTAAATATAAGGTGAGGGGGGCGAAGTGCGACAGCCGTCTAAGTGCGCCTATTACTAGTAAGTATCATTCCATGAAAATCAATATTCTATTGAATAGAATTTAATATATTAAAGGTAGGCGCACTTAGACGGCTGGCGCACTTCGCCCCTCTCACCTTAACGTTATGAAACGGAACGTTATTCGAAATGCCTTTTGAAAGAAAACTTCAACAGTTTTTAAACCGTATTTGAATTTCAATATGATTTTGTAATCTAGATTACTAATTTGTTATATACCTACAAAAGGGATTCAATTTTGTCATCGCGATATCGTTGTTAATCCCCATAAGTATGTGACTATCACTATAACATATTAAAGTTGCACAGGTATGAGCGTTCGTATGTTATTATTTACGCCACTGCATGAAAGTGTTGGAGGAAATTACTAGGCTTTTTTACCACAAAATTGTCTTACGTACTTTAATGTGTACTGAAGCGCCAACATTCACTTGTTCTGATAATTATCGGATTATTCCGTATTACAATTACAGATATCCGGACAGACAATATCTTTGGTGTAAGTATGTTTAGCAAAAATGTTAAGTTGGTAAGAACTTGAAAAGTCCAGAGATACTGATGAATAAAACTAGAGATATGGTAGCTAATCATGCTCAAGGATTTTAAACAAATATTATGATTCTGCCTCATGTTCTCAATAAAGCACGCTTTAATTTTACTGCTTCCTGCCCAATACAATTTTTGTGCAAGTACAGAGACAAGTGGGATTTTTTATATAAATGTTAGAATATAAAGACTAAGTTCTTATATAAATATAAAACTGAAGTTTTCGATTATCATATCATATCAAATATCGCTTTTTGTTTGTTTGACCAAACAACGACTTCCGTAACCGAGTCGATAGTCAACAACGAAGAGGTATCTGTGTTCAAATCCCGGTAAGGGCAATTGTTTGTGTTCATCGTATATTTCTTCTTGAGTTTCAGATGTTTTCATTGTATTCTACTTAGTAACCGATGTGGGTATTATGGTCGTTTGTACTTAGATTTTAGTGAAAGACTGCTGATTGATTTAGTGTGAGAATAATCTAACAATTCACATTTGCATATGTGTCTAAAAAACTTTCACGTATTTAACTTACAAACCTAATCGATCTAGTCTTCAAATTATACGGTCTTTCAATCGTATGCGGAATTAAATATACTTACGTACTTAACTTTACGTACATCCATCCATCTTATGTAGTCAAAATAAGGCATTTAGATATGATAATTGAATCAATACGCTACCTTATAAACATACAATACAATACAATACAATACAATACAATACAATACAATACAATACAATACAATACAATACAATAACTCTTTATTGCACCTCAAAACAACAAAAATAACACAAACTGGTATAGATTACACATGAAAAAGAGGCAAACAACAGGCGGTCATACCGTTTATTTAATAACTAATTTATGCTGTGGATCAAAGAGAAAACATATTTAAATATTTTACTGGTGAAATGTAACTAATGTTACCGTTAATGCCCATAGTGACACGTATAGCGTATAGCAGTAAGACATATTGTACCTACATGTATCTAATGTGTTTGATATTTCTAATGCTTTCGTTAAAGGGCTTGTTAAAAAAGAAAACTATTTATACATTTTGCACCCATCTAATGATAAGAAAGTGAAGTATAATATATTATAGCGGGTTACAAATATGCAACCGAAGGTAGCGGGCTCCAACTTCGGCGCGTACTATTGAGCTGCTGAGAGTTTATCTACTAATTATCATATTGAACATGTCGTTTTTCGGCATATCGAGGGGTGAGCGGTCAAATCCGGTAAGTCGAGCAAACCGATTTTTGAAATTCGAACTATGTGCAATTTACGCAAAGTTGTTATCTCGACTTATCGGGTTTGACCGATTACCCCTCGATATGTAAATAACTAAAATCGCCGTCAATGGAACTTCTTAAGAGTTTAAACAAAAGGCGTCACATGATTGGCACTGTTTCTTCTTGTATTTTCACACTACCTCCTCAAACACCACTGAAACCATTCACTACTGTAACGGTCGTATACACACAAAACATGCAAAACATAAATAAAAATACGAATAGGTAACAACTGTATCAACGTTTTTCCTGCGAAAGCAGGAGCTCGCCGGTTCGATTCCAGCCCTGCTCACTGCGGACCTTAGTCACTTTTTCTGTAGTATATGACATCTGTTTCAGTCTATAATTTATATACACACATGGGATGGAAACGATACTCCTACCTATCATCAACAAGTTACACTTAGTAATAATCTCCAAGTAGCACTAATTGCCGGCCGTAAACGTTCGGGCAATCCATCCGACACATTTCCCATAAGCAGGCACCACACATCGGGGGTTTGCGTTTTATCTCTTACTCGCACCGAAGAAAAATTTAAGTGGTGCGAGCGAGAGGCAAAACGCAAATACCCGCAGTGTAGAGCGACTAGTACATTTAAAGGCAAATCCGTCGAATATGCCCGATTTATACGGGATGGGCGGCAAATACGTTGGCGGCACGTGGGCAAATGATTAGATAAGTGAAACATGGTCAAATAATAGGTTTGATATAAATAAACTTTATAATGCGTTGAAGCAGAAAAATAACACTTATACAAATTATATATATCTTGAGTGAAAGTCAATGGTTATTATTGGTATCAACTTATCCTAGATCACATAAAACAATCATCTTTTTAATCCCAAGATTTAGCGTAGGCGCTAGTTTTACGAAAGCGGCTGCCATCTGACTTTCCACCCCAAAGGTCTAAACTAGACCTTATCGAGATCAGTCCGGTTTCCTTACGATATTTTCCTTCACCAAAAAGCGACTGGTAAATATAATAAGTTTAATATTTCGTACGTAAATTCTGAAAAACTCATTGTACGTGAAAGTCACACGCCTTACCGCTTAGCCACCAACGCTAAATACATTTTAGTTATATATTTAAAGATGTGACTGTAATTAACGCCGGTCCTCATTAAGCGTCAATCAATGTTTTGCGCTATTCAGACATCTAGAACCGCAGCCTTTTCACCTAGGACTTAGCATTAGATTATGAGAAAGTGTTTATATGCCTAATCTTAGAGAATGTATAAAAGGAGTGGACTTGCAGATTTTGTAAATAGAAAATGTCAGACAAGACTGTTCCTGTTGTTTATGCTCGATGCTCCCAATACTCAGAGTCAAGAAGACATGACCTTATACTTCACAATTTGAAGAAATGAGTGGCTTGAAATGGCGAATTTGTTCCGGTTGGTAATATTAACTTGGCAGAAAGCGGCATACTCATTAACAAAATTGATTACAACTAGGTACTTACTGTAGATTAATTTAACTTGTCTTCATAGCTGCTCGTGACATAGCAACTGGGCTAATAGAAATTAGAGATGATAAAAACGGCAAATCGACGTATTTTACTACCTAAGTAGGTACTTACTTCAAATATTAGTCATTAGTCACAAGCAAAATAATAAATTTTAGTAAGTAGTAGCAAGTTTTTGAAGAGTCGGAATCGCGCATGTGACACCTCTGGAGTTGCACGCGTCCATGGGCTACGGTGACCGCTTTCCATCAAAGCGACCGTATGATTATTTGCCACCGACGTGGTATAATAAAAATGTGCAGATGCCACTGAGCGTTTTCCAAATAAACTCCCGAGAAACCGATTCTTTCAGATCTGGACTTCCTTGACCTCATTAGAATCAGAATCACAGCTGATTCGATTCTGATAATAAATAAAAATAATCTCAGTTTTCTTTCCATTACGTCACATTTTTGTATGAACTTACTATGATTGTGACGGAATGGAAAGAAAACTTTGGGATTTTTTAAACTGAAACTCCAATATAGGAAGTATGGGAATTTTGGGACATTTTTTAAATATCAGGATCGAATCCGCTCGTGATTCTGATTCGAATGAGCCCAAGGAAGTCCAGATCTGGAAAAAACATCGGGTTTTCGGGATTTTATTTTGCAAAACGCTCCACTGCATTAGTTAAAAAAAAGTATCTCGTTAGTATACCTACACCAAATTGTAAACTGTAGATGTGAAGAAATTCAGTTTACAGCCTGACAACGACTTGAGGCCTTACCATGACGTCTTAACGCGATTCAGTTTAGGTTCAGTTTAGGCTCAGCTCAGTTGTATGGAAGCGACTCAGTTTAGGTCGTCAACTGAATCGCGTTAAGACGTCATGGTAAGGCTCCTGTTCTGATTCGTATGCACGAATAAAAAGATAGGATAAAAAAAGATAGTATGGTTCTCTCTGACTATGCAGTCTTTTTCTTATGCTTTTATTGCTACTCCAGAAAAAGAGAGTCATATAGAGTTTTTTTAATCTACTGTCAAACTTGTTTTGTCAGAATATATTCTCATAGTTCTACTGTATGTGTGGGTGTTAAATCTATTTATTTGTTACGTTCGCAAAAGGCAAATTGTCTTGTGTAGATTGCTTCCTTGTACGTTTTCTTGACAGCTCTAAAATTTATGTCAAAACTTTTCCGTCACATTGGCAAGATCATGGCTCAAATCAAATTAATAAGGAGAGTTCCGGTTGATACTCAAGATGGCGTGGCGAAGATATCTCCAGAATGGTTTTTTTGTTTTTTGTTCGTTTAGTAAGTGCATCGCAGTAAACTTATGAAAAAATGTGCAGCTAATGAAGAATTACTATTGAGATGTGTCTTTACCATGGTTTTGTCATCACCCGGTAGTTCCGACCGAGGTCAAGCTGCCTCGTGCCTCTGTACAGAAGCTATATCCTTACCAAGGCCCTCACCGTACAACGTCGCCCTAAGAACAATTTTTCTAACTCACCGTATAATACATTATATTGTCTTCTGTTACCGCGACTGTTATTCATTGAAATTAAACACTTTAGAACGAATTATATCACCGTACATTGTAGCCCGTGGCAAAATACCTTGATACTGGCAAAATTGATCCACTGGACCGAAGCCATTTTTTTTAAACAGAAACTGAACAAATTTATAAGTAATAAGTATCGTCTCCGATACACTAATCCCGCAAAAATAAAATTAATTCTCAATCAATCAGTACAAATACCAATGTGAAAACATTAAAATAAATCTGCTATAGTTTATAGAACTCAATACATATACTTACCAATCATACATCAAAATCTTTAAAGAAAAAAAAAAACATAATTAAATCCTACTGATTCGAGCAATTAACTGGCAGTATGACAAAATAGTTTCTAATATATAAATTGGACACAGATAAAATATAGAAGCTACTAATACTAAACATTAATATTACTAGCGGCATCTTCGGCCGAAACTACCATCAGCATTTGGGCACAACACTGTTTTATTTATGACTACATTTAAGAGAAGATTTGTTGAAATTAACGACATGGCACAGCAGATGCCTCTGCGTTTTTTTATCATACATTAAAATGAATATTGAAGTGGGCAAAGGTTTACAATCTTTATCAATCAAAAACAACTTTTTATGAATTTTTAATACTTATTTTAAGTCAGATGTAGGTTTTAGGAAAATTAAGTATTAGCACAAACTCTGTTTTTATAATACATACTCGTAGGTACTTTAAACTAAGTTAGCATAGATTTTAATAGCACAAACTGTGAAAGTATTAAGTAAACGTCATAATTTCATAGAAGTTTGACGTATAAAGTAATACTTTAAATGTTTGACAGTTCATTTGCATGGAAGAGATAACATATGGACTCTATTTAATTGCCGAATTTACTACCCGATCAGTACGCCTAACACGAACATCGAAAATTGGCATTGACACTCTAATATGCAAGTCTGACGGAGATGGAGATTCAAATCCGTAATTGTTCGATTTTCATGGTAGAATTCGTGGAAGAACAATACTTCGATACTGAAACTAGTAAGTACTTAAATAGTTACTCGTTATTCAGTGTATATCCTTGAAAATCAAATGTACTATATGAAGACAAACCGTTCACAATAAACATACCCAGTTCAGATAAAAATACCTTCTTCTAGGAACATGATACATTTCACGGCCTAGACATGAATTATGCAGCCCAAAAATACTTTAAAATATTAATAATTTAAATCAGCGTCCCCGAAGCCATTACATTTTTATGTCAATAGATCACGCTTTGACCGTGTTTCATTTCATTAATTTCGTGATCTGAAAGGTCCGGATTGTCGAGCGATGAGCGATATGGCGGTTGCCGCGCGTTGCGCCTCTATGCAGATTGTGAACTCTACGACCGTAGGGCGGTCGTGTCGCGCGCGATTCACGGGAAACGAAACGACTATAGTCTATGGTTTTGAAGTGATTTTTTTCTGTGGACGGATTATGGATTGGTTCGAAATTTGATTTGGAGTTTTAGAATGGAATGAAATGTGATGCTTAGGTGAGTTTTTGTTTAATGTTTTGCTTTATTGTAAACAGTTTTTTAGGAGTTTTTGTACCTATGTTTTAGTAGTGTTGTTTACGATGCCCATCATGCACAACTAAGTGATAATTTACAATAAATTAAATTAAGGTAAAATTAAAACTTAACACTACCGTATTATATATACTTCACTCAACAATTGCAATATTAAATGTTGAATGTATAAAATGATGACGATACTTAGAGTTGCTATACTTTTGAGTAAATAATAGTTCAACAATCGTTTTAATTTTAAAGTATGTAGGCTAAGTTTTCTATGACCATAAAAATCACCTTTCAGTAATTAAAACTTGTATTATTTGTTTTTCATGTTAGCCTAGTTAGCCAGGTCTATGATATATTTCAGAATGTTTACAACCTTTCGGATAATAATAAAGTACATTTTATTGCTTCATTGTTCTGTACCGGAAAAACATTTCTTGTATATAATATGGACATGTGTTAAGGATCGTAAAAATAATTGCAACTCGTAAATAAGTAATTAATTCGTGTTTACAGTGAAACATAAGTTATTTGACCGGAAATAATATTCAATTGTTACGATTTTGTTTAATGACCTGATCAAATTTTTTGAATACCACGTCGGTGGCAAATTACATTACATACGGCCCGCCTGGTGGAAAGTGGTCACCGTAGCCCATGGACGCCTGCAACTCCAGGGGTGTCACAGACTTCGATTACTGGATCTGGACTCCAACCAATAAGATAAAAAAAAACAAAAAAAAAGCTATATGGATCATTCCCGACACCGCCCAAGGTGTTTGATCTTAAAAACGTTATTAAGCAATTGCCTAGTAATTAGTTCTTGAGAAAGGGGATTATGCGTTTTTGCACTATAAACTCGATGCGCTGTAATTCTATTATGGCTTTCTTACACAGTTCTCACATGCCATTCATCTTCCGCGTGCATAGTTGTCAACACTACTTTGTGGCTTGGCTTAATTTTATAAATATTTTTTACATACATTGCTATTTTTTACGAACTTGTCATGTTTCATTTAACTTTTCGTTTACATACGAAATGTAGGTTAGAATAAAAAACAAGCAAACATAAGTAGGGTTTGCGATCCGGTTCCGAAGGATCTTCCATACATTGTGAATCCGTATTGCAAACCCGAAGCATAACTTTTAGGCAGTGTACTCCGTAGACCCACTAAGAAACATGTTATGCCCCCAAGCTAAACACGAGGATTAAATTAAAATACATATAATGGAAAATATCAACGCTGATTCGATCCAGCCCAGTGTTCCTGACAGTGGTTATTTTTAGGGTTCCGTAACAAAATAGTAAAAAAATAACACTAATGATGTGACTCAGTCTTTCTGTCTGTCAGTCTGTCTGTCTCACATCGTTAAATATCTCGAGAACTACTTAAGCTACCGATTTGAAATTTGGAATATTTATAAACAAATTTAATCCAGACACATTGACAGAAGATTTTTTATATCTCAAATATCTCGAAAACCGTCCAACTTTTACTGAGCTCATGTTAGATTGGTTAGGTACCTCCTTGGTCGACCTACCTCTGGTGTCTGGCTGAACTGCCATTAATGTGACAACCTGTATATCCTACCACCTACCTATATTGTAACAGTTTTTTTAGCTTTTGTCAATTTTCGCTTTCTTATTCAGGAATTCTTCAAAAGCTTATACATGCAGGCATGTATACTGTGTGCCATAAGAAAAGCGTCATTCCCATGTCTCTGGATGCGTAGGCTCTACACATGTGACTGTCACGTATGTCCCCAGGCTAGGCGAATGCGTGAAGTTTCACAGTAATACCTGCCTATCTAGTCGTACATTCTGCTTACAGAAGTAACCAATTGAATACCTTATCGTGTTGTAATAAGGATTAAGAATAGTCAGTAACCTGTGACGTGGATATCACTGGTGTATATCGTTTCACTATCTCAATAACTGTACACTATAGTGATTACTACTATATTACAGTGAGCGATTGGAGATCGAATAAAAAATCAAGGTAGGGGTAGGTACACTCTGGTACTCGTGCAAGTGGTTGACCTAGTGTTGTTTTAATAATAATTACTTAACTAATTATGAGTTTTAAAGCTTCGAGGCGTAAAGACTCAAGTCTTCAAGACTCAATTATAGTGGACTGTTTTTTTATTTTCTTCACGCCTCGATGGTTTAAGACTCAAAATGAGCACTAATTCACAACACTGGTCGATCATCTTGTGATACGGAATATCGGTATCATACCGATCCCTAGCCAATCTTTTAAAAGTTCCGTTATGTCGGTAAGGCTAGAAAATCTATGGTTAAGAAGTGTAAAATTCTGAATATGTAAGGCACATTTGCAACAATCAGGGTTAGTCAACTAACCCGGAGTTAAGTTTATTTCATATGGAATATGACAATTATTAACGCCGGGATAGCGGGTAACCCTGGTTGACACAAGTGGCGCTAAGAGATTCGCATGATACTTTCGTACCTTGTCACAGTGAGAATACCACTAGTTCTCTATCGCCTACTTATAGTCTAATTAAATTGTCACTGTTACAAGCTATGAAATAGAACATAAATCAAATTCCTTGACTATACGGAACTTCCCGAACTGTTAAAGTTGTTGAAAGTAGAGGTTCCCAGTAAAGTTTACTAACAAAATTAACCTGCTCTTTGATATCCAACACCGAAGATAGTCAAAACGACACAAGAATGTAAACAACAGGGGTACATATTAAAATATACCAATACATAAGTAAGTAAGTAAGTAAACACTTTATTGCACAAAACAGGATATACATTAACAAAAGGGAATAAATAGAAAAGTACAAAGGCGAACTTATCCCTATGAGGGATCTCTTCCAGCTATCCTAGGTAACTAAATTCGAAATACATACCTGTAGGTAGGTAGGTATCAAAATATGTAAAGTTAGTCGTAGTCGTAGTCAGTCGTATATATTATAATGGTATGTATTACAACGATTATTAGAAAAAAACTTTATGAATCCTGAATATTATACCTTGGGACCGTTATAATTTCCGATATAATGTATTTTGAACTTATTTATTCCAAGCGTATATATTTTGACTTGATATTTTTTGATATGTACCCAACAACAAGTATAGTTGAATCTACTACCATCTCACTTTTACTTAACTTTTTTATTATTAACAAACTCTGCATATAACCCATAATTATTTAATAGATACCTAAGTATCTTAATCAAAAACCTGGCGTCGTTTTCGCAAATTCAACCTGGATTTTTTTTCGGATAAAATTATTTTAAAACAAATTTCAGTAATCAATTCATAGACACTTTACTAAGCTTTAATACTGTTTTATTAATACTAACTGCAAAATGTCAACATGCTGTTTTATAAAAAATGGCTTCGAGTCATTCATGCTAATACTGCAATCTAAAAGTCTAGGCTATACATTTAACACCTTTGCTTAATGACTAAGCCATCTAAATAAAAATGAATTTCTCGAATAAATAACCTGAAAGTGTGAGAGAATATTTTAAATCCTTGATTTGTTACACCAAAGGTGAAAACATCAAGACCATTTGTTACTGATGTCAGTTTAGTAGAGCTGGGTCGTTGCGAGTTTTAGGCGTAACTGTTCTTTTTTAGTTCAAAACTGCAAAGCAGTTTCGTATATTATTAGTTTTCTAATACGCGACGCTTGCATCTGGGGAGGTGCAAGCGTCCATGGGCGGCGATAGTCGCTTACCACCAGACTGCTGGTTTGCCTCCTAATTCATAAAAAAGTGACTAAACTAAACGAAACGATATAAGTATGAATATCCCGTCTCAGCCAAAACGAATAAAATTTTAGTTTTTGAATTCAATGTAAATAGAAATAGGTAGTTTGTCATTGGCTATCACGTATAGACCGTGAGCTCTTAAAAAGTCTTTCGGGTTTTAGAATGATACTTCGGAAGGATATAGGTACTTGCCTATATACGACTGTAGGATCGTTTTCATAAAGAGTTAAGTTAAGTAAACATCATAAGTTCAAAGAATTTTGACGTTTTAAACAACACTTTAAAGTTTTACAGTTAATTTACTTGAAAGAGATAACGTAGTTTGACTTAGGGCTATAACCACGAAAACTTTGTCACTAATTATGCCATACTTGCGTGCAATCGGTTGCAATTTTTGCTTCTCCCGGATTAACTGAGTGGGACAGGCATAGCCAAGCATCCCTGTCTCTTTCCCACGCCGTCAATGCATGCGGTTGCAGCACACCGGCTAGGGTAATGCAGAATCGCATAATTTTTCCATAATAAACTGTAATTATTGTTGTTCATTTTTTTCTAAATGAAAGAGAATGTGCCATTAAACACCGTCAACAATGAGCTCTCAATTTACTTACTGTCGGAAGTCTTACATTCCTCCTATAAAACTTACAACTGTAAAGCGGAATCAATGGCATGCTTACCCATACTCATTTCGTTCCGGCACATCCGAGGCAATTTCTAAGATACGTGACGCAATCTCCAATTTACAGTAAGTTTTGCTCGACAACTTTTATAAATAAAGGTGTCTTTTTCTGTTTGAACTATCCTGACTTTTGCCAACTTGAATATGTTTCGATTAATAATATATATGTGGAAAAAACCGATGTTTTGCTAAAATTTAGATTAGATAGAGATTTCTCAATATAAATTCACTGAAATACATTAAATTTTATGCCATTAGACCACAAAAGCCTTGTTTATGATACTAAGGGATGACTCACACTAGCACGGGACGGGGGGCGGGGCGAAACGGGACGATTATGTCAGTTTCTATAGAAAACGTCACGTGACATTCGAGGGCTCCGAGCTATCACGTGATTCTTTATATTGAAATTGACAGATCGTCCCGTCCCATGTCGTCCCGTCCCACCCTGTCCCTTCCCGATCCCATCCCGTCCTAGTGTGAGTCATCCTCAAAAGGAAGAAAATGTTATGATTTACGTTAAATCACAGAAAAAGTACTAAATTTAAAAGTATTAATAAAGATAAGGCCTCTTAAGATAACTTGTTGGGATTTGTCCGGTGGCTTTGTGATGTTATTCTTTACTAAAAACCTGCCAGTTTATCTCGAATAATATTGTATCGTACATCGATTATGTTCAATAAACTCACGGTTTAAGATACATATACCTACAAAGATGCAACTTTTTTGACAAGAAATTGTCTGCCCAATCGATAATTCCTTATTAAAAAGATCGTCCAAAGATGTTTTAGTCCAAAAAAAATCTCAGAACGAATCGATATCAAATAAAATTTTTGGAGTATGGAAACAAAAAATGCTGCTGTGTGCAAGAAAATTGGAGACGTATGCCCAAAAGTGGGTGCATACACGCTGAAGAAAAGTTAATAAATAAAATGCATCGATAATTTAGAGTACCTACCTAACTATTTAGGCCTTGATTGTCCAAAAGGGTTATCGGTTTAAGTCAGCTCCAATTAATTTGTGCGCTTATCACGAATTGTTCCTGAGTTATGAATGTTTTCTATATATATGTATTATATGTACGTATTTATTTATTTAAGTATGTATATCGCCGCCTAGTACGAGACTAGATTGATCTGTGTTAGATTGCCCCCAAATATTGATTTATTTTATTTAGGGATATATTTATTTGAGAGCTGTGTAGCAACTACCAGTATAATATATAAACATATGTTTAAGCTACTAAGGAATTAGTATCTTTACGATCGCCATACATTTCGTGACATACCTTCTAATTAAAGCACCGAATTTGTTGCCGATGCTAATTTTGGCACAGTTCACGGATTTTACCAATATTTCACCAAATGTGTATAATTGACACACTTTTACTGATATTTCCGTTTTATTGAGATCAAAATTTAAATGTTTCAACTAATTATATATGCAGAGATCTAGCCGGACGGCCGCCATATTGGATCGATATCCGTAGATCATTAGAACGCTGTTCATGGTTGTGTGAGTTTGTATCAAACGCCTACAAATCGATTTCCTTTATCAATTACTGATTTTAACGCCGTGCGAGATGGCTTTTAGATTTGATAGACTTTGGACATAAGCATTGAATGATAATTATGAACATATGGTTTTTGAAATATCAATGTATTTTTTGAGACAAAACACCATTTAAATTTCCGTCAATCCAACTTGTAAACAATGTAAACAAACTGCCATATTGATCGTAATATCCTCACTTTTAAGTTTTTAATGAAATCTCTAATATTAAGTTATTTCTTATGTTTTGTATGTTACGATAATACTACTGTTTCAGTAGTGAATCGTTTCAGTGATGTTTGATGAGGTAGTGTGAAAATACAAGGAGAAACAGTGACAAAACATGTGATGCCTTTTGTTTACATCATTATTAATTTCCATTGTCGGCGATTTTAGGTACATTTTGATACGAACTTGCAATATAAACAATAATCTCCTTCGAATTCAGAAAAGAGATTGTCCAAATCGATTTCGGGGCATGACTCATTTTCTCAGATGTATATAGCCCTACATTGTAACTTGCAAACTGTACGGGTTGGCTTAGGCGTCGTTTAAAGACTCTTAGGACCACTTGTTACGCCAACCAGAGTTAATCAAGTAACCCAGAGTTAAGCTAAGTGTTTATAAAGCTAACTTCGCGTTACTTGGCCGACTCGTGTTGGCGAAACAAGTTGTCCTAAGTGTCTATAAACGACGTCCGATCCCTAAAGTTAATTTAAAGAATTGGCTGATTTGACTATACATACAATGCATAACTACTTAGCGCTACTACTACTATACATACCTATGCTACACACAATGGGCCATGATGTGCGATGATAAGGGACGCAGTTATGAGTAAGAGGGGTTACGCAATACTGTCATCCCTTTCTGTAGTATAGCTACGTCCCGTATAATGGTTCATGATGGCCCACTGTGTGTAGCGGCCATAAGAGGCCTTACGCCATTGAAAAATACTTCAACTCAAATCATGACGAAATTATAGGTTGTTTTATACATCGTATATGATCACGTAGTAAAAGAGCCAAAACTTGAATTTATTACATACGTGGAAAACCCGATTATTTGCAATAATTTAAGAATGACTCACACTAAGACGGGACGATCTATCAATTTCTATATAAAGAATCACGTGTACTTTGTAGCGATAGGTATATACTTTGTTCACAAATTGCACTGTCAACATCAAATCAAGTTGGGTTATATACAGCTTGAATGCTACGGGTACCGGTTTACATAAAACAGAAACATTCTTTTGTCTATGCATTTCATTAGATACAAGTTGCATAAAGATGTAACCGGTACAGTTTTAGGTACTCGTCAGACGAGTACGTTAACGTTCCATATAGCTTCAACTCCACCTATTGTCTCGTAACTTTACTTACTATGGCATTAAATACATGCGTTGGCTAAGTCTGAAAAAACTTGTTTACTAAGTAAGTATCTTAGGTATGCTTCGGAACAGGCCACTTCCTGTTTAGTAGTAGGAAAGAATTGAAGAATTTAGAATTTATACTCCGCTTACCTCCTACCTACTTCCTACCTTAAAGCCACTTAGCTGAACAAAAAAGAATATTCCCAAATAAATCGTGTGGTGATGGGTTAAGAATTTTACTTATGTGCTTACCATAGTTGCACGCAACTGTATTACACAGTACACTCCTACCATTACTCCGGCAGGAGGGAGATGGACATACGCAGATTCTACCTAATACGGTCACGTACAACTCATGGTAAGCTCACTGCTCCTTGCCTCCCGTGGGTATAAACCATATCACACAGTAGAATCGATATGTGCGATGCAGGTTGCTAGACTTGCTAGCCCATGTTAGCAACCTGTCACTTCAATATGAAATTAGGTACGTTATCCTTAAACCCCTCAATTGCTAAAAGTGGCACAGAAACATGAGCAGTTCCATGTGCTCTGCCTAACTTTATTAGGAACACAGGCGTGAGTTTACGTACAACTAGTTGGAACCCTCTCCAGAACCATGTCAAAATGACAAGCAGTAAGCGATTTCTTACAATCTGATTTATAAATAAATAAATAAATAAATATTGTGGGACAATCTTACACAAATCGACCTAGTCCCACGGTAAGCTCAATAAGGCTTGTGGTGTGGGTACTAGACGACGATATATATAATATATAGATACACATAAATACTTAAATACATAGAAAACATCCATAACTCGGAAACAAATATTCGTGATAAACACACAAATAAATGCCCTGACCAGGATTCGAACCCGGGACCTCCTGCTTCGTAGGCAGGGTCACTACCAACTAGGCTAGGAGGCCGTTAATAGCGTCACTATGACATAGTCCTGCAGTGGCCTAGGGTTCCAATTGTTTGACTGTACTATTTCGTTCAAAATTGCATGCACATTCATATGGACGTATGTCAAATTTAACCTCCGCCTGCCTTACCTTAATGATAAATAGTTTAACCTATCTATTTACGCCAAGCGGGTCGATTTTGACCATTGCAAAAGAACTATCCTTTTCATCCTAAAGTTCGACCCAACAACTAGGTAGTCATATATGGGTTAAGACCAAATGCACCTTCATCTATTCTATGCTAATGACAACGCAGTTCAAATCAAAAAACATTTACATTTCTCCCCTTTAAATTCATTTATAAAAGCAAAGGTACCATAAAGTTTTCATTGCGGGTTCTTTTATGGCCAAACCACTCACTACGTACCATCGCCAAGTGTTAACTGACTGTTTGTGATCCCCGTTGTCACAACATAAAGTCTACAGATATGCTCACAAAATTAAATATCGGAACATGCACTCTATCGCTTTGACAATAGAGGCGTTCAGATATTTGTGAGCACCTCGGCTGCTCCGATGTATCTGATGGCGACTGTACTCGGATTATAATCTATATCGTGTATCTTATCAACACTTGCCTACTTACACGTTTATTACATTGTGTATGTAGTGGAAACTTAGAATGTACCTACATGAAAAGAGGTTAAATAAGGCATACCTATGTAATGGTAAACAATAAAAAGTTTATAAGACAATAAACATATTCTCATATTGAGCATTTTGTTCTAAAGAGACTTTCCTCTAGCACTGTACAGCACGCTTACCACGAACATCGAAAATTGGCATTGACGGAAAAACCTCTTTGTGACTCGAATATGCAAGTGTGACTAAGATGGAGATACAAATCTGCAATCGTTCGATTTTCGTGGTAGTAGCCGAGGCGATCTATTCGAACAACTTCCGTGGAAATGATCAACATAACATGATAATTTGATGATTTGTATTGTATTGTATTGTATTGTATGATTAATGACGTAGGGAATATGAAGTGGATATGTCAAATGTCAGTTTAGCACGTTCGAATAGGTCTCCAGTCCAATTAAGAAACTACGTACTTATACTCGCTTTAGCTAACTTAATGCTGTATACTAACTTAATAGCTGTATACTAACCTTCTTATTCATAAAAAAATAACAGACAATAATTATAAGTTACTATTTCATGTTTTCTCCCTTTCTTACAAAACGCAAACGGCACACTAACAGATAGGGACTAAAATCACTAAGCTAATTGAAGTTTGCTTTACGTTTATATGAATAACGCCGCCGTTATGAATAACGGCATGATTTTCGTTTGTTACTCAAGATGGCGATGGCGTCTCTGGAATAGTTTTTTGTTTGCAAAATGTTGTTGAATGTGTAATATTGATAGCTGATTGTGCAGTAAACTAACGAAGCTACATCTAATGAAGAATTAATCCCGAAACGAGTTCAGCCACTCCTTTAGTCATCAAGCGGCAATCCCGGGATCTTGGCCCCCTGAGAAACTATATTTTAAGTCTTATAGCTATAAACTTCACATATAGCGAGGCCAATTACCGAACAACGTCGCCCAAGTGGCAATATATCATTCTATTTATATAATACTTATACTGAAATATTGATAATACGTGACACTGGCAAAATTGTCCAACTCTCGGACAGAAGCGATTATTTAAAAGAAGAAGAAGAAGAATAACGGCATTTGCGGCACTTGCGCCAATCAACTCACCCCGAGCTAGCTATCAAATTCCATACTAAAAATCGCTGAACTCCTCTAAATGTAGAGCTTAGTGTGTTAATTTATGATGATTACCGGAGAAAATATCCGAAGAATATTTTTTTACTTTTTGTACTCTGACATTTATTTCTCGATCGCGTTAGCGTATCGAGAGTTCAAATTATGTTTGCCGTTTATATAAATCATCCGACTACATTCATATTTTGACCTGTCGATGTCTTCTTCTGCTCAGCCACATTATCCATACGCACTTACTCCACCGTTGGTAAATAAAAATACTCGACTGCTAAAAACCTGTAAAACTAGACCAAATTAAACAATTAAGATATGTTCAAGAGACCTTGGCCCATGGTTGTAAGCTAACCGTCTAAGGCAATTAAATCCATTCCATAGTTTCTATATTATCCAATCGGATGTTACACTCAATCAATATCAAATAACAGCGGTTATTATTCGGTTCAAACGCTTTAATCGTGTTAACTACAGTTATCGTAAAACTGATCGTTTTGTTCTAAAGGTTAAGTTTACCTTGAAAAACATGGTCTTTGAAATTATTAAACTTATCCATATTCGAATTTGGAATGCAAAAATATTCCATAACATATTTCCTAAAACTGTTCTTATACTAGTAATTACATTATATTCTGAATGTCATAAAATAAACTTAAATTACAATTTACAAAAAGTCAGTTCAGTTTACACTTTTTTAGGTATATGAATTAGCAATGAGGCCAGAATTTCGGAAATTTAAAATGTTGTTCGGTTAAAGGGTTTGACCAAATGTGCACTCAGTATTCATTCAAAAAATGTTAATGATACTAGACGTAGGTAAGGGACATTGGAAATCTGGCACAAAAATAACAACTTTCCTCAAAAAGCGACACGCAAATTTACTTAATTCGAAATTTGGTACTCATGCAAACATTGCACAAGAATACAAAATTAGCAATTCATGTACATAATTATTATTTAACCCCATTCGATTGAACTAAAACATCAAATTACTTACGTAACGGCCGATTACAGCGCATCCAAACTGAACACGGAAGAAGTGAACATTGCGTGGAACAAACAAACAGGGTCGTTAATGTGCAATTCAAAATTGGTGCACTTTCTTTTTGACTCTTTTGTAATACTTGTAATCTGCCGTTCACAACGATAACATTCTGGTATTACGATGTCGCCTGTTGTTACCATTCCAAACAAAAATCATTAATTAATTTATTCTCCAAATGGGCATTTCATTTTAAAAATTTCTACAACTTAATCGCCTGCTTTCTTAAACATTCAAAACTAACCTCCGACGTTTCAAGGGCGACATTGCCTCCGATGTCCCAGAGAAAGACTTTTTGTAGTAAATTTTAAAATGTGTGAGAATCGTGAAAGTTTTTTTTTTTTTTAGTTTAAATAGATGTTGGGCACTTCATGTAAATACGGTGGTTAGAAACATGTCTTTTTGGCTATCGTTTTTCCCGACTTATGCCATGGCTAAGGGAGCCCGGGATCCGCTTTGGCAAGTAATCCCTAGATTTGGCGTAGGCGCTGGTTATATGAAAGCGACTGCCATCTGACCTTCCAACCCAGAGGGTAAACTAGGCCTTATTAGGTGTAGTCCGGTTTCCTCGCGATGTTTTCCTTCACCGAAAAGCGATTGGTAAATATCTAATGATATTCCATACGTAGGTACCTACATAAGTTCTGAAAAACTCATTGGTACGAGCTAGCAGGATTTGAACCTGCGACATTCGGATTGAAAGTTTAACGCTCTTGCCGCTAGGTTAGAAACATGGGACCATTGAAAAAGAAAACCCGGCGATAAGTTATTCAAATCTTTTGCTATTTTTCAAAGGAATGTTTAGGTACTTGTTCCACTGGATGGTCGGCGGCGCTCTTTTACCAGATAAAACCTATGCACGTACCTATTGATTTAGTGAAATTATATTTTCATTAAGCCATGTTAATTAATAGCTAATACCTATAAAGTATCCATTCCTACATAAAATATTAAATTTATAGTTAATTCAATTCAATTAAATGATTTATTTAATTAAATAAATAATTGAATTGAATTAAAGAATTCAATTATTATTAATGAAATTTAAGTAAATAGGTTATTCTCAACTAGTAAAACCAGCCATCACCTGCCTGCTTTAAATATGCCTATACTGTTATTGACCTCGTTTTGTATTTAGTTAGAACCTCATTTCTTGTCGAATATCCATGTAGCACCAACTCCAGTGACAATCGGAGACTTCACACTCGAAGTTGTAGACGATTATATATACCTTGGACAAACTGTCCAGTTAGGTAGGTCCAATTTCGAGAAAGAGGTTAATCGTCGAATCCGACTCGGTTGGGCAGCGTTCGGGAAACTGCGACACATCTTTTCGTCCAATATTCCGCAGTGCCTGAAGACGAAAGTCTTCGATCAGTGTGTGTTGCCAGTGATGACATACGGTACTGAAACGTGGTCGCTTACAATGGGCCTCATAAGAAGGCTCAAAGTCACCCAAAGGGCGATGGAGAGAGCTATGCTAGGAGTCTCTCTGCGAGATCGTATCAGAAATGAGACCATCCGCAGCAGAACCAAAGTAACCGATATAGCTCTCCGAATCGCTAAACTTAAGTGGCAGTGCCAAAAAACTTGTTTCTATTGTTCACTTTATTAACACCGTGTTACTTCCTAAGTATCTAGCTAATGATTCTAACTTTGAAACCACGCAAACAACCCTTTATTGTGCTGCTTTTGTCGCTGCCACCCAAAACGGTTCAAAAATTAAAGAACCTTATTGCACACATCATTTCAATTATCAATTGCCCGCGTGGCAAAAGAGATTGGGGAACCGAATAGCGGATTTGAGAGCTAAGATTGGTAGACTCACAGAATATATGAAGGGAAACTCCAGTCCAAGACTTGTAAGACACATAAATGCCATTAAAAAACAATATCAACTGCACTCGCGTCATGAAAATGACAATACACAACTTAGTCATTTTCTTGATACCCTAAAACAAAAGCTTAGCGCACTCACTACCCGTCTCCGTAGATAAAAACTAACGACTCTTCGCAAAACACAAAATAAACAATTTAAGAATAATGAAAAAGTATTTTACAGGACACTACAAGACTCGCATACTAGTGACCCCGAACCAATTCAAAGTCCCAATAGTAACACGGAAGCTCCCACTGCGGATCAATTACATCACTTCTGGTCTGAAATATGGTCTAAACCGGCTGAACATCATCGTTCCGACTGGATCGAGACGGAGAAAGAGTCCTTTGTTTCTTTACCTGACATGATTTTTGAAGAAATTAGCATCGATCTACTGCAATCTGTCATATCAAAAACTCATAATTGGAAAGCTACTGGTTCTGATAAAATACACAATTATTGGCTAAAAAAATTCACATACTTGCACCCAATCTTATTAAAGCACATCAATAAATTCATTCATGACCCTGAAACTTTACCGCAATATATTACGCAAGGCACTACATATATGTTACTGAAAGATAAAACTGACACAAAAAACCCTTCCAAATATAGACCTATTACCTGCCTACAAAATATCTACAAAATCATCACATCTTGTATCAGTAGACTTATATACAGACACATCGACACAAATAATGTATTAGCTCAGCAACAGAAAGG
The DNA here is from genome assembly GCA_949128165.1 of Lathronympha strigana. Lineage (NCBI taxonomy): Eukaryota > Metazoa > Arthropoda > Insecta > Lepidoptera > Tortricidae > Lathronympha > Lathronympha strigana. Next base: position 7,340,876 of record OX421918.1, on the reverse strand, counting down.
ATGTCGTAAAAATAGTCAAGGCTGCAAAGAACAACTCATAATAGATGCCGTAATTTCCAAACAAGCTATCTGCAATAAAAGAAATATATACACTATGTATATTGACTACAAAAAAGCATTCGACTCAGTCCCGCACACCTGGCTTATTCACATTCTCAAACTCTACAAAATACACGACGCTATAGTACAATTTCTACAAAAAACAATGTTGCACTGGTCAACTATTATTAAAATTTTTACTGACTCCACAAATGTAGAAACGGAGCCCATCACTATCCGCAGAGGCATTTTCCAAGGGGACGCCCTCAGTCCCCTCTGGTTCTGCCTTGCACTTAACCCGCTGTCTAACCTTCTAAATAATAGCTTATCTGGATTCAAACTTAATTATGAAAATACCTCACATACAGTATCCCACTTAATGTATATGGACGATATTAAGCTCTTTAGCAGTAGTTTAACTGAAATTCACAAACTTGCAGATATTACACAAACTTTTTCAGCAGACATCTGCATGGAATTTGGCATCGACAAGTGCAAAATTCAATCGATTCGATATGGTAAAGTAGAACACAATAGTTACACTCTAAATAACGGCGAGCAAATCGACCCTGTTGATGATGTAGTCGGCTATAAATACTTAGGTTACCAACAAACACGGCAAATTCACCAAAAATCCACTAAGACCGCGCTTAAACACAAATTTACAGGTAGACTTCACAAAATTCTCAACACTCACCTTAACGCACGACACACAATAAAAGCAATAAATAGTTATGCCGTTCCTATTCTCACGTACTCTTTCGGTATCATCCAATGGTCACAAACAGATCTCTGCAATCTCCAAAGAACCATCAACACTTTAATGACTAAATACCGCAAGCACCACCTCGGGGCTGCACCCAGAGGCTGACTCTACCGAGAGCCGATGGAGGAAGGGGATTGATAGATATCAAGAACCTTCACAATAAACAGGTAAGGTCACTCAGGAAGTTCTTCCATAACCAGTCTTCTCGCTCTTCAATGCACCAAGCCATCGTTATGAATGACAAAAAACTCACGCCACTTAACCTCAATGACCACACAACTCAAAAAAATGAATCAATTGTAGAGCCTCAACACAAACAACAAGCATGGATCCAGAAGTCACTCCACGGCAGACACCGACTCGACCTGATCAACCCCAATGTTGATAAGCTGGCCTCTAATATGTGGCTCAAGAAGGGTGAATTGTTTCCGGAAACCGAAGGGTTTATGACAGCCATACAGGACCAAATAATAGACACGAGAAACTATAGAAAATATATTATCCGCGATACCAACCTAACCACAGACCTATGCCGACGATGTCATGTTGCCTCTGAGACGATACAACATATTACAGGGGCATGCCGGTCCATAACCCAAACTGACTACAAGCATCGACATGACCAGGTTGCAGCCATTATCCATCAATACCTAGCACATAAATATCATCTTATTAATAACAGGACCGCCTACTACAAATACACTCCACAGGTAATATTAGAGTCTCCCGAATACAAACTTTACTGGGACAGAACTATAATTACGGACAGAACTATCCACTACAATAGACCTGATATAACACTCCATGACAAAACCACAAAAACTGTATATCTCATCGACGTTGCTATTCCAAATACCCATAATCTTACCACGACACACACTGAAAAAATCAGTAAATATACAGACCTGTCCATAGAAATTAAAACCCAATGGCGAGTAAATACCGTAAAAACTATCCCGATAATTATTTCATCTACAGGTGTTATTCCACGCACTCTGCATACCAGCCTTAAAAGCCTTGATATCCACCCACTTACATATATCCTTCTACAAAAAGCTGCTGTTATGAACACATGTAGAATAGTTCGCAAATTTCTAACAATAGAACAGTAGATTCCAGTATAAGTTTCTATATTCGTTTGGCCAAAAGCCCGCGTATATGGAAATAAAACTTCCTCCAGTTGGAGAGAAAAGTCAAAAGAAAAAAAAACATAATAATAATAATAATATGAAAATGATGATATTGACATCCAGTTATTCCTCATCAAGGATATATAGGGCTCTCCCAAGGGATTCCATTCCTTGCGGTCTTGCGCGGTCTCTTCCCGCTTTGTCCAACCAAGGCCAGCCTCCTTTTCAACTGTCCGCCTCCAGGTAGTACGACGACCTTTAACCCTTTTTCCATTCTTTTATAGTCAACCCTTACTTTGTATAGGTGGTTGTTTGCCTTTTTAAAACATGTCCGCTCCAACGCCAATTCCGCAGTAGTATCTTCTTGGCTAAAGGGTTCTGGCCGATCAACACTTATGACCAATATGGCCTAATAGTGTTAGTATTAATAATATAAGTCGTAAAACCAAACTATGCTTTCAGAGATATTAAGACATCAGATTTTCCTCGCACAACTGAACTGCGGAATGAACTGTCGCCAGCAGTAGTACCTACCTATTACCCGCCATGATTTTGAAACTTTCAAGGAAAGACTATCGTGCCACTTTCTTTAATATAATATTTATTGGCAGTTCTACTTTTTATCGCCCCTAAACTGTAGTAACAATGTTATTTACCAAAACTGTGTCGCTACCATTAGGAAAGTGTCAACATAGACATAAAATTTTGTTGCTTTCGATATTTACATATTATTCTCGTAGAGCGATATCATTTCTAATACATTCAACGCATATAAAATTCGGTCTCGGGCTCTATATTTATGTACCAATAAATTTTGGTTTAAGTTTCTAACTGCTATTAAAGCTTTTGTTTTTGATATGCCTTTTAACTGTAACTTTATTTATAAAATTACAACTAACCTATCGCGAATTAAGTTAGTTTACCATATTATACCTACCGACGTTTCAACGTTCACCTGGAGACCTATTCGAACGTGTTTAAGTGACATTTAAGACATTTTTAAGACATTTATTTATTCATATTCACAATGTAAATTTTACAAAAATCATAAAGCATTAGTCCCCGCACTAGGCGACGCCTGTTTCGCGGGAAACCACACAAATTTAATTTAATTTCGATGCAAAGTTCCGTGGAAATGATCAATATGACATTCCTATGACAGTTTAGCACGCCTGTCCCACTAAAAGTCACTTTAAACACTAACGTATGGGTAGATACAAAAGTTAGAGCTTCACATGAAAGTTTGTCGAAACATCGAAAGAGTCATGTTTTGTGTGCCGCTACTTACTTTTATATTGCGAAAAATATTTTTATGTATATTATTAAACATTTTGCAATACATATAGTGTACTTATGCCACATCATCTAATATGTCTTTAAATATTACGTTGAGATTTCTTCAACAAGAATTTGATTAGCCAAATATTTTCAAAAATGATCGTTTTGCACTAAACTAAATTTGAAGATTAAGATACTCATTCGACGTAAATTTAACTCTCTTTAATACCTACCTGAATGAGTTTTCCTTCCGGTACCATTTTCGAGCTAGACGCATAAAATTGAAAATGACCTATTTGACAGTTACTAGGCTGCAACTTCCGAACTCGGTTTACTCGTACATGTCTTTAGAACCTAATGAAGGTATTAAAACAATATCCAGTTTGCTGGGAATCAGTTCCTGTAACATATCTAATTTTCTTGGCCTATATCCAGTTTGGCAAAAAACAAATAGAATAAAGCGCAAAATTAAAAATACAGTATTAGTATTGATTTCCTATTAATTCTATTACCTAACTATCTACGCAAGGATATTAATCTTGCCTTTAACTATTTCTATAATATATTCAGAAGTTAATACCGCAACAAACTTCAAATCCATTAACTGAATAGTGGTGGTCAAAGTTCAAGCCGTTACTTTAAAATACTAATTATTTAGCGATGAGAAGCATCAGTCGGGGTCTTTGAGATAAAAGTGAAAACACAGAGAGATGATGGCTTTACCGTCTTGATAGACCTTCTGTCAATGTAATAAATACTTTAAACGATCAATAAACTGGTTATAGTATTAGTGCGACGTAATTTATTGGCACCCGAATCGACGTTTTAAAATATCGTTAATTACTACCACTGATAAATGGTCTAATAAATACTTTGCCTTGGCTCGAGGTTTGGACGCTACAGACGCAAACATATGAATTACTTGGTTCTTAATAGGTGAAAGAAATCTCTAGGTTGCCATCTATAATTACGAGCCGTTCGATATGCGTGTGATTTCGATTAAAAGTGAAAATAAATGGCGGTATGAAAATTAATAACGATTTGGGGTAATAAAAGGTACGGCGTATATTAATTTAAGCTTTCCTAATCTGACATGAACCGGTTGGGCTGTGTTGATTCTGTAGGATTTAACGGAACGCAGCTGTTGCAAATTCTTTGTGCACTTTATAATTCACACCCACACTGAATTACAAAGTGTGTCACCGCATTATATTTGTGTTTTCTTTAATTAGTTGGGCTATTGTTATTTAATTTTATACCCCTGACAAGTAAACTCTGCACTCTATAAATCAAAAGGTCACCCCGTCACAGATTAGACATATAATAATTCTTAAGAATGTATAGAAAAAGCGAATACAACCCGTTTTGAATACTACGAGTATGTAAAAAGCAACTGACGCTGGAAAGGTCCAAAGACTCTGTTCCTACAGGATGTAACAAAAATAAGGGTGATCAGTATTCTGATTACGAAATATAATAGGGATGACGACTAGGTTGAAAAACTATTATTCTAATTAGTCCGTCAGTTAAATTATCTAAAATTATTAGACACGTGTTTTTTCCTTTTTCAATTTAACTAAAATTTACGAAGATAAAGAGCATCAAAGTTCCGGGGTGGGGGCTTGTGACGTCACTCCTAGGTAAGAATTGTACCTAGGAGTGACATTACGCGAAACTTGAACGCACGTATTTTTGTCATTTTTGATTTGACGAACAAAAAAAAAAATATGTGTACAATATTTTTTTATAATCTAAAAGACGGACTAAATAGATTTTTTCAGTCGTCTAGCCTATTCACCCCTAAAGTTTTGTTTTTCGCTTCGACTACGATAATGAGTGTGCCCTTAAACGGATTTTTACCAGCATTGTTACAACTGTAACGTCTCAGACATGTTACATCTTGTAACGTCACAAGTAGTAGTTTAAATACTTATGTTTGGCTTTTAAAACGTACCAGTAGGTAGTTTTATCCACAGCAAACGGAGAAAGAGATGAAGACCGAAAACTAGTTACTTACATTAAAACACCGCTCTAATTAAAAAAATAATTAAATGACCTTTGACCCCGTGAGACCTAGCAAATAAAACCGGCTCTGGGCGCAATTAAAATAACACTTAATGTTTAATGACCTTATGACCCACGACGCTTCCCTATGGCCAAGACGAAAAAGGTGTTCTTTGTTGGAGTTGTCTACCTGGATACTGGAGTTGTTTTCCTACGAGTTTTTATATAGGATGGTGCGGGTTATTAATTTTTGGATTATGCTTAGTGATACCGACTGATTTTAATTAAGAAGTTTTGTCTTACTTTGCTTTAATGATTACCGTTATGAGCGGTACACTTAAATTAAGTATTTGGTACATACATTTTGTAGGTTTTTAGGGGCTGAAATTACGTAGGTGATAATTTAGGTCTTTACGGTTTTCTAGCCTAGGTGGTAGTGCCCCTGCTTATGAAGCAGGAGGCTCTGGGTTTGAATATTGGTCAGAGCATTTATTTGTGTTTTTATTACAAATATTTATGGCTGTGTTATGGACGTTTCCTATGTTTTAAAGTATTTATTATATGTATATCTACTACAAGCCTTATTAAACGTACTGTAGGAGTAGGTCGATTTGTGTAACATTCTCCGATGTTTCTGTTGGTGAGTAAGGTCACCACAGCTCCAAGAGGATTCACTGTGTTGACAGCTGGGGACCCACGGAGGAAAGCTTGCCCCTTTAGCTGTCAACACAGCGATTCCTCTTTTTTTTAATGGTCGGCAACGCGCATGTAACACCCCTGGAGTTGCAGGCGTCCATAGGCTACGGCTTACCATCAGGTGGGCCATATGCTTGTTTGTCACCGACGTAGTATAAAAAAAAATAGGTATGAGTAATTTTTAGACTTTCCCTACATAAGATTTTATTGGACTCTAAGAACACCAGTTTTCTAAATTAATGAAATACCAGTTATATTATAACGCTAGTCATAACTGTCCATCAAACCTCAATTAGCTAATTTACTATTTGACCTTATGTGGTAGTTTGACCTGTTTGCAAGAATGGGGTACACATACGTTTTCTATTATAGATCTGCTGGGTTTTATTAATTATATATACTTACAGATATGTTTTAACGTTTGAAATGCAATGTATAAACTTTTAGGAAAATTACCTAGCACCAAAAATAGATTTCGTGGATGATATAGGTTAGGTATACATATACCGGGTGTTTCCTGTAATATGGGTAACTAATGTATCGCCAAAAATTGTTGGGCAAATTTTCATTTCCCAAACAATTTATCCCAAAACACGTTTGCCAAATATATATATCCCAACTACTTCTTTCGCAACCGTATCTTTCGCCGAATATCATATTCCAACCCTTTTTTTTTTTTTGTAGAGGGGAAAATGCGTTACGCATACCGTCCGGGTGCGGGGACGGACCCGGAACGGTTATGTGGGACTCCCTGTTGGGCTAATGAGACCCCAGGTGTACCCACTAAAAACCCCTCTGTTGCCGCCTCTCCGCTGTTTGGCGAGGCCCCAGGGACGCTGAAGTACTCTTCCGCAGCCTCGCCAGCGGTTGGCCGTTAGGCCCCGGATCTGGGGTAGGTGTAAAACCCCCCGGCCGTCTCGGTGGCGCGTACGGTGCGCCAGCCTCCTCGAGGACCTGTATCGTTCGGGTGGCAGCCGGTCATATTCCAACCCTAACCTAACATAGTTCGCAAATGAAAATCGGCCAAATGTGAGTTGGCAAATAATAATTTAGGAAACGTTGATATGCCAAGTGAGTCATTGGCGAAAAGTTGGTTGGTAAGTGATATTTCGACGAAAAGGCAGGACCCCAATATAAATAAATAACACAATTATAAATTATTTGTCATAACATATAATGATGGTAAAGAGTATGAAGGGTCAAAGCTTTTTATTCTCGAGATACCAAATAGCCTCATGGGTTTCAAATAGTCCATCGTACGGTGACTACAATAGGTACGTTGTATTACTTTGAACCCAGGCAACCATTTTCATCAACTTACCTACACAAAACATTGTGAACTCTCTGTACACTTAGAGTCCGCTTATGCTAAGTTTCCTAGATTTTGATAGCATAGACTGACGTCACAGTTTCATGGAAATTTGACGTTTAAATTACCTACACTTTTAAGTTTGGCAGTTCATATGCTTGGAAAAGACAACGTAGTTTGGCTCTAGCAACATTTTTCGCTGACTGTACTCATTTATATCACTTTTTTATAACTTACATTCACCGCCGTAGTTTATTACTCATTTTGAACTTCTTAACCTCTTAATGACCGTAGCTACTTGCGTCTAATCAATTATTTTTAGATTGAAACTTTGCATCGGCTGTCAAGTTGAATAAGATACTTACCGAAAGTTTAATTAGATGCCCTAAAATCGATAGAGATTTAGAAATTAGTTATAACTTACATCTAAATTAATGATGTTGATATAATCATCTATTTTAGTTGAAATAGTTAACTACAAGAAGTCAAGTGAACCATGTTTAGGCGTTTAAACTACGAAATAAATACGCATCTTTTAAAAAACTTGTTGTACTTACAATTCTATTCTAATTTATCAAGGCTTTCGCCCGTCGCAAGGATATTCTATAGGTACATTCAATCAAACTTGCCACGTAGGCACCTTAACAAACTTCATTCAAAACATAAAAAACTATAATTAAATAACGTGCGAAGTACCATTGGACCATAACAATCGGTTTAGAGTTACCCGCGATAATCAAACAAGATTAGCTTGTCGGATTCATAAAAAGCCCGTTCACGACACGATCAATCTTGTCATCAATGAATTAAATTGCCCATTGATTAATGCTACGGCGTCAAACGTTGAAAAATAAAACAATATAGACAATGCAGTAGCTCGACCCACGACCCCGGTCATAAATGTCAGTGTCCAAACAAATCGACGAGATTAGTGTTAATATATGCGCCGGCGCCTCCATCCTTCTCATCTTTTGTTACTCGTATTTCTAACACAAGCGAATGAGTTTAGCTACTAAATTGTAGTAAAACTTCGAATTGTAAATTAAGCGTCGAAATGTTTATTAATGTGTGCGTGGGTTGTTTCTAGATGCATCTTTTTAAGTTGAATGTGTTATAATAAAATCATTTGGATCACTTCCTTATCTATGGGATCGCCATAACTTATTTTGTTTTGTCGTAGGTGTGAGGTTTTTCATAAGATAGTAGGAAATAAGGTGGGTTTTGGTGTGGTTTAGCTGTTTTGAGATCATTTCTTCCATATCTATATATATATGTTCGCCACAGCTGATATTTGCTGGACCGTCGTAAATGCCAAGTTTTTGATAAAATTGTAAAAAAAATAATTAATAATTATGCTATAGAAAAATTATTGGGATTACATTTTTATGTATGTGATTAGGTGATTACCACAGGTGGGTCAAACTCAAAACGGGTCGAAAATTACAAGAAATAAAAAAGTTTGTTTTTGCTTCAAAATCAACTTTTATTTATTTACTAAGTATATGAACGTCAATATTAACCTGAAAAACTAGATCGTTTTTGGGTATATAAAAATATATAACACTTATTTGAAATAATAAGATCACAGAAGTGACTGTTATTCCACAGCAAAGAACAAAATCGGTCTTATAACAAAAATACTCTTATTTTCATAATGATTCGTGATTGATTTATGCAATCTAATAAATGCTATCAACATAGACAACAACGTAAAAGCAATTAAAGGCGTGAATATTCTAAAACGTAATGAGCAGTGGAAAAACTCGTGTTTGTCTACAGAAAATAATAATTAGTCAAAAATATTTTCATCACTTGATTCACCATTATTAAACAATGATTAATTTTTTTTAAATTTCTTTGGCGGTGTATCTGACTCATCAGAGAATATATTCTCAAAGTTACGCCTCTTTCTAGGAGTAAGTGGTAGATTTATAAGTGTAGGAGGATCTGGTGTAGGTGTATCAGGGGGCGTTCCGGGTCCAGTAACCGTTGAAGCGTCCGGCGTCAAATTACTAAAAGCTGGACTTGGAGGCGTTGTGATTGAAGCAGATGGAGAACCAGGTGAAACTAAACGGCCAGCAACGGGAAGTTCAAAAGCTACAGAAGACGCTGGGCTGGAAATAGCTGACCTGTTCGAGGCAAGCCTGGGTGGGGTTTGGCGCGATGCAGGTGAGTTTAAGAGAGCTGATCTGGGAGCAACAGGGCTGGAAGCATTAGGTCTAGTTAAACTCCACCAGTCGTGTCTTGGCTGTAAGCGGTGGAGCTCCGAGAAACTGAGCGAGAGGAAGCTGGGATGGATGGCGCGGGGCTCGCAGAAGGTGATTCAAAAGGTACTGGGAGGAAATCCGCTGAGCTGAGAGGAGTTGACGTGCTAATACGCGACTCATTCCCTCGTTCAGTTCTTCCTGGTCGAATACCTTGTGGAGAATATTATTTGTCTAATCTCGTAATGAGGGCACTTATCATACGCTGCACAAGTAATGCAACTCAGCCTCCTTGCGTGGAGTGTATTTGGGTTTGCATTACTCCACGCTAATTGGTGTACTTGAAAAAGGGTTAAATAAGAAAATCAACCTCTAAGGCCGTTAATTTTTGAATAGTCCACCGAAAAGACGTGTAACATCGTTTTGCGTAAAACCCATTTGCTAAACATGTAGATTTTATTTAAATTGGTAGCTTTAGAAGTTAAGTAACATATTATTAATACCCTAGGGCGTAGCAAGTTAAAAAAGAACAAAAGAGTAATAAAACACATGAATAACGTAAAAAAGAAATCTTCTATGGACATAGGTATTTTAAGTGGACATATTCCACATGAAATACGTATGTCCACAAGAGGGATTATTAATAGCAAACCACAGAAAATACGTCCACATAATGGTTATTTTTTGAAAACGTGAGTTGCATGGCGTTGAATTTTTAGGTTAGGTATTCGATCCTTCGGTTATGCAAAATAGCCTATCCACGGAAAACCAGGGGCACATTTATATATTTGTAAAGTTCGTACTTGCCAATGTACACAGTGAACAGGAAAGTTGCACTGATCTCTGACAAAAAAACTCAAAATTCAATAAAAACGTGCCGAGCAATTATCACGCAACAACGTAAGGCGTATTCAAAATGGCGATTGGAAGCGGATCGGTGTTGCTAGTTAAATATTCCGCCACTTATAGTAGTTTTTAGTAATTTCAAATCTTAGGCGGATTTTGAATGGCCACAGAAAAGTTGTTTTACTATATAACCACCTGTTTATACCCGCTTGTGTAAAAAGTGTTGCATATTTTGGAATTAATTACGCAAAAAACAGTTCTTGATCATTTGTGACATGGTTACATAAGAAGTTCTTAGGAATTTTGCAGGAAATATAGAAACCAAAGCCTGTCAAACAACTGAACCTAGATTCTGAACAGTCCACATAAGGGAGTTTTATTAAGTATCATATTTTTTTTCTCTGTTATTATAAATACTTGCTTAAATCTGAGCAAAGCTACTTAAAATAGAAATATATACCCTGCAAAAAAAAATATAAACAGAACATGGTCCTTTATTTTCCTTGTCTTTTTTTATCCGAACATACTTTTGAGTTTGACCCAGGTGATCGTTGCTGTCGTAGGTTAAATTTTGGGAGACGCGCAAGCTTAATCTTGAGCAAGAATAGATGGTTGACCTCTTACATTGAATTTATATAGCTAGGTATTGAATTTAATCATTATTAACTTTTAAAACCGATAAAACGTACCTTTACAAATTTTTGAATCATGACAACGAGAAGTGAATTGTAAAAATACATTACCAATGTATAATTAGGTAATTAAATAAACGCTATGGTTTTTAGGTCAATAATAACAAACAAGGAATTATAAAATACTTATTTCATAATGGTTCCTCATCTTAATCGATGTCACTAAGACGCCTCGCTGAAAATATATTTTTAAACCTTCAAAATAAGTCACTGAACTTTATTTTATCCGTTACTCACGAAATCCTATTTGAATTTAGCATTTGCATTTATAAAAATAACCATATTTTTTATGGTAAAATATCTGTAGGAGCCTATACCTATATCGCACAAATTATGGACATTATTGATTTGGCACACCTGGCCAGTCTAGAAAAACTAGAATAATTTGGTTTATTTTGGTGACTAAAACGATTTAAATGTAAACATTATATGCATACATTATTCATAAGTTAACCAATCTGTTCAAGTTTTTCGAAAGTAGTGTATGCGATAGGTAACTGATTTTTTCGTACATATGAATATTGATTAGTTGAATCTGTTTACCATAAAAACTTAACCATATCTAAAACTAAATTCATATTTTAACCTTACAAGAAAGTAAATTAAAGACCTACTAAAGTAAACCGCCCGGATTGGGTCCCGACGCAAAGGTGCCCATCACGCTAGCTCCGGTTCCGCGCTGAATCGCGATGGACAGTCTCTGCTCCAGGGACGAACCGGAGAGAGAGGGGATCAAAGCCCCTTTCCTGCAGGCGGCGACACAGCTCCCTGAGAAAGCTTTACTCTCTGAACTTTGTTTTCATTTTGGGATTTATTTACCTACTTAGGTCGGTCGGCTGTTAGCATTAATTAAAAAGTGGTTTTATTCGTTACTTAACCAAAATGGGATTACGTTAATAGTTTGTATCGGATTACATCGCCAGGTTATTAAATACCCAAATGGATGTAGGTAATAATATATTATAGTCTGTGAAGTGTTTAAACGAAATATGTATATTTTAAAACGACATAAACTTTTGACAAAACAAAACTTTTGATATACCTTCTTAGTTCAATAAGACAGTCTGCTAGAATAAAAACTTATTCCTGTTAGAAACAAAAACGAGAAGTTGTCTTGAATGTAAAAATCTGTGAGAAAATATTTATAGGGTCAGAAACAAACGTTTACGAGGCAACCAATATTTTTTCATATTCTAGTTACAGAACATAGGTACAGTTCATTATATGATATGTGGTAATATGATACAATCTAACAAATATAATTTGGTCTTTCACAGGTTAGGCTGAAACGCAAAGATGATTGAACACGAAAATTCCAAATTTACACAACATGAGCGTCCAAAAAGAAGCCACCTAGCGACAGGAAGAAAATGACTGAGCGAGCGTAATTGCAAATCAATTGCGTATAACAAACAGAGATGGCGCTAGTATTGCTTCTGGTGCTAGCGCTTGGTGTTGGTGCTTCCACTCCGGGCGGAGAGGTGGCGCTGGCAAACGTTACAAGGTTCGCTACCGGAGATGCCTTCGCTCTCGACAGTAAGTGTAAAAACAAATTTAAAACTAAAAAAAATGAATATTATTATTGATCACGTTATACATAAGTGTGTCACTTTCACTTTGAGCTACTCGTTAAACCGCGTTCTGTGATTAATCGGAGAAAGGAATTTCTCTATGGATTCGAGTGTAAAGTTTCAAAGATTCTGAGACGTAATTTATTTATTTTTTAATATTTTCTTCGGTTACCGCGTTGAGTACCTACTAATTAACATGAAACACTTTAAAAAGGATTAATCGCATTTATTAAGTTGGTACTTACTTACAATCCCGTAAGACCGGCCGTCTGACCGGTGCTCAGAAAGGTCGTGGGTTCGAACCCCGCTCGACGCGGGAATTTTTTCATTTTTCTTTCAATTATAAATTATAAATTTCAATTATAAATTGTAAATCCCGTAAGGGGTCCTTTACAGAGTGACGAGTGAGTGGGTGCTGTAAGGGACAGGAAGGAGGTGCTGTAACAAACGAGTGCGACGTCATAGGCTATGGTCACCGACTCGAAACGTTACCTACGCTAAATAAAGGCGATTAATCCGTTTCCTAATTTTGTCTAACTAAGTTTTTAAAAAAAACGGGCGACACCGCAGTCTGAATTCTCAACCACTTATAGCATACTTCCACCTCGTAATTTTTATCCTACTTAATATTACAGGTTCCGATTGTGGCATGACGCGTTGCATGGAGGAGTCCCACGGTACCGCGCTCCCCATGGGCAGCGAGGGTTGTGTGTGCCAGTGCAGTCAAGACACACCCGCGTTCCGTGAGGATCAACGGACGTGTGTCGGCCATATAGACGGTAAGACCTATTCTGAGTAACCTTATGAGTACGCGTGGCATGGAGAAGTCTCACGGCACCGCGCTGCCTATGAGTGGCGAGGTTTGTATGTCCCAGTGCGGTCAAGATACACGCGCGTTTTGTGAGGAGCAGAGGACGTGTGTTAGGCATATAGACCGTAAGAGGAGTACGCGTTCCATGGAGTCTTACGGTACCGCGCTACCCATGACATGAGTGGCGCGGGTTGTGTGTCCGAGCTCGGTCAAGACACGCGTTTTGTGGGGAGCAGAGGACATGTGTTGGCCATATAGAGGGTAAGAATTAAGTAAACTCAGGAGTAACACGCATGGAGGAGTCTCACATGCACTGCGCTGCCCATCGACTTTGAGCTTTATGTGAGTGCGGTAAAGCAACATCCGCGTTTCGTGAGGACCAGAGAATGTGTATTGGTATTATCGGTATAGACGGAAAGGTTATGAGGCTTCGAGTTTGAATGTACTATGCACAGAGCCTAGTAGATTCAAACTCGAAGCCTCATAAAGGGGGGTTTATCTGTCCAGCCAATATACAGGATGTAACACAAGCTACCGAAAACCTGAGACATCCTATATCAATATGTGGGTATAAGTTATACTGAGCAACTTTTACTACGGGATCAAATAAGAAATCGCAAAAAAAACATATATTACATCCTTGGAGATGATAATGTTTCTAACAAAAGAGACATGACATCACTCACTGTTTTAAGTTTTAAGTAGAAGACCCACTTCGCTATGCATCTACAACAAAGTTCTCTTCGCTCTGCGGAAATCGCACCCGATATTAAGATCGTCTAATGCTGTTTCTATACATAGTGAGTTTACAATAATAGTTAACGCCCACCACGATTATATAATCTATACAAAACTCCTTCTATTTCCAGAATGCGTGATGGCGAGCTTCGGTCGTGGCGCGACGAAGCCGCAGATCCCGCTGGTGTTTCTGCCGATGAAGGGTCAAATTATGTACCCTTCCAAAGAAATTATTTTTACGGGTGAGTTTATTTCAGACATAATAAAAAACCTAATTTAACAAGTAGGGATTCACCAAGTAGTATGTGTAGGTACCTATGTAATACAGACATTATTTAGATATTAATTATGCGTAGGTATTTAAGTAACTGATAAGTCATGTAAGTGATAACAGAGATAACTGGCTCAGCTTGTTAAAATTACAACGTTTAAAAAGAATACAAAAGCTAAAATATTGGCTGAATTTCAGACCTGCTGAATTTCAAGTAATTTTAGAGAACTTCGAGCAAACTTCGAGAGTTTGCAGCAAAAAATATTCCGGTACCGGGAATCGAACCCGAGCCTCCTGGGTGAGAGCCAGGTATCCTAGCCACTAGACCATACCGGACTTGCAAGAGCCACTAAAATTCTCCTTCTATTTCAGACGTACAGGACGCGGTGTGCGCAGTGACGAGTGCGCAGTACCTGTCGCCGTCTGGGTGGGTGACGTTAAGGGACTTGCTCGACAATGATGTGCCGTTTGGATTGTATCGGGATGAGGGGAGCACTTTCTTGCAGGTGAGATTGTTTAACAATTGTAAATAGTTTTAATCAGTTAGTAATATTTAATACCTATGTCTGACACATCAATGGAAAAGTCTAAACCGCTTAGACCAGGCCGCTTAAATGCATAACTTGTTATGCAGGAAATAAAATAAAATATTCGTAATTATGAAATTATGAGGGGTTTATTGCGAATTTAGTTAATTTACCTTAATATACCGATGTTCATACAGTTTCATGTAAAATTTAACTAAATTCGCGATAGAACCGTCGTGATTTTATAGTTAAGCGTACAAAACTCGAAAGTTTAAAAAGTAATACTACTTAAAATATTGTTAAACTGTCATACGCTAGGAAATATAGAGTGTAAAACGTGTTTTATTGCTCTCCAGATAAAATTATTTCAGACATTTTTGCTCGCTACGCTGTGTAAGATGTTACAGCAAGGAACAGCAGCAGAATGATCTAGTTCTCTAGATCTAAGTTAAAGCACTACATTTTTGCCTCGCATTATTTCGGCTTCATTTCCGAGCTAGACACATTTTTGTACCTAAACTTTAAAATTATATGAGACGCACATACCTATACAAGATTTTTTTTAAACATATTTTTTTCAATAGATAGTCTTATCTATCTTTATATAATCTTAAACGAATATTAAAATTACATAAAAAATTCAATAGCTTACAATTAAAGGCGAAGAAGTGGAAAAAAATGTTAACACGTCTGAGTTAGGTATATCTTATTTCACACTGATGATTGCACTTGGATTGTAAGAGACTAGGGAATTCTACAAAGCTAATAATTGTTAATTGAAAATTTTCTGTAGTATGTGACATCTCTTTCAATTTACAAAAAACGAAATAATTCTGTTCTTTTGTGTGGAGAAAATAACGGTATCCGTTCCCGGGAACGACAACCATGTATTCATGTTTTTTTTTTTGTAAGCCAAAATTAGCAGTAGCATTTTTATTTTACTTTTTTTTGTTCTAGAATTGCTAAGTGCAATTTCTATAATCAGAACAGATCTCAGCGAAACTGTATACCTGTCTATACATCTGTAAACTTTTTTTTATTTGGCTGTTTCTACCTGGTGAAAAGGGGACGGACTGAAAACCAGCGTTGCGCAGCTTTCTTTCTTTCTTTCTTTCTTTCTTTCTTTCTTTAATAAATCTCTATAATACTAGAAGATCCCCAAGAGAAAAACCTTCAAAAAAGAATATCAAAATATGTCCCCCCAATAATATAGGTACGTGAACACGTGAGACCAATAAAAAGGAAAGACAGTAGTCATGTATTCTCTTATTTCTCTTATCAGATTGCTACTAACGTACACAGACCTGTCCAATACAAATGAAACGTGTATAACAATATGTATAAACAAAAATTACGTTGTCATCGAGTCCGGTCCCCAAAACCCGTTCTATATCGACAAGGCCGCAGAAGGCACAATAATAAAAGTCAATACCTTATTAACGAGATCAGCAATAAATGCTGATAAACGATAATATCGTTTTTATTTTCCGGATTATTGTACGAGAGATTATCCAGTAATGATATGGCTTTGTGTATATTTTCATCAATTTCCTTTACTTATAATACTTTTTTTTCTTTTCTTCATATATGACTTAGTAATTAAACTTCGAATTTTTGTTCTGCCTCATAATTATTGGACATTCATCATAGAAAATAAAAAAATTATATAAAGTTAGTAAAGTACAAATGGTCTTTGTCTATAATTGTTTCGGACTTTAAACAGTTAGCATAAGTAATTTTCGCAGGACTGCGGCCCGCTATACAAAAACATTCTAAGTGTTCGAAATTAATATCAAAAATGTGGAGAATAAGGTCGAGTCTCTATTGTTTTAAAATCAAAATAAACTAAAGAAATACAAATCTATTTCAATTGAAAACAGTTTAGATTTCGTTGTACTAATTAGTCCTATGGATTGTGGTCCCCAGAAAGATAGAGAGACCGTCGTAACATAAGGAGCCCTTTTTAGCTGTTTGGTAAGGTAGCTAAAATTGAAGCTACAATTTTTTATGAGCGACTACCACCTAATAAACTACACTAAACACTCTACTCTTGACTTGACTTGACTCGTTGAAATGATTCTTCCCTCGCATAATGGCTATTAAATCTTGAATTACAAGTTTTACCTTACAAAATGTTACCTTAAGTTGCTATTGAAGTAATGTCATGTCATACACCAATCTGATAACTATATGTTATGATACCGTATCTTCTCTGAGGGTCTACTTAAGTATACACTCAGATATTTGAATCGACTATGCATGCGTCACATCTGAATGGAAATTAATTACGTAGAAAGGAGGGAGGAGGAAGGAAATGGCTAATAATGGCAAAAATGGCCTTGACCACAAAACTGCGGATTGCGTTTTGGAGATATTTTTGCCTGCAAAGTATGCATGGGTAATGGGACTCAAATATATGTCTGTTGTGAGAAATGCAATCATTAAAGTATGTTATGAATTTTATGATTATCAAAACGTGCGATCCGAATTGACCGACAAGAAAGCTGGTTTCTGGTTCATATCCAACGTTGGCGGTAATTATCCTAATAAAAGGGAAAAGTTATAGTCCTACTTCGTGGAATTAAGAAATGACTTTGTTTATAATCCTGTCCATGAGAAAAATGAAAGAATTTGGTTTAATAAGACGTGACGAGCAAGGAGCATGTTCGATTTATTAGATTTTGGTAGGTGTATTTTTGTCGTTAATCTATAAAGAAAAGTAAAATGTTGGCACATCATGTTTAATAGTTATTTACTTATTTAAACGTTGTTATTTTAAAAATAGCAAACTTAATGCCTTAGGTATGGCATAAATATTGCCAATTGAAAAATTGTGTCAGGGACAGAAACAATATTTCCAATAAATTTATCGCAAAAGAAAGTAACGAACACTTTTCCCCTATATGGATACCTTAACAACAATCACATTATATGTAATAAGTAAAATACTGAGCAACAAACTATCAAAAAGTATATTTATGAAAATGTTACACATGTTTTTATACGACTTAAAGTCAATAAAATACTGCTACTCGTATAACTACTTGAGATTAGTGCCGCAAAAACGCGTAGAGTCCTCATAAAGTCATGTCAGTCAGTCAATTAATAACATTGTAATATTAATGTCATCGCAGGCATTTAATATCACTTATGTGGCCAAAAGACTGCGAGCATTCGTACCCAAAAAAACATACTTGTTGATCATCTGACTTGGAACTGTTATTCTACATGATCAAAGTGAACCATTCAAATAAAACGTTTATTTTAAAAGGCAGAAAAAGTTACAACATAAAACCTAATAATAATAAAAAGAATAATTAAATAACAGTCAAATTAAATTCTAAATTCCTGGACATTCGAACGGAAAATAAAAATTTGCATATTAAATTATTTTCTCTATAAATCCGGTCTATAGTTGAATGGTGACTTGCGATTGTCATCCCGCAAAGACTAAGGATAGTTGAGAGGGAATTTTCATGTCAGATTGTCAGAAAGATGCTGATGATTATTAGTTATTACTTTGACTTCTTATGTGCCCTTTTGTATTGAGCGTGGAAAATAAAGACAATTGTTTACAAGTTGTTTATCATTAACGTTGTCGAGCACCTTACCACCATAACTACCTCTATCACAACCACAACAAGTTTTTCTAAATATAACATGCAGATTACTAAACATAAATTATACTTACATGAATTATTAGCGTTACCTTATTGGTTTAAAAGACATCTATGTATATTTAACTCCTAAAAGTTATCGACTCTCTTATTTGTCTTTGGTTCCTTGTTACTTGGCCTAAAGATTACACTTATGCTGGTTACTCTTTTCGAGATAAGCATTCGCCTGGGACTGGGGAGTATAGTACCCCCTGATACGGTCACATATGTTATCACGGTGTAGACATCTAAATGCGGTATATTTGGAAGGATTGTACAAATTGCTCCTTGACGCCTCGTCGTTTATCTGAAAGTTCATCGGCGGGCTGCATTTCAACGCTTGCATTCTGACTGCTGTCCGATTGCTGCCATCAATGGTTCGCTAAAGCCGCCCGAAAAGGATTTTTTCCGATATCATCTTCACACTTTCAAATATATGCGAGCGCAGTGACACGTGTGTTTTTAAGCTGATCTTTGCTTTTAAATGATTAAATAACAGTAGTGACGATTGATGAATTATTTGAGCGATTGTTCTGTATATCTTGGATGAACATATTTTTTTATACAAGCGGCTGTGGTTTTTGATGTTGGTTCTACCGAGTTTCTACCGCGTACATATGAAACCGAAATTGATGTATTTTTTGTTATTATTTGCTAAATTGGAAATTTTTATGTGTTTTTCTATTCAGAATCGCGAATTCTTTCAATCCTAGTAAGAGAAAAAAAATATCCCAAGATATTTATTTCCTTTTTGCTACCATTTTTTCACAGATTTATTAAGACGATAGCGCAATGGAAATTTTAGGAATTTTTTTTTGTCCTATTGGGTTTAAAAGGGCTTGCGATTCTGAGTAGAAAACAGATAAACATTTCCAATTTAGCAAAAATGGTTTTTGGCCAACAAAAAATAATAACGCTCTGTAACGTTCTTATAATAACATTACTCACAAATACAATGCTAACAATACTCATGCTAATGATCATAATGTTTAATTGACCAGTGGCGAGGTTCAACAACGCTGCACAACCGTTTGGAAGGCCGGCTGGTGGCAGTGCACGTCCTGTGCTCAGCTCCCACGCCAACTCGCCTAGCTGCTTCCTGCGCAGCCTTTCGTGTGGCTGGTGCTTCCCATAACATCGGTTAGTAGGTCATCTAGTGCTTCTGCAACGGTCATACAGCATAATTATGCGGAGAACCACCTCGTTGAACTGCGAGTAGATACTATGTTTTGCGCAAACGGCGGCTACCCTTTGCCGTTGCCTGGTTACCTCCTGTAACAGTTGATATTCATGTAATCTCAACTCAAGAATTGTCATGATCGAGGACTTTGAGTATTATAGTCATAGTCGATTATTGTTAAATCGAAGTTGAAGTTATTATAGAACCATATAAATTCAATGCTAATCATCTCTTGGACTCTATTGATATCAGTTTCGTTTGTTTTTATTCTATTTCATTAGTCTTTTATTTGACAAATAAGCTTCAGATTATCTGAGTTTATGGGATCCGTAAAAATCGGGTTTCTGAATAAACTTAGCGTTTTCCTGAGATAGGTAAAAGCAAAACACATCTATATAACAAATAAACTCTTCTCTGATGTTGACGTGCATAACCTTACGTACTTACCTATTTTTTTACAGACGTCCGGTCGATACCCTTCCATGCCGGTGAAATCGTAACGGCAGAGCCAGCGACACAAAGCCAAGGTTTAAGTGTCATAGAATGCTTAGCCATTGGAGTTTGTGTCTTAATGCTGATCTTCGTCTACGCTGCGGGCATCGTTTTCTATGTTCATTACAAACAGAGGCAGAAAAGAAAGGAGAAGGACCCTGAAATGAATTTCTCGTCAACCATGTCCACTGACAATGGTTCCACGTTAGACTCTAGAATAGGATTGGATAGCATGGTAAGTGAATACAAAATGTCTGAGAATTGCAGTCAACTAGCTGGAATCCTAGGCCACTGTGAGACTATGTTGTCATTTTGACATGGTTCTAGCTAGAGTACCATCGGGTTCCAATTGGTTGACTGCACGTAAACTACAGGTCGCTACAATGATAATGATTCTTATATGATACTAATACTTAGTTATCGTTGCAGAGGATGAAAACAAATCCCTTAATGAAATTGGATGGAGATTTTCTAAATGACGCAGGACTGTCTGATGTCAGTGAACGCACTGAAGAAACAATAGATTCATATACTTCAGAAAAGGTAATTTAAGTGGATTTGTCTCTATAACTTTCAAATATTTTTCAAAATTGCAAACCAATACAATAACTTTTTATTTACAAATGTAACTAACAAAATGTATACAGTTACCAGCTAGCTTACATCTAAAATAAGCCCTTTAGGCATTGAACCTAGGATGCTGGCGGCATTTCCTCGTTGTATCGCAATGTTGATACATTAATAAATTACTTATAATGTTTTAATAGTTCCAGAAAATGAATCCCAACGTGGTATCTGCATTGGTGCACAATAGTCGTCTAAAGAAAAAGCCAGTCAGGCCTTCAGTGCGAGCCACATCCACGCCGGAGCGCGTGACAGAACGCTTTCAAAGACGTTCAGCATCTCCGGACACTTTGGAACGAGCTCCGCATTCAGACTTGTCCATTGTAGACTATCGAGTAGAAAATGCAGCGAGTCAACCAACGCAATCCAATGGCGAGCCAGCTATTAGAAGGAAGTTATACTTCAATCCTGTGTTTTTCGAAACCGAACATTTAAAGGTACACACAGTAATAATGTAATAATAATTAAATGGATGTTAAACTTTAAATAAAATATTTCAATTTATTTTTTCTTTTTAGAATCCGCCCCCAGCAGCTCTTGAGTTCCTCGTGAAAATTCGAGAGGTCATGTCCATTGCCAAAGAGAAGATGACGTCAAAAAGATTTATACCGATTTTATCAGATATTCCGGAAGAAGAATTATATCATACTATTGACCTAGGTTGGGATATTCCATGCGCGAGGCGTGGACGCCGATTCAGTGCTATAAGCCTGAAACGTGAAAACAGTCGACGCGCCGTCCATTGCGGAGGATGTCCAGGTTGCGACAGCAGCGAGAGAGAACAGAAAGCAAAAGTGGATTTGGCCCGTTCCAACTCATGTAAAACGTGTGTCAGTGACGATTACAAGCAAAAGATTGTCCGTAAATGGTTAAATGATGTGCCGTTACCACCTAATCAAACGAAGCCCGTGAAACCAGTAGCGGTAGCTAAAGTCAGTGGAACTCCAAGAGTAAATGAACCCAAAACTCCTGAATTACCTCGTCAAAGCCCTGAGCCAATCAGGATTGAAGTGCCAAAATCCATCAAGATCACGGAAACGAATTTGAAGGAAGCTTTACATGCCATTCCCCATGTCCGCGTAGACAGTAGAAAAGAAGTTAGACGGGGATCTGATCAACAAATAAGTACTAAGGGTGATAATAATAAACACAGTACAAAAGAAGAACCTAAAACTAAAGCTCCTACTATGGCTACACTTGATAAAAGAAGTCCACCTAGTCACGGTACTCGACGTGTCCGGAAAAGATTACCGCCACCGCCTCCGCCTCCAGATATGCCACCAGCAATTCCGAATGATGAGGAAGAACCTGTCGCTCCTGAAGTTAAGGCCAAAATGCAAGCAGTTATTCAGGAACTAAACAAGTGTCGCAGAGGAGAGCCTAAAGAAGTAGAAGAATCAAAAACAGAATCTACTGGTACCATCGCACCGAAAATTGTTATTCCCGTTTTAGCAGCTGATTCGCATTATTTCAGCGATGACAATCTGTTAGAAACGAGGCGGCGTGAACAATTCATTGATTTTGACAGCTTAGAGCGTAATAACTTGTTGAAAAAGAGAAGGTTCTCCTTAGCTTGCGGCCCAGAAATATCCATGAAAGATATAACACCACATCAGCTTAATATTCCGAAACCTAAACAGAGATTATCTCAAAGCTGGCGCGATGTGAGGAAAGCTGTGGAAAGTTATCAAGCATCGAGCGCAACTTCAATTGATTCTGAATATGAAAACCGAAGTTTACCAGTAAGCGAAGTCTTTATTAACACTATAGAGCCTTTGTATAACAATTTACCTAAGCCCGGGGCTTTGACTATTCAAGTGAGTGGCTCTCCGGTGGAGAACAGGCGTAACTTAAATGAAGACTTCGATCCTGATACACTAGACAGGAAGCCAAGACGTGAAGTCAAGAAACGTGTAGACAAGATTCTTTTGAAATCAGGAGGCAGTTTTAAACACAAATTTACGGAGATAGATAGTAAAGAGAGTACGTCTCCTGATATAGGCTTCACAAGAAAGATTGGCAGTCTAAGACAAATCTATGAAGCTAAAACGAAGGTACAGGATGATTCATTACCCTTTTCATTTTATGAAAGACGAGGCAGCGTACCATATTCAAATGAGGAAGTATCAAGATTCGTGGCTGCTTTAAAGACTCCTGATCTTATAAGACAAATCAATGTGCAACAGGATGTAAGACCGCCAGTGCCACCAAAACAGCGGCAGCAAAATCTTTCTCCTAAGTTCTCCACTCCAACCCGAGAAAGTCCACCAGGAGAAAGAAGAAGAGCTTTAGAAGAAAGAGATCGATTCGCGGCATATTCACGAGCCGAGAACCTAAACGCACGAAGATCTGGACGTAGACTGCCTAGAACTAGATCACGTAGAACTGACCTGAGAAAACTTTACAAAACGGAAGACTCTGGATATATGAGTACGGACTCTAATGAATCCAAGCGCAGAGCTCGGTATTTGATGCAACTGCGACCGCCTAGAACTGTTGTACCTGAACACACGATGATGCCATCTATTACTATAACTAGTAAGACACCGCCGCTGCAAATTGAATCTGACACTGACGATTTAGAGTCCCTATGCGATGGTCGAAGCGAATCTGGAGGAGAAAGTGTCGAGACAGATTCAGTTTTCTTCGGCAACTTTGATGAATCGAAACAAATGCTGGCTGAGCTTGGAATGTACAGTTATGACGGTCAGAAAAGGATACAAAGTCAAGAGCAGATCGACTCCGGGTTCATGGGTGAGACGAACATAATTTTAAGTGGAGACAGTGACTCGGAGCACAAAAGTGTCATTTCGATAATAGCGGGCCGCGACGGGCGCGCCTCGGCTGCCTCCATTGCACAATTGGATGACCCCCCATTTGTTCACTCTGTTGAATGCTAATCACAGTCAGAGATGAGTAAATTATAAAGATTTCCAATGACTAAATTATTTACATTAAGTTTACAAAAGGAACGAATAAAATGAGGGAGCTTTCATCGTCACAAAACGGGAACAAAGAATACTTGCTAAATTCTAAGTTTGAAGGAGAATGGTCCAGGAGTCATTATTATTTACTTTTAATGACGCAACCATGTACAGAATACACAATGTTTAAATGTAAATAATGATTAAAAGTGTCAAATATGGGATTATTTTTGTTAAATATTATTAGCGTCATTATTCATTTTAAGTATCATTATTTTGACACAAGTTTGACTTATTTCATCGTTGTTTGCTTAAAAATTAAGTGCCAAGTAAGAAAATAGATAAAGTCCGACTTTACCTCAGTTTACGTGGTTTGGAAAATCAACAAAATTGTATAAACATAGTTTTTAATCATACAGCCCACCATTGACGTAATTGTATGTTCATGTTTAAACATGATATTAAAATGTAAATTGTATTGAAGTGGAATTATAGATTATATTCGTTTTATATTTTTATTTAAAAAGATTTATATACATACAATATACTAATATATAGGTACCTTAGTTGTCTATGTTGTTGATAATGTATATTCAATAACCGGCCGGTTGTGCAATGAAAGTATATGTTATGTCTAGTGGATCCGAGATTGATTTTTTGGGTAAATTTCAAAAATATTGTTTATCATTAAGGCCTTGATTCAAATTAATTAATTTCATTTAGAAACAAAAAGTGGTCATACACTTAGGCAACTTTCGTTTCTCAGTGCAATGACTATAAGTAGATGTAAAGCCTTAACTATGCACAAAATTTTTTTTCAAATTGTTCTTCGGTGTTTGGTAAAGAATAGAGGCTCAAATATTTATTGGATTTTATATCTTTGAAGCAGTTGTTAATTATGAAGGGATAAATACGTAATAGGTTAGAGAAATGAATATTTTCGTGTTTTGTTTTTTTACAAAGCGTATTTGAAAATATTGTTGTATGAATAAATGGTTTTATTTTTTATTGTTGATTAATTTCTACATCCCGATACCAGTAACGAAAGCTCAAATTACAATGGTTCATATGTATAGGTACAGGACATTAAGTTACATAATATAGCACTTAAAAAAATTATACCTAAATATTTTGTTAAAATTTAAAATTAAATTGTCTTGGCTGGAAATTGAAATAATTGACAGAAAATATAATAAATTATCTATATACCTAAAAGTATAAATAAATACTTTAGTAGGTATATTAAAAAATTTGTTTTGCCTTTTTCAACTGTCTTAACAAGACCAGAAACATTACTCCATATTTCATATTCCATACATTAATTATCTAAAGTAGGTATATGTATACAGAAGTTAGACAACGAATGCATACCTAAAATGTTGTCTCGATAGAGTCATGTAATATAAATCAA
The DNA here is from genome assembly GCA_949128165.1 of Lathronympha strigana. Taxonomy (NCBI): domain Eukaryota; kingdom Metazoa; phylum Arthropoda; class Insecta; order Lepidoptera; family Tortricidae; genus Lathronympha; species Lathronympha strigana. Next base: position 7,315,707 of record OX421918.1, on the reverse strand, counting down.
TTTTATTTACAAGTACATACTTAGCATATCGTCTGAAACCGTCGCATACGCAGCATAACATAACGCAACATATATTGCAACTGCAATGCCAGTTATTGTACGTGTAACCTTAAGTAGCAAATCCAGTCATACTGGTCCGAAAATATGCCGGTTTGCGTATACGGTGGCAAATAATACATGTTTTTTGTCATCGCGAAAGTTAGGCTGCTTTCTCACCAGTGTCCGGAAGCTAATGTGTGTAGCTACGAACCTGTGCTGTGTATAGTCAAATAAAGCATGAACAGGCAATGTCAGTTTCTTTGATAATTTTTAAGAAAAAAAAACCGACTTCATTTGGTTCCCGGTAAAAGTGAAATTTTGAATTTGTTTGAGTTAGCCAGTTTACTTCACAAATATCCAATACACCGCACGTGTACGATCGAAAAATTGAGGAGCTTTCTTAATGTCCCAGGGCTTCCATCATTACATGTGAAGCATAATCAAACGGAACTCCCTTGTAGACCTTTAAAACAAACAAAATAATGTGTTAAATTGGATGACAGACTGTAAATTATCGAGCAGTTTTATTATGCCATCCCTGATTATCAACATCCAGCAAAATGATGGCCACAGTAAGAAAATGCGTAGGCTAATTATGAACACCCTCTAATCACAAATTCACAATGATGATGATGTGCCGTTCAAATTTGAGGAGTTCTCTGAATTCTTCAAGAACCCCATCATCAGAATAGAAATCAAATCAAAAACATGAATGTCACAACTAGGATAATAAGGTTCTAGGTTTATCGACCAGTTCCACTTTGCCATCCCTGGTCTTCATCATCAGGTCCACTTCATCAAAATGTTGGCTCCCCCAAAACAATGTTTTAGTTACTTAAGGAAACCCTCAAATCAGAATGCATGTGCCGTTAAAATTTGAGTTCTCTCAATCCCTCACGAATTCCATCATCAAAATAGAACTATAATCAAATAGGACTATCTTGAAGGTATTTCCTTACAAAGAAAAGATGAATGTCTCAAATCGGATGATAGAGCTGGGAATTACCAAGCAGTTCCACTTTGCTATCCCTGGTCTTCATCATCAGGTTCACTCCACCAAATTGAAGATGTTCGTAAAGAAATGCTCGAGTGTCTTAAGAAACTACCCAAATCATCATGCATGTGCCTTTCAAATTTGAGGAGTTCCCTCAGTTCCTCATGGATCCCATCATCAGAAATTGATTTTGAAAGAAACGGAACTAATCTGAAACCATCTATTTTCAGAATTTTTTTTTTTAATCGGATTATAGTCCTGGGAATTACCAAGCAGTTCCACTTTGCCATCCCTGGTCTTCATTATCAGGTCCACTCCTCCAAATTGATGATGTTCGTAAAGAAATGCTAACCAAATCATCATGCATGTGCCTTTTAAATTTGAGGAGTTCCCTCAGTTCCTCATGGATCCCATCATCGGAAATTGATTTTGAAAAAAACGGAACAAATCTGGAACCATCTTTTTTCAGACAAAAAAATATTTTTTTAAATCGTATGATAGTCCTGGGAATTACCAAGCAGTTCCACTTTGCCATCCCTGGTCTTCATTATCAGATCCACTCCACCAAATTCATGATTTTCGTAAAGAAATGCTCGAGTTTCTTAAGAAATCACCCAAATCAGCATGCATGTGCCTTTCAAATTTGAGGAGTTCCCTCAGTTCCTCATGGATCCCATCATCAGAAATAGATTTTGAAAAAAACGGGACCAACCTGGAACCATCTACTTTAAGAAACCAAAAAAAAATTCAAATCGGTTCAGTAATGACGGAGTTCTGAGGTAACATCCATTAAAAATAATAATAATAATAAATAAGTTATCATGACGAATAACTATCGGAAATATATCCTGAAGGACGGTACGGTCGACATTTGTCGGGCATGCCGCCGTCCCGGAGAGTCACTCAGGCATATTATTTCTGGTTGTTCTCATCTTGCTAACGGCGAGTACTTGCACAGACATAATCTCGTAGCCAGGATTATTCACCAGCAACTTGCTCTTAAATACGATCTTGTGGACCACGAAGTGCCGTACTACAAGTACGCACCTGCACCAGTTCTCGAAAATGGTCGTGCCACGCTCTATTGGGATCGATCTATCATCACGGACAGGACTATTGTAGCCAATAAGCCTGACATCGTGCTGGTAGATCGATCGCAGCGCCGGGCCGTGCTCGTCGACGTCACCATCCCCCATGACGAGAATCTCGTGAAAGCCGAGAAGGACAAGTCCAGTAAGTACCTAGACTTGGCTCACGAAATAACCGCCATGTGGGATGTTGACTCGACGATCATTGTTCCGATTGTCGTTTCAGCGAACGGTCTCATAGCTAAGAGTCTCGACCAACATCTTGAGAGACTCTCGCTAGGTGGATGGATCAAGGGTCAGATGCAGAAGGCAGTAATCCTGGACACGGCGCGTATAGTCCGGCGGTTCCTTTCTCTGCGGCCCTAACCACCGGCAGCCTGGGCCCTGCCCCGTTGCCGGCGGCACTCTAGGTTAGGTTTTTATAATATGTTTATATGTATTTTGTATTGTTTTTGTATGTGTTTTTGTATTTTACTTTTATAATCATATTATATAGCCTAACCTAAGATAAAAAATAAATAAAGTGAATTATAATAAAATAATAATAATAAAATAGAAATATTTATTTATTTAACATTATTTAAATATGCTTGGGGCCTGCGGGGCATTCTGCTCCGCCAACGGCTCCCGCTGTCGGTGGTGTAGTGCGCCGCATGCGATGGACTCAGATGATGAATGAGAACTGCATGCGCGCCTATTATGGGGCTACAGAGGGGGGAACCCGGCTATCCGCGTATCGTTCTAGGATGCTGCCCCTGTTTCAGGCTCTTGAACCCACCATCACTGTCTCGGAGCAACGACTATCGGATCAGGTGCGCGTCATTCAGCGGTTAAAGCGGTTGGATGACGCGACGCTTGATCGGCTTCGCCTGGAGGCTCTCACTGCTGCCGCAGTCTCCACTTCGGCACGAGACCCGCCTGCCATATCGCCGATTTCGGTGCCCGCACCCGACCTGGCACCGAGGGCGCCGCGGGCTGATCCCAATGCTGACGAGGAGGTGTTTGCGATTCAGAGTGTGAGTACTTCAGCTAATGAGCAATTGAGGAGGACTTTGGATGAGACGATTACGCAGTATCGCTCCACAAACAATTCTAGGCCGCGATTACCACGTTTGCCAATGAATAGACGTAATCTAGCGCTAATGAGTGCCCTGAATGCTTTACTAGAACCGTATCTACGGACTAGTAATGGTTTAGATGATACACACTCGATCATGTACTGCGGGGCCATCACGGCGTGCCGTGTTGCTCGAGTCAAGTTTCCGGACGCTGAACGTGCACCTAGGACCGCCGGGAGTGTCCCTGCGTGGCAAGTGCGGATCGAGCGTCGTATCAACTCATTTAGGACTCTTATTGCAAAGCTGATCTGCTTCAGGGGGGGCAATAATCGCCCCCGAGTAATGCGTTTTGTGAACCAGGCGTTCGCGGGGACGGGTATTGAGCCCCGCGACTACATGGCCAATGTCACAGAACGCATCGACTTTCTGAAGCAGAAAATCTATGCATGGGCAAACCGTATTCGCCGCTACAGAAAGCGTGTGGATCGATTCCAGCAGAATCGTCTTTTCCAAAGTGACCAAAGGAAAGTTTACCGAAGGTGGGAGGAAACCAATCCACGTGTGCCCGATGCAGGCCCACCGGATGCTGCTGCCATGTCTGATTTCTGGCGTAGCATCTGGTCGGTGCCCGTTGAGCACACGGAAGGTGAATGGATGAGTGTTGTCGAACGAGAGTGCGAGGCCATCGAACCTATGGGGGCTATTACCATCAGCCCCGAAGACGTAACTTGTGCTGTCCGTACGGTTCAGAATTGGAAAAGTCCTGGACCGGACGGATTGCACAACTTCTGGCTAAAGTGGTTTCGATGCTCGCACTCACGGTTGGCAACGCAATTTCAACAAGCCCTTGAGCTTGGTTCCCTGCCACCTTCCTTAACAACTGGTATAACTTTCCTGCTCTACAAGTCCGGTAGTACCACGGAAGCTAAAAACTATCGACCCATCACGTGCTTGCCCACGCTTTACAAGCTCCTTACATCCATTTTGAGAGCAAAAATTAACGCGCATATTGTCGCAAACAATGTTTTGGCCTCTTCTCAAAATGGTTGTAGGGTTGGGTCCCGTGGTACTAAAGAGCTCCTCCTCATCGACATGGCCATTTGCCAACAAGCTCGGCGGAACAAGGGAGCCCTCTCGGCCGCTTGGATTGACTATAAAAAGGCCTATGATTCGGTGCCTCATTCATGGCTGAAAAGGATATTGGAGCTGTATAAACTTGATGCAGCTTTAATATCCTTCTTAAGCGCGTGTATGGGGCAGTGGACCACAGTCCTTTGTCAACCAGGAGGCAGAGATGGTCCCCTTGGGCCGCAGGACTTTATAAGGATAGAGCGAGGAATATTCCAGGGTGACAGTCTGAGTCCCCTGTGGTTCTGCCTAGCTTTGAATCCTCTCAGCACCCTGCTGAAGGATTCGGGGCTAGGTTGCCGGCTTCGGAGAGAGGGTGAAGTCATTTCTCACCTTCTATACATGGATGATCTCAAACTATTTGCACCAAATGACCGAGGTTTGTTGGAGCTATTGCAAACCACTGAAGTTTTCAGTAGAGCCATCAAAATGGAATTTGGTGTCGATAAGTGCGCGATTATGCATGTACAGCAGGGGAAAGTAGTAAATTCAACAAATTTGCAACTTTCTGAGACAATGTCGTTCAGATCTATCTCTGAAGCAGAAACCTATAAATACCTTGGTATGTCACAGTCGTTGGGTATAGAGGATGTGGGTATTAGACAGGCGACAAAGGAGCGCTTTTTTGGACGGCTGACAAAAGTACTTAATAGTCTTTTGTCAGGTGGCAACAAAGTGCGCGCCTTTAACGCTTGGGTAATGCCCCTGCTCACGTACTCCTTTGGCATACTAAGGTGGACTCAGACCGAGCTGGATGCCCTGGATCGGAGGGTTCGCCTACTGCTTACCACACATCGTGTGCTACACCCACGGTCGTCTGTTATGAGATTGTACATCCCACGGAAATGTGGAGGTCGCGGCTTTTTAAATGCCAAAAACCTTCACAACCGTGAGGTGTACAATCTTAGGAATTATTTCCTTAACAACGAGTGTGGGATGCATCGTGATGTGGTGGCAGTAGACAGAAATCTCACGCCGCTCTCCTTGGCTAACGAGAATTGGCGCAAACCTGTGGTACTAAGCACCGAGGACCGCAAGACGGTATGGAAGAGCAAAGAGCTACACGGGCGGTTCTACAAGGCCCTCGCGGGCCCCGATGTAGATCTGTCCGCATCGGTGAACTGGTTACGATTCGGGGACCTTTTCGGAGAAACCGAAGGTTTTGTCTGTGCAATTGCGGACGAAGTTATCATGACGAATAACTACCGGAAATATATCCTGAAGGACGGTACGGTCGACATTTGTCGAGCATGCCGCCGTCCCGGAGAGTCACTCAGGCATATTATTTCCGGTTGTTCTCATCTTGCTAACGGCGAGTACTTGCACAGACATAATCTCGTAGCCAGGATTATTCACCAGCAACTTGCTCTTAAATACGATCTTGTGGTCCACGAAGTGCCGTATTACAAGTACGCACCTACGCCAGTTCTCGAAAATGGTCGTGCCACGCTCTATTGGGATCGATCTATCATCACGGACAGGACTATTGTAACTAATAAACCTGACATCGTGCTGGTTGATCGATCGCAGCGCCGGGCCGTGCTCGTCGACGTCACCATCCCCCATGACGAGAATCTCGTGAAGGCCGAGAAGGACAAGTCCAGTAAGTACCTTGACTTGGCTCACGAAATAACCGCCATGTGGGATGTTGACTCGACGATCATTGTCCCGATAGTCGTTTCAGCGAACGGTCTCATAGCGAAGAGTCTCGACCAACATCTTGAGAGACTCTCGCTAGGTGGATGGATCAAGGGTCAGATGCAGAAGGCAGTAATCCTGGATACGGCGCGTATAGTCCGGCGGTTCCTTTCTCTGCGGCCCTAACCACCGGCAGCCTGGGCCCTGCCCTGTTGCCGGCGGCACTCTAGGTTAGGTTTTTTATAATATGTTTATATGTATTTTGTATTGTTTTTGTATGTGTTTTTGTATTTTACTTTTATAATCATATTATAAAATTACCTAGCCTAAGAATTACAGAAAATAAAATAATAATAATAATAATGGTTTTTTAAACGCCAAAAACCTTCACAACCGTGAGGTGTACAATCTTAGGAATTATTTCCTTAACAATGAGTGTGGGATGCATCGTGATGTGGTGGCAGTGGACGGAAATCTCACGCCGCTCTCCTTGGCAAAAGAGAATTGGCGCAAACCTGTGGTACTAAGCACCGAGGATCGCAAGACGGTATGGAAGAGCAAAGAGCTTCACGGGCGGTTCTACAAGGCCCTCACGGGCCCTGACGTAGATCTGCCCGCGTCGGTGAACTGGTTACGATTCGGGGACCTCTTCGGAGAAACCGAAGGTTTTGTCTGTGCAATTGCGGACGAAGTTATCATGACGAATAACTACCGGAAATATATCCTGAAGGACGGTACGGTCGACATTTGTCGGGCATGCCGCCGTCCCGGAGAGTCACTCAGGCATATTATTTCCGGTTGTTCTCATCTTGCTAACGGCGAGTACTTGCACAGACATAATCTCGTAGCCAGGATTATTCACCAGCAACTTGCTCTTAAATACGATCTTGTGGACCACGAAGTGCCGTACTACAAGTACGCACCTGCGCCAGTTTTCGAAAATGGTCGTGCCACGCTCTATTGGGATCGATCTATCATCACGGACAGGACTATTGTAGCCAATAAGCCTGACATCGTGCTGGTTGATCGATCGCAGCGCCAGGCCGTGCTCGTCGACGTCACCATCCCCCATGACGAGAATCTCGTGAAGGCCGAGAAGGACAAGTCCAGTAAGTACCTAAACTTGGCTCACGAAATAACCGCCATGTGGGATGTTGACTCGACGATCATTGTCCCGATAGTCGTTTCAGCGAACGGTCTCATAGCGAAGAGTCTCGACCAACATCTTGAGAGGCTCTCGCTAGGTGGATGGATCAAGGGTCAGATGCAGAAGGCAGTAATCCTGGACACGGCGCGTATAGTCCGGCGGTTCCTCTCTCTGCGGCCCTAACCACCGGCAACCTGAGCCCTGCTCCGTTGCCGGCGGCACTCTAGGTTAGGTTTTTTATAATGTGTTTATGTTTTTTTTTTTTTTGTATGTTGTATTATATTTTACTTTTATAGGCATATTGTAAAAACCTAACTTAGGAATTAAAATGAATAAAGGGAATAATAATAATAAAATAATAATAATAATAATAACGCAGGGCAGCTTGTGGCGAGCTGTTGGGGAGTAGCGACCCCACGTACCTGAGCGCTCCTGGGGGACTCCGTCGTCCGACCAAGTCCTCCGCCTCTGGCTTGCCTTAACCGGCCGTCCAGAGTGGGGTCGCGAGAGCTGTGTTCTCGAGGGTAGATGTGGAAACCTAAGTGGCGAGTTGGCTATATGTTTAAAGTCCAGTGACACCTCTCTACCCCCAGCCCTCATATCGGTGTTGCCCTCGAGCCATCTTAGATGTCGCTTTTTGTGGGGGCCCATCTTATGTGGGCGAGTCACCGTCTGCCGGAAATAAAATTGATTACCGTTTTGTTAGGCAGACGTCCGATTTTATTCTCCATAACCCAGTATTTAGTCCACCGCTTTCACCTAATAGTCCAGCATATTTTAGATTCCATTAAATCTCAATAGTCTATACACCCTGGCGGGTGCTGCCTCTGCGTGCGTCCCATGACTCGGGCAGGTGCAACATCCGCTCGGTGTACCCCTTACATTTCATTAAATTGTCGAAAGGGCCTCTGCGTGTTGGCTTCGGCTCCGCGCACGCCTCCCTAAGGTCCGGAACACCATTGTTCCGTGATGGGAAAGACATACAAATAATAATAAAAAAAATTCAGACGAATTGAGAACCTCCTCCTTTAGAAATATTGAAGTCGGTTGAAAATGGGGAATGTATCAGATCAGATCTGTACAGACTATTCCCTTTAGGCTTTAGGCAAATACTATAGTCATCATCCCGCACCTTTTCAACAAATTCTTTGCTCTTCTAATTAACCAAAATTAAACGGTCCTAATTATAGCAAATGGAAAAGCAGCCTTAAGATCTTGCTTATCGGAATGCTATTACTCGAGATATGCCAGTTTCTGATTTTTTTTCTGACTTTTTAGTCAATGTTAGGTCTGAGCCGCGTACACACACCAAAAGTCAACAACATTAGTTGAACCTTATGTATTTAGAATAGGGGTTACAATAGTCAGTTATCAGTGTTGGCTTGGTACAAAGAACTACCATTAAGGTTGGCCACATTATCGTAAAAAGAATGATTGTACTTGAATAAACTGGTTCGGGTCTAAATTCGCTTAATGAAGCAAAACGCCTTTTATTAAGTATTGAGTTTACGAAAATGTCCACGGTTTTCGATAACAGGCTTACGTACAGCGTGTATTCAAATGGGCTCACCACAAGGTGAGCGAACACATTTGCCTAAATCACGTTTTATAAAATATAGTAGGCTTATGCCAAGCCTAGGGGCCACGCTAGATAAATTTACCTGCACTAATAGTACATTACATACCAAGGCCGTTTAAGTGGGAAATGCCTCGGATTGCATGTAATTGTGACTAACATGTGATCCGAGGCTTTCCCATTTACCGGCCGAGGTTTGTATACTATTTTTCAGCCCGACGGAGCCGGCAGGCGGCAATTTAGTTTTGCGTAGTAGTAGTAGTGGCGCTTACCGGCCGGAGGACTGAAAATAATATTAGTTATTTATGTTACACCCGTGAATGGGTTCTAAGCACATTCAGAACTCTTCAAATGGTTTCTACGTGTTGGATCGACATTATGCTTTTTGAATTGCTTTAACTTTAAGGCCGCATTCTTTAGCTAAGATTAAGTTAATTTGTCAGACACTGGAATTATAATTAGCTCCATTTAGAAGATAATCACTAATTTAATTTAATCTCATATGGAATTTGCAGGCGTGTAAACGGAGTATGAGTATTCGACATGACATGGATATATCATAGTCACTTACTCAGTAAAGTTAATTCGAATGCCCGTTTTTCATTAGCGGTTGATGCAACAAGTAATTATTTTGTATGACAGATGAAAAAAATAATTGTACGAATTTGATTAAACTGACTATGCCGCTCCGTTTCCCTATATATATACCAAGATAAATGGCAAAGTTAAAACAATTTAAGAAAAATACGGTGTATAATTCACTCAATTCTCATGCAAGCATACCAAAAGACTTGGATGTATTTGACCCGTGACTTAAGTAGTAATTTTAATCAATTTACACTTATAAAGGTAACCGGGCCTTTATGGTGCAGGTTATTACCCGCCTTAGTCATCAAATTTGTAATAGACTATAAAATACCCCCTGTATACGGAAGGTGTTCACCTGTCCTTTACAATATTGTAGTTATTTTGGCACCGGCCAGCCATTAGGTGTTATTAATATTAATATTTTTGGATATAAAACAAAGTGCTGCTAATGAAATTGAGCCTCTAACAAAAAAACAATGACACCATATAAGTATTCCTACTGGAGTTCGAATCATTTTATACCTAACAATAAAATTGTATTTCAATACTTAAAACCAAGAGCGTGAGATCATGCTAGGGGCTACGAGACTATTTATAATTTTCGAATAGGTCGTTAGGTAGGCATAAATAAGCGATTAAGTACATAGTGGAGTTAGTAAAGTGGATGATAGTAAAGTTCCAATTTAAAGCTTTCTCAAAGCTATCCAGGGCATTAGATTGAGGAAGGACTCTTGCTCGGTCTACCACCATGATCTTGGTCTTGCTGTGATTTATTCTCATCCAACTTTAGCACTCTCTGCTTCAACTTTCTTCAGCAGAGTAGTCAACTCCTCTTCACTCGAAGCTACAATGTCGTCTGCGTATCTTAAATTGGTTGGTAATTTTATGGCCGCCCACCGTGATGCAGTATATAGTACCTACTTATAGTAAAGTCAAAGCTTTACTTTCTTTCGAGCTTTGTGCACGTATTCTTCTATGTATTTATTTTTATTTATTTCATTGATTTAGGTAAGTATGTACTCCAAATAGGTCCCATCTAAAATCAGTCTATCCTCCTTTTCTGCCGCAGTAGGTTGGAAACAGTAATCATTGACCGAATTGAACGGTTCAACCAAAGATTAAAAGAATCTTGACAAATTGAAACTTTAACGGAATAAATCGGAAACGATCGTCCGTAATTCCTTTGATTTCGCCGCCTGCGTACGCATTGCATTAAATTTATCGCTTACAATCAGTATGTGGGCCGATTTGTTTATTATAGATTATTTTAAACTAAATTAGTAAAACATTTATTATTGACAATATTGCACCGCCTACATATTCTTTGTTTGCCCGAAAGTTGACTGGTAGAGAATGCTTTATAGCATTAAGTCCGCCTTTTGTACAATTATACTTTTCTTTTTGTGCAATAAAGATTAAATAAATAAATATTTTAATAAATAGGTGTAGGTAGAGGTAGCAGCGTGTCTCTAAGTGGAAGAACTTATAGTGGTGTCCAAATATACGTATGCGTATACGCATATTGACCAATTTGAAAAACTCAAATTTCCCTATACGGATAATGCCTATTCTAGCAAGTCGCAAAATGACCTAGTTATGTTCAAAGATGCGCATAATGACGAAACGCATATTTCTCGTATTATATACATATATATAAATTATAAATTCAAAGGGATGTCATATACCTATTAGGGGAAAGTCGGCGATATTGTACCGCCGGTTAAATCGTACCACCTCTAGATTTCCTACTTAACTGCCTATTTTACTTGCTTATGGGACACCCAACGGAGCACCTATGTTGAAATCTTCAGTTACCGAAATAAAAAATGACAAAAACACAAGAATTAACTTGAGAGAAAAAAAAATTGATTTTCGTCGGACTCGATGTAACTTTTGATGTGATTTTATAATTGTATTACTTGCGATCTAGATAGATTAAAATTACAGTATTAACAGTATTTCACTACAATATTTATCAGGTTTACTGAGTGGTATTTAGAAATTGTAAAAGATTTGTGGTTATGTTTTTTATATTATTTATTTCAAAAAAATACCTGGTCGGTTAATTCGTACCATAGCGCTCATAGGTACGATTTAACCGACCAAATATTTTTTAATTGTATCAGTGCGATTTCAGTGTATTGATATAAATAATGGATATTTTAATCTAAAATAAACAATTAAAATTCGTAATACTTGACTAATACAGTTTGAATGGTGGTGGTACGATTTAACCGACTAGTCGGCTAAATCGTACCGATGGCAGTCCCTTCGGATTTATTTTTTTACAGATCGTTAATTTAATCCCAGATTATTTAATTTGATATATAACCTAGCCAAGAAACTGAACTGTCATATGAAAAAACAGTCACATTTCTATCTGCCTTCAAAAAAAGTTATCCACGTTTGAGTGAAAAGTGGTACGATATAACCTACTCTCCCCTACAGAAAAAGTGACCTAGGCTCCTAGTGCCCGGGGTTGGGATCGAACTAGCGATCTCCTGCTTTCGCGGCAGACGCCCTAACCACTAGACCACCCGACCACGGCGGCCAGAGTCCGAAATTTCCTTACAAATACTCAATTACGAAATACTGAATTTCTTATGGGTTTCGACTGTTTTATCCTCACCATCAATTTCACACTTATTTTCGCGATGTTGTTAATAGTGCACTTGTGACACTCAGAATTAATTGATGCAGGGCCCATCAAAACATACGGAGATAATATAATCACACAAACCTTCTTAAAAAAATACTTTTTGGCCGGAGAGTATAGACACGTACGAGTATAGGTAAACAGTGCGTGCTGTTCGTGAAAAAGAAAACGTTACCTAGGTACCTAAAATTACTCAAAACGCATTAACCTTCGACAGTCAAATAAAAAATACAAACACAGAAATGGTTCACGCATTGCAAAAACCGGAGCATGTCTGACGTGAGTTACGGAACCGCATGAAGAACATTCTTATTCAATAAGCATTAACATTAAAGATTATGATACTGAACCACGAGGTGGCGAAGCCGGTTATTAAGTCCCCGTATTGATTACATCAAATGCATGAGCGCAAAAATTCAGCAATTAAGTGTTATCCATGCGATATGCTTAAATCCTTTTCGAACGGAATATTATTGGCCATGACAAGTGAGAACGGTTCAGAACAGACTAAGACCGCTAGTCTAGGTTTAGATACTCTTAGTTTTAGTCAAGCTGGACGTAAAACCAAGCGACAGGTTGATAACAATTATTTTATTTAAAAAAAATTTTTCTTCGTAACGGGAATACGACACTACCTACGCCAGTTACGCCCTTAAGTGTCCTTGTTTAAGTGCCTTAGTTCTAGCGCCTATATATTGCGTATCAGGGAATGGCTAATCCAGCAATCTCAGCTCCTTGAGAAATCCTATCAAACCTTTGATGTTCTGTAGAACCTTTGGAAGATTAATCGGGGGTCCGAGGTATTTTGCCCTGTATTCCGTCTGCACTCTACGTGGATAGCCGTTTCTTTTGTTTCCATACACCCTTGGTACAACGAACTGTCTGTAACACCTTTAAAAATATGTTTATTAAATGGTCCATGGCCTGTTATAAGACTGGTTACCGTTCTTAGCTGGAACTTGCTTAGTCTGAGGAGCATCTTAGTCGTTCGCTGATACTCGCTGACGCTCTTGAATAGGATAGAAGGTACTTTTTTTCTCCTAATACGATCGAAGGAGCTCGCGAGTCTAGAAAACACATAACATTTTCCAAAGGAAAATTGAGGGGACCGCTTTAATAGTATATACATTGTGTATTAAAGGGCAGTAAACAAGAAAGTACGAACGAGCGTGAATTTAAGCCGAGTCGAAGATGAGGGATTTTAACACGAGTTCGTAATTCTTGTACCGCCCGTGATACATAGTGTTTTTCATCACATTTCCGAGGAAAAAAAACTTACTAGGCAGATAAATAAATAATCATTATTAGCGGTAATGTAGTAGTACAGTCCACAGTACACCGAGGTGAGCGGCGGATAAGTGCGGCGTGCGCGCGGGGCGCGGGTCCTACGGGGGGCCGCTCTCTACAGCTCATTAAATCTAAGTATGCTTTCTTATAATATTATCATTTACGAGCAAGTGTGATGAAAATAAAATAAATAATCACTCCGCAGTCGTATTCCATCCACGCAGCTATCAAAAGGTCCATAAACAAATCTCAAACCAGGCAAAAATCAACGTTTCGATCGACGTGTGAATTCTAATGAGTGCTAACTACCCAGTTTATCTTCATTACGCCGACGCGCTGTTTGTCTGTCTGACTAACGCCCCATCCAATAGCTAAATCTAGCTGTCTTTTTGAGGCCTTGAAACAGTTAAGAGAACATGGTTGTTTTATTTCAATGTAAAGTATACAATGTATTTTAAAATTAATGCACAGGTCTGCGGTCCCTTAAAGCTGTGCAAAAACCAAACCTCAACGTCAACGCAACCGAAAGATACGGCCGTTTATGTCGCATTTCCCATAAATTTGCAATGGGAATCAAAATGTATAGGGTACTTCCCGTTGACCTAGAATCACGAGGCAAAAAGTAACAGCTTGTAGCACAAGTACGGGAGAAAATCCGAAAACCGTATAATGCCGTAAACTGAGAGTTCCGTGCCACCAGTATTCTTAAGTACCTAAGGTCATAAATGGGGGTTAAGCATCCCTTGTGCGGAACCCTCGGTGAGCGAGTCCGACTCGCACTTGGCCGGTTTTTGCCTAATCAGACCACGGTACTGATTAGCCCCATAAAAATCGTGATTGCTATGGTTTAACATTTAAAACATACCTTAATAAATTAGTCACAAACAAATTCGATTTTTGGAATTTCTGGTCCCTAAAAAAATTAAAAACATGTGCAAAAATGATTACGGAAAACTATTTAAAATTTGTAAAATTCTTCCAGTCACCTTAAAGCATAAGTATTTATTGGCTATTAAGAGCATGACCTGGATATAGCTACACATAACCATAGCACAAGGTCGGTGTCTGCAGGTAAATTTGAGGTGCCTAGAGTCAAAAACTATTAGGGAGACAGAACCTTAAAGAAGCGGTTGCCATACATACTAAATAGTCTACCTGCGGACATCCGCCTTGAACAAAACCTACGGATTTTTAAAAGAAAATTAAAGATATATTTATTGAATACCCTCGAATAGTTGTAATAGTTTAAAAAATAGATTATATATTATATATATTTATATATATTGTTGTAAGTACTTATAAAATTCAGTATATTTACTTTATAAATTCCTGCTGCCGTCAAACTGTTTAAACAGTTTTGCAGGGCTTCTGTCTGTACCGTATTTTTGTTGTAAGTTTGATAATAAATAAATAAATAATAATAAAAAGGATTACCAGGATTTGGTGTTTTTGTTACAATCTGTACACATTGTAGGATTTAACAAAAACACAAACACGTTAGGAGGAAGTTAGTAAGTACCCAAGTACTTAACCTAAACATAGGCCAATCATTATTACAAGCTATCTCTTTAAAGGTAAACAAAGAAGCAACATATAAATGTTACCTAGTCTTGTCCGACAGCGACGTAAAATAGCATCGTGTGTGATTAGATTGACTAATACAGGTGTCGGCAAACCGCGGCTCGCGATTACGGAAGTGCATGCGGCTCGTACAAGTACAATTCTGTTTTTCACTTCATCAATTCGAAAAGAGTAGATTGAGTTACAAGGGATCAAAATTACATATTTCTGGCGAGGATGTACGTTGAATTCCGAATGAAGCGATGGATTTTTAAGTAGAATCCCGAGCGTAATGAGGGATTCAGGCGTTAACGTCGAAGACGAAAATAATTTAGATACTTACCGTGAGAGACATACTGCTTTTCACACCAACTAAGAGGAAATAAACAAATCCGAAAACACCATCATACCAATACCACGATGCCACAAGATTATTCCCGACGGCGTAAAAATGTGTAGTAATTGAACAGAAAAGGATCAAGTTTCTGTTCAAGGATCACACAGTTTTACGCTGTCGGGATTTTTTTTTGTGGCATCGTGGTGTTGGTATGATGCCGTTTTTGGTTATTACAGGTTTTGTTTATTTTCTTTTAGTTAGCTGTACCTATCACTATGGTGTGAAAAGCTGTACCTATCACTATGTGTCACACGGTATCAAAATTATTTTCACCTACTCTTGAATCCCTCATCAAGCTCAGGATTCTACTTTAGAATCCATCGTTTCATTCGGGATTCAGTGTACATTATGTACACACGCGTTCAAAACTGCATGGGCTGCAATTTATGAAAGAATTTATTCATAAACTGCCCATGGAATTTTGAACGCAATAGTACACCCTCGCCGGATAGATGTCATTTTGATCCCTTGTGAAACAATCTATTTATAATTCGGCAACTAAGATATTCTCATCTTCATTGAACTATTTTGGGCGCTTGTTATCGTTAGGTAGTCTTTATTTTTGAACTCTTTTCCGGCTCAACAAGCAACTCTAGAAAGGTTTGGAAATAGCTAAATTGCTCTTTGTCAAAAGTTAGTCGACCCCTGGACTGGATTAATCAATTCATTAGCCGACAAGTTTGACTACAGACGCAAACATCACAGTATCTTTGGCCTGGCTGCTTTACAACTTGCGATATCGAAGAATGGATAATTCAGAAGCTATTATCTTACTATAGTTTGTTGATAGACAGAACACTAATGAATTGTAAACAATGTACGTAGGTAGGTACATATAAAGATTACACGCAATCTATGTAGGTACTTACATGTATACATTCGTCAGAACCAGCATTTTTTATAATTACTTAAAGAAAGTGGAATGACATATAGAACAAAAAAGGACTATTAGAAACAAATCGGACCTGAATTATTATTTAAAAAAATTGAAGAACTAATAAACAAAACTTTATTCAGTCCAGTATGTCGGTAAGGAATAAAATTTCATAGAAAAGTTGAGACAATAATTGTCGCAATGTTAGCGTCGTAAAACAGGAGCTAATTCGGAAAATTATACAATTTATATCTAATAAAAGCAAAAAGAAGACTGGCCCATGAGGGGATCGAACCCGCGACCTTCGCGTTATTAGCACGACGCTCTAACCAACTGAGCTAATGGGCCGATGACAGAGCCGCCGAAATACGTGACCGTTACCCGTGCGCGCGTCAAATGATAAATGAAACAAAAGATCAATCAACATTTCAGTGTAGACGTTTTTTTTTTGTTTTTTTTAACGTAGTAGCTGCCAACGTACGTGGACTAATTTAATTATGAATGTCACACTCTTTCATTGTTTAATTATAATCGAATAAATTGATACAATAAAATTTACGAAAAAGAATTGTTTAAATGGTAATGCACATCGACATTATCTACCACAACTATACATTAAAATAAGTCGAATCTTCCGTAATTCAGGGAGTGCATGACAAGATCTTGGATGGGAGGAAGCAGAAGATGACAAGATCTACTTAGTTCATTTGCTTGGCTTTTGTGTCACGGTGTATATTACGAGCTCGGCGCATGACTGGAACTAAGTAAAGTTTCAGGAGTTGCACAGGGAACTCGCCTTGGTTGCATACAGTCATAATATACAGGGTCATAATTAGCCATTGGACAAAACAGAAACGTGCATATGCGTTACGGTGTTTAGGGTCATCGGTGCAGTGGTTACGAAGAAATTTACAAACTTCTATTAGTTACTCTGGGGCAGCGTGTACTCAAAACTAAAACTTATGACGTAATAAATCCTCATACATTCTCCGTTTTTTTAGGGTTCCGTAGTCATTTGATTAGGTATCGTATTTATTTATATCACTAAACACTTTGATTGTTGACAAATATTATCACTGGAGAAAATTTAGTGTCACTAATACTGCCAAAAACACTGCCAATGATAAATACAGTACTTATTGTTGTCGTTTATTGTTTCTTTTTGTTGTCGATTATAGGAAATAAGTTTTGAAAATATTTTTATTTTATTTTTAGTACTAAATGTTCTAAACTATTGCTTGTTCTAAATTATTCACAGTAATGCATTACTAATATGTAGTCACATGTGGGATTTCAGGGTTTGTCGAATAGCTGAGGTCACCCTGTATACCGAGTGATACTTGAAAGAAAGGCAAAAATTTGAACACGTGATTTCTTAGTTAAATTAGTTATAATACAGTAATGCTCAGGCAATTAAGTCCTGTATACATCTTTTTGGCATTTGGCTGTATTCTTAGCTGTGTGGCTGACTGTACAGTCACGGTATAGGAGCACTTTTAATAATACGGATTATGTACTGACGAAGAGGTTACATTAAGTACTTAAGTATGTATGAGATGTGGGCATAATAACTCGCCATGCCCATATGGCAAAGCGTCCGTGGCTGAAGATTGTTAGAAAAAAATGTATGGCCCATGAGGGGATCGAACCCGCGACCTTCGCGTTATTAGCACGACGCTCTAACCAACTGAGCTAATGGGCCGTTGATATCATTGTATGAAATTATCCAAATTATATACATATTGTATCTATATCCCGTAATAAACAGAAGTGCTAAGTGCTAAGAGTACATGAAGATAAGAAAGCTATAAATTTTGATAAATAGATACAGTAAATGAATAATAAAACGTTTTATCTGCAATAATCAAACTGCTTGCGTAACACTTTCATAAAAACATTAAAAATGTAGACAAACTTTCATTTATACAAACAAATCTGTAGCCTACCACTACTGTGGCAGGAGCAAGACGAACATACTGTCGAATGCCGCATTCGCAATCGAATGCAACTCATGGTAAGCACACACAACACCTACACTACAACTATCACTTATCAGCTGTCAAGAATTTTAATATTGAGTTTATTTAGATATATAAATATCACACGAACTTTCTGGACCTACAAATAAAATAAAAATATTTTTTACGCTTCCTAGTGGGAAAGTGTTGCCACGTTGTAACTTGTATGGCAATGCTGATCCGCTATGCCAGATAGGCGTACCTATACACATTTAAGATCAAACGTGAAGTGAAGTAATATGTTTTCTAGAAACTTTCTCAGCACTTTTTCCGTTTGTTTTGCTTTCATTTAAATGACTAATGTAATGTGTATTGGTATTGAGTTTTCACAACGTAACTAGTTAATTATGTCAACTCATCTCATTTCTTGTAGACAACTAGCAAAACACTGATTGAACGTCATTAATAAGACATCAGTACGCATTCCAAACATTAGTAATATGTAGTTTCATATGGCAAATATCATGTAACACTTATTTGCAAATAAAATATGTTTTACAGTTTTCATCTACGGCCTTGCATTAAGCGACTAAATGTAAATTGATTTCATTTAAGTAATTAAAAGTGTGCTGACTGCTGAGTATCTATGAAGGAGATTATCATAGGTTATGTATTTGTACCACAATTAGCAAAAAACGATTAATTTTTCAAAAGTTACAATAATGGTACGCGTGTTGGTCAATTTTGTAGGTCATGTCATTCTGCGTGTTAATTTAAACGGTCGTTTTGCGTAGTGGTCGATAATGTCGATATGTGTAGAGACAAACATTATCAGATCTATCAAATAGATGAGATAGGCTGGGCGATCCAAAATTTATTACGCCTAGTATGAGCTTATTAAATCTAGTTATTTAACGGTTCAGTTATATTATATCCCATTAAAAACATAACATGTAAAAATACACAAGTCTCGCACCGCAGTTCTTACATAATCTTAAAACTACAAAAAAAGTTTTGAGATGTACTTAATGTTAAAACAAATCGGATATTTTAGTCAGAACCGGGTGTCAATAGAATTCGACTTCCATCTAGTTGCCTATTTTTATTTGAACTCTGTGCCTATTTTGTATTGTAAGTACGTGTTTTGTACGATTTGAAAATAGGCTGACTTGATACGACTTGATAGGCTATATACTGAACTGAATTTCTGGGTCTAAACGTACTTTAGATTATTGATGATCATGAGTAAGTGAGTGACAAAACGAAGGAACTTTGTTGTACCATAATTCTTACACTACAAGTTACATTTTCTAAGTTAAGTTTTAGTTTATTAAGTTTTTGCATGTACCTTTTTAGTACCGCGAATAAACTTAAAATAGGAATAAATAAATAAATGATATTAAAAATATATATAAGTATATTATGAATCCGCACGTCACTGAAAATTCAGAGTTCTAACTTTAGCCAGCACGAAATTACAGGTGGTTGAAAATGGCCTGAATGGCTTCGAGAAAAGGATGGTACCTACGGCCGTGCCTTTGTGTTGCTCGACTTGTTGGTCGACTGCCGTGCCCCCAGATTTTTAATAAGCACATTGATAAGCTTAATTGCACATCAAAACTAAAACAAACTATAGCCCCTGATTAAATCATGGTCCTTAACCCACAGTAATCACTGTTTATCGATACTGGTTGTTAAGACAATATAGATAAGGGGCGTTATTTCGTTTTTTGTCGGTAGCTGACTCCGCCCCGCTGTTGGTCTATCAGTCCATCACATTCCCAGATAAGTTAGCAGCGATACAAATCATGTGAAGTACAGATCTGTCTTAGTATACAGACGAGTTCATTTTATTTGTACATTTCTTTACCTTAATTCCTTGTGATAAAGTGAGAAAGTATACATATATTAGGTAATAAACTGGACTGTAAGAACCTAATTGGTTCCAGATTGTATCGTTTATCACCGTGACTAATACGTTCTGACGTTTTATGCGAGTGCGAAAGTGACACATGACGAAAAATGACAACCATGCTATCCTTCACCGAATCGTATGATATTTTATCGTCTATCCATTCGTCTATTCATTTTTAGTGGTGGTAGTAATAGGTATGTATTTCGAGTTTTGTCAGTAACTGACTCCGCCTCACAGTTGGTCCATCTTAATCCGTATCATTACAGAAAACTGACCTATTTTCAACCATAATTAATTGAGTGAGATTCGTTGTCGGTCAGTTGTGTTGTTAGTACTCAATACGAGTATACCTAAGTATAGATATGGCAGCGGTACAAAATATTTGTTGAGCTATTTTAATACAAAATTAGCACCCTTAGCAGTGCCTACTTATTTGAAAGATAAAATCATCAGTAATTTTCGAAATTATCCAACTCTCATCCCCGGATTACCCCATACACCCATTATATTATACTTGTTTTGATTTTGGGCCCATCAACACAACAAGCGAACTATGTGTTAATTTCCACTTGTCAGTAGGTTCATAACCATTTAGTTAACACTTTTATTAAGCCTTGTACAGGGTTCATAAATATGTGTAGGTACAATTTTCTACCTTATTTCAAGGGATTAAGGTGAAGAAATGTAGCCGGGTGCGATTAAACCGTAATCGGGCAGTAGGTATGTGGTGCGTGGGAAGATATGGACCGGCCGCTGTCACACCGAAATGGAGATTTCACATATTTAAGCGAATAGGTATCGCACTGAAGTAAAACTACAGTCCGTGAATTAGTTTATTTTTAAGCAAAAACGTCTACGAACGGTAACAAACATGACACAAAAAGTCATGGCCTCGGGCGAGACTCGAACTCGCGACTCTGGGATAGGTACACCGCCCATCGCTCTGACAACTGAGCTACCGCAGCGTGGTGGCCTAAAATATCTTAATTTTAATTAATCAAGCCAAAAACATATTTCTAATATCCTACTAGGAATAGGATGACAAGCACATTTTTCATCTTAGAAGAAAATTCGATAGGTACCTGTTAAATTTTAATATCGTTGATAAAAATGTGGTACGGTACGGTGTAAGAGTCAGCCAATCAAAACACGTGCACATAATGTTTAAATAATTATAAAGAAGCCGCTGATCAGTCTTGAAAGTCTTGAACAGCCATGTAATTTAAAAAAAAACACAAGTTCCGGCGAAAAAGGGTGTAACCACCTCAGTCATACGAATATACTTAATCCCTTATTCAAAACTACTTCAGATTAGAAAGGAATTAAGTGTATGGGGGTTGGTTGGCGCTTAAGGCGTTTTTTGTTGGAGTTTTCTAATTGTACATCGGTGAAGATGAACTGTGTTACGCTATAATTTAATTAAAATTAAGGGTTTTGGTTTAAAGTAGCTTCATGGGCTAAGGTTTATTCGGAGGCTTTAGGGATCATTATAAAAATATGGTACAAGTTTGGACAACTAAAATAGTAGTTTATGCAACAGTGATATAATAAGGGTTCTTAAAACTTGAGGGTCGCCGTTTGTAATAATAGACCCGAGAGTTTTTTAAGAACCAATTATGAGCTGTTGCATACGCTAGTTTTTCTACGACAGCTAAAATTGCGTAAAGCGTAAAGCAAAAGCTAGAAAAGTGGCAGAATAGGGAAGATGTTGTACCCACTATATAAATTAAAAAAAAACAACAACAGTGCTCAATATTGTATGAAAAATTTTCATACAATATATGAGCACTGATGTTGTTTTTTAAAATCCATAGGAGCAGTGTTCTTATGGAATACCATAGACAACGTTATAATGTATACTTTTTAAATATCACTGTCAGTCATCTAATTGACAGATAGAAGTGCTGGAGTAGAAAAATAATTTACTTAAGTAATAATTTATTTTATAAGTGCACCTTCCTTTTTTTAAATTGCTTTAGTTTTATTTAGGGGCGCATTCTTGAGCTTAAATTAAGTTAATTTGTCAAAGACACTGGTATTCTAATTACTAGCTTCATTTAAAAGATAATCACTAATTTTATTTTATCTCATATGTGTAAACGGAGTATGAGTAAGTATTATGACATTGATATGTCATAGTTGTCACTTACATAGGTAGTAAAGTTAATTCCAGTTAATTTTAATTGCTGGTCATATACGTTCAGGCATACCTGCCGGATCTGTCGATAAATGTATAGGAAATTTGTCTGGCGGATATTCGGCGGACATACACACTATGGACGTCTGACGGATTGCCCGATCGTATATGGCCGGTACGAGTAAATACCCGTTTTATATCGTCGACCCCAAATTTCATATCGTTCGGAATCAAATAACGTGCGACGTTCTTGCAATTGACACTTAGTTTCGAACTAAAGGTCATTTCGGCTGATATTAGATTAGCTATAAGTAACAATAGTTTTTCACAGATAAGAAATTCGTTTTAAAATTTACTTTGAAACGTCGGAGGTTAGTTTTCAATGCTTTATTCGATTAAGTCCCGTTGTAGTCAATTTTAAAATGTGTGAGAATCGTAAATGTGAAATGAACGCGAGACGGAAGCAACGCAGGACGTCGCGCATCGCAGCTCCGGACGGAGATGCGGAGAAAACTCGAACGTTGGTGCGTTGTCCCCGCATGCGAGTCAGTGTGACAACCGCCTTAGAGAATGTCATTTAATGAACTCATGGCAAAGGCTCTGGTCGATGCTCATCTGCGTGAACTCCAAGTTACCGGCAAGAGTTAGCGTAGGGCCGACAAAAATGGCGGACTCTCGTGTCGAAGACCAAAAATTTTTGGTATCTGAGCCAACGGAGTAAGTACCTAAATATGTAAACACTATATTGACCTAACCACTACCACAGATCAAATATACTACCACTACTAACGGCTCCTGACAGCGCGGAAATTACACCAATATTGTACAAGCTACCGTAAACTCAGTTTATGATGAGCTATTAAGTAATAGGCGAGGTACAATGTAGCTATACTGCCGACCTGTGTCTGAGGTCCCGCTCACCCCAGTTAAGGTGGTCAGCGGGGTTTGATATGAGTATAAAAAGTCACTTAATAGCCCTAAAAGACTCACAGTAAGAAAGCTGAGATAAGATAGATGGTTCGCCGTTTTTTTATCTCAGTTACTTATATTCTGGTAGACATTCAGCTTGAACGAAAAAAGATAAAAATTAAAAAAAAAAACTAAACGCAGACCACTTTTTTCTATAATTTTTGTAAACAAATTGTCAAACAGTAAACAGCGAAATAATGAGATGCACAATATACAATAATACTTGCTAAAGCTCAGGGGGCCCTCCGTAAATTTCACTTTTTCTATCGAAAAGACCCATTTTCTTTAAAATGGCACACTTTTTTCTAAAAATGCGCAAGTTGGGTTTCCTCGCTGAGGATACATTAGAGGAAAGTTTTCCCTGTACCTGCATAAAGAAAATAGTTCAGGAGTACGATTTTTAAATCTCACTAAGTGACTAACTCTCACCGAAATAAGTGTTTTCCTTAAGTTTGTATTTTTTTAAATCATCCGTGACGATAATTCTGTAATTTAAACTTTCGTGAGTCATACTGACATTAAAATTGCAACGGTTAACACTCACGTATTTTTATCACAATAGGCGTGACATGTTTCCCCCCTATTTGCTTTGTTTGCGCCTATTGTGATAAAAATACGTGAGTGTTAACCGTTGCAATTTAATGACTATAATTCTGATTCTAATTTCCTATGATATCGATTTATAAGTCCCACTTGTTGAAATCATCATGCGACTGTTTTTGACAGTTGACGTACTTATTTATGATTAAATAGCGAAATCGCAATACGGTAACATGAAAGCTATGGGTGATATTTTGTCACTGGTGATCTAAAATGTCACCGATGACATTCAAATATCGCTCTCCCGACAATAATGGTCAATAATACAAAGAAAATTACAGTTGGCAAAACAGCTAAACAAAATCTTTTGACAACTAGTTGTCGATTGCATCTACTGTGATCGACAAAATCAATTGACCTTTGGTAAATCTTATTACAAAGCTCTACAAGAGTTAGTTAAGTATGTAGCTGTTTGTTTGTATAACGAAGTCGCGCCTGCGCGTTTACAGCTTTCCACGGAAAACGACGTGTGCGCACCGATTCCGAGAACTATCAATATTACAGGCCATATTTGACTTATTTCTGTGAGAATTATGACATAACATGGAAGTACCTATATATACGATTTAGGTAGGTACCTAAGCTGCTCAATAGATCCATATCTTAGTGCAAAACGAATGGATTGGCAACGCGCATGTGACATCTTCGGAATTACCATTTTCCATGTATCCGGTATTGTCACCCACCCAACTCATCCGCTGCAGCTTACCAAACGTACTTATTGCGTCAACCGCCATTTGAACCTATTTTTCACTTTACCAAATTTACCTACTTACCGCAATTATTGACAACCTCGTACCTACCTATCTCAATACTGATAAATACTGAGATACAACCTTTTTGATTTTATGTTTTATAGAAAGTCCTATGTCATTACACATTTATTATGGAGATACGACCTTTTAACTTACAGCATATTTTCATAGCCAATAGGTAGGTACTGTAATTATTAAATACATTCAGAATATCAACATAATGATTTAACACATTAAAATTGTCCAATACGGAACAAGAGGAGTGAGAAGTTATTATTCAAAATGAGGTCAGATAAAAATAGAATATGAGTATGGGCAACTGAACGCCTATTTCGACTCGGCTCGCATCAGGTAGCGTGGCCGAGCGGTCTAAGGCGCTGGTTTAAGGCACCAGTCTCTTCGGAGGCGTGGGTTCGAATCCCACCGCTGCCATTATCTTTTTGTGTTTTTTTTTTCGTTTTGTTCAATGTTTTGAAAGTATGTGCAGCCAAGGGAATTAAGTGTTTAGCTATTTACGGTTCAAGTAAATCTGGTTATCAATACTTATGCCAAGGAAGTCCAATGTAAAGTAAATTGTAATTTGCTAGCATACATTTCGTAATATGAACGAAATTTTTAGATAATTTAGATACGTAACTCGTCTCTTTTTTATTATGTATTTTCAGATATCGACGGTTGGGCCACAATCAGTGCGTTTAAAAATATGAAAAGGAAGAAAACATTTTTTCTTCAACTTCTGTCTTGTCTTTATAACAACGACATAACTACCGCTCACCATTCCGTTTGTTTTATCATCATCTTCTTCTTCTTCTCAGCATATTTTACTCCACTGCAGGATGTATGCCTCTTGCAATTTTTTCCATTTCTTGCGGTTTGCGGCGTCTCTCATCCAGGTCGGCCCTGCCGTCTTATCATGTTTTATCTTGTTATGTTTTATCATGTAAGTATTTAATTTGAAAATAGCTAAAGCTGATTACTCCTGTCCTAAGCATCATTCGCATCCACGATACCCTTAAGTACTCTGCCCAACATATTTTATAAATTCTGATTACTGATTCCAGTAAATAAAAGCGTTTTAAAAAATAATTTCCTGTCCATTTTTAGACTGATTTTAACAAAAAAACTTGTGGTTTTTATATGCCTTCTGCTCTTAAACAGCGGGTCCATGTTATTATATGGCCACTGCCCTCCTAGCGCTACGACGGCGCTTCCCTCCCTTCGCACTTGAAATTAAAAATAATTTATCTCATTAGAGTCATTAGATATAACGATTTCATACTTTATTACCTTAATAGTAGTTTTAAGAATCAGTTACATAAAAAAAAACTCACAATGTTAATAAGAAAATAGAGCCATTTATTCGTGTTCACATTAGTAGGTACATAAGTTACATAACACATATTCCGTGGTACATACTAAATATTAAAATGAAAAACTACATGTATTATATTGTTGTAGGTATATTGTCTTTTAAGTAATATATTGTTTTACGAGAAAAATTACCTTATGAGGGTTTATATTTACGTAGATATTCCATGGTTAGTAAAAGTCAGCATAAACGGCGATTTCTTTTTTATTTCTTTTTCGTAAAGTATACATATAACACGTCTTAACATTTTTATTATAGGTGAATTGAAAGTGTAGGTAGTGTACTTCTAAAGTTTAGTATAATTAGATATGTTAGAAAATATGTTGTCGTGAGTCGTGACTTGCCCACCTGACGCCTTCATACTAAAGTTCTAAGTATATAAGTGTTAACGTAATAATCAAAATAATTGAAAGGGTTTTTTGAGTAGGTACCCACAATATATAATAGTAATTTGTCAATTGTATTCACGTCTAGTCGTTAGTCCCCATATAAGGTACCTTGTATGGAAATGTATGGAACCAAGACTGTTTTCTGATGTTAGTAACTTTGTGTTTGTGTGACTTAAAAAGTGAAAATGTATGTCTAATAACGCTGTTGATAGTTTAATTTGATGGTTATCAATGTTTTTTTCTTGAGTATGTAAAAAATATATAGTTTGTTACTTATATATATTGCGTTTAGCATTTTTAAAGTTACGAGGTTGTTGTCATTTTATCTTGTAAAGTTTGTCACATGATTCAAAAACTATAAATATATTGCTACTACAACTAATACTTAATTAATTGAATAAAAAAATTAGATACTGCATAAATACTAGGTACTAATAACAAAAACTTTTCAAGCGATTCTTCAATAAATCTTGGTGCGCGAGACAACAATACGCCAGTTTTGTTATTTCATTTTGCTCATGAACTCATAATCGCAGTTTAGTTTTAGAATAGCCCAAGGCTAGAAAAACTATCCGAAATCAATACCTCCCATATGGTTTTAAACTAAAACTCAGAAAGTTAGATGTTACCATATATTTTACACGGCGATCCTCAATCATCCCGTAATTACACTTTCTAACAGAAGAAAACATCAAACATTGACAGCGGCTGTCATGAATCAACTTTAATTATGTCTAAATCCACTTATGTTTGCACAAAGCCCTAATAACACAAATTGAATGTTGCCTGTTCGATTTTAATCCTAAATCGATCGCGCATTAATCATAATCAAATATAGTTTTTTTTTGCCGCCGCCGGCTGAACTGAATTACATTGAGGCAGTATGGGTATCCCCGTGCCATACAAGGTTGATATTCTCATTGCTTTGCAACTGCATGCGTTGAGATCAACCATTACAACTGTGTTTGCCAGACTCAACAACTAAGCCGAGCTGGGGATCTCTCTTAGATTGTTTTTTTCAAAGTTTTGAGCAAGGTAAGCGTTGGGAATGGAGTGCCGGCGAATGCACAGGTGCTTTCTGCGGCTCGGCATTTATACGACACACGCGAGACGAGCCACGCGCTCCCGGGACTTTCGCGAAAACCGCGAATCCGCACGAAAAAAAACGCGTTCCATATTTAAACTTTTCAATTGTTTTTATGAATGGGTGTTTATCAGGAATAGTGTAATAACAATGTGTATTAAATTGATAGGGTATTCACACAATGCGGTATTGTAATATTTGAAAAGTTCACACGCGCTCGTGTCTGGGTAAGCTTCATATTATTTTAAATTACTATTACTTTATAAACTAAGTTAATGCATGTTCTACATACATATCCATTAATTATACCTTTTAAATATGCCGCGCATTGTTTATGTGGACTACAATGGTATTGGCCTATGAATTTTAATGTGTCTTTTCTAAGTCCTGAATACTATGAAATGTAAAATATTCAAATCGCCGGTCAACGTACGTTGTATTCATTATGTGCAGTTACATAACAAAGGGTGCTCTTTTTAGGGCCGTAGTTAATTAGAAACCCTTGCCTGTCTGTAAGCGGCTTTGCTCATTAGTCTTTAGTGCTAAAAGTCTGCAATTCCTTAGGTAGGACTTATTGTAAGTGGGTATTAGGTAGGTATACCGGGTGCGGTCTGCAATAATAGCCGATTATTAATCACTTATATTTGGACTGTTCTCCTTTTTTAACGACAATGAAAAACAGTAAGTGTAACTTACCTAACTATCTAAGTACCTCTTCTTACCTTAAATCTAAAATAGGTCCTTGGCATTGTACCTAGGATGCTGGCAGCATTTCCTATTTTTTTTTTCAATTTTGATTGTAGCAAGCATTACTGCTTATTTAGAGATAGAAACTCAGTTTTCATCTATGTAATTCATTATTGACACTGGTCCCAGTCATAGCACCTCGCCAAAGTTCAATGCCCTTATCACATACATATTCAGAGTCGCATTAATATTAATTTAATTATATTAGCAATAGTCTTCTTTCTTTTACGAATGTTTTCTGTGAAAGTTTTCGATCCATGCCTGTGGAATATTACTGTGACATTTCTCTTTTAATTTAATTATAAATCTCTCGATCGAATTCATCTGTTTTGGGCACACGGACATTGGCATATATTAAAACCCATACGTATTCTGCTTAGGGAATGCAAACCGGTAAAGATTTGTACAGACATTATCGGTTAACCGAAATTGCCATACAAAATATTTACCGGTTGCATTCCCGGTCTGTTTACTTACTTGTTTTTATCAATTTTAGAACTTACGGAGCTAAATACCTACGGTCTTTAATTTTTTTTTAGTTAACAGGCCTTACGCATTTGAAAAATACTTCAACACAAATTGTAGGCAAAATATAGGCAATTTTAACCAACTATTAAATATGATATTCGGATCTAATTTCAGGTAAGTACTTATTAAAAGAGCAAAAACTGGGATTTATTTCGATTTATATACCTACGCGGAAAAACCTGATTTTTCCTCTTTTCTCAAGAAATATCCAGTAAGACATATAAATTGTATGCTTGTCGGTCACAATAGCCCCTGTTAAAGGTATTATGGTGGAAAAATATAATATGATTTACGTTAAACCACCAATAAGTGAAGTACCTACTACATTCATGAGCGTTTTTAAAGGAATATAACATGAACACAAATCCGTAGGTATGAACAATGTAAAATAATAATCAAAGCTTGGAGTCATATAAATATTAAAATCTAAATCGCACGCAGACGACCTTAACCTGCTATAAAGTTCGTCCGATTTTTGATACAGTTTGATATTGGCAGGTACCGTAACCGTAAACCCGGGTTTCTTTACCCCTATGTACAGGGTATCATTGCCAACCCATAAAAATACATTTATTATAGTAGTTTATGCAACAGTGATATAATAAGGGTTCTTAAAACTTGAGGGTCACCGTTACAAAACGAGACGAAGTCGAGTAATAATAGACCAGAGAGTTTTAAGAACTAATTGTGAGCTGTTGCATACGCTAGTTTTTCTACGCAATGCAACAATATTTCGAAAGTTGGCAGAATGTGGAAGATGTCGTATGCCTAATACGATAGAAAAAAAAAATCTATAGTTCTAATATAATGTTTGTAAATCCATAAGAGCAGTGTTCTTATGGAATACCACAGACAACGTTATAATGTATAATTTTTCATATCGCTGTCAGTCATCCAATAGACAGATAAAAGTGCTGGAGTAGAAAAAATAACTAGGTAATTTCTTAACAACGATACCATAAGATTAAACCGGTTTTATGTACCTAATCGATGCGGAAAATGTTTGAAACTGTCATTAATTTTAGAGACATTCCGCGCCAGCTTTCGTGAATCCATTTGTACGCAATAATTTGGAAAAAATAAGTTAAAAAAATTGAGCCGAAAAAAATATATATTTAGCGTCAATTTTTGTTAACGGATCATTTTGCATGATCGTGTCGGTCATACGATCTAGGGTCAGTGGCATAAATCATAGCGCTATAAATTAACGGATTTATTAACGTAATTCAGCAGCGAAATATGAAATTACTAAAATTATAACTTAATAGGTAGCGTGTACAGACAGTTTGATGTTCCGGCTCCTGAGGTGTATGTTGTTAACATGTGAGTAATAAAGTAATAGCGTTAGTCAATCAGTAGTTTCAATAAAAACGATTTGTTTAAGTTTAGGAAGATATATATATCATAAGTATTTTAAATATTTTTTATTATCAAACAAACGTAAGTAACAATAAAATAAACTAATACTAAAATTTAATATACCTACAGGGTGTTTCAATGAACGTAATACAAAACATGTTTTTCAAACTCGTCTTCTTATTGCTAAACCCTATGTTAGGTCACGTGTTGTTAAACTAGTTAATAATCATTACTATCATTGTTTTCCTAAATCCTGTTATTTTGATCACATCATGGTTACCCTACCTAGGTTCTTAAAAGAAAATAGTTCGAAACTAGTTTTGTAGTAGAAACTCACCCTTTTTGTTTATCTAGGCTGATATTTTATGAATAAAATGCATTCTGACGTGATACTTCAAGTATCATACTTGTCACAATAATCAAAAATTGTTGTTATCCGTGAAATTTTCCAATTTGTGATTTATTCTTAAAAAGTAACCAAAAATGCCAGACAGAGGCTTGTCTGTCACTGACCGAGCGCATGCGAAGGTCTCCGTTGCAGCTTGGACAAAAACGCATTCGGATGTCCGGTTGTTATTTCTACAGCTCGCATTTCTAAATCAATCCTCGTGAATTTATGAACAGGTTCTATAGGTTTGTAGATTGTTTGTCGTGTCGTTTTTTGGAATATGTTTCAAATTGTGGAAATTGGTAAGGTGAATTCGGGTAATTACGAATGTCGGATAATTCCGAATGTTGGATAATTCTGACCTATATTTCCATCGTTTTAGGGTTCATTTTCGGAATTACCCGACATTTTCCGAAATTCGGAATTACCCGAATACACGAAACCGAAGTTCGAATACACCTTACATAAAACTTAAGGGCCACAAAAGTCTATGGTCTATCGCTTAAGACTATACTATTATGCTCACAAGGTCTATAGATCACAGAGCCACTAGTATTTTTACAGTCCACATGGTGGTACTTTACCGCCCTAGGGCGATAATGAGAACTTTACGTGCCTGCATCGAATATTCAAAAGACCATATATACTGTAAGACGTCGTACGATACACGTGCGAAGAGGTAATTCGCAACTCGTATCGATTTAAAACACTCCCTACGGTCGTGTTTTACTTTATCGCCACTCGTTGCGAATTTTTTCGCCCTTGTACTATAGTACTATAATATTACACAAGTAGTATTTTATAAACAATTCAACAGTTTTTTGATGTTACCTAAAGGTCTACTTATTTCTAAAAAAAAACAAGGTCCACTTATCCCCCGATATACCAGTCCTTATTCGCTCCCGTTCAAATAGACAGTGTTTTTTTTTATTGTGCATTGCACGTTAAAATAACTGCACAATTCTGTTATCCCAGAGACTAACAGGCAGTTTGTTACAAAATATTAATATTAAATATTAAAAGTTGTTATCACAGAATCAATTAAAAGCAAAGTTATATGCAATTTTAGTAATTTAAAAAGTAGCACCTTTAAGTAATTTAAAGTCGTTTGGCGGAATAGCAAAGTAAAATTATTTTCGTTGTTACTAGAACCTTTGTCGGAGAATGCTTCCGATAATATTGTTCCGGCGCGTTCCCACCGCCACAAATCACAATAAAAAGGAGAGCTCTCGATAATAAGCGGAGATAATTGACACACACACTACTACCTACATTATATGTAGGTGTGTATAATGTTTCAAGAATAAGTTATCTTTGCTGGCTATTTAAAAATCAGTATACGTACCTACTTAATATGGTAAATATTATAGGGGGGTTATGTAATAGCCCTGCTAAGCATAATAGCGATATTTTAAAAACAATGTTTTGAAAATGGAATCGTTAAGCTATGGAATTAGTGTGCATATTTGTGTTGAATTTTAATTTTCGATTATTTTGGTTATTTCGTCAGACGGAAACAACTATGATGGAAATTTAATATTTCTTGGCTTTCCGAATTTTCAGACTTTCTTCAATTTTCATTACTCGAATACACTTACTAGAAGGTTCGCTCGGTTCTTCAATTTCATCGACTTCAAAAACACAGAAAAGTCACCGACATTGTTTTTGAAAATAAAAACTAACGAAATGTAGATTTTTTAAAAGTTTATTGATATTTATTAGTATTTATGGTAGTTGAACGTGTTCGTTTTTAGGCTACTGAATGACACCTTTTTTACATACTTGTGCCTGTGTGAGCAATCATTAGGCAGGTAATTGCGAATTTACTAAGTGCGTTCATTCTTGGCGTTATACAATATTGCTGCCTCTGCGTGCGTCCCATGACACGGGCAGGTGCAACATCCGCTCGGTGTACCCCTTACATTTCATTAAATTGTCGAAAGGGCCTCTGCGTGTTGGCTTCGGCTCCGCGTACGCCTCCCAAAGGTCCGGAACACCATTGTTCCGTGATGGGAAAGACATATATGTGGGACAACCGATTTTTGGTAAAATATTGCCAATTTCGAATGAATTAATCTTTGAATCGAGATTTCTCAATAAAATACAATACATATAAATTGTACCTATGCCATTAAACCACAAAAACCCTGTTTAAAATCGCCGTCAATGGCACTTCCTAAGAATGGCAACAAAAGGCGTCACATGTTTTGTCACTGTTTCTCCTTGTATGTATATTCACACAACCTCATCAAACACCACTGAAACCATTCACTACTGAAACGGTCGTATTATCGTAACATAAGATAAAAAATTTGGTGTTATATAAAATAAAAATATTAAGCTGTTTATTAAAATACCACTACATACAATTTCGATATATACAAAAAATCACTAAACTAATTAATAAATAAAGAAAAATATCTATGTGAATAAATAAGTTAATCTTGGACATTTCATTAAACACTTAAAAGTTAGGTTATTACTATCAATATGGCGGTTTGTTTACATTGTTAGGAACTTCCATTGACGGCGATATTAGGTAGGTAGTAAAAGAAAAAAAATCTTATGATTTACGTTAATTCACCAAAAAAGTACTGAATTAAAAGAGAGTTTTTAAAGGAATAAGGAATCTTAAGACACGTTCCACTTATACCGTTATCAACTCGTCAATTATTTATTACCTACATTTAGTGTCTCAACAAAGATCATAAAATTCATGGCTACATCCAATACTCCATACGACTAATGAATGAAATAAATTCAAGAAATTTATGGACCTTTTAATCTGAAAATGTCCCGTATAGATTAATTACAATTAATGCAAATAGCTACTAGCAATTTAACAAAATGAAATCAGTTAATGCATTCTTAATTACATTTGAAATGTGCTGAAACGGGACCGAGCGCACAGAAAGCGGCGAAGTGAAATTGTGACGAGCGCGCCGATGAAACTGCACCGAAGGATTACTTCGAGAAGTAGTACGAGTACAAGTAAAGAATTACGACTAACGTCTAACGATCAATACGTATAACAACAAATTATAATATAGACCTTAAAATAATAATGTATATCTCAATAAGCGACTTAAGCGTTTTTTATTATTGAATTTGACAGGGGTAACTTGGCGAACCCTGGTTGGCGTTAGTGGCTTTTAATAATCTATAAATAAAAATATTTCCTCAAATTGCTGCCTAGTGGGAGTGGGTGTGCTTACGCCTTACCATGAATTCGACTGCGGCGTTCGGGGGTATGTCTGTCTCGCTCCTGCCAGAGTAATGGAACGAGACGGACGTACTTTCGAGCGCTTTAGTCGCTATAGAATACAGTTGCGTGCAACTCAGAAGGCACACAGGGGAAGGGAAAGGGACAGAAAGCTAGCAGCATTGCCATGTTGTATGGCAATGCTAATCCGCTGTCCTGGATATGACCCAGCCCTTCCAGTCACGTGTCGCTTCGAATATCCTGCAGCTGCATTCTTTGAACACCCTGTGGGCGCCAGGGCCCCAGTCTCAACCCTAAACGGCTAAAATATGCATCCACTATTTAAGAAATGATGGCGACAGATCATTCGCTCCAGATACAACAATGATGCTGGCCACGATCCTCAGACATGAGAGACCGATAAGAGAGAGAGAGAGAGATTTATATCTTATAGAATAAGTAAATTGAATAAAGTATTTTAGGTAATAAAGTATGTGATTGACGTTACTTAAGTTCTCAAACTGGTCTGTCTGTAATCCGCGATGGAACCACTAGTGGGACGTTTATTGATGGACGTTCATGTTGTTGGAGCCTCTACGAGTTAAATTACGTTTTGTCTCTTTCTAACAAATACAATTGTCTCAGTGGCACATAAGGACAAACGATTGTTAACTAAATGAAAACTTGCACGAATGTTTATGAAGACCGAGCATTTCGCATACAAAAGTTTTCTCATGTTTGTGACGTATTTGCTAAATATTTTTGTGTTATTATTATTTCATTTAGTTGATCACATTACGTTATTTGCGCGATGTTGATAAAATTAATGGAATTATCGTGATTAGTCTATTATTTTTGTGTTTTTATATTTCCATACAAAACGATAAATACATTCTAAATCTTAACAGAAACGTACATCTTATGTTTTTGCGCAAATTAATGAGCACGATTGGTTAATATATTTGTGAATAATAATATGAACAAGTTTCCTAAATATCCTGAAAACCTTTAATATGAAAATGTATGCAAATGTGATTATACTTATTATGCAGACCCACCTTAACCGCTTGTGTTTTGAATAGGCGAACACTGAGGATTCTCAAAGTGAAACGATTTATTCATGTACTATCGCGTCCAACATTGCATGGGCAGTTTATGAAAGAATTCGTTTATAAATTCCCCAAGGACTTCTGAACGCGTGTGTATCTACATTATTGTAAGTCATATGAGAAATAGTTGGCATTGTAACGAATGTTATTTTTATACTCTTTCATGACTGAGCATTGTGAATCCTAATAAAAAGACCAAACTAGAGAATAGAGATAGGTACAAGTAGAAGAAACAGAATAGAAAAAGAAAAAAGTAGAAGAAGTAAAATTAACCACATCAAGTATACATTTACAAAGTTAGAATTCGACAAGTTAAGTTTGTATAGAAAGTGTTATGTAAACGTCATAGTTTCATAGAAGTATAAAATAAACCTTTGAATTATAAATTGGAATATATGTCATATACTAAAGAAAAAGACCAACACCATCGGAGACCAAGCCGAGGATAGAACTCGGATCATCAGCTTTCGCGGCTAACGCCATAACTACAAGGCTATCTGGTCTCAACGAATGCTGGCGAATTTCTCGAGTATATGCAATCTTTGTAACAGGCAAGACGCCTATGACCGAACACTTTAAATGTTTGACAGTTCATGTCAGAAGAAGTTTGTCTATTAGAGATAACGTGGTTTGACTCAACTGATCGGGACCTTTAAACGGATCACCAGCATTTTTGTTACAACTTGTAGGATTCACCGTAAAATTTTGGGTGCCGTTAGTTTACTAACGAGCGTGATTGTGAACAAACGGATAGGTTAGGTTAGTTTATAATATTCCTAGTCAAATTATAAACTGTCAGGTTCACCATGGTGACATATACAACTGAGACCGTAAACTGAGTACCTACTCGCGTATAAAGTTGATGATAAAGCGATCATGCTTAGACAAACGCAAGTAGCGTCGAACATCAGTTTATATTTATTACTGCTGTATTAACTAGTAGGCTGTACATGGTAATAATGAAGCTACTAGCCGTATATTCTTATTGCCTGCGCGAGCGCAACTCAAGCGTGGTCGAGTCAGAAGGCCTCTCTGTCGTACATGCTTCAAGAGAAAAAGATGCAGATAACGAAATGAGACTTCGTGACATGATATGCGACATTTAATTTTAAAAATATTACATTTTTGTAATGTGGTAGTGATAGTGATCAATAGGCATTCTTCAGACCTTGGAGGCCGATTCCAGGTTTTAAACCTTAATCTGTTTTGTTATCATTACCACCTCTACGACCTCACACAATAACACGAGTCTCATCTGCAGGTCGCGTATCTCAATCGATTCTCTTGAAGTTTTGTAAGTCAATGTAATTTTTTTATCGATAATATTTTAGGGAAATTTTCAAAATGAGAGTGCCTTGATGGGGTTTTTCCGAGCCACTATTAGCAATAGCCTGGTTGAGTAATCAAATGGAAAGCGTTAGGAATAAGACCCTTCTATAAAAACTCTCCATGTTCCGGTCCATCAAATAAAACTGATCGACAGCCTTTGCATTATTACGTAACACAACATTAATTATCCCTCTTTATCATTAACCCGTACATATTTATACTGTTTTACTTCCGTGCTTTTTTGTCGAAAGGGTAACGGCCGAGTGCAGTATCATTTTATGAGTTCTGATTACAATCTGCATACTAATTTAGTGCTGTAATTTCTATTATTCCTGACTGCGGTAAATTGAGATTACTCATTTATGGCGGTATACATTTTAGTACTTAGTGTGTAGACTTTATATACCAGCAGCGATTAAGTAATGGGAGTAAACAAGCTCATGCACTAAACGTGCGCATGCGCAGATGGAAAATGTTTTTGATGGTAAGGGTTTTTAAGTAGGTAGAGATAAAATGTTCATACAAATACAATTTGTCTGAGAATGTGTACTATATCTGCATAAGATTTACATCGCGTAACATATCTAAAATGTCCTTGAAATGTATCTTTCTCTGAATAGACAGTTGTAACGTTTACTAAAACTAAAATACAAATCTACTTTAAGTAATTATAAAATATAAATGTAGGTACAGTCAAGTGAAAAAATACGTATCGACAAAATCGTCTCATAAATATGAAACTACGCTCTTATTACAATGGAATAAAATGCTATGGGACATATTGTTGAGTAAGATGTGTCCATCCATATTTTTACATTTAACTACAGGCATATTTAAATTTCTGAAGTCTACAGACTCGCTTCGTTATTTTTTACTAGTACTAGTACTAGTAGAACAATATTCACATTTCTATACAAATATTTGCAGATAATACAAAACAAATTCTTCAGAGTTAAATGAATTCTCGGTAGCTACTGACCGTTGCCAATACTTGTGCAAAATGGCCGTTTGCGGCCATCTTCGATTCCAATGAGTCTTTCAAACAATCCGTTCCGTTTCTGCTCCTCTATCTCAATTGAATACGTAATTTATAAGAAACTGCTGATGACATGTGAGTTTCTAGGTTTATTGAAATATTTTGCATACCTTGATTATTAACTTTTCGGACACAACTGTCCGACAAATATGTATAAATGACACGTTGCAGTTTGGAGTAATAGGTACCCATGAACAAGCATAAAAGGCATGTATGGGTGACTGTATGAACAAGCATGAAAAGCATGTATGGAATATAATTAGTGTTTGCTTACTGGTTTTAAAAATAAACGAGGAATATTGTATTTTAGGCAGAAAATTTGGGCGAACAGAAGTTGACCAGGTTACCCGCAACTCTACCGTTGATGATACCATTATTATGATACTTACCCCGAAGGTTAGCGATAAACGGTATAATTAGTCACCGCCGGTACCGCCTCCAAGGCGGTGCTGGCCACGGCCAATGTGGACGGACATAACGGTGCCTCCCTCTTTGACTACAGTACTACTGTTTTTTTTATGTGTGATTGTATTGGTATGTTATTATAGTCTAGTTATTTTAAAAAATCAACAAATTTTCATCAAGCTTAGAAACTTTAAATTGCGCGCGTTTTAGTGATGAAAACTCTTTTGTTTTAAGTCTCAGTAAACTTAACCAGACGTAGGCGTTAGTGCTATGACCCGATACCTATATAATGTATCGCTACTTTATCTTACTGACGTGACGTTGAAACTGTCATAACTTTTTACTGCTGTCGAATAAGTATTCGCAAATTACTGCTTGATTCATTTTCAAAAATTAATTACGCTTTAGTGGTTAAGACTAACTTAAAATTATCATACGATATCGGTGCATAGTAGGTTCTAAAACCTACGTTTGGTTACGGTAGGTAAAAAAAAAGGCATTAAAAATAAAGGCACCATGCAGTCACATAAACTACTATTATTATACTTAAAATTAACGAAGCATACTAGCATCTAAGATAACACATTTAATTTTGATATTTCTGTAGTGTACAGTACAATGGAGTAGCAAGACTTTTTGTCTCATAATTAGCTCGGCTAGACCCATTTGTTTAGGAACATTAACTTCGAGTAAGTGCAGTCTGCTCCAGGTTTATAATCTTAAACACTTGTAATGTGGTAAATGACCACTTTCCATGTTTAGCAGTAACTTAATGGCTTACTGCGACATAACGCATATTGCTTGTGTCAGTGACAAATAACATGTAATATAAAGACTAGTACCTATTGAATAAATATGACATATTCTAACCAGACGCATAGTTGTTCACATATACCTACCGCCTCCCTGTCCCTCCATCCACGTACAAGCATTCTTATAATATCACACACTGTTTAAAATATGTACAGAGATCCAGTAAAATATTCCTATTTAGTATCCTTTTTTCTTTTTATTACATTTAATATACTCTTTTTCTTCATCGGATCGGATCCTCGAGCCTGATGGTAGTGAGCATCAGGAGCGCAGTTCCTCACCACCCCTTTCCAAGCCTCTCTGTTTTGGGCCAGTTTGCTCCCTGAAAGTTAACACCTGTGGCGTAGCGAATCGCATCAGATCATCGTTTAGTTGCCCTGCCTCTACTCCACTTTCCTTCAAGGCAGCCAACCATGATGAATTTTTCGAAGTTTGACGGTTCTTGACGGGCCAAATGACCACACAATTTCATCATTCTCTGGAAATATAATTGTCTGAATGGTGATGCGGAGTTCAATGAGAATTGATGCATTAGTCCAAGAGATGCTCAACATTCTGCGCCAGCACCACATCTCTAATGCATCAATATTTTGATATATTACAACTTCAGCAAAATAAAACAATATAGCAAAAAAAGTTAAATTTACAATGAATAATTTAAAGGTGTCAGAATACGGCGCTCTCATGTTTTAATAAGACCTATCCAAGCAGTGGAATGCATTAGTATATTGAATATTCAGTACTAGCTGTTACCCGCGACTTCGTCTGCGTAGTATTATAATGTTTGGTAGTGTATTTTTATTAGCATAAGTATTAAAGACCAAATTGACTTGAACTGTAAATTGCTAATTAAATTCCGGGGCCGTATAAACAAACAACTAACTTGCAACTACAGTAACCTGTTTTTCTTTTTTCTCATTAATAATTCTGGAAATACCAAAAATGCTGGTGATCAATATTGTAATCTGATTTGGAAAAAATTGGACTGAATGTTTTTTCGACAAACATTTTCTGTTTATTTTTTCTCCTAATCACAATACGATACTGATTAGGCATTTAATCGAATTACCAGCATTTTTGTTACAGCTGTATGTATATTTGTATCTACCACATATTAATCTTTCAGTGGTTAGATACGCTGTAGATGTAGTAGAAAGTACGTCCAAGTTTACATAAATTATCTTTTTATTAAATAAGTAATCAAGGCCGAGTGTTTTTGATCACGGTTTAAAACACTGTCTTAAGCTCACTGAATTTAACCCACGGAATGTCATTCGATACCTGATTACAACTTACTTCCCAGGGTGAAGAAAAACATTGCGAAGATACCAAAATAATTACGTCGCGCATATAAACTTTCATTAGGTAGGTAAGTATATATGTCTTATCCAAGGACGATCCTATGATAGGATATAGGATCGGCATAGGCCTTTATTCGCATGTACCTACTCAACATAAGGTGAAAACAAAACTGCTGTAAAAAGTGCAATGCACAGGATTGAATTGACTATTCACTTGCTTCTGTCCCCCTTTGCACCTCTATAGAGGATGATTTTCGTAACAAAAACTATTCTGTCCTTTCCTAGGAGTCAAAATATCCCCATGCCAAATTTCACCTTAATCCGTTCAGCGTTTTTAATTTAGTGTGAAGTGGCAACAGATAAGATTTCATCAAATTTACAATATAACCATCGCATGGAAATTTGTCATGATGTAGGTATGTCATCCGCGTGTACAATGCATGGTGGGTGTTGACAGCCATATTATACTACACATTGACTTGCCGTCTTTGTAGTGGTAGGATTCCGGCTTCCGCGGCACTAAGACCTCAATGATATTGTCCTGAGGTCTCTTCAGTCAGCGGGTGTTCATTCCGTTCTGGAGCCACTGGGTTAATTTTTTCATTAAACTCAATTTATATCATTCGGTTACGCATTTAATAATCTTAGATATTATTTGACAAAATAAAAATTCAGACGAATTGAGAACCTCCTCCTTTAGAAATATTGAAGTCGGTTGAAAACCAACTAAACTGTTAACAGCGCCATCTACCAAATCTAGAAGACTTTACGACATAGTATGTTTCCCACTTTCCCAAGAATGAAAATGTTAGATGCAGCTCTAAAGAGCCTTAAGTAGTTCTACATGTAATATATAGATGGCAGTGTAATAAACACAATATTAACGGGAAAATGTACTTTTTATGTCTCTGCCCATTTCTTTCGATAAACTTATTAAATGTGTGCACAATTTTATTCAAAATAAGGTCCGCCGATTAGCAAAATACATATAGCAATAAAACCATGGATTTAACGTGGCATATTTACTCACTTCATATCTAAGCAAATAGGTGGCGCCAGTGTACAGTGTGTAGTGTGTGTTTTAAAATATTACTTGGAATTTTGAACATTTTTATTATTGTTGCAAATAATCTTATGAAATTTACCATAATATGCTTCTTGAAAGGGAAATCCATGTAGTAGCATACGTTTAAAGTATTTGAAGCATATAAAGTTTGCATAAGTTACAAATGTTCTACATCACGATATCGGAATTTCAAAAGCACGTTGCATAAATACAACTTCCAACTTACTAAATTTAATACTCTATTGCAACTTTCAAAAACCCTATAAAATTTCTTCGCTTATAATATTAGTGTTTTTTTTTATATAACATTTAAAACTTTCGCGATTTAAACACATATTTAAACATAATTATTAAACGGGTCTAACGCGAATTAATTTGTTTACCTTATTTACCGACGTTTCGACACAGGTTTCACTGGTCATGGTCGCGGCTGACTGATGTCCCAGCAAAATGTCAAAACAGAGATTTGTGTAATCTCTCTCTGGTGGGACAGGAAAGGGTTCATAAAAATCACTTAATTCCTATCTTATGGTTCATTTGATGGTATTTGTGTTCAGCTAGCGCCACCTATGGTCGGTTACAAAAACGAAATTTACTCAGATGTTATAAAATTGACAATCGTATAGTACCATCCCTCTCGGTCTGCTATATCAAATATTTGGGCGAGCAGGATGGCACTATACTATACGACGGTATTTCGAACATTGCAGCAGCTTTCAAGTTTTGTACAATAAAAGCCGTACCGCTAGCGCCATCTATTATGAGCAATGCAAACTATACATATGTAAAAAAAAAATGTTACGAAACCGGATAAAAAGTATCCTAAATGTTACTCCGGTACATAAACTATTACCATACCAAATTTCATGAAATTCTGTCCAGTACTTTTTGCGGAGTTAGCGAACAAATTCACAGACAGACAGACAGACAAAAATTCTAAAAACCATTGAAAGATATTTTATCAACGTTTCTGATACGCCCCTACGTATTTTTTTTTAAATATATTTATTGTACAGATTTTTTATTTCTACTCTCTTATTATATGTATTGATTTTTCAACAGTAGTACCTACCTCTAACTTTGTGAAGAAAACCAGCGATTTCAACAATAGGTAACAATATTAACAATAACATTAAGAGTCCGGTATATAATTTGGCCGGTTCACCTGAACTTATTGCCATGAGTTTGCATAGTTACAAAAACATTTTTACATGATTTAATACAAAAATTAAAGATCATTTCAATTTAAATTCAATTTAATTTTTTCAAAACTGTTGTCATTTTTCGAAAAATAAATTATTTTCTAACAGGTGTTTTATCATTTTTTGATGAGCGAGCTTCAAACATCTATTTGGTTTTCGTGAATCTTAATAAAACATTTTTTGTCTTGTTCAGTATATAATCTACGGAATAAATGAAACAGTTATTAACATTTTCACACAAAATTATTAAGTAAAAAATGTTTAGGACCTAAACTGA
Source organism: Lathronympha strigana (assembly GCA_949128165.1). NCBI lineage: Eukaryota > Metazoa > Arthropoda > Insecta > Lepidoptera > Tortricidae > Lathronympha > Lathronympha strigana. Next base: position 7,273,739 of record OX421918.1, on the reverse strand, counting down.
GTCTCTGCCAGACAACTGAGCACAGTTAAGGGCCTAAACAGAATCGCGTTAGGCGATCGTGGTAAGGCCCCTGATGTTATCATCACTGTGGTATGATATGATGATATGGTAAATAAAGCCAATTCCCGTACCCCCACAAGGGCTGCAAATGCAAATCAGACCAACAAACCCATTACCTAATAATTAAATAAAAATCCGAGCACGCGCCCGTTATTTCGGCTCGTATGGCCACCGTAACGGAACCATAACGAGTAACGGAGAACAATTATAACACGCGATAGGTACTAACCGATACAGATCACTTATATGCGGATTGAGTGCCTTTAAGATTTTGTGATGTACAGGTGTAAAGCTGGCCATACATATACGTTCGGACATATACTCGTATTAATTTATTTATTTGCCAATAAATGTAATTATGAGAAATTTGGCGGATGCCCGGCGAACATGCCTTACTATGTAAATCTGACAGATTGCCCGAACTTTGTGTGGTGCTTTTTGAACAAGCGAGCGAAGCGAGTGTGTTCACAGAGTATACTAGAATAATTTGTGTGTTTGTTTGGCGATAACTCAAGTAACGATGATTATAGATCGACAAGTTTGGAGGGTAAATGAGATGCGAGTCACGAGTTCACGTTCGGGACGAACCAGTAACTAATTCCAGAACACATAAGGTGTATTCGGGTACTTCCGAATGTCGGAAAATGTCGGGTAATTCCGAAAATGAACTCTAATACGATGGAAATATAGGTCAGAATTATCTGACATTCGGGATTATCCGACATTCGGAATTACTCGAATACACCTTATCGGAATGAGTTCATAATGTTAGAACAGTACAGTGCGCAATAATTTACAACATTGCAAAATTTTCAGTTTTATCTAAATCAAAAAGCATTTCGAGACGCCTGTTTTAGACTTTTTACTTTTAGACCTTTTTACTTACCTGTCTACAGGTTACACTCATTTATTTCCAAGCTTCATTAATTAGCAAAATGTCAGTACCAATGTTATCATACTCGCTAATGATAGTAATGATTATCAAACAGGAATTCTCATCATTCACTTAATCATCGTCAAGTATTTCCTTACGCGTTAACTACGCTCTTTCTCATACAGTTCGCTAATGGTACACAGTAATTAAAAATACAATTAAAGTAGCTTATTGGTAGCGAGACATGAGAATTGTTTCCAATACAACGGTATATGTCGGGAGCTTTTTTCTGACACTTTTAATAAGTATGTACCTACGTACATAATACACTTAAACATGGCGCCTAAGTGCAGTTACGATTTTTTTTGTTGTATATAACCACATATTTTTCTTAAATGTACACAACTATGACTTGAGGATTTAACTTGTTAAGTTTGACATGCCTTCTAAGTTTTTTTTAAATCAGGCGAGTCACTATTGCATAAAACATTTTGAGTATAAAATCTGACCAGAAATGGGTACTTACATAACTCTTTGGAGTTAGGGTTAGGATACTTGTCAGTTTTGCAATTAATATTATTTTATTTTTAAGGCTCGACTCACTTAAGTAATTTTTAGAATTTGTATCACACTGTCAAAATTAGCTATCCTATTTATTAGTGATAATGTTAATTTAAAACGGCAAATATACAGTCGCCATCAAATACAGCGGGGCTGCCGAGGTGCTGTCAAATATCTGAACACGCCTCTATTTTCAAAGCGTTAGAGATCACGTTCAGATATTTGTGAGCACCTCGGAAGCTCCGATATATCTGATGGCGACTGTACTTTAAATAATCAAAGTAGCAGCCATACTTATTTTACTCCCAATGTTTCCTTAATACATTAACTCCTGCTGATGTAAACCTGCCAATGCTGACTGTACCAACATTGCACAGTGAAACAGCTCATTATATTTTAGCAAACATGTCGTTACGATCCGCGTCGTGTGTGTTTAACTGCTAACTAATGTGCGATCACGTATAGTACAAGCCTAGAATTCTCTAGAACGTTCAGACCTTTGGAACAATGAAGAGATTTTGCTGCAACCTGAAATCGGACAGGACAATGTGTGCTTTAGGAAACAAATTGTAAAAGTAACGGTGTTAGGATAAGTGAAGTGGCCCTTCCAAGTATTTAATCTAGCCTGCAGTACTGCAATAAGCAGGTAAATTTATTAAAAATGAACTCCGAATGGTTATTGGTATGCCACTTAGATAAACTGTAAAGAAAATTACATTCACAATTACATTACATTTTACGAGTATAAAACCCGATGAAAGAAAGGTTACATAGTTTAAATTTGGTGATTATCTTAGACCCAGGGTAAGCCGCTAATCCGAAGTTAATCTATCAGATTCCATACATACCTTAATGTAACTCCACCTCTTTCGGTCACTATTTGTTCCGCGAAAAAGCTGTTAAAAACTTTCAACCCTTCATTATTCCCTTGGGATCCTTTCTTAGCGTCCGTTAGTCAGTGGTACTACCGTATTGAATATGTAATATGCGGTCTTTTTAAAACCTACGGAGTCGCGCCCTACGTAATTCTGATTCTCAGGAAGTTCCTACAGGAAAATATCTAACTACCAACATAATAATCATAATAACTTAAGTAGAGTAGAGTTATGGAGAACTAGTGTGCTAAAAGTAGCGTAATTACGTTCAAATCAACACGTTACATGCAAAAGGACGGATCCACGTGTTACGAGTGGGTGCGTTTCTTAACAAACATTACAAAAAATAGATTAAGTATTAACCTACGCCCGCGTCTCCGCCTGTGTAGTTTAAATCTTTTTAATATGCTTAAATCTATTTAAAATGAGAAAAAACTACAAACAAAAACTAAATTAAACAACTAATTTTATCGACCAATAAAAGGTTATAAAATTGTTTTAGATTTTTTTTATCATTTTGAATTCTATATGTACCTACCTAAATAATTGTCCCTAAACTTTCAACTTAATTTTCAACCCTTTATAGATCTTATAACTTCCTTATATTGCCTCGGATCTTAAACAGAGTAACAATTGCCGGCCATATAGGTACGTTCGGGCAATTCGTCGGATCTACATAGAGAGAGGGACTATGTCCGCCGGGCAGCCGCCGGACAATTTTCCCATACATTAATTGGATCCGCCGGAACGTATGTACGTTCATAGCCATAGCGTATGTACGCCACTAGCTGGCCAACTATTGGATATAGGGCCAAATTATTCAGTTAAGTGATTCGATCACGCCTTATTACTGACATTTATTATCATTTCGCAGTAGGCACCTCTGGCTGATGTGTGGCGTACAAGAAATGATGAACAATGATGATGATAAATAAGTAAGGAACAGCCGCATAGGTAGTAAACTAGACTTCCAAAGCATTGACTATATTTATAATATGTCCTGTGTTTTAAATGTAAATATCGCCGCCAAGTTCAAACACAGTAAAATTTACATACGAGACAAACCGCAGATTTAGTGTGTTCCTGCTTAGTCTTTAAAGCACCTAAGATGGCTATAACATTATGTTAAACATATGAAAATGTTTTTGATGTAAGTAGGTAAACAAAACTGTCGCTGCTATACTACTTACTGGTGCTTTACCATGACGTCTTGACGCGATTCAGTTTAGGTCCTTAACTGTGCTCAGTTGTATAGCAGCGACTCAGTTAAGGTCCTAAACAGGGCCTAGGCCCCTGGACTTTGTTCTACGGCAGGATAAAAACAGGTGACTACTTAAGAGTGAATTTATATCCAAAGTGACATTTTCTTAAGTGTACAGTCACATACAATCTTTCGTTATAAAGGCCGCAAATTATCTGACACAATCTTATTTTTACAGGCATAAAAGCGTGACACATATTTTTGCGGCCTTCATAGTGGAAGATACTATTGCTCGTGACTGTAGCTATCAGAGACTAACAGTCATGTCATTAATTAAATGAACTATGAAAAAAAAACGTGACAAAAGACGACGGTTGGGTTGACAATAGCTATAATGGCACCACAATACAACTCTTACACACCTCATTTACTCCACATTTAGTAATATTATGATATGAGGCTCCGAAATAGTTATTGACATTTTAGTAGGTATTTATTTGAAACTTTCTTAGTCTCCCTGAAGTTGTTTACTTACTTGCCTTAAAATACAAGCCTAAGAGAATTTTCCTGCAAAAATACATAATTTCTAACGTGGCGTTAAAAAAAGCCCCATTTCGCGCCAGCCGCCAACGCGCGTAATTTCTTGCTGTCGATAACTCTATTCTCTAGTAAATAGTGTGTTTACCATGAGTACTACATGACCGTAGTCGATAGCTACTGCGCGATTCGATAGTGTTGGCATCTCGTTCTTCACTGATGGGTTACGTAGAACTCACAGTAAACACATTTCACTAATACACTCCTTTCAAGTCAAAATAACAAAACAGTAAAATCGTGGCACGCCTCTGTTGTAATGTAACGTCCGTGATACGATTGCTACATCGGCCGATATCGTTAAATATCACGAACCGATATCTCTTGCGCATACGAATCCGTCAATTAAGGACTATCACGTGTTTTTTGCATAAAACGTGAATAAGTGAAATTTGCGAGCGCCACCGTTTTATGGCGAACATCAAAAAGTAGCCAGGCTAGGCTATTTAGTATACCTGCGTCGTCGTGCTAGCTTTTACTTGATACAACCTGTCCGTAACAGTGACACTTGAAAGTTAACAACATCGTAGCCTTCGTAGCGAGCAGTCTTGGCGAAAAATCTTATCTTCCTTGAGAACTTGAATTGAACTTGATCGTTGACTGACCGCAATTGCGTCGATTTCTGAACCCGACGATAATTATGCATTATCCCAATTTATTAGGATTTTGACAAGACCTTTGGGGGTCAATCGACGTCAAAGTAACGTGAGTCATGAGTTCATTGCGTGTTTATTTGAACTACAGATACAAATGTATATATATTTAGAGATAGATTATCACATGAATTTGCACCATGAATAAAGGGATCATGCAATAAAATGGTGGCTCACTATACTCTTGATTATACCCGAGGGTTGAGCATAAGTTTGTACACGTCATATTTGTCATTCAGAGGTCAAAATATGAAAGTAGCCGGATGATTTATATAAACGGCAAACATAATTTGAACTCTCGAAACGCTAACGCGATCGAGAAATAGATCTCGAATACAACAAGTAAAAATGTATACTAGGCCTTTAGGACATTATATCCCATCAATATTCCAGTGTGTTCATTACAATCATTACATAAGTAGGACATTTAAATCAATCTGTAAATCATTCCACGTGCGAAAATTAACTTGTGTGACCCGCAATCTCCACAGTGAAACAAACGGGTCAACAGATCATCAGCCAATTAGCATTTTAGACACTTTATTGCAATTATGCAAAACATGCATAATTATCCGAGTTTATCCGAGGAATTGTTCGGATTAATCCCTGCCGCTTCTTTCCGCCATCGCCCTACGCGACAATATTTCCACTCTCACCATTTAGATGGTTGGCAGTCCTCAACTGTGCGCTTTTCCCGAAACTTCCTGCCTCGCACAGCTAAACTGTGGAACGAACTGTCGCCAGCGGTGTTTCCGGACCGATACGACCTTCAAACCTTCAAGAAAAGAGCGTACTCCCACCTTAAAGGCCGGCAACGCACTTGCGACACCTCTGGTGTTGCGGGTGTCCATGGACGACGTTAATCGCTTACCATCAGGTGATTCGTTTGCTCGTTTGCCCCCTATAGCATAAAAAAAAAAAAAAAAAAAAAAAAAACATGCATACGTTCTAAACTGGCCTAATCACAATAAAGCCTACTTTACCCTTTGGATTGGGAGGGGAGGTCAGATGGCAGTCGTTTTCGTAAAACTAGCACCAATGCCAAATTTGGGGTTTAGTTGCCAAAGCGGACCCCTGGCCATACGATCCATTGTGCTGTGATCAAAAAATTTAGATGTTTATATGGATTACGTGTATCTATTTAAAGGTTTCAGTTTAGGCCGACTATACTAAGTTTCCTAGATTTTGGTAGCTCAGACTGTGAAAGTGTTAAAAGTGTAAGCGTCATAATTTCATAGAAGTTTTGACGTTTTGAATAACACTTTAAAGTTTGACAGTTCATTTGCATGGAAGAGATAACTTGGTTTGACTCTAGAGTGCCCCTGACACGAGGTTAAAAGCGCTATTTATAATATAGTATAATCCCAAAACTCGGTATTTATACACTTGTAAGTGAATACAATATGATTAGCGAAGTTTGTAGGTACGTAGCCACAACATTACCTACTTAATATTTGTCACACAGACTTGGATGTTATCTAAAGAACACAATATAGAAAAACTCATCTTCAATTTCACTTAGACATTACTCACACAACGCCGCAATTTTCTAACACACCGTGTCAAAACGCCTCATCATTATGATTACACACCAGTGACATACGGCTTTTCTGGCCTAGGCCGGCAATATTTTAAACGGTTTAGTGCACCGTGGCACGGCTGGGCGAGCTCATTACATCATATTAGCTGCGATGCGTTGCCCTTTGAGTCGCGGTTTGTGAATTTACTCAACTGTGGGAACATTGTCGATGTCGCCCTTATGGCCGCTGGCCATAATTCTACTTGACTTTACTAGTGGTGTTATTAGACTTTTAGAGTTATTTAACAAAATTAGCAACTTTTTTTTTTCAACATTTAGTTATCATATAGTAGGTATACCAAGCGACGAACGAGCGAAGTTTGGCGATAAAAAGAGACCAAGGTTTATGTATGTATGTATGTATGTATGTATAAGCTTTATTGTACAATAACACAAGAAATAAAAGAAACACAGTAACATAGACAATTTGATACAACAAAGGCGAACTTATCCCTATGAGGGATCTCTTCCAGTTAACCTTTGAGGAAATTAGATAAAAACAGGCAACGATGAAAGACAAACTAAGAGCAAAAATTGTACAGTAACAAAACTTCAAATAAAAAGTAAATTTTGAATACACATTGTAACTACTCTATAAATAAATACGCAATAAAAATATATATATATATATAATATTTACATATATAAATATACACTAAACAACAATACATATATACATATATTAAATAATAAATATATATATAAACTATTAAACAGAGCATAAAGGACAAACTCCAATCAAGGGTCGGAAAGCCACAACTTCTTTAGCCTCTCCTTGAGCGATGCTGCAGATTGCGATTGCCTCACAGACACCGGCAACTCATTCCACAACTTTACGGCATAGACAGTGAAAGATCTTTTGTAAATACGCGTCTTGTTGGACGGAAAAGTGAGAGAAAGGTTGGTGCTAGAACGTAAACGGTGACCACTACCGGAAGCCAGGAAACTGAATTTCTCAGATAGATAAGAAGGAGAAGCAGGATTGAATAACACATTGAAAAGCAATGACAGGACATGCACATCTCTACGACGACGAATCGGAAGCCAGCCAAGTTGTTTTCGGAACTGGGATATATGATCATACTTACGCAGACCAAAGATATATCTGATACATACATTTTGCAAGCGTTCGAGTTTGTCAAGTAGCTCCTCTCTAAGAAACTCTCTAGGTTTAAATTAATTTACTTAAATATGTCAATCTGAGGGTACGGCACTGCCCCCAACAAGTTGAGCAAAACAAGGGCACGGCCGTACCATCCTTTTCTTGAAGCAGTTGAAGCCATTTTTAACATCCTTGTAATTTCGCGCTGGGTAAAGCTAGAACCCTGAATTTTCAGTGACATGTTGGTTATTACATGACATGCAAACATTCTCAATAACATTTAATTTGAACTTGTATTAAATTAGTAGGTACAATACACTACGATTTCAGTATAAATGTCGAATACATCTATAAAAAAGAAAATCTCCCTACAAAAAGAGATGAAATCCCATCAAAAACATTACAATATGTAAACGACACAAGTCTCGGTCCGCAGTTCCTAAGGTGCAAAACAGTTTTGATATGTAATGCCAACTCGGTTATTTTAGTCGGTACCGGAGGATGTCCGTGGAACCCGACTTGCCTATTTTCAAATCGTAGAGGAACACAGATTAAAGTAAGCCAGTCCGTAGAAGTCGCGTTCTATGGACACCCCCGGTACCCACTAAATAACCGACTTGTTTTAACATTAGGTACATCTTAAAACTTTTCTGTAGCATAAGAACTGTTTTGATCAAACGAATCGAGTAGCATATCATCAAGTCATTTGTATAATTTAATCATTATAAAGAATACCGAAGATAAAAAAAAAATGCGGGATTATGAGCTGTCAAAAACCAAAGCAGGATAGCGCTAATCGTCAACCCTACTACATATTAGAAAGGCAAAGCATCTCATGAGTATTAACTAACTAGACACCTACTAGGTATTAAAAATATCCTGCGTCTTATTTTAAATTACTGACAACAGGGAACGATAACAAAGCGTATTTTGGAGTCTTACATAAAAACAAGTACCTATTTAAATATCCAATTTTCTGCTACCTGATCTTTTAAAGCAAAAGCGCAAATTATTTTTCGTAACTCATATTCGTTTTATCACTTGCCCACTAGAGCGAGCTAATTCAGTGTTATTAAAAACAACGTATCTTAACAAAGACCTATGATTTTATAGATTAACAATTAATCTCGTTTCCGCTCCATAATAAGGAAGCAAAGCAACCTTAACCACGCAAGCTTAGCAAAGTAATTCTTGGGCAGTTATTCTGCACGGCCGAGCGGCCACCATCCTACCATATCGCACCGGCCAGCAATCATAAAGCACACGACATTGCCGGCCACCCCAATAACACCTCTAACACTAAGAAATAAGACGCAAAAGACGCAAAGCTCATATTTATCATCGCTTTTTAAGTGAATGAACTATGCACATATTAAGTATTTGTTCTTAGTAAATGAGTTTAGGTATCGCTTCTAATGAACGACACTCATTTTGAGAATAAACATAAGTTTTTAAACGACACGAAAGCGCAATTTAGGTAGTTAACATAGTTTGTGTACGCAAAAGTGTACGCATTAGACAGCATTGTAAAAGGCATTTTTTAGTATTAGCAAACGTCGCTTATATGACTTTTTGGTCAAATAACGACCACCTGGTCGAAGAATCAATAGAAATGTTTGTTGTTAGTAAAGTGCCATGAATGGCTTGTAGGCTCAACTGCCATTGGATGTCAATTAAGCATGAATAAGTTTTATTACGATGGAGGAACAAATGTCATGTTAAAAGCGCTAAACTGTTTACGTGAATATTAATGAAAAGACACTGAATTGTTTATTCTGTTTATATAAATATTAATGATTTGATTTCATTGGTTTGAAAGAGGTCGGAACTAAAGTGGCATTGGAATCTCATAATGAGATGGAACTGGGTGGTTTTAACAATAAACAACATAAATATGTTCAATTTACGGAATTCAGGTATGTGTAAGGCATATACATTTTTAAATATTGTCATTACTGAGCTTAATGACAATAAGTACATCAATCCGACATCCAAATCATGCTTATTGTTTGTGGACACAAATAATTATCTTCTTCTATATTCAAAACGGTATTTTATAACCATTACCTATTGTTATGGTTGCAGTCACTTGATGAGGCTGTCATATTTTTGTCGGGGGGTTTCCCAGTTTACAATTTACAGTTTTTATTTAAGTGATACTTTCGTTTATAAAAAAATCATTAAGTAGTCCTTCAAGTAAATATTGCGAAGGATTTAAATATTTTTTTTGTGATTCAATGAAATGTTTTTTTACAGGTCGCAGCAACAATGACATCTACAAAAAAGTATTAAGGTATGAATATTTATTTTTATCTACCAATAATGAAAGCCAAATCCTGTTATATATACATATAGAGAGACAAAAAACGTGTAAGTTGAATAATCAGAGCCACAATAGAAGCCCGTATCAAGCGTCAAAAACCTGGGTCTTCATAACAAGCTACTAGTTTTTTATTATGCTCTTACTTGTAAGTACCTACTTGAATACTTCTTTAAAAACACCTTCGAATTTGATATTGTTGATTTGATTGATACTCTATGGAAAAATAGATAGGTAAAATATGTAATCCATACATAATGTAAGCCGGTAGAATGATTCAAGTGCAATGGAATTAAAGTATTATTTTATTTTATTTATTTTATTTTATTTTATTGGTTTACCAGTAACTGTTACACTGACGCTTACCAAACATTGATTACGTACTTAATAGCTAAGTGTACAATAAAATGGAGGTAAACACTACATGCAAATTTAAATGTTGTATTAACAAAAATCAACAAATATTTAATAGCTAACTAAGTTTCATTTGAACACTATTTCGTGAAGCTTACGTCTAAGTTTGTGTAATGGAGTACAAAACATATCAATTGTGTTGTACTTGTTATGCAGCTTACATAGTCTTGGGACAGGTGAATTAGAGCCTAAGACAGTCCTTGGGAAAGGCGGAGATAGGAAGTTAATGGGATTTCTAGGGTTTCTAAAAGGTACTTTAAATTTAAATTTGGTTAGTAAATCGGGGCAGTTTATATATCCACTTAAAATTTTTGATAAGAACATAAGATCGGAATAGTTTCTTCTGTCTTCTAGTGAGTTTATTTTGAAATGTTTAAGTCGAGTAACATAGTTTTTGATCCTCCTCGTATTGCCTGTACAGTACGCCAAGTGGTTCAGGAGTCTTTTTTGAATACGTTCTATCCTTAGACTGTGTACTGCGTAATGGGGACGCCACACAACCCCACAATACTCGAGCGTGCTACGTACTAATGAGTTGTACAGAAAAACTTTTGTTTCAACCTTTCGAAAAGATTTTGTGTTCCTAATTACAAAGCCAAGTGATTTTGATGCTTTTTTTATTATTGAATCTATATGAGGAATAAACGTTAATTTTTCATCTATAAGGACTCCTAGGTCTCTGACAATGTCTACTCTAGTAAGAAATAAGCCGTTGATACAGTATTTGTGCTTTAATGGATTTGGCTTCCGGGTAAAAGTAATTTGCGAGCATTTATTAATGTTAAGTTCCATATCATTATTATTACACCAATCGACCAATTTGTTGATGTCATTCTGCAGCCGTAGGGCATCGTCTATGCTACTTACTACTCGTGCTATCTTTAGGTCATCAGCGAACATGTACGGTATAGACTCAGTAAAGCTATAAGGCAAGTCGTTAATAAATATATTAAAAAGGACAGGTCCCAGATGTGAACCTTGGGGTACACCAGATGTTATATGCAAAATTTCAGACTGATATCCATTAACTACAACGTAAAAATATCTGTCAACCAAGTAAGACTCGAGCCACTTCAGAAACACACCCGTAAACCCGTATATAGAGAGCTTTTGGATCAATATATCGTGAGAAACTTTGTCGAAAGCTTTAGAGAAATCAGTATATACCACATCTACTTGTTTGTTGGAATCTACGGACTCTATAGTATTCTCTACAAAAGTGACCAAGTTACTACTGGTAGATCTTGCAGAAGTAAAGCCGTGTTGACAGTTCGAAACGTATTTTTTTAAGTAGCTTTGAATTTTTGGACAAATTAATGATTCGAAAACTTTGGCTAAAGTAGGCAGAATCGATATTGGCCTATAGTTACTTATCACGCTTTTTGATTCTGATTTGTATATGGGGACAACCTTAGCAAGTTTCCATTTATCTGGAAAGATACCGGTGCTGAGTGATGAGTTGAAAATTATGCACAGTGGGACTGCTAGTTGCGCAGCACACTCTTTAATAAAAATGGGGGGAACGCCGTCAGATCCCGAGCCTTTAGATACATCTAATTTCTTTATGCAATTGATGATTGTCTCTAGATCTAAGTGTAAAGCAGAGAAGCAATCAGAATTGTTAATTAAGTTACGTAAATAGACAGAAGAATTGACAGCATCATGTGACGTTCTATTTGGAGAGTATGCCGATTGGAAGTATATGCCAAACATGCCACAAATACCGTCTCCATCGCTAGTAGACTTTACACCATCTGACGTAGTATTATAATGTTATACCAGTTAACTATCTGTTCTCTTTCAAAATTCTAAAAAATACAATTTGTAAACCACTGAAGATAGTTATGACTGCTTTTTCGGTTAAATCTGGAATATTTCCGCAAAGGACTAATAAGTAGGTAGTAGGTAGGTAATGTCTATTTTTATTTTAGAAGATCAAATAGTTTCCACGGACGAGTTCGTAATGAATAACTTTTCTCAACTATACTAAAACCTCCAACTACCAAAACTACTAAAAACTCAAATCTACGATTACTTTAGAACACTCTATGGACATAAACTATTAAAATTCCTTAGATCTAATAACCTAAATAATATACCTACCTATAATAAAGCAGTCGTGTCATTGCTTGAGATAGGTGCATTTTCTATACTGCTGTTTCATACGAAGTAAAAAACAAAACGATTAAGGTTAAAATCTGAAATTCGGAACATAAGGTTTTCAAATTTGGTGAAACTCCACAAATATTTTTTAATAGGCCAGTGAAAAATATTGGTGTCCACATCTTACTCAAAAATATGTCCCATAGCATCTTGCATTTAAAGAGCATTTAAAGAGCATAGCATTTTTGCACTTGACTGTTCAAAACCCTGAGGTAATACAGGGTTGGAAGTTATACAGATTATTATTATTACGTGGATGAAGTCACGAACAGAGACTGATTAGGTACCCAACCAGCCCGCTGCGCCGTTAAAAGAAAAGTAGTTGATTGTTTATTACCTAATGTGCAAACAATTAGGTACTTAATATTTTTTTAACAATATGAAATAAAGATCATGCAAGCATATGAAAAACGCTATCACGCGAAATATATATCAATCATACAGAGCTATAGGTATATTACGTGTAGTAAGCCGCCTAATAGACAAACGATGCCATTGTTGAATATAATAGCTTTGTTTTACGCTAATTCGTAAACACTCAGGTATAAAGAGGCACACCATATTCAGTCTAATAAAGTAAAAACACGTTGCAGCTCACGATATAAATAAATAATAAATGAATGTAAGTTAGGTTACAAATTAAATAAAAAAGGTTGAAAATGTACTTTTTTATGAAATAAACATAGGGCATATACCACGAAAATCGAACAATTGCCGATGTGTACCTCCGTCTCTGTCACTGTCTCCGTGTCTGTATTGGAGTGAGTTGGAGGTTTTCCCGTCAATGCCAATTTTCGATGTTCGTGGGTAGGCATGCAGTTTATTGTTATTTTTTTAAACAAATGGAAACAATAACACTCGAGCAGATATGGAACTGCGCCATTTTCGTTTTATTTTACACGTGTTAGCGATTCCGCTTCTTCTTCCTAGTGTTTTCCCGGTTTAACCACGGGTCAAGGATCCCGGGGTCCGCTTTTGGCAACTCGCAAGATTTTGCGTAGACGCTTGTTTTACGTTTTGTGTTAGCGATTGCGCTGATTTTATTTAGTATCTAAATATAATTCCACGCAACCCAATGATACAATCGTAATAGAAAGATGCCCAAAGATAAGATGACACTTTGATTTCACCATGCACGCGACTATCACCTTAGATAACCCGCCACATGCGCACACGCATCGGTAGACACCGACAGCTCATCTATTTTCTACTCACAAAACCGAAGGAACTAAGACTTGCTCTCGAGTAGATTAACGTTGACGTACCAGTGCTCGACATTGCACCAGTATTCGACATGGGCACTTTATGTCAAAGGTTAGGTTTATGTTAAAGTTGAACAACAATGATTTGACATTTAGTGCCCATGTCGAATACTGGTGCAGTGTCGAGCACTGGGACGCCAACGTTAATTTAACTCGAGAACAAGTTTTAGTTCCTTCGTTTTTGTAAGTTGATTGTTTTTTATATACCTAACGATTTTATGCTTACCAATTTCGATTTCGCACTATAGGCTCATCCAGAAATCATTAAATTTGTGCAACCCCAAATGTGATCTTTTTTGTTTTTACCTACTTTTTAGGCCTGATTGTGATTCGCGTTATTTTTAGAACCAAACCCCATCATGTGTGAAATGAGGTCTACATAGATTAGCCCTCTTAGAGTGTAACCTAAAATTACTTGAAATAGTTACCTACTATTTAAATGATAAAAATATGAAAATTTTTTAAAACGCCCCACATTGATGATGCTTGGTTGAATTATGCAGCATTTTAGGGGTTGTGGTGGGAATGTAGACAACTCCATGGCTTCAATATTGTTTTTATCATAAATAGCTTAACTATACAAATGTCGCACAGCACAGCTGACCTTTCTTTGAAGTTCTTGACAATTGATTAGATAAAATAACTCAGTCAACTATTAACAATTTATTTGTTTGGTGCTCAGCATGCCCGAACATCGAAAATTGGCATTGACATTGATGGAGATGCATTGATGGACATATAAATCCGAAATCGTACCATTTTTGTGGTATAGGCCCTGGGTTAGTGCCACGAAAATCGAACGATTGCGGATTTGTATGTCCACCTCTGTCGTAGGTACTTGCATATTATAGAGTGACAAAGAAGTTTGTTCGTCAATGCAAATTCTCGATGTTCGTGGTAGGCGTGCTGACATGCACAGAGTACCTATCTATAACAAAATAAAAGAAAAATAGGAAGTTGTCTGGGCTTAGTATCGCCTTACATGGGCCTTTGTTAGCTACAAAAGTCGGTGAACACAAACGAAGCGAGGCAATGGAGCAAAGCTTACACGAGTTGCGTGACGCTCGCGAGGAATCGCAAGGAATACCAACGGAGTCGAGATTTAGTGGTCTATGCAAAACTGTTCGCACCTGCTTGCACCTGCATTTTTTTTTTTTTTTTTTTTTTTTTTAATTTTTTGAAATGATTACCTACTCTATTGATTTATACTCTTATACCTATTCTGACGATCATAATAATTATGAATACTTGTAGATTGACATGCCTGCAATTTATAATGTAATCTGTATTATGAAATAAATAAATCTGAATCTGAATCTTGTCTTATTATTTCCACGCTAACTCCATTAGGTATTGTTATTTGGATAACCAATATAATAATTAGACAAACGTTAAATAAATTATAGTTTAAAGAATGGCGGTGTCATATAAATTAGAAAACTGTTTTTTAAACACTCCAGGGACTGACAGGGACAGGGGTGACAATATATTCGATTAGGCCTTTGGAAGTTAGACAAAATATGCTTAACAAAGAAAATTCGCTCTGTGAATATGAATTATCTTTCTATTACTTTACATATCAATGAACGATTGTTTTTTCTCGAATATATACCTACCTATACTATAGTGAATGGAAACAGAACAAAAACCAAGGTTCTCACTTCAAGATCAGTGAAATTCACTAAAAGATGATTTTATCAGTTGATCTCAAACAATCCGACTGATTTTCTTCATGTTCGACGTCAATCAAATGGAAAATTTGTCCGAGGGATATCCCCGCTATAGCCGGCGATATACGTTCGGGGATATCCGCTGAGTCTGCCAATAAATATGCAATTTTAATCGATCGATATTGGGTGCTCAGACAAACAAACATATATGGTAAATATCCCGTTTTAGATTGTAGTTATAACTGCCAATCAAAGACCATATCCGCCAGGTCTGCCTATCCATATATGGGAAATTTGTCTGGCGGATACCCACTATGAAGATCCGACGGATTGCCCGAACATATATGGCTGGCTAAAGCTACACTGTTGCACCGTATTCAATTGTAATAAGACGAAAAATTTATTTTTAAATTTCCATAAAAACAACGCCAGTGGCAACGAGCCCTAATAGACCACGTAAATGATACCTTGAGCTATGTATTTATCCCTTTATTAATTCATCTCTCGCACAGCTTACGGCGTTATCGAAAGCAATTGTAACATTGCCTGGGGTCGTATTCTGTACATAATAACCACCCGTAGGATCTAATCCGGCTTGGATGTGTACTGTGATAAATGTGAACCATGTTCGAGTCCACAGAGGCGAGTTTGTTGGTTACCAGCGACCAACGACATTAGAATAAGGAAAGCTCTTGTTTTTGTTTGTGTTTGTGTATGATTTGTTGCAATATAGGTACCTTATCGGGAGAAATGTCAAATCGAAGAGGAATATACAAGAGAGCTGTGTCAGTTATTGGCATAAAATAAATGCATGCCATAAACTCTTATGGTGTTTAGCCTGAGAAAGAAAGTTTAATATTGTGATTTGTAAATGTCTAGTATTACTCTGTATGTTTTATATTGATTGTGAAATAAAGAACATGATAAAAAACAAAAAAAAAGTAATTTGCTGTTATAAGTTATAACTGAGAGTGAAAGTGATCTGAAAAGAATACATACAGTGTTGGTAAAAGTAAATTAGGCGCTGGATAATGACTTATCAGCCAAATAAGTGGGATAACAAATCAGAAAAAAGCACGGCGATGGTAAAAGAGCAAGACAGGGTTTAAAGATTTAGAAGTTTAGAAGCATAAAGCACAAATGTATATGAATATATGGGCTACGAGGATGCTACGGTGCAGTATCGAGAAAATAGTATTATATTTAACAATTTTACGGTGATTTCCAATAATTACTACTTTCTTTGTTTTGTTTCCGAGCGAAATCACTTATTTCATAGTTGATATATTTCGGCGCAGCGACGAGCGATGGACAGCAGGAGTGACGAGATGGAAAGGACCAAGCGGAAAAAGGCGAAAAGGAAGACCTTTGAAGCGATGGAGTGACGACATCACAGCTACAGCGGGAAAAGAATGGATTCAGCAAGCTGGGGGAGGCCTATACCCAAATAGGGGTTCCTATCCAAGACACGAATTATGAAGTGTGAATAGTATAAAATAGTTTAAAGGATAAAAATATTACGTATAAGCGAAATTCATATACATGTAATAATTTAGGTGATGGGAAATAAAAGGCTATATTATTATTATTATATTTCGGCGCAGTCAATGTATGATAGGGGCATAATCTAAGCATCTAAATCTTTGAACAGTGCTTTAATAATTTTGTACCATATCGGTATGATATCTAGGTCTTATACTGGTTTGCCGGAATCGACTCCAGTCAATGCTACGGAATGATTTTTCTGTTTATTTGTAGACGCATTTAATTGTAGCCTACTGTTTCTCGTAATGTTACGTTGAAATCTTCATCTAATTCGAAAACCAGTTGTAGAGGGCTATGAAATGCTTACTTCTTATAAAGTAATAAAATTATCATACCAAAACATTAACTAAGTATGTATTTCCTAATACCATCATTCCGAAAAGCATATTCCTTAACTTAAGCTGGGGCAACTACTATCAAGGGGCCACACTTCCAAGTTGTTATCATTTAGATATCTAGATCTTAATATTGATGACAACTACTTGCCTGATATTCATATAAACAAAACCAAGTTACAAAAGCCTCGATACTTTTATTTTTTAAATATAGCTAAATTTTTACCTGTTTTTGGTTAGACCGTCGAAACTGTTGAGACTATTAAAATGATTCTTAGTTGAATAGTTGAGTAATACCTAGTTCTTAAATCTGGTAAAAGCTTTTATCTACAAAATTTGTGTTTACGCGGTTCATTTTGAACCCCCGCCTACTATCGCCTGTAATTTTTTTGCGTGCTTCTACAATTAGATCTATCCTGCTCTCTTTTGCACTCTAAAGCTGGGTCCACACTTGTGTCATTTTGCCGTATCGTATCTCCGTCGCGTTGCACCGATGCGTATCGCGAAATCATGATCGCTAGTTTGGACGCAAACATATCGCAATCATTTGTGTTCACACCACACTAATGATCATGATACGCGTTGCTATCTTACCTAAACTAACCCTACCTACCTACCTATTTAGTTAAGACCTTACTCGTAAGAAAATTTAAGTACTAATCTGTAAAGTTCAAGACACCGATAATATTAAACCTATAAATTTCAAACAGTATTTAGCATTCCCATTTTCCACATACACAGTTTTATCGTACCAGATCAGTATCAAAATCAGGCAAGTCTAACGGTCATTACATTACATTACTGTAGGTGCTTACTTTTACAGTCACATCACAGACCATAATATTGAACTAGATACGGCAAATCTCCGTAATTCGGAATAATTAACTCGGAAATTGTAATATTTTGTACAATACGTAAACCCCTTAATCGAACCAGCGAGCGAAGCGAGTGAAATCTCCCAAACTACATGGATATGTTTGCATGTATGCTTTGTATATATGTTTGTGTGTATGTTTCTATGTTTGTTCTACAACCACAGGAAGTAACAATCGGAAGTGAGTTGACATACTCGACTGACAGGTCTATCAACTTAACAACAATGTTACCCACCTCGTACTGACTACACCCAAGTTAACTACTTGACGTTTCCGTTAATCAAAATTATAAACGCTGTCAAAGTGGTTCGCCTAACTGCCACTGGAATCGCTAGTGACGCAGCACGACGATATATTTATCTCATCTAACGACCTGCCAATTCTCACGACGATCCGATCAACAATACTAGAGTTATCATCTAACAAACATACTTACAAACATTACAAGAATACATACATATACATACACACATACAAGCGACGGAGTGTCTAAGTAGATTGGGAGACAATAAAGACACACGTTGTGTGAACTTGAAACATCTAGTTCAATCTATGGTCGGTGTGGTCAGTAAATAGTAACTGTCAAAGTGTGAGCAGTATGACATGGCCGTTATTGGGCGATATGACCACGGTACAGCTAGTTGACCACAAACCACAAGTATAACTTGACCTCTATCTCTATAATAAATATAGGTGATTGCAGGTTAAACTTATAATGGTTTTGTGGTGGTCTTGATAGTTGTGAATGTCGGTTTGGTGATTCAGCGATTTGAGGGTAGTTATAGCCGTATCATGGTATAATGATATGTCACAGATAGCAGATTTAACGGGGATGATATGCTTATGTGACGTGCGATGGTATAATATATGACTAAAAGAACTTTATCCAAGTTCTTATATAATTCGAAGGTAAGGACACGTTGTATTTATTATTTTTAAAACCGCTGTAGTGATTTAAAAAAATAGAGTTTTTATAAGTTAGCCTCAAGGCTGATCTATGGTTCAAGACTATGGATAATCCCTACATTGTATAAGATCATATTCATATCATAATTCGACACAAAACATGTAACTACTGTAATAAATTCATCAGTCAAGAAATTATTACGTACCTACCGTTAATTTAATTTACGACAGTGTTGCAAGCAGATAGGCAGTATAGGCAGTGTATAGGCAGTGTTAGAAGCAGAAGGAGATTCGATATTCTTTAGATGCCTATATGAATAAAATATAGGCCTTAATATAGCAACCACGACAAGGTACTTCAATTATTAAAATAGTGTCTTAAAACGCCTTTAAACATCAAAATAGAATCCCGTATCAAATCACCGGAATCATATAGCATCTAGGTATCTTTACGCTAAATGATTAACAACTCCTACAACCACATAAGTACTAAAAAAAGCTTAGCAAAAATCATAATAGCTACATATAACTGAATCTAACAGAAACACCCGTTAGGTGCTCAGCTAGATTAATTTAAAGCCTGAGCTAAAAAACCGAATGATGTCAATATCTATAAAATAAAATAGCATCTTTATTCTAAAAGTGGATGGAGCTGGTAAAAGTTCAGACAACATCATAAACAATAATCGTTTAAAACATCATTAATATCTATTTCCGTATTTTATTTATTGGGTAAGCGAAGGTGCCGAAGGTATCGGTTTTAGAATAACCGAAAATGCTTTTGTATGTCCGGTTTTTCTCATCTACAGGTCGCATTTTCTCAACCGATTCTCGTGACATTTTGTGAACAGGTTTTAGATTTTTTTCGTATTGTACAAAGGACTTAAGCGCCACAAAGGTCTATGGCGCTATAGACCATATGCTCGCGAGGTTTACAGCTCACAGAGCCACTATATAGATGATGAGTCAATATGTCTTTTAGGGTTCCGTACCAAAACGGTAAAAAAGGACAAAGGTGCGACTCAGTCCGTCTGTCTGTCTGTCTGTCACATCGTTAAATATCTCGTGAACTACCTACTTAAGCTAGCGATTTGAAATATGGAATAGTTATGAATAAGGTCAGCCCAGAGCCAGACACATTGACAGAGGTTTTCTATAAGTACATATAATAAAGCAGAGTAGGGTCGAAAGTCTGTACATTGAACAAATTTGAAAAAAAAAAATGTCAGGAGCTCTTAGAATTGATAACAGAACACATTTCAATGATTTTTAGAAATTTTGTTTGTTTATCTGTCTGTGTGTTTATTTGTTTGAGCATACTGTGGGACTAGGTCGATTTGTGTAAGATTGTCCTATAATATTTATATTTATTTTATCACGTGGAAACGGCTAAATGGATTTAGATGCAGCCTTCACTGGCACGCTAAGGGAATCTCCTATCAGGTTATAGGCAAAAAAAAACCGCGGGCGAAGTCGCGGGCATCAGCTGGTACTATTTATTTTAATTTATTTTCAATGAAAAATGCCCGATAAAAGAGGGGAACGAAATTTTATGTTGAGTTACTGGATCATGTGGGATATCATTTAATTTTGACATTCATAATTTTTTACACAACGTTATTATCATAAACATTGCAGGAAAAATATAATATTGACCCTTTCGTTTTTTAAACTTTTCTTATCTAAATTTGAAGTTTAACCGACTTAGGTTATTTTTATTTCTTTCAATTTATATGATATCATGCTGTAAGTACCAACTTTAAAATAAAGTTAAAAAAAAAGAACAACACACTCGCATACTAACTCTATGCCGTGCAAACGAGTGACCAAATCTGTCGATAACTGGGGCTGACGTCAATTATTCCACTTCTAGGTGCAGTAACAGCTTCAAGTTTGTACGGAATCCTCCTTGCGTGAGTCCGACTCGCACATGGCCGGCTTTTTAACTCTTACAACTTAGTTTACTTTTACAGTTCATAAAATAAAAGAATATTGGACTCATATTGTTTTATAGTTCTAACTATCGTTTAAAAAGCTTTTTCGATACCTATTGAAATAGTTTTAGAGCTAAACTAAGAGTTAAATGGTTGAGCTTTATGTTTTAATTAATGCACTACTTAACCGAGTGTAGGAGATTTTTTATTGATAATCAATTTAAATTTCTGGATATCGCCTATAATTTTTTTGTAGCCGATAAGTTGAGAACTCTTAAAAGAAGTTCTGCGCATCTTGAGATTCAAAAACATGTCTACATGTGTGTCTAGCTAGTCGCTGAGCTTAATAAAAAATACCACAAAGGATACTACAAAAAATACTGATTAGAACCAATACGGACGTTGTAAAAAAAACATATTTTTAAAATGATGCTATTTTGATTGTAACGCGCACACAAAGCATAGATGTAGAAATGAATATTTTATTCATTATGTTAACCACGTTAACATAACACTCCTTCAGTACACACCTTAAGTTCTTTAACAAACCGACAAAAATCTGAAAAAAGAACCTGCCAAACTTGATTAGTCTTCAAGTGAAAGATTGTTGGTAAGTATCTAATTAGAATGTATGAGAATCCAGAATGTATAGTGTCGGTGTAGACATGAAATATCCAGTGCTCATTACTTCTTATTTTATTCAGAAGCATATTAATCATGATTAAATTTCATTGTAAGCAATTACGTGCATAATCACGGTTTTCGGAAAACCCGTGTCAATATTGGCGCAACCACTTGATATCTCCGTTTGATCGCTTGTTTTTATATTTGATTTGTATTGGCGAGCGTTTAGAAACCGTATGAACGCATTTAATCTAGAAATCTTAAATATGATTCGAATAACGGCAACTCTCATTCCCGGATTCATCAATATTAAAAGGAAAAATATAAAGCTTACCCTGACAGATCGGTTTAAAACCGAGGTGATCCGTAGCAGAACCAAATTAGTCCACTTAGCTCGTAAACTTGCAGGATTCAACGGGTAGTGGGCCAGGCACATTGCTCGTAGAACTGACAGACCTTGGGGCAGAATGGTTCTCGAGTAAAAGGTATGTTGGATGTGGGTGTTATATTGTGAAAGTTCTCGGGTGAGGCTTTTCTTGAGAAGGCCATTGAAAATAGGCATTGACGGAATATCCTCTTTATCGCTCGAATAAACAAGTGTGCCAGGGAGGGAGAAATTGCCAATCGTTTGATTTCCATTATAGTATGTAGTAGGTATGCACTTCTCTCGGCTAAAATGATGTTGATTAAAAATCACTCACTTACAAGCAGAATGTTTCATTCAGTAGCCAAATTTGACTCATTAGTTATCTTCACCGCGCGAACAGATAATTTTGCTCTATAATCTTGTGATATAATGCACCACACTTAAGCACCCAACTTGACCGCAAGCGGTTCGTTCAACAAAGCCATTACTGCCAATCTCGCACATATGGAGCATCACCAATCGCATTTTTTCGCCACATGCATTACCGCATGATCCATTACGTTACCGAGATTACCGGTTACATTCCCTTTGCCACTATCCATTGTAACCTGACTACCAGATTCTAACCAACTATAAGCATCAGAGGGTCAACTTATGATGTTCAAGTGGAGCAAGGCGCTTTGGCGTAATAGCTCAGTGTGTCCAACCACAAATGTGGACCATTAGCTGCGCATGAGTCTGAGCACGCGATCTATGTCGTCGGCGTGTGCCGCAAAGGCATGCGGCTTTTTACATCACATCTGGAAGTGTTATATGCCCTGCCATATGCTAGGAAATTACTAGTAGCTTCGCATATCCGATGGATTCTGGAATGTGCATTAGACGTAAATGAGCGACATTGTTAATGTATACTGCTAAATGTGATATCTAGTTGACCATATCGAAAAAGGGCTAAATAAGGAGACCCTAAGAATCGTCCAAAATGGAATAAGCACAAGGAAAGAAATATCTCGCAGAGGACACCCAAGATCGTACAAAAAAAGTAGAGGGCAGCGGAACACACAAATAGTTATTTTAGAGGTAAATTGGTTATATATATATTAGTTTAGAATTAATGTACCTGAACACGGCCCATAGGTTACGTGATCCGCCTCAAATTTAGATTAAGAATTAGCTGTTACAGTTTATCAGATCTTATTTATAATATAAATATAAATAAATTAAACATTTATTCTCGAAATATATACAGTAAGTTTAACTTACCTAACTACCTACCTCTACCTACCTTAAATCTAAAGTACCTCTAGGTCCTTGAGGCATTGTACCTAGGACGCTGGCGGCATTTCCTAAATAAAATAAATATTATAGGTCATTCTTACACAAATTGACTAAGTCCCAACGATATATATAATATATAAATACATAAATACATAGAAAACATCCATGACTCAGGAACAAATATCTGTGTTCATCACACAAATAAATGCCCTTACCGGGATTCGAACCCAGAATCATCGGCTTAGCAGGCAGGGTCACTACCAACAACGGTGGCACCAAAGTTACAGTAAGACTCTATTAAGTATAAAGCATTTGGCTCGTGTTTAATCGTAAGTCGGACTTTAAACTGACATTAATTTCTTGTAAAACTCTAATCACGATTTCAAAATAGCTGATCATAATGCTTAAACTCAGATTAAGCGAAGAACGAAACTTAACAATGTGCTTCTTAGTATCAAAAGTGCCGCAGTCTGGTAACCTTAATGAATAGTCTATGCCATCTGCTGTAAGCCACAAAAACAGGTGAAGGTATCTTTTCATAAAGCACCTCTATACATATGTTACATCCCACTAGGGTTTCTGATTTCTCGGCCCATTTGTATTCTCGAGTTTCGAGAAATCTCGAGCCTAATTTCTCGAGTCTTCTCGAGTCTCGAGTCTTTTTTTGGAGGCTAGTAATTTTAATGTTTTTCGGATACCACCGTAAGTATTCAGTGTTAAAATATTGTTACCCTCTTAAAGGCAAACCTTTTAAAATAAACCAACCTATAACGACATCTTTTTATATGTTTTCCTTATATAAAACTATTTTATAACTATGAATTGGCGATGAGGTTTGAATTAAGCATTTTATCCAGTCTTAACCGCTAAAGAGTTAAGACAGTTATCCTTTAAAGCACTCGTTGTCACTGGGCAGAACGTGATATCCCATTCGATGGGCTAACAAAACGGAGTACCTATTCCATGTATTCCTTACCTACACATGACATAGCCGATGTCCAGCACAGCCAATAAATATCGCAGTCTGCTTCCATCGAATTAATATAAGCCATTGAATAAAGTTTACAAATCCTCTCATTCTCGCTAGGGTAAAGCGATACATCTCTAGGTTCTTACGCGTAGCTATTCAAATCAAAAGGTTCCTAATTTCAATAGTGGGGAAGCTTTCCCGTATCACCAGCTTGGGATCCTGTACATTATTACGATTTAACACGAGGCAGAATCAAGTTAAGTACATGACTGGAAGATTGTTACGTCGATTGTCTCAGAATAAATAAACTATAAAAGGAAGAAATACAGAATGAGTTTCAGTGTAGCTTCTTTCAGCATCAACAGAATCTTCTGTTAGGTACCTACATGCTTTTGTAAGATGTTTGTCAGTGGGCTATTTCTGAACTCTTAACAGATATCATATATAGTCGCCAGCATTATGCTGAGATGAGTCCATTTCGTGGCACTTCTTTAATCTTGGCAATTTTTCTGTTAATTGTAATTGTACTGTATATTTTGTGTGTCCACGAATAAATTATTTCTATTCTATTCTATTTCTATATTTGTTATAAAAATATATAATATTCTGTAGATATTGCACGTTGTTTGCAGTTGCAGATTCCAATTTCTGATAGAATTATCATCGTCACCGCTGACTTCATCCGAGTCTTTTTTTTATACTAAGAAGACGGTGACAAACAAGCATACGGCCCACCTGATGGTATGCGTTCACCGTAGCTTATGGACGCCTGCAACACCAGGGCTGTTACATGCGCATTGAAGACCTTTTAAAAAAAAGGAGGATTCGCTGTGTTGACAGCCAAACGGGCCTAGGGCTTTGCTCCGTGGGTCCTCAGCTGTCAACACAGCGACTCCTCTTGGAGCTCTGGCGACCTTACTCACCAACAGAAACACAGCACTATGAGTAGGGTCTAGTGTTATTTAACTGCGGTTTTCTGTAAGGTGGAGGTACTTCCCCAGATGGGCTCTGCTCCAGATTTGAGCGAGACGACATGCGTTGTGCTGTGCCCTACCACACTAAACGATATGCATCCGCTGTGTCAACCATAATAAGTATAATTTTTGTAAGAAAAATTGATAAATAGACATCTGGAAAAGTGGTTTTGATGTAGAACCACGAGTGTCACGTCCGAAATTAACTTTGACGTTCGGTCCATCAGAAGACTCAGATACTTCTTGACTTCCGGTAATTTTTATCTCATCTAAAATGTAGCTAAAAAGTGTAGCTAGTTGTCTTGAATTCAAAAAATCTTGATTAGAAGCCCTTGTCACGACTTTAACACAGAACCAACTTACCCTACTGGGCCTACTGTAATGAAGAAGTGTTACTTATAAAAACAAAATAATAAAAGTTCTGTGTTTATTATTCTTAAGATAATTTTCTTTAAGTCTAGTTGTACGCCCGCGAAAAGGCGTGTGCCCGCCGCGCATGACTCGAGAATTCTCGAGTCATGGACATTTTTTTCTCGTCTCGAATTAAACCAAAATTCTCGAGTTGTCTCGAGTTCGAGAAATCCCGAGCAGAAACCCTACATCCCACTAATAGATATTTTATTAACAAGTGTGATAAATTATAGTTTTACTTGCCTACTTGATGCACAGTTTGTTAGCTATAATTTTACCATTTGTCTTTGTTGTCCGGCCTCCGATTGAATATGTATTTGAAGTAGGTAGTTATCTATGACTCTTATTGTTTAAAGACATATGTATCAACATAGATGAAAAATACATAAAGGAATCACTTATATTTAAAAAAAATATTCACATTCTGACTTTTGTGACTAATAAACTTGTCTATATAATTTTATGGTAAAATAATCGGCTGATATATTCGCAGCCTTGAGATCAGATGGATACGAGTAATAGTGACCTATTCGCAAATTAAGCATGTTTCGAGTAGTTTCGACAGTGTTTTAAAAAATTTAGTTTCTCGATACTCGTACGTCGCAGATATGAGCGACGCCCGCGCGCGTTTAAATGTGAACAGAAATAAATATCACAGGGAGATACAACTCAAAATAGCCAGTTTAGGAATTGATACTTCAATATTAGAAGTAGTAGATAGTCCTCGTGGGTTTATAGCAGACAAACAAAGCAAGGACGCTCAGGTAAGTTTATCTTTAAAAGATTTATTTACCTATTTCATTTTCATTGCACAATACAAGACAGTACGAGTGGCGAACTTAAGGCATTATTAGTACTTAACGCAAAGTCTTGAGGCATTCTCTGTCAATCTATGGGCTATAACTATAAGTCTTTCTACCGATTGTCGCTCAACCATCAGAGGGTGGCGTTGTGATTACAGACCCGGTGGCCATTATATACCATCATTGACATTATTTACTGACCATTCGTAAGCTTTCACGCAATGAAATAAGGTCTACTTCTAATGGTTAGTAAGTGTGTTGCTGTTACAGACTAGTATATAGCATGTGGATCGTCAAGAGCCTCAATTACACCGCGCCATGTGACAGATACGGAATTGCAGAAAATTGCGTCTAAAACCGCCGCGCGCGCACGATCGCCACATGTCGGCGACATTACTGTGATTGCGGCAATAGTTTGTCGCACTGCTTTCTCTTAAAAATGTCGATCGTGTGTGATTTCGCTGTGTCTTAAAACTTTTAAAGTACTTTCTCAGAGGTCGGTTTGCCGGTTATGGTTTGACTCAAATTTCAGAAATGGCCGTGCCCAAAAATCATTGTGTGAAATTGTATGCTAATGCCCGAAGCGTTCCTAAAGACCTAAGTGAAGTTTTTATGCTAGACGCTTGTTTTTATTCGTTTCTGATTAATAAACCGATTGCTAAATATGCCGTTCTGGTTTGTGCCGTCGTTTTTTGTGGTTTATAGAAGTTTTATAATTCTTCGTTCTCGAATTGTGACTAAGTAGGTATAGCTCATACTAAACTATAAATACCTTAATACCAATATTTTCCTACGTCGAATTTTATTATGTAGGTATTACGAGTATTATTGGCAAGCAGTTCTACAACTTGCTTGTAACCAGGTGTTTTGTTCTCAATTTTGACGAAATTATTGATCAAAACTATCAAAATTACAGGAACAGTTTCGTATAGGTAAGGTACCCATGTTTCTAATACTAGCTTACTCGTAGATACTTCTGATTTATTGTTGTTTACTTATTAAAGTATGGATACTACATATTTACCTAATGACAATCCCAAAAGAAAGCGATATATTGTCTAGACAGTTCCTGCCAAAAAAGTGAATGTTATTATAATATAAGCATTGCGAGAGTAACTTATACTTAGTCTATGTACTGTAAGTACATCTATTTTTAATGAAGTCTCCTGAATTCACGGTTGTCTCATTGATAATTAAGTTATTATTGTTGTCAATAAAGATTTAATCATCAAAGCTTGGAGCCATTGTAAACTAACTCTTAAGACTAATATTAAAAGTTGAGAATCCTTTTAAACTCAGAGCCGCAGAAATCTTTGACTTGTATTGTCTTTAAATACCTTGTGTTTGTTAATATGACTGGCGGTCAATACGATGAGACGACTTAATCCGTGACTAACGATAGTAATGATACTTATCAGTATCATCATCCAGACAACTGTACAAAAGGTATTTGACAGTGACCATTATTTGAAACATACGGTATTTACAAATAATATTGAGGTTTGTGACTTTCTTTTTGAATACTATGAAAAGGTACTTACTAACTGCACATTAATGCATGATATGCATGATATTCAATCATTTTATTATTTAAAATGCTTTCATAAAGAGGCAAATATTTGGTGCTTTAGGTGAGGACAGTGGTTTTCTTTGTTAGAGTCGATTAAGGTTTAATTCAGATTTCACTGACAATTTAAATATTGAAAAAGAAACGGTTAAGATAACATATAAAAAAGGGTAAACCTCATATTTTTATCACAATAAGCGTGAGATGCTTTTTGTGCTGTTTGAGCCGCGGAGGTGATAACATCACTCTGTCCGAAGGTGACTGCTCGATGCAGTCCAAATATGTCACGCTTATATGGATAAATCATTTATTTCCTTGAACAAAATAATAAACATAGGTTACAGGGTTAGGTACTGACAAAGGAAAAATGAATGGGCACAGCCTGGCTTGGCTGGTGGCCCATCCAAAGTCAATCAACGAGGGAAACTACAATTAAGGTACCTATAACTAGGTAATAAATAGCACAGATGAACGATAATACAACAAGAAAATGCTATGAATACTAAACAAAGGCTGAAACTACTTGAGACTGAGAGCGGTTGAAATCTGTCCTAAAACTGACAAATAAATATACGTGAAAATGACAAATAAATATACGTGATTTCTAATACTTTTATAATATATAATATAAACGGCCTCCTAGCCTAGTTGGTAGTGACCCTGCCTACGAAGCAGGAGGTCCCGGGTTCGAATCCTGGTCAGGGCATTTATTTGTGTGTTTATCACGAATATTTGTTCCTGAGTTATGGATGTTTTCTATGTATTTAAGTATTTATATGTATCTATCTATTATATATATCGTCGCCTAGTACCCACAACACAAGCCTTATTGAGCTTACCGTAGGACTAGGTCGATTTGTGTAAGATTGTCTCATAATATTTATATTATATATTATATTTATATATTATATTATATATTATAATGTTAAATTGACAGATTTTACTGGTCAGCGTTTCAAACGCAATTTTATTTATACTGTCAACACACCAGCCGCGTTATGGATTGGAATGGAACGTTGTTTTACATGAGATTGCTCAAGACAGCTTTCAATAGAACACTCTCCATATCTGGGTTTGTCTGGAAACTGAGTGGACCTTACAAATAAAGGCTGGCAAGTTAAGAAAGTAAATCAACGAGACAAGATTTTTTCAAACAGCCTGTTATTGCCAATGTAAGCATGCGAGAGTTTATCTCAGAATATGACACAAAAAAGAAAAGAATATGTAAATGATTAACAACTCCAGATTTAAAATCACGAATAAATAACAACTGTTCGCTCATAAGGACTACTCCGTCTTACCTTAAGCTTACCCTTTTTTATACCACGACGGTTGCAACCAAGCATACGGCCCGCTTGATGGAAAGCGGTCACCGTAGCCTATGGGCGCCTGCATCTCCAGGAGGGTCACATGCGCGTTCCCGACCCATTAAAATATTGTACACTCCTTTTTTAAGAACCCCATACTGTAATCTTTTGGGAAAACGCCGGCAGGGAGCTCATTCCACAGCCGGAGCGTCTGCGGGAGGAAATTCCTCTGAAACCGCACAGTGCGCGGCCATTTTGGTTGCAAGGTGTATGGATGAGCGCTGCAACTGCAGAGCTTTTATGGCGTATTTTTTTTATTTTTTTCTTCATATTTATGGCTTAAACGAACACTGTATGATTTCATGACTTAGTGTCATGCGCCTGAGTGGAGACACTTAAATTTCATGGGAGGAATACCAGCGCTTTGGAATACCATTAAATTCTCGGTTGACACGTGTTAAACAATAATGTGAATTAGTTTTCTTTCTTTGCTTGTAAGTGGTTTCATTCAACAAAACAGTAACTCGTATAACTGATTGTGATGTACGCGCGGCCTAACTAAACCGATGAAGGCAGCGCCTTAAAGTTTGGAGTAGGAGGTACTTATTTATACTCAAATGACAAATATAATATAATTAATATAATAAAATAATATAATATAATTTATTATTTATTCTTCAAATATCAAAAAAAAATACTTTTGTCATTGAACGGATTAGTTTCTGTTTTTTTCCGCAACTCGACATTCATACTAATTGCATTTTTCACGTGATAACGAGATCTTGCCAACCTAGCTCCTCCAGAAACGAAGAGAAAGGGATTGAAAATTTTAAGATATTGAAAAATAAAGATTTTTATCACACTCAGTCACGTGCTGAGGCTAAGTTTTTAGTCATGAAAAACAGTCT
Source organism: Lathronympha strigana (assembly GCA_949128165.1). NCBI lineage: Eukaryota > Metazoa > Arthropoda > Insecta > Lepidoptera > Tortricidae > Lathronympha > Lathronympha strigana. The sequence goes on along the minus strand of OX421918.1, from coordinate 7,243,607 downwards.
CAGATTGATCGAATACGTAGCCGCACTTATTGGGTCTTTAAGCAGCGTTAACGTTAGCCAATTTAACTCTTAAATCCAAAAGAACTCTAAATTCCTAGTCAACCTACCACAAAAACCTATTTACATGTACAACGCTGCGATGCTCCATTTTGTGCCTCAAAGTGCCACTGTGCGTAAAAACAGAAAGCTCGTTGTAGATTGCAGAGTCCCATGTGAAAAAGTTGACATCGAAATTGTTGCCGACTGCGATGCCGACGGCAATGGCGATTGTGCAGGCAAACTACATTGTATACAGTAAAGCCTCGGTAAACGGGACTTAAATATGGTGCTTAAAAAGGCACTCAAGCACAAGTCCAGCATTTAAGCATGCCTCTTTATTCCTCTTGTGGATGCTTCGATTGGTTTCAATTATACAGCTTTTTCAAGTTAGTTAAACCCTTGTTTAGTGTATAATACGTATTCATATAAAAAAATACTTTACCTACATGCAAATAATCTACTTCAAAAACGTATGTTGATTTATTAAATAATTTTTACTGATTTCATTTTACACATGATCAAAAACCGAGACAATCGCGTTTCATTGTCGCTAAATAAGGAGAACGGCCCCACCTACCTGTTAAACAAGAAGCGTTAATATTTTTTCAAAACTAGCTTAGTTTTCGAAAGGATGGCGTCGTACGTAGGTATAAGCAACCAAAAAAAGTATGAGATTTTTTTTACTATAGATATCTACCGTAAGTAGTTCTGTTATAAGTAAATAATTGTTTCGTTTCATATATTAAGATGTGTATGTGATATGTGATGTACTGTATAGGTAGTTCAGGTAAAACAAAAAAAAGTGAATAAATGAGTAAATATATTTTTAATAGGTATAACAACTTTTTGGCCTATCTTACAATTCACTGTTGATCTTGCCATCGGTACGTAAAAATAACAGTCATTACAAATCCCGATGTCATTACATGACAATGTTGTTGTGGGAGTGAGCTCAACATGCCAAAGTCTGTACCTATTTCGTCAATATTCCAGCGCACTGTTAACTCAACTCTGATGGAACTACCTATACATTCGTTCATTACTTCCTTATTTTAGGTTACCGATGTTAACTACCATAAAGTCACGAAGCTTCGAGAGGAGACATCTATTACGTGTTAACAAGGAATTAGTTTTAACGAGGTTCCTCTTATCGTGGTTTTACTGCATAAAGTTTTTTGCTGGGGGTAAAAAAGCGTGTGCAAACAGGGTAATAATGAATGCACTATTGTGTGTTCAATACTTAACATTAACCCGATCTGGTACCGTTGTAAACGCAACGAACTGAATGATTTACTTAGGAACTTATTATACTTTATTAATATAATTAAACATTACTTCTACTATAAGTACAGTCAACCAATTAGAACCCTAGGCCACTAACGAACTATGTCAAAATGGCAAGCAGCAAGAGATTTGGAGACATAGTCCTACAGTGGGTTCCAATTGGTTGACTGTACCATGTATTGTGAATTCTGACCTAAGATTTGTAAAAAAGGTGGGATATCCAAAGTATCCCAACACAAATTTTTATCATGAAATACGAAGTAGGTACTTACAAAAGCCCAAGCGTTCACAGCATTTCATATTTTTAAGTGCTAGTTTTCATTATGTATGCATTAATTAATGTAAGTAAGTACCTACCCGTATTTTTTTATTTGCGCTAGAATTCATTTATAAGTAATTATTATGAGAATTGTGAGGTTATGACTGTGTTTCAGTACTGAAACAGCTTCGTGACACTATTTATTTTTAAAGAGTTTCACTATAAAATACCTACTTTAGGATATTGAACATTTTGAAATGTTGTCAATGAATAGAACATAAGTGGAACTTACAAAAAATAGTCGAATTTTTGTATTTTTAACTGCAGTGAATCAGTCAGCCTCATTGAAAGTCAAAACCGACCTCTACAATATAACAAAATGTATCTGAACTAGACGGACTAATCACAACCAACATTGTAGTTACATACTATTTAACTACCTTTCAGATTTATTCGTTAGTAGCGATTCATCCGCGATAACCCTCAAAGCATCAGCTTATTGATATGTAATTGGGCAGCGAGAACATATATGAGAAACATATATGACCGAAGGAATCACCAAATTCTTAAATTTTCAACCTTACATAAATGGGATAGAGTTGGTTATTGATTGCTGATTGGCAGACTTACACTATTCAGTGACCGAGTATGCAAAGAATTGCTGACCGCAAGTAAGGTGCAAAAAAATAACAAAATTTAAATCGGTCACGTTATGTAGAGAACTGACAGATAATTCAAATTTTAAACCGTTTGAAGTGACAACCGTACTAAGCACAGTACGCAACGCTGTCGACTTAGGCTGCGTTTTACCAAATTCCGAGAATAACGCTTACTCTCAGCTCTCAGATAGTAACGTCAAAATTACTATGGGATTTTGACATTAGTATCCAAGAGTAAATGTTACTCTTGGTTATAAGTAGAAGGAATAGTCCCTATGACGGAATTAGCCACATTGGCCTTACACTGATTGATCGACATTGCGTGTCTTGCGAAATAGGAGACGAGTCCAGCCGACATATGTATAGATTATCTAAAGGGGTTGAAAATTAACGACTTCTGCACAGAAGTTACTGGTGGAGGCAATAAAATACGCTTCCTTTTCTGTTACTTAATTAATTTATGCTTTATCGAAGTCGTAACTTAAGTTAAGCGCGCTCATTTAACAACGGGTTATGTCACTTATGTCGTCAGTTTTGAAAATGTCTGGGTCATCAACGTCATTATCACCATATTATGCATTCTCAATCTGAACTAATTAAAGGATTAACGGTATAACTGATATGACATTTTATAATTATCTTGTTATTGAATATCAAAGATTTATAAATAAGTATAAAAAATAGTATAGTTACTAATGGAGATGGTCTTTTGAAACAAGATTAATATTACGTTAATTAACATGATAGCCGACTTTTTTGATATTAGAGATTAACATTTTTGCAAATTCATTTATTTAAGTATTTGAAAGTTTGCTTACCAAACAAAAAAGGCTATCGTAACCGTAACCACGAACATCGAAAATTGGCAATGACGAGAAAACCTCTTTGTCACTCCGATATGCAAGTGTGACAGAAATGGAGATACAAATCCGCAATCGTTCGATATTCGTGGTATAGGTGGTATACCTGATTTAATGTTAGGTAAATATTGAGCCAAATCTTGGGATTAGGTTGTCAAAGCGGAACCAGCCGTTGCGTAACGCTAGGTAGAAGTAGAGCCAATGAGGATTACCGCGAGTCGATTTTCCGCGAGTCCTGCGGGAACATTTCAAACGTTACTTTGACAATTCTCTCATACTACTGATACAGGACCCACGCATGAGTGGCGCCTCCTGGTGAGTGACATTACGGTAGCTCCCATTCTCTCAAATTTTGTGGTACCATGCCCAAACAACACAGTAAAGTTGCTAACACTATCTTTCTAGTGCTATAGTATAACAACACTGCAAATCTATAAGGCACAAACTTTAATTAGTACTTAAATAAAATTACAAAATTACGACTATTTGTGTAGGTACAATAGGTACTGAAATAATCTATGACGTAGCATAGGGGCGTATGATGGCCCAGCGGTATGACGTGAGACTTTCAATCCGAAGGTCTCGGATTATGACTATGAGTTTTTCGGAACTTATGTACGAAATATCATTTTGATATTTACCAATCGGTTTTCGGTGAAGGAAAACGTCGTGAGGAAACCGGAGTAATCCTAATAAGGCCTAGTTTACCCTCTAGGTTGAAAGATCAGATGACGTCGCTTTCGTAAAACTAGCGCCTAAAGCGGACCCCAGGCTCCCGGAGTCGTGGCCTAAACCGGGAAAAACGCTAGGAAGATGAAGTAGCATAGGGACATTTTCAGGAAAAACGGTAAGAATATGACCGTTTACCGAGGTCAGTTTTGTGACGATAATTAAGCATGAAATCCTTCGATTATTCCTTCTCATAGAAATTCACATAACTGACCACATGTACAATTTTTTAACAACTCCCGCTAATTGGGTACACAATTCTCTGAAAACGCCCACAGCCAAGCCATAGACGAATACCTAACTCGTACATACCAACTTCCATACGCCCACTTAGCAAGATTTGAATCCTGATTACCTATTTAAAACCTGTTACCTCATCTTAATAAGGACCTAAGTACATCTTATAGCTCTTGCAACGATCAGGTGGGAAGTGATTTGCAAGAGGTAAAACTGGTGTACATATCCTAATCCGACGCGATCTAAGATCTTGGTCTAATTTAAAATCAACTAGGTTCCACTCATAGCACAGCCGGTCTCATAGGAAATATTTTAAGGGCTTTGCCCACAAACTATGAGATCGCAAGCTTTGAGGATGCTAAAAATGCTTTTAAAATTGCCTGCCCGGGCAAAGACTTTCCAGACAACCCAAAATCACAAAGGAGTTGGGATAATGTTTACTGCGATTTAACTTACAATACTCTTTTAAATAACTCTTCAGGTCCAGATCGCGCGAGGCTTTTGGCGGTCGGATCCCGGGAAGCTGGTTACTGGCTTCATGCCCATCCTTCGCCCAATACTGGTACTTTCTTGGATCCGGCCTCCCTTAGACTGGCGACTGGTTTGCGACTGGGGGTTTCGGTGTGTGCGCCACACTCATGTCCTTGTGGCACAGACGTGGACCGACTGGGACACCATGGATTGTGTTGTAAAAAAAGTGCAGGCCGTTTTTCGAGACATGCATCTCTTAATGATATAATCCGTCGGTCTCTTGCCACCATCAACGTGCCTGCTCTCCTTGAGCCGACTGGCATTTTCAGGGATGATGGCAAGAGACCTGATGGGGTGTCCTTGGTTCCTTGGAGTTTGGGACGGATGCTAGTGTGGGATGCTACCTGTGTAGACACGCTGGCGCCGTCCCATCTCCAACGAACTAATGTAAAAGCGGGCGGAGCGGCTGAATGCGCCGAAATTTTAAAACGTAATAAATATAAGAGCCTGGGCAGAGAGTACCTTTTTGTACCATTCGGGGTCGAAACTCTTGGTCCATGGGGTCCCAGCGCACGCAAATTTTTCGTAGAAATCGCGAAACGTCTGGTTGATGTTACTGGTGACCGAAGAGCTGGTGGCTTCCTCGCACAACGTATCAGCATTGCGATACAACGAGGAAATGCCGCCAGCATCCTAGGTACAATGCCTCAAGGACCTACTTTAGATTTAAGGTAGGTAGAGGTAGGTAGTTAGGTAATTTACACTTACTGTATATATTTCGAGAATAAATGATTTTAAAACTAGGTACTTGCCTGTTGATTTTAAATTAGACTAAGATCTCGCAGCATTCGGTGTTAGCCCTGATTCGAATTTAGTTTAGCCCTAATTAGGGTTTAGCCCTGAGTCAAACTCGGATTAGTTAGCTAAACCTGAAAGCTGTAAGTGGCGCTTATGTTATGGCGAACGCTGTCAAACCAATTGTCCTATACTATACTTACTCAACCTCGTATCTGAAAATCTCATTTGATAGAGAAAACACCCGTATTCCTAGTTACAGAAAGGTGAAATTTCCATCAAATGATTGCTGCATATATGAGGTTGAGTAAGTATAGCGACGATATTCGTTATTCACAAGTCGAGATATTCGTGTTGTAGGCCATATTATGATTATGAAGCGAGTGGGAAAGCGTTCAAAATATTAAAAAAGTAAAAGAAAAAACCACGTGGCTCTGTCTTAGGTCAATAGCATAATGCTACAATACACAATCTTGTACCTTGGCCCAAATGATTAAGTCATGTGGTTTTATGATTTCTATTTTGTATATCCCCGTTTAGAATACAGAATAGCGATGCACATTACGAGTACATTGCGACAGAAAAAGGTAAAAATTTAATTAAATTGGAACTGAACGCAAACTATAGCGAGAACAGTAGTTCTCTTGTCAAATATTTCATTGGGTATTTTCGTAAACAAACATCTGTCAAACAGTAATCTTACTGCTAGTCTATGATGGTCGGGTTTTTATCGTTTACCGACATTGCTGTCACGTTCTAACAAGTATGTATGTGCGAAAGTGACGCATAGCGTGATAAGCGATAAAATGGCAACCATGCTAACCCTGCTGCTCGCACTTATGTAACAGAATGAGATGCACAATATACAATGATAGGTACCTGCTAAAGCTCAGGGGCACCCTCTGTAGGTCAATGTCTACTTTTTCTGCCGCATTGTACCCAATTACCCATGTTATGAATGCTGGTAAGGGGATTAATTTGTATATTCATCACTAATGTTTGTTTCCGAGTTCAAATATCATGTGATACATTATTCCGGAAAATATCAACGAACTATCACTCTTAGGCCACAAAAGTATACCAAAAAAGATCACCCACGTATCATAAATCGGCCAAATATCATCAGATGTATTAATCTACTTAACTATGTATGTATATCGTCACCCATAGTACAAGCTTTGTGTACGGTTGTCACGAAAATATTTATTTATTTTAATTATTTCTTGAGTACTAATATCGCTGGTTGACGCGGTACATACGCTCTCAAGCAACTTTTTCACAGGTCTCATACAACTGTGTATAGTAACTGGGTCTGCGCAGCATGATACGGTATCAGCCGCAGACCTTAACAACTGCCTTATTCAAATTCAAAGACAGTCTAGCCAATTAAGCTGTGAACGCGCGGTATAAGTCAGAATAACACCTCGTTTGTACTAGCGAAGTCAATCCAAACTGTTCTATCCTAGAAACTATTCTACTCGACTATACGAGTCGACTAGAATAGTTTCTAGAATAATTTGAACCTTGATAATCGTAACAAATATTGTGTGGTTAAACCACAGAATACATACATATACATATGTACATACATACCTTCTATACATATGTACAGTCAACAATACACCTGTGTATACAGCCAAAGTGCCAAAAATATGTATACACGACCTTAATTCTCTGCCAATAAAGTTCAGTATACATATATATACATACATATGGTGTGTTGTTGACTGTACCTGCTAAAGTAAAGAACTTCTCTTTCCTAAATTTGACGTTTAGCTTGTCAAGGGGTTAGGGTTGTCACCAGGTGCGTATGGTGACAACCCTACGCCCTACGCCCTATTGTATAAGCATATAAATATAAAAAAATATGTATCTGAACATTATCTGTATTATAAGAACACATTTTTACTGATTATTTATTAGTAATTATTTTAGACTGAGTATAAATTAGTATGCGGTGTTTGAAATATAAATATATCATGCGCGTTGCGCGAACCCTGACAGTCCACCCGAAGGCGGAAGATTTTGTGTCAACGCAAAACGTAGAGTGACACTTCGCTGGTTAAACGTAGGCTAGTATAATATACGAAGTAGTTAAAAAACGTTGCCTGTGAGAACAAATACGCATAGTTACGTCGAGAAGTCAACCAGCATAACAGTATAACCCATACTGGTTTGATAGTTGGTGGTTAGCTCGGCTTGTGTTTGGAATACAGTGGGTTTGTTTGCATAGCCGGCCCTTTGTGAACGAGTAAGGCGTTAAAGGTTGTCGCCGGGAATTGGAAATAACTACAATTTGTGAACACAATTCAATTGATACTGTTGAATACTGAGTAGGCGAGGCGACAATGTGTACAATCATCAGAATTTACTGTAGACAAAATGCATTAGGGCGGGCGTGTAGGTATGCATTAACTTATTAATATTTGAGCTTGAATGTACTTTCTTAAATAAGTACCTCATGTTTGTCATTTTTTAACCGACTTCAAAAAGGAGGTGGTTGTTGCGTTTTGTATTTGATACTTTTGTATCCATTTACATTGTTGGCTTACATGGCGTTGTTCGAACTCCGCTTGTGATCTGTAGCCCAGGGAGTAGAATTCGGCTACGGTGTCTCCTGCCTGTCGTAAAAGGCGACTAAAGGAGACGGTAGGAATCAGGGACTGCTATCGTCCAAAACAAAAGGTAGGACCCGCAGAGGCGTGACGCAAGGGCGGCACTGGTGATCCCAGGGCCGCGGACCGCTCTGATTGCGTCGAAGAGGACCAACAGGGGGTTTTTAGTCCTAGAGACTCCGACATAGCTTCTGCAATGTCCCTGTACAGAAGTATCCATAATTAATTTTTCCTCCTATTCCAAAAAGCCTTAAAACACACAATTATGATTAAATTTACCATTATGTATGTCTAGTTATTTATAAATATACAAAAGCAGAATCAATTTGGGTATACTGTGGAGTGAGTCAATACTTACATATTTACAAACGGTCTAAGTATGTAGTTAGTTCGGTCAAGTAAGTAATACGAGAAAAAACTCCTCTAATTTAGACATGTTTAATGTTATAGTCCATTCATAGGTGCTTAAAAATTTATATATACTCATATCCTACGTCTAGTTAACAACTTAGTCAGTTTAAACCAATGTACCCAATCATAATACCGTTTACCTTTTTTAGGTGTGTGGTTACGGTTTACTTCTTTTTATTATTCAGAGTAGTTTGGGGTTCAGCGATTGAAAAACAAGAACGGACCTTAATACCAAAACTCAACTATGAGAATCACCCGACTGGCCGTCAACGACCTTCATCTTAGAATGCGACAGAAAAAGTCTCGTTTTCTTAAATATATTGATTAGAAAAGGACGACACTACGATGTTGCCACTTTTTATTATTTCTTCCGTTTTCTGACGCACTGTAGATTCCATAATATGCATAAATAGAGACATGTCAACCTTCCTCATTTTGTGAAAGGTTATGTTCCTCCTTTTAGGAATTAATTTCTGTAATTTTTACGTGAACTATCTACAATTTTTTTGAGTAAGTAATCGTCTTTGTTTTGAAAAACAAAACTTATTTGAACGTAACTTTTTATTGTAGGAATCTGGATAATTTTTAGACATGTTATTTTTTCTTTAAAGTAATGCTGTGTTCACTGTCTATAAGAAAAAAAATTGACCATCCTTATCCATGTACTTTTTTACAATACAGATATACACATTCTTATGTCGTAAGATGGCGATTTTCCGAAAACAATTAAAAACTTGAATAACTCGAAAACCACTGAATCTCTCTCTGAACCTTTGGTACATTGGGCTAAAAATATTGTAAAAAAGCTCTAAAGTACCATCAAGGAATAAGTCGATTTACCAATCATCCCGTATAAACACCAAACTAGGTATTAGGGTTTGCAGCGGGGATCCGAAATGTATGGAAGATCCGTCGAATCCGGATAATTGTATACATTTTGGATCCGGAACGCAAACGTGCGTGCTGGAAAAAATAAAAACAATGACAGCATTGTATGAGAAAAATATACTTTCAGAGAACATTTTTATGCAACTTGACTGTTGTCTACTGTCAGACAAAGAGTCCTTTACCCTTTCCGAATAAGCATTTTTCCCGCCAATGCCGCAATCATGCACAGAGCAAAAACCACACAAGTAAAAACACGGTTCAGCTTAAATTGGCTTAAAAAAGTAGGAAGCTTTGAGTACGGAACCATTAATTTGAAAATGCGGCTCGCTACCAACGGCCATTTTTTATTAATGTTTGTTTATGTGATATGAAATGCTCGGCGGGATTGTATGACAGTAATTACGGGTCCGGCGCGAAACTACCGAATTACATATACATCATTCCTAATCAGAGTTTTGAGAACATCATTACGAGGCATGATTTGATATGAACATCGTTTAATGGTAGTTTCGAGAATTAATAATAACTGAACTTGTGTTGTTTAATGATCGACGTTTTTATCTCTCCTCCACACTCGAGAGTTTGGCAAACCAATGTTGTCAGAGCAAAAAAATAGTGGTTTTAAAAAGGCAGTGCCGATCATTGAATAAAATTCATTTCAAAATTTTCGAATCAAGTCGAAATGAAATGAATGTGTAAATATAACTTACCTACCTACCTACCTCTTCCTACCTTAAATCTAAAATAGGCCCTTGAGGCATTGCACCTAGGATGCTGGCGGCAGTTTATTTCGTTGTCCGAGGAAGATACCAGCTACATCAACTAGACGTTTCGCGATTTCTACAAAAAACTTGCGTGCGCTGGGACCTCATAGCCTTACAGTTTCGACCCCAAATGGTACAAGATGGTACTCTCTGACCAGGCTCTTATATTTATAGGTAGGTCTCTCTCTACCTACCTATTAGGTAGGTTAGTTATAGATACTGTATATATTTTGAAAATAAATGGTTTAAAACGCGTTCATATCATAGCCAATAACGCAATATCCTAACCTCACTGCATTCAGTTCAATACAAGGAGATATCGTCGTACAATTTCCCTTCAGCCAAAATAATATAATTATGCCTAAATAAAAATCATATCAGTGTATGGGCTGGACTAGTCAATAGCCAGCTATGTCCATACTGAGTATGTAAATTTCCCATACATTTATTGGCAGATCTGGCAGATATGCCTGAAGCCCGGACATATACGGCCAGCGTATTACTAAGTACTTAACCGGAAAAACACGACACGTTACGAAAGTAACTCTGTCTGTCTGTATGTTACCTCTTCACGCTAAAACCGCTGGACGGATGAAGATGAAATTTGGTATAGGGATAGTATGACTCCTGGGAAAGGATGTAGGATGGTTTTTGTTCTCATTCTACGGACAAAGTCGCGGGAAAAGCTGGTGTAATATATAGCCGTGTCAGTTTGTACACGATTATCATAGGAGTGTAGAGAAGACATAACGGCGTGTTTTCAAGTTCGATAATTTGATTGTCATAATGTTATGCGCGTGCCGATTCACGGTCTTATTATGCATTAAATGTATCAAAAGTTTCATGTTTTTTATTTAAATTATAGGGACAGAGTGAGAGTTCATCTAAAAATTCGATTACTTAATTAGAAAAGTTACTTTATCTTTTCACCTATTATAAGTAATTAGTTTGTAACTAGCGCGACATGTTTTGGAGACCCCCTTACCATGACGTCTTAGCGCAATTCAGTCTAATAAAAGGAGTACAGCAAAGACTTCCCTTAGTTTTATTTTATGTTACAAGCTTTTGATAAACAGGGCCTGTTTACGTGTATTAAAAATACGCTTCTTCCTGTATTTCTACACCCATCGATACGACAAGGTAAGACAGGCGTCTAAGTGTAGGCCATAGGAATATAACGTTATCTCTGCCACCGGATCTAATTTCCAGAGCCAATTCTGTCTGTTCTGTGATTAAGAATAAGTATTATCAGAGACGAATAAAAATAAGGCCTATCAATCTCCAATAGGAGTTGAATTCTTCATTATTATTATGGATTGCGGACCGCTGGGATTCCGCGCTTTTGTGTCGGTGGACCCCCCTCCATGTTCGCAACCCTTAGATTGTAGGTATTTATAATATTGTTACTTACCAAAACCATAGTTTTAAAGTACATTGTAAAATTACTTACACTTTATGGTCGTAAGCCTGAAATAAATAAATAATTAGTGAAGTTTTGGTTCTTTGTGTACCTATCCTTCATTATCGCGGGTAGTGTCACAATCTCAGTGTCTTGCATTATCATTGTCATGTACGGGTTTTCTGTTCTATTCTCTCATTTAAGACTTGTTTTCATATTAATTCCCCATGGATATGATACGCCCCATTCATTTCTTTGTTTCTGGTAGACTCAGGTCGCAACCGCCATACCTTAATTATAATACTCGTAACATTCGCCATAAATTGTGATCTACGATCGAAATTTACTAGGTGAGGTACGACTTCTTCCCTCTTTCATCTTATGACGAGTCTTCATAGCTCACCATGCATCATGGAGACTACCAGTCTTTATTATTCTCGTCTCTCCTGTTATCATCCAAAGGAGCAGCGTCCGCGCAATGTCACGTCGGCGCAGTGCGTGTGTAATCTAATCCAAATTATTTCTCAACGAAAACTAGCCCTTACCTTATGCCTTATACCAACCGAATAAGGTTCATGATCGCTTGACAGGTTATGTGTACGATTTAGGATTAACAACATCTATACCTTATTCCAACGGCATAAAGTTCAACATCGATTGATAGGTGTATTATCCAGGATCACCGTTGCACAACTAATATAGACACGTAAACGTAGTGAATTTATCATATTGGAAGAATCGAACGTGGATTGTTAATGTTTCCTGATCATTAGTTTCTGTTATTTAAGAGTATGTAGAATTACTGAAGCATCTAGGAATGAGGTTGAAACTTTAATAGGAAATGTTATAAGGTAAGCAAAGAAGGGGTGATATAACTGGGCTGTATTATACTAGTGCTTCGCCCCGAACGTGAATTCACGACCCCTATATATATCTCGGCAACCTCTTGACCGATGTAGCTCATATTCCAACTGAAAAATTATATTTATCTCGTCTAACCTGCCCAATTTCACGAGGATCCGATCAACAATACTCGAGTTATCGTCGAACAAATATATAAACATATGTACATGTACATACATACATACAAACGACGGAGTGTTCAAGTAGATTGAAAGAACTCAGTCGTTTCGCTCGCTCGTTCGAACATACATACCAACATACATACATACAAAACGACGGACTGTCCAAGTAGACTGGGAGAACTCCCGCTCGCTTCGCTCGCTCGTTCAATTATAGTGGTTGCATTTGAACATTATAGCAGAATCCGAAATCTGCTTGTAGGTATATTTTGAACCGCCCGTTAGTGCCTTTGGCTCGAATTATACAAGATCAATACAAAGATTCATAGAATATTTTCGAATTTAAATATTATACTTACTCAGAGAAACCACTGTGACAACTGTATATTTTTCTACTCGCAAGATATTGCTATTAATACTAGAATTTTGTAGAGCGCACAATTTTCTATCAATAAGTTTAAAACAAAATGTCACATACACATAATTAGTAAGTACCCACAACAAATCCGTTCAAGTGAACTAGACTTTTTTCTCCGTGTATATGAATCAAGATATTGTTTATTTTAAAGTGAACAATAGAGGTTGGCAAAGGAAATGTAAAGTTCACTGTAGACCAGCTAAATAAATATGACTTATTAGACCTATATTTACATTTGAACCTTTTTCCCCAGTAATAAGTTCCGAAGTGTATAGATACTTATAGACGTGACTGTACAAGCTGACCTGTATTTCGTGTATTATTAATGTAGGTTTCCTAGAATTTTTGTTTTTCTCATCTGCTAGGACCATATAAAAAAAGCATCATTAATGCATTTGCTCTATCTTGTACAAAGTAGCAATCTCAAATCCCTATGGACCCCATCAACCCCACGTTACCAGTTTCGATATCTACGCTGGTTTGCAAACAATAAAATACGTCAATCCCGGCTTCGTTGGGAGTTTTATTGTTGTAGATACAAATCTGAGTCCGCTCCACATACTGGTTTGACAACCAGAAGTCTTGTGACGACTACGAAAACGTTTAGGAGCTCTCTTTGGAGTTTATTGGCATTTTTACAACGTATAGGTAGTACCGGTCAATAGTTTACCATCTTCATTCGGTTGGCGATTGCATATTTTGGAGATACGAGATTTTCTTTAATCGGATAGTTATACAGTTTCCATGCGTTGCGCGTTGGTACTGGTAGCCCAGCGGAAAGAGCGTACGAACTTTCAATCTGAAGGACGCCGGTTGAAACCCCGGCTTGTACCAATGTGTTTTTCAGAACTTTGTGTAAATGTAATTTGATATTTACCAATTGATTTTCGGTGAAGGAAAACATTGTGTGGAAATCAGACTAATCTCAATAAGGCCTAGTTTAGCCTATGGGTTGGAATGTCAGATGGCAGTCGCTTTCGTAAAACTGTAGCGCCTTCGCCAAATCTTGCGATTAGTTGTCCAAGCGGACCACAGGCTTTCTGAGCGGTGGCATAAGCCAGGGTAAGGGCCTGGCCACATGTCCACGTTGCGGCGCCGCCACCGTACAACGGCACGACGCACGTCGGCCGACGTGCCGTGGCACGTTATTTTTTACGTTGCTGCCGACGTGAAAATTAACGTCGACGTTGCCGTGAGAATGAACGGTGACGGTGCCGCGGCACGGTGCCACCGCATCGGCGGACGGCTCGGTAGTTTTATTTAGCTATTAGCCTGGTCAACGAATGATGCTAGATGGAATGGTCAAACTTTAATATCGAATATACGATTTTAAGCTAACATGGTCATTTGAATTATAACTAATATTTGAAACAAACATACATGGTAATTATCCCGTTTCAAATATTAGTTTTTTTTTAATACTACGATGGTGACAAACAAGCATACGGCCTGCCTGATGGTTGAAACTAACCAACATAGCTTGGTCAATGAGTGCTGCTCAAAACGGGGGTCTACGTGGAATGGTGGAAAGCAGAATGTTTAACCATGGGATGTTATAAATTGAAAGCGATGTCATATACTACATAAAAAGTGACTAAGGCCCCCGGTGAGCAGGGCTGGGATCGAACCTGCGACCTCCTGCTTTCGCGCTGCTCACCGGGGGCCTTGGTCACTTATACTGTAGTGTATGATATCTCTTTCAATTTGTAATGTATATATAGTAGTGTGACTACTTAAAAGCAATAAAAAACAGGAATCAAAATATTTATTACATTTACTAAATTATTTGATTCGCGCTTTACAATAGGGATGACGACTAGGTTGAAAAACTATTATTCTAATTAGTCCGTCAGTTAGATTATCTAAAATTGTTAGACACGTATTTTTTCCTTTTTCAATTTAACTAAAATTGACGAAGATAAAGAGCATCAAAGTTCCGGGGTGGGGGCTTATGACGTCACTCCTAGGTACAATTCTTACCACTTACGCGAAACTTGAACGCACTGTATTTTTGTCATTTTTGATTTGACGAACAAAAGAAAAAATACGTGTACAATATTTTTTTATAATCTAAAAGACGGACTAAATAGATTTTTTCAGTCGTCTAGCCTATTGTATGGGATGTTGGTAAGAATAGTTAGGTGACATAAAATGATTCATATTATAAATATATGAATATTTTCTTTTCTTTTGCTTTTTCTTTTGCTTTTTCTTCATGCTTCTTCTTAACAACAACATGAGCAGAACACGTGTGATTATATCCATGTCGGTTTGAAGACCGATCAGAAAATTTAGTAGTGATGGATAAGTGCGACGTCGTGCAACGCGACAACGCAACGTAAATTCACTCAACCCGGCATAACGTGTGTTTGCACGTCGCGCGGCGAGGCAACGTGCAATTGTACGTTGCGCGGCGCGGCAATGTATATTTTCACGTCGTGCAACGTGCTTCGCTCCGGCACCGCGCCGTTTTACGTTCACGGCGCCGCAACGTGGACATGTGGCCAGGCCCTAACGCTAAGAAGGAGAAGCGTTAGACAGTTTACCTACCAAGAGAAATGTTCATGGAAGATTAAAAAAGTTCTATAATTTTAATAGGTAGTTACTCCGAGACAGATAGTCGACTGGTGTCACAAAACCCTGATCTTGTAGTAGTTAATAAACACACGCAACAAATGTTATCAACATTTACGACTGTCATTTTCATTAAAATGTGAAATAGAAAAGTCATGTAGATTTTTTATCGTTCCAGAGAAACGACCTCAAAGCATGTGCATTTAAATGTGATGGTTTTCAAGAAAAGGTACCATTTCATCGGTTTCCGATAAAGTGTTAATGCCATGAAAAATCGTTTAGAAATGGACCTTATCAACAAGCGACGCAATGGTAGGTACCTTTCACTACAAACAAGCACAAATCATACTAGCATTAAAATGAGCATAATACGTACTTGAGCAAAAATGTTGTATGTCGTAAAAACGAAGCTAGTTTCCAGTTCCCGGATGTTAGAATAAACAAAAAATAAAACTTTGGGTCAGGGGGGCACGGTCGTTATGGCTGCCGAGGCGGCTAACGATGGTCATTGTCCACAGTTTTGACAAAACCCGTGCTAGTCCAGGCAAAAACTGCGTTCAAAGTTTACTGAGAACTCATAAATGTCTGTTGTACTGATATGACCCGCGGTCCTATAGGTGAGCATCGGAAATGACCTGGGCCCGTCATTTTCATGCCGGTTTCGTCATAATGACGTATATGGCACACAGGATGTTTTAATACGAAATGAGTTAATGACAGATGAAGTCTATTACCGTTCGATTCTAACGTCGAACGTAATAGTTTTGACACTGTTCAATGATAGCATTATTCTTTCAACCATAAAACCTAAAACATTATGTATGAAGCTTGACGTCATTTGTCTGTCATCGGCATGAAAATTACGGGCCCTGGAAATGACAGAACACGATGCAAATTCATTTACAAAAAAATATATTTCTAAGAAGGAATACCTACTAATAAATGGTAGTGGTCGGCGACAAATTGACAATGATATTGATATTACTGCGGGGCTGAGATGCCAAACTGATATCCTGATAATTGCTGGATAAGACGATAGTTTCTCGGCACGTTCTGACAATTTCTGATAATTTTAAACAGTTCTGTCAAATGTCTTTGCATTTGGTAGCTGTAACCGTCGCGCTATCCGCAGTTTATCAACTTATTTATTTATTTAACCTTTATTGCACAAAAGAAACCTTAACGTACAAAAGGCGGACTTAATGCCAGAAGGCACTTATAGCATTATCCTATGACATTCGTGGATAACCATCTTAGGCCCGCTGGTGTGTCTTTTGATTTCAGCATCTTTTGCATTTCTCTGATACAGGTTTCTTAATGATGTGTTCTGAATGGATACTTGCTTATATCATAGGATACTTTTGTTAGTTTCGGGAGACTAACTTGGTATGAACTATGGATCAATTAAAATATAACCCCGGCCCTAGTTTTTATCTTTTGCGCTATTTGGTCCAATCAAAATATGGCCCGACACTCTTCTTCTCAGTCGTTATTTTCATTGCTAAAGGTCGTGTCTACCATGCTCTTCCAAGTGTTTCATTTAAAATTTAATTTAAATGAAAGATCACAGGACAACCTGATATTCAATTAAATTTCCGTAAACGTGTCGCGATGGTCGGCCCCACATAAGTCAGCAGTAAAATGATTGTCTAATTTCATAACCGCTAGTCTTTATTTGACTACGACCACTAACTAGTCTGTGGCGAGCAGACTCAAGCGACCATCCAGCCCCATTCCCAGCGGATGTGTGTTTTAGACGGGGACTTGGACGAAAGTGTAAGTCAAATTTCTGCGGTTTAGATATAAATGTACCTACTTGTACATACACAATTGAGTTGACAACTAAGTATCCCCGAATGTTTATTTAATAATATACACTTGAAAAACAATTGTCTAAAATCCGCAACATAGGCTTCGTCAGGAGGATACAGATTAGGCTCAGCTACAGGCTAACAAGCTACAGGCTACTAAGTATTGTGTTAACAATTGAGTTCGTATACGAGCTAAGTGCTATATCGACTCGCGTTTCGTGGCCAAAGATTTTATCAGTTCCGTCTGAGTATGAATATTGTAGGTACTTTTATAATACTTTCCCAGTACGTTTTGTAGTATTGTACCAGAAAAGTATTTTGTGAAATATTACTTTCTTTCAAGAAAATGGATATACAAGACTAATTTTCTGTTCCCGCTTAGCTTTGTGATCTCCTGCGTCGCTTTGCCGAGTATAAAAATTGTAGCTTTAATTAAAAACCGAATCTTCTTAACTTTCTGGCAAAATAACAATTTGAAACCCTAACCTGCATACGACTCATAGATATTTGGACTTCCCATACAAAAGTACGCGTTAGTAACAAACTACCTGCTTCTGTAAGTAAGCTGTCGAACTGCCAATCATCATAAAATTAAACCCTAACGAATCTCTGTTGGTATAAGTTCGATGATGAATAGAACAGTTTTTAGATTGCCCATTGAAAGAAGCGTTGGAATTACAATTATGGCATTCATATTTGTTAGATTTTACAAATTAAAACGTTTTTTATTACACTCGCTACTACCATTTTTTCTCCAAACTTGGATATGATTATATGCTTTGTGTTCACGGTCATAGGTGAGGATAGGTGAGGATGGTTTTTGAAATTCAATTTAAATCATAAATAAAATTGTTTATACTTTATTTTATTTTATTTTAGCCATTATAAAACCTCAATACAATCATGTTGATTTGAACGCTCACGTTGGTGGCCCCGTGGTAAGGCGAGTCGCGGGATCATAGTGACCCCCGCCCGTACCCATGAACTTGTGTACGAAATATTATGTGATGTTTACCAATCGCTTCTCGTAAAAGAAAACTTCATAAGAAATCCAGACTAATCCCAATAAGGCCTTGTTTACTCTCTACGTAGGAAGGTCAGAGGGCAGTCATTAGGTTGCCAAATGGCCTATACCACGAAAATCGAACGATTGCGGATTTTTATTTCCATCTGACACTTGCATATTGGAGTGATATAGATGTATTTTCGATGTTCTTGGTACTAGTAGGCGTGCAGGCTTCCTAATACGTAGCTTGAACTGGGAAAAAGCTATGAAGGAGAATAATTTTGAAGGAAGAAAAGTTGTGCAATGAGTTTCCACCTTCATAAAATTTCAATATAAGTAGTATTTATACAGTTTGTATAGTCATTAATAAATTTGAAAAATAGTTTACAACTGTGAACCAAATTCAATACCCCTTTTGGCATCCGGACCACTTGAAAAACACTATATAGGTATACCTTTCTTGCTCAAAGTACGAATATTTTATGTCTTTATTCAATTATCTTTTATGTTTTACCCATAAAAGTAAAACAACATTAATTTATTAGGTTTAACATTTGACGACCTGATAAGGACCTGGACAAATTATTTAAGCCGTGAAACTGAGTCTCGTAAATTACTTTACTTTACCTACATAATTTTTCCTTAAACATTACCGGTAATCTCCCCATAAAAGTTACGTTGGTAAAAATGCCAAAACTGTGCGGCATACTTAAGAGGGAAGTATTGAAACGGGAATTTTAACTTTTCGGAATGTCAATGTCGCTAATTTTGTCATAGGCCTATTGAATATGAATAGGATATACTGATACCGCAGCTGCGTACAGTGCTACTATTCAATGCAAGGGCAGCACTGTACGCAGCTGCGGTATCAGTCGATGAACTAAGGATAGTCTGCTATTAGACGAAATAGACCCTATGACGGAATTAACCACGTTTACTATAAGGTCCGTGTGGTTTAGTAATATATGATAGTCGCTAGCGCGTCAACGCACAGTCAGTGCATCTTTCTCACACTTGCGGGTGGAAGCGGGATGCAACTGCAGATAGCGTGTCGAAATCTATTCTTCGAAAACTATAGGAACTCACGGTAGGAAAAAAAACAACTTAAAAATAAAAAAAATGTTTAAAACTTTTAAAGCTGCTAACGGGTCTCTAAAGAAATAATGAACGAGATTAAATTGTCAACGACACGCGACAATAAAACGTCAACGGCAACGGTTTACTTTTACAACCCAGTGGCTGACGGCTGGACAACATTAATGTGGATTGGCTGTGTAACACTTACTACTACACGTGTAAATTGCCAATTACCATACAGCTATGAATACAGCTAAAGTGCCAAAATATGAATACAGGACTATATTCCCGGAGCACGCACCTGCGCAGCGTGCACTGGTGGGTGCGGGATGTGTAGACAGTCGCGTGTCGTTACCGACACAAGACAAAATACGATCGATTCGAGCTCGCGCGGAGAGCTCGACAGGCGTGATTTGAGGGCTACTTAATTTGGATTAATTCATACAAGGGTCCACATAACGCTTGCGCGACGCAGACTGCCATACATTTGTTTGTTTTGACAGAGCGATCGCGAAGTGCCAGCAAACCTCACCGTTTATAATATGAAATAGATATAGAGTATTAAACTTGGTTAAACCAAATTTGATTTCGGTTTAAGAGCGCTACTGGGCCTACTGGTAGTACTGTACAGAAAACAAGTACCTACTTGTTTTCTGTACAAATACAGTACCAGAAATTTCCTGATCTCGCCATACAAATCCTACGTACTGGGAGCGTTCCCTATAAATAATCTGGCTATTCCTTGCATGGCACTTTAGTTGGCATGTTGGCCCAAATATTTGTATTAATATTCATACTAAGAAATACGAATATTTGGGCCATCAAAGGCTTCTTCCAGCGTTTTCCTGGCTTATGCCACGGCTCAGCGAGCCTGGGGTCCGCTTTGGCAACTAGTCCCAAGTTTTGACGTAGTCGCTAGTTTTACGAAAGCGACGCCATCTGACATTCCAACCTAGAGGGTAAAATAGGCCTTATTGGGATTAGTCCAGTTCCAACGGAAGTACCACCACTAAATTCACATTCTTTCGCGCTAATTTTCCTGTACAAGCATGCTGTGGGTTGTGGGAATCGACGAAGTGTTTTTACGATATAGGACTTTAGTAAGTCTACGCTACATTTCGTGCTCGCGCGAAATGCTTTCGGCGATACCATGGGAATCACAGACATATATCTTTATAAGATGCATGAACCACGATTCGTAAATTACTTACTACTAAGGTTACGATAATCAAACCCATAGTTGGCCCTTTTTCGATTCTGAATATGATGTATTTAAAAAATTGGCTTGATATTCGTGATCATTATTTGTCGTACAGTATTTTTTTTTCAACTAAGTTTGTGGCTGAGACAACTTTATGTTACAACGATTGTCTTTGTCACGGATAGTATTGGTTCATATTATAAAGTCATGAGCTTGGCTGACATTACAATCTATTATTTCTAGTTTTGACACGCGAGATAGGTGTAGGTGAATAGGGAACCTACATCGAATATTGCTATTATGTACACAATTTTGTTATTGCTCTAAAATGCGTTCAGATATAGTACTGAAATGTCATAATCGCATCAATTTTGGTACTGTAAATAAGTTTAAAATTCGGAACGGCAGTCAAAACCAAAACAATTTAAGTGGGTTTCTACGTAGAATTCTCATACAACATAGATTGTTGTCGATTCAAGCTTTGGTGTGCGAGTTTTTAAATAAATGTAAATCGTATATACCTACGACATTTGAAGTTTTTATGTATATAGATAATTAAAATTAAAAAAGACTTACGTATTCCAGCGATAAAGAGGTAAGTAGGCGAGGGCGCTGGTGTAGCTAAAGTCTTACCACCGACCGAAAGCAGTAACGGTAGCATCATACTCACTTTTTCTTACGCTAGTAATACCACCCCGAAAAAAGGTATGGATTTAGTTTTTTTGTCCTACCATTACTGCGTACGATCGGTCGTGAGGCTATATATGCCTGGGTGTTTGCGAGATCTACAAACATTTAAGTCCGTGATGGGAACTATGTTCCGCCAGTATCCCAACGGCAGCCGATTGACAATTGACGTGCCCTCATTCGACATACGATGAGACCGACGTTCACACGGTAACATACTAACAACGCCTAACCGAAGATAGCCGTTATGTCGTAGGCAATAAGACTCACAAATAGTCAAATTAATATGTCAAAAGTACATGCTATCATATATGAGACTTCTATCCACGAATGAATCTTATGTCTTGACATTAAGATTCAATAATGATCAATTTAATATGTCAATGGTATATCATCTATGACAGAAGTCAATTAAATATTTGGTATTCGAATAGATTGTTAGCATACGAAGCAGTTATAGGTTGAATGATCTCTTTTATTATAAGACAAATATATGTTTTTTTATAGCTGTATTGTAGTATGCTAAGGGGTCACGCGGAAAATTCAGAATGCCGTGTTTATGGGATTTTTTGCCCCACGTACTTGTAGAGAATGTAGAGAGAGGGCCAATATAGATACTTGTATTTCTCCAGGCAGATGTTATGCCTGGGGACCGAAGTCCAGTGAGAGAAGGTGGGGACACTTGCAACTTATATTTATGTAACTGACATTAGAAACTTCGATAGCGCGATGTAGGATTTATATGGCGCTTCATACAAGTTGACACTCGTTGTATGGGAGTAGACATTGTGTCGCTATCTATTTGTGTTGTGGCGGGACACGGGATAATTGACAGAAGCTGCCAGAGTCAATCAAGTCAAAAATCAATATTTAAAGTAATTTAAACACATTTAGGGATTGGATTTATTGAAAAATTCAGTTCGACGTTGCTATGACCTACCTCACCTAAAAGAAAAACATACGATAAGGTATCTTATTACGAGTAAATGTACAATTACAGACTATGTGAATCAGATTAATCCATAGGTCACACGTAAACACGCGTATCCGCAAGTCTCGATTTTATAAGAGCTGTCAGTTCAATACCTACTGGCCATATACGTTCGAGCATATCTGCCGACTCTGCCGATAAATGTACTTATGGGACATTTGTCTGGCGGATGCATACTAAAAAGCGGGTCGGGTTAGGTTCGGACTGTGTCCGAATATTGTGACAAATTAAATTTCGGAAAATCATATTGGGCTTAACTCGACTATGCAGTTTATGCGTAAAACCACTTATGACTATACTGATTATGCCAAATAAAATTATGCGAAGACAAGTGGAACCGATCGAAAGAGCTCGCGATACTCGCGAATCAGCACGCCTACCACGAAAATCGAACGATTGCGGATTTGTATCTCCATTTTGTCACTCCAATATGCAAGTGTGACAGAGATGGAGATAAAAATCCGCGTAAAAATCGCGGTATAGGCCCTGAGTAGAAATTACATAAAAACGAGACCCAAGAGATGTTTTTTGTCATGGTCAACTAATGGTAAACGTATAGTTTCGTACAATACAATAGATACGTCATTCGCTGATCAATGACTGTAGTTTCACTAGAAATTATTTTGTCTTAATAAGTACCTAACAGTAATTTTATACTGCAAAGTCACCCAACACAACGGTACACAGATTTGCGATACCAACTTATATGTAGGTAGGCGCTGTGAGTGCGCCAAATATGAATACAATTGCAGACAATTTTACGTGACAAACTAAATACTAAATTCTAAAAGCTTAAATCAAGTAGTCATTCTAATTATACTTCTGCAGTGATTGATTCTAATTATTTCAGACTGGCTGTAGTTACTTACATGCAATCAATTTCCATTTGTGGTATGATTGATTGATTGAATAGCTAAATTGTTTGGACCGTAATGTGAGGGAGTAAGAGTCAAAATGCTTTGTCATATTCGTCGTGACATTGCACACCTTGAATAGATTGTTTGTCGGACACCTACAAAAATCACTAATAGAAGGATAGTAAGTTAGTTATTCTTCAGATTGTGTGGTAAAAGTTTAAATTCAGTTAGAGTAAATGTATTTCACCGGCTAAGCCGATGTGCTATTTCAAAAATAAATAAATTTGTACTGAAACAGAACTGTCAGGTATAGAATTTAACGTATCTACGGTCAGCTTCAAAGTGACCCCCTCCGCTGCATAGAAAATTTGTATGCAGGGGTGGTCACCTAACTCTGCAGCTGACTGTACACTTGTGCATGTCAGCGATCAGTTTTATTGTATATATATATAGATAAATATATATTCGGCTTAGCAGATATGTGTGTTAGGATCCAGTTCTTTCGAAAAACAATTAAAATATTAATATATATGCCTAATTTTGTTTAAATTCAATAAACTCAGGTAACGCGTAGGTATTGGCGTTAGATTAGTTTGCACATACTCAAGAGATAGTACCAATCATTTGTAAATAGGAAGCATTCGCCTTCTACATCTTTCAAACATTTTGCACAAAAATAACAACCAAATGCTGTATTGCACTGACTTGTCTCTCGTCTCAAAGATTTTTGGTTTTGCAAACTCGCAAAAGAAATAGACACGAGAATAAGCCCAAAAGATCATTGACACTGTACCGTATAATTACGAAACATTCTACTTGTGACAAAATTAAATGATACCGCTGGTATATTTTACGACACGTTTAAATTTTTAAAATTTTTATGTCCGATCGTCAGCGCAACCTTATTTTAACATGCATCGATAAACTTTACAGCCCATTCCTTTTAACTGCAATTTTAAGGGATTCCAATATAGACTGCATGTTTAATTATATGACATCAAACAAAACATCTTGTTTTGAAAAAACATCTTTAGTAAGAATCGGAGACATTCTGATTTGCTGATCTAAAGTCACGGCCAATTGGATTACAATATCAAAATCACTCGTTAATCATTCAGTTCAGGGGTCTCATTCAAACTACCAAGAAGACAGAGAAGGGGATATCCACCCAGGTAAATCCGGGGGAATTCACATTCACATAGAGATCCCTTAAAGGGATAAGTTCGCCTTTGTACTTACTGTTTTCCTTTTGTAAATTTTAATTTTTCTGTGTTTTGTACAATAAAGAGTTTACATACATACATACATACATACATAGTCCGGGCCTATAGCGAACATAACACCTCAATAATATATTATGAGACAATCTTACACAAATTGACCTAGTCCCACCTTTATCTCACTAAAGCTTTGTTTTGGATGCTAGACGACATAATAGACGACATAATAGAAAGTTAGATACATAGACAACATCCATAACTCAGGAACAATTATCAGTGATAAACATGAATAAATGCCCAGACCAGGATTCGAACCAGTATAGGTACAGGTTCAGGGTGCGTGTACCTGTAACTATTTTTTGAATAGACGTAAAATGATAGTCTCCTATAGTCCGTCTATGATAAGTTTCCTAGATTTTGATAGCACAGACTGTGAAGTGGTAAGTAAACGTCATAATTACATAGAAGTTTGACGTTTAAAATAACACTTTCAAGTTCATTTGCTCCGGAAGAGATAACGTGGTACCCTACGCGGTTTTTAAGCTCTTCTAGGCTATGTATTCGTTCTTAAATCATTTGATAATTGTGATATTACTAAACTAGTCTTTAACGAACTCTACAGTCTTTCCGTAAGACTAAACGTATTAAATTTGTATTATATTATTACGCAACGTTCATTCCGAATACGTATTCAGTATTGAAATTGGATCCTCATTGACATGAAGCCGCGAAATGATTAGCCGTTACCCATAATTACTGATCCGCTTATTAACACGTGTAGGTGCGAATTGGCACGATATCGAGTGATATGGCGTGTTTTTTAACGAAATTATTAATGGAATTTGGCTGTTTCGAAATTAACTGTAAGATGAGCCTTGATTACATGGGATTACGGTATATCTACTTACGGACAAAAAGTTGGGTAATTTGTTTTTTGCTGGGTAAACTACGCTAGGCACACTAGTTATAAGGCTTAGAAATTAAAAAAGGAAAATTAAAACTCACAGCCTCGGGCCTCGGGCCTCGGGCGTGACTCGAACTGGCAACACACACCCATTGCTCTACCGATTGAGCTACCGAGACTTACCCGCTGTTAATGGACCACCAGATTATGGTCGGATGTAGGCATCTTATTATTATTCATCTGAGGAGACCTGGGCAGTTTCACCAAAATTGCCGAATAATGATGTCCGAAACATTTCGCGCGTAGTGTCTAAAAATACGTGAGTATTATCCATAATTTATTCTAATATTAATAATTCTCACAAAAGTTTAAATTTTCCGAACTTCTTTATGAAAAAAAATGCGTGTTCAGGGATATTTTGAGTTACAATAAACACCGAATAGACGGGTGCAAATCTGTACTGATCACGTTAAGAAATGCTTCACAGAAGTCTTTAGTTTACTGTTTGTCCATCAGCATAGGCATCCCTAATCCTACCCCATCTCAGTTATGATCGATAGACGCCATCATCATAATAATATTAGCAGCTACCGTAATACTAATCCCGCGCTAACTCGCAGCTCATCAAGGCGGCATTAAACTAACGCTGGTTTAATAAGTTGTCAGCGTAATGGATGGGCATTATTAGCTTACGCTATTCATTTGTCCGATGACCACCCGGGAGCGGGATGCAGAGTACAAAAACGCAGTCTTGATTTGATATTGATAGTTTGCTTGGGTACAGTGAATCTCGCTAGCATTTGTTATAGGAGTAGCTAAGTAGATCAGATCTATGTGCTTACCAGTAACCGCAGTCGATAGTTAAGCTGTCAAATTCCATACAAAAAAACGCTGGACTCCGCTCTGAAAAAAAAACAAACTACATCGCTTGGTTTGAGTTAGTTCTCACCAACAACCATAATTCGATAAGGCGTTATTAGAGCGATCACACTTTTGTATGGAGGCGAACACGTCGCGAGTTCGCTGCGTACAAGTTTTATATAGAAATCGCTTTTATATCGCCTAACTTTTTTTTATCAGTGCGGGTTACGTGGCTTACTGTGGTACAGTCAGCCACACAGCTAACAATACACCCAAAGTGCCAAAAATATGTATACAGGACTTTATTGTCTGAGCATTAAGGTCGTGTATACATATTTTTGACACTTTGGGTGTATTGTTAGCTGTGTGGCTGACTGTACAAGTGGCCCTGAGTGTGACCATCGTGAAAATAATACATTTTATTTATAATTATGACTGGTATTTTTGATCCCATTTCATCCTCACAACAAACATAAAAAAATGGTCATTAAACCTACTGGAAGTTATTGTAAAACGAATATCGAATCAAGATTCGACTGTTTAACCGTTTTACTAGCAGTGATAAATGATAACGTCATCATTTCTATTATTTTTATATAGTTAGGCCTAGACGGGCCATGAACCCAACTGACTGGAATGTTTTATTTAAATAGTCAGCCGCTATTATTTGTATTCTGTAATCAGTGTTAAACAAAACTAGTCGACCTTAGCTAATGGTCTCTGTTTAATACAGTTAGGTCTTAAGTAGGAATTATTTGCAAATATTGGGCCAAACACTTGGCTCTGGCTCCTGTATTTTAACTTATAACAAGGACTTACGTTTATACTAATATGGATTTTGGGGAGATCAAAATTATACCCTGGTGCATTAACATACGGTCTACAGTCGTGGTTTTATGTGGAACAATGTGTTGCCAGATACGTCGTTATCTAAACGAAATGCGATCTTAGACGCATCTAACGACCGCTCTAGTATTGTGCTTTATACTTCAAGTAAAGAGTAGCATACCATACCAATACATTAATATTATTTTAACAGTTTTACAAGTAGGTATTCACACTTTTTAGTCATTAAAGCTGAATCGCTAAAACGCGTTCTTAGTTTTCAATTGTGTCTGTGGAGTTAGCTTAATTGTCCCGCCTAAGTGGTAAAAAAGGTCACACAAAGAGAAGCCTAAAACCATAAAAAGTTAGCAGATGTTAATTTCTCATCTCAAATATGTAATGTAATGTAAATTAATTTAAAAATCAATAGGTACTTAGAAACAACAAAGAATCGGAAAACGTATAAGATGTACCTACATTGTGATATCCAAAGATCGATCGAAAATCGAAGGACCAGTCTGAACAGTGTATATAAACCTTAAAAAGCAAATCCTTATTGATAACAGGACAGGCGGTATAAACATGTACTCAAATCACGTTAAAACAATACGATCAGCACTCCTAATGCCACACATCATTAAGATCTCGAAATCAAACTTTATTGTTTGTACAAACACCCTAATCGAGCTCCAAAGACACGCGCCAAGGAAACCTAAGTAGACGGATTGTTTTTATTAAACCTCACCTCGATAAAACAGACGTTCGTAATAAACTATGGAAATCTTATATTCATCAAACAGCACACGTCATGTAGTGCATATTTGCACTTTGTCACGCGCCATTACATATGAACGGGTTAGTCAACTCAAGAGCCTTCTTTAATTTCGGTACACTCTACCACCGCCGACATTGTACATTCGCAATCCCTATTGGAACGACATAAGGTCCACCTCCACAGACAGTCACGTAAGGATGTTGCTGACTACAGCTCTTCACAAAATGGCGTATGCTCATAGAAATGTGGGGTCACTTCAACCTTTTTTGGCTGTATTTTATGAGCAACTAAGTCAAAAGCAACTTGAAAGTGCTTGTCTTTCCTCGATTTTTGACATGACTACGCTGTTTTATTATAAGGTTAAAACTGTTGGTGCCATGAAATGAAGATGAATGGTTTTCTAATGGTATTAGAAACTGATAATTTTGTTTTAATAAATACTCGTTAACAAATACGTCACTTGATAAACTTTTTACTAAATGGAGAAAATTCGGGTTATCTTCGCGTACTTTTAACCGTTTTGCATAGAGGTGTTATACAAATTAATTCAGAGATGCGCTCCAAATTATTGTTCTATAGACTAATTTTCGAGATTGTGTTCAACGATTCGTAACATTAGACAATTTATGGTAATTTATCATAAGGCTCCGGTTATATCTGAAGACCATGAAGTAATACACACAGACATAGTTCACGAAAGCAATCATATCAAATGTTTGTGTATATCGTATAAAAGTGTTAAATTTTATATTTTATTTTGTTCTTTCTTTTTTTCACACTTGTGGTCTTTCAATATAAAAAAAATTCTTGATATTGTTTCTTGTAGAACCACAAATTGTAATTATTTTTATAACATTTTCTAATTCGTTTTGAAAACGCCCATCATCTTGCCGGTAATAATCTTCTCGAGCTGTGGTGTAGAGTTAGAACCAGTGGTATTGAAAAATAAAGATATTTAATAAGATGTTTAATGAGGAAACATATATGTATACTAAAATACTAGCTAATACGGGCATCGGGAAATAAAAAAGAATAAAAAGAATTCCTATTACTTCGAAGATCTCGGAAAGGGCTCAAACGATTTCAATGAAATTGCTATTATGGAGGTTTTCGGGGTCGAACAATTTCTCTTAATTTTATCACTGAGAAAATGCGTGTTTGCGAGCTTTGCCTCAGTCACCTAGGTAATAAATTATCTAAATAATATGGACTATACTACTATATCAGAATGGTACCGGAAAGCGCTCATATCCCAGTTCCACGGAATCCACCTAATTGCAAAACCTAGCTAGCCCTAACCACTCATTAATCTTCATAAGACGAACTAGAAACAAATACTAGGCATTAACCAGTTGGACCGGTGTCACTGGCGCCCTAGAGCCTTCGCACAAATACTGTGATCTCACATGACAAATATATGGCAGTATTTGGGTCAACCTTATCACCGTGGGATTAGAACTAAAATCAGACTGACAGATTTCGTTAATTTTGTAAAAAAGGTTACGTTACGTGTGTAACCTGACCAAATTATGTACGTACTTACGAGTAACTGCCTCGACGATGCAGAACCTGCCACTTTTTTTTGACGGAGTGGAGTTTGACGCCATAGTGGAGGAGTATGTGGGACTCATCCTCTCTTTACCCCTCTCCTGGTGAGGAAGAGAGCTGGCTCTACCCAATAAACCCCACTCCGGCGTTTCACCCTCTGTGCCATTACAAAGGCGCCATATCGCGAACATGCCACCACGACAGTAGGCAGGTACTTACCTAACAGAAAATTGGGAATATATTACGCATATTAAAATGTAGTTGTCCGATAGATTGCTCGTGAAAAACCATAGAGGAATTATACATATATGTAGTCTTTGAAAAAACGATAGACATCAGTGGTAGTATCAGTGGTGAAAATTGATTGAAACGAGGGTTGCCAAAATTACATGAAGTGTGAATCCTTAATTCGCCATAGTAAAATATTTAAATTGTAGTCTATGTAAAACACATTACAAATAATATATTTCTAGTTAAATGTTTGACGACCGGTTGGCGTAGTTGGTAGTGACCCTGCCTGCTAAGCCGACGGTCGTGGGTTCGAATCCCGGTATGGGCATTTATTTGGGTGATGAACACAGATATTTGTTCCTGAGTCATGGATGTTTTCTATGTATTTGTATATTATATATATCGTTGTCTGAGTACCCGTAACACAAGCCTTCTTGAGCTCACTGCGGGACTTAGTCAATTTGTGTAAGAATATCCTATAATATTTATTTATTTATTTATTTTATTTAATGTAGTGAAACAAGCAGTTTTAATGTCAAAAATAAAAACCGTCATATTACCCTTATTTCGCCTTTGATTCCCAATTTCGCCTACTGTTATAAAATATTATCAAGAAAATTGTGTAAGTATATACTTATTTCAAATTGTACGCGATGAATGACCTTACCTTAATTTTACGATTTAAGTTATAAAAAAAAAAAAAAACATTTGCTAAGGCGAAGTTATGTACCGAAGGCGATTTTAGGATAGGTATAGTTTTGCTTACCTTTGGTTTCAATGAGTTTTCACCACTGATAACGGGGTCTGCTTCAGTTCAGTACCTAACTCTGAATAATCTAATTATCCCGTATTCAGTTCTCGCGAAGAGAAAACCTTTATACGTATCGTTTTAATACATCACGTTGCCCCAAAATCAACATTTTAGTTTAATAACGTATTTTTTCCTTCAGCGATATCAACGTAACACAATGGAAATTAATTACTTAATTACGACCCTGAATTAAGGGCTTAACTACAAAAAACACAACTCACCCACAAAATGCTTGTTTTTACGAAATTGTATTGCCAGTCAGAACAGACAATTGTTTTCAAAGGCTTTTTTAAAAAGTCAAATGGAGAATATATTGCTGATAAGTAGTGGAAAGTTTTTGGGCAAAAACTTACTTCTACTTACTACAAACTAATTGTGTAACCACAGATGAATCGATTGAAATCATCAAATGTAACCTACATATTCCACACTAGTAAGACTAACTGAATTGTCCCAGTATCTCCGCATCAGACAGCACAGTTCCAGTTGCGATGGTCGTTATGCATCAATTATTATCTTTACGTTGGATATCGACGGATAGATCTGTGCAGCGTTTCCGGGGCGGGTCAGTAATAGCACCCTGCAAAGACTAGAAGCCTATTCAAATTATAAATATCTGAATATGATATACCTGCAATCTAAAACGGGAAATTTACCATGTACTTAAGTATGTTTGTTTTATTCGTAATGAGCACCCGATATTTCGGCACTGTTGCAAGCATACATGGTAAACATCCTGTTTTAGATTGTAGTTATAATGGAAATGACCATGTTAGCTTATCGTATATCTGAATATGATTGGCACTAAATAAGCAAGTGGACTGCGAGTCATGTATAGTTTGTGTTATAGTAAGGCTAATATCCGAAGAAAGTTTCAGTTTGGGCCCCGGTTTTTGGGTGAAAAAAGTTCATGAGATGGTAAACTATACCCATACCAACTTATCAATAACCTTAGAATAAGCGGGTACTGGCAACCAAAAAGAAGCAATACTTGGTTTGACAAGGATCTGTTCTCATTCGTTCATAGTCAGAGAGAGTCATACTGTCTGTTTCTTACGCTTGTATTTCCACTCCGAAAAAAAGGGAGGCATACAGATAGAGTATTGTTTAATCTACTGTCAGACTATATTTTTGCTCAGTTCGAGCGTATGAATGTAAATACATATGTCTAATACTTTGGCACACATTAGAGCTTTAGGTACACCGCTAGACGGAGTCTTCACATTTCATCTCGAGAACGTAGGTACCTGACGTTAAAAAAAAGTGAATTTTGGAGACAAAATACCGCATGGGGTATTTTTAATTTTTTTAATCTATTAATTGTAAACAGTCCGAACATGGGCCGGTTTTACAGAATTAGTCCTCTCTGCAGTAACAAATCAAGATAATATTTTCAAAGTTCGAATAGGCTACTGCAAAGACAGGTATTTGCTGTGCACCATATATGACTGTTCATATTTGCTATATTGAATATTGAGATGCGATGCGGAGCCGTGATAAGCAATGGTCTTGTACAGCTACGGGAAATACACTGGAGTTACGAGTGTCCAGTAGACTTTGTTTTGTTGCGTGTAGTAATAGAAAATATTCTTTACATTCAACTTCTGCTTCAGATGATTTCTGAGATCAAATATAAATACGTCACACTAGAAAAGGACATAGGATAAAATGAATTTATTGTATTATATGTATAGGTAGTTCCACTAGAGTTGAGTTCACGCACACAACAACATTGTCATTGTAATGACATCGAAATTTTGAAATTACTTGTCTTTTTTCGTACCGATGGCAAAAAAAAGCAACAGTGCTAATATACTTATTGTATGAAAATCCAAAAAAAAGGAGCAGTGTTCTTATGGAATACCATAGACAACATTATTATAATGTGTACTTTTTTAATACCGCTGTCAGTCATCTAATTGACAGATAGAAGTGCTGGGGTAGAAAAAAAACTATTAGATCTTAGGGCTCGAGCACAAATCACGCGAGGTTCGAATGGGGGGGGTCCCGAAAAAATCACGACAGATCACGTTGGGGGTGGGGGGGGTAGGTACATGGAGACCTCACGTGTATTTTTTATAATGAACGAAACTTTTCAACTTTTCAGAGATAGTAGTAAAC
This sequence comes from Lathronympha strigana, assembly GCA_949128165.1. NCBI lineage: Eukaryota > Metazoa > Arthropoda > Insecta > Lepidoptera > Tortricidae > Lathronympha > Lathronympha strigana. The sequence goes on along the minus strand of OX421918.1, from coordinate 7,211,257 downwards.
CCGGCCAAGAGCATGTCGGGCCATGCTCAGTGTAGGGTTCCGTAGTTTACCGTCCGTCACAACAGGCAACCTTAAAAAGTGTTTTATACATACCATGCTCAATATGCTTATGATAATTAACAATTCGACGGTACTTTCAATCACCGGGAAAATCTTAACAGCGCGAAATAAACCACGGTACAGCGCCATCTCTCGGGGAATTGGGTTACTAATTTATACAAACTAGACGGGTTCAGTATGTTGGGTTTTCGAAGGTAACTTTTGATCTCGTGAATCGATTTGAATTATTCTTTTTTTAGTAGAAGGAAGATACGTGCGGGATGATAAATTAAGTACTCAAGATAAAAAGAGATGTTTGCATATACGGTTAAATTACAGACTTTATTCAGTAATTATTTTGTAATTTTTTTCAAAAACCGTTCAACCAATCAAGTTCAAAATAATTTTCCAATCAAGTTCTTATTAAGTTCTACTTTCGTAATTTTTTTCATATTTTTTGAACTCAGTTCAAAAGTTAGATGGGGGGGGACACATTTTTTTAAACATCTGGAGCGATTATTTCCGAAAATATTAACTTTATTAAAAACTGTTTTTAAAAAAACCATCATTATTTTTCAAATACCTATCCAATGATACGTCACACTCTGGGGTAAAATGAAAAAAAAATCACCCCCTACATTACATGTACGGGGAGGTACCCTAAAAAAAAATTATACTAAGTACTTTTTATTTTATCACTTTGTTGGCATGACCGATATACATATTCGTACAAAATTACAGCTTTCTAGTACTTACAGTCACTGAGATTATCCGCGGACGGACGGACGGACGGACGGACAGACAGACAGACAGACTTGGCGAAACTATAAGGGTTCCTAGTTGACTACGGAACCTTAAAAATTACACAAATACATTTGTGCATCAACGGGTACTAAATATATGGCAAATATAACATCACATTAATTGCGAAAATAGAAAAATAAACAAGATTTTCGAATACCACTATTTAATCTCAAAATTAGGTCGAGTAAAAAACGTGAGTTTAGGTGGGGGAGGGGGGGGTAGCTTAGAAACTCACCAAAGATCACCAGGGGGGAGGGGGGGGTCAAAAAGTAGCCAAAAAAACCTTGCGTGATTTGTGCACAAGCCCTTACCACCAAGAAATTATGTATTTATTGACGCTAAGTACATTACAATTTTATTTAAATTATCGAAATGGTGGCAAAAAAGCAAACAGCCCGCGCGATGGTGAGTGGTTTCCGTAGCCTATGGACGCCTGAAACGCCATTAATTCAGTAATTTTAGAAATTGCCACACTCGTTAGCGCAGTGAAATGGGGGCCTACATGCCCCATGTCACTAAAGCTTAAAGCTTCCTTCGCGTCTCCGAGCATACCTTTCTCGATAACCTCTATCTAGAACATTATCTTCATCTAAACAAATACCTGTCCTAGTGTTAAGACCTTAATAATGTAAGACGGATTGCGTGCATTCATATCCAGTTAGCGCAAATACGTGTGGTGTGAGATGAGGGGGTTTCCATTTGAGCTAAGACACATTCCGCGTAATATTGCTATCTCGCTTACACTTTCGCAAAATAAAGCTAGTGAGAGAGACCCAATAGCTAAGGATTATCCCGATCGGGTTAGGAAAGCGTTTGATCTAGACAACCATCACTAAAGCGTTATTTAATGCATGAAATGTTATGAAGCTTATGGAACTCGATTAGTACGACAATATTACATACTACGTAAATAAGTATATCTTACAAATTGCTCATTAATTAAAGTTGCAACTTTACACAATTGATTAGAGTACTTATTTAAGTCTTATTTTCACTAAATTTTAGCAAAATCGACCGGACAGCTTTTACCCATAATTTTGAGCGGATTTCTACATACCTACATATAGGTGCTAGTTCAAATGTCATTCGACTACTCGGAGTGTTCAACAACGTATGCCTTATAACAGACAGTCTTCGCTTTTGGTCTAGATTCGCACGCCTCTGGTAAACAAGCAGGACGTCGCTATACTCACACTCCGAAGAAGCTTCGTTTGGTGGCGCGTAAAGACGACCAACGTGTGTGTTGCATCAAGTTAGCCCAACTCATTAGTCAACACGGCGGAAAATTAACACTTCAATAATATATAAAGTCGTTGAGTTAGAGCATGTTTGCGAGACAGTTAGACAAACTACCAATCTGTGGCCACAAACACGGATTTACAGAAAGTCAACAATTCTGTCGACTGAGGGCTAGTGCAATGACATTGCCACTATAATTTCTGTTCGGTTAGTAAACTTTAAATCAATATGTTAGTTTTTGAACGGATCTGATTTTTAAATGTATTGCCGGTACCACACATCGGATGTTTACGTTTTGCTTCTCTCTCGCACCGAAGCAAAATTTAACTGGTGCGAGCGAGCGGCAGAACGCAAATACCCGCAATGTAGAGCTACCACAAAGTAGATTAAGTTAGGTTAGTGTGTATGTACACGTACCTAAAATATGTGTTATGGTCGTTATAGACAATAGTCCATGTATGACACATAGTTAATTGCATTTATGATTCATAGACAAGACAATCAAATTTACGGCGTATGCGGTAAAATCTCTTGAGCCGTGAAGTAGGAATGCCCATATTTATAAGAAATTCTATATAAAAAAGAGACTGCTCGAAACCACTGATGATTTTAGGGCTGGTTCGAGCTTTAGGTAAATGGTTGGCATTGCCTTCAACGAGCGATTTAACCAGTCTTATCGGCACTATACCGTAGGGATCAGATTTGGGGGATTAGCTTAGGGTCGTTATGTTATAGCTTTAATTTATCTAGTTTATGTCAGACAGATCCATAAATAAATATGTAGATAAGTAAGTGTTATCTATATCTACTTATAATATTAATTTTAATTTAAAATTAAAATTAAGTATTTATTTTAGTATTTCTTAGGTACGATACCTCAAGCGCCTACTTTAAATTTGAGGTAGGTAGTAGGTGAGGTAGATACATTATTTTTATTTAATTTTATTTCAAATGAGAATTAAGTATTTAACTTTAATTTTAAAATCATTAAAATACTTATTTTCTTATTTGTAAGACCTTCTTAATATAAAAAAATAGCTTAATAACATCCGAAATCTGCTTATTTATTGCCTCTAAGGCGGAACAGAGTTCGCGAAGTCAGCTAGTTTATACATATTACAGCTAGTTTATTATACGGTATAAAATACTGTAATATTTAATGTAAAAATATTACACTATTTTATACCCCTTACTTACCAATTCCACAAGATACAAATTTACCGCTTTTATCTAAGTTATTTAAATAATTTGTTACTTATGTATAGGTACTTACAAGACAAATGACTTACTCGTAATGTGTTTTGAATATAACGCCGATAAATATCCGAAGGAGCCGCTATTCGACGCTAAGCGCCTTCAGGTTACAAGTAGGCAGGTCATAGGTATAAAGCGGTCCTATCCTAAAAGCCTTACAAATATATAATGTAATGAGTAATAAAAGATTAACGATGTTTGCCTCTTCGGAATAAATTATAGTTTATTTGACAGACTAGTTAAGTAAAAGCGTACTCAAAGTTTACTTCACCTATAGTGGCTATAGTACCTATACTACCGTTCAGGTCTTATATTCCACGGACAAGATTAAAATACCTGATGTACTGCCAATAAAATACGAAAGAGCTTAACCTTATAACAAAGTTATTTCCCAAATCTTTTGCCGAGCGCAGCTGAATTAAACACTAAATCGAATCAGAATATCAAGGCCTCCTTTTTTGAGGTTTCGCCTAGAGTCCGAGAAAAAATTATGTTTCAGCCGTTTTCATCATAAAATCATGCCAAACCTTTCGGTCGTACAGAAACTTAACTATCCTTGTACTTTCGGATCGCCCTCAGCTAACTTCGGAATAGGGAATGCTAACAGACTTTTGAATGTATAGAAAAACCGGTTAATACCCGGTTATTAATCAAAATCACGTACAAACAAAAACAGTTTTGCATTCCCTACTTTGGAACCGATTGGCACGGCCGGCAACGGCATCTCTAAACCGACGTAAAAAAACGGATACTTCAATGAGCCACTGGCTGGAGTGGCTCATTGAAGTATCCGTTTTTTTTTACTTCTTCAACATAGTTCCTTAATTACTAAGGATCAGAATTTTTTGTCAACTGCTTGCCTCTATCGGCTACGGTCAGCTGCCTGGCATAGTACTTAACTGTTCCGTTGGTCTGCTCTGAGATCTGGTCAGACCAGCGTTTTGGACGTCTTATAAACTTGTTTTATTTTATCCCTCTTACGAGAAGTAGGTATACTCGTACGTGTTTGACTGCTTTTCATACATCTAAAAAGAACAGCCCACAGAGGGTTTCTTCGACACGTCTAAAAATTTTCTTTCACCTTCGAAAACTTCGGTTTCGGCAAAAAAAATCGTTCGGTCGGACACTAGTTTCGACTCTCCTTCACTAAGTAGGCAATAAGAATGCGGCTAAGTGATAAAGAAAATAATTACCCTCAACTCCTATATCCGAGGTTGAGGAAATCATGTGAACCGAGTGAAACCCATCAACAATGAATGAATTTTTGCGACGTTGCGAGCTTTCACTTGCGTCTTTTTATCTTCGCTTCAGCGCCTGTTTTCACTTATTTAGCCTATTCAGATGTCATGCAAAATATCAACTTTGATTCTAAGTGAATGTGATCGTAAATTAAGTAGAATACGTAGTGTAAAGTTTAAAAAAACAATAGAATGTCAACATGCACAAGATTGCTTATGCTAAATGGGCGGATTTTTATTTTGTTGTCGTTTTTTTTTCGCGTCAGATTTGAATGAAATTTGGTGGGTAGGTAGAGTTCCTTATTGTCTTCAAGATAGACCCAATTTCAAAGTATGTCCCACAATTTTTTCCACTGAGCTACGAAATCGTATGGAATTTTCGTAACTCAGTGGAAAATTTAGTACAATTTTTTTGTCGCACATTGAGATTTTGTATCTATCTAGCGTAGAATAAGGAACTCTACCTACCCACCAAATTTCATTCAAATCTGACGCGAAAAAAAAACGACAACAAAATAAAAATATGCCCAAATAATTGTAAAATGAGACTAACAAACTGTATAATAATATAAATAATTTTTAACTGATGATTATTTAATTTACCTACCTATTCTAGGTAGAATACCAACTATAATATATAGGTACCTATTACTGAACCTGACTGAACCAAACCCAAACGCCTTCTAGACGGTGGGTCGGCGGGCCGCAGAAGTAGATGCAGGCCCAAGCTCAGGTGGTTAGACGGTGTCGAACAGGACACCAAAACTTTAGGGGTGAAAAGTTGGAGAAAATAGATCGGACTGGAGAGATTTGCTTGATCAGGCTAAGGCCATCCCACGGCTGTTTATTTACAGATTCAGATGATATTACTGATATTACTGAACCCATAAAACACATTTTATGAAATCTTTAAATTGGAGTAGCAGAAAATGGATCAATTGGCAGTTTATTACCGTGGCAATGATTCTTCAATGGGTTGCGAATGGATTTACTGACGATCACACGGGTAAAACATCTTAGGTAAAATTATATAGGTACAGTCACGTCTATAAATATTTATACACTTTGGAACTTATTACAGGTAAAGATGGGTCAAAATTGAATACAGATGCATATATATTTATGAAGCCAATCGTACCTAACGCTTATCTAAAGTGTTTTTTATACCATGATAATGGCCAATAGGGTTTGCGATCCGGATCCGAAATGTATGCAATTATCCGGACCTGCATTGCAAACCCTCATGGCAAAGCAATGGATGCTTGCAATTCCAATAGAATCCCAATAACAAACACGTTGTCGAAGACAGAACAACACAAGGATTTACTAAGTTGAAAAATGAAGACACAAATGCAGGAATGAAATTAGGGCCAAATTTATTGAAAAATATACACATACATTTTAGTTAGTTCTAAATATTATAAACGTGCTTAACAACACAGCGTTTAAACAATGTTTTTTTTTATTACAGAAGCGGTGTAAGCAATGCGATTGGTCGAATGGCCGGGTGCGGGCGGGGGCTAGCATGCTGGGCGCGCTGGTGCTACTGGCGCTAGCTAGCGCGGTCGGCGCCAGCGTGAGTGAACTAGCGCGCCGGGACACGGGCGACGTGTTTTCGCTCGCTGGTAACTATCATATCAGCTCACTACCTGCGCCACGTTTTTCACGTGCATTGTCATACAAGTGTGCGTACCATGAGTTTCATTCGACTGCGGCATTCGAAAGTATGTTCGTCTCGCTCCTACCACTACTCTGGCAGTCTAACATCGAGTCGAATGCAACTCATGGTACGCACACTGGTCTTTGTAGATTCTGTCCAGGATAAAAGTCTAAAATTTGTTATACATTCAACTTTGCAGGTTTTAACTATTCTTGTATTGCGTGTAGGTGTTGACTGCGGGCCCGCGCAATGCGCGGAGCACGGCGCGCGCGCCGCAGACGGCGCCTGCACTTGCGCCTGCCCGCACCGAGCGCCGCTCTTCAGGGAGGACCGGGAGCTATGCGTCGACGACCTGCCAGGTATCCAAGGTTTGACTATATCCAGGTGTAGTCTCTGCGGTACACAGCTAATTGTGCGCGTGCACCTGCGCCGAGCTTCGCTCCTCAGGGAGGACCGGGAGCTATGCGTCGACGACCTGCCAGGTATCCAAGGTTTGACTATATCCAGGTGTAGTCTCTGCGGTACACAGCTAATTGTGCGCGTGCACCTGCGCCGAGCTCCGCTCTTCAGGGAGGACCGGCCAGGTATCCAAGGTTTGACTATATCCAGGTGTAGTCTCTGCGGTACACAGCTACCCGTGCGCGCGTGCGCCTGCGCCGAGCTCCGTTCTTCAGGGAGGATCGGGAGCTGTGCGTCGACGACATATCAGGTATTGGTAAGGTGTTACTGTATCTTGGTCCAGCCTGCGCCATTTTTGGGTGAGTGTAGGTGTGGCAATTAGAAGCTAAAATGGTAAGTACCACCACCACCAGCACCTAAGTATTATAAACATCGTGTTTTAAATCATGTAAGTAATCACACCGTAGGTAAAAACAGATCGCTAATACTCGTACATATAAGAATCAAGAATACAATGAAAAACAAGATAGTTGTAGTCACTCTTAATGTATAGATAATTATTCAACTAATACCTACATTCATGTAATACCTAGTAACTGCTAAGAAAGAAATCGATAATTTTCTTTTTTAGTGTGCTATCGTCAAATGACGAAACGCAGCAAATTTCTAGAGTTAAGGCAAAAAACAAGAAAGTCGTCATAATCGAACGCGTTACTTATGGTCGTGATGTCATCTCTCATCTAGATGCTTGTCTCACGAGCACGTCTTCGAGACACCTGCATTTTAGGGTTCCGTGCCTGGAAGGTGACAGACGGAGCCTTGCTAAACTTCCACTGTCCCTCTGTCAGCGGGGTGTATAATCAGTTGTTCTAGCACAAGAGTAGATACTGCGACAAAATCTCGCTGTTGAGATAGACACCTGTCTTTTTCTAACCGTTCAGATTAGACAATAACAGCTGTCTTTCTCGACCGCGAGATACTGTCGTGGCACTCCTGTGCTACGGCTACAGGGCTTGTTTTGTGTTTTCACTACAACAGGAAACACTAAAAAATAAATGTAAGTAATGAAAAATTACAAAGGGCCTAATTTGATTGTGAAATATATATGTACACACGCGTTCAAAATTGCATGGGCAGTTTGTGATGAAATCATGAATAAACTGCCCGTGCAATTTTGAACGCGATACAATACAATACAATACAATAACTCTTTATTGCACCTCAAAACAACAAAAATAACACAAACTGATAGTACCTACTTACAATTTCAAATTCCGTGTAAATGGAAAAAATATACATTAACCTTTTCGGCGCCATGTCAAACACAAAAGCTATCACTTTAGCTTTAGTAGTGTAGGTTTATTTTACTCTGTGGTCTGTGACCGATATATCGGACATATCGGTCATTACCGTTGAACCCACGGTGCCAATATGTGTACATCTTTGGCGTGGAAAAGGTTGAATGACAAAGATTTTAAAATTAATAACAATTTATCTACTTATTTGTAAAACCGGTAAAACGTGAATAGAAGAGCTAGTATGGTTGGCATTTTATCGGCTATCACCGCTATGCGTCACGTGGCAGCCTTAGTGATAACCCGACCATAATAGACTAGCTTGTCTTTAAAAAAAACTTAAAGCCTTAGAAAAACTTTTGTGAATGTACGGAATCCTCAAGTGGCGTATCTGTCTCCCACTTGCCTAGTTTTCTTAAGTTGACACAGTTGAAAGTCTCCGTTTGCACTACTAAAACACGTATTTACTCACCGTCTCAAAATACTCGAATCATTTAGGTGTTAGCCAAACATTGGGATACTCAAAAATCCGGCAAACACAGTTTTGGAGTTACAACTCACTTCGACGCCCATCGAAGTCGTCGAGTAAATAAGTTTAGGTAAAAATTACGGTTTTTAAATGGAGTGTTTTATGATTTTTGCTCAATCATCGTAGTTTCGACCAGGTGTCAAAACGGACGTTAAACGGATAAATGAAATGGGGTCAATGATGATGATGACATTTGTTTTACAAGAGCCTAAGCGTTTTACAACGTCATATTTTACACGCAGTGGGACATGCATTTATGCATCCATCTTCAGGGTGGGGTGACCTCAGCGATTGGGCAGACCCTTAAATCTCAGTTAGGGTTACATCCCAGTAATGCACTAAGGTAAATATTTTTATTTACGCAAAAGATTAAAAAAAATTAAACAAATGTTGTTTCCAATAATCGACAACAAAATGAAACATACTAAAATGCCTATTCTACTATAAATATTTATACACTTTGATAGGAGGATATAATAAGTATTCAGTTGAGGATACCTACTGGTAAGTTTTTCGCGTGTTTTAGGTACGTAACTTTTACCATGCAATAAAATTTTAATCAATAAATAGATAATATTGTCTTCTGTTACCGCGATTGTTGTTTATTAAAATAAACACTTTACAACGCCACAATTGATGAATCGCGTTTATTAACGCCGTTTTACATGAACCTACGTTTTGAGCACTATACCTACAGGGCTACAGCACTCGTTTTCACTGGCTTAAGATGATGACTGTGCCTGGGCTGTAAAGGGCTCGAAACCTAGGGTGGTAGGTGGTGTTAATAACGCGTGTTCAATAAATAGATATTATTTTATATTCATATTAAAAATCCAAATTAACGAAATATGTCTTGAAAGACCTACCCAAATTTGCAAACGGAAATGAATAAAATCGGATAAATTATTTATTTGCGCAGCACAGCGGCTGTTTTTGACAGCCAAGATATGCAATGGTAATTGAAACAATCATAAAATAAAATTTGTTGCCTTAAGAAACCTGTGTAATCACTTAATCAGTATCGCGTGGCTGTTTTTTTTTAAACTGTAATTTAGTTCTTAAAGAATTACCTAATTATCTCAAACAGTATTTAGAAATAAACAAATATTGTACAGTCACCCACACAGCTATGAATACAGCCAAAGTGCCAAAAATATGTATACAGGACTTTATTTGCCTTTTTTTGCCTAAGCATTAAGGTCGTGTATACATTTTGGCACTTTGGCTGTATTCATAGCTGTGTTACTACTATGTACAAAAGGAATAAAAAGAGCTTTGGCAAACGTAAATCGATAAAACTGCATAAATTATTTATTGGCGACGCACAGTAGCTGTTTTTAAAAGCCAAGGATCAAGGTTAATTGAAAATTTACGAAATAAAATTTGGTATCAAAACAAACTTGAGTAGTCAGTTAAAGTCAACTGCCGACGTTTAGCTTCAAATAATTTTATTTAACATAAAGTTTGGATGCTTATTCTAACTTTAAAATTCGAACTGGTTATCGGTATGATATGACGTCGAATCAATTTCCAAAAGTTTCAGAGCCCATCTCTGTCAAGCTCAAGAACAATCCGTTCATATTATCATAACAAATTAAAATTTAAAGATCCGAACCCCTCCTGCTCCACCTGTGCCGCCTCCCGCTGTGTTAGCTGTTATCTATTACTATTATTAGACGTCTTGTTACAAACGTTGTATGTAAAGACATTACATGTGCCGTTCGCCCACACCATCGAACCCTCTTACATGTTACACGTCAAATTGTCCAATATAAACCCGTCTACGCTAACTAACTACGCAAAATACTATTAGATCTCAGGGCCATATTATACTATAGGCCTGCCGCGAACATTGGAAATCATTTGCCGGCCATATTACGTTTGGGCAATCCGTCGGATCTCCAATATCTCCATAGTGCGGGTATGTCCACTGGGCATCCGCCAGACTAATTTCCCATATTCGATTGGCAGATCTAGCGGATATTCTCGAACGTATATGGCCAGCAAATAAACATAAGTACCTACAGACATACAAATACCGGACAAACGCCGGATTGTTCCAGAAGACTCGCAGAACTTCGCTCGCTTCGCTCGTTCAACAAGAGCCCAATAGCATTTTTATTGCCTGCGTTTCCTTAAAAAAATCGTGAAATTACGACTTTATACCATGAAATCAATTATTGTATCACCACATAATTGATGGTATAAATTCCTACTAAAGCCCACCTGCACGGCAGGCAGAAAATAAATCGAAATGAATATGAAAATTTTTATAGATTATTTGTCGCTACTGTGGCTTTATTAAACAGGGCCTCTATATGTAGGTACTTTATTGAAACTATACTATAACGGTACAAAACGCGAAAGTTTAGTGTTATATTGAAACTATACAGTATACCATAATAAGAAATTTTACACGACATTTTAATAGCGAAACAAAAGTATGTTCACTTGTTTCGGAGGCCATTTAAAAAGCGAGCTGTAAACAATATTTTTAATCTGCATAAATAAGACTCGTAATCGCATCAACCTTACCGGATCCCGTAAAATATATGTTTTAATTTATACCGTTAATAATACTGAATTTCCGAAATAAGCTTATTTTTTGCACGGTTGGGTATTAGTCTTAATTCCGTTACAAATGAGAAGCTTAATAAACGAAGACATGGGGAATGTCATAAGTGACTGTAGAATCTTAAGGGATTATGATGTTTTGCTTTTTTTTCTGTAAAAATTCGGTGGCTTAATCGGATTTGACAATTACATGTGTTGAATATGAGCCTAAGCCTTTGTTACGAAGGTATTATCATGTCCTCTTATTGTATACAGGATGATTTGTTTTATTTTACCATACCCCACAAGATAGGACTTATAGATGTAGGTATTTAATAATAGCGGATCATCCACATAACTGTATTCCCATGTAGTTCTTTACTACAAGAAAAACCTAATTATGGGCTTGCCTAGGAATATTTTGACCTACACCCACTGGAACCCATTTCTCAAACGATATTAGAATATTTTTGTCACGAGCTGTCAAATCGTAAGGGTTTCCAATACCTACCGATTGAGAAATAGGCTCCCAACAACAAACTATATAGTCTAAAACGTTTGTTTTTAATCTCCCGATATTCGGGCACTGTTAAAAACGCCATGTTCCCGGTGTAACTGATTTATTGCGAGTTTTTATTTGTGATCTAACTGATCTACCCACACGCCATAGCGATCCACCCTCTTACGGGTTCGTTTATTACACCACCGTTTGTTACAAAGTGAAAAATGCCCTTGTAACAGTGCCATAATATCGGGAGCTCACAAAAACAAATAAACATGGTACATATTATATATATATATATATATATATATATAATGTAAGTGACGATTCTTAGCTAACATTAGCATTAACCCGTTGAGTGACAAGCAGAGAATGCCTGAACTTATTTAGCTTTGAATGCATTCAGGCATTGTGTCTAAAGTTGGTACTATCTTGTATTGTACAATAACAAATTAATAAATTTGATCGTTTATAGTAAAAAGGTACCACTCTGTCGCTAGCGGATAAGGCGCAAATGCCATCAAAATTTATTTAGAAATTAATCTTATCGCAGTTATCAACAACCGACAGACTGGTACACTTCCCAAAAAAATACACATGTATAGTAAATATATTTGGAAATCAGCAGCTACTTACTTATTGAAATCACCTGTATTATTAATTTAATTTGCAGAATGTTCGCTGGCCAGTTTCGGGACGGGCGCGGGCGTGCAACGGATCCCGTTCGTGTACTTGCCGCTGAAAGGACAAATCATCCATCCGTCCAGGGATATCACCTTTCAAGGCAAGGATTATACCCTTTGTGTGTTTGACAGAGCGCTCAGGCGCTAAGCATGCCATAACAAGCTTAAATCTTACGTGAGGAAATTTTCTAAGGCGATGTTTAAATTTATATTTATGACGGCATTCGTTTCTAAAGTTTGTCACATGTAGGATTTGCTCCCGGGAGGATTTGTATGGCGAGGGGATTTTCGGGGCTTTCGGGATTTTTTGTATGAAGCGTCAGTACCAACGGCATACCATACGAGTCCATTGTTGAAAAACATCGCGGAGCGTTTTCAACAGCAAAACTACTTTGCGAACCATTTAATACTTCGACGTACGTGGCGTTATATAAGCTAAAAGAACGACTTTGTCGGCTGTCAATAATACGCTAGTTCTATGAGGATTCATTATGAGCCATACTACTTACCTAACACAACCGACAATGTGTTACGTACCTTTTACGTAGTAGGTACTTAATTCAAGAATCTATTTTAAGTTTTTAATTGGATATACCAAAAAATTAGTCCTATTAAAAATAGGTACTTAGTCCACCAACTTTGTAAACTACCAACTATCAAACTATCCCATCTGTTAGGATATTAATGGAGGATTGAGTCAGATATTTTTGCGGCTTTCATAGCGGAAGATACTACTGCAGGTGACAGAAACAGATATTTAGTTTCGTTTTCGGTTATAATAATAACGATAATCCCACTAGAGCTCTTGCCCTTATTATTTATAGGATGCGTAATGTTGATCCTGCTCACGACCTCCTGAATCATATTGTAAAAATATAATTCATAGGTATCTTTCTCAGGTGTGAAGACTCCTATATGCGCAGTGTCCGGCGCACAGTTCCTAACTCCGAAGGGCTTCGTAGATCTTCGCAACACGCTAGATGCAGACGTACCTTTCAGTCTTTTTCGCGACGAAGGACGGACATTCCTCCAGGTAATCATCTATCGACGTGTTATTTATATTTTTTGTTGTTTCCGTTTGAATCAACGTCCGTGTTACACTGACGCACATAAATAAAACTTTGGATTTAATCCTGGTGTTAAGAGCAATCATGCTGACTTTGGCGTACAACAACAGCGGAGATGCGGAGAATTTTTCCATTTTTCTTTCAATTATAAAATTGATCATCAAAAACATTATGCAACCTAAGTTAAAGATTTAAATTATTGATTATCATGCTCATTAGTTCATTACCATGGGGAAGATCAAATGACGCAAAAAAATCGCTTGTAGTATTTTAAAATGCTGGTACAAATCACACGAAAACCTTTGTTCCGAGGAAATGTTAAAAGTAAACCGAAGCAAGAAAATAGGTGTGAAAGCAGAATTCAACCAATTATTACATCTATTTCCAGTGGAGTGGTGAAGATGATGTGCGAGCACGCATGTCTGGCCGGATGATGGTGGTGCGATTGCTGTGTCGAGACGTGGCCGCCGCTCCTGCCTCTCCACTCGACTTGCGAGGAGTTTTCACACCATGCGTAGCTTTCAGGGTGCAAGGGACTGCCCCTAAACCACTCTCAAGTTAGTACAAACTTAAAAATATGTCACACAAAAAACTCGAAAGGAGGTCTATCAAACTTTATCGGTAAATCTTGTATATCTGTTTCAGATGTAACTGAAGTCCAGTTTGCTCCAAACGCGCAGACATCAGTAGCAACCGTTTCATCAGGGCTATCGGTCACCGAATACGTTGCGATCGGCATCAGCTCTCTGCTTCTTGGACTAATCTATGTTGCCTCTGTCTTCCTCTACTTACACATTCGGAAAAGGAAAAAAGGTTCTGAAGGGACTGAAGCAGGCTCGAGACGATTAAAGACCTTGAAGAACAAAAATGGCTCCAATATAACTGAACGTGACATAGTTCGGATCAACAACGAAAGGGTTCAATCAATACCGAGCTCCCTGGATACGGATGATGGTGTGGTCAAAAGTAATCCTTTGATGGGAATGAGTCGACAGTTTCACCAGATCAAGCATAGCTTTCCAAGCGATTCGGGAAGTAACATGTCTGATTCGGAAGATTTTGCTGAGAGTAGCGTTAGAAGCGAAGATCATACTTTCAACGTAAGATTTTTTTTTAATATACACTATAAAGCACTTTGTACGATCAGCTCGAGTTATTGGTCCGTCCAGATGTGGTTCGAATTTTAAACGAAAGGCTTATCACAAAATACATTCCTTTTTACCATCCTCTCAGCAGTTAGCTATACCATCCTGTCATGTCATCCATGTCACTCACACGAAACAATGAAACTAAATAAAGCTAGTTTTTACCAGCTGTGGGTAATTTTGATGCTGTTTTTTTTTCAGGATCAGACGACGTCAGCTCTAATACATTCCCACTATTCCGAAGTGAAAATCAGAAATAGCTGCTCCGATGTGACTCACCGGGATGAGTCGGGAATCGAACGCCTTCCAGACGAACATGTGTCTATCGTTGAAACGACCGATGACCGGGAAATAGCACGGCCGGTCGGCACTACGAGAAGGAAGCTATACTTCAATCCTGCTTACTTTGAACCACACCTAATGGCGGTCAGTAGCTTAATAACACTTTTAAAAACGATTTACGAGTTATAAAAACATTGAGTTAAGAAACTAAAATATGTTTACTTTTACAGGAACCGCCAGCTGCTGCTTTAGAATTTTTAACCAAAATCAGAGAAGTCATCGCAGTTGCTAAACATAAAATGGCAGCTAAGAGATTCCAGCCTGTCCTAAATGAGATACCAGAAGAAGAGACTTACCCTTCACGTGGAAACAGTTTAGACATATATCAAGGCCTAGGCAGTCAAAGAAGCGGAAGCGTTGTCAGCCTTAAAAGAGAAAATAGTAGAAAGAGGTCTATAAATTGTGTCGGATGTCCAGGTTGCAAGACGGACAATGGTAACGATATACATAATTTTATCAAATATGACATACCTGCCTGCACAAGTTGCCTAAATAGCAAAGGAGAAAAGCAAAACAGCATTCGTAAATGGTTAGAGAATATACCAACCGGGAAGCATTCGTTCTACAATGATTTTCAGCCAGCGGCCCAAAATGGGCTAGTTAACTCTCTTTTATCTCTTCCAAGCGCGGAAACAAGTTGTAAATTAAAAAAACAAAACAGTTTTACAGCCTCGAACAGCATGAATTTAACTGAAAACTCAACAAAGACTAGAAAAAGTTCAACTATGTCTGTGAGATCAGAACCACTTTTGAGAACATATAGTTATAATCTACCTTTACCTGAATTTGATAAAATTACACATAATAATAACAGGAACTATTATGGACAGACTATTTCACGAGTAGACGATATCAGACCGATTGGTCTGTGCGACTATCGTACTGGGAGTCTTAGAAGTAACCCCATCACGAATCAGCATAGAAACAACTTCATTACAAATAAAAATTCTCTCCCTGATATGGTGAATGAAGCTATAGCGCTTGAAAACTGTGGCAAATCCTACAATCTAAACAGTTCGGACGAGGAAAGGATCGGTCATAAAAGTATGAACGTTGGTAGAAAGAATTCAGAAAGCCCGCCCATTAATGATTACGAGACTGATAGCTTAGAGAGAACATCTGCCAAAAAGGGTCTGGCAACTCCACCCGAATATCCAGACGTTCCCTCTTCTCAAGCTAGTCCTACCTTGAGCAGTGCTTTACCATTAGAAGAAGAACTTACAATGACTAATGCAGTTTATAAAAGTTCAAGGAGTAATAGTAACACTCCATCGCCACAGAGAGATGTATGCATTGAACAAAATCATTATGAAATTATAGAGTCCAAAAAACAAATACACAACGTCAGTAATGTGGAAACCAGCAACAGTAGCCCAAACAACAGTTATAGTTTAGTGAGCGAAGTATATGTTAACAATAATTACAATTTTGGTAGTACTCCTACATCACCAAGTGGGTCGGAGTGTTCAATGGGAAGTAGAAAACTACGTCGCGCAGGCAGTAACCCTGACGAAAAGCCAGGCTGCCTTACTATTGAGGTTAAAGATCCTCCAGAAAATTACATAAAGATTCATGAGTCAGATGGATTTGAACCCGATACTTTGGACCGTAAATACGCCAAATATAAACAGACAGACGAAAATAGTCAATTCAGTAGAAAGGATTTCATTAAAACCATCGATAACGATCCTGTTAATCAACGTATTCAACTACGTAGCAGCGGGACATTCAAAAAATCTGAAGCTATGGTCAGTGCGTCAAAATTCCATAGTTTAAGAAACGATTACGAAACTCGGAAAAACATTTATGAACGCCCAAAACTATCTCCGACAACATTCGATGATTCTAAAAGTCTAGATGATACTTCGGAAACCTGGGAAGAGGTCGCAGCAGACTGGGCTACAGAAGAAGGTCGTTTACTCACTCTAGAACTCAGGCACTCTAAAAGACAACGGCAAAGCACACCGCCAACAATAAAACAAATGAAAAGTCTAGCAAGACCAGATATTTTACCACCACTTCCACCAACGAATGACCACCCTATATACGAGCAGCCTAGCTTTCCACCGCGAAGAGTAGAAAGCACAAGACTGCCACAGGAAACCCTTCCAAAAAACTTGAATGGCAGAAGCCTCAGTCCGAGAACATTTACGAAGAATATGACAACTAATCTTAGCTTTAGAAATGTAAACGTTCGTAAATCCAGCATTGGACATCCTTGCAGTCCAACGAGAGCTTCTGCCCAAACGCCATTCTCGGACTACGAAAACATTATCACTGTCGACGCGAGGGAAGGAGTAGCAAGACAAGCTGAAGATTTATGCAGGATATCTAACAGACGACGGACAGACAGACGATACTGTAGCAATCCAATAAACACGAATACGTTTGTAAAAGAACCGAAAGAAACGCATGGAAAAACTTTTAAAATGAAACGTAAAAAAGGGCATGTTGACGACTCGGGATATCTTAGTAGTGACTCTACTGGTTCTAGGCATGTTCAAAGAAAACTAGTGATAGCAAAAATAGTGAGTTGCAGTGAAAGTGATGACACTGAAAATGAGGCTAGAAGTGAATCAGGTGCAGAAAGTATAGAGACACATTCGGTGTATTTCGATAGTTATAGGAAACGAGAAATAAACGTTGTAGAAAGTGACAATAAGATGCTTACGTATGGCAAAGGTGAAAGAAGTGGTGGTCAGCTTTTCAACAGGGACCGGAACCGGTTACCATAACCCGGGTTTTTCATAAGGTTATTTTAAAGGTTGTTTTCAAAACACCTCCAATTCGGTTAACTCATGATACGGAAACCTTAATCATTCGGAAACCTTATCGGTCCAGTTAACCCCAATTAACCTCTAACCAGTAACTAACAGCAATGAATTCTGTTAGTGTTTTATTCTGTTTTGAACAGTTCAAACGAAAGTAATCTTTATACGCCCAGGAATTAGACTTAATATTGAATGACCATGGCTAGGAGTTAGGACGTTGTCGCTCGCTGTGGAACCAGGTTTGTTTTGCTCTTAGTGTGGCATCGTTTCTTTATTTCCTTACTATATTTAGGCTAGCCTAACATTTTTATTATCATACAAAGAAATGAAAGCGGCGTGAGCGTTTGTTTCTACTATGCTCAAGTCTATTTATGTTTCTTGTAGTTAATCAGTCAAATATAGGTAGAGTCGTAAATAATCATCATACATGGGTAACTTAGCGCAATTATTCTGATATTATTTAAAAACAAAACATAACTATTAGTCTCAGATTACGAAGCGATAAACTTCAGCAAATAGTGCTATTTTGTGAGTACATCTTGTGACGGCTGTCGGTAAAGTTAAAGCTTTTTAAAATCTCGACATTGTTATCCTTTGTAAAACCAACAGCTAATTACCTGCACGAAATAGTACCATAAAGAACAAGAGATATTTTATTAATAACAACAGTATTCCTTTGGCAATAAAGTTCAAATTGTCATAGCATGCACTCAACGTATAACCTTTTGAAATTAAGAACCGAGGCGCGGTCAACCAGGTGTCTGTTTATTTTTCATAATTAAAAATTTGATTTGATTATTGTGTTAAATTTTGCAACTTACGTAGGTAGATATTAAAAAAAGTGGGGACAGATTTCTTATCGATTTGAGGATATTGTGCAAGCTTCAGTCGCTACCAAGTACCGGCAACGTTAGCTACACTGTATTCTATTCCCGATATTTCTTACAATCGACAACTGGCCTACTTTTTGGATTTTTAATGCATTTGGATTCTTGAATTTTTAATCCCTGCTTAGTTCATACACTACTCAACTAGAGCAAAAATAATATAATAAATACCACCCTCTAACTAAGACTTGCAAAACACGCTACCGGAGGCCTATTGCATAATCAGTTGTAGCTTGTACTCGTAATATTAGCGGAAGTCTCTTTTCAATCCCTTTTATTAGAAAGAGAGTTCCGCTAATATTATAAGTTACAAAATAAATTATACAATTGGCCCCAGGTGGTCAGATCATATTTCATTTCTAAAAGGTTTTATGTGAAATGCGTCCTATTCCAATTTGACCCTTATTCTTAAGACAATAAATTTGTATTTTATATTACAGGTTTTTGTATTACTGCATTTCATTTTCTGCAGGTAATTAGAGATTGGGTTTAACAAAAGACACTACAATGCTATTCATAGCAGATAAGTGGAAATCGTGATTTTAAAATGTTTACACTATAAAACGGTGAATAGTTTTTATCTTTCCTTAATTTCTCACATATGCGTCAAGAGTGATAATGCGACAATAAAAGTCTTGTTTATTACCAATCTTAATACGATTTTGCCGGCAATTAGTTTCTTTTCTTACCTAGGTGCGTAGCCAAGATGCCAACCGCTCACGCTCACTCGCTAATGAAATGCAACTGTCATTGTCACGCTAATAAGAAAGAGAGATAGAGAGAGGTAGCTACGATACATTATTAAGCGTGAGCGATTGGCATCTTGGCTACGCACGCTGACGTCTGACGTGTTTTCACTTGAGACCGCTATTTGCTACCATTGGCAAAACAAAAGTATGTATTTGAGTTAATTGTAAGCAAGTGCAGCAAGCGGTGCTCCAAATGATTATGACATACTTTGATATTGGACACTTATTATTATATTATTTTTTCGTATCTCGTATTATCGTAGTAATGAGCAAAATTTGTATAATCGTACGAGTTTGAGATTAGGGCTCCCGATTACAAGAGTACACGCTGACACGTGGCTCCGTGTACACGAGTCGTGTCTTAATTACACGTGGCCTAATGGCATGTTCCAAACAGAGCAGAAAACCGGTATCGTGTGTGACAACGACATTTACAAGACGCTTCTGTAATGTGTTTCAATTAATTTGAAAATTTACCGACAGTAAATGAGTAATTAAACATCTATAATTTATTTTATTACATTACAATATCGCATCTCGAGATACTCTGGGTATAACTTTTTTAAGTAGGTATATATTCACGGAAATACTACTAAAATTACAGTCTTTCTCCGGGACCACGGGGGCAATGTCGCCCTTGAAACGTCGGAGGTTTGTTTTTAAAGTTTATACACGATTAAGCCCCGTTTTCGTAAATTTATAATACTAAAATTATAATAACAATATCTAATTATATACAAAATCTAACAATGAACAAGAGTTTTCTACTGATTTTATTTCCTTTAAGAACTCTCATATGTACAGGAAGAATAATTATAATATAATTTGATGGCCATAGAGTTACAATTTTTTTGAAATAGTGTTAATGTCTGATGTGTCGGTATTTAGATCGTGTTTATATCGTTTTTCCCTTTCTTTCATTTTAAACAATTCTATATTATGTTTTACGAATAACATAACAAATACATATAAGGATGGCAAGGGTAGTACACTTTTTTAAATAATGGCTTGCAACTATCTAGGTAATATGCTCCACACAAAGATCTTAAACACTTTCTTTGGGCTAAGAAAACCTTATCAGCATCTGATGAGTTGCCCCATATTATTATTCCGTAACAGATTTGCGACGATACATAACCGTTATAGGCTGCCGTTGCTGCCGCCTCAGAGACGGTTGCTCGCAGACGGTACAAAATATAATTAAATAGATGTAGCTTATTACAAAGGGTATTAATATGGGCTTTCCAATTACAAAACTTATCATTCTTAATTCCTAGAAAAACTGTACTTTCCGTTTCATTAAGTTGTACTTACGCCATTACAATCGGCAGATAATCTAATTGATTTGCTATTATAAGTTTGAAATTAAACCAGTTGTGTTTTGGTTAAGTTAACTTTGAGATTATTCTTTTCTAACCAATTTGTTACATTTGTTAATGTACATGTAATAATATTTCTTAGAGAACCATCTGTATTTTCTTTAATTACTATGGTTGTGTCCTCTGCAAATAGTATAGTGTCATTTTGTGTGGTGCCAGGTAAATCGGTGATGTAAAGTAAAAACAAATACGGCCCTAGTATACTACCCAATGGCACGCCGCATGTGTTAATGATGAACGGCGAATTATACGTTTTGTTAAGGTTTTTGACTATTTTTGTAACTTCTACACATTGTCGCTGTCCATTGAGATAGCTTTCTAGCCAACAGTACGCTTGCCCTCTTATACCGTATTTAACTATTTATATTACTTTAATAGCAATGTTTCATGGCACCCTAGATCCATAAAGCCATCCAGGATCTAGATTTCTGCTCATTCTATGCATTCGTGTACATACACACAGAAAACATAGAAAAGCGGAAGTGTTTACCGTGACACCAAATAGTAGGTATAGGTATCGGGATACAAAGTATCAACTCAAAATATGTGTAATAATAATTTGACTGGATTACGTAAATTGTAAGAATATTAATGTAAAATACCAGACCAAGATAATATAACACATCGCGGCTTAGACATTGCCGAGATTCATTGTTTATGTGAAACCGATAAGGGCAATAACAATAAGCCTGCACTCGGTCGGTATTCATCTTTGTGCACTTAAATGTCATTGTCTCATGAGAGTCATTAGTAAAAACAATGCAAGTAAAGTTTTTGAAGCAGGAATTTTAGAGCTGCTTGCAATATTATCATTTTAAATTGCCATAATTTTTATAACGATACCCTTACCAACAACTAATACCTATCCGTAGTCTGCACGTGCAAAGCCATTTTTTTTGTTTTATAAACGAGCCTTTGTTAATATGAGCACGTCGGCTCCAAAAGCTAATCCTAATAATTACCTACCTACTAGATGTGGAAACTTAAGTGGCGAGTTGGCTATATGTTCAAAGTTTAGTGACACCTCTCTACCCCCAACCCTCATACTGGTGTTGCTCTCGAGCTCTCTTAGATGTCGCTTTTTGTGGGGGCCCATCTTATGTGGGCGAGTCACCGTTTGCCGTAAATTAAATTTATTACCATTTTGTTAGGCAGACGTCCGATTTTATTCTCTATAACACAGTATTTAGTCAACCACCTTCACCTAATAGTCCAGTATATTTTGGTTTCCATTAAATCTCAATAGTCTATACACCCTGGCGGTGCTGCCTCTGCGTGCATCCCATAACTCGGGCAGGTGCATCATTCGCTCGGTGTACCCCTTACATTTCATTAAATTGTCGAAAGGGTCTCAGCGTGTTGGCTTCGGCTCCGCGTACGCCTCCCAAAGGTCCGGAACACAATTGTTCCGTGATGGGAAGACCTACCTATTATGAAGATTTAAGACAAAAGTGTGATATTATTTTTTACTATCGTTGTAGAATTGTTTTTGCTGAATATTTTGTATATTGATTGTTGTTCACATTGATCATAATATGTCTAATTTTTTGTTTGTATCCCTACTCTTTATTTTAATTATCATGCACTGTTACTTTACACGCCAAGGGGCCTTACCATGACGTCTTAACGTGATTCAGTTTAGGGCCTAAACTGAGTCGCTGCCATACAACTGAGCACAGGTCCCTTACCTGAACCTGAACCTTAACTGAATTGCGTTAAAGGGCATTTTCAGAAAAAAGTGAAAATGGGTCCTCCATTTTCCATACAATTTTTTTTTGTCAGGTTTGTAACGGGCCATGCGAAATGAATGAAAAAAATGACTTACAAAGCTGACCAAAAAAACGGGACACAATTTTTCTTGTTTCCAATAGTACTCGTGATTCTGGTTACAAAAAACCCAAAACTTCCAATATTAAAAAAAATGAAAATGGTACCCTATTTTTGAAAATGCCCTAAATCGTTATGGTAACGGCCAAGGATGGGTTAGGTCCGCGTGTATTTAAGATCTGTTTCTACGAGTACCACGGATACTCGGATCTAAATTACACGCGAGCCCGACTTGTAAACTTGGCTACCTAAGTTGTTTAATTATCATTGCACGTGCAGTATTAGACGATTTATTCCTATTCGTTCCTACTACAATGGTTTTGAATGTTTTGATATAAGGATGACTCACACTAGCACAATTCTATAAAAATCAATTTCTATAGAAAGCGTCACGTCACGTGATATCCAAGGGCTCCGAGCTATCACGTGATTCTTTCTATAGAAATTGACAGATTCTCCCGTCCCGCCCCGTCCCGTCCCGTTCTTGTGTGAGTCATCCTTAAATAACTTAACAAAATATCACCTACCGACGTTAGTCGTAAGACTCGTAACTTCGTAAGAGATATTCACTAACTTCGTTGAACAAGTTAAATCCGTCAAAATAAACACTACGATTAACTTTGAATCACAACATGCAAGCAAACGTAATGATTTTGCAGTTTCATTAATTGCAATTTTGTTTAGTACTACACTTTTAATTTTCGAAAGCTTAAGAAATTCACGTAATTAATAGAAGTATATTTATTTATTATAACGTGAATTGAAGTTGTAAGGTATGATATTTTATTTGATGAAATAAGCTAGTTCAATCTAACGGGTTGTTGTGTATTTGAAGAAAAATAAGAAATTATTAACACGTGCCGTCGCGTTGCCGTCTTCGCTTTAATTTGAAAGTGTAAGACGTAGAAACCGCTTGTTATTATTAATACAACTCTAGTGTAACGGCTTATAGTTCAAAATTGATTGAAGTGACAACTATGAAACAAACCTGGGTTATTCTACCTGTTGGACCCAAAAAAACAGTGCAAGATACAAAATGTCCTAAGTACGAGGTTTTTATATGTCCTTTACGACATTTCTATCGTTCACTGTTGACACGGAATTGTCTTTACCGATGTCAGCCTCTACTGTTATTAGATATTGAATCTAATTTACTTATACGTAAAGAGTATACTCGTTTGTTATAATAAGGTTAACAGTAACCGACACAAAACCCCAAACAAAAACCCTATCGGGATTGGGTTTTGCAGTTAACCGGGTTATGGTTACTGTTACAGCAACATTTCGCTTACCGTTTGGATTTGGTTAGTGAATGTTGCTGTTACAGTATCATTGTGTAACAGATATGATTAGGTAACCAACTTGATAGGGTTAAGCCTAAAGAGGGGTTTTCCGGTCCCTGCTTTTCAAAAACAATGTATAGTGTTAACAATACGCAATAAAAGTTATTTGTGCAATATAATGTGCAATATCGATGTGTAAGTACTGTAAGTAGATAAAAAATGTATTAATAAATATAATTTTGTAAAATATGCAAGTACTGATACACAATACCTCTAATAAGAGTTGTTAATAATTATTATTTATTTATGTTGCAATATACACAATAAGTTTTAGATAGCTATAGGTAATTTTAAATGTTGTAATGTAGATTATAAGATGGCCGGTTGTGCAATGCAATAATAGAATAAGCTAGTTATTTTGATGTTGTAAACATTACAGGGTTTCCATCTCATTCCTATTCTTATTTCTGTAAAAGTTAACCTTTAAGCAAGTAAAAACATATCTACCATGTTTTGTTCAGTACAACAAATCAAACCAAAACTGTCAGTATCAGAAAAATAGTAATATTAATATTCGATAAAAAAAATATAGAAATTTAATGTTTCGCGTTTTGAACACATTATTATAAACATAGAACGGGTCTATCGCGACAGTTAATTTACCTTAATATACTGACGTTTCGACACAGTTTTTTTTTATTTTATAATATGGCCTCTGTCCGAGAATTGGACAATTTTGCCAGTGTCCCGTATTAATATAATCAGTGTTTTTTTATTATATAAATAGTATATTGCCTCTTGGGCGACGTTGTTCGGTAATTGGCATTGCTATTTATTCCGTTTACAGCTACATATACGTAGATAATAAATATGTCGGGAGGCCAAGATCCCGGGACAACCGAGTTATGACTCAATAACGCGATTACACGCGTTTCAGGATTAATTCTTCATTAGCTGCACACTTCTTCGTTAGTTTACTGCACAATAAGCTATAAATATTACACATTAAACAACATTTAGCACACAAAAACAAATAACTATTCAAGAAACGCAACCGCCATTTTGAATATCACACGGAAGACACAGTTTAATGTGTCATGGTCTCGGCTTGACTGATGGATCAGGGAAGTGTCAACGGCGATCTTGCAAGATAATATGCGCGATGTTGTGTTGTGAGTGTTGTGTATCGTGCCGATAACATTTAGTAAAAGGGTAAACCTAGCTTTTTCTATCTACCCATACGTTTAAAGTGACTTTCCGCCGGGTAGGCGAACATTTCTAGCAAGATTGACGTTGACACTTAGCTGATTCATCAGTCAATCCGAGACAATGACACGTGAAACTGTGTCGAAACGTCGGTATATTAAGGTAAATTAACTAAATTCGCGATAGACCCGTTGTATGTTAAAAAAAACTTGTGGGTTGAATTGAATGCCAATTCAGTTTACTTTTCCTTTTGCTGTAAACAAGACATATATTTTAACGTTATTAGCTAATTTAAATTCGATCGTGATAGAATATTAATAAGGCAAAACTTAAAAGTTTCTTTCTTCAGACTTTTAGGATTTAAATAGTACAGACATACGCGTTCAAAAGTCATTTATAAACTGCACAATGCAATTTTGAACGCGATAGTACGTTAAGTTCGCGCGGTAGCTGATGAAAATCGCATTAGTAACTAACTATAATTTTAACGGCCTAGTTGGTAGTGACTAGGGTTGCCAACCGTAGTGCACAAGTTTGCGGTACATTCGGGATCAACATGCGGGATTTGGCTATAAAATGCGGGACTGCTTCTCCGGCCTAAATATGTAATGCCGACACCACACATCGGCTGTTTGCGTTTTGCCTCTCGCTCGCACCCAAATACCCGCAGTGTAGAGCTACCCTAAGGTGTATCGACTGTCAACGTATAAAAAGGCATACAAAAATTACCTACATAGTTAACTTTAAATTAAATTCAAATGAGTCACGTATGTACATAAAACGTTCTTTTTTGTGCTTATTATCTAGCCTATAGCTTGAAAACGGGACAATCAGCGTCCCGCGCAGCGCCTTTGCGGGATGCGTCGTCAAGACCCCAGAAACGGGACGTCCCGCGTATAGCGGGACGGTTGGCAACCCTAGTAGTGACCCAACCTACGAAGCAGGACGTCCCGGGTTCGAATCCTGACCAGGGCATTTATTCGTGTGTTTATCACGAACATTTATTCCTGAGTTATGGATGTTTTCTATGTATTTATATGTGTATATATTTCTCTTTTACATATACGTATACCGTGGTCTAGTACCCACAACACAAACCTTATTGAGCTTACTGTGGGACTAGGTCGATTTGTGTAAGATTGTTCCATAATGTTTATTTATTCAACTACTTATATAATAAGTCGTGGATTCGAATACCGGCTCCAATGAATTTCTCGGAATTTATTTAACGCGACTAATAGTCCCAGCATTACGTCTCTAGTCCAGAAAATAAGTTGGTTGTAAAGAAATTAAACCTACTTGTAATAACTCCAGATCATATGACTTGATAAAACAACCAAAAAAGATAATAAGTTTTTTTTTTAATGCAATCTTGACTGACAAAGTTGCGCCTTTTTGCTCTGCCTACAAAGTTGGAGAACCCGGGTTCGAATCCTGGCAAGGGCATTTATTTGTTCATGAGTTATGCACGTTTCCTATATATGTAACTATCTATATAAGTATATTGTCGCCTAGTACCCATAGTATAAGCATATAAATTGAACTTTTGGCAAATTAAAAGAATGTAAAAGAAACACAACCACGTGACTTGGTCACTTGGTCAATAAGGTAACAATACTTCGTTTCGTTTGTTTGTTTACATTCAATGCCAAAACTAAGTACAAGTTATAGTTTGGGACTAGGTTGGTGTGTGATGTGATGTGTGAGATTATCCCTAAATATTGTTTTTTTTAACGATGAGAAGTTGTCGCGCGGTAACTGTAAGTTTAGCTAAGCAAATGAAAGAGTCAGGCAGCTATAGCTTCCTAGTACCTGACAAAAATGGTGCTCCGGAGAGGGATCCAATCCTTAATCCGTTCAGCGTCTGTCGCTAATCACGATATGCTGTACCTACTCATACTTACATTGTTTATTCATAACACAAAATACAGATAACAGAAACAGCACAAGTGTCAGAGAATGGTCTCATCTCAGCGTGTTACTTTGGCCAGCGCTGATCTTCCGATGAGAACATTTGGTGACGTTGTCCTTCCTTTACGACGCATACATACCTACGTTACGGATACGGCGTAGCGGTACGAGCGTAGCTCAGCGCTGAATGAGTTAATGGTGATTGATTAGAAATCCCCTCTGTTGGTTAGAGCGCGATGGGTTGTGGTTGTGGCATTCAATGTTGGCAATATCTTAATGAGTTATAATGTTCTTTGAACCTTTGGGTATTAAGTAGCCAAATTAAATTAAATAGACAATAGTTGTGAAAACTGTTTAATGTTCATCCTGAAGTTATCAAATTAACATAGTAATAAAGAGTGAGGCGCAGAGACACGTCAGGAGGTAAAAAATAACAGTTCGATCTTACATTGGGCATGCCTCGCCTTAATTAATGCCTAATGTACTGGTGTGGCCAATACTATTAGTGAAACATTTAAAATTGTACAATAAAGAATTAAAATCTATAAATTATTAAATATTTTAGTACCTATGTTCTATTATCCAACAGATTTTTAACCAAGTTTAAAAATTCTGGATTCTTATGTCTACAGAATATAATGAACAGCAGGCAAGGCACCCAAACAAGTTCAATTTACATCACTTTAGGTGTTGCCAATATTAGCTATAAAAGTTGGTATTTTAGGTATTTCATACAATATTTTATTTTCCGAAAAAAATGCACCATTTCAATAAAAATGGGTCCTTGATTTCCATACAAAAAAAATTGTCGGTTTTGTAACGGCCCAACCAAAGTGCGTTACGAAACTGACCAAAAAAAACAGTGCACTCTTTTCTTTTTTTAAATCAATACTACTCGTGATTCTGGTTATAAAAAAAAACCAAAACTTCCCATATTAAAAAAAAAGGAAATGGTACCCTATTTTTGAAAATGCCCATTGACAAACAGAAAGTTGCAGCTATGTGACTCCATTATTCAGCTGATAAGATAAATAAAACACAAAATAAACACAAATTTGGAATTTCCTGTTTTTTTTTGTATTTTAAATACCTGAAATAACTGACTATTGATTTTTTTTCGGTTGTGGGTTAATTTAACATAATTTTAAACATTTTAGTTTCTATTTGAATTAAGTTTTGTACAGTTATTATATTTTAAATTGTTACTTAAAAGCTGATGTTATGGTGCTAAAGAAAACAAAGGTGAAACCGGGTACTTAGTATACTTAAACAATTATACATGTTGTTGTCCTTATGTGTATTACTCAGGGATTTTTGTATAGTTGATAGTTTTAGAATATAATAGTACCTAAATATTTAATGCTCAACGAAATGTGTTGTTATGTTATACTTTAATTTATATTATGATTTATTTTTGTATTACAGTTTCATATTGTATTTTAAAAGTAGAAATTAAACGTAACATTAATTAATGCTCTCTTTTAAGTGTTTTGAACCGAATTGGGTTTGAGCGATATTTGATTGTTTTAATGTAAAATTTAAGTTATAATATATCAAGAAATCCTAATTAGAATTTTAAGCATTTTTGTATGTTCTTGTAAAATACTTAATATTTATTAAATTCGAAACGTGAAGAACAAGAATTAAAATTGATTAAATATATTTTTTTTCTTTTATTCATAATGCAAAATCTATTTCAAATACTCGCCCCTTTATTAATTAAAAAATTTAACAGATGTTTTAGTTAAATTATGTTTTCGTCCTTATAAAGACAAACGATTATTTAGTTAAACTGTGTTTGATGTGCTCTTATACGAATATTGCAAGGACTTCTCCTATCTATCAGCAAAAATGTACCAATTTAAAGTAGGTAATTCTTAAGTTTAATATCACAGGCTACATGCAAAATCGACAACTATGATTACTTTAAATTCTAGACGTTACTCTAATCAACTTAAGATATACAATAACTTAAATAAAACTCACTGAGTATCCAGAAACATGCTCTCAATGTCCAATGATTTCACTTCACTTTGTTTCAAACACCGTACACCTTTGCTTGATTCAACCAAAAACTCATTCCTAAAGTCTAAAAAGTGCCCCAATCCACCAGCAAATAGGTCAATCTCTGTACCTATTTTACTCTGTACTTTAGCATCTTTGCTTTCATTCATTTTGACTATGCACGTATCTAAATAATCTAATATCAAAGCCGTTTGGCGCAACATAGATATGGAATAACCAGTAACGTCAAATTTCAATGACTCTCTGGTTGTTTCTTCGTTATATTTTTTTAGAGAATCTATGGTGAATGTTATTTTGTGGTTTGGTGGCGTTATTATGATGCGATGTGGGATAGCTTCATGGATGAAGTGTGTTAGTGGTAGCACCTGACTATGAGATCTGAAATGATAATTAATAATTAGGTAACATATTTTATATGTGTTGTGTATGTGTGTGTGGCTGCGCCCACCCTTACCTACATATACGTCTACAGTGCGATAAGAGCAGCCTGTGGTTTCACTCGTGTCCTCATACTCATCACTGGCGACGAGGATGGGATTCGAACCCACGCGTGCACAGCACATTGGATTGGATCACTCGTGTCCTCATACTCATCAATATGCTGTGGTGGCTTAAGAAAACTTGACGATTTTTATTTGAGCAAGTCTTAAGCAAAACAGACACAACTGTCGCATATCGTATGGAATAGAGACCGGGTTATAAAGAGTCATACTTTGCAGCGTTGGTGGCCCAGCCCTAAGAGCATGCGACTTTCAATCCGAAGGTCGCGTGTTCCAGTGAACCAATGAGGTTTTCGGAACTTACATAGGAAAGAAGTTTTATGAAAGCGACTGCCATCTGAACTTCCAACCCAGAGAGTAAACTAGATTATTTATCATTTGATATTTAACAATCGCTTTTCGGTGAAGGAAAACATCGGGAGGAAACCGAACTCATCCAAATAATCTAGTTTACTCTCTGGGTTGGAAGTTCAGATGGCAGTCGCTTTCATAAAACTAGCGCCTACGCCAAATTTTGGAATTCGTTGGCAAAGCGGACCCCAGGCTATCTAGAAGAGACTTTGTGCCTTGAATTGAAACTTTATAGTAGACATTGGACATTCCAGCAGGTGCAGCATTATTTTTGATCTGACATCTAGTGAATTTATTTAGCAACTTAAACTTTACTTTAGCACTTCATGCCCATAAACTGCCCCCTATAGTTGAAGCATATAACTCCTCAAGTAGACAAAATAAATACTGTGAGACTGTGACCTTCTATAACTTTAAGGGTTGAAAATGTGCATATACGTCAGAAAGAGCAAATGTTTTTACACAATTAAGCCTCGTTTTAGTAAATGTATAAGGATACTCCGTAAACATGGCGCTTGCAACAATGCCGAAATATAGGGTGCTCGGAAAAACAAACATGCATACACATACATGGTAAATATCCCGTTTTAGATTGTAGTTATAATCTGACCTGACCACCAAACAAACACAGTAACAGTAGTATAAGAAAACTGTATCCATCCCTTTTTTCGCGGTGGTAATACTAGCGTAAGAAAAAGACAGTATGATGCTCTCTAACCTAGTGTTACTGCGTTCGTTTGGTGGTCAGACTGTTTAACACCAATACTCGGTAATATTCAATGCAAATTTTACCTGACATATACTGCTACAGAAATACTAGCAGCATTCTCATCCTCAAAAAGCACCATAACACCATTCAGCACATGATGTGGAGAAGTTTTATGTATAACAGCATTGCTTACTCCGCCCACGCGTTCCATACCCATGTATTGACAGAACATGTCAGTTAATGTCTGTTCTGACTCGTTTTCTATTATTCTTACAGTTAGATCTACCTTTTTAGTGGTGGATAGAACTGAGAGTATGGTTGTCTCATCTGAAAATGGACAAAAAAATTAGGAAAAAAATATTTGATGACTCTATTCAAAAGATATTTGATGGACAGCACACTTACTTAAGAAAACGTATGGTTATAGAGTCAAATCACGTTATCTCTTCCAAACAAATGAAGTGTTATTTTAAACGTCAAACTTCTATGAAATTATGACGTTTCACACACACACACACTGACACAGTCACACACACACACACACACACACACACACACACACGACACAGTGACTGTCACAGTCTGTGCTGTCAACATCTAGGAAACTGAGCATAAACGGATTCTACAGTTCTCTGTACCAACACACATACATTTATTTATTATTTATATTAATGACCTACCAAAACTCCTAAACTCTCTTAACATTAAATCACTACTCTATGCGGACGATATCTCGATTATATTTCCCAGCGTAAACACAGACGAAGTCACAAATACGTTAAACACTATATTTAACACCATATTGCCCTGGCTAGAAGACCACAATCTTAACGTTAACCTGCAAAAAACAAACTTAATACAATTCAGACCCCACCAGAGATCAGCATTAGAAATTAACTACTCCTATCGAAATGACAAACTACAACTTTCTCGCTCTTGCTGCTTACTCGGACTGAATATTGATGAAAATGTAAATTGGAAATCACACATCGAAAAAATTTCCGTCAAGTTATCGAGATTCTCATATGCACTCAGACAAATATTAATAAACACAAACATTAAGACCGCTGTTTGCGCATACCATGCCTTTGCTCAGTCATGGCTTCAGTATGGAATACTCTTGTGGGGCAATAGTGTCGATATCAACAACCTATTTCTACTCCAGAAAAAATGTGTAAGAGTACTTTGTAACATAAGAGATGAAGAAAGCTGTAAACCATTTTTCCTAAAATTAAATATACTCACCCTTACATCCCTATACATATTAGAAACCTGCAAGTTTGTTCGGAAACATCCAAATTTATTTGATAAACCCACAAATCCTAACCCGCAAATTCATAATCTTCGCCCCCGAAATAAACTAATCCAAGCAGTCCCCGCTAACTTACACATGTTCAACAAAGGTCCTTATTCCATGTCAATAAAAATTTATAACCAAGTACCCGAGTACATAAAAAATGAATCTAAGTATCCTAATTTCGTAAATAAACTCAAACGCTTTCTGCTTACCAAACGCCCATACACTCTACAAGAGTTCATGGACGATTAATTAATTAATTATTAATAATAATGCACAGGCAGCTTGTAGCTGATATGTGCATATCAATGTCCAATTAATTAAATTTAAATTGCTGTATAATTATGTATGCACTTATGATTATGGTACAGATTGTAATGCTACATTCCTAGATTGTGTAATTGTGTGCTTAGGTTAGGTTAGAATTTAGAATTAAGTACCCACTTATGCCAAAATGTTGCTACGCCCTAGTAGGGTCCATGTTTGTACTGGTTAAATTTAAGAACACCTAATGTAATACCATGGTTGCAACGAATAAATGATTATGATTATGATTACAAAAAAAGGGGAGGAGAAACAACACATAGTGCCTATTCAAAAACACTGAGCAACTTGCTTAGTTACACAAATTGCTATTCAAACCCAGAACTAATTTGTGTTTGTAGCAAAAAATCATACGGCCCGCAAGATGCAAAGCGGTTACCGTAGTCTATGGACGCCTGCAACTCCAGGGATGTCACATGCGCCTTAACAACCTAACACCTTAATCTTTCGGGAAAACCTTGCCAGGGTGTTCACACCACAGTCAAAGCATCCGCGGGAGGAAATTCCTCTGAAACCGCACAGTGCGCGACCATTTAGGTTCCGAGGGTAAAGGGTTTGCAGGGCTACTATACTACCAACAAGACTATAGCAATCTTCATAACTAAATACGAATATTGACAGTCTTTATTATTAAACTTCATAAAAAATACTTACTAATATCATTAGCCAAAACATCATACTGTTTCCCCATAAAGTCCGAATAAGATAACACAACATAATCAAACGGCATCAACATGTCTTTTTTTTCTCTTTCATATGAAATAACTCCATTAAACTCTAGTCTACTTGTGCCATATTGTAGTTCAGTTATATCAATGACTGCTGATACAGCTGTTTCTATATTTGGTTGTAGCTCATGAACTTCCTTCCAACGGGGATTCTCTGTTGTGCGTTGGTATAAATGTGTGGTGTAGACTATGGAGGGTTGTTTTTGGTGGAGGAGTATTGCAATATTGTGAAGGGGCCTGGAAAAAGTAATAGAAGGAATTAATATAAAATAAGATGCTGATGATTAATGTTATGGGCAGCTGCATATACAATTAGTAAACTTCATAAATCTATATATTTTCAATAGTATAATTCAATCTATCATTTACCGAGGTAATTAAAAATACGGTATAAAGGTTGGTTTCCAGGAAACAAGCATGTTGAGTATAAGAAAATTAGATAAGAAAAGAAACACTGACATAAGGGCCCAGATAGGGATGACCGATATTCTTACTAAGATAAATAAAATAAATAAAATAAAATAAAAAAGCCTTTATTTCCAAATTTCCCATTTTTACATTCGTATTGTTTATGTATTGGTTAGTATATTTCTTATAGTTATTAGTTATTGTTAAGTTTATGTATTTACTATTTATTTATTTAATTTGGACCCCTCTTTGGGTGTAGGCCTCCTCTAAATCTTTCAATTTTTTCCTGTCTTCCGCTTTGTTTAGCCAGTCTTTCCCTGTAGTTCCTTTTATATCATCTACCCATCGTTTATATGGCTTTCCCACTTTTCTTTTGCCAATACGGCCTCTCCATTTTGTTGCCAATATTGTCCATCTATTGTCTTTATACCGTGCAATATGTCCTGCCCATCGCCATTTTAGTTTGAGGGCGTGAGTTAGTGCATCTTGTAATTTTGTCTTACTAAGATAGATCAAATTAAATGTGACCTATCCATAAATTTTGTAAGAGACTGACCGAATGGTACCCCAGAGATAGCAAACGAAACAGAGGATGACAACGCAAAAGATGGGAGGACAAACTAAAACTCATAGTAACTGGAGGAGAGTTGCAAAAGACAGGAAACAATGGAAAATGTTAGAGGCCTTTGCCAAGACGCATACCGAACTCCGGGGCATATAGTAACTTGGAGCTTCGGGATAAAAAAGCTATGAAATGAAATTAAATGAAAAGGGTTAGCTTTATAAATAATAAATAAATAAATATTATAGGACATTCAGACAACGATATATATATCTATATATATAAAAGAAGAAGCTGACTGACTGACTGACTGACTGACATATCAACGCACAGCCCAAACGGCTGGTCCTATAGACTTCAAATTTGGCACGTAGGTTCCTTTTATGATGTAGGCGAGCACTAAGGAAGGATTTTTCAAAATTCACCTCCTAAGGGGTTGAAACGGGGGTCCAAAGTTTGTATGGGGAAACAAGATTAGTTAGACTATTTTAACTGAAACTTCACAGGAGTATTCTTTAAGGTAAATGAGTAAACACGTGTTTCAGGTTTTTTGAGAATTTAACCCCTGAAAAGGGGTTAAAAGTTGAAAAAATTAACATGGGTATCGTTTATATGGTTTTCGGGTCGCTGATCACGAAAAAAGCAACGATTTGTGTGTGAATGTGGCGAATGTGGAATACCACCTCCCCTGTTGGTATGCGATGGGGTTGAAATGCCAAAATATCAATATGAGTGTCATTTTTACGTAAATTTCTGGTTCTAAAAAATTATCCGATACCTCACCGGAGTATTCTTTAAGGTAACTGAGTAAACACGTGTTTCAGGTTTCTTGAGAATTAACCCCTGAAAGGGGTAAAAGGGGTGCAAAAGTGAAAAAATCAACATGGGTATCGTTTATATGGTTTTTTGGGTCGCTGATCACAAAAAAAGCAACGATTTGAAAATCCAATGTGGCGAATGTGGAATACCATCTCCCCTGTTTGGTTTGAAATGTCAACATATAAATTTGAGTGACGTTTCTTGTTAAAATAAAGTAAAGACCTTAAAGTAAAGTAAAATAAAATAGAATTAAATAGAATATAATAGAATAAAATAGAATAAAATAGAATAAAATAGAATAAAATAGAATTAAGCAGAATTAAACAGAATAAAATAGAATAAAATAGAATAAAATAGAATAAAATAAAATAGGATAAAATAGGATAAAATGACTATTCTACTTGAAACTTTACAGCAGTATTCATAAATATAAATGAGTTAACACCTGTTTCAGGTTTTTTGAGAATTCAACCCCTAAATGAGGGCAAAGGGGTGAAAAAGTAAAAAAAACAACATGGGTATCGTTTTTATGATTTATCGGGTCGCTGATTACGAAAATAACGACTATTTTAAAATCCAACGTGGCGATTGTGAAATACCATCTCCCCTGCTGGGGCGCGATGGGGTCGAAATCTTATAATATCAATATGAGTGTCCTTGTGTTGTTTATTTCTGGATCTAGAGATTCCAAGTTTAGCACTGAGATTCCTTATAAGCAGCGTAAGGGTTCACAAAGAAAGTAGTTTTTAAAATTCTTCTCCGAAGGGGGTGCAATGGGGGTACAAAGTTTGTATGGGGAAACAAAAGTAGTTGGACTATTCTATTTGGAAGTTTACAGGAGTATTTACAAAGATAAATGAGTTAACACCTGTTTCAGGTTTTTAAAGAAAGCCACCCCTAAAAGGGGGTAAAGGGGTGTAAAAGTAAAAAAAAAACAACAACATGGGTACGTTTTTATGGTTTGTTGGGACACTGATTACGAAATTCCAAGTTTAGCACTGAGATTCCTTATAAAGCGTAAGGGGGAGTTTTCAAAATTCTTCTCCAAAGGTTGTGGAATGGGGGTACAAAGTTTTTTATGGGGAAACAAAATTAGTTGGACTATTCTATTTGAAACTTAAAAAAAGATGTGTTTCAGGCCTTTTGAGAAATCAACCCCCAAAAGCGGGGAAAAGGCATAATATAGTAAAAAAACAACATGGGTATCGATTTCTGGTTTTTTTGGTCGCTGATTTCGAAAACAATAACAAATTCAACATCCAACGAGTTGAAAT
Source organism: Lathronympha strigana (assembly GCA_949128165.1). NCBI lineage: Eukaryota > Metazoa > Arthropoda > Insecta > Lepidoptera > Tortricidae > Lathronympha > Lathronympha strigana. The sequence goes on along the minus strand of OX421918.1, from coordinate 7,175,498 downwards.
CTCAAAATATCAATATGGGTGTCGTTTTTATGTTTATTTCTGGTTCTAGAGATTCCAAATTTGGTACGTACATAGGTTTCGTACGTACAGGTGAAGGGGTGCACAACGATAGCATTTTTCAAAGTAGGGGAAAAATGATGGTCCAAAGTTTGTTAATGGGAAAAAAGAATTGTTACGACTATTTTATTTGATATGGGTGTCATTATCGGGTCGCTGATTTCGAAAACAACAACGATTTTCAAATCCAACTTAGCGGACGTGAAATAAATAAATAAACCTCCTTTTTTGTATGACGGTTGAAAATTACGTTTAGTACGCGGGCGAAGCTGCGGGTTAAAGCTAGTATAATATACAAATACATAAATACATAGAAAACATCCATGACTCAGGAACAAATATCTGTGTTCATCACACAAATAAATGCCCATACCGGGATTCGAACCCAGGACCATTGGCTTAGCAGGCAGGGTCACTACCAACTACGCCAACCGGTCGTCAGGACTCAGTCTTAGGGACTATTAAACCAGTATTTATTATTTTTTGCTCTCATTAAATGGTGAAAGTATAAAACCAAACGAAGTACAGTAAAAACCAATGGAAGTACAGTCAAGTGCAAAAATATGGTTCAGCATAATCAACTCATAAATATGGTACTACGCTCTTATTACACCGGCATAAGGTGCTATGGGACATATTTTTGAGTAAGATGTGCACCACCATATTTTTACACTTGACTGTACTAAAGATGGCTGGCATCATTTAGATTATAGGAATATTCATGCTTTTTTGAAAGTTAAAACTTACATTTTTCCCTTGTTAATGACATCCAGTGTTATTACAACTTTATTGTTACAAAACGACACACTTGGAGTCCGTGATTTCAATTTCAGCTGCTCACAAATCTGGAAATTGAGGATATCAATTATTATTTATAAGTAAAGCTATAATGAACATACAGCCACAATTTGTGGATTAAATCTGCTTGCTTTCAAGTCATTGATTTACAAGAAAATTATGAGTGATTTGGTACTTTTACAAATACAATATTAATATTAATATTTTTATCATGTACATGGACAACTGCTAAACTGTGCAGTGGTAGAACACTCGGCACAATAACAAAATATTAATGTCAGACAAGAAAACTTTCTGTACTTACTAAAGAAGAATTGTTAGTCATTTTAATATACATACCTCATTATAGCTTTCATTAATCATAGAATCATCTAAATTTGGATTAAGCTTCTTCGAAGCAGCAAAAGCTGTAAGCTTCCGCAGATCCATAAATTCTCTCCGAGTCTCCTCATTGCAATTTATACTGTATCTGGCTTGAGTAAGTTTTCTCTTCAAATGCGTCACAACCGGTAAAGAATCATCGACATGCATTCCACTCAGAGCCGCCGCTCTTTCACCAAAATTCTCGAAATTATCATCAAATATTAAAGGCACTGCATCATCTTTTAACACAATTTTAAGACAGGCATTTCCTCTACATCCAGAGTCAGCGATATCGTAATAATCAACGTTTGACACCCTTCTACAAACAACAAGTTCCTCTTTTCTTGACAAAATTATGACCTCAGTTTGTGACGCTAACAAGTAAAACAATTGCCCATGGGTATTCCTAAGAATTCTTATTTTTGTTAATTGATTTTCACTATTAACAACTAGAGAAAATACTTCATCACGTTTGTAATATTCTTTTACTTCTCCGTATTTGGTACATATTGTGATATCGCATATTTTACTTTGTGCCGGGTGGTCGTCATAGAACACGAAACATGCTATTTCGTTTAGTACACCAGAAGGCACAAGGTCCGTAACTATTTCTTTGAGTCCGTAGTCGGTAATGATCGACATTTTATTTTCTTACGAGATTTAATTCGAAGTTACGAACTAATGACGATTTTGGATTATCGTTTTGAATTTTAGTAAGTATTTTTACCGCGAAACTTTTCGACCTCTAATTGTCAAAAATGTCAAATGCAGAAACGTCATTCGCAACATCGCAAGTATCGCAACATTTCAATGTCAAGAAAAATGGAACCGTTCCAAAAGCATTAAGTCTAACCTTATTTTTATAAAGGTCAACAGGAAAGAAAGGAAAGTAAAGATACAATTTGTCTGTAAGTACGTCTGTTCTAATTCGTGCATAGTAAGAAATAATAATTCGGTCTTTTTCTTAAGGTACGACTTCACTTGGTGTATTTGCGGTTTGCCTCTCACTCGTACCAGTTAAGTTTTGCTTTGGTGCGAGCGAGACGCAAACCGCCAATACTCCAAGTGAAGTACTACCACTATTATTACATTTACATTATTATTATCAAATTATCAACCCAAAAAGGGCCTTTCCTTCGAATACTTTTTTGTCTACTTCAGACTTCAGAGCATAGCCCAACGAACAAGCCTGTTTGAACATAATAAATGAACGCGTCAAAAATGTCTATTTTATGTGTGCCTTTAAAAAGGTTATTTTTTGTATACCCTGCACCAAAGAATATACAATAATACCTACAAATTTGTATGGGTAGGTTGGCACAAGGCTGGTTGGCCAGGCCAGGATATAGTTTTCATCTGCCAGTATTAGAATGACGTTCGTTTGTTAAATGAACTGTGGAGTTCTTTTGATTAACTCCTTATTAGGCCTACCACTAACATCAAAAATCAGCATTGTCGGGAAAACCTCTACCACTATAATACACATTGATGATGAGATTGATGAGGTACACATTTTGGATTGTTCGATTTTCGTGGTACTAGGCAATGACAATATTTATACCCCATATGTAATCCTAAAGCCGCACCGCACGTCGGCAACCAATCACCCATGTATAGATATGTTTTATGGACGCTCTACACTGCGGGTATTTGCATTTTGCCTCTCTCTCGCACCATTTAAAATTTGCTTTGGTGCTGACAGACAGACTATATAGAGAAAACTTAAGCCAGACCAGAGACAATTTAAGTACTTTTTCAGGTAGTTTGGTTGAGTTAAAAGGTGTCTTAAATAATTTCACTTCGGGTAAAGCTATTTAAAAAGTGTCTTAAATAACCAAAGCTATTTAAAACACCGTTTTACTCACCGAAACTACCTGAAAAAGCTTAAATTGTCTATGGTCTGGCTTAAATTTTATCTATATAGTCTGTCTCGAATGAGCGTGTACTAGGGTGGGCCGAATCATTTGGCCGAGAGCCCGAGCATGTAAAAGCACCATCAGAATATAATTCATGTTATTAATTCATAATTCATTTATTTGCAGAAAATAGTGTACATTAAAGATGGTAATTACAATAAATTACATCAACCATTTTACTAAATTGTAGCATGCAAATAATTAATCTACAACTACTATATATACAGTTATTACTTAAGGGAAGTAATTAGCAATGAATTAATATGTACATCAAGTCATTTGTTAACAATAAATTATTTATCAATCTATATGAATATTTTCTAAATTATAATAAATGTCATGTCCAAAATAATTAATTGTCTACGTTATCATCAATGTTATTATTCAATAAATCATTTACAGAGTAGTACCTTTTATCTAATAGCCAATTATGCAAAGCTTTTTTAAATTTGTCATAAGGCATCTCTTTTATATATTGAGGTATTTTATTATAAATTTTTATGCACATCACACTACAATTTTTCCTTAACATGGGCATTTTTTGTTGTTTACCTAACACTAATCTCTCCTTATCTCTAGTTCCTCTTGGAAATATGTCACCAGCTGTACTAAATAGTTCCACATGCTCCTTTACAAATTTTGCAGTTTCGTATATGTAAAGACATGGCAAAGTCAGTAAATTTAGGGTAGAAAACAATGGCCTACACGATTCTGCTGGAGACATCCCCCAGATGGCACGTACACAATTTCTTTGGCTTAAAAATACTTGACTTACATCAGAACCATTTCCCCAAACAATAAGACCGTATCTTAGAGTGGATTCCACATAGCCGTGGTAAGCCGCTAGAGTGGTTTTGCAGTTGGTTGTTCGTCGTAGTCGCTTTAAAACATATACAAATCTATTTAATTTGTGACATACGCTTTGAATTTGGTCTTTCCATCTCAGCCTATTATCTAAGTGAATACCTAAAAATTTTGTCGATTCAGAGTTGACTATATCACAATCATCATAATTGACATTTAAGGATTTAACATTACCATTAAAATTTAGATAGGTTGTTTTCCCCACGTTGACTTGTAAATTGTTTTTTTCTAACCATGTTACCACATCTTTGACTACGGTATTAATTTCTACCTCATGGTCTGTTTCCGAGTCGGATTTATTGTTTGTCACTATAATCGATATGTCGTCACGTCAGCAAACAAAATGCATCTATGATTTGTTATATTAGGGAGATCATTAATGTAGACCAAAAACAACAGCGGCCCAAGTACGCTGCCTTGAGGAACTCCAAATTTGTTAATGGCATATTGTGATGTGTAGGACTGACTTTCATTGTTATTGCTTAATTTATTTATCAATACGCATTGAGTTCGGTTTTCTAAATAGGATTTTATGCACTGCAATGGTGGTCCTCTCACCCCATAGTGGTCCAGTTTATTAATTAATAAATCATGAGCCACAAAGTCAAAGGCTTTTGACATATCGAAAAATAGCGCTGTGGTTAGTCTTTTATCGTTACAGCTTGTTGCAATCTCACGCACAACATGAAATAGGTACAGCCAGCGTGGTAGACTTATTTTTTTGGAATCCGTATTGATCCGCTGTGATAATGTCATATTTTGAGAAGTAATTTGTTAATCTACAATGCATTGCCTTTTCGAATACCTTGGACAATATCGGCACTAGTGTTATTGGGCGATAGTTACTTAGATCCGTCTTGTCACCCTTCTTATAAAGGGGTTTTACTAATGATTTTTTCAATGTATCAGGAAATGTTCCGCTTAATAATGAAAAATTTACCAAATATGTTAGTACACTTGCAATTTCTGATTTCGATTCCTTGATTATTTTTGTAGCTATGCCGTCATACCCTTCAGCGTTCGTAATTTTCAAAGAAGTTATAATGATTAATATTTCCTTTGTAGAGAAAGGTTTCAGAAACATCGAGTTCATGACTTTTTGCGTTAACGTCATATCTGTTTTATAGTTAGATTTATTCGTTAATTCAATAAAATAATTATTAAGTGCCTCTGCGATATGGCCAGGCTCAGTGACATTGTTACCTTTATAATTTATTGAATCAATACACTGTATTTTATTATAAATTTGGGCACATCTGTAATATAATATGGTCTATTTTTTAACATAACTAGGTTCCATTTCGGCAGTGCTAACTGATATCCTTTTCTTGAATTATAGTTAGGTATTACAGATATCTTTTTTTTTGCACGAATAAATTGAGATGCTTCCTAACAAACATTATTGGATGAACCGGTAGGCTTTTATATTATAATTTTTTGACGTTCATAAGTGCATTGTAATGTGCCCAAATTGAAAAATAAAGATATTTATCATTTATCATGTATATGCAAAATATACAGCAGTGGCGGTTTCAGGATGTCTGGGAAGGATTGGAAGTACGTTTCTGAATTTGTTTATGGAGTGACATTTTAGGACTAGAGCTCCTCAGCCTTGCTGCAACTGCAAGTTTGTTAGCAAGTAGCTAAACTAAATAATTACTTTACAATTATAAAGCATGAATTAAATCATTTATTAAACATAATAAATGTTTTGATTCATGTTTTTAAGTAGTCACACTACTATATATCCTCTCCCTCTCCCAGCCCTGCTCACCGGGGACCTTGGTCACTTTTTCTGTAGTATATGACATCTCTTTCAATTTATAATTTATATATAGTAGTGTGACTACTTAAAAACATGAATCAAAACATTTATTATGTTTAATAAATGATTTAATTCATGCTTTATAATTGTACAGTATGGTGGCGCCATCTCTCGCTTCTAGTTGAAAATAATCTGTAAAGATTATCTAGAAGGACAGCACTAGACGTAAGTCTAAGCCGTAAGATGGCGTGAGCGCACCTTGAGCGTTTTAAAAAACAAGAAAGGATTGCATATACTTAAGAAATTTCGGACTCTGGTTGCCGTGATCGGGTGGCCCAGTGGTTGGGGCGTCTGCCGCGAAAGCAGGAGGTCGCTGGTTCGCTCCCAGCCCTGCTCACCGGGGACCTTGGTCACTTTTTCTGTAGTATATGACATCTCTTTCAATTTATAAATAATTACTTTTTTAAATAAATTCAAGCGTTATGTAGTTATACTAGAAAAACATTAAAAATATATATTGATGGTTGGTTAGGTAACGCCCTGAACAAACAATTGAACCAATTGCACTGTGATTACTTGGAATTGCCTTTGCGTGAATTAATGGTATAAATGATAGCGACACTGTACAATATTGCCAATTCATAATTGCAACTACACCAATCAACGGAGATTTTTTGTTTAAACTATAGCAACGAAGTGGTTCACCACTTCGTTCCTATAGTTCCTATATATTCTTTATCGATCGAATGTGCGAGAGCAATAGAGAGGGATATAGACGAATGAACGATGTAAGCGCTCGAGTATTGTCACTATAATATTGTGACATGAATTTAAGTTTGGAGAAGCGTTGGTGGCCCAGCAGTAAGTAAGGCGTCCCTGAGCCGGCATAAGCTGGGAAAGCGTTAGGAAGAAGATTTAAGTTTGGAGAAAAAGTCTCACCTAATGTAACCCTTTTGATTGGACTATGGAGTGCTGTATTCTCCGACGGGATTCCCATCTCACGCTGCAATGTCGGGGCCTGCGGTGACAGCTCAATAGAACTGCAACAATACATGCAACTTGTATTGAACCGTCATTTACATAAACCGTAGTTTAAAAAGTGTACAATATCGTCTTAATGACCTGATTTAAACCTTAAGACAATCAACATAGGGTTGCTATTCGTTCTAATACTTGATGGTTGAAAAATCATTATAGTTTCAGAAGTAAAGCTTTGTTTGTCCCACAATTTACATATAGCGGAAGCCTAATTACAGTCTAGACCTTTTTTTATTACAGCTACAAGTTGTTCAACAGAATTAATTGACCTAAGCGTAGTACTTCCCAAAAGGCCATGGCCTTGGATTTGTTTTGGGAACACGGGATTGCTTGAGGTTGACAGAGTGCCATACCGTTCACATTTAACAGTGGTGATAGGTAGGTATTTAATATAATATTAATATTACAAATATCTCGGATGCTAAATCTCAGTCGATTGTTAAGTTAGAAAAGCTTTATAAGTACTGGCTCTGTGAGCTGTAGACCTCGCGACTCGCGAGATGGTACTGGTATTGGCACAAAAGTCGTAAAATCAGTAAATCAGTCATTTATTTGCTAAAACACGGTAAAGCCTTTGGAGTCTACGGCGCTTAGGACCTTTCTACCCTTTGTTGCCGCCATTTTGAAATTCCAATAAGTGAATCGACAAAAAAAAATGTTATCAACAAACTTGTTTAAAAATGTTCTAAACAAATCTATTTACGAGTAGTCCGTCTAATACCTAATAGTGATTAGGTACAATACTTACCTAGTAGTGACGTCACAAGCCCCCACCCCGGAACTTAGATGGTCTATATACCTATAAGTCTATATTTTCGTCAATTTTAGTTAAATTGAAAAAGTAAAAAATACGTGTCTAATCATCTTAGACAATCTAAAAATCTAATATTCATCCCTATTAGTTGATAAATGCGACCTGTAGAGGAGAACAAATGGGCAGACACACGAAAGCATTTTTGCCCTAGCTCGCTTTGCTCACGCGGTCAAAAATACTGGCTTTTTTTTGTTGATTCCTCCGGATATCATAACTTCTTCTAAACATATAAAAGAGTCTCGTTATGTATACTTAGGTCACAAACTAGACAGGAACCGCATTATCAAGCGTTTACAAAGAGAATGGGGCCTTTACATAATATATATGCAGTTTTACTTGTAAATTTACACACAATTAATACACCATTTTAACTATTTATAACTATAAAACCCTCGTGAGACTCGGGCATATTAAAAAAAATAACTAAAAGTAGTCAGAGAGGGCGCTATCCCGCAATGTACCTACGACTTGACTTTGTCGCGGGTGACCACCCTTTCATCATCAACAGGAGCGACCGCTTCTGATGCTGATCTAAAGATCAAAATATGTCGAGTGAAAATCGACTAAGTGAGTGACCTGTTTTAAATATTAATCAATAATTATATTTAAAACTAGGTACATTAGTGACCTGCAATAATATGAAAGCCGCAAAACTATGTGACACAATCTTATTTGGATAGCCAGAACAGCAGCGTGTCACACATTTTTGCGGCCTTCAGAGCGAAAGATACCTACCTACGTTTGCAGTTGACCGAATAAATATAGGTATACTGTTACATAAAGACACCGCGTAAGCTGTTGAAGTTAAAACTTAAATTAGAACACACTTACTCTTTAAATATTTTGATAATCGAATACTTGGAAAAGGGTTTGGTAACTTCAACCCTAAGGGGAACGGGGTTGAACGTTTCAATGACTCCTACACGCATAAAGTCGTGGGTGGAGACTAATGCCTCATAGTTTTCAGAAAATCTCTCTCACAAAGAGACAATACCTAGGTATGGCGTAAAACTGTTTCCTCTCAATTTTATTCTACTTACATTGAATCTCCAAGATTTTTATAAGATTCTTGTTCCTTACCTAATCTTCCGAAGCAATATTGCTATCCCCGCCAAACCGATCCCTCGACCAATACTGAGGGTGTGTGCCCGAGCCACACAATTTTTCCGCTCTCAACTGACCAGCCTCTGCATGTATTTAGGTTTCGTTGCTCTACCGACCTACTCTGAAACTCCAGTATTATTATAATATTCTTATTCCTTACCTAATCTTCCGAAGCAATCTTAATATTCCCACCAAAACCAAACCAATCCCCGGACCAATACTGTATCTACTATCAGAAATCACACAATCTTTCCGCTCTCGACTACCAGGCTCTGCATACCCATCACATTACAAGCTCGCTTTAGGACCAAAAGGTCTATAATGTTGTTTGGTACCCACCCCGAAACTCCAGTATTATAAGATTCTTGTGTTTTACCTAATCTTCCGAAGCAATTTTGCTATCTCTATTAAATCGGTCCCTCGACCGATACGTAGGTACTATCTGAAGCCACATAATCTTTCGCTCTCGACGGCCCAGGTTCTGCATTCCCATCACTTAACAAGAAATCTCGTTACAGACTTCGGTTTGAGATAAGATACTAAGCGTTTCAAATAACATTGATAATGTCGAGTAGTTTGTGTTATTTGTATCTCTTTCCTCACCATGCGAAATCATAGTGACGCGGACGAAGGCAAACAAACAAAAACTTTACAGTCCAATGTTACGTAGCGTAATTTATGAAGTAAACGCTGTAGAATTGCGTCTATTACCTCGCCTACTACCACGAATACCTAGTGAACAAGCGAAAATTGTATGTCTCTTTCTATCGCACTTGCTTGATCAAACGAAAGAGATGCAAGTACGAAATTTTGAATTTTCGAAGCTGAGTCGATAATACCCGAGAGAAGGAAAGCTAATAAATGTTTATCTTCAATACATTTCGTGGCAATTTTGCATAATAATAACTATGAAAGAAAACTCATGGCAAAAAGTTGAGCTGAATCGGACAAATTTATATAAGTACCAGGCTCTTAAACACTTCCGTCAAAAATACGTATTATTTTCAAATCTGGAATTTTCCCGTAGTCAACTAGGAATTCGTATAATCTTCAATTCTCTATTATACTGGTTTCCAGAGACTATTTGATAAGTATCTATCGCAATAACAGCCATGTCCAATATGGAGTTCGGTCACCACTAAGCTGATCCGATCATTCTATTCACAGAACGTCCTGACACCCCACTACGGCCAAAAGAAAGGGTTGTGATTTTGATTTAGAATATTAATATAGGTAGTTATATCGGGTTACTCACGTCTATAAAGTCGAAAATAGCTCGACATGTTTTGGAACGGTGTGCGTCCCATAATCTCTTGTTCATAATCTTTGTTTCTTTCAGCCTCAGGAATACGCTGTTAAAATCTCTCGCATTGCTCACGGGCGCCGTGTATAATATTTTTAGGTAGTGGAAGCGGAACACAAAATACACCCCTAGCTGTAATATCATTACTATATTTACTATATGCTTTATAGTTAGTGAGTAAAACCGCTGTGACATCCGGACGGACGGACAGACGGACTTGACAAAACTATAAGGGTTCCATTTTTTTGCTTTTTTGGCTATGGAATGGAACTCTAAAAATAGGTTTCGTTTCGGTTTCCGATGATTCACGCTATAAGTGAGACATCCTTAATGCATGGCACTAAAATATCAAATTATGGGTTTCATATAAGCTATAATGACTGGAACATATTCAAAGTAACTACATAGAAATTTCAATAAAAGCATACTTGTAAGAGTACCACTTACAAAAGGCTTTTAGCATAGGTACCAATCAAGTGAGTATCAACTTGAACTTGGACCACTTCTCCTTTGAGCCGTACTTGATACTATCAAGTACGGCTCAAAGGAGAAGTGGTCCCAGAAAGAACAAATATCACTTGAAAATAAAATCAGTGTGCTGCTGTACTCTCAGTGTGACTTTGAGCCGTATTCTCTTGAGACTGCTTAGATTCAATGAGGATTACCGCGAGTCGATTTTCCGCTAGGGGCGCTAGTGGAACGTGGGCCCTGCGGCAACATTTCAAACACGCGCGACGAAGCAGGCTGATTTTAGCAAATTAGCAACCCGGCACCGTCGTTGCGGGAGTCTGAATCATCGGATCTTCTGACGGGATCAACGACAAACACACTGAACTAACCATGTCCACTAAATCGTCACCACACAAATTACGTTCCATCTAGGAAGCACTGGTTTCCAAGCCGGTGGCAGAGTCCAACCTCCGTCGCGGTTGAAGTTAGGGCGACGTCCGATTTCAATGGCCTCGCGGATCTTGCGTGGCACGTAACATTTTTCCCGTGCCAACAACTTCACCTTATCGTACCGAATGAAATGCGTCGCGTGCGTCCGTACGGCAAGTATGTTCCGCCACCGCCGAATTCCTTACGTCCTGATTTTTCACGGTACGAATCGTTCCATCCCGTTATCCCACATACGACCTACCGCAGTCGCAAGGTATTTCATACACCCACAGATTGCCGGGCGCTGCGGCTGTGCGACCCGCCGTACATACAGGACGAGTTACGTCACGTGAGACAGCTGTTGGAAAGGAATGGGTACGGTTGGTACTTAAGTACTTAAATTAATCTTAGAAAACTATAAATTGATGTCATATACTACACAAAAAGTGACCTAGGTCCCCGGTGAGCAGGGCTGGGATCGAACCAGCGACCTCCTGCTTTCGCGGCAGACGCCCTAACCACTGGGCTACCCGATCACGGCCGTATTGCCGGCCGTATTATCGGCGATCCATAACTCAAGAATATTCGTGATAAACACACAGATAAATGCCCTGACCAGGATTCGAACCCGGGACCTCCTGCTTCGTAGGTAGGGTCATTGCCAACAGGGGGCTAGAAGGCCGTTTAACACAAACAAGTTTATATTTGATTATTTTGATTTGAGGCAAACTCTTGTGCCTATAGTAGAAATCATAGGATAGCTATCTTTGGATAGCTTATGTCGTGAAATGGAAATCCGATACCACTGAGGTCATCGGTATCCGATCCGATGAATAAGTAATTGTAACAACACCACAAACGACGAGGACGTGTGGCTGGTTCAAATGTCATTGATGCGACCAATACCGGTACCATGAGTTCCGGTAGAATGACAATCGCTAGAGACCCCGCGATTCGAACTTATGTATGTGCATCTCATTCTTAACTCATCTCGCTCACACTAGCGAGTAGCAAATACTTTCGTATCACGCAGTCGCTATTGACTTGTGGTTGTGTAAAACCCATGGTAAACACACAAACTTATTCACACGCCCTTTTCAGTTATTCGACAGAAATAGATTCTATACTTATCCATAAGTTCATGGTTACAGGGGAGCGATGTTTTCAAGTGAGAAGTTACATATTAGAAGTAAATTCTTATTTTTAGGCAGAAAAGTCTGTGAGGGTAAAAATTGCCCTTATATATAAAGGATAGCAAAGCAGATAAAACACAGTATAAAAGCACTAACGGAATATATTCAATGTTTATATGAGCACTGTTTTGATTCAACTGACTTAAGAAAAGTAAATAAACAATGCCTAGAACGGTAACTATGCAAATACAAATTTGTTATAGTTTCTTCTATTGCCAGTACTATTCAACACAATAATCAATAAGTATCAATCACATTAATCTATTTCAATACGCCCCCTTAATGTGCATATTCAAAATAAATAAAAACACATACGCAAAACAAAGTGATATCAAAGAACAACTCTAAAAATAATAACAATTAACAAGCTATGCCCAAACCACGCATGCAAATATAATGCTTTTCTCTAGGCAACGCCTTTGTTAAAATGTCTGCGAGCATTGAGTCGGTTGACAAGTATTCCAACATAATACTCTTGTTGTCCCTTAATACGCTTCGTATAAAGTGATACCTTATGTCGATGTGTTTGCTCCGAGAATGTAACATTGGATCCTTGGCCAGACAAATCGCTCCCTGATTATCTACATGTAAAGATAATGGTGCAAACTTACGTAATCCAATCTCATTTAGCAAGCTGTTCAGGTATATGCCTTCCTTCATTGACGACGCCAAACTAACATACTCCGCTTCACAGCTAGATGTTGATACACATTTTTGCTTCTGCGACTTCCAAGACACACATCCACCACCTAACATAAAAACATAACCTGAATAAGAACGCCTATCTATCAGACATCCTCCCCAATCAGCATCAGAATAACCATGCAATGATTTACCCGTCTTCGTGTAAATAAGGCCATACGTTTTAGTATGTTTCAAGTATCGCAATCAGAGATGTTAACTATTTGAAATAAAAGCATTTCAAATGCAAATACAAAATACAAAATACCTATTTTCTATTTTGTATTTTAAATACTTTTATCGGAAACCATTTTGTATTTTATTTCAAATACTAAAAAGTTCACATATTTTGTATTTTTTCAAACGTTAAAATACAAAATGCTTTTTGCCATTTTTTAACATAAAACGGATTTCTACCGGATGTACATCCTAGAATAGGATGAAACGAAATTAATTAATCGATCGATCAAATGCGCTAGGGTTCGTATAACCTACTAGTAATGAACACGTCAATGACGAAGATTAACAAAAAGTTAAACTTAACGGGTTGACAACAGCCAAATCAGCGCACACTGTCTATGTCGGAGTAAAAACACGAAAACTATTAAAATAAAATAAAACCGTGGATTATTTGTGAATTGTGACACGTTGGCGGTTAGATAACACCCAAAAAAATGAAAGACAGAATCATTTAAGTAATAATGAATTCAAGACTAATCTTTGCAACTATTTTTTTAGACGATTTCGGTCATTTTAAAATTACTCCATCTTCGGTCTTTGAAATATAATGAAACCATATACCTACATTTTTAGCAGTATTCAAATAAATAGTTTTTCTTAAAAAACTTCTTAAAGAACATGACTTAGGTGTTGTCTACATCTTAAGTAACTATTGTTAAAAAAGTATTTTATTTGATAGAAAGTATTTTAAAAATACCTATTTTGCATTTTGTATTTCAAATACCTTTTTGTGAAACTATTTTGTATTTTTATTTGAAATAGGTAAAATATCAAAGTATTTGCATTTTTTATTTAAATACATTTCAAAACCTATTTTTAACATCTCTGATCGCAATACACGTTTCGCAGCATTCCAACAATCCTCATTTGGACAATCCAAAAATTGGCTTAATATAGCAACCGTATTAGTAATGTCCGGTCTCGTTCCAATAGAGAGATACATCAACGAACCTATAATTTCACGATACGGATACTGTTCCTTAGTATTACACTTCCCGGTGGGTTTATTCATCTTGCATTTATTTTCCATCGGCGTAGATATTGGTTTACAATTAAAAATATTAAATTTTACCAATAAATCTTCGATGTATTTTTGTTGTGACAATTTTATGTGGCTGTCACATTTGTCAAACTCTATGCCTAACATATATTTCGCAATGCCAAAATCTTTCAATTCGAACTTAGTGGCCAGTTTTTTTTTGAAACTTTCTATGCATTCACCTCTTTGCGATGCGACGAGAATATCATCTACATAAACAAGAACAAAGAGTTTAGTTTGCGAATCTATATCCATAAAATAAAGGCACGGTTCGTTCAAGGAGACTTGCAACCCCATGTTCTTCAGCTGTTCGTCAAGTCTGATGTTCCACTGCCGTCCAGCTTGTTTAAGCCCGTACAGCGATCTTTTTAGTCGGCAGACGTCGCCCCCAGATTTTATATCATCCAAAATCTTTTTGGCTCGTTCGTATATAGCTGAACCTGGTTGCTCCAAACGCGTGAGATCTAATAGACATTGTTCTAGAAGATCAGGCACTCATATAGATCTCCTCCTCTAATAATCCGTTTAAATATGCCGTGTTAATGTCCAACTGATGAATTTCAAGATCAAGTTCTGCTGCAAGTGCAACTAATAATCTTACAGAGTCAAGTCTGGCTACTGGTGCAAAGGTGTTCTGGTAGTCAATCCCGTAACGTTGACTAAATCCTTTCGCTACTAGTCTGGCTTTCTTCTTTTCAGTTTTATCAACATTCAACTTAGTAGTTAGTATATAACGGCATCCTACGACATTTCGACCCATAGGTTTACTAACAATATCGAAAGTATCGTTTTTAACTAAACTTTTTACTTCTGAAAGTATCGCATCTTTCCATCCTTTTCGCTCATTACCGGATAAAGCCTGCTTTACCGTAATCTCAGCTATCCCACCGAAATCTTCACAGTCTAAATACGTCTCGACAGAATCGGTATTTTCCTGTATGCATAGTTGTGGTTCCATGTTCGACTCGACGCTCTCTTCCATAGGAATATGTAACTCGACGTTCGACTCAAAATTTTCTTCCATGGGAATATGTGACTCCATGTTCGACTCGACGTTCTCTTCCATAGGAATATGTGACTCGAGGTTCGACTCTAAACCTTCTTCCATGGGAATATGTGACTCCATGTTCGAGTCGACGCCTTCTTGTGGCTCAATGTCAACCATGTGATATATCTTCCGTGGACGCCCGACATGACCTCGCTCCAATCGTGGTCGACCTGGACCTCTTTTCATTACCCTCCTCCCATCAATATGAACATCATGGTGTTGATGATCATGTTGAAATGGTTCCGCAACAATATCTGGATCATCTGTCATTCGGCGGTCTACAACGGAAACTTCATCTTTTCCCTTAGATGCAGGATCAAGATTTCTGACTTCATTCTCTTCATGAGAAATCTGCTCAATTCGATTTTCATTCGGTTTTTCAGGATGAAATTCTACCTCAACCTTTGAAGGTTGATTTTGAACATTTGCCGATTCTCCCTTGTAAATTTCAAAGGGGTCAAACTTCATGTTCGTCATTTTATTCTCTTCACTCTTCACTTCGTGAAATTTTACATCTCTTGACATGATAACTTGTCGTTGTTTCGGCATCCATACTCTATAACCTTTTCGATCTCTAGGATAACCTACAAAGATTCCTTCTTGACTTCGAGGAGCAAACTTGTCTTTCCCGGTTGACTTGTCCAACACGTGTACCTTAGACCCAAACTTGTGTAAGTAATCTAATTTGACAGGTCGTTCGAACCACTTCTCGAAAGGTATTCCTCCTTCAAGACTTCTTGTTGGACAACGATTTCTTACGTGGCATGCTGTAGCCACAGCATCCGCCCAGAAACCCGGAGAAAGCCCCGACGAAATGAGCATACATCTTGCCATCTCTGTCAAGGTCCTGTTCTTCCTTTCAGCTATCGAATTCTGCTGAGGTACGCCAGGAATTGTCAGCCTTCTTGCTATTCCTTCTTTCTTCAAGAACTCGTCGAAATCTCGGTTGCAGTATTCGCCTCCATTATCTGTATGAAGGTAAGTTATTTTCCTATTAAACAGGTTCTCAACATGAGTTTTGTATACCTTGAATGTAGTGAACACTTCACTTTTCTTGCTAAGAAAATAGACTTCACACCATCTAGTATGATCATCAATAAATGTCACAAAATATTTGGCACCATTTATTGATGTATGCTGCATCGGGCCCACCACGTCAGAATAAATAATTTTTAATTTTTCATCGCATGGCCCACTAGATCTCGTAAAAGGTAACCTACTCATTTTCCCTTGCATACAAACATCACAATCGTACAACTCTCTTACATCTGTCATCTTAAGCTTCATGCCAGATTTATTTAAGATTTGGACAAGATCCTTCGCATTTAAATGGCCTAAACGCTCATGCCACAACCTCACATCAACTTTTCGCTCGGAAATCGCTGACGCTCTGTCGCATTGTTCCTCAACGTAATATAAATTACCTTTGCGATTCGCCACAAGTTTAGTGTTACCACAACTATCTCGAACAATAGCTCTGTTTTTCTCAAACGTAACGCTAAACCCCTGATCAGTAATTTTAGCTACTGAGATAAGGTCACATCGCAAATCCGGAACAAATAGGGTATTGAGCAACTGGATTACAGTTTTAGCACCATTACTACATGTAGATAATCTGACTGTCCCCTTACCTTGTACGTTCGTGCTAGAGTTAGTTGCCAAATTCAGCTTACCAGCTACATGTAAAAATTTGGTATCAAATTTGCCTGCGTCTCTACATAAATGTGACGTACATCCGCTGTCCAAAATCCAATCTCCATTCTCGTTGCAAACAGCATTAACATCTGAAACACAATTAAATGTTACAAAATTGGAATCAACATCTGATGAATCACTTATGTTCGACACATACTTTACAGAATCACTACAATTATTCTTCTTCTGCGTGCACTCGGACGCTTTATGACCACTTTGATGACATTTAAAACATTTGTATCTAAATTTCGAATTTCCTTGCTCAGCCGTATCACATGCGCGTTGTTTTTGCTCTGTGCCACTCTTTGGCTTAGAAGATCTCTTTCCTTTAACAAGAAGTGCCCTGTCTACACTATCTTTACTATTTCTGGAATGTTCCTCTTCTAATATCTTAATCTTCAATGCCTCTGGTTTCGGCAGTGAATCTCGAGATTCTATAGCACATCTAAAGTTTTCAAAACTAGACGGCAAGCTATACAAGAGCATTATCGAAGTTAGATCATCATTCATTTCGATATCCATGTCAGCTAATTGACTTATCACATCGAAAAATCTCATGACATGTTCTCTAAGGTCACCACCTTCCTCCAATTTACGAAGCAACAGCTCTTTTAATAAGGTAGCCTTTTTCGCAGGTCCCTTCGATGCATGAACGTTCTGTAACTTTAACCATACATCTCGCGATGGGTTATCGATAAAATGAGATCAGACTTAGCTTTTGAGTCTCCAATGTCCCATTTGGCTGCTTCGGCTGGTTCTGCTGGTTTCTGGATAGTTCCATTAACGTATCCCCAGGCATCATTCTTTATTAAAACTGCTTCTACTTGGATTTTCCAGGTCTCATAATTGCTTTCGTTGAGTTGGTCAATTTTCACAGTACTCGTACTCATTTTAGCTGAAAATTTCTTCCGTTTACTGCATAAAGCCCATAACCACTGTGAGGGTAAAAATTGCCCTTATATATAAAGGATAGCAAAGCAGATAAAACACAGTATAAAAGCACTAACGGAATATATTCAATGTTTATATGAGCACTGTTTTGATTCAACTGACTTAAGAAAAGTAAATAAACAATGCCTAGAACGGTAACTATGCAAATACAAATTTGTTATAGTTTCTTCTATTGCCAGTACTATTCAACACAATAATCAATAAGTATCAATCACATTAATCTATTTCAATAAAGTCTGCGTAAGATCACTAACAAAGAAAGGAAACGTGGAAAAATTCATGATCTAGGGCGGGACTCGAATCCGCGACTCTGGGATACACGCCCAACGCTCTGCCAACTGCGCTATCGAGAACACGCCTTGGCCCTGAAGCGACCCTCTAAGGCTCATATGAGGGATATATGGTGGAGAAATTCGGGGCCACGGGTATGTTCTCGGTATACTTATAGCTCAGTTGGCAGAGCGACGGGTGAAGTCATGTATTTTCCACTTTTCCTCACTTTCTAAAAAAGAAAATTCTTATTGTAACATTTTCAGTGGCGCGTTGCATGGAGAAATGGGTCGAACACAAAACGATGTTCCGAATCGTTCCGGTGAAGTTTTCAAAAGTTAAGGGCTATTGAGGTTAATTTTCTTATTCAACCTTTATATAGATTATTAAGTATCCTTTTCTCTTGAATTTTATGATAAAAATCATGACTACCTACATGTCACGAGCTGTCAACAATTGGCCACAGGAAAGATGGGCTTAACAGTTGCAAACTGCAAAGGCCCATCGACAAACGCGAACAATCCGCGCGTATAAAAATCGCCCTTAGTAGGTACATGTTTTTTCTCAACCATATATTTACAACATTTTGCACATACCTAATACAGGTAAACACTGTAGCCATCAAATACCCATTACCATCGAAACCCATATTACAGCAGCGTTGTTGACTGACGCCACAAAACGCTTTACTGGGCGTAAAAGCTCCTATAACCGCAGATGGGCCAAGATAAAATGTACGGTCGTTACTTTTAAACTGCCGAACACCTTTTCGCAATCTCAGCAATATTGTTGAGGTACCATATGAGAATATGGTTGGAACAATGCCTTAAGGACCTATTTTAGATTTAAGGTGGGTAGAGGAAGGTAGTTAGTTAGGTAAGTTACACTTACTGTAGGGATGTATTTCCAATATAAATGTTTTACACACTTTAAAATTTCTTTTTTAATGTTTATGACAATTTTACACTTTACGCATGAATTAACTTTTAATTTCCAGGAACTAACCTAGTTTAGTTTTATGTTGGCGTTTATTTATTTAATCGTATGGCAGAGTTACACGTCGAATACAATTCACAAATCAATTTTCAGACCCATTAGCCATTTGATGGCATCGTCGTTGAGGTTGATCAGATCAGCGTTTATGCTGTCCACTTAACCAAGCTCGACATAGAACTTAACCTTCTTTGATACCTATTGAATGACTTTTCCCTCCGACGTACTATTTTCGAGCTAGACACAAAAAACTGTCTCCTGCAGCTGCAATGCCTGTGAACTTCCTTGATAAACGGAGTAACTAAGGTATACCACGCGACATAATACAGTTACGGCAGCATCTAACATTATCAAAGCAATTCGCCTCAACTGTCGACACCATACCTACAGAGGGCAGCCCCGAACCTGAAACTAAGCCATGGGACCCTATCGCACATGTGATCTCAAATGTAAGTGCGACAGAGGCAAAAGTTTACGGTTCGTGGTAGAGTTGGTAGACCCTAATTTTGTATTGGCACTTTCATTCAATCACGTTCCCGCGTCATCCTCGACAGGTTCTCGAGAAAACCCCGCGATACGTGACAGTGTTTTTAATAGCTGTTAAAAACCAAGGGCGTGATCGCGAACAGGCAGTGCACGGTTGAACGCTTCTTTCTGAATTGACAGGAAATTATGCTGGGATCCGCGAAGAAATTGAAACCAGTATTTTAACTTTTGTTCTGCTTTTGGTCGAACAGTTGCATTGCACACATTGGCTTGCCTTGTGTTCTAACAAAGATAACTCACCACTGCCAGTGCCAGTGCATGCAGTCGCGGGCGCCCTTGGCTTTTGTATCCAGTGATACAGCAGTAAGAATTAAAATACGAGTACCTAGTGCACTAATGGTTTCAAACACCGGATTTTGCTCCCATCAATCTGGAGTTTGGTACCTATTCTATTGTCGTTTCATTACATTCCACTGGATAATTTTTTTTATTGCAAAGAGAAACAAACAGCATATAATTACACACAGAGTTTAACAAATACAGTTAAAATACAACAGCCAAAACAGTTTCCACCACTGGATAATTCTATATTTTTGCTCTGAGAGACGTGAAAATAAAAACATGCAATAATCGTAATTAATAACATGATTACAACTTACATTTATGAAAGTATTTAAAACAATGTATGAATTAATTATAATGTATACATTCCAAGAGATGAAGGACAAGCATTTAAAAATTAAAAATTAAAACATTACTGCTCATGCTACAATAAGGCAAGTACTGATTTAGATAATAGATTTAGTTTATTATTTATTTATTTCTTTCTTTCTTACTTTCATTGCAGACACATATTGACTAAAATTTAATCGAAACATGTCCATATGAGAATATTTATTACTTGTTGTTAGCATACCTTTTCTTGGAAGCAGCTAATAAGATGCCTGTGTCTTCCAGATTACACTCGGACGGGGCTAATTCAAAAACATTCGTTTCGTAAAATATACTAAGATAAGTGCTAAGTATCTAACTCGGGAAATCTTCGGTATTTATCCAAACTCCTTCTTTCCCCAAGTCCATTGTTAAATATTTTGATAGGAATAGAAACCATTAAACCGTAATAGATTAAAGTACTGGTTGCTTAATCATATTGCTCCCTCGGTGTACGAATGAATCAGAGGTAGAGCAAAAAGAGCATTCATTTTATCATCAAAATGCTCTTCAGAATTTTGTTTTTTTCCCTTGAACATGATCGTGGTTTAAATTACTATAAGTTTTAAATAGTAGTTATAAATAAATACATTATATGTATAAAGAATTGGGTAAGTGTTGTTAAACTCGCATGAAAAAAGAGTGTAAAGTTTGACGCGTGTGTGTTTGTTAGGCTCGTAGCTGCCAAACTCATTAACATTTGAGTACAGTTTATTTTCACGAGTCATGTTAGTCCGAATAGATTCCAACACACTAAGTAGGTATATTAGAAATGGACACCCCAACCTGACATCTGCTGCTTTCGCGACTTTACAGGAATCACGAATGTCCTCGTCGCGCATTCAGTCAATCCTTGTGATACCCATCCTCCACCGCAACATTCTCATGTTACTAGTATACAGCTTTGGTTCATGTTGGTGTTTAGAAGCACAGCACTCTGATCATCAAGCAGCATGGCTGATAAATCAGGTAAACTAAACTATGATGGTATGAATATATAATAGCAGTCCGATCTGTGGCCACAAGCCACAATGCATCGCCTACGCATGACTGTCGGTCAGTTTAAAATAGACGCCATAAATGGCCACTTCCTGCATGGCCGACAAACCGGGGACCAATGTCAATGTTTCGGTGTGATGGACCTTGGGACTTGTATCATTCATTGTTGCTTTTGGTACCACTTTAGTAATAGTAGTTTATGCAACAGTGATATAATAAGGGTTCTTAAATCTTGATGGTCGCCGTTACAAAACGAGGCGAAGTCGAGTTTGTAATAATAGACCCTAGAGTTTTAAGAACCAATTATGAGCTGTTGCATACCCTAGTTTTTTTACGACAGCTAAAATAGCGTAAAAAGCAAAATCTACAAACGTGGCAGAATAGGGAAGATGTTGTGCCCACTATAGAAATTAAAAAAAACAACAACAGTGCTCGTATATTGTATGACAAGCAGTGTCCTTATGGAATACCATACACTGCTGTTCTTAAAACTCTCGGGTCTATTATTACAAAACCCTTATTATGTCTGTCACTGTTGCATAAATATACTTAGATAATGATAATGGGTTTGCGGGTAAACTAAAGTGTTAACTCAATTTGTTAAAGACCAAATATTACCAATATGTAAAAATAGAACTAATAGAAGGTAGAGCTAATAGAACAAGCGAGTGAAGAAAACGAGTTGTCCCAATCTACTTGAACAGTTCGTCGTTGGTATGTATGTATGTTTGTTAGACGATAACTCGAGTATCATTGGTCGGATCGCCTTGAAGTTTGGCAGGTGGCAAGATGAGACTAATATAATTTTTAAGTTTTAATTTAAGCCAAATCAGACAAAGGGTTGCTAAGATATAGGGGTTGCGAGTTCTCGTTTAGGGAGAACCAAAACTTTTTGCCTTGGACCAGCACGCCTACCACGAACATCGATAATTGGCATTGACGGGAAAACGTCTTTGTCACTCTAATATGCAAGTGTGACAGAGATGGACATACAAATCCGCAATATTTCGTTTTCGTGGTAATCCCTGTTCTTATTTAGCTTAACTGCACTAACGTTGAATTGTACAGGGGTGTCTATGTAATTTGACTCCCATCGACTTGCCTATTTATATGCCTATTTTAATTTAAAAATAGGCTAATCGAATCGGTGGAATTCGAGCTCTGTGGACAACCCCCCCGGTACTGACTAAAATAACCGAATCGTTTTAACATTACATCTAAAAAAATTGTAGTTTCTTCACTACGGGGCGAGACTTGTATCTTTTTACCATGTGAAAATGTTTTTGATAGGATTAGTTTTTCTAGAAATCAGATTAAACTTTCTAAAGACCCTTATTATTAAAAACACTTCACCTGAGGGGAAAGGAGGGAGAGGTGGGTATAAAATCATTGTTTATTTAATGACCATGTTATGTTTTAACCTCTTACGTCTTATCGTTCATCCCGGTTGCATTGCAATTTGCATTATTAACTACTTGTATGTATACTAGCGACCCGCCCCGGCTTCACACGGGTTATTATATATGTATAAACCTTCCTCTTGAATCACTCTATATATTTAAACAAAACGCATATAAATCCGTTGTATAGTTTTAAATATTTAAGCATACTCGTACATAATTACATACATACAGACAGCGGGAAGCGACTTTGTTTTATAGTATGTAGTGAGTGATGAATGCGTTGGTGGCTCAGCGGTAAGGCGTGCGAATTTCAATCCGAAGGTAGCGGGGCCAAATCCTGCCGGCTCGTACTTATATGAATGAAATATCATTTGATATGAAGGAAAACATAGGACGAAATCGAACTAATCCCAAAAAGGTCTAGTTTAGTCGCTTTCGAAAACTAGCTCCTACGTCAAAGTTGGGATTAGTCACCAAGGCGGACTTCAGACATGAGCCAAGAAGAAGAGAAGAGATATGGAACCGGGATGATGTAATGCTTCGGTGGCAGTATTAAGCAATTAATTAATACCATTCAATAAAGGATGACTTACACTAGACCGGAACGGGACGGGGCGGGACGGGACGAGCTGTCAATTTCTATAGAATGAATCAAGTCCGAGCTCGAAGCCCTCGAAGGTCACGTGAAGTTTTCTATAGAAACTGACAGATCGGCCCGGCTCGGTCACGTCCCGTCCCTAGTGTGAGTCATCCTTTAAACTGAAGGCCTAGTATAAAATTGTACAACACTAACTTCTCGATCGCGTTAGCGTATCGAGGGGTCAAAATATGAAAGTTGCCGGATGATTTAAACGAACGGCAAACATAATTTGAACTCTCAATACGCTAACGCGATCGAGAAGTAAATGTCGTACAATTTTATACTAAGGCCTTCTGTTATTGATTGGAATTACGAGTCTCCTTGCCTACACGCCTCTGAATTAATGAATAAAAGTTGTAACACGCGATAGGCTGACCGAGTGACCACATAGGAATTTGATGACCTATACATATCCAGTTATGCGTTGTTGCTGCAGTGTCATTTTATTGCGACAACATGCGATGTAAGAGGAAAACTAGGTACCGAGTCTAAGGAGTCTATTGGAACAATCTGGTGTTTGTAAGTTGGTGTGTATGTTCGACGATAACTCGAGTATCGTTGATCGGATCGTCGCGAAATTTGGTAGATGGTTAGATGAGATAAATATACTTTTTTAATTCGAATTTGAGCCAATTCGCACAAGGGGTTACCGAGATATAAGGGTTGCCACTATTGCGAGATCACGTTCGGGGCGTACCATGGAATGGAACCAATGGTTAATAGTGCATTTTGAAGGCTTATTATATTAGGCACAATCGGATTTAACCAATCAGTGTGCTTACGATGAGTTGTATTGTATGCAACCGTAGCCGTAAGTATTTTTCGTCTCGCTCCTACCACTACTCTGGCGAGCGAGACGGACATACTTTAGAAACGCGCAGTCGCTAACACCTACAGTTACCCATTGTTAGTAGCACACTGATGTGCACGAATTGATCTAGACAGCGATTTGATATAAGATAGAAAGAATGAACAATATGTGACAATCTATTAATTTCCCGATGCAAACCTTAAGGAATGGTCCAATAGTTTTGGTAATTTTATTCGATAAAATACAAGATATATAAAAACAATACATAAAATAAACTTAAAATAACTCTAAAATCTAAACACTACCTTTGACAGGCCCAAGAAATGGCCTCTAGCTAGAAGGTGCTGACTGCGTTACCCCGCTTTATAGTCACCAGTCACGTCACGTTTCTTTGTCTCATAATTATTTATTATCACATTCATAATTTATTATACCATTTTTTTTAATTTAAATTTAACGTACCTACTAAAATGCTTTAATCCAGAAAAGGCGGAGCTGATGTCATTAAATAATTTCTAATTGGACCATAAATAGTCGACAAACAAAAAAGGCCCCTCTTTTATCGTGAACGTATTTTACTTTTATTACTCTTGAGTGTTTGGATTAAATATTTGGTATCCACTAGGTATAGGAAATAGGAAAAGATAAAAAATAGGACACCATTTATTTTTAGTCCAACTATTATTGTGCTAATGAGAGAAGGGGACACAGATTAAGATCAAATGAGCTCTTATCGTAACTTTCATATCCAAATAATATTATGATATTATAGTTAGTAGGAAATATGAGATTGTAATAAATTACGGATAAGACTCACGTATTTTAATCACTACACGCGAGATGTCTCGGATATCGTTAGGATCTCAGATATCTGTGGAAACTTGTAATTGGCTTAAGGCCACGTACACCAGCCCGGGTTAGCCACATAACCCGGAGTTAATGGTATTTTGTATGGAATTTGCCAGTTTAACTCCGGGTAATCGGCTAACCCTGAGTGGTGCAAGTGGGCCTTACTGTTTCTATGTCACTACTTTTATTGTTACGGTGTGTGTGTCTTGATATTGACTGACACAAACAACACCCATTATAGCTGCCTACTTATTGTCTATGTACTGTCACTTAATCCTTTATTTATTACCTAACCAAATTAGCGAGGCTATTGTTCCATTCCAACATCGGATACGTAATTAAGGTTACTGTGCCAATTGTATAATTAAGCACATAACAGATATGTAAGGGATAAAGATAAAATCCCTTTTTCGTCCTCATTTAATACAAACTTAAATATAAAAGATTTTAATTAATATTTTTATGTACCTACTGAGATCGATAATAAACAGTTTTAAGTTTTTTTTGTCTCCTGGGCAAATTGAGTCGTGTACCCTATCGTTCTTTACCGTCGTTCTTGGTGAGCTATTGCTCACCAGTCGGCGCCACTCATGCGTGGGTATTGTGTTCAAATGAAAGAATTGCCAAAGTGACGTTTGACACGTTTCCATCAGACCCACGGTACACAGGCACCCCTAGCGGTGAATTGCAAAACTCATCTTGCGGTCGACTTCTTAAATGTTATCAAGAACAGTGACACTTTAAGTCCCACCTATTTGCAGTATAAATTCTGCTTCATCGCCATGCTGAAATGCTGTTGAGTCTGGAATCTTACCTTCCCCATTGTTACCTAATAGATAATCCTTTATTAAGTATCAATGGCGAGGTTAATGTGGCGCGTGTAGAACTCGCTTTTTACCGGCGTGCCTCATGTGGTCTATCATAAACGTAACGCAGAAACTTGGCAACTTTAGAGGGCCGAAGGAGATCGTCACAAAGAATGTATCTATACATTCCCTAAAAATATTATACTCACAATAAGCGGCAAGATACCTCCACCGAGTCCCGAGTCGTGAACTAATGACATACTTACCTACTTTCCGCACTAGCATCGAAATGTACTATTCTAAGTAAGTTGCAACTATGACATAGGTATCAATGTCACGTCCAGTTCTCAAACTCCGTTTACACATTTGCAAATGCCATGAGGTAAAATTAAATTACTGATTATCTTCTAATTGGAGCTAATTAGAATACCAGTGTCTTCGAGAAATTAACTTATTTAAGCTAAACAATGCGCCCTTAAAGTTAAAGCAATTTAAAAAACACGGTGTTATAAGTAGAGTGCTCTCTCTAACAATTTTTATTATATTTTTTACCCGAGAAAACATCTATTTTATAGGTACGTACACCTTCTTACGTAAACAAACTATCTGCCTGTAAACAACAAACATTAGTTAATAGTTCAGAATGTTTATCCAAGATTAGTTAGTACAATAAGCTTCTGAGTTATCTGTATCTCATCTCAGATAACTATTGTAAACTTTAATGAATGCACCACGCAACCTTGAACGGGTGACCCTGAATCTTCGCTGCAAGATTCTGCGCCCCTGCCTGTCTGTCTGCACGCATGCGCGAAGATCTCTGCACGACACAAGACCTTATGTCCTTTACAAAAAGGCCTGAAAATATTTCACGCATTTCTAATGCAGAGGTCCGAAACCTTTTTTTGCGTGTAAAAAAATTTGGTGTTGAAACTTTCATGGCAGTGGTTGGTTTACACTCATCCTTTGTTGTCTCGTTTTGCCCCTATTGAGACAAATCTAGTTCTAATAGTTGATAGCACACATTTAATGCAAATTATTTTCAGCCGCAGTTCTAACGGGGTCGCTGATCCATTCGCGCTCTTGGCACGGATTCGCTTCGTACTCGCCCGGCTTCCACAATCGGGTGCTTTGCCAAAAATAAAGCTGCAGTGCAGTAGTAGTCTTGCAGCGAGACTGCGGGGTCCTCTCATTGTTATGTCAGAGAGGTCGATACATCACAGGGCTCGGCACTCTCGGCAGTGTCGGCGCGCGTTCCGTTGAGCGTGCATGTGTCCACGCCGCCGCGTTTGACGTCGCTCGTTTTCACCCGGTGTATGTGATTTCGGTATAAACAAATTGGAACTTGGTGTGTTATTGGGTTTTGAGTTTTTTGACAGACATTTCTGTCATAAGAAATTTCTTGGATACATTTGGACGAGTATGTATGATTATTTAAGTATTTTAAGCTCTGTTTTAGGTTAAGTTTATGATAATAGAGCCTAAATTAAAAACTGGCTTTGTAAAATTCGTCAGATCTAAAATTATTATGTTCAGTATGGACATGCTTTTGTCGAGTGTATGTAATAAATAAGTCATAAAGGAGTGGTCTAATATGACAGATAAGCATCACAGGTTTCGAGTGTCGTTCTCCAGTTTGAGTTAAGAGGATAATATAAATTATATTCGTCTGCAGATCCGGTCTCGTCTTACATAATTATGTTAATTAAATACCTCATTCCAACTATTACTAGGTAATTCATTAATTCCATAATCTCGACGTTTCGCAACAGCTGTCTACTAAATAGTTAGTGAATTATATAAGAAAATTCAAATTATTTGTTTGGCTTAAAAATACAGAGGCTGCCCTGGGCCCTGTAAGTAAAGGGAATTTAATATTTATGAACTTATTTTTGACACGTATTAGGGTATACAATTGTAAAGTACGAATCAAATCATTTATTAAATGTAATAAATGTTTTGATTCATATTTTTTGTTCTTAAGTAGTCACACTACTATATACCTAATATAAATTATCTATTGAAAGAGATGTCATGTACTACAAAAAAAGTGACCTAGGCCACTGGATCCGAGCCCTGCTCACCGGGGCCTTGGTTACTTTTTCTGTAGTATATGAAATCTCTTTCAATTTATAACGTATTATACCGCTTTATTATACTTACTCATAGTTTCAGTTTCCGAAAACACTGGCCGACAATATAAATAAATAAATATTGTGGGACAATTTTACACAAATCGACCTAGTCCCACGGTAAGCTCAATAAGGCTTGTGATTTGGGTACTAGACGACGATATAATAGATAGATACATATAAATACTTAAATACATAGAAAACATCCATAACTCAGGAACAAATATTCGTGATAAACACACAAATAAATGCCCTGACCAGGATTCGAACCCGGGACCTCCTGCTTCGTAGACAGGGTCACTACCAACTAGGCTAGGAGGCCGTTAATATATACAGGTGGTATTCGGAATTTCAACGTGGCCGTGTATCCCTCACGGATGACGTGCGTGAAGGTCGACCGTCACTATGATCAGTGACGGCCGATTGTGACATCGATGTTGTTCATCAACTGATAAAGGAAGATAGGCATGTGATATACCGGGAAATTCAGGACACTTTAAGTATTGGAATGATTCAGATACAAATTAAGTGAGGAGGTTAATTTCCCGGTGGATTCCTCACTTGTTATCTGACGACCAGAAGACGGCTCGTGTCAACTGGTGCCGCAAAACTTTTAAAGAAATTAACGGAGGAAGCTCAAATGTCGTTTCTAGTATTGTGTCAGGTGACGAGTCATGGATATATGCATATGAGCCTGAAACGAAAAACCAATGTCGAGTATGGGTCTATGAAGACGACCCCAAGCCGACAAAAGTTATTCGTTCTCGCAGTACTATCATAAAAATGGTGGCAACTTTTGTCTCCGAATCGGGTCACGTGGCGACTATTGAAGACCAAAGAACGGTCAATGCTGATTGATACATAAGTGTAAGTGTTTATTTACATTCCCGAAAACCAAGAATAAGTTGCGTGGTCAGCGTTTTCACACCCCGGAAGATGCAGTCGACGCTTATAAAATGGCCATTTTGTCTACCCCTACTTCAGAGTTCAATAAGGGCCACTTGCACCACCCGGGGTTAGTCACGTAATCCTGAGTTAACCATTTTTTTGTATGGAATTTGATAGCTCAACTTCGGGTTAGCGGCTAACCCTGGCTGTTGAAAGGCCCACCTGTTTTAAAAATTGGTAAAAAAAAGAAAAAGAAAAAGGGCATTGAACATAAAGGAGAATACTTCGAAAAACAATAAAAGTACTTATAACGCATTTAAGTGATTATTTTTTTCGATTCCCGAAACTTTCAGGGCAGCCTACATATGCCACTCAGCATAAGCCGTGACACAAAAACTATTCAATAGTTTTTAATATCGAAGCACCACCAAGGACAGAGGAGAAAAGATGAGAGGTTTAAGAACTTTAATAATAGATAGATAGAGGTATCAGGATATTGACGCACTTCCAATAAAAAAGCAACTTAACAACACGCAGATATTTCAGAAGGCTTGTTACATAATACGTATTAGTCATAAAAAAATAGAGGAGTTTATACCTAAGTAGAAGCAGAACATTTTAATCAACTATCACTACTGATTGACAATATTTTGAATTAATTAAAAATAGGACTTAAACCGGAACTAATTGAAAGAACAATTTGTCAACTAATTAAACGTACCTAATTCCAATTTTCCGCTTTGACAACCTAATTAGAGTTTTCCTAAATAAATAATTACCTACACACGTCGTATTTTTTTGAGAAGTTCATTGCCTCAGAAATAAACATTATTACTCGTAGTTAAATGCCTATAATTATGTAGGTACCTAAAGAATAACTTGTTATACTTTTATCTCATTCAAATGCTTATTTCTTTCAATAATCAGAACATTTCACAATATGACTAAGAAAATTAAATTAATAAAAGAATCATAAAAATGTATTCAACAACTATCTTAAGTTCTTATTATGAAGAACATCGATAAATTCTGACAAAGGGTTAACAATCCTGACATATGAGAAATCTTACCTAGCTAAAGGGTTGGTAAACCCTGAGTTACAAATTTTAAACACTTATTTTTGTCACCAAAGTACGTACTTGAGTATAGTTTAATAACTTTAATAAGAAACAATCTTACTGTATTTTTTATGCTAATTCTTTTTTGGAGATAAACATGTAAATTACCAGCTTATGCTAAAACATTTACTTACATGTTATAAAAATTAGTATTTTTTCTTACTGCTACTGGCTAAATTTGCTCTGATACCTGAAGCTTTCTAGAAATTATCGACTGTGACAAAATAGTTTTCCTGATCAGTGACGTAATTAATTCGAAAACTAGAACGCAATTATCATTGTTTCGTTTTTACTGTCATAATTATTACTTGGTGTATTATTGCATTGCGGTAACACAACTATGCTCTTATATATAGGTACTCTACACTTTTTAAACTAGGTACTAAGACATTATAACTGATATACACGGGTTCTTACCAGGTTAATTTTTTTTTTAATTTATGCTTCCGATATTTCGGCGCTATTGCAACCGCCATGTTTACTCGAAAAGTTCGAGAAGAAAATATTTCGAGGGTAAGTGGTTCATGAATGGGGGGAAGAGGGATGGTAGAGGGGTGAGTTGGTATGGTATACTTAGACCAGAGTTGTCATATTTTTACAAAAATACTTTATGAATTCTCTTGGCAAGTCAACCTATTGTAATATTGTGTCAATCCTAGTAATTGCCCCATCTCAGTTTCTATCCCTCCTAACCCCAATGAGGTGAGCTGGGATTTCCTAATATTTTGTGTGTATCATAAAATCTATGAAATGAAATGACAGATTAACATTGAAAAACAAGAATTGATATCTACAACACACAGAACACTTTTTAAGTAATAAATAAATTAACGTGGTTTGAACTTCGAATTCGTCCTAACTCACCCGATTTTACGGTAATAAGACTAATAAGTGGTAAGAACCTCTAAGTTAGTTATATTAACTATCACTATGCTCTTATCTTAAACACTGGGATGACAATAACATTGGTCCAACGGGTAATTATTTGTACGACGGATGTGACAAGATAAATTGTGCGTCTAAAAAAAGAAAATAATAGCAATCTCCGTGAACTCAATTTACAGCGCATTAAGTTCACAGTTTTGGCACGCATGATCGTATTGTTAATGTTTTTGTTCGTTGTATCATTTAGATACTTACCTATGTTAATTTTTATAAAATAGATATATAGTAAAAGGCACCACTTTGCCGCTATAGTCAATAAGGCGCTGATACAATAAAGATTCGTACAATTTAAGCTATGACTCTAGAAAGCATTAAATTGCAACGGTTATTACTCACGTATTTTTATATCACAATCACTGCCGCCTGGCAGGGTGATGCCCGAGCCGCGAAGGTGACAACACCACTGTCTGTCCGACGATGACTGCCCGATGCAGTCAAAAAATGTCACGCCTATTGTGATAAAAATAGTTAGTAAATAACTTTGCTAAAAACGATCACATTAGTATTGCGCTAGAAGAAGTAGGTATATCTACTTTATGCAAAGAGTTATTTAATTTTATCCTGGGCGTGTATCCCAGAGTCGCGGGTTCGAGTCCTGTCCGAGGTCATGAATATTTCCACTTTTCTTTTCTTGCATCCTGTGGCATGGGCTTAATTTTAACTAGAACCTCCTCCTTTTTTGAAGTCGTTTGAAGTTGAAATTGTGAAAACCCCAATTCTTGTAAAGTCCTCTGGAGTTTCTAGCATACATACATGACCTACTACTGCGATAATTGGTATCTCCATCTCAATCGCACTTGCATATTCGAATGAAAGAGATGCACCCCGCAAATTAAGGAATGTTCGATGTTTGCGGCCCACTGACATAATATGCATTTCTTTATTAATAAAGTGCATCGTGATCGTGACTGTCCCTATTCCATAAATTCTCGTAAATACAGCTTCAAGTTCCAACTAATGCATAGCTAATGAGTTTTTTGAACTCGCTATCTCGACTAAGAAAGTCGTATAAAGTCACAAAACTCGAATGGCCGCTTCGCGTGACGAAACAAGCGACTTAATAAATTGTAGGTGTTAATAAATTATTCAACTTTACCTGGAATCAGCTCGGGGTGAAATAATATGAGGGTTAAATAATTATTAATAACTGGTTTTGATTCACTTAGAGATGGTTCCTTTCCCACTTGTCGGATGCTGGGCCCGATTTTAATAGGACGTTCATTTTGTAGAGATATCGCTGTCGGGCAAGTGTGGACAGTTTCATATACTTACTTGCAATGTTCTGCCAGTAGAACGTCCGACAAAAATCGGGATCTGGCACCTGATAAGTGCCGGCTCTTAGGGCCACTTGCGCCAACCAGGATTAGCCAACTAACCCGGAGTTAAGCGTTTATTGCATATGGAATTTGACAGTTAGCGGCCAACCCTTGGCTGGCGCTCCCGTGCGAGCAAGATGCACTGTGCAAAAGTATGTCCGTCTAGCTCCTACTGTCGAATACATTTGCTCTATACTAATACTCATGGTAAGCACACTGACAGTTGAAGACTAGACACTATACTGAATACTCATGGTAAGCACACTGACAGTTGAAGACGCTAGCGAGTATAGTACTCTACAGTAAACTTAAAACGCACTGTGGTTTTTTTGGAAAAATACAGTACACGCTCTGAGATGACCAATAATGAGCTGCTGTAAAATGTTGACTGGCTCTTGGTTCCAGCTATATGGCTACTCGGCATTGCACGCCCATTGGATGATAAAACTGTCCTGGAGGCGACAGTAGGGTTTAATATTATTATATCTTTGATTCCGGGCATTCCGGTATCAACCGACAACTAGCTTTGTAGAATAAGACTGTGCCGTTCTATCCTATACGTATTCATCTTCGATGGGAAGACTGAAGGTAACCGGTAGGTACCGAGGTTTATTTCCGAGGAACAAACGGTTGTATAATTTTGGGTATGCCCTTTGGTTTGTACAGTGTTCTTTGTTCTTACCACTTGTTGTAAGAACACGTGTGGAAAAATACGGTTTTGCGAAACTTAAAATTATAATAGGCTGATTTTCTAAAATTACTCTCTGAAGGGATATTTATAAATAAATTAATCCTACAAAATTTCCTCCGGAAGTAGCTAATTCGTTAAAAAAACATATTAAGATGTCTGTAACAAAATGATAATATGGTTAGGTACATAACATCATACACGGAAAATGTGACAGTTTGTGTGTATTAATATTTTGTTGGATTTTGTTGAGTGCATTTCATTATAATTTATTCTAAAATAGTCTCCAAACAGTCAGTTCAAGGACTGGATTATATCGCAAACATCGTCTGCGTCATAATTATGCATCTAATTCGCTTGAAGGAAGTGCGATAGAGAAGAGAGGGAGCTAAAAATTATGTTACAGGTAGTCAGGTAGTAGGTCTGTGGTAGTTAACACGACAGGTCATTGGGCCTACCACCTACAAATTGAATGCTTAGTTCCTAATAGGCATCTGACATTTATGTTAGGTATGTATTAACGACTCCATTCACAATGTCAGCGGCCGTATAATTTTCCATTCATTAAACTGTTGGGTATAAAACTAATAACTTAATAAGTGAGTATACGTTTTTCTTCCTTAAAAAGTAGGTACCGTATGTACCTACTTAAAACTTTATAATGAAACATGGATTTATTGGTTTCTGTAAATTTAAAAACAGTAATATAAAAAACAGAAACTTCTTTACAATGTGCGTCGTAAATATAATCACCCGATTAACGTCCGATGTCTAATAACAATCAAACTTAAAAAAAACAGTTGGACTAGCCAAGGCTGCAGTAGATTTTTTAAAAATGTGCGTCGCTTTTTCGGTATAAAAAATAGGGAGACATAAAAAACTTCTGCAGCCTTGGCTTGTCAGTCTTATACCTACTTCTTATCTACTTTAAATACATTGAGCTGATTAAGCATATTTTAAATTAACAAGGAAAATAATGTTACTTTGCTATTCCGCCAAACGCTTCGTTTCGCGGAATAGCAAAGTAACATTATTTTCGTTGTTAATATGGAATTCCGCAAAGTAACGCCTGATTCAATAAATTATATTTTAAATTGTATTGTAACACAAGTTTGTAGTCTAAATAAAAGTAATAAAAGTCTTTATCAGTAAAACATGTTAAAATACTAAATAGCTTGCTAAAAAGCTATGAAGAATCTTAAAAGAAACAAAATTCAAAAATAATAATAATAAGTAGTTTATTGAATTATTTTTCACGCATATTACAATTACCTATCAAGGACCTATTTTGGATTTAAGATAGGTAGAGGTAGGTAGGCAAATTACAGTTAGGTACATGAATTTAAAAATAAATGAATTATAAAAAAACCATAATCTTGCAACACGGTGTTGACACAATTTGCCTATGAAACGGCCTCCTAGCCTAGTTGGTAGTGACCCTGCCTACGAAGCAGGAGGTCCCGGGTTCGAATCCTGGTCAGGGCATTTATTTGTGTGTTTATCACGAATATTTGTTCCTGAGTTATGGATGTTTTCTATATATTTAAGTATTTATATGTATCTATCTATTATATATGTATATCGTCGTCTAGTACCCATAACACAAGCCTTATTGAGCTTACCGTGGGACTAGGTCGATTTGTGTAAGATTGTCCCACAAATATTTATATATTATATTATATATTATTATTATTATATATTATGACTAAAATTTAATGTGCATTGAGAATCAAACACGGCGCGACATTGACATTCCGACCACACGCGGTGAGATAACTCTATGGAACTAAGAATAGATCACAGATTTAGTGCAGCAGCTTACGCCAGTGTAACAGACTTTCATGGTTATATCGTTCGTTTGCCTAAAACTTTAGTTTCAACCCTATGGGGTTTCAAATAGAAGATGATTTCAAATAGAGATAGATATCGTTCGATCGATATTTATTTTTATAAGTACCTACCTATACCTGAATGTTTAGCCTAGCGTGGTAATCATAAACAATGATATCGTGGTACTCGTGGTTTACTCTTAGTAGGTAGGTAGGTACATCTGTTATTCAACTGTAGGTAGGTATCGTAACTAAAGGTTCAAAGTATGTTAGATCTTTTAGAATTACTTCACGTGTTTAATGCAAATGTTACACAGAAGTATATAGAACCTTACACTTGTTGTGTTCAATAAAATGTTAATACTTACTTAAACAAACAAAATGCGACTGACTCGATTTAAATCCTCTGTATATCTATTTTCAAACCTTTCATTATAATATGAGACAGCCATGTAAAAATACATATATATATATATATATTTAGTTTGCTAGGTTAGTAATGCAAAATATAATGCATGAAGGATGACTCACACTAGGACGATGGGACAGGGCGGGACGGGACGCTCTGTCAATTTCTATAGAAATAATCACGTCCGAGCTTGGAGCCCTCGGAGGTCACATGATGTTTGAGTATGAGTATGAGTCAACTACAATCAGCACAACTAGCTGACATAGTCACTTGGTTAGTCGTTAGTGTAGGTACTGTACTCCGACATACCAGTGCCTAACGAGGGACGGAGTTGCAACTGTGTCAAATAGTTTTGTGTTGGCAACATCTCTGGAAAGTTGGATGCCGGATGTTTTCGCTGACCTCGGCTTGCCAGCAGGACAAGAGGGATATTTAGCATGGATGGATAAGATCTCTCTTGTGACGAAACTATTCTAATTAAAGTTTAATGAATATGATACTCCGATGTTAATTTTTGGTAGTAACAGAGCCAAAAATTGAATGAAATTTCGTATTATACTTATACAAAAATTTTTGCTAAACTTTAGTCGATTTTTACTGTTTTTCTTAAATCAAGATTTCTCAATAAAAAAATTATGTCATTTACCACGAAAACTTGTTAACTAGCTGACATGGTTAGACTCCGATAGTAGTGCCTAACAAGAGACCCAGTTGCAACTATGTCAAACAGTTTCGCGTGTGATATCTCGAAAGCTAGAAGCCGGATGTATACTGACCTCCGTTCCGTGTCATCGGGACAATAGGGATGTTGTTACATGTTGGTTATAACAAAACCTAGTTTAACTAGCTGACATGGTTTAACTGAGACCTAGAAGTTCCCAGCGAGGGATCGCGTTGGTGAAACTAGAAACACGCGGTGTTTATTACTTTATTTTAGCTCACAATGGCAGACATGTCCAACCCAATTTGGCCGCTGTTTGGGCTACATCAGCTACTTTCGTTTTATAACATAGTTTGTTCTTAGTATTGTTGCCATTTAAAGAAAAAAAATCTTAAATAAAACGGATAGTAGGTAGTTAGGTACCTATCTAATGGCGTTATCACACTTGCGATTTGTGAGATTTTTGAAGAAGAAGAAGAAGAGAACTACAACACTAAAGGAAGAGTCACACTAGAACGGGACGGGACGATCTGTCTGTTTCTATTCACGTGACATCCGAGGGCTCCGAGCTATCACGTGATTATTTCTATAGAAATTGACAGATCATCCCGTCCCGCCCCGTCCCGTCCCGTCCTAGTGTGACACATTCTTGACTGTCTCAATCATCAACCATTTTCCAAAAATACCTAAAACTGTCTCATAAATTGTCCCTGATTGGGGTCATCATTCGCTTTGATTATCTTCAAACTCGATTGCAGGTGTGATGGCATATTTATGCATGGCAGACGCAACGTAGAACATTAATATTTTGACACATCATCAAATATGATCAAACTCGTGGAAGAGTTACGCTAGCATCTAAAATCATGACGTGACCTACTTAATCCAAGACTTGCTCTAGTTAGCTTGCTTGATACACTTTTCTGCCGCAAAATATTTGCAATAAAAACGATCCCTCCTTATGTGATTCTTTACTTTTATAAATATATATTTACCTAAGTACGATTTTGGTTCACTGATAACTTCTAGTTCTAACTATTATCAAAGTTTGGCATGCATTTTAACAACGCTGTCAGTAAGTATTTATTTTGATTTAGAAAAAGCTGTTTTTTTTAATCAATGTAACGGTTCGCCCAAAGTCCACATAGGCTACTACTACAATACATAATTACATATCAAAATAGCAGTGCAAAAAATACCTTAGGTATATAATTATGACTAAGTAGGTACTTACACTAACACCTTGTATGAGCAGTTAATTCATTTAATTTTAAATAAAACTAAGTACAAAATAAAGTATAGTTAAGTATTCAAAATATGATCCCTGGGAGATATCGTCCCCGTAATAGACAGCAACTGTATACATCAGGCAAGTGACTGGATTGTGCCGAGTCGTGCAGGCTTTACAACGGGGCCTTAGCCTAAGTTCAAAGTGCATTTTATGTTCTAAGGTTCATGAGAGCGATATGATATCGGGCAGAATGCTTCTTTGAGGTGTTTTACAGGTATTCTAAGGTAAGAATTCTGAATAATAATAAAAAAATAGATTCTAACTTGGAGGTTTCGATTATTTATTTATATATTACTTTTCAGTTTATACTTTTATATCTGTGCCAATAAAGTAATACGCGTTCAAAGGTGCATGGGCAATTTATGAATCGATTCATTCATAAACTTCCCATGCAATTTTGAACGCAATAGTACCTAGTTTGTTTATAAATAGATGACGGAGCGTTTAATTACAATGGAATTGAAATAAGGTTTACTTATTCATTTAGAAAAAACACTGGAAAAGAGAAAATGCAAAAATATACGAAAGCAAGTTCAGCAATACTTAGCTTTTTTTGTATAATAACACGAGTGAGGTGGGCCCTATAAGCAAAATAAGAGATAAAAAGTGTACAAAAAAAAACACTTACCTACAAAAGCCCAATTAAAGAAAGAATACCCCACCCCGTCTATAAGGTCCGCCTGCGGCATGGTCCCCATTACACTGGCGGCGATACCTCTCTGATTCTGATTCATTTTTATTTAAGTACATATATTATGTATAAGTAAAAGATTTCGAATATTTATATTTTAAGATTTTCATAAGCTAATAAGTGAAACCTTGTATGAAACACGAGCGTAAAGATGATTTCCGACGCGTGTCGTCTTTTATACACTCGCTCGTGAATAACTGTGCCACTCATCGGAAATCACATACTTTCCGCACTTGCATAAATAGCTATCCTTTACCCAAGGTGTCTACGGTTCTGCGCTAGTTAGATGAAAACTACTAATATTGGTCGGGAAATTTTAATTCACTTCCACTGCACTACGTTATTCATGGTGCATTTCTTTTGTTTCCGCTGAGAGCCGCGACCCTTGGCGCGGTTCCTTCACAAGTAGGTTTGCAGTGCTGCACTATGCGTATTCAAAAAACTATGGCTAAGCAAAAAAATGGTTGTGAAGCCGTCAAGTAAAATGTTGGTTTTAAAATGAGCGGTATTTATTTTATTTAGGTAGAGACAAAAAACACGGCAAATCAGAAAAAGAAAACATCTCTTATGATCCGGTATTATGTATATACCTAACTTTTTTGTGCGCTCAAAATACGCCATTTTTCAAGCTTTTCATAAACTAAGGGACTACATTTCTTCGTGCAAATTTTGATGTTTTCAATTCTGCGGTAGATAGATAAATAAATTTTCTTCTACGAATATCACCGCACTAATTCATAAAGGTCGCATTTTTCTGAGAGCCGCGACCCTTGGCGAGGTTCCTTCAGAAGTACGAGTAAGGATCCAGGTCAGCACTAGGTATCTTAACGTGCGAGCAAAAAGCTTAGTTTCTTATCTAAATATGAGTTTTAAGCTTTCGAATAACTAAGGTGAAGCATTTTCTGCGTATTGGTTTGGCTTGCTTACGATTGATTGGCTTACGATTAAATTTTGTGGTAGGTAGGTTGTGGTAGGATTACTCTAATTTAATTCATCGTTGTACCGCACTACAGTAGTCTACGGTGTACTTGTGTCGGTGTACGGCGGAGACTTGGAGAGTACATTTCTTTTGTTTCCGACTGAGAGTCGCGACCCTTGGCGAGGTTCCTTCACAAGTAGGTCGGCACTAGGCGTATTCAAAAGGAATGTGGTATCTTAACTTAGTTTTTTGTTCATGTTAAATGCCTGATGGAGGTTCTTGGAAAAAATAGCAGCTGACAGTGTGCTAACAGAATTGTTATGAATGTGATTTTTTATTTTATTATCACCTTGGATTTATCTTATCTGATAAAAACATTTAAGCTTTTCGGAAGCTCATGAGGGCTTTCTAATAACTATGGACAAGCATTTTCCGCAGTTAGATGAACTGTCTTCTATAGGGAATACAAAACCGGTTATTTCTGTATTACCGGTTAATATATAATATATATAGAGGACTATCGATGTCAAGGGACACCGGGGCCGGACATTTCGTTGCAATTGTACCTACAGGTATTCCATTTATTGAGGTTTCAATTATCGAGGTTTCACTGTAGGTATATACGTATTATGTACCTAGGTAGTATCTAGTGCCAACAATTTAATTTATTACAAGTGAAGTGATAGTCGTTGAGATGGAGAAATCTGCTCGTAAGTAGTCTTAGGCCCACTTGCGCCACCCAGAGTTAGACGCTAACCCGGAGTTAAGCCGTCGAATTCCATACAAAAAAAACTCTTATCTTCGGGTTTTGTGTGCAATTGGCCCTTAATACAATACTTCTAAGTGTTAATTGTGTAAAATTTCAATCTATGAAAACGTGATGTTATTTTGTAAGGACAAAAGTATCTCATCGAAATGTGAAACGTTGGTCTTCTTTATCCATATTAAAAAGTACTCTTTTTCTCTTGAATTGTATGATAAAAATCATAACTACATGTACACAAGCTGATAGCCATTGGCCACAGGAAAGATTAGCTCTACAGTTCAGCTGAATACGCACTTTTTCTTTCCTGAGCGCCTACCACGAACCGCGAACGAAAGTATACCTCCCTTTCGCACTTGTGATTACTCACTCAAGTGCGACGGAGAGGTGACACTTCGTTCGTGGTTCGTGGTAGGCCTTCTTGGGTCAATAGTTAACAGCTTGTGGACATGTAGTAATGATTTTTATCATACAATGCAATATAAAGGTCTTACACCATGTTGTAGATAAGGCTTAAATAAGAAAATCAAGCTTTATAGCCCTTAACTTTCAAAAGTCCTCTGGAAAGACTCCGAGCATCGTTTTGTGTTTGACCCAATTATACCAGAAAACGAAATAAATGAAATAAATATGAATGTCATGGTATAAGTAGTGTTGGACGCGGAATAAAATATTATAACTGTATTGATATGTTAAGTATTTATTAATCGTATTTCCCATTACAAAGCATATCGTGATCAAATATCACGCAAGATATTGTTTCATTGTCCTATAGAAACGTAGGCCGCAAGCCCGCAAACCGCATAGTGCCATCAACGAGGATCTTTGTGTATACGTTTTTTTAACTACGTAAGGTTTAAATGCATCGATTATGATAAGAGTGCTATTAATTGGTGAATCGACAATAGTTAAATTCTTCACGATTTCTTTTTAGGCTTCCGTACCGCAAAAGGAAAAACGGACCTTTTAAACGGTTGTCACACTTGCACCGCGTCTCGTTGCGAGACGCGGAGCAACGGACTGGACCTAGACCTTTGACCTAGAAAATAAGAGCTTGTAGCATAAGTACTAGGGCTTGTGATATACGTGTTACACGCGGAACCGTAGCTACGTAGCCTTAGCACCGGCGGTGCTAAGATCCCGTACTACACGGTCACGTCAAAGATACGTATCCGTTTCTGGATTCGGCTACGTTCCCGCGAATCTCGGCTTCGGCTCCGCTCGGCTTCTTTTAATACACATCTTTTACAATTTGTACTGGTCTATTATTTTTGCCTCCAACATAATATTTGTATCTTATTATTTTTGATCTCTTAAATTTTTATTTAAAATGCAAAAGTATGGAAACTGAAATTAAAAACTCGCCCCTTGCATTACATTCGGGGGTCTTAATAACACGCATAAAATCTACACTTAACGTCACGGTCACGACTGGATCCGATCTACGTATAAATAAGATACGTATCTCCGTGTAGCCGAATCACACGGAGCAAACGGAGCGGATCTCCGTTGCCGAATAACACGGCAACGGAGATTCTGCTACGGGTACACGAAACACGGTCACGACCAGGAGCACTAATAAGTACAGGAGAAAATCTCAATGCCAAGATTCGGCGTAGCACTAGTTTTACGAAAGTGACTGCGATGACTACACCTTCCAATCCAAACCAGTGGGTAAACTAGGCCTTATTAGGATTAGACCGGTTCCCTCACGATGTTTTCATACACCGAAAAGCGATTGGCAAATATCAAATGATATTTCTTACGTAAGTTCCGAAAAAAATAGTACGGTACAAGCCGTTCTTCAGGCAATCCTGAAGAACGGCTTGTACCGTACTATTTTTTCCAATGAACCCGCGACTATCGGATTGAAAGTTCTTGTTCCGCTTTTGTTGTGTTGTTGACATTTCTAGCAAGATCTCTGTTGACACTTCCTTGATTTATCAGTGAATCCGAGACCATGACACAGGGAACTGTGTCGAAACGTTGCGCGTCGGTATGTTAAGGTAAATTAAGAAAATTCGCGATAGACCCGTTCTATTTTTATAATAATGTGTATAAAACCCGAAAGTTTAAAGTGTTATTTAAGTGATAATTAGTACCACAACAACCACACGTCGTTGATTGGACTAACCGTATCTGGTACAATTGATAGATTGGCAAGATTGATTAGCGCTCGATAACGGATGCCATAAGATGGCGCGGTGTAACTGTCAAATGATTGTTTGCAGAGCCTCGCCTCTCTGTCGTACTTGGGACTTCACATGACAGGTGCAACAGAGACGGAAAACTTCAAGAGATAATGATGAAGGAATAATAGAAACTGGAGTAACAGGACTGCTTTATTTGGATAATAGAGCGATGAAATGAGATGAGATTGTGATGCGAATCCATTAGATGGCCGTAGAGAGATATCTTAAGTAGGCGTTTTCCCAGTAAAGGTATTCTTAGTAAATACGATTCATTTATCGATCCAAAAAAAGGTAGGTAGGAATACAATAATTTACTCGTTTGCATGTGCGATCTACGATTATCTAGTTTATTTGTTTTTATGCTCAAAATATCCTTTACAAGAGGAAAATGGGGGCAATTATTGTAAGTTTCGTTTATACGAGAATTTTGAGATACAGTGGCCAAATAATTAGGGAAAATATTTTTTTTCCCGTACAAATGCCTGCAAATCGGATTTTGCAATATATTCATACCTACATTTATTTCTAATTAAGATAAAGTGTTTGTTTGATCATTCATATTTTTTAAATAGGTATTTTACGGAACTTTGTATAATACATTCGAGTTGATATACCATATATTCAAGCAGGGAATGTATAGTTATTGAAAAAAATTGGTATTTTTTTTTTAATTATCATCAAATTTGCAAACTCTTATTTATAGGCAAGGGGGCAAGGGGGGTAAGGAAAAAAAAATATCCCTAATTATCTGCCGACAGTAATTTTACGAGATTCGGTTGACCAACCGGACAGGGAAAAGAATACGAATTTTTATTTTCATTACGTTTGAAACTTTACGAAAATTCTCACCTTTCAGTTGCGATAACTACCTTACCTTATTTTTTTATAATTAAAATTAAACCTAACAACAATAATATTATGTGACGACCCCATCGCCCACTGGTTTCGACCGGTGCAATCAGTCAACGCAGGGCAGCTTGTGGCGAGCTATTGGGGAGTAGCGACCCCACGTACCTGAGTGCTCCTGGGGGACTCCGTCGTCCGAACAAGTCCTCCGCCTCTGACTTGCCTTAACCGGCCGTCCAGAGTGGAGTCGCGAGAGCTGTGTTCTCGAGGGTAGATGTGGAAACCTAAGTGGCGAGTTGGCTATATGTTTAAAGTCCAGTGACACCTCTCTACCCCCAGCCCTCATACCGGTGTTGTCCTCGACCCATCTTAGATGTCGCTTTTTGTGGGGGCCCATCTTATGTGGGCGAGTCACCGTCTGCCGGAAATAAAATTGATTGCCATTTTGTTAGGCAGACGTCCGATTTTATTCTCCATAACCCAGTATCTAGACCACCACTTTCACCTAAACGTCTCTAGAATATACTTTCCAGTATATTTTAGATTCCATTAAATCTCAATAGTCTAATACACCCTCGCGGGTGCTGCCTCTGCGTGCGTCCCATGACTCGGGCAGGTGCAACATCCGCTCGGTGTACCCCTTCATTAAATTGTCGAAAGGGTCTCTGCGTGTTGGCTTCGGCTCCGCGTACGCCTCCCAAAGGTCCGGAACACCATTGTTCCGTGATGGGAAAGACATATTATAGATAAAAAGTGTATCTAAAAGGTCCGTCATGAATGATTTATTTATTTATTTAAACTTGATTGCACAGAATACAAAAAAACATTACAAATGGCGCACTTAATGCCTAATGGCATTCTCAACCAGTCAACCATAGGCCTAAACAGAGAAATAAATAAAATGGTGCAAATATAATAAAGGTAGGTTAACGAAATAATTGCAAAGCGAATTGAATAACGTTATCAAGCTACCCGTTTCTAATATTAGAAAAATAAGCCCCATTTTCCAAGCTAGTCTAGGCTCAAACTAACCTAATAGGTGTGAAGCCAACAAGCCTCATAAGTAGCAGAGAGCTGCCAGCTAAGCGTCAAGAGAGTTAACTAGGGAGAGGCTTCAGTAGCCAAGAGCTGTAAAAAGGAATTATAGCTAATAAACTTGAAATACACATATGTATTTAATAATGGAGATTAGAAAAAAACTAACGCTAATATGGAAAGTATGATGTACAGTTTATGCCATTATATAAATATGTTATGTGAAAATGATAAACGTTTATAAAGTGTGCACCACACGCTGTGCTATGATAATAATATTTTCCTATTCATAATATTTATTAAATGACAATGACTGACTGTATGATATACGGATATGATATAATATCATAACTTTTATTTATTATATCCACTTAAGTAATTCATAATTAGTTTTTTGATATAATTACATTCCTTTTCGGAAGATCAGCGTTGACTTTCGGGTCAACATTATGCTAAGGCGAGACTATTTTGTGGTAAATTTTGTTTTGGGCCGTTCTTATCGACAATGAAGCGCGATTTTCTCGATTTATCGGATTTTTGATGTTTAGTAAAAAGACAACGATAGAAATTATTTTAAAAACAACTTATGTATTTGAAGTAGACAATTTGATAGTTATTTTTATGTTGGTAACGTATAATTCTTTTCAGTTGGTAGTTTTCTAGAAAACACCGTGATAGAGTATCCCTTTTCAGCGGAGACAGCCTTCCGATTGTACGGGATGCTTCTCGCACAGTCTTGAGATGATAGTTGATAATGATAATACTGCAGTTTCCACCGAAATAACGATTTATTGATAATTATGATAAAATGATACAATTAGTGGCTTAATGAATACAGTCCGCGGCGGTCGGGCATGTACTGGCTCGAAATAGGTAATAAGTTTATGCTATGTGACGGAAAGTGCTGACGGGCGAAATGTTAACCTTTGTACGGACTGTACATGCTCCCGGGCGCGAGATGCAAAAAG
This sequence comes from Lathronympha strigana, assembly GCA_949128165.1. Taxonomy (NCBI): domain Eukaryota; kingdom Metazoa; phylum Arthropoda; class Insecta; order Lepidoptera; family Tortricidae; genus Lathronympha; species Lathronympha strigana. The sequence goes on along the minus strand of OX421918.1, from coordinate 7,131,094 downwards.
ACAAAATGTTACAAAAAGGATTAGACTTACAAAATTACACAATACAATACATTGATAAAAAACAAGTATAAAATAAACACAATATTAAATCATTCACTCGTAGCAAATCGTCCTCCAACGATGGGTGACGTGGCCTTGTCGAGTCCCCGTGTTCTTGAAAATTGAATCTTCGGGTTTGTTTGGGTATGCACGTTGTACGGACAACGTTAACCTTTGTACGGACTGTACACGATTGACCACTCTGTCACGGTGTTTTGAGTAAAATAATGTTGGTAAGTTTACAGTTACTTACCGGAGAAGTAACAAGTAAACTGTACTGATAAGGTAAACTAAAATTTCGGGTATTTACCTCCTATAGAAATGATAATAATAAAATTCTAAATCAGGCATTTTTCAGCGAGGAGACAGGTTATTGTCGCTAAAAAAAGAAAACGGGCAGTGTATAGGTATTTGTCTTTCTTCCCTATCTCTGTAATTGTATTTTATATTTATTTGGATTTCCATTTTGTGTAGTATCTACGAATAAAACGTTACTAAAATGACTCAATTAAAGCGGGTTATGAGGGAACATATAATATTTAGGCCATTATAGTAATGGTATAGGAAATATCAATAGACCTTGGAGATCTGCCAGTACTGATAGTGACAGCTAAATTTCTGCAGTCGAGTGTAGTGATGTGCCATCTCCGGTAATATTTCCCATTTAGGGAATATTACCGGTAATGGCGTATGACTTGTTGGAGTATTTTATAATGTAGGTATTTATTTGTATGGTTCAGTTGTGTTGGAGTATTTATGTAGCTAGAGTCTATCTTCGCTAAGTTTCCTAATTTTTGATAGCATCAACTGTAAAAGTGTTAAGTAAACGTCATAATTAACACTAGACCCTACTCATAGTGTTGTGTTTCTGTCGGTGAGTAAGGTTGCCAGAGCTCCAAGAGGATTCGCTGTGTTGACAGCTGGGGAGTGGGGTGTACCCACGGAGCTAAGCTTGCCCCTTTAGCTGTCAACACAGCGAATCCTCCTTTTTTAAAGGGTCGACAACGCGCGTGTAACTCCCCTGGAGTTGCAGGCGTCCATAGGCTACGGTGACCGCTTACCATCAGGCGGGCCGTATGCTTGTTTGTCACCGTCGTAGTATAAAAAAAATAAAAATAAAAAATAATTTCAAAGAAGTTTGACATTTAAAATAACATTTTGACTCCAGCAAATGTCTATGTTTTCCATGGTGCGTGTCGACGACTGCTTTTTATCGCCAAGATTGCGTGCTGACCGCCGCGATCTAAATTAAATAAATCATTCTCAACAATCTCAACTGATTACTTTCAAAACAAACAATCACGGGTTTAATGACAGTTTGTTACGGTGGCAACATGGCTGTCAGATACTGGAACTACACATTCTATTTAAGTTTGTTTATTTTCTCTGAGAACACTGTTTGCTTATGCTTACAACGAGTTTGAATTTACTGTAGAATGCTATACTGGCTAGCGTCTACGTCAACTCATTGTCAGTGCATCTTGCTCACACTTGCAGGTGGGAGAGAGATGCAACTGTAGATAACGAGACGTAAACCAGACATCGTTACTACCTACAGCCACTCGTGACTCGAACACTGACAGTTCTTCAGCACTAACCTCTTGGCCCTTGCCATGATGTCTTAACGCGATTCAGTTTAGGACATATACTGAGTGGCTGCTATAAAACTGAGCACAGTTAAAAAAATAAATTGAATCTCGTTAAGATGTCATGGACCCTTAACTGGGTTCATCGTTTTAATATTGAAACTTTACTGTTTATCTAAATTACGTTCGTTCTAAACTTGCAAATATTTTATACCTACTCAAAATATCGTACACGATAAAAAATAAGGAACTTACAAACATGAAATTAAAGTACTTTAGACAGCTCTCATGCTCGATTTTTTATTAACAAGCACACTCTACAGATGCAATGAAATGAAATGAACGCCGCAAAAATAAGTGACACACTCTAATTTTTTTATACAACAGAAAATACTATAATTGCACTGACTGTACAATTGTACATATATGTATCTACTTAGTGATAAATATAATTCGTATAATTTTCATAAAATGATCCGTAAAAGCTTCCGTCCAATAACGACAGGAAGTAATTTATTCCGCCATTTTGGAATCACGGAATTATCAATTCGCGTTCATTTTAAAATCGCAGGTTTGCCCACTTAGTTCCATTTGCTGTGTTCCATAAATAGACCACAATGGCGCTGTTGTAAAGAGCCGTATGTACATACAGAGGTAAACAATGTATAGGCTTTTTTAATTTCACGTGGAGAATAATGGTAAGTGGGAAATTCTGCCCGCCTATTAGCGGTGCAGTTAATGTCGTAGTGACGTGACATGATACGGGAAACGTGACATTGTGTACTGTAACATTGACTTCATGCTCACTATGTATTTGTCCCGCACATAGCTATTAGTTTAATGAGGTGTGTGACCTCATTAATGTAATGAGTGTTTACTTATAGAGGTATGTTCGATATTGATAATGTGCAATGGTAAAATAATATTTGATAGTGTCAAATTGAGAATATTTCTTTATTGCAACTTTCAACATAGGTGCCCGGTGATTTAGTACAAGAGTATGGCATATATTAGACTGATAGAGTCAATATGTTCAACGTTATCTCTTCCAAGCAAAAGCAATGCAAATTTCATATGAAATTATGACATTTACTACTTTCACACTCTGTACTATCAAAATCTAGAAATCATAACATAGTTGAACTCAAGACACCAATGTCGGGCACATCGTTTTCAATTCAAAGATAAGACTTACGGAGAGTTCACTGTGGTAAAATTATGTATGTTCATTTGGTCATTATCTTGTCCATTACAGATGCCGCTACCGTACCTACATGAACTTCGGCTGCGGCTAAAGATTGTCATTAAACGTAAAGCTTGCCAAACTTTACTAATGGCTTCGGCATCTTGCGTCACCTCCCACAGTCGTTTGTCATCGGATTTGCATATGTCTCGTGGCGCTTTTAGCTCTACTGTGTTACGCCCCATTTCACCTGACGTTACTTTATCAAGTTTTATTTGGAGGAAGTCAGGGTGAGTCAGCGTTTTAGGGATATACCTTAAGGTAACGCTCCGCTAGGGACTGCAGCGTTGTCAATGCGACGAGACGAAACGAGAAACTTTGTCAAAATTCTAAATCAAAATATAAAATTTTATTCTGCAAGTAGGCCTCAAGGGCACTAAGCAGGTGCCAGTTCAAAAATTACAATATCTAGTGTCAAGACAAGTAAAATCTAAATACTGATTCAACTAAACTGAAAAACAAATAAAGTTCAACAGCCAATACCTGAGTAAAAACAATATGAAGTTAATCTTAAATTAAGTTTGGTTTGAAGATGTAAATGCCCAACGTCAAAAGTAAAATACTGAGATGTAAAGGCTCCCCAAGCGTGAAAATAGGTACTGGAGATGTAAAAGGTTCTCGCGTACTCACTGGAGTAAGACTTTACGACTCTAAGGTCGTTCAAAGTGACAATTGTCGATTCTCGATGACATAGGACCGTCGTTACGACAACGCTGCTGTAGTCGCCATCGGAATGATACCTTAATGGTAGATTACAGAGAATCAGGCCCGGCTCAGCTATCCATAATACAATTTGTCTGACCTAGTATCTATCCCTGGGGAGAGCTTATTTTTGTAGGTAATCTAAGTACTACTTTATGGAGCCCACTAGACTAATTAGGTTAGGTGGGTTATGTAACTTCAATATTTAATCTTGATCATAATGAAAGCCAAATAATATTGTATTAACAGTATAATTACTTAAATAAACACATTAGATCGGAATAATCGCATTTGGTGTTAATAAACGCCGATTAATTCATTTCAAAGTGTTTAATTTCAATAAATATCAATCGCGGAAACAGAGGATAAGTTTTAATAAGGATAAGTTTTAGTTTAATTAGTAGGAAAATGTACTTAGTATTTGACAGCGTAATTTTAATAATTAAATATCCCACATTTGTGGTCGTTTTTTGCCCGAGTGAGCAAAGCGACCGAAGCGTCTCCGTTTCAACTTCGGCAAAAATGCTTTCGTGTGTATTGTCCATTTGTTCTCCTCTACAAGTCGCATTTAAAAAGAAAAAGTATTAACGAGTTTGTTGCTATATTTTTTTCGATTTTGTTTTTGGAATTTTTCAAAATGGCGAGAATTGGTACCAAGGTCCTAAGCGCCATAGACCCAAGGCGGTTACGACCATTGTGCCAATACCAGTATCATCTCGCGAGGCCTACAGCTGACAGAGCCGCTAGTCGTAAAAGGTACCATTCCGTCGGTTATCAATAAGGTGCAAATTCTACAAAGATTTTTTTAGAAATGAACATTATCAACTACCGCCAATTGGTACCTTTTACTAAAAGCAAGTACTTTTATGAGTGCGCATTTAAATTATTTTCAATAAACTAAATTAAAACATTATAATGTACAATTTTAAATATAATAGTATAGGTAACTAAACTAAAACTAATATTAAACTAGATAAAAACTTAATGAAACTAAAAAAAACTAAATAAGCCCTGGCATGTTACCGAGGACGCTGGCAGTATTTCCTCGCTGGATGAGCGACCAACTCTTCGATAGGTCTTTGAACGGACCATCGGTCTCGACGGTGAATGCAACAATATTATATTCGGCTCAGAGACCACTGTACCTTCCCACCTTTGCTTTCCTCGCTGCCTCTGCCGCTGCCACTGCCATAGGAGGTTCGGTGGAGATGAGACGGGGCTAGTGTGTCTACACAGGTTGCATCCCACACCAGCACCCGTCCCATACTCCACGGAACTACAGACATACTATCAGCTATCTTGCCGTCAGTTCTGGATATGCCGGTCGGCTCTAATAGAGCCGGCACACCAACCGACGCAAGAGACGGGCGAATTATGTCATTTAGTACATTATTTTTAGAGAAAGTGTGGAGTATTATAAATTGGGCTGTTACATTTATCATACTTAAATGAAGTGATAATGAGAACTAAAACTGGACATTTTAACATGCTTAATGTACATTTGGACGTCGCTTGAAATTACAGTGGCATCCATTTAAATCTTAAAATCGTCACGAGTATGTTTCATAAGTTTCATTTAGGTCGCTTACTTATTGAGCAAAGTCCTCTCGCAAGGTAAGGTAAACGTTACATAAATGACACAATGAGGTGATAATTAGGAACTAAGGACGGGATAGTCATTTCAACATACGTTTCTGTGAATTTGGCCGCTGCGTAGTGATGTGCTAATGGCCGAGTACTCATCGCTTTGTTAAGAGACATTCAAGAGCAAACGAACTTGGATATTCATGGCCTATTCTTAAAAATAAAAAATAATTATGGTTCATAACACAAGTAATTAAAGGAAATATTTTTATGTTATTTTATATGTTCCTTTAAAAGTCTACCGACTAAGAACGTAAAACATCTTATGAACTTACTGTCAACCAATTGGAACCCCTAGGTCACTGTAGGACTATGTCATAGTGACGCTATAAATCAGATAAGTACTTAAAAAATCTTTTACTGCTTGTCATTTTGACATGGTTCTAGATTGGCCTAGGGTTCCAATAGGTTGAATTATATTAAAACTCTAAATTAAGTATCCAAAACGCCAAAAATTTTCATTAAAAGAATTATTTAAAATTACATAAAAACCACAAACATTAAAATTTAAACTAGTTATAATTAATTATAAATAAAAAGCTATCCAAAACTAAATCTATAATAATATATCTCCTTATAATTATTAAACGAAGGGTAAATATAGTCTGACAAGCTAAGGCTGCAGTAGTTAATTTTTTACATGCCTCCCACTTTTTTTTTATACCGAAAAAAAGGGACGCACATAATGTAAAAAAAAAACAATTTCAGCCTTGGCTTGTTAGACTATAATACGACCTGGTGCCAACAATGGAGCTGTTAAAATCTAGTTTATTTTTGACACGCAAACTTCTCGTCGCTTGTTTCCTGTAATTACAGACCGGAACTATACAATTTTATGCTTTATTTATTATTTAATGATACCTACTACGGTTTTATATATACACTTTATATTGTAAATAATTTGCTATTTCGTGTCAAAGGGTTGGGCGTTGATAAAATAAGCAATAGAAACGCTATTTAAAATAATTTTAAAATGATTAACAACTTGTTTTTTCCTCGAGTGGTGGAAGCAGATTCGAACTTCAAAACTTTTGATTGTATTGTTGTTTTAATACGAATTTAACACTAGATCGAAACCATAACAGATCAAGATTAATTCTACGTAGTATAGGGGATTAATTTGACTGTGAGAAAAAAGTTTTGTTAGTACGTAAAATAACAATGCATCCTATCAATGTCTCAATATGTCAAATCATTACGGCTCTTGCCCCTGACATGGTCGTCAATCGGCATTTTCATATTCGATAGGTTTTGAAAGGAGCGCGTGTTTCATGTTCAAGCTTCAGTAATATTACTTCTGGTTAACTGTGAAACTCTTCAGATTTCCCGGTTTATGCCCCGGTTCAGACAGTCTGGTTCTATTTGTTAACCTTATCCTAAGATTTGGGGCAGGCAATAATTTCAATCAAATCTGAACTTCCGACCAAGCGTATTTCGGTACCTACTTCTAAACAGCTATTTATAAATACCGAATCGTTTACTTTAACAATGTAAACTACTCACTATTACCTAATAAATAAAACGGCCTTAAACATTTAAAAAACTGCCTTACAAGAAAAAATAAAACTAACTTAAAACCTGAATCATTTCCGTCGCCAATTAATGAAGTATTGACAAGGTCAATAGTTTCCCGGAATGTTTACCGTTAGTATCGCCATATTATACATATAATCCAGTCATTGAACTGACAGAAATTTTGATTACTTGGGAAATAATTTATAATAGTTGTTTTTTTTAGCGTAACGAATATGTCGGGGCTCTAGTATTATGTAGGTAATAAAATCCAACAAAATATCATTACATGTTAATCGTCACAAATGTTAGAAACGTTTTTGGTATATATGTTTTTTTAGCCGTTTAAAGTGGTTCAGGGCCAGTTTTTACCTGTTAGCCTGTTACCATTTGTTTCTAGCGAAATAACACATCCATCACCCGTGCCGTACATTTTTTAGATTTAACGGTTTTACGTGAATACGTTGTCTCTGTCTCTGTTTTGGTTTTAACAGATAGAAGACAAATACGAGTATGTCGTCATGTTCACAAACAAGAGAAATATTTGTTTCCGTAAATTAAAAAAATAGACTTAGTTAAGTTTAATTTTTTTACTATTTTGTAGAAAGAAAAGTTTGTAGGATTTTTGCACATTATCTATAAACATCCCATTCGAAAGTTATTTGAGAAAATCAGGCTATTAAATTATAATTTAACACGTTGAATGCGGTACATGCCAGTTTCGACTTGTAATGTACTTTCTTCTGGTGCGGCGTGAGGAAGTAGCTTGTCTCTGTCTGGTGCGGGGTCGATTTGTCTATGAAATTCTATGAACTAGAAAGAGTCAAGTATACATTAATGTGTCTTTCTGTAAATTCTATCTTATAGGTACATCAAACTTTACAAGACAAATTTGACTCGTACCGCACTAGGTGAAAAAAATAATCAACCAGTGCGGTACCGGCCAAAAGTGTCTTGTATACGTACTGTCTTGTACAGCACCGCGAGTACAGGTCAGTACAGCCAGTGCGGGGGTGACGATTACGTGTTTTTTGTTTACCTTCCGATTGCAGAGAAAAAGTTGAAAAAGTTGTAGAAAAAAGAAAATACACACATTTAAAAAAAAGGGCAAAAAGGAGGATAAGTACTCAATGCTACAAGGAATTAAGGAAAACACTGACGAGTCGAGAAGCTGACAAAAAAGTGAAAAGAGTGAATACGTAATGCCAAGAATGTGAAAAATCTATGTGTTTAGAAATTTAGAATTAGAAAATTTTCAATTAATCTCATTCGAATTTGTAATTTTACCTACCTTTTTTTAAATAATAACAACTACCGATATCGATGTTTTATGTCATTATATTTCCCATCCCTACCAAAATATCGACTAGACGGCACCAGTCCTGTTCCCTTGGTGCGATACAAGTCAATTTCGTACCGTTAATTAATTTTCCTATAATACCTAAACCAAGTTCGACAGTATGTAACGACAATAACCTTAGATCAATCAATTGTTTAACTAGCCATTGTAATCAATAAATCATCGATTTGTAAAACCAACAAAGAAATATTCGCTAAAATATAGACCTTTAGTCACCAGCCAAAAAAGCCTTGTACCGCACCAGTGTACAACTATACTACAATTCAAAAATGATATGTATAGCACTGAAAAAAATTTATAAAATTATGTTCCCGCATTCAACGTGTTAATGTCTTTCAAAACCGCATATTTTCTGGGTTTATATTTATACGAGCATCATAGTTAATAATGAGAAAACATGTGGTGTGATCAAGGGTCAGATACATAAGGCGATAAACCTGGACATGGCACACATAGCCCGGCAGGTCCTCTCTGCAAGCTTTACCACTGGCAACTTAGGCCTGGCGGCACTCTGGGTTAGATTTTTTATAACATGTTTATATTTGATATTGTCTTCTGTAGGTATGGTGTATTATATTTCGCTATTATCCCTAAAAGTATCTAATAAAGAGAAAACCATTTACCAAAACATATCTATCCAGCGTCCCCGGAACTCTATTCCTATTGGTTTGTCTAATATTAAGCCAGTTGAATAATGGTTTAAATTTACTTAAGCTGCAGCAGCATCAGCTAGAGCTGATAAACAACATGAAATCAAAACTTGGTCCGGCTTCCATAAAATATCAACGCACCGTCACTGCTGCTTGAGTATATTGACTTTGAGTAAACCTATACCTATCCCTAACTTCCATTTTATGACTTAATTATAGAAGGAACCCCATCGTGTAGAACTTGCGCTAAACCAGCGCGGATGAATATTTATTACCTTTTGGCTAATGGCTACCACAAATTGCCCGACTTGTTTGCCAACTTTGTTTTTCTAACCATTATAGACATTTACCAATAGATCGTGCATCGCATTTAGGGCTTGCCTTCTCACTTCCTCACGAGTGTCACGACTATGCGAACTATGGACGTGACTTGGTTTATTTGCGACTAGCTAAAAAGCTAATCGCAAATAAACCAAGGTACAGTCGACGGCAAAAGTATGCTTCAGTTTTATTTTCTTTTTAGTTTTACGTCATAAATAAACTAATATGGAATGATAGCCAAAATAACCAGAAAAACAGTAATTCAATACAAGCATTTTGTGGTTTTTCGGAACTTATTTACTTACGCAATATTATTTGATATTTAGCAATCGCTTTTCGGTAAGGAAAACGGAAATAAGGCCTAGTTTAGCCTCATCCGACATCAATTCACGCTTTGAAATTATGACTCTAAATATCCAAGATTTCATTCCAATAAAAATACACGTCATCATCATCATCATAGCCATAAGACGTCCACTGCTGAACATAGGTCTCCCCTTTGGACCTCCACAAAGGTAGCCTGGAATACTTACCTGATTAAAAATAATAAAATTGTGTTGCTGGACTCCCTAACTACACGGACCATACACGGACATACTTAGTTTAAAAACTGCTTGTTGTACAACCTGAGTTATTGAAATTAAACACTTTGGAACGGATTAATCGCGTTTATTAACACCATGACCCTACGTTTTGAGCCCTTTACAGCACTCGTTTTCATCTTAACCATGTGTTATGGTCATGGAGTTATGGTATAAATAAACGCTTTAATCCGTTCTAAAGTGTTTAATTTCAATGAATAACATTCGCGGAAACAGAAGACAATATTATTATTATTTTTTAAATTATTTGGTGTCTTAGATATTTAGTTTGCAAATACCATAGAGTCCAAACATGACCTAGTCAAACTGGGATTTTAAAGTTTTAACCAATGACTCATTGTCGTCATCCGGTACCTGTAGCCTTGAAACTTGGCCGCGTCCAGCGTAGCCTATTCATAAAATTTAAGTATAAGTGAGTCTTTAGGGCATTAGCGACTCATAGGCAAACAAGCAAACCGGTAAATACCTTTCATTAAAAACGATCACATATTAGTAGTTTATGTGATTGTATATAATGAAAGGCATTAAAACACGAGTGTGGGTTTATGAAACGAGGCGTCAGCCGAGTTTCATAATAACATCACACGAGTGTTGATTACTAATTATTTACAATTACATACACTGCTTTATATACACATATATCATGAAGCTCTCCATGATGCGTTCAAAGCGCATATGTATCGACCGCCATTGCGACTTTCAGGAATAAAAATTTTTTGACATTCAAGTTTGACATTTATATTTTTAAATTCAGAGACAAACAAGAGTTGGCCCCAATTTTCATATCGTTCTATATCAAAATAACGTGCGACTTGCGTGCGTCATTGCATGCAATTGTCACTTCGTTTTAAACTAAACGTCATCTCGACTGATATAAGAATAGAGGTCAAAACAAATTTTCTTGTGTCAGATGTGTTCGAAATTTGAACAAAAATTATATTATCGAAAACGATAACATTATTTAGCCATAATAACATTATCACAGATAAGAAATTAGATTTAACAAAAAAAAATATTATTATGGGGGCCTTTATATGCGATTTTTGAACGCATTATTGAGAGCTAATGATATGTGGGTATATAAAATAATTTATCAGTTCATCCGACCAGGTTTTTTCGTGTCCAGACATTATTAAATTTTAATTAATTCTTGGTTAATAAATTAAAAAGATATTTACAATATTTGTGACATGGTTTCGTATGCTTATCGCTAACTCACCCACAGTATTATTACTAAAACGCGATTTCCGTTGTATTACTGGTTAAACATAAAAAATCCGAATTAATTAACTACACACAGATTACAGTATAAATCGTACTTTATCCTTGCATTGTATTATGTGTACTGGTCATTCGTTAGTCTTTTAAATAAAATAAAATAGTCGCATATACAAACTGACAGTTAAGGGCAAAACATTGAATTTCGAAACACAGACAATTACGATATCGGTTTCTTTAAACTAGAGTTAATAGGCTATTATTGAACCGGTGCTCCATCTTAGACCGCACCTTTGCAGGCCTACCACGACCATCGAACATTGGCAATGACGGGAAAACCTCTTCTTACTCCAATATACAAGTACTTCACTTTCCATCAGGTATGACTAGTGTCAATCGCAATCGCAAATCAGTTTATTATTTTTAAAAACACATTCATATTATCCAAATGTCGTGAAGCTCCATTAAGAAAAGCCGAAGGCTAGTGTATTATTAATATAATTTTGAGATAAAATAATAGTACTTAGATTCTGTTTCGATAGTTTTTGCACTTTCTACTGTTTCTTTCTACGTTAGCTCCGTTACCCAATGGTGGTCTGGAAGAGATCGCTTGTTAGCGATAAGACCGCTTCTTGGTTACCTCTGTTTTGTGTGTAATGTAGGTATAATATTTTTCCCTTGCTATAATATTTTGTGAGATGCGCAATAAATAGCTGGTGGCTTCCTCGCACTACGTTGCATTGCGAATCAACGAGGAAATGCCACCAGCATCCTAGGTACAATGCCTCAAGGACCTATTTTAGATTTAAGGTAAGGGTATGTAGGTAGGTAAGTTACACTTTAGGGTGGTTCTTATTTTGTCGCAGTTTAATATTTAAACGGGGTACCCGTTATTGTGTTCACTGACATAAAAAACTACTGATTTTTTTTTGGATTTTATAACAAGTTTTACCGATTATTGAAAATTAAAAATATTTTTTTCTTCTTTTTTTCGCGAGATGACCTGCTGATGCCTTACAAGACTTATTTTATTGTATTATGACGCACAAGTATGGACTTTATTTGCTTATTGCTTGTATATTGATACAGATACAGACAGACTTTTAGCAAAATAAGTCTAAATTAGCTACTTATTACTGTGCTTAGGTAGTAGGTACCTATTATTAAACTATGTAGGTATACCATAATGTAAAAATAATGATGTTATAATCAGGTAATTATAGCACAAGCGCAATAATGACCTCGAAACAAGTAAATTGGTTCCTCCACAACATCCGTGACTCCTGACCTTACATCATTATTTGGGGACAAACTATAGTTGCAAAGTCATCGATCAATTAGAATAATTAGATTCTAATAATAAAGTTGACAGTTGCAGCATATTATTATTATTGTCCATTACTCGTTAGATGATTCCAGATGATTAGATGATTTAAAACAGAAGCGAAAAAAACCAGATACCATTCTAACTCAACCACCCGTTCTTGTTACAGATCTGGCATCTACATCACAAACTACTCGAATGAAGTACAAAACGTCCTACCCCGTGATGCGGTGCTGCGTGAAGTAATCCATCAGAATGGGGAGAAGAAACTTGAGCATGATGCGGCTGGGGCGGTGCGTGGCCTTTCTGGCCGCGGCCGCCTTCCTGCTGCCTTTCACCATCCTGCTCATGGTCGCTGATCAGCAGTACAACCTCACTTATAACTCCAAACGAGTCTTCTATCAAGAGGTAAGCCTGTTTCAAAATCCTCTTGTTCCTTAATCGAACTTTTGAAGCAAGATCCGGCGAGATATCCCCGTAAGATCAGAGACAGACTTTCTAAGATGGAAATTACTTTTTTATGATTTATGTTAAAAGAACCCAATATTTACCTGATGGTTATTGAATGTCAAGCCCCAAAAGGCCTAATGTACAAACAAATGTACACTACTTTTTCAATGCAATCAAACCTATCATAATACGACTATTGTAGCACTTATTACGATACGTTGATTAAAATCAATTCAACCCATATTATTTAATTAAGTTTCCTTATCACAAGATTTGTATGGAAAGTTTCACGAGGCTAATATAGTCAGATCTACTTCGGAAACATTATTATGTCCCTGAAATAGCATGCGCTTCAAAATAGACTTCGACACTACCGAAGCAATGTAATGATCATGCTCCAATACATAGGTACTTTTACAATACGGAAAAATAAATCGCGGTAACAGAAGACAATATTAAATGATAAAATATATAAAAAGTGCATGCATTATCGCCTAACTCAATCACACATTCACAAAGTGTGTAATCAACTGTGTCTAATCTAATTTCCATTCGACTGCTAGGTCCATTCTAAGACCGCGAACCGCTTTGTAGCATTTTTTATGCATCCAACCGTTAAGCGTACGACCTTTTTACGTGCTTTTTATTGTAACGGAATGGACCCAGCAACCGCTGCTGCTGGAACTACGAAAACCACAAGCTTGTCGAATAGACGAACCGTGAATGCATCGCTAGTTTCGCATCGCAGTTTGACAGACCACATTAACAGTACCAGAAGGCGCGAAATTCTAAACTTGCATGGGATATTGACCCACGCATGAGGCCTTCTAATTTCAAATCAGCCGTCTTTTTACTGAATTTTACTTGGTACCTACTCATTGGCCGATAATAATTTTTAACGCATTTTAAATAAATTCTCTATAACTCTGAACAACTCGAAATTCTGTGTTTAAGCTTCAAATTCCTTATTTGAACAAGGATTTTTATTAGGTAGTATAATATGTATGTGTGTATGTACAAGTAGGTAGAAAATATTTCTAGGATGGATATCATACTGCAGACACACGAAATATCTTCACACCACGATGTTTACTTTAGAGATTTACGGGGCACACTTTAGGCAATCAACTCGTAATGCTTGGAACGCGATGTGCGTAATGTGGACGTATAATTAGGGCATTTCACACGTGTCAAAGTCGATAGTACCTACGATTTTTTTTTTGTTTTCCGTATTGAAAATAATAATAAAAAGTGTCTCCAATGTGTGATTAACTTCATACTTTATCATCTAAAATATCTTCTACAGATACAGCAAATTTCTTCTTTTCCAGAGTAACTTCTATAAAATAAATGGCACGTATTACATGCCCGCTTACGCGGGTCCCACGTTGTCGAAGACACAGGTAACACATACGAATGACTTATTGATGTGAAACACCCGATCCGGCGCTACACCTGGGGCTCTTTTCGACTTCTTTAACGACAGCTCGTGACATGGCGATAACAAAGTTTTAATACACACTTGCACAGTTTAGTGTATGAAAATATACACTGCGTTGTCACGAAGTGTCGTTTAAACTAGTGGAATGACCACCTGCACCCACGCTTAACTGACAGACCTTAACAGTCGGGGGCAATTTTACGTACGTATTGACCATGGAACTTAGTTATGATGTATTTTCAATAAATAGGTTATTTTCCATATTTTTTTGATGCTGATTGATAAACACTGGCTTTATAACTACAAGGTGTAACAAAAAACTAGTTAACTAGTTAAAGGCGTAATCAGTATCTTGATCAGAAAACTTAAAAAAAAATACGCGGAAACTATAAAACTGATACCAGATACCTGGCAGATTTCAGAATTAAATGAGATTCCTATAACTTATCCCTTAAACTAAATATGCATTTATTATAGTTTTTCTAGTAATCACACAACGACCATACGATTTTTCTTAAGGCTAAAAGTACAAGGTAAGTACTTATAGCAATTAACATCGACATCTGTCATCTATACATCCCCTAAATATCGACATCAGCCATAAAAATGTTCTTACGGCTTTTTCTAACCATCAGTATTAAAACCAAATATTTCCACCTACTAACCAAATATACATTCAAATCTTGATAGAATGATTGTTTTTAATAAAAGGTACCAAGGTCGATTGCCAATAAGGTACGAATGCCATAAAAATATGTTTAGAAATCAACCTCATCAACGAGGGACCAAGTGGTACATTTCACGAAAAAAAAGTACATGTAACTAAGTTTCTGGTCACAAAATTGCACTCCTATCTCCCTCAAAGGTCTGAAGACGACTTTGCACGATTGTTCACCTGCGCTGACACTTCGACCTCGCTTTACACTGATGTGGACGTTGAAAGGGTTTAAGGCAAATTGTACAATGAGGTTGAACCCCATAACTTTTTGTATGCTAAACGGCCTTATGAATTAAAAAAATAACTACCCAAACAAAATCTATTATACACTCTCATGTAGCATTTACTCTTTCATCTTATGATCATTACGTCGAACTTCATGGCCTTCAGGCACGGACAAAAAATTGTTCCCTTTTTTTATAGATTTATTAATATGACGACCATTTTTTTAACTCGTTTATACATAGAATCCTTTTTTAACAGCACTTAGTATTAACAGTAAAAGTGCTGTTAATACTAGAATATTGTAAAGAGCAGAAATAAACATCTTTTTGTCACACTTTTTTTCTCCGTGTGGCAGTAAGAACTTGCTATAAGGATTACGATTAATGCATATAGTCTACTGTTTGCATTAAATTAGTTAATTAGTACTATGTAGTACTTAATAAACGTTTTGAACTATGTACAAAAAGTTGCACACGGGGCATTAAGATTCATTAAAAAATAAGAACATTTCAAAAGTGCGCGCAGAGCAATTGCCGCAAGGACGGACGCGGACCATAATGGTCCAATGTTTCGGAACATATTTCGGAATGGTCCGACCATTCCGAAACATGTTGAACAATTTTCGACTTTATGGACGTGAGTAACCTGATATAAGTATATTAATCTGTCTAATTCTAACGGGGGTTTTCTATTTTAAACCATTTCATTACTTTTAAATTCATAAGGCAGCAAGGTGACAGCAAAGTTGTGGGGCAGTCCTTCCAAAACTATATTGACTTATGTGTAGATGTGTTGACTGTTTAATTTAGTATCTGTTCAGTGTTAGATAGTACCTACATACAAATCTTCAATATCTACACTTATATTTTCTGTAAGTATATGGTTTTCATTGTGAATGTGAATGTATTTGAGTGTTTGGGAGCACGTAATGTTGTTAAAACAAAATGATACAACGCACAGAACTGTGTGGAATATGTAAATGTCTGAATTGAAACTTATTTTCATAATACGTTAACACATCAAATCCTAATGGTCAAATTTTTGTACACTTGACGCGTGTTCAACGAAAGTTCAGATATCCAAAGAATACAACTATAGATGCAAAATACCTACAAGTTAAACGTTTAGGAGTGTCTTAACATGAGTAGATACTTCTGAAACACTTGCCAAATTACATTATGATTGATGGTCTGGCTTGTTTGTCGACCAAGATAACATATAAAGTACCAAGCGGCTCGCGCGGGTGCACGCCGCTCTCATGCCGGCAGTACATGGCGACCCTGACTCTATACTATAATGAGAAACTATCTGCGATGTAATATTGCTACACTAGTAAGGCGGTCTTTGCTTCAAAATCTTCAAATACGAGCTCACCCGCCTAATACGGTGTGCGAACAAGAGATGGCTATATATAGGTAAGTGAGTTTGTAGTCACTGTCCAGTTTCCGAACTCTGAGAAGAGAATGTACAAGTCAACGTTTATTAAATTTGTGATGATGGAATATATGAAACATCAAATTTTTATTTCGTGGTTTTGACATTGGGACGCTAATAAAAATCGTTGAGTAAGACCTATTTAGTCAGTGACTAAAAAAACATTCTGTATACATGCAAAACCCCCGGCTGTCTCGCCCGCACTCAGGAGCGGGTCCGCATCGGTATAAATATTTTAAAATACATTATTTCTTCGTCTCTTCGTGTTTATCACTAGCGACGTTCTTCTTTTAAATCATGGCGTCTGTCCGAGAGTTGGACAATCTAGCCAATATAAAGTATTATCAAAATATCAGTAGGGTAGGTGGTTCAACATTGAAACAAATGGACACAGTGGAACTTTGCGATATCTCATCTCGGAAACGCGGCTTTGTTGGCTAGTACCTACTATCAAGAAGGACAGGTGTGAAGGCTATTTGTTAAGTTTATAGCTATAAGATGTAACAGATAGTTTCTCAGGGGGCCGAGATCCCCGGGACTGCCGCGTGATGACTAAAATAGTGGTTGAGCACGTTTCAGGATTCATATTACATATTAAACAACGTTTAGCAGACAAAAAACAATTCCAGAGACGGGCGTCTCTTGAGTACCAACCGGAATACATTAGTTTTGTTTGCGGTGCCGCTGCTGGCGCAGACTCATTCGAAGTATACCCATTTGTTATCGATTTGATTTTATTTCGACATTGGAGCCCCTGTCAAAAATGACACTTCGCTACTTCGCTTTTTCTTGACATTTTTATCAAGTTGGTGACATTGGTGACTCACAGATATCAAGAATCTCTGTTAGTTAACAGAACTTGATAACAGATCGGCGTGAAATTCATCGATATCATTATAAAAGTGTGAAGTTTTGCGACTTGGGTCGTAATATATTATATTTAAGATAGCAGCGATGATATTTTCCTGTAACAATTTTGGACGCAGTAAACAACAGGCGGTGTTATCGCCAATGACCGATTTCTTCCAGACAGCTTTAGGGGAAAATAAATACTTTAACATTCTTTTACCTTGAGCTCACCGAAATAAAACAAGTTCCGGACAAAATTAGTTTGTAAATGTTTACCCAGGCCTGGAACGAACAAACAACAGATTTACACGGATTTATACCGCTTGTTATTTTGTAGGTAAGACGAAGAATGGGCAAGATTATAAACATCATTATAAACGGCTATTTGTTTCAAAATTAATTAAAATAAACTTTACTCAAACCGTCAACATCTCCAGCATCCCCTGAGGGTGCCTCGTAGAGAAGCAAAGGGCGTATTGAGTTTTGAATAATAGTTATAACTTATAAGTATTTATATAATGGTGGTGGTTTATTAAATATTGGGGGGTAAAAACATTATTCGCATGCAATAAATTACGTAATTAAGTTCGGATTGGCAATGCCAAATTGGCATTGCCAATCCCAATGCCAATTTGGCATTAACAAATATATGCACATTATTAGATAAATATAGTTAAAACATATTCTAATTCACAATACAAACGCGGAAATACAGGGAGACCTCAGCCATTGGACAAACCCTGTATGCCTACCACGATTCACGAACATCGAAAATTGGCATTGACGGGAAAACCTCTTTGTCACTCCAATATGTAAGTGTGATAGAGACGGAGATACGAATGCGCAATCAATCGATTTTCGTGGTATGGGCCCAGAAATCCCACATGCTGCTACATCTTAGAAATGCTCAACAATAAAACATTTTTTGATTTGAACCGACAGAAAAAGACACATACTAATTAACATAATGGATGGATGTTTATAGAGTCTATAATCGGCTGTATTTCCCCAGCATTTTCGATTACCCAAAACATATTAAATAATATCTACTTAATTGGCCAACTATTCAGGGAGGCAAATTTAAATAATTTACTACGCAATTAATAGCAGCGTACATTTAATGTCGCGTAATGACCACGTCCTGTAATGGAAAAACTTTTGGACATTAACTAATGGATGATAGCGATCGGATATAGGAAATGTGAACACATTATAATTATACTCTTTAGTGTGTTTGAGGGGTTTAAGAATGACTCACACTAGAACGGGACGGGACGGGACCGGACCGGGCCGATCGGTCAGTTTCTATAGAAAACATCACGTGACCTCCGAGGGCTCTGAGCTCAGACGTGATACTTTCATCAATAGAAATCGACAGATCATCCCGTCGCGCCCCGTCCCGTCCCGTTCTTGTGTGAGTCATCCTGGGTAGGCTATAATAATAATATTTTACGATTATAGTGTTTTTATGGATCTCTTAGGCCACTTTTAGAGGTATACGTGGCATCCGTTATATAATTCGTTTATTTAATTATATGCTTGTCAGTCGGAAAATTACAGTCAACGTGTACACTATGAATTAATTTCTTGAAAACGTTAGGGAAGTAATTTAAGTGTTGTATAATGTAAAAAAGTTGCCATAGTTACGGTTTTCGGTCTCCCGTACAAATTCCGTAATTCATACAACTTTTTGTTTTCTGGCAGCTAGTATGCCCTTTCCGTAATAGGGCATTTACAGCTTGGCAAAGTAGAGTAGAAATTAAATAGTGGCAACATAGTAGTGTCGTCTCGCTTTCTTACATATATTGATTTGAGAGGGACGACACTACGAAGTTGCCACTTTTTTTTTACCAGGCTGTACAAGTATGTTAGTAAAATATAATTACAACGTTTCTTCTAATAAACTGTGCTAAATTAGGCCTCTAGCTGATGAGACAGACAAGAAAGAATGGTTGATTCACCCTAATACTCGTTAGGTATTTCATATATTTTATTCATACTATAATATTATAAATGGGAAAGTGTGTGTGTCTGTTTGTTTGTCCGTCTTTAACGGCAAAACGGAGCGACGAATTGACGTGATTTTTTAAGTGGAGATAGTTGAAGGGATGAAGAGTGACATAGGCTACTTTTTGTCTTCTTTTAACGCGAGCGAAGCCGCGGGAAAAGCTAGTTATCTATAAGCGTCGTTTCTTAAATAAATTATTCACATTAACTGCTTAAAATATGTCATAAAACATTAACGCCAATCAACCTTTCACTTCAAAACTTGTCTTATTACATTTAATATTTAAGTGCAGATCTAATTTTCTTCGTTAGGAGAACGCGGTTTAATATCGTTACGGTTCGAAAAGCAACTCCATAAAATATTCAAGTTGTTCACGCGGACGGTCTGACAATGACCGAAAAAGACGCAGATTATTGAATTTGTATTCCTGTCTGTCTGAGGTTGATAGCATAACGGTAAAGTAGATTAGCGATGTTCTAAAAGTGTGTAGAAAAACGCCATTATACGGGTTGTAAAAAATGTGCTGTAATTAAGTTTAGTGATATGGGGTTTGGTAAATGGATATTTGGAAGTAATGAGTGCCTTGAATTATGAATTTGAATAGTTCTGATGCTTATCTTCGACGAATTTGTTATTGAACTCAAGAACGATAATTTTGCCCATACCTATTATAAACAACCACTCGGTTGAGTCCTCTGGAAAAAGGGTCCAGCACACAAACTATTGTCTTCAATTACACTTGCTTTCTTGTATCATTTCTTACACAATAGACATATTGGCCATATCAAACTATTCCAAATTACCAACATTCCGTCACACACACAGACTCAGCCTCCCACCATTACGCTCTGGCTCTGTCATCGCTCATTGCGCGCGCATACGTTTTAGGAGCCTACTGCATACTGCGCTGCGGCGCGTTTAAGCAGCCTAATCCAACACTTGCAATATATATGACTAGTACATTCGAATAACATGTAGTGGTTAATTAAATAGTTAACAACTCGGCCATCCGCGTTTCAACGGGTCCCACGTTGTTACTAGCAGAGACTAATTATTTAAACCATATCAAAACTTTGGAATAACTATATCAGTAGCAACTTCAGATTAAGCAGGTCCCTAATGGACAACTCTTCGTATACATTCCATATGTAGCTAAAAGATTATAAAATGCAAACAGCTATATTAACTGGCCATTTGTAGACCCTATGCCGTTGCAAGAGGGACCACGAATGGTCATTCAACAATGCCGACATGTACCATTGATTGATTGTGGTAACAATTTAATGACCTAATATTGACTTTAAATTTATGCATGTATGGGTGTATATATACATATGTATAATCTTTATTCTACATTAACACAATAAATATAAGAAACACTGTGACAGAAACAATTTGATAATACTAAGATGAACTTATCCCTTTAACTCCTTATGGGATCACTTCCAAGTTAACCCTTAATAGTTATATCTGATTAGTCATACAAATATTTGGTTTATTTTTAGCATGCATGCTCTTTTATCGATAGATAATAAAAATCAAATTCTTCTTCGAGTCTTGTCGTACAGTTTCAATATCAAACCAGACTTCAACCGCTTTTTTTTGTAATGGTCTTAAACCTACATTCAAAACAATACTATAATACAACTTAAACTAACAGCGGAAACTACTAATACTTTTTAATTACCAAAACAATATAACACATCTGGGGTCAGTTGCATAATCACTTGCAATAGTAGCGAAACTATGCAATAGGTCTCTGGTATACCTACCTAATATTAACATACACTCAACTATGCGTGCCCACATTATGATAAAACTAATTCTAATCATGTTACAATATGGCATTTTTGTTGATGAAATCCATTTTAAACGTTTCATTATGTAGGACAAATATTGTACTTATACACTACCCATTATCCAAAAGGTACTGATCTAAATCCATAAGCATTCAAAAATGTATTAAATACACGCTAAAGTTACAAGTAGGCCTTAAGAGTACCTACTTACACTAAGTATTATTATACAATACATTTCAAATAATATAGTTACATGGAGATACGTAGCAATATTTCTTGATACATGTAACTGTTAACGACATGAAAAACATTAGAGTTTTTAACTATCGTGCTTGAGAGGAACCCTGTTCCCAGCAGTAGGACGTATATAATAGACTGAATTATTATTCTGTTTGTAATGTCACAGAAGATGTATATAGTTTACATAGTTTTTCTACTCCAGCACTTCTGTCAATTAGATGACTGATAGCTACACTCAAAAAGTATACATTACAACGCTGTGTATAGCATTCCACTAGGACACCGCTCCCATGGACCCTCACACAATACATGGGCACAGTTTTTTTCTTCATATATACAGTGGGCTCAACATCTTCACTATTCTGCCACGTTTCCGTCTTTGTTTTGCTTTTATCGCTATCGCAGAAAAACCAGCGCATGCAATAGCTCACAACCGGTTCCCAAAACTCCCGGGTATACTGGGCGACCCTCAATCCTCAAGAACCCCTACTACATCACTGTTGCATAAACTACTACAATATCACATTGAAATTTAATATGTAAAAGGTCCTAAGTTGGTCACGCAGACGTTACAAACTATTATGTTTTCCCTCATTCTTGAGTAGTAAAATATGTATACTATTAGGTACCTAGTCAATTAACTTCGTCACTGCCTTTAATGTATATTCCTTTTCCCGTTTACTTAGTACAAATAAAGTATCATTGTCAAGTGTATACGAATATTAGCACATATGTTGTTTCTAAAACCTGATCATGGTTACTGTTTTATTCTCACGTTATATTTTTTTCAACACATTTTTACCCAATAACATTGCATCTATAATCTAGTAACCATTATATTCATCCGTTATTCATAGATATCCGTCAAACCTCTATTAGCGGATCTATTAAAGATAAGATTATTAAAAACAAACTTAATACAAATTTCTTAACACCTATGTATGATCATAAAAGACAGTCATAGAGACGCGGCATTTTAGCAATGCCATTTGATTATAAGTTACTTTAGTAGGTACTCAAGAATAACCGCTCACAATATGCGTATTATATTTGGTTTTGCCTTTTGACTTTACTTATATTATTAAAATATATTTTCCTCTCTGGTGGTTGAACAATACAAGTAATACAACAGAACACAATACAAAACACCCTTCATTGCACCTCAAAGAATAAAATAAGACACGGATTTGTATTGATTATGTGTGAAAGAGTTAAACAACGAGCAATCTTATCGCTAAAGAGCATTCTCTTAAAGACAGCTTTTGGATAGAAAGAAATAAGAAAGTAAAGGTCAAGTTTTGTAGTGTGAAACTGTACTAATTTTCGTTCGCGTACCTAATCTAAATAAGCAGGTACATTGAAAATAAGGATGTATTTACAAACTCATTAATAAGATCTTGTGGTGTAAACATATATTCATATTAAATTAACTGTCCATTCATTCATGACTGTCAACTGCGTATGTTAAGAAGGTATCCATTTGGTAGTATTTTATTTTGGTCTTAACATCAAAGCGATTCCATTTTCTCACAAGCTTGCTCTATTTCAACCATGCTTTGACAACTCAAATTTATTGATGAATAAGAATGAATCATGAAGCCTAAAAAAAATTTGCATAAACACGGTTTAGCTGAATAATTGTTTGTCCTTATGTATAAATTGGCCTTAGTAAGAAAGAGGGAATACACAATTTACTCAAACGTCGGTAAACTCTTTTTTTCATAAGGATTATTTCAAATTGACTTAAGTACAAGTCAATTTGAAATAACTTTATGAAGTTATGTGACTAACGACAATTTCTAAAACAAATCTCCTAAATAACACCTTTTTAGCAAAAATAACTATAACATTAACATCAATAACTGACGCAGTGTATTTTATTCAGATAATAGACACAATATGTACTTTATAGTAACGAAGCCTATTAAAAGAACAAGGAAACTCCAACTTAGTACGGAATTCAGTGTAATTTTAAAAGAATTAACTCAACCTTATGCTTGTCCAACGTTCATTCACAAAGGGCATGCCCTTTGACATGACATTACACGTAATCATCTAAAACATATTCATAAGTACGAACAATTCGTATTACTTACAGTATTTGGACTAGTGTATTCCATCGAATGATGTTCTGCACTAACATAGTAATTACTAACTTTCTATCGCGGAGCATGACTGTATGAGTCCTTATGTTGAGTTACTTCGTATGCAGATTAGCCTTCATCGTAGTCTTTATTATTCTTGGTAAATGTATATCAGCGCAACATGAAGGAAACACACACACCAACACAGTATTCTTCTCTCTATTGTAAGCGCAACAAGTGGCTCAACTCTTCTCGTTTCTGTCCGTTCTGGTTGCAAAGCCTCATTGATTCATCATCTTCTACCTTTCAACAGGGGCGCTAACGATAAAACAAAAATAATTAGTACATAAAACACGTCATCTGGATAATAAACATTCACGATTTCTGACGTCATCGATATCAATATCAATACAGGCATGGTCACCGGCATCATTATAGACATCGACCCGTCATCATAATCAACATCAATACCATCAGTGGCATTTGACATCATCAGTCATTATGATTAATACCATCAGTGGCATCGATAAGACTCAGTCATCGTAATCAATACCATCAGTGGCATCGACCTAGATCAGTCATCGTCATCGATACCATCAGTGGCATCGACGTAGGTCAGTAATCGTTATCGATACCATCAGTGGCATCGCCGTAGGTCAGTAATCGTTATCGATACCATCAGTGGCATCGACTTAGTTCAGTAATCGTCATCAATACCATCAGTGGCATCGACCTAGATCAGTCATCGTCATCGATACCATCAGTGGCATCGACGTAGGTCAGTAATCGTTATCAATACCATCAGTGGCATCGCCTTAGGTCAGTAATCGTTATCGATACCATCAGTGGCATCGACCTAGATCAGTAATCGTCATCAATACCATCAGTGGCATCGACCTAGATCAGTAATCGTCATCAATACCATCAGTGGCATCGACCTAGATCAGTCATCGTCATCGACACCATCAGTGGCATCGACGACGTAGGTCAGTAATCATTATCGATACCATCAGTGGCATCGCCGTAGGTCAGTAATCGTCATCGACACCATCAGTGGCATCGACGTAGGTCAGTAATCGTTATCGATACCATCAGTGGCATCGACCTAGATCAGTCATCGTCATCGATACCATCAGTGGCATCGACGTAGGTCAGTAATCGTTATAGATACCATCAGTGGCATCACCATAGGTCAGTCATCGTCATCGATACCATCAGTGGCATCGACGTAGGTCAGTAATCGTTATCGATACCATCAGTGGCATCGACGTAGGCCAGTAATCGTTATCGATACCATCAGTGGCATCGCCGTAGTTCACTTATCCTCATCAATACCATCAGTGGCATCGACGTAGGACATTCGTTGTAGTCAATACCATCAGTGGCATCGACGTAGGACATTCTTTGTAGTCAATACCATCAGTGGCATCGACGTAGGACATTCTTTGTAGTCAATACCATCAGTGGCATCGACGTAGCTGTACAGTTCGACCGCTAACGCCAGCGCGTAGGAGACCTTTGACTCGTTTGATGTTCTCTCTTCTGGCTGGCTTGTCACTGGGTGAGATATAAAACACTGTAAATATAGCATAGGATGTTAAATAGTATAATGTTTACTTCAATCTTATTATGTGAGCTCACACCCATTTAAAACTCGTACATGGGCTGACATCCAATGCTGGTTTAAAAACGTCCATGAATTTAGTTTTTCTTTTCAGTGTTCTTTAACAAAAGTCATAATATTTTCATTCTTTTACTATCTTAAACAGGGCTACTGTGGTTTAATAGTATACAAATTTATACGTATTTCAGTGATTTTTATTGCAAAATCTCACTTTAAAAATCACCTAACCAAATGTTAGCAAGATGTTCGTTTTTCTTTGTGTATATTAATACAATAAACTCAGAAAAGAGCTAAATTTAGTTTTTTGTTATTTTCTTGAGTACCTTCAATTTACATCAGAGTATGATACCTATACTGTGCATACTCGCATTTATAACTTACTGTAAGTATGTCCATATTTAAAATTCTAAATATTAATAAACACATTTTTCTTTCACTGTTATATAAATATTGTATTTCATAATATTTAAAAGTTGGTTAAAATCCAATACTCACTTTTATCATGATTTGAGTTAGTATTCTCAAAGGTGTAAGGCCTTTTGATATAGCTCAAGACACATCCGTGCTTCACTAAATATCTGTCATTGATCCAGTTCACTATTTGGTATGCAATAATTTAGAATTAAGTAGCATTTGGCTGTAATATAACACCTAGGTCATGCACATAGCCATTGTTTACTCACCTGTCAAAGCGGTCGGACATTGTAGTATAACTATATGTATATTTAGCTTTAACTTTGAAAGCACATATGTACTAATGTTATAATATCCAAACAGAGTCATCTTGTATAATATACAAAGTTATTCTCGTCACATTTATTAATGTAAGGTGTGAAATCCACATTTCCCATATAAGCTATTTATGAAATTTCATAAATCATTTCAGAGACTTAAATATAGTAATCTGAGTCGGTTTGTTAACAAGACCTTTTCATACTACAACACATACATATATGTACAAAATGATGAAATTACTATGACGTCAGTAGAGACAACACATTGATTTTAAAGAAGTTGATAGTTTAGAGTTGGTAGGTAATAGCTTGAATGCAGCTAATCAAGCAGAAATCTGTTCCCAGCATTTAACATTGATCAGGATTTCATCTTGGTAGTGATTTTTTTTTCTATGAGTCAAGAATTTTATTTTATTTTACTTAAGACATGTCCCTGTGTATGACATACGCATAGATTTTTCCTTTAACAAAAATATATAGTCTACGTAATTAAATTGATCAAACTGCACAGCTTTCTTATTTCTATTGTGGAGCAATATAATGCACATGAGATTTGGCTCAAACTATTATTCCACTATGCAGAAAAACAACAAAAATGTGAACTGTCTGTATATATATATTATCTTTCTACATATTTTATTTCCAAGACACAGGAGTTAATATACTGACATTTTAGTTCAAGGATTTTCAAGTAAGTAATGTACTAAATGATACATTGCTATGACCATAAATGTTAATTCTCAGCACAATCATACAGTAACAAATATTAACATTACATTACAGATCTCTCATTTTCTCTTAATAAAACTGAATACTTAAGTCCATTATAGGTACTTTATTTGCATTAATAATATAATAATTTGCAAATTTTTAAGCATCATAGATTTCATTAAATAGATTTATGAGTAAATTTGTTTTTATAATTAAACTGCTTAAGCTCCATTGTTTAGTAGTTGAACACTACATACTTAACTTATACAGTATAAATTGAAATCATAAATAACTTTCCAAATATAATATTTGAATGAAACATCTGGTTGTCTACGATAGTCAGTTGTAAACTGGTATTCAGATTCTGTTTACCCCGTGTCATGTTGGTAAAATTTATAGTTGATTGCTCTAAATAAGTATACTGTAAGATAGCGAGCCAGTCAGGTATATAAAATTATAACTCAACTTACATATTTCTGCTTCGCATTCCATTTTAGGATTTATAGAATTGCTTTCAATTTTCTTACCCTGGGAACTCCAACATGTTCATGTCAGTCTTGACTAATGTCATGTGGAAATATAAATATTTCCTTCATACATAACTATGAGCCATTGTCTTGCTACAGTAGGTATTGGTGGTAGGTATGGAATGCTGAATTGCTCCATATTTCTAATGTCTCATCTCATGACCCCAAAACAAACAAAACAAATACTGGTTAATAACTGCGTAAAATTATCACACAATAAAATTATCTATATTCAATATTGAAAATCGCAAACAAAACAAGTGAATTATGTTCTCATTTGTCAATTGTTTCTAACAAGTTTATTGCAAAATCTTGTATCCATTCAAATATTTCAAATGCTTGGGACTTGGAAAAACTTCGGGATAACCAAAATCATACGTCTTATACGCAGTTCGAGTATAGATTCTCTAATTTATTGTCCAGTTGGGCGTTTGTCTTCATCCCGCTTTCTGAGATATAAACAACCACTCGGTTGAGTCCTCTGGAAAAAGGGTCCAGCACACAAACTATTGTCTTCAATTACACTTGCTTTCTTGTATCATTTCTTACACAATAGACATATTGGCCATATCAAACTATTCCAAATTACCAACATTCCGTCACACACACAGACTCAGCCTCCCACCATTACGCTCTGGCTCTGTCATCGCTCATTGCGCGCGCATACGTTTTAGGAGCCTACTGCATACTGCGCTGCGGCGCGTTTAAGCAGCCTAATCCAACACTTGCAATATATATGACTAGTACATTCGAATAACATGTAGTGGTTAATTAAATAGTTAACACTATGTACTTGTACATTTCAGCACGTACATTTATATTGGTTCAAAGGTATCAAAAGTAGCAGATATTTGTGTGATCTTCAGAAATTTTAATCATACCATGCTAGATCGCTTGCCAGAAAAAAAACCAATGCTTGAAACGACTTCGTGGGTAGCACATAAATTCTTAAAGGATTATCGCGACTTCTTCGGCAAAGGTGTCATTAAAAGCTTTCATCTACATTAATTCGGTACTTTAATATGTTTATGTCAGAAGATGTTCAGAAAATAATATTAGATTTCCTAGCCACCCAATACCTAAACCACAGGAGGCTAACAACACAAAGCCGACCTGTATAAAGGCCCGGTATATATATGCCTATGAGAAAGCCTCAAAGGTTATTGCACTAGTCATGGCACACTATGGAATATTAACCTCACCGCTTTAGATAGACGTGTAGTTCATGTGTGTAGGTGCAAGTAAATATTACTAACAGAAATTAGATCCGCTTATTGTACCACAGCAAACTATTAATTCCTTTTCATTTTGCAATTAGTAAATTGAGTAAAGTATAGGGGATGGACTGATGGACATGAAAACACGAATGCAGAATAGATAAATCGATCGGATCAACTTGCATAGTAAAAGGTGGAAAGTACTACGGAGCGCAATCGATATTCAGAAACAATCAGCAGTGTACTAAATCTGCATAATATAAATGTCACCGTAGAATTGTAGGTAATACCGTTTGTTTATTAACTAACGCGCGAGATTGTAAGCAAATGGATAGGTTAGGTTAGTTTTTTTTAACTAGCCTAATGAGTGTCCCACTGCTGCTCTTGATTTCCACAACTCCCGTGATCGAGCTTCGTCCGAGTCAAATTATAATCTGTCGGGAGTTCACAATTTAAGAGTGAAAAAAAAAAAGTGACATATGTAAAACATACGGCGCAGGTTCTTTTAAATAAGGTCAACGGTGAATCTTTAGCATCTTAGCTCCCAAACCGATGAATCAATTAGATTTTATCTAGTATTGACTATTGATTTGATTTAACCCTGTGATAACGAGTGCTTTAACGGGCTGGGATCGTAGGGAAATGTTACACATACACAATTTATCCGTTTAAAGTGTTTAAAACGAATTAATTTATTAATGTACAAACCAGGGCTGTTTTGTAAAACGGAGTCGTATTGTTATACGGCAGATTATACAATCCGCCTGCGACATATCCATGTTTTACCTACTTACTCCTTTTTTATTTCATGCGTGTGTGTTTTCAATAAAACTAAATCTTACCAATTCTATTCTATTGTAAGTCTATTCAATTCATTGTTTTTTGTAATGTATTGGTGGTTCAGAATAGTAATCGCTTGTAGGAACGACCGGTAATGGGAACTCCAATAACTGTGCCGTGTCACGACACACGTCTATTGACGCGCTGTGCATCTTTCATGTAAGATGCGCAGACTTAACGCAGTGTTTGAGACGAGCTTATTATAAGGTAGTAAGGTTTAGAATGGTTAGTTGACTAGTGGGTGTTATCGTGTCATCGCAACTCATGTGATGCAAATACATCTTTTTCAAAATATATACGAACCTCCTTCTGACAAAAGCTCCTTCTCTTCCTTGAAATTTGTGTATAAAAGTTTTACTGTAAAAAGCTACCTTCGTATACTACCATAACTTTTTAGCAATGGTAGCGTTGTAGTAGATGCAGAGATGAAAAATTTAATTCCTGAAAGGATATTTTGGCGCTTAGTTCGAGCTCCTATATTTTGCGTAAAAAAGTTGACACCAGTAGCTCAACGATAATTAATGACGATAAAGTAATTCATTTCAACGATAATAAAGATATAATTAATGTTTAAATACGATGACAATAAAATTTAGATTTGACCTGCATCTTTTGCAAGCCTCGTGACAAGTCCCTTTTGTCACGGTCTCTTAAGCTAGGTCCACACTTCATTCATCATTTTGCCGATTCGTATCTCCATTGCTTATTCTGACAAAAATGTGGCTCCAGCGTAAAATGGGAACATTTGAGCCAAACAAAGTTTTGAGTTAGGTAATAAAACTCTTCATTAAGGAATCCAGTCAGTGCCGTACATAAACTTCATGAAGGTATTAGGTAATTAATTCGTTTAATTACCAATTTTGTATACTTATGTGCAGTGATAACCAAAACCAAGAATAATATTTTTAAAGTAAATTAGTAAGTAACTAATACTGCATTGTTATAATTTAATATCAAATAATTCCAACACAATCGCATGAAACCATCTTCCAAATTGTCATCGATGTTACTACGAAGGACAAATTATTTCGATAGAAATATAAGATAAAAAGGTCAACTTATTTATTATTCCTAAGGCCAACGCCGCCGGTCAGCACAATGCAAGTGTAACAAAGCTATATATACCAGACCTGTTCGTGTTTGTTTATTAAAAAGATTGTTCAAATTACGTTTTTCAGTTAAACTACATATTTTAATCCAGTCTTCTAATATTGTCGATGTACTTAAGTTTTCTAGTAATTTAATTGAACAACATTCCCGTCGTTCTCGGATAAATATATTGTAAACAAACTTCGTTGGCGTTATTGCAGCGAAAAAAATGTTACTATTGAGTTACCATTTCCATTGATTTTGATTTTGACATTTTGAACGAATTGACTTTAAATTTTTCGACAACGCGTTCGTATCAAGCTCAAGCTGTACTGGCAAAAGACCGATAGCAATGTAATAGGTAGGTAATATTATAGCCCCTATCCAGCCAGCTTTATCAGTAGAAAACCGCGCAAAATTTAAAATGACTATGGGCCGGTCAACCCTACCCCATAGGTAGACGCATAAAGTATCGAACTGATCTGACTATGGTGAGCGGAGGTAGCCATGGAAGAAGTTTGGGTTCGTTAGAACAAGACGGTTAGAAAGCAATAGTAGGCGCTTGAAGGAAAATACAATGCGCGCTAAAAGCTAATATCTAAAATGTAGTTTCTGCCAAATAAATAAGACCTAAACCGGCCCATATAGGCGTTCGGGCATATCCACCAGATCTGCCAATAAATGTATGAGAAACTTGTCTGGCGGATGCCCGGCGGACACGCATAACGTCTGTCTGCCTCCTAATATTATCAGTGTAACTTGCCTAGTAATTGAATTAACTAGCAAGGCAAAGGAACACACGCCACAGGGCGAAAGGTGAATATCGTGTCAGCCAATGCGCAGCCCTGACATTACACTCCCCGTTCTCGGATAAAGAGTATATATGTATATATATATTATAAACAGGGCTTCTTTGGCGTTATTAGAGCGAAACTGTCGTTTTTATACACTAAGCATTTTCCGTCGGCTGATATTTTGGCGGGAGTGACATTTAAACCTACAGGGGAAAAAAATGAAGGGATATTTTTTTTAATTTGATTTTATGTCTGTTCTGTCCCAACAAAAAAGAATTATGTATCTACTTACATCAAGACTCAGAATCTTGAAGTTTTGGAGATTCTATTAACTAAGCGTAGCCTATTTAGTTAGTTAAATATTGTATATATAGTTAGTGCTCATGTATTGATTTAACATTAGTTATTATTAAGATTAATCAGTGCTTTCTTAAATGTATTCTTTACTTTATCAGGGTAATTAAATTATCTCAAGTTCATATCACTTATTTGCAACTCGATCCTTAAATGTGTTTTTAAAAGGTCTTCTTCGTCTTCTACCTAGCGTTAACCCCGCCCTTTACCAGGGTCCGTTTTCCTTACTGCAAAACGTCGTTTAAATTTCACACTACTTGTTACGCACAAATTCAAGCAAGTGTGATGAAAAACATATGTGTATCACGTTCAGTACAAGAATTACGAACTTTAAAATTAATTAAATTCACACTCATTCGTGTTTTTTTTCCACCGCCCTTTATATACAATGCATTAGCTTTTATTACATCTAACATTTAATTCTTACAATTAATCTGAATCACTATCAGTTAGTTTCATCATCATCATCATCATATCAGCCATAAGACGTCCACTGCTGAACATAGGCCTAAGCTCCCCTTTCAGTTAGTTTACGTATAATATACTTCATGCGTTTATTAATTCTTCGCCAAATTTTTATGCCCGGACTAAAAATGCTATTTATTCAGAGCTAAATGTAAACTTTCTCAGTTTCGGTATAATATACTTCATGCGTTTATTAATTCTTCGCCAAATTTTTTTGCCCGGACTAAAAATGCTATTTATTCAGAGCTAAATGTAAACTTTCTCAAAATCCGTAACTTAAAAAAGCACACTGCATTTCTGCAAAATGTGCTGCCTCGTGCTCTATCTATAGCACTATTCTGCTACTCCAATCCAAAAGGTCCTAATTTCATACAACCTTTCGAGTACATTCACCATCTTGCTATTTAACCCCAATCTTCATTTGCCCCGAACACGATTCGACGGCCATAAAATAACGATTCGGGTATCTCATCAAAGTGCCCCCTGTCACGCCATATTTCATTTCGGGCAACCCGTCTGCTCTATACATTAACACGATACAACTTTCACAAAATGGTTTCGTATGAGCTAGTTGACCTGGTGTCCTATAAAGTATCTAATCAATGAGGGTACACGGGAAAACGTTGACGTAGATGCCGCGACATCGTTTAGAAACAAGATGTCATTGGTCCCTACAAATCCATTACACCTACCATAAAATATGATCATGATCCCTAAATATGGTATAGGTACGTGGTTACAAAACAAAAAACAGTTCAATAAAACCTACAAAATACTCATTAAAATTAAAGTCAAATTTATTGTTATGACATAAATAAGTCCGAGGAATGTTGTGTTGTAATATTGAAAACCACAAGGTATATAAGTAGGCTTAAATTTTTTAGATGTTTTGAAAATTACAGTGTTTATGAAAGCTATTATTTGGCAGAAATATTTTTATCGAAAAACCTACTGTATAAGACACTAAAACATCTATCGGATCTTTATCTATTTCGATGGTTGTAGCAGCTTTTGATGTTCTCTTTATAATGAAAATGTTGATGATGGGAGGGGTAGATTAAACAGAATATTTACTCGTTTTCTATGCAAATTTTCATGAAAATAGGAAAAGATAGTATCAACGTTCTGAAATTCACTTCCGTGTCTTTGCTCGCATGAAAACCTGTATAACCATAAATAGTTGTGTTGCGTTGAAATAGAAAGGGGCGTATAAACAAACCCACAGTCGCACACATATAGCATATAAGTACCTAACAAAAATTAAGTGATCCGCTGAAAGCGTAATCAGTATCGTGGACCAATCGATGTCACGCTAAACATCTAGTCAGTTAAATTTGTACATGATGATTATTTTTAGACGGAATTATAATAAATTTCTATGTTCGGTAAAAAACTAAAAAATGATATTAAAAGATTTTAAAATTTATATTTAAAGTAAAGTATCATGTGTTAAAATATCGGTGCCTTATTTGTTAGCTCCTACTCTTAAACAAAAATGTCAGCTCACAGATTTTTTCTTAAGTTCTGTGTACCTACTTACTGTCACATTTTGTTTTAGTACCTAAGTTTTAAAGTACATAAAAAAACATATACCTTGATTGGTACAAAAAGCCCGAAGGCGCTCAAATACCCCATTCATCTTATATCGCTTAGGCATTAAAGTTTAAATAAATTAAGTATTTTTTAATTACTTATGCATTTCTTGCGCCGATAAATGTAATTTTCAATAAGACAAGTACAATATCAGCATATTATTTACTTCAAAAAACTAAACAAGGCTGCCAGACCCGTAAAATATTAACAGACATTTTGCTACCACAACTTATAGTTCCATAAAAAATCACTAACGAGACTACAAATATAGACCATACCATTTCGTTTTGACACCTAACTAATAGGCTAGACGAAGAGCGTCCAGCATACCAACTGCCAACACCCATTAGTTAAACTTTAAACATGAAAAAGCGATAGGACAATGAACAATATTTCAAACTTCTTACAGGCCTAGTTGCATTAATTTCTGTAACCAGTTATGTAATCAAAGTACAATACGACAAAAAAAGGTAGAAGTTAAAAAGTGGCAACATCATAGTGTTGTTTTCCTGTATGTGTATATTGAATTGAAAGGGACGACGATACGATGTTGCCTTGTTTTTAATTTCTACCTTTTTCTGTCTACTGTAAATCACTTTAAGAAAGAATTATGTACGAAATACCTACTAATATTAGTTTATGCAACAGAGATATAATAAGAACCAATTATAAACTGTTGCATATATTAGTTTTTGTACGACAGCAAAAATAGCGAAAACAGCGAAACGATGAATGGCGGCAGAATATGAAATGAAATGAAATTAAATTTGTTTATTTGAAACAACATTAGGTATACAATCTTATAACTAAAACACACTAAACAATTTTAAGCTTTGTTGTCCCAAAAAGGATGCCACTCAGCATTTGTCGAAGCACCATAGTGCAGCGACGCTGATTTTCAGTGGAATGGAATATGGAAGATGTCGCATGCTGCCTACGGAAAAAAAAATAGTGACACTGTATATAGTTTGAATGTTCATTTACGTTGTTTGTGTCATTCCATAAGACCACCGTAAAGAGATGCTCCTATGGATTTTCATACAATATATTAACATTATTAACACCTGTTTTTTTTTCTATAGTTGGCATACGAACTCTTTCACATTCTGCTACCTTTCGAGATTTTGCTTTTTCGCTATTATTATTGTTTTAGAATGTGCAAATCAAGCCCTTTCAAATGATATCCCACATTACCCAGTAACTAAACTTTTGATTTTTTATCTGGCATTTTTCATTGAAGATAAAATAAAATATATGATAAATCCCCTCTCAATGTGTCTGGGTTAATCTTGTATAATACTATTCCAAATTTCAATTGGTTTAGTAGTTCTCCATATATTTATCGATGTGACAGACACAGACAGACAGAGAGACGGACTGAGCACACCATAAGGGTTCCTTTATTATCATTTTGGCACCCTAAAATTACAAAATTTGCGTCTTGAAACAATAAGAATCAAAACACACGTTATTTTTTAAACTTGCTGAACAAACGTTGCTAGGTTTGGGGAGTACTACTATGATTAAATTTTTTGCTCGTGTTAAATATACGGCCCACCCGGTATGAAGTCTTGCAGTTATTACAGGTTTACTTTAAATATCTTATGTCAACTGATATAATAATCATGAACATATTATGCAATGACACTTAACGAATGACACAAACACAAAATACCGGTATTAAAGGTCAAGAGACCGATGAAGAATCGTAAATATGTTTTTCTACTCGCCGACTTTAATCTGCCAATTACGAGTACATAGACAAAACTATAAGCTCATACTTTTCGATATTAGACAGTCCAACTCAACTATAATATCTCATTTCGATACGCTGTAGGCAACTATAATAGAACTTCATACAAATTCTATACTTATTTCCGATGCCGCCTGGGACTTTGCCGAGCGCGCGCCTCACGCCTGCGCCGACCGCGCCCCCCGCGCCGGCCTGCCGGCCATCTTTTTGTGTTACATCCTTGTTAAGTCAATGAAATTGAATGATGAAATTGTTCCTCCATAGATGATGATGATGATGACTCGTAGAAAAAGTATTGTATACAATCGTAATATAATTAAGTTTTTCAATCTCGTACCTTACTTAGGCCACTCAGCAAGCTTCGTGGCCTAAACACGGTACTCGACTGAAAAACCCTTCATTATATCACGATTGTATAAAATACTATTGTTGTAACCCACTTACAAAAATAGATGATTTGTTTTAATTTTCACCCTCTGCCTTAAACTTTGTATCTTATTTTTTTATAGTCTCTAGTCTATTTTGTAGTCAACATCTCTATGATTTATTAGTATAACAGGCAGTATTATGGCTAGAAAGCGATTTCTTCCAGACAGACTTTGGGTAGCACTAGCAAGTTACTTAGAACACGCACCAAAAAATAGAAAAAGCTTAGCTAAAAACTAGTGCTCCTGGTCGTGACCGTGTTTCGTGAACCCGTAGCCGAATCTCCGTTGCTGTGTTACTCGGCAACGGAGATCCGCTCCGTTTGCTCCGTGTGATTCGGCTACGTGTAATTAAGATACGTAGCTACGTGTACACGGAGATACGTATCTTATTTATACGTAGATCGGATCCAGTCGTGACCGTGACGTTAAGTGTAGATTTTATGCGTGTTATTAAACCCCCGAATGTAATGCAAGGGGCGAGTTTTTAATTTCAGTTTCCATACTTTTGCATTTTAAATAAAAATTTAAGAGATCAAAAATAATTAGATGCAAATATTATGTTGGAGGCAAAAATAATAGACCAGTACAAATTGTAAAAGATGTGTATTAAAAGAAGCCGAGCGGAGCCGAAGCCGAGATTCGCGGGAACGTAGCCGAATCCAGAAACGGATACGTATCTTTGACGTGACCGTGTAGTACGGGATCTTAGCACCGCCGGTGCTAAGGCTACGTAGCTACGGTTCCGCGTGTAACACGTATATCACAAGCCCTACTAAAAACCTCTTACTCAAAAAAAATATTGAAAAAAATGAAATCCTTTTTTTGGTAATGATTTATTACAGGCCATGTAAAAAAATACACACCTATTTAAAAATATACAAAAAAAAATTGCTCAAAAAATTACAAAATTCAATATTTTGCTTCTTTTAACGTCAAGAATACATGGTTAAAATATTTCGGGACTCTAATAAAAACAGACCAATTATAAAACCTGCACATAATAAATCCCAATGACCAATATTAGCTACTTTGCTTACCCTTCAGGGCTACAGTAGGTACCCCGTACTTGTAATGATTTGATGTCACGTTTGTATATCATTTCGATTAAATTTATCATGAATAAGTTGGACCCATTTAGACTCATTTATCACGGTCAATGTTAAAAATACTTACTCAAATTAAAGGGTCGCCCACACACTATCGACAGCTGATTATTTATAAGGTCATCGATACAAATACCTATACGTATTTCCGTATGTGTATGTACCTATATTAAAATGTTCTGAAGGTTCCGTATACAACTTAAGAGATTTTTATAATTTATTTTTTATTTCCGATCTATTTTATTTTATTCCACTTGCTTGATTTGTTTAATTAAATTTTAGTCAAGTCATTGCAAGTATTGATTTCGATTTACTTGAAAAAATATGTATGCCCTTTAATTGTAAGTAGGTACTTATTTGTCATGACCTTCTAAATCTTTTCTCAATATTAGTCACTATTAACCAAACTATCCATAATTATAACATCATGAAGCCAATTCACTAATCAGGCCATTTAACATTGTATCACAGATTATATAGTTCTCAGATATTTATTA
The DNA here is from genome assembly GCA_949128165.1 of Lathronympha strigana. Lineage (NCBI taxonomy): Eukaryota > Metazoa > Arthropoda > Insecta > Lepidoptera > Tortricidae > Lathronympha > Lathronympha strigana. The sequence goes on along the minus strand of OX421918.1, from coordinate 7,093,916 downwards.
TCTCTAATAGAAAAAGCGAATACAAATCGTTTTAAACACTTCGCAAAAACAATTGTCGTTCGGCCACTCTCGCACAAAGCTAGGGTTGCCTACGATTAGAAACATTATATGCTACTGGCGTGCACGGGGGGCGCGGGGTGTGTGGACAGCCCAAGACAAAAGACGATCGATTCGAGTTCACGCCGAGAGTTCAAAAGGCCTGATTGTATTCCGAGTTCGAATTCCATATTTACACGATTATCACACCGACGCCGATTCTGCACGCCAGACGCTGATTCCGATGTTTGAGCAAAACAACACTGCCGCAATTGCTGCACTATTAACACCATTACACCATCTTGTGAACAATTTGACCAATCTATATATGTTTAAAAATTAAATACCTATACTAGTATATTTCAGTGAAAAATATAGCATAAAGCATCACCACGCTGCAAAAGGCATAAGCGTGGAAGCGGAACAAAATCCCGATTGAACTTCAGTGGGCGCAATTTTCATTGAAACAGATACCGATAGCTGGAGCATAGCATAGCTGTGCCTATGTGCACAGCTGATGTGAACCAGCTGTAGGTTCTTGTAACCTGCGATTAGTTACCTCAAAATATGTGCTTTGTAAAAGGTTCCACATTGTCGCTTGTTGAGCAACATGATAAACAATGGGCAAAACTGATCTCCCGATCTGGACCCGATTTGGACTACTCAAAAACTTTTAAGAAAGTGTGTTTAGCTGCTAAAGCAAACCTTATTAGTTGTGAACTCAAAGTGTCAGACAACAAAGTGAATTCTGTGTGGAAACAAATAAGTTAACGAGAAATTCTAATTCTATACAAAACAAAAACACTCAGATGTTTATAAAAAAATAGTCTGTATCGGGTTCGACGATCTCCTGATGCAGATTGCGCGAAATTCGGTATAAATTATTTAAAGGCTCCCTGTTTTCTTTGAAACCCCTTTGAATTATTTAAACGTTGTTCGCAGTTATTTCCATCGCGTTGTCTGTTGAGAACACATTAGTGCTGCAAAGATAAATAGGGGCAGCTCTATTCTTATCCCGCAACGCAAACAGATTTTTTCTTACGAGACTTTGTAGCGTAGGTATAAGTTTGTTTTATATAAAATGGGTGGGCATAAAGTAGCCCTTGATATACAATCTACTATTTGTTACTTTGGAGCAGCCTGTATGCCGCTAAAACTCGTGATTATTGTTTTTATTTGTCACTTATAACATTTTGCCTGCTCACAAATGTCATCATTTAAAAAAAAATGAAGTGTCACTAATATGATATTGCCAAAATCAATGTCAATGAAATACAATGTTTCTTTTTGTTGTCGATTATTGGAAACAACTTTTGTTTGAAAATGATGATGTAATAAAAAAAATTACGTTAAGGTAGTGCTCAGATGTAGCCCTATGTGGGATTTCAGGGTTTGTCCAATAGCAGACTTGGGTTGTCAGATTATATTATGCCCTGTTTCGGCTCTACTAGATACAGAGACACATAACAGTGAAATAGTGTCGTGTACAGCGATAATTTACACCACAGTCCCGTGCGGTCTGAGGTTATTTACACACGACGCGTCGCGTCGTGTGAATTAACTTAATGTCTCCAATTTTAGAATTCGGTTCACTTACTTTACTTAGCTTCTCTTTAGAGGCAAATATAAAAAATAACGGTAGTCTTGCTCCAAAATTTGCACGCCTGTCGGCTTGGTATGGCGTAAAAAATGTAAAAATTGAAAGTTTAATGACATGAACACGAATGCGCAATTAAGGTAAGTTTCTCCTGTTATGATCTCTTTTATTGTATCTTTGGATTTTTTAAAAATCATAGATTTCTATATTTAAGTGTTGTCATAATAACACTTATTTATAAAACTAAACAAAGACAGCTATATCCGTATTTTTCTGATGATAGATAGGGACAAACGATTATTCGATTTTAAGCTAACATTGTCATTTGCATTATAACTACAATCTAAAACGGGATATTTACTATGTACCTATGTTTTATTGAGTTTACTCCGTGAAAATGGCGCTTGCAACAGTGCCGAAATATTAGATGCTCAGTAAAACAAATATACTTACATGGTAAATATCCCGTTTTAAATTTTAGTTATAATACAAACGATTATTGACAAAATCTTAGATTTGAAGTTTATGAATTAATGCCATCAATCTGATTAAGATTTAAAAGAACTTATAGAAAGTTTTTTAAAATTATATCCGCAATGAAATACACCATCTACCGTTTATTGTTTTGAAATAGTGTTATGTTTGTTTAAATTCAGAGAAGGATTTTTTTATCAAGCATTATAATAATATCGCTTATGAAGTTAATTAACTAATTAGATCGGCTTACCTACCCGACCACGTTGGTTATTGATCGAGCGAACGGAGCGAGTGAGTTCTCTCAATCTACTTGGAAAATCCGTAATTTGTATGTATGTTTGTATGCACCTATGTTACGACGAGTATAACTAAATGTAATAATGTTGATTTTAAATAATAATGTTAAAGTTGCTCATCCGGTTTCATGTTATAAACTATTTTTTCTTCCCAGCACTTCTATCTCCCAATGAGATGACTGACAGCGATATTTAAAAAATATACATTATAACGTTGTCTATGGTATTCCATAAGAACACTGCTCCTATGGATTTTCATGAATGCAATATATGAGCACTGTTGTTTTTTTTCCATGGTGGGCACATCTTCCCTATTCTGCCACGTTTCTAGATTTTGCTTTTTACGCTATTTTAGCTGTCGTAGAAAAACTAGCGTATGCAACAGCGCATAATTGGTTCTTAAAACTTGACTTGACTTCGTCTCGTTTTGTAACGGCGACCCTCAAGTTTTAAGAACCCTTATTATATCACTGTTGCATAAACTACTATAAGAGACTATCTTTAAAATTAAATATAGGAATTATGCGTATGTACTAACAGTAGTGAATAAGAATGTACAGTACTAAAATATGTATGGGTCCTGCCTGAAATATTGATTGATTGATTTATTCAGAACAATACATGATTGTGTATGAACTATATCATTAAATTTAAAACTAAGCATTAAACAATATATTAATATACAATTCTATAACCTAATAAGCTAATTAACTAAAAAAAAACATGTCAAAATAATCTAAAAATCAATATCACAACAGTTTTATATACAAATTGAAAAATTGTTATTTAAATAAAAAATATTCGGTAATTATAATACATTAAGATTAAGTACCTAATACCTATTTAACTATCTGCAAATATGTCGTCGATACTGTAGAAACACCCCCTCAACAAAAATATTTTTAATTCTTTACTGAAGAGTTTGTGGTTCGTAATGACTTTCAGTTCTGTAGGTAGTTTATTAAAGATTCTAACAGATTGATACCTTGCACAATGTATCACAACCTGTCGCTTGGGACAGAGTGAAGACGTGATATTTTTGGTACGACTTTGAAGACGCAGGTCCCTTTCTGCAGAAGACTCAACCTTCCCTAGGTTCTTGACCAAGTCAGTTAGCAAGACGAGCACGTATAACGAAGGAACCGTCAAGATTCCTAACTTCGGGAATTGATTCCGGCAGGAAGTCAACTGTGGGATGCGTAAAATGGTTCGTATCGCTCTTTTTTGTGCAATTATGGCTCGATTAGCATTGTATTTAAAGCTGTTTCCCCAAAATTTTATGCTATACCTTAGCTTAGACTCAACTAAGGCATAGTACACTACCTTGAGCTGCTGTATCGTGAGCTCGTCCCTTAGACTTCTAAGAGCGTAACAGGCGGAAATAAACGATTTAGTTTTAATAACTCGAGTAGGTAACGTTGATTGGCTCATTGTGAAATTTGGCAGGTGGTTAGACGTAATAAATATTTTTTTAAGTTCGAATATGAGCCAAATTGGTCTTACTTACTCAATTTATCGTTGAACAAACATACCGACAAGCAAACGTACATACAAACGACGGATTGTCCAATTAGACTGAAAGAACTCTCTCGCTTCGCTCGCTCGTTTGACTACTGCAATTACCAGTAGAAAAAACTTACTAGTACCTAAGTACTTACAGGTTTTATCCTAAGTTTTCAAAATACGAAGGTACTGTCAAGCCTATATTCGGAAAAGGCATCATATCTGGGTCACGGGTCACCAGTGCCCAGCCCTGACATATTAGCACATATCTTTAATTTTTTTGTGTCACACTTCAAAGCCACTGCCCACCGCGAAGAATCCGGGAAGAATTTTATTATTCTTTAATTATTGGTGACATTCGAAAGCCAGCGATATTTTTGGGGCCTTGTTGTTTATCATTTTTGTCATACCTGTGTCCGCTTGTACTAGCAATATACGCGTAACAAGTCTAAATTATTTATTTTCATTGGCTTTTACTATCCACAAAAAAACATTATAAGCATTGCTGAGTAATTCCGGCGTGTAAGAATTTTATTATTGTTGGTGACATTCGAAAGCAAGCGATATTTTTGGGGCCTTATTGTTTATCATTTTTGTCATAGCTGTGTCCGCTTGTACAAGCAATATACGCGTAACAAGTCTAAATTATATATTTTCAATGGCTCTTAGTATCTACAAAAATACATTTTAAATATGGCTGAGGAATTCCAGCGTGTAACTCATAGCTTGTGCGCATGGAAAAAAATTCGATCTTATTTAGGTAACTCAAAACTATATTTCGTAAGTTACACTAGATAGGCGAGACACTGCAAGTTCAGCATATCGTGAGAAATAGCAATTTTCCCGGGAAATTCAGTGACAACGCCTACTGCAACGCCGTTTTAATATCCGGCGATACTGCAGTTCTGTCAGTAAATACTTACTTTTATCAAAGTACTTGACAACCCACAACGTTGCTGAAATATTACCTGGGCCTTTTACCATGACATCTTAACGCGATTCAGTTTAGGTTTATTTTAGGCTCAGTTGTATGGATGCGACTCAGATTAGGTCGTCCACTGAATCGCGTTAAGACGTCATGGTAAGGCCTCTGATCTTGTATACTCGTGTCAGACATTATAATTTCAACTGATTATTCAAGAAATTAAGAAAGCGGGTTTGCTAACGGTCTCACTTTTAGACAATGTGTTAAACTTACAAGTGAATAAATAAAACAAAAGAAAATTGTAATTATGATTATACGGCCAAGTGCGACTCGGACTCACGCACCGAGGGTTCCGTATAAACTTCATCTTGCAACTTCACCTAGAAGTAGAAATTTGACGTCAGCCACATGTATCGACAGATTGGGTCACTCGTTTTCACGGCATGGAGTTAGTATTCGAGTTTGTTTTTGCGTGATATGTACAAATACAAAAAGTGAAAGCAACAGTCGCAGTTTGGCAGTTTTAAGATTATGTGTAATTGTAAAAAACTTTTTTTAAGAAATAAATAAATTCTTAAATAAATCTGACAAGAACAACCGGTGCGTAAATAATATTGTTTTTTAAAATCCATATGCTAAAGTTAAGAAACTAAAGATATTCGGGTTAATAAACTATTTCTTGTCACTAGTTGCCATTGTTATAGTCTCCTGTCACTTTTTAAATCACGGTTTTATGGCATTCAAATTAACTGACATGGTTTTTCTGTAGTTATAATTATATTCTCTTTCCATGATGGGCCATGTACACAGCATGTCAGTTGTAATTCATACTACAACGTTTGTTCTAACAAACTGTGCTGCAATTGTTCCCTGCGTTGATAGGACAAAATAACAACAAGAAATTCACCCATCACCAAACTACTATATTTACTTTACTTATCCTTCGAAACATATATTCTCCAAAACCCCCCCCCCCCCCTCTCCGGAAACATCCCTGCAATTTACGACACGACAACTTTGCGCATTGTGCAGTTCATTTTTATTCCGCTGACTGCCCGGTGAAACGATAATTTATGCTTCACTTTATCGTTTCGTCCTGACACAGCCTTTATCACTTTATGCTGGCGTTTCTCGCGTTATTGCATTGCTTGCTTGACCATAGTCTTCTCCTTTACTAGTATACCGTTACTAGCTTTTAGTGTACAGAGTCAGAGACGTATGTATCCTAGGACTCCTATTAGGACCAAGGGAGAAGGGAGTCAGAGCCCGGGCGGCAGGCTGCAAAGGGCCGCTAAGCCGCCGGGAAGCCATTTCTTGCCACTTTTTACTGTCGCAAAGCTGCACCTCTAGATACAGCACTGTAAAAGATGTGGACTGAAATATCATATAATAGTAGATTATATACCAAGGCCGTTTTAGTGGGAAATGTCTCGGATCCCATGTAATTGTCGGCCGAGGCGAAGCCGAGGTCGACTAACATGTGATCCGAGGCTTTCCCATCTAACGGCCGAGATTTGTATACTATTTTTCTGTCCGACGGAGCCGGCAGGCGGCAATTTAGTTTTGCGTAAAGTGGCGCTTGCCGGCCGGAGGACTGAAAACGAACTATTTTGAGACATATATCTCACTTATTTACCTATATATGTAGGCACATATGCATTTTGTCTTAACCATTTGAAATTCAGGTTGTTTTAAAAATTAAACTCAAATCTAACTATATAAGTATAGGACCAATAAGTTGTCTGAAAATAAAGATATTTTATTTATTTATTTATATTCTCCCAGCTTTTAGTAACTAGGTAGTTACATGTGCAGTTGAAACTACCTAGTTTGTCTAACAGTCAAACTTCGCCGTCCATTCGTTCGTGAATGATTTCGAATGGAACCCGGTCCGTTCATTGTTCCACTATCGGTGAGTCTGTTGGGAGTGGAATACTGTAAAGTTTGAATGAACGGAGTTCCGCCGGTCATGATAGGTAGCCTAGGTATATAAAGGCCGAACTATTTTAGAACTAACACGAGTCGTGTTCGTATCGTATATTATAAAAGGGTTTAAATACGTACAAGCCTTCAATATTTATTTTCGGGTAAGCACAATTTATATTTTCATACGTGGAAATTACGACTGTTTTAGAGTGCCTTTTTATATAAAGACCGTACTGTAGTGTGTGCAAAGATCATCTTTATTACCGTTGTTGAAAATTATACCTACTTATTTAACTATGTAAAACATTTATTTTCACAATATATAAAGTAGGTAAGTGTAACTTACCGACTCGTAGCTACCTACCTTAAATCTAAAATAGGTCCTTGAGGCATTGTACCTCGGATACTGGCGGCATTTCCTCGTTGTATCGCAATGCTGATACGTTGTGCGAAGAAGCCACCAGCTCTTCGGTTACCAGTAGCATCAACCAGAAGTTTCGCGATTTCTATGAAAAACTTGCGTGCGCTGGGACCCCATGGACCTAGAGTTTCGACCCCAAATGGTACAAAAAGGTACTCTCTGCCCAGGTTCTTATATAAGGTTCTAATAAGTATACATCTGATTACCAAAATTAAGGCCAAGGTGCACATGTAATGCACCGTTGCCAATTTTTTTTTATTTTATATATAACCCAAAATCTATTGTTGACAATAATATATTTTTCTATTCATATCGCACTGATGGCTGAATTTAAAACTAAATAGTTACCTAAATTCCAGTTGAAACTACGTAGATGCTTTGACTACTTTGTCTAACAGTCAAACTTCCTCGTTCATTCATTCGTGAATTCAAGTTATTATATCAAGTTCTACTTTGCAAACCCCTTAGTAGAACTTGGGTGAAATAACTTGAGCGGAATAAGTTGTAATGTTTCAATGAACGGATATCCGCCGCTCATGATAGGTTAGGTTATAAAGGATGATCTTTTGTATAATAACACGATACGAGTCCGTATTTATGATTTTTAGTTTGAACATATTTTTATGGGCCCGAAAAACCGGCCTTCGCGTAGGTAATCTAGATCTGAACCTTTCGCGTTCCTAAGGAAGTAGGTATACTTGTTTAGTATCTTTATCTTCCTAGTGAGTCTCGACTTATGTCACGGCTCAGGGAGAGCCTGATGGGGTCCGCTTTGGCTAATCCTAAGATTTCGTGTAGGCGCTTGTTTTACGAAAGCGACTGCCATTGCCATCTGACCTTCCAGAGGGTAAACTAGACTTTATTGGGATTACACCGGTTTTCTCACGATGTTTTCCTTCACCGAAAAGCGATTGGTAAATACTAAACGATATTTCGTAAACATGTAACATCCGAAAGTCGCGCGATCTTATCGCTGGGTTACCAACGCTTGTACCTAATATAGGCTACCGGTAAGATATTTTACTCAATTGCGACTCGCAGTATAAAATGTAACGGTTAATTAATTTTAGGTTTTTTAGCACACTTTAGTGCATTTGAGGTTAATCTGCAGGGTTTAAATAAACGTATTAGGTTAGGCCAGGGGTCGACAACTGCGGCTCTCAATCCGCATATTACTGTTTTGTAATGAACGATTTTTCCTGAACCTATTTTCCAATATTGGGGCAAGGCTGCATTGTTGTAATTGCAGCCGCGTGTTTGGAGTCTCTGATTGTCGCCATATTTATCCCGTCTCTAAGCGTGTGACCCTCCCATAAATGTGTGCGCCCTAGTATTGCCGGTTGCCAGAGCAGGCATGTCCCTGGCTGAAGAAAATTTAAAACATTTGGTGTTACAAAATCCACGAAAGAAATTTCACAAACTGGATTTCATTTTTGAGGACTTTTTGAGTCCACACGTTCGATCAAAAGAGAGCGGGATAGATCTAATTGCAAGAGCACGCGAAAAACGAAAAGGCGATAGTGGGCGGGCGTCAAAATAAACCGCCCAATCAGGTAATTGCTGTTTACACAACTAACTATATTTTTTGTAGATTAAAGCTTTTACCAGATTTATGAACTAGTTATTACTCAACTATTTAATTAAGAATCATGTTTATAAATTAAAAGGTTTCGACATTCTAACCAAAAATATGTATAAAAGAACCTATGTCGGAAAAATAAAAGTATCGAGGCTTTTATTAAAAATCATGTTTTCACGTTTATTTACTAGTTTGAAGGAAATATGTTGAAGTTTTATGTAGCTATATGAATATCGGGTACCTAGCCCTTACTGTACGGGTGACAACCAGAGTTGCCAATTAGGCAAGTCAACGGTTGGGTAATATAACAGCTATGTGCTTGAAATTTTATACACACATTTAAAACATTATGCACGTTTGATAACTACTCACTTTTTGCACTGATAATCACTAATAGCTGTTATATTTCAGAAAATACACGTAAGTGGAAATATGTCGACCCGCCGACTCTCGCAAAAACATGCCCGTATTGAGGCGGTGCTAGGCGTTCAAGTCCCCGTACAGAAAGGGCTAGTTGTTATCAATAATACCAATATTGAGATCTAGACGTCTGAATGATAACAACTTGAACGCTGGCCTCTTAAAAGTTTGGTAACCCCTGCAAGCTCAGACGCACTCGTGCGCCGCTCTCACGATCACCAAGGATCACGACGCGAATATCAACTTATTTTAGTGAGTACTCAATGTACCTTACCTACTATGGGTTCATGGGAATGTTAAGATGTAATTAACGTTATGTTATATTAGTTTTATGATAGTTTCAACAATGTAATGCATTTTATTAAGAATCCGCAACCTAGTCAATATGTACAGTGTCGTTCATAAGTGCATATAGACAATATATGAATTAATCTAAAAAGCTTTCATAGATAGAAACGAACAGCAACGTAGTGACATCGGCATCGCTAACATAAGATGCATCCTCAGTCCCGTGAGGAGTCATCAAACGTGATAAAGTACCCAACTCATGTTCCCACAGGTTGATAGGTTGGGTAGGGCTACCACAAATTATATAAGTATAAGTTCTTAGGAACAAACATTTAACTCTCATAGAACAAGCGAATACAAACCGTTTTTAACTCCTACCTACGCAAAAAACAATGAGGACTACCGCGAGTCGATATCCCGCTAGGGGCGCTAGTGAATCGTCGGTCCTGCGGGAACATTTCAAACGTCACTTTGACATTTCCTTCATAATGACACAGGACCCACGCATGAGTGGCGCCGCCTGGTGAGCGATAATACGGTAGCTCCCATTGCCACGACGCCTTGCCTGATGATTGGGTGCGGGATCGTTGGTACCGATCATCACAAGACAAAAGACGATCAATTCGAGGTCGCATGGAGAGCTCCATGTGATGAGATGTTACAATTGTTCTACTGCAATATCTTCATCTAGTATGCCCAACACAATATCAAAATTAATTCTCGCAGCGATAAACGCTGAGCCGAAAACTTGAACACCTCTGTAGCGCTTGTTTTTATGGAGCTATAAAAGAATCCTGCGTCCACAGAACGTAAACCCTAATTATAGTCGTAAAACCGCAAGACTGTGCGATTAACCGATTCAATCAAAAACAGCTTGAGTTTGAAGTCTTTTATCTCGTCATCAAGTGCTTTATCTTTTAAGTTCTGGCGATGTCAGAAATTACGATAGGATTATTAGGGTTCCGTAGTCAACTATAACAACTTATAATTTCTTAAAGTGTGAGGTATAGTTGGATAGGTATTTATAAAAGAATAGGGGTTTGGTAAAAACATTTTTTGATAAAAAGAATATTTTCGGAAATAATCACTCCAGAAGTTAAAAAAATATGTCCCCGCCCCTCTACTTTTGAACCGCAAAGTCCGCAAGTACAAAAATGATGAAAAAAATCATGAACCGTAGACCTTTATAAATACTTTCAAGGAAAATTTATTTATAGGTATTAAAAACCTAAAATGGCTTAATTGACCACATGGTCAATTAAGCCATTTTAGTTTTTTTACAAAAAGTCTTATTTTCTTAGTAAAAGAGTGTATAATATGTGTCGTCGTAGTGCTTCGAAGATACTCCATTTTGCTAGTTATGGTCATGGTACCTACCTACTAAAACCCCGTCTAGGTTTGCTAATTGTCATTTATGATTAACTACATTGAGCGTTGCCCGACATGCTCTTGACCGGGTTTTTTATATATGTTTTGGGATGTTATTACATACATCGACCAATGTGCTTATCATGAGTTGTACGAAACCGCATTCGATAGCGTCTGCGCATCGCAACATCACGTAACCTCCGAGGGCTCCGAGCTATCACGTGATGATTTCTATAGAAACTGACAGATCGCCCCGGATCGGATCGGATTGGTGTGAGTCATCCTTAAATATAGGAGGTAGATAAATATAATATAGAGAAATATTTACATATTCATATGGAAAGCATAGCTAACAAGCGCGTAAAATGTAGAACAAGAGTTAGAAGGAAGTTGCATAGTAAATTTTAAAGAACGCTCTCTCGCTCTCTCTATGAATCTCTCTCTATCTTGAATTAATAAATGAATCGAATACATTTATTTGGGATATCACAGAAAACAGCATAAGAAACAAACAAGATAACAAAATACTGCTAAAGAATGGAATGTTTTGTACACTTAATTTAATTAGAGCATTTTCAATTCGTATTACCTACTAGAAATGGAATTTAATTGTAGTAACACACTGCTCAGCCATCTACAATTTACACAAATGTCCTACATTTCCATATGCCCCGCATATGACATTTGAAACCTTGAAAACTAATGCCAGACCTGCGGTTAGTTTCGAATTAAATCGCCTCATGTCTCGTGTAGAAGCAACAAAACGTGGGTGAATACCTACATACATTGTAAGTAGGTACCTATAAAATATATTAGTAGGAGAGGCCAAGATACTAAATTTATAGTAAGTAACTCGTCGCGGGGACCAATTGGATCATGTACATGTTGTGTTTATATGAAATTCGCCAAATATGAATAGGTATCCGTATTCGTATCTCTTTTTGTACGCCACTGGTCCCGGTCATGAGCTAACATCCTCCAGAATCAACAATTTGCTAACCTGTTTATTTTTTGGTGAATAACTTGTTTTTTGTTTGTTATTATAAAAAATACAAACGTACATTCACATTTATTATGTGCGTAATGGGAGCCGGTTATTTGTAACCCTCAATTGATGGCCTAATTGATACAGTTTAGTTACAGTTTTCTCAATAATTAAGTATGGTTTTTGCCGTGGCAACCCTAAAATGGACTATTAAGATCTCTATCTTTCATGTTAATTATGTTTACCTATCTATCATTCATATCAGTCAAATTGCTGTCAAACACAAAATTGCGTAGGCACACACATTAGGCAGTTAATCAAAACAACAAAATGTCTGTTAATGTCTTAATAACGGAATTAAAAAAGCTATTTTGTGACTATGGGTTTATTTAATACACTAAAATTATGAGCCAGAAAATTCTTGTATTTAAAAAAACCTGTTTACATATAAAGCTTAGTTGCAGTTTTTTATGATAAACTTTTTTACTGCAAATAGGTACTACCTACTCGACGAAATTTTGATTGTATGAGTTTGATTATTGAACCAGCCAGCGAAGCGTGCAGTTCTCCCCGTCTACTTGGACTATCCGCCATTTGTATGCACGTATGTATGTTTATATGTATGTTTGTTCGTTAATAACTCGAGTATTGTTGATCGGATCGTTGTGAAATTTGGCAGGCGGTTAGATGAGATAAATATAATTTTTATGTTCGAATATGAGCCAAATCGGTCGAAGGGTTGCCGAGATATGGGGGTCACGAGTTCACGTTCGGGGCGAACCACTTGTATTATAAACTGAAATAGATGTCATACCACACATACCTACCTACACAAGAAAAATGAATCAAGGCAGTCAGTTGTCCAAGGCTGGGCAGGGCTGGGACCCCGCCTGGCATTAACAGTTACATATATTACAGTTATATATTATTATTTACAATTATAAATCCTAAAAGGATCTTTACCCTTAATAATGTAAAGATCTACCAAATTTAATATTGCCTTCTGTTTCCACGATTGTTTTTCATTGAAATGAAACACTTACAGCACCCGTAGTGTTGCCTGTAGCAGGAGAAATAAATTAAATCACCCCTCACTTAACAACTCTTGTTCAACAACTTTTAAAAATTATGTACTCTGTAGGTTGTCACTTTTTCATACAAACTAAATAGTATTTTCAATGTACGGTAACATCAGCCTAATTTACGTCTCTTCTTATAGTACAAAAATGACAAAATTTGCAGTACATTGCGTCTTATATGTATAACAAACTTTAAAGCGTAGTTAAAACTAAAACACACGTTATTTTTAAAAGTCGCTGATCAAACGATGTTCAGTTTGGCGAGGGCTACCTACGATAACATTTATTGCCCCTGTTACAGGCAACACCCGGTATATATAACGGATCGCGTTTATTATCACCATGACCCTAAATTTTTGGTTATCGATTTTTCTTCGGCCGAAAAGAAAAATAGACTCCCATAGTAAAAGCGTCCGACAGTTTGATACAATTTGTATAAAGATGTCGATTTCGAGTTGTCGTTTTCGAAGTCCCACAGTTAAAGTTGTTAGCAATCAGAATATATAATTTTGTATCACATAAAATATTACATCCTGTATAAGCCGTCTCCTAGCCTAGTTAGTAGTGACGCTGCCTACCAAGCAGGAGGTCCCGGGTTTGTATCCTGGTCAGGCATTTATTTGTGTGTTTATCACGAATATTTGTTCCTGAGTTATGGATGTTTTCTAGTAGGTATTTAAGAATTTATATGTATCTATCTATTCTATATATCGTTCTATAAATATCCCATTCGAACGTAATTTGAGAAAATCAGGCTATTATACATTAATGTCTGTCAAAACCGTATCTTTCCTGGGTTATAACTGGATATGTTGTTTTGTATAGGTGCCTACCTAATACATAAAATCAGATTATCCAACACACACTACAGTAATGTACAACCGCCATTAGACATACAAGAGTGGCCAGGGTAGTCAAAAATATCCTAACAAGCACCAAACGCCTTGAAAATAAAAGAGTGTTCAGAGATTTGACCGATACATCTGATGTACGTACCAACATCAGCAACAACGTAATCTTTGTCGTAAAATATTAATCAAAAGTTGTCCACCAAAAGTTAGGTTATCTCGTCACAACCAAAGCTATAACAACAGTAAACGACCATAAACGCGTCATACGTCGTATGGATTTGATTAAGCCCTGTAGAGTTGTTCGGAGACTCGATCAAGTTTCTGATCGAAACAGGAGATTGAAAGACGTAGGAAAAGCGGGACTTTTATTTTTATTGAGATTGGTTCTATTATAGATCTTATAAGTATATATCTAGTAGATTCGCCACTCTTGGAACATCCTTCTGTCCTAAGGTACCTATCAAAAAGTACGACATGATGGATTTTTTTGTCCGATTATCGCACGGTGAGCAAGGTCCATTCATTGTTGAAGTGTTTCATTTCAATCCTTACTAATCGCGGTAACCGAAGACAATATTATCTACATGACCACAAGAACCTGCTTTTATTAAAAATATTATTTGTTAAAGTCCACACTAAAATGCAATAACGTTAATAAGTTGTGTACATAAATATGCATGCAACAAACTATGGTATGTCTTTGGAACATTTTAATATTAAGAGCATTTCAAGGAAAGTATATTTCTATTAATCAGAATATGTATTTATAACTCAGAAATCAGAATCACAAAGTTATCGTAGTTTTTAACAACTTTATTACATACACAAATTATTATTTTCTTGTACTGGAAACGCTGTACGATAACGATAGAAAATGCAGCATTCGAAAGTATGTCCGCACCCAGCTCTTGCAAGATGGACATACTTTCGAATGCCGCAGTCACTATCGAAAACGGTAGTAATGGTAAGCACATACGTTTTCATGCTCCATTTCCAACTAAATAAGATTGTAGTATTTTTTGGTTAGGTACTTACCTGCTTCTTATTTAACAGTGGAGTATCTGTAATTGTGTAATCCATACGTCTCAAGACGAGTGCAGGCGACAGTCGGTAAATGGGATCGCACTCAGGTTCTGTGCGAAAGTGGGGAAAGTTGAGCACTAAACCTCAGTTTACTTAGTCTAGGAAAGTGAAAACCGGCGGGTACTTGGTAGTATTGCTAGCTTTTGTGCAAAACTGGTGTGCTAGGAACTTAAGAGGCCTTATGCCTTTAAAAAATACTTTAATTCAAAAAATGAAGAATGTAAAACTGTAAAAGGGCGTCTGCCGCGAAAGCAGGAGGTCGCTGGTTCGATTCCAGCCCTGCTCCGCCTTGCGTGCCTTGCCTTGTGTTGCCTGCGGCCTTGGTCACTTTTTCTGTAGTATATGACATCTCTTTCAATTTATATTAAGAACACACACAGACACACACACATTACCTCCACATATATATAATATTCTTCGATCTTAATTGAGATTGTAAAAGCACGAAAATTTTAATGATTTGCTAAAATTTGTTAGAGCATAGACAATAGGAGTAGGCTTTCAATACAATTTCTCGTCTAGTTTCATTGTCGTCTTGCGATTAGTATCGAAATGGATAACAAATTACAACAAATTTGATTAAAGTACACTCAGGATCAGTGCTGACTTACCGCTATACATACGAGTAGGTATATGAAAAGTATCCCGTGCATCATCGCTTCTAACACTACTTGCCGAAGCGACAATGACGAAACAAAAACGCTGTAAAAACGTCGAAGAATTGCCCAGGTATAGCATCGCTTCATTCATCGCTTGTTCCAAACTAGTACTATGGTCAGTGCGGTGCGGATAAGTCGGATAGTTTATTTGTAAGGAAAGTCCGTCATAAGGCAATATATCCCATGTTTGTATAGGTACCTACACCGCTCAGATAGGGTCGGTATGGCAGTTATAGCTACAAACAGTAAAATCGACGGACTTACCCGATAGACGGTCTTATCCGCTAGCGTTTAACGTTAGCTACAAAATGAGATGACGAAGACATCGTGGTTACGATATTATCGAGTAATTTATGCCATCGCCGAAGGAAATTAATCGTAAATCATATTATCTAGTTCGTAAACAAAGTTTGTTTAGAGTTTTTGCATCCGGCGAGATTTGGCTAATAAATTCGCTCCACGGAATATTCTCATAGTCTAAAATAAGACGTTTAACGTTATTTATATAGGTACTGGGTGAATATTATTGCTTTATTATGACGCTTTTAGGGTTCCGTAGTCAACTAGGAACCCTTATAGTTTCACCATGTTCTGTCCTTCCGTCCGTCTGCGTCTAAGCTCAGTGACCGTACTAGAAAGCTGTAATTTTTTATGAATATGTATACATAACGAAAATAATGTTATTTTTCTATTCCGCCAAACGTGCTAGTCAATTAGTGCCATCCCGTTATACCAATTTGCGTATTATTTGCATGCAATGTTCCTGCCGCAAAAAATAAATACGCAAATAGATATAACACACCACCACCAATAATACAAAACTCGACACGTAGAGAGGATTTCTCCTCTCTACGGGGTAATCGATGGAATTCCGCAAAGTAACGCCTGATTCAATAAATTATGAATATATAGCGACATAGTCGTAATTTTACGACTAAGTTGGCGCTTTGGTAACCCAGCGGTATGACGTGTGACTTTCAATCCGATGGTCGCGGGTTCAAACCCCAGCACGTATGAGTTTTTCGAAACTTGTGTACGAAATATCATTTTTATATTTACCAATCATATATAGGGAGTTATGGAGATCCAAGGGAGAGGCCGTTACCCAGCAGTGGGACACTTAATAGCTGGATAAAAAAAATACTAATCACTTTTCGGTGAAGGGTATCGCGAGGAAACCGGACTAATCCCGATAAGGCCTAGTTTACCCTTAGGTTAGAGGAAACTAGCGCCTACGACAAATCTTGGGTTAAGTTACTAAAGCGTACCCCAGGCTCCAGCCGTGGCATAAGCCGGGAAAACGCTAGGGAAATGAAAATTGGTAGAAAAACAAAAATGTTATACATAATTCGTACGTCGAATATTAAATGACCTCGTATGTAGCACGTTATACGAATAAATTAAATTATAAACTAATTCAAAGGAAAGCGATAATTAACAAACACATTAGTAAACAGCACTTCCAACAATTACGACTTTTGATAGCATAACGTATAACTGTAATAGTAGCCAGTATCTTGACTTCGTCTAAAATGATCTGAGTAATATAAAAAAAAATGTTTTAGCTAATGTAAGGAAGGATTTTTTGCATGGCATTGTGTTTTTTTGTCATTAAGACAATTTAAATGAAAGAAATTTCAACAAATATCTACAAACAATATATTTATTTACAGAATTGCAATTTAAAGGGAAAACAATGGTTATAGGTCATTTTATAAAATTTCAAGTTATAATTTAACTCTTCTTCTTCCTAGAGTTTTCCCGGCTTAAACCATACCTGAAGCAGCCTGAGGTCCGCATTGGCAAGTATATTTGACGTAGGATAGAGCTATATTGTATACCTAATATCAATTGAGGCATTGGTTCCATGGCAGAAAGGTCGGTGCCTTTTGTGGGATGCAACGTGCGTCAGTACGTTTGCACCTTCACATTTGGGTCTCACCGTTAAGTCTGCTGGATCAGCCGCGGAGTATGCGGCCAAATTGAAACACGCCAAGTACTCTGCCTTGGAGCCAATGTACGACTTTGTGCCCGTTGCAGTGGAGACTGCGGGACCTTGGGCTTCGGAGGCCAAGGAATTTTTGAGGGATTTAGGTCGGCGACTGAGGGAAAGGGGGGGCGATCCTCGTTCCGGGTCGTACTTGGTCCAACAGATCTCATTGGCCATTCAGCGCGGTAACGCGGCCAGTGTGATGGGTACATTTGGGCCGGGTACGATTCGGGGGGTTGTAATTAGTTAAGTATTAGTAAGTAAG
Source organism: Lathronympha strigana (assembly GCA_949128165.1). Lineage (NCBI taxonomy): Eukaryota > Metazoa > Arthropoda > Insecta > Lepidoptera > Tortricidae > Lathronympha > Lathronympha strigana. The sequence continues at coordinate 7,076,168 of OX421918.1, read as the reverse complement.
AATGACAAAGCCTGTTTTTAATGTGACGATGTACTGTGTAATTGGTTTTTATGTTGTAAACTGTTTTATTGATTATATTTTGTAAGATATTACATATTAAAACTAGTACAATGTCTGCATAAATTAAATTTTGATATTGAGACATCTTGAAGTCAAAAGTGCGCAGAGCAATCGCCGCAAGCGCTTCTCACTCATGATTATGGGACGCGGACCGTTCCGAAACATGTCGAGCTTTTTTCAACTTTTAAGTATATTAATATCTTGAAGTTAAGTAACTGACTAATGTTTTAACTGTGGCGGTAGTGATTAATAAGTGTGACTAATTAATACCATTAAACAAGGTCGTTGCGATGAAATTTTACTCGTTGCTTAATTATGTATGTTACCTACATTAAATACAGTCTATGGTCACTAAAACCTCAAGAGAGCGTTAGTGGCTCAGCGGTCAGAGCTGGCGACTTTCAATCCCAAGGTCGCAGATTGAAACCCCGGCTCGTACAATGAGTTCTTCGGAACTTACGAAATATCATTTGATATTTTACCTTTGCTTTTTGGTGAAGGAATCATGAGGAAACCGGACTAATTCTAATAAGGCCTAGTTTATCCTCTGGGTTGGAAGATGGCAGTCTCTTTCGTAAAACTAACGTATGTGCCAAATCTTGGGATTAGTTGTCAATCGGACCCTAGGATCTGCGCGATATGTCAGCATTCAGTGTACATCATTTAAGAACGTAATAAAAATAACTCAACTGCAATAGTAACAATAATCAGCCTCATCAAATCAAGAGTATAAATAGAGAACATTTATAGAGGGGAATTATAGAGATCAAGCGTATTTTTTATATTATAATAAATCTTGTGTTTTTTATTAAATTACGCTAATTATACGCTAAGAATATCTCGTAGCGCTACGCCGTAGCCGATAATATGCAATTTCCCGCTTTGTAGCGAACATGACGCATATCGCGTATGATCACGACAACGTGTCGTGATTCTGACAAGACAGAAATTACCAAAAACCTCAATCTGTAGCAGCTGAATGACTGGTGTCATCCACTTAATGGTTTTTTTTATATAGCGTCTCATTTCATTATCCATACGCCGTCTAGTATGTATACGCGTTTACTATATAGGTAATTATTATCGTACGCAACCCTAGCGTTGTGCGGGAAAGAGCGGGACCGAACGTCTATTGTTTTCAACTTGATGTAAACCTTATTTATTTTTATGCTTGTTAATTAGGTATAAAATAAAATATATTTTTGCATCTTTATTTTCATAAAATATATTTTATGCATACCCAAAATAGCAGTTAAAAATTGAAAATTTTTCTTACGCTCTAGTTAAATGTACATTTATTTGAAAAAAATATAGAAAAGTGGCAAAAACTGTTTCATTTATTCCTTAAACGACTCATTTTCTAACACATATGTATAACTAACCTACCGGTTTGATATCATTATGATTATTAAAAAGCCTCGACAAATATGTACCACTTCGAGCAACAATCGCGAAACATCCTCAGATTTAGGTAGGTACATTATTAAAAATCGAAAAACAAAAAAGTAGTTCATACATTCCATTCAAATTGTAATCATCTTCCGTAATATGTTAGATAACTAACAGGATTATTGTTAGTTGCTCCAATATAGTTTAAAAAAAATTAACAAAACCGTAAAAAAAAGTATACCGGAGTTTAAAATTCGTTAAATATTATTTTTCTTAATTTCTCATACAAAATTATATTGCATCAACCGCTAATGTAAAACGGGCATTAGAATTTACTAAGTGACAACTAAGACATATCAATGTCATTTCGAATAGGTACTCATACTCCGTTTACACATATGCAAATCCCATATGAGATAAAATTAAAATATTAGTAGTTATTTTCTAAATGGAGCTAATTAGAATACCGGTGTCTGAGAAATTTACTTAATTTAAGTTAAATAATGCACCCTTCAATTTAAAGCAATTGCTCAAAAACACGTTGTATGTAATCTATGCTATCACTGTTTAAAATAGTATTTTATCTTATGTATAAAGATAAGTTATTTCTTCGCACTTGTATGTTTTGTGTTAAAATTTACGTCCACTTTTTAGTACAATTTCTCGCTTTTCACGCGAGAAAATGAAATTTTTCATCAAGCGTCAGAAACTTTATAGAAGTAGGCGCAACCAAAATGCGCTAACCGCACTATTTGAAATACTTATCACATATTATCACTTATTTATTGTTACAGTACATGTACGAAAATGGGACGAATGACGACGGACTCTTAACCCGAGATAAGTTCATGGAGGTGAACGCACGGATGGAGGCGCGGCGCCGCTTCCTGAAGACAGAGTGCTCCCGGCTCAGCCTGGACAGCTCCCGCAACAAGGCCTACGCCTGGGAGTACCTCATCAACCGCCAGTATCATGTCATTTGGTAAGTTAAAATGGGACAAAAGAGTTCCTAACCAGCGTTCATGAAGGTGACCGCGCGCATAGAGGCGCGGCGCCGCTTCCTGAAAGCTAAGTGCACCCGCGCTGGTGAAAATAGCTCCTGGTACAAGGCCTACGTAAGGTAGTACTTCATCAACCGCCAATAGCATGTCATTTGGTAAGTTAGAACGGGACAAGTGGGCTTCTATAACAAAGGTTTATGGAGGTGAACGCGCGGATGGAGGCACGGCGCCGCTTCCTGAAGGCTAAATGCACCAGGCTCGGTTAAGACAGCTCCTGGAACAAGGCCTACAGCTAGTAGTACCTCAAGAACCGCCAATACCATATCATTTGGTAAGTTAGAACGGGAGAAACGGGCTCCTAACCAGGGTTTATGGAGGTGAACGCGCGGATAGAGGCGCGGCGCCACTTTCTGAAGGCTAACTGCACCAGGCTCGGTGTAGACAACTCCTGGAACAAGGCCTACGCCTGGGTGTACCTCATCAACCGCCAGTACCATTTCATTTGGTAAGTCCATTATATCGTCCGAGTTGATTTTTGAGGAGTGCGGATCCCAGAATAATAAAACTGATAAAATTTAAATTTCTTCGTTGTAGTAGACTTTATTGACATTATGGTTGTGCTCGAATTGTTTTTTCTAAGTAATTCAAACCTCAAATCAAAATAATATAGACAATTTTAAGACGTGGCTTCGAAACTATTTTCTAACAAATCAATTTAATTTAATCCAGTTAATTATGGTCTTGAAAATATTTAAAAAATCTTTTAACGTCTATTTGCTCGTTTCACCTAAATCAAAATAATTTATCAAAATAATGTTGAACTCATTCACTACCGAGAAATTATCGTAGCGCTACGCCGTAGCTGATAACAGGATGCGTAGCCAAGATGCCAATCGCTCACGCTCAGTCGCTAACGAAACGCAACTGTCATTGTCACACTAATAAGGAAGAGAGAGGTAGCTACGATACGTTATTAAGCGTGAGCGATTGGCATCTTGGCTACGCACGCAGGGGTTTTCCGCTATACAGCGAAAATGCCTAACCTTAACGACAACGTGTCGTGAGTGGCACTGAATTGATTAAATAAAGTAAATTTGAAGATCAAAGAGTGTTTTGAACGCGTCAAATCTTAGAAATAACTATTCGGGTGACGAATTTTATCTGAATTTAGCTCTATGCCGTTTAGTACACCAAGCGTCACCGAATTCGGACACGTTTTAAAATCAGCAGTTGGGTTAGTGAAATTATTCCGCCTATTTAAACAAATTCGGAATTATTAAAAAGGTTATTTAAATGATGCGAAATTAATTCAGATAGCGTAATTTTAACATGAGATTTGTGAAGTATATGTAATGCGATTTTGGTGACGTTGAGTGTATATACTGTAATACCCCAAATCGTTGTGACTTTGTTATACAGTATATGCCATAATCCACATAATACGCCTTCGAAGGCGTTCAAAGTGGGTCGTTACACTTATCACACGGCAAATAATGGGCTCAACGTATAATTGAAACAACGGAAATGTCACTGAAGTGCTAATCCTCGTCGCAATTATGGTGTACCAGTTTCATGTAACTGACGGGTTATTACATTGTTTTTTTGTATAGCTAACAATAATGCGATGGCCTTGACATAGTAAAGGTACAGTCAGCTACAGAGTTAAGTGACCCACCCTGCATACAAACTGGGTCAAACTCAAAACGATGTTCGGAGTCACTTCGGAGTCTTCCGGTGGACTATTCAAAAGTTAAGGGCTATAAAGCTTGATTTTCTTATTTAAGCCTTATCGACATTAATTAGTAAGTACTCCCTTTCTATTGCATTGTATAATATAAAATCATTACTACATATCCACAAACTGTTAACTATTGACTACAGGAAAAAGAAAGTGCGTGTTCAGCTGAACTGTAGAGCCAATCTTTCCTGTGGCCAATAGTTAACAGGTGTACATTGAGTACTTTTTAATGTGGATAAGGCTTCAATAAGAAAATCAACCTTCATGGCCCTTAACTTTTGAAAATTCCACCGGAAAGACTTCGAATATCGTTTTGCGTTTGGCCCAACTTTCTACGCAGGGTCACTTAATGAGGATTACCGCGAGTCGATTTTCCGCTAGGGGCGCTAGTGGATCGTGGGTCCTGCGGGAACATTTCAAACATCACTTTGACATTTTTCTCATAGTGACAGGGGACACACGCATGAGTGGCGCCGCCTGGTGAACGACAATACGATTACGAGTAAGTTCTTCGAGTAATGAACACAGTTTTTAGTAAGAAAAATGTTTTGAAATCAAAACTACTAAGTGTTCATATACGTTTTCACGTGTAACATTTGCTCGATGTGAACACGTTACATTACAACCCGAGTACAATGCTCCATTTGATGGACTCTTCAAAAACAAACGCCGTTCAAAGCGAGCATTGCAAACGTACTCACATCGACCTACCACGGGAGTCGCCACCTTAACACTGCAGTGAAACCTAATTTCTATTTTTTGTTTCAGGTGCAACATATTCAAAGCAGCCTCAACATCATGGATGTACAACTTCAATCTAATGGCCAACTACACAGCCGCTTTCTTAGACAAAACCAAAGAAGTGCCTCTAGGTCTAGCGAGGAAGAAATACGCCAGGCCGTCCGTGGAGATGGTCAAGAAAGCCCAACTAGACTCCATATCATTTCTGATAGTGAGGCATCCCTTGGAAAGGCTGGCGTCAGCGTATAACGACAAAATCGCACACGCGTGGCCTAAGTCTTTCCATGACAAAATGGGTTATAGGATTATTCAGAAGTATAGAAAAAAGGTGAGTTTAAAAATTACTAATTAGTGGTTCGCCCCGAAGTTAAACTCGTGAGGCAACCCCTTGACCGAATTGGCTCATATTCGAATTTTTTATTTTTTTTTATCTCATCTAACCACATGCCTGACGACGATCCGATCAACGATACTCGAGTTATCGTCGTTTTACTTTTATGCCGATCGAAAACAAACGTAGGCACGTATTTTTTTGACTACTTTCTTACACTTTTTTTGCAGATTTGTGTTAGCTGTTTTCTATATTAGCCAAAAGCAAAACTCAGCCTATGTCATTAAACTATTTTAATTTGTTAGCAACTCTATTAATTAATAAAACTATGGTATGCTACAAAAAGCTACGCCTATCAATTTCGTTGGAAGTCCACTTTGGCAATTGTTTCGGCGCTGTCGCTCGGTAATGATACTAATGATCGAATACTCGTGACGTGAGTGACGTGACATGGGCTTGGGAAATTAAAATGGCACGCGATACGAGCAACCCCTTTTTGCAACTCGTCTTCAAAAATAAAAACTAACCATTTTTATTTTTATATATACACTATATACAGGCTGTAGCTAAAATGCTGGTGGTCCGATAAAGTGCGTAGATAATATCGTATTTTGATTAGGAAATTTTTTTTCATGCTATAGCTAACTGGGATGAATGGGTATCCATTCAGTCGAAAAAAATTACGCCATAAGAGTGCTGCAATTGCAGCACTTTTTTTTTTTTTTATACTACGACGGTGACAAACAAGCATACGGCCCGCCTGATGGTAAGCGGTCACCGTAGCCTATGGACGCCTGCAACTCCAGGGGTGTTACATGCGCGTTGCCGACCCTTTAAAAACTTTAACACTCCTTTTTTGAAGAAAAAAAAAAAAACTTTTTTTTTTTTTTTCATACAGTCGTGTTCGAACCTTCACGTTTCTTTAAGTGCCAACAGCCTTTAAAGTTTTAACAGTGTTGGTAGTTCTGTGTATAAATTTGACACTTAATGCTTACGCCAGTAAGCTCTTTTTTATTTATGGTTGGTATCATCATCAATGCGAAATTGTTCGCTAATGTCATTCTGACCTAAATTTTTTAACGTTTTGGTTCTGCTTTGTGTGTCTATTTGTTTTAATATGTCAATACCTATGACAAATACCTCGATTGTCTGTTTTTTAATATTTCAATCGAAAATATCAATGTAACCTCAAATGATTATTTAGTCTCGTGGATCGATCGTAATGTGTTTTTAATATATCTCAAATAAAGTTGTAAATATTATGAAAAGTCAAGTAATAGTCATGGCTTAGTTCATTCAACACGTCATAGATTAATCAAATCCCTTGCAAGCCTTCGAATAATTGATGCCCAGAACCACAATATTTGCTATCGCCATTGTTACGTCGTCAGGCAACGGTGACTAACATCAAGGGGTTAAAACGGGGTGGAAATGAGGTGGAAACGGGGGGGAAACTCACCGTGTAATCCTCGTGAATAATCATGAAGGCAACTCATAAATTCGTAGCAAATGAGGGACCTTGTTTTATATGCCATAAGTAATGCTCTCTCTATGAAACTTTTGGTTTCAAGAGCCCTGAAATCTAGTTCATGCATAGTACCTATAATTAGTACTTTGTGCTAAATAAATAATTTAACTTGCGGTGCTTTGGTGTCCTGACTTTAATCCTTAAGCCGACCATATACCTAGTTCATATAACTAAATATAATTACGTCCGGCCATATCCAACGGATCTGCATACTACTTACTAAATTCAAGAAGCCTAAGTTTACTTGTATTCTAAATAAGAAGTAGGTACAGAAGAGAGGGACACCCCTCTCTTTATCAATAATCTTTATCTTACTTGCAGAAATCACCAGACGCGCCGCATTCTCCCCATCCCATGTTCGAAGAGTTCGTCTCCTACGTACTGGACGAAGCCCGGGCGAAGCGGACGCTCGACATGCACTGGACGCCGTACACGGACTTCTGTACGCCGTGCAAGTTTGACTTAGACGTCGTTCTTAAGTTCGAAACTTTGGATGTGAGTATTATGCCTGTTAACCATATATGTTGAACATATTGCCCGGAGAACTGATGCTGATGGACGCACCGGTCGACTCAGCGCACAAAATCGATTCCTGCGACCTCCACCACCAAGAGGTCGAGATGGATTGGATGCGGCAGTGTATGACGGATCAATTTGGCATTCTCTAGGGGATCTCTTATATCTGTATCTCGCGCTATCTTAGGATTGAAAGTCGCAGGCTCTTACCGCTGGGCTACCATCGCTCATTCCTTTCCTTTTACATGACTTTGGATGCGATTAACTTAATTTAGCAACAAATTAGTTGTGTACAGTAGCGGACATTGATACCTACAAACAATAAAGCAATCCGCAATAGGATTCGTCATTTTCGTCATTGCGAGACTGGAGGCTATACGACGCGCGACGCAAGGGATATTGGCCGAGACCAAAGCTCAGGCGAATCGTATCATTAATCGATTACCTAATTAACTTCCGCATTTGTGATATTGGCTCATATCCAGTATATATATCTCCCTACATACTACATAATATAACTCCCGAGGGGAAGTACAAAACCGTATTTTATCTTTAAACTGTCTACCCGGCTCTCTCACAAAAATTCCGAAATAGGTCATTGAAAAAGATTTCCCCGATTCTTTAACGAACAACAGGAAACGTTAATGTCGCGATGCTTCGTCGATCTCGGTTTCGGGACGCCATGTTTCTTTTGTTTTAGTTACCCATAACAAACGGCAATAGCAATCAAATAAATGTGTTAATTGAAAACATAAATATTTGGACCATTCCAAATGATATTTGGCCTATAAACGAAATTGATTGGCAATTCAGTCAAGACACTGAAGGAATGTCACGGAATGAAGTAATCAAATCTAGAAAAGGACCGCTTTGCTTTATCATCGTGATGACCTGTCAGTACGATCATTAGAAGCCGAGATTAAAGACTTTGATAATGAATTGGTCACGAGCCGTTGAGACTGCGCCACTGGAAGATATAATTTTGTGCTTTGATCTTTTTATATAGATGAAACCCAAAATACTGAATCTATGGTTAATAATATTTATTTGTGATTTCGGTTTCACTTAAATCGGTTCACCAAAGATAAAAAAAGATTTATATCGTTACGGTATGCGTCAAATAGATTATCCAAATCAGAAATTTTCAAGTTTCAGCATCACTACTTTTTACCCTTTTTAAGTCAGGAATTTTGGATTATGATGATGATATTTTATTTTATTATTAGCCTTTTTTCGGGCAGTATTAATTTACATTTTTTTTGTGTTAATTTATGAAGTTGTATTAAATTGTGTTGTTTGTATCTGTTTCATTTTTCTTATCCTCTTTTGGTTTGTCCGTTCGCCCAGTGGCAAAGGCCTCCTCCAAACTTTTCCATCTCTCTCTGTCTCTCGCCTCCCTAGTCCATGTTCCTCCTGCTGTCCTTTTTAGCTCATCGGTCCATCTCATGTGTTGGCCACCTCTGTTCCTATGCCCATCCTTTGGGTACCAGTGAGTTATGAGTTTACTCCACTTATCGGGCCCTCTCATTATATGGCCTGCCCATTTCCACTTTAGTTGTTTGGTTTTATTCACTATGTCTTGTACTTTGCTTATGGACCTTATTTCCTTGCTGGTTCTTTTTTCTATTTTCTTTATCCCTGTGAAGCTCCTCTCCATAGCACGTTGACATGTTTGAAGCTTTATATCTTGTTTCTTAGTTAATGCCCATGTTTGGCTCGCATAGGTCAGCACAGGTGCTATACATGTGTTAAAAGTTTTGCTCTTGACTTCCATGGCTAAATGTTGGTCTTTCATTATTTCCTTTAGTTGCCAGTATCTGTTCCATCCTCTTGCTATTCTTTGCTCTACTTCCCTACCATAGAGGTCTGTGGGTGTTATTATTTGACCAAGGTATGTATGTTGTATGATGTTGATATTTATCGACCCGTGAAGAAGGCGAGGTGGGACAAAGCAAGAACTAATAAATACCAATTGCAAGTTTCTGTTCGCTACCGAAGTTTTTATTGCTTTATTATATTAACCTTGTCCTTGCCGAAGGAAAATTATCTTAAATTATTGTTTAGATTCATAACAATTTGTGACACGGGGACAGAAGTGTGACCGAGCTAACTTTGCACTAATTTGGCACACTTGACAGTGAGTATAGTTATGGTTGGACCACGCTAAGTCTTAATCCCAAGTATTATGTAAAGTATGGCATTTTCATACAATGTCATTGTCAAGTGCTTGGGGCATCAGTGCAAAGTTAGCTTCCTCACACTCTACTTACTTATTGTTAGATAGTTGGTAGTCCTCAATTGCGCGTTTCTCCAGAAGCTTCCTGTGCCGCACTGCAAAACATTTTTGAACATACACGACCTTCACACCTTCATGACATAGCGAACGTACTCCCATTTCAAAGGCCGGCATCGCATTTACAGACCCTCTAATGTTGCGAATCGCCATGGACGACGGTAATCGCTTTCCATCAGGCGATGCGTATGCTCGTTATCCTCCTATATCATAGGAAAAAAATTTGAGGACCTTGGAAGTAACTCCGCCATATCCGACAACTTCATCTTCATCACATCAATATGTTTATCTGCCCCGCCAGTTATATTGAACATGCTTATACAGTTATTAGTATACATGTGCTAACTACAATAATGTGAATTTGACCACAGGAGGACCAAAGGTACCTGATTCAGCTAGCGCGGCTGCAAGATGTTGTGAAACCAGAGTGGCGGAACAGCGGCAAGGGCAAGACCCAGCAAAGCATCAACCATCTCTACTCGCGTCTGAAGCGGCAGCAGCTGGTTGGCCTGTATAATCTTTATAGGTGAGTTTTACACATTGCTTTTCTTTAAAATTTCTATGAGGATCGTTTTTTGCGAACCATACAGTCAACCAATTGGAACCCTAGGCCATTGGACTATGTCATAGCTCATAGTGACGCTATATAGGTATCATATTGTAAGAAATCTCTTACTGCTTCTAATTTTGATATGGTTCTACAACAAAGAAAAATAGAACGGGATAAATAACACAAATCCTTTTACAAAGGCGAGCTTGTCCCTTTAAGGGATTTCTTCCAATTAACCTTTGATCAATTGTAGGAGAACTTGAGATGGTAGACATTTATTGTATAAATGGCATAAAAAGAAACCCAGTGTCTGCCTATTATATAGGTACCATTAAACCTACTAAATATAATCTACATAGGTAGTATGATTTATGAGAAATAATAAATATTAATTTATAAGGCTTAGTTCATACTATGAGACTGATAAGGACCCAAATTGGTATTTGTGACAAATGTAGGCACTTAACTATACTGTGTTCGTATGTATATAATAGTTACATTTATCACGTGAATAGCACAGGGCCACAGTTGTGATAAAACTTACCTACTTATATAAAATTTCGGACTGGCCCATCCTAAAGCCCGATGCAAAAGAGGGTTGAATTTTAAATCCCCGGCGTACCGCTGCAGCGTCGTATTTTCCAAACGGATTAGATCCGAATAGCGGTTTTTAGCTGTTTTGTGAAAATGGGTCGACTGCTTCCATGTTGCCGGTTTTTTACTGTTTCGTTTTGTTGTCCAGTGTTTTGAATAAACTGCCAAAAAGGTAACTGTTTCTATCTTTTTAAGTCTTCATAAAAAGACAGAAAGTATTTTTAATATTTTCTAGTCTTCTAGTCCCCGGGTTATGACGCTTACGGCTTACTTAAGTAGGTAGTCAAAATTAGATATCTTACGACCAGAGATGGGCATTATTCGAATAAAAATTTATCTAAATGATCATGCGAATGACGAATAATCCACCAATTTTTTATTCGCGAATGATTTATTCGCGGATGATTTATTCGCGGATGATTTGTGCGCGGATGATTTATTCGCGAGTAACTTATCGGCGAATAAATATTTCGACCGGTTTTTAACTTGACGAATGATTTACTTATTATATTACTCCTATAAATTTACTAACAATATTAAAGGTTTTTTGGCTATTCTATTAAATTTAAAAAAAGAAACATATATTTAAAATGACAAATTTTTACTAAAGTTCACGATCGTCTAAGACTTTAGTGATCTATTCGATATGATCTATATGTAGTTAATGTTATTTACTCTGGTTTTCAAACAAAGAATATCATGTCGTATGATTTTTATTACGAATTATTAATAAATCCATGTTGATTTCTAAAGTGCACTTTTATTTACAGTCCTTTTATAATCCCTATGCGGGCTGGAAGAAAATCTGAGCAAAGAAACCGCCTAATTTCTATGGCATAGATTTTGTCAAGTTTCTGTACATTTCAATGACATATACTATCTCCGTCTAAAAAGGGCCTCGTAGTTCTCATTCAAATAACCGAATATAAAATTAATTCCATATAAACTAGTAAGGCCATAATGTTTAAAAGAAATTGTGTCAATGAAACTAGGCGGTTGAAATGAAACTTGAGTTATGAATTCATAATTAGATAGCTATTTTAAACAGAAGTTGATAAGGTATTTAAAAAATTATTCGTGGCAATTCATCCGGCGAATGAATTATTCGCGGATAAATTATTCGACGAATAATTTATTCGAATACGAATAATCATCCGAAAATTCATCCGTCATCCGCGAATGATTTGGTTATTCGTCATCCGTCATCCGTCATTCGAATAAATTTTGCCCATCACTGCTTACGACTATATTACAATACACTTTTTGTCGGGTTCTTTAACTCGGATAGAGCGGCGTAAGACAAGTTAGGACGCTTAGGGAATCGAGGGAGAGGAAAGGAGAGTTAGGGAACACGAGTGGCATAAATCTATATGGAACATTCTGGAGTGATTCATGTTTCAGTGAATAATAGGCTTAAATTAAGTATCAATTACCTCATAATTAGATTTTAATTAATTTAATTTAACGTTAATTTCGTTAAGTCTAGTATGAAATAATAGCTTATCATTCACTGAAACCGTAAGAATCGTAAGATAATGTGTAAATGTTGTATTTTCGCGCGTTATTGTGCAAAAGTCGTATCTCCCGCGTATTTGAACATACACCGGACTCTTAAGTCACGTTTTTTTTTGCCAGGAACTAAATTGTTGAATATTGATTTTAGGTACTTCTATATCGGTATTTTATTAGTTTATTACGTTATAAGTAGTCTTTATTGTGTTGTGATAACGAACGATATGAAGGAATTTCGATATGTTTTAATGATATTTTAAAACATTACGAAATATATCGGTATGATATCGGTTTGAAAGCCTGCCCTCCGTACAAATCGTTTTACGGTACTCCAATAGTTTGTGAGTTGTAAACGATAACCATTTTAGTTTTCCATTGATCCACGTCTACGACATAAATCGATAACGTGTAATTGGCTCAATCCATTTTCTATTGCGATTAATAATAGCCCGTCGACCGCCGGTTGGTTGGTTCTAACATTCACAGATATATATATCGTTGTACGGCAGTTGTGCACTTAGTAACACACATAGTAACGTAGACATACCAGTGCTCGTCGCTGCACTCGTATTTAAACCTTGTACATATTCGTATTTAAACCCTGTCAAAGTGACAAGGTTTAAATAGGAATATCTAAAAACGTTCAAATTTAATCAATATGACTTTGACATAAAGTGTGCATGTCGAATACTGGTACAGCGCCGAGCACTGGTACTTTACTTCAACGTTACAAGTGTTACAACCTATTTTCAACGAACAGCGCCTTTAGGTAACGTACCTATATTTTAACTCTTTTCTTGGCAACGTACCAACTAGTCTTGCTCTACTTGGCACAAATAACGCTCAATTTTTTTTATTAATCGAGAAAAGAGCTATTTTTCCAAAACTGCTATGAATTCCAGACACAATGTTTAGGTACCTATCTGTTTCTAGACGGATAGCGTGCTTGTCATTTCATCCTATATTGACTTTCACACGCAATCAGCTGCAGAGATGATGGAGCTCATTTAGCAAACTTTCTATGCAGAGGGGTTCATTATCACTGCACTTGACTGTACAAGTTATATCGAGATAGACACGTTGATAGACGATAAAAATCCAACCATATTAGACTTGCTGGACACCGGTAGATATAATGTAGGTACAAATGCTGGTGTTGTTAATTATCTCCACATATTAATGAACAGTAAGTAGTTGGCGTAGTTGCAGGTTTGCCTGTACGGTGGATGTCCTACCGCCAGCGAAAAAGCGAATGTAGCAATATAACTTACGAGGGTCGTCTGGAAACTTCCTGGCCTAAGACATGTTTCAAGAAACTCTTTAAAAAAATATATATATATGTTCAGCATTTCATACAAACTATTGTTTTATATATTTTGTGGAGGGTTAAATATATTGTGTAAAATTTGTGAACACAAATGATTCAATATCACCGCAAACACGAAATTTAACATTAGATAACTTTATTCACTTTTTTAATGTTCTAAATTTGCTAAGCTTTTAGGCGATTAACCCTTAATTTGACAAAAAAAGAGATGGTCGTGAGTTCAAGCCTCCTCGGCGCTCAATAGTCCCAACGATTCTGGCCGGAAAAAAAATACAAAAAGAGGGTCGAAGAATTTGTATGACCTGTCATACATGACCAAATTAAGGGGTTTAAAAATCCGCACAAGCAATTTACATAGATACGATGTAAGGTTGTTATAACGCAAAACTGGGGCATCGATGCCGGTGCTTCGTTGATTAAGTATCTTCACTTAGTAAAAGTGCATAGTTGTTGCACGTTTCCCTGTACGGCGGATGTCCCACCGCTAGCGAGAAAGCGAATACCGACATAGGTACCTAATTTTTATCTAATTAGAGATGCGTTAATTGATTAGGGATGATGAAATGGTTGAAAAACTATTATTCTAATTAGTCCGTCAGGAAAATTATTCAAAATTATTAGACACGTATTTTTTCCTTTTTGATCAAGATTAGTAAAATTGACGAAGATGAAGAGCGTCAAAGTTCTAGAGTGGGGGCTGGTGACGTCACTATTAGGTAAATATTTTACCTAATTGTGACGTCATGCGAAGCTTTAACGCACTGTATTTCCGTCATTTTTAATTTGATGAACAACATAAAAAACACGTGTCGAATATTTTTTAATAATCTAACAGACAGACTAATTACTCGTAGTTTTTTTTTGTCGTCTAGCCTATTAGGTATTTTTTTATTTTTTTTTCTTACTTAAAAAAGAAGATGTTCTTCTCAATTCATAGAAATCCTCGCTTTAAAATCCCGGTTTTAAAAAAAAAACCTAACCTTTTTCTAAGCGGCCGAAAGTCAAATGTCATGCAACAATTTTAATGAATTATACCTACACTTATTACTCTAGTTTCAATAGAACAAATAATTATTGTTAGAAAAATTGTTTAAGTCAACTGTAACTCAATTTAAATAAAGGTCATTGACTGTTACTTAATGGGCCTGGGCCGAGCCCTTTACGACCTCATTCTACCAATCCATTACATTGGAAGAGTCCTATTTTCCGGAATTTAAATTTTTACGCAGTCATTTTCGTAATTTAATTGTTTTCCTTATTCGTCGTTGTTTCTATCCAAATCGAGTCTGGTGTCTGTTTAAAATCAATTAAACTGTTTTCGAGATGAAAAAGATCCCGACGAATTGAGAACCTTCTTTTTCAAGGAATAAAATGAGACGAGGAAGAGAATTCAGGAATAAAGAATAAAGGATGAATAAGTAGGTATTATCTCTGAATCTAATTAACTACAATGGAGCTCTACCACTCAAGCTAAAGTTGAAGACTTGCGTCGTCGGTCCGTGACTGTTGTAAGTCATTATTATTGATTTTAGGGCGCTCTGTATAAAGTATAGGTACTAGGGGAGTAGCAAACCTTTAAGATCTGAACTTGATTTGTCATTGATATCAGAGGAATCTGAAAACACTCAATACCTATTGTATCTCACTCCCGGGTAGTGCATAATCGTATCAATAACAAATCAAGTAGAGTTTTATTAGTTCTAATGGGCCTCCGGGCTAGTACCCACGTAGGACCTATCAGAATATATCTAATACTTAGTTTAACAATAAGTCATTTATGATTAGTATGATTACTTGCATAATGTGACTCACTTCCATATTTCTTTTGCAGATACGACTTTCAACTCTTCAACTACACTATAGACAACTATTTCGAAATCGTGCAACCCGACGACCCAAGCCAGGGATGAGCGTAATATAATTTGGCTACGTCATTTATACATAATACGCACTTTGTAAAGGGCCGTAAGCGACATGCAAGTCCTACAGAGTTACAACCTTTTTAAATGAGAAGATTGTCATCGCAACCAAGATAAAAATGTGAGCGGGTAAAATTAGACCTCGTATCTGTGGATTAGAGATCATGTGTGATGTAGAACTTTGTGGTTATACTAGTGATGGGGAAGACTGATTGTTACAAATCGATCCGAAGTTGTCAATTCGATCTTAAGTTTAATATAAAGTTTTTCTACCGTGCTAAGCTAAACTGGGCCGAATTTCAAGAATGTTGGTCGACACTAGTCTACAAAATGGGTTCATGGAATCACAGTTTTGTCTTAAGTACATTCAGCTGCAGATATAAGGACACCCCCTACATACAAACTTTATATATCGGTTCCGCTGGGTATCCGGCGGATATGCCCGAACGTATATGGCCGGTTTATCTCTGCAGCTGACTGTGCTAAGGTTTACAATCCCATCAAATGGATGGATTTATATTTGTTGGGGTTGTTAAGATATCCCTGCAACTGCATTAATACGTAACCTGTTTGGTCATGCTTAATAATTTGTATCTACATATAAATGATAATTTTATTTTAAGATGTGTGAATGGCTACGTATTACAACGCCGTCTGTCGTAAAAGGACGAAGAACAATTTAAGTTTAATATCTCAATAGTGAAATGTAGGAACAACTAAGTAATTACTTAGTCTCTGACCACGATACATTGTTATTTTATCCATGAAACCTCACTACAGACCCAATCCGAAGTGTACGGCGCTCGAGCGGGGCGAGCGGCGACGCAGGCAGCGTGGCGTTCATGTCAAACACAAGCAAATGTATGTGTGACTCCTGAGTGCCCGCTGCACACACCACGGAGCATACGCGGTCATCGCACGTAGGTAACCAGTCCCATACAAATTTTGTATGGAAGCGCGACCGCTTATTTCAGTCGCAGCCACGTTTACGATCTGTTCCCGTGAAAACTATTGACGATTAGGTATTGTGTTTTTGGGAGAACATGGAATATTGTAGTATAAAATGAGATAGGGTGGTAGTCGGTTACGCACATAGAATCGTAGAAATGTACACAACAAAAACTTATGTGTGGTGACACTGGTGACCCCGCTTGCTTTATAAATGCTTCATAATGCGGTGTCATGTATAGTCTATGACGCTCCACGCCACGCTGCCCGCTCCGCCGCCCGCCCCGCTCGCTCGCCACTCAGGCTTTACTTACACTAAGCCTTCTTAGTATAGTTATTATCACTAATCATTTTCCGATGAACCAACTAATTGCTCTGTTAATATTTGCCGATATAATATCCCTTAATGGACGCGTAGGCTCGATATTCGATACTGTTGCTACATTAGAACCTCGATAAGGTTAGGGGTATTAACAGAAACTGTACTAGTAATAATTCTGTCGTAAAAATTGGATCCGGATTTCTAGATCTGATCTAAAAATTAACTGGGTACGAGAGCCTATTTAAAAATAAGTAAATATGCTTTATTTTATAATAATAAATAATGTTGAAATAAACGTTTCATATCTAGATAAAGAGTACCTAGGTACATGTACCTATAACGGATGCTTTTTGTTTAGTAATATTGAATTTAGAATGGGATTAGTTTGGTTCATATCTTGCAAACAATCATGCAATAGTTGAACCAGTTTCAATGTCGAATTGAGTTGAAACGTAAGAGATGTAACTAGGTGACAATGATATGGTACTATCGAGCTGATCTGAAGATGAATACTGAACATTAAACCTATAAACACTTTGTATCCTTGTAATCGGCATTTAAAAGTTTCGAAAGTGGAAAGGGACAGACCGTCCCGTGGTCCCGTAACTCTCCATCTCTGATAGCTAGCTGTATTATTCGCATTACCTATATATTTCTTCCTTAGTGTGACCAAAAGTGGTGTCTCCGATGACGTAATGACGACCATGTCTTGTATTGTTGTGTCATGCCTGTCAAATCTTGACGTGTACAGTTGGCGGCCAAAGTGCTCACAAACATCTGAACAGGCACTAACGCCTAGGCAATAGAGAATAGAGAGGCATTAGGCGTGCCCCCTATATTTGTGCCCCCCCTTGACCGCTGCTATACATCCGAATGCGACTGTACGGCCGGCTAAAGAAAAGTACAGCCAGCAAAAAAATTATGTAAAGAAATGTTTTTTTGGATAAAACTTATTATTAAACATAGCCCACGCTAATCTTATGAGAAGTCCGTTTTGATTAAATTAATGTTATAATTTATAATGAGTTAAATGATGAAGAGTTTAAATGAATTGTTGAACTGATAGTTTGTAGTGATAGAAACTTTAGCTGATACGCGTAGAGAATATAAATATAGTATGTCTACGTCAAGTCTGATACGGGTTTGGCAAGCGACAAGGTGCAACTGTAATGTCAAATTGTTAAGAAAATCTGGCGTTTATAGTGGCGGCACCTCTGTGACGTCATATAAGTAAGGTTAAATTCTTGAGAAAATCTTACGTTTATAATGGAGGCGCCATTGCAACGTCAAATTCTTAAGAAAATCTGATGTATAACTACGACGCCACCATTGTACTTGTAACGTCAAATCCTTAGGAAAAACCTGGCGTTTATAGTGGCGGCGCCACTGTGACGTCATATTAATCGTTATATTCGTAAGGTTAAATTTTTTGACGCCACTGTGACGTTACATTTGTAAGGTTAAATTCTTAAGAAAATCTTGAGCCTACACCACACGTCGAGTGTTTGCGTTTTGCCACTCGTTCGCGCCGAAGTAAAATTTAACAAGTGCGAGCAAGAAACAAAACGCAAATACCCGCTGTGAAGACACTACTACACTGTGGAGTTGATAATTCGGTCAGACTTGACATAGATGAACTCTATATTGTTTAGTTTTGTATTGTATGCTCATGCTGAATACAAAATTCTTAGTGCTTCCATAATATAGGTTTATGGAAATAGATATAAAATATGTAAATCATTTGTTTAATGAAGTTCTCATGGGACTTATGGAGTCCTTTAAAATGATTGCAATTTTTTTAGCATAGGTAAGTTAAATAATGTGGCATCGAATGTTAGTCATTTAGGATGAGGAACACAAAACAAAGGGCAAACCTGGAAGATGTAACTTTGCTTGTATTGCCTAGCAATTACCTTTATTTTGGTACCTTAGTGGTCCTTAACAGGGTGGTTTTTCAACGCTTAAACGCGAAGTGAAGTGAAGTTAGTGGTGATAGTGAGCAGCAGTTAAATCGCAAATAAAACTTTTTTTCATTCGATATCGATCTTTTGTATGGGACAGCCATTTTTTGCGATTTCTAGTAGGTATTAATAAAATATGACCAACATATTTAAAATATTTACCTTGCATAGTAAAGGATTGGCAATGTGCTTACCATTCGTTGTGGTAGTAAACCATGTCTCATTTACGTCTCGTTATCTACAGTTTCATCTCGCTTATTCTACACGTACATTACAACATGCAAAACGCTGTCTCGTTACCTAAACACTATTTTCATAGTCTGTAATAGACTTAAAGGCTTTTCATTGATAATTAAGGGTTAAAAAACCACACTGTAACATTAAATTTTGTTATACCTGTGTACGTTTTATTTTCATTACATTAGGCTCTTACTTAAGCCAGAGCCAATGGAAATAACTCCAATGCATTTGGTGCAAAGTAGATTTAATTTGATTAGTGATACACAAGACAATTTCCTAAAATTTTGGTACATAACTTAAGCAACAGGTACAAAACTATGTTTTAAGATTTCAAAGCTACCGTAGTAACGTTGAATAGGTATTCAAGGTATTTACTATCCAGTAATTTTGTCAACGATTTTTATCAATTTGTAAATAACTATTTTGTATCTTAATATTATAAATTGTTACATAGCCATGTTGTTAAAGTATTTACTTCTTTTAATCTTAAATCCGAACCTTAGGTGCCCTAGTTCACAGTTTTTTAAATTATTGTTATTTATATCATAGATTATGTCCAATAAATAACTAGGTATGAATACTGTATGTAGAATGTAGAATATTGAATATGTATACCGAATATTGAATATCGCATATTCGAATTTGTATACCAGAGACCATCGTCCTAATTCGTCGCCTCAGTTTGGTGCAGTTGATTGCAGTTATCTCATTACAACTGAGACACATAATTAATGCAACCGAAACCAAAGGCACAAAACTCAGATGGAAAAGTAACAGCGCGTTATTTTTTATCCTTTTCTCAAAACTATCAATATCCATCATCATACAAAGCTTTAGAACTTAAGTTTTTATTTACTACATAATTTAGTAAATAAAACATTAAAATTATAGAAAACGTAAACAATTAATGCGCTAGAGAGAAAGATAAAAAATAATAATTAACAGAGTTAAGTGATCATAATATTATTTTATCAAGCATTTATTTTGCTAACTATACTCTTACCGGCTTCGTCAATTTAGGACAATAACAATTAGGCCATAGAATAATAACACCTGGAAACATAGTTCTTTAACGCTGACCGCTTAAAAGTGAAGCCAAAATACGACTCCATTTATATATTTCGCTATAATACTCGAAATCAATTGAAACAGCGAATGCAATTATACATTACATTATACAAATCAAACAATTCTGAAAACTCAAACTGAGCTGTAGATTAAAAAAACTCTAAATATTTCCATCCCTTTTTTCGATGTGGCAATACAAGCGTTAGAAAAATATAGCTCTCTCTGTTTAAATAACAAACTATAATGGCCACTCCACACAATGGGCCATGATGGGCGATGATAACGGACACAGTTATGACTTATGAATAAGAGGGGTCACGCAATACCGCCATCTCGTTCTGCTGTATAGCTATACGTCCCGTATAATGGCCCATTATGTGGAGCGGTCATGACAGTTACTTTTCTTCGTTTGCAAGCACCTCGCTCTATGTGTTATTATTCTAAGAATTAGGCATTTTCTTCACATGCCTAGCCACTACTCCAATAAGAAATAGTAAAATAGCTTAAATCTCGACTTCGAAACAGTAAGGATTGTATTACGTTAATATATAACCTACGGCTAAGGAGCATTTGAGCCAAATAAAATATGTAGTTACCCTGTAATGTCATAATTAAGTTTTAACATCTAAGCTATTTTTAATAAACAAAGAACAAATAAAGTTTTGTTAAGTGCTGCAAATTTTTAAAGCCGCAGTTTTGACGGCTGAAGTAGATGACTCTGTACGACCCTATAAATAATGATGTCAATCGCTTATTTTTCACAATGTAGAGTCAAAGCAAGACGAGCGTTTCTTTTTTTTTTATTGTGATAAAAAGAATTATATTCCAATAGGAGAAAAATAGTGTCCTTAAGGATTTTTCCTACTGTGTTACCATTTTCCATAGGATTTGTATCGGGTTGTTACCCCAAACTAAACATTGTAAACAGTAGGTAAGTACACTGAACAGTGTAAACTAAACAACAAAAAGGAGAGTAACAGAAATGTATGATTTCTGGACAGTGATTGTCTCCTATTGGGAAGGGCTCGTGATTCTTAGTAGAAAAAACATAAAAGTTCCAGGAAATATAGCAATAAAATGTACAAAAAAAGAAATGCTCAAATAAGTTTGCATCGATTTTGGCATTAGAAACTGAGCAAATGTTAATTTAAATGTCAAACTTCTCGTTTTAATAAGACTTGCGAACTCGATATAAAATATATAATCTATCAAATATAAGATATCAAAAGAGGTGGAAACTTAGCTTGGTCTAACTCTATTACTATGTCTATGTTCCTGTACAAAAGTTTTACAATGTATTGATTCAATGATACTTTTTCAACCTCGTCGTCATCCCTATTCACGACCAAAAACTCAGCGCGATTTCTCTCAGAAACGGTGAATATTATCCATGAATGTTAGATTTTTGGAGAGGTTCCTTTTGTTGGGTCTTGAATTTCAAATCGGAGTTTGATACTCTTCAGTATAGGAAACAGAATGATTGTTTTATTTACTTGTGTGTTAATTTCAACGTGTTTTGTATTAACCCATTCGGAGCCAAGCTACGGCGAGCGAACACAATACGCCGGGCCACCATACAAACCTTTTTTTGCTTATTCGCATGGCTCACCTAGTCATGAGCCTGCCGCGTACGCTAAATAGACCGCCGCTTACGAAGCCGGCCAGCTGGGCGATTTTATGCAACATTTTTCCTAACCATTTTTTAGTTTCTATTTAACTTTTTATAAGAATAGATAGATTATAATATTTATAATACAAGGGTAATAAAAATAGATTATTTCAAACGAGTGCAGTGCGAGAGCAGTTGGTCATGTTAGGAGATTTCAAATTCCGGTAATCAATAGCCAAGGTCGTTAAATTCACAATCACTAAACAGCACAGGAGAGGTTTAAAGCCGCCAACGAATAAATCGTGACTAAGTTGTATTGCTCAATTATTTAAAAATACGGGTTTACGAGTAATGGATGGGAGAAATCTTCCTGGGTTACCGAGAAAAAAAAAACAGAAACACAAGATAATAGAGACAATAGCCCCTCGCGGTTGCATTTATTATCACGTTAATATAATAATAGATTGTTTCAACCGCAATACATTGTTTACCCAGGTGTCTTGTGAAAACTCCGTATGGAGATAACGCCGCTGGGTGCAATCATTGTTTATAGCCCAAGTGGGCTCGATAATCCTACGCTCGTCCGGTCATTATCTTTGGGGGTCTTTGTTTGAGTACACGACATTATTTGTTACGATAATTGTAAAAATTGAATTATGAGCCCGCTTTGACCGTTTTAACCGCCAAGCTATCATGCATTGTTATGCCAGGTGAACCCGATAAGCTTTCAAGCTTATAAAAACTATATTTTAGAAAATACCGCCACTCGGTCGGTCATTTTGTTTGTAATCTTTGTTTGAGTAGATAAATGTAAATATTCGAGCACTTAACAGATAGTAACTCCTAAAATACAAATAATAAAAACAATTTAAATCTGCTTTTTCTATTACTTAAATCACTATACAAAAACAATAAAAACACAATTTTATATTATAAAACACAGCGAACGATATTCCCCCCTAAAAAAAAATTGTATGCTATGTTTTTGTATATCGTACTAGGTTTGGTGAATACAAATATTGCTTACTACCAACCACACAGTAATCAGTAGTAAAATGTTACAATATCAAAATGATTTCGACGTGAAATAAGCTTAAAGTCCGGCAAGTAAAGTTTATTTTAGCCTGCTACGTAAACAATCGTAGTTTTTACAAGTCGCGCCAGGCCACGGTGACCCACACCGTGGGCCACACCAATAACTTTTGAGCCAAATATATTTTTCATATTTTTAAAATGTACATTTATCTATTTGCTTGCAACGAAAATTCATCTCAAATTTTGTTATTTTTACTACATTATACCTAAAGTAAACCAAACTTGAATATTCGAGGCTCAATATTGATTGGAAAACCGTGTTTATAATGTTTTCTGCCAATGC
The DNA here is from genome assembly GCA_949128165.1 of Lathronympha strigana. Classification (NCBI taxonomy): domain Eukaryota; kingdom Metazoa; phylum Arthropoda; class Insecta; order Lepidoptera; family Tortricidae; genus Lathronympha; species Lathronympha strigana. The sequence goes on along the minus strand of OX421918.1, from coordinate 7,053,143 downwards.
ATCTTGTAAATATGGTTGTAATCTTATACAATTCAATAATTATTGAGTAATCTCACGTTTCGTTTTTATTAAAATTAGAATTTATTCATGACCCACATGCGGGTCACGGGCCCTGCGGAAACGCTTAAGCATGACCCACACGGTGAGTCATGGGCCCGGAATGGGTTAAGGTCTACTTAGCTGTAAAAATATATATGCTTGAACTATCGCATTTAAAAATATGCCACTATTAAAATAGTGTGGAAGTTAAGATATTTATACAATTTTTTGGAACGTACGTGCGTAAATATTTTTGCAGCTGGAGGCACCAATTAGTATTAAATATTTCAGAGTTATGCCTGTACTTATGTACAATTTGTAAAATATTTTTAAGTTGTTCCATAGATAAGATATATTTGGTATATAAGTTTGCCTAGTCATAGGGCTAAATAATTATTTAAGCTTGCTAGACTTTAACTTGCACTGGTCAGTATCAGAACTAACTAGATCTAGATTTAACCCTTACTCATACGGTCTCGTACCTTCAAATGCCGATTGAAAACCATTTGACCGCCCCAAATCTTATAAAAAATGTAGATACGTAGATTGAATAGGTATGTACTAAAGAACTTTTTCTAACTCTTTGCATTTCAGTGATAACTTTTTATTCATTAACATTTGAATGCTATCAACATTTTTCAAATTTTTGATTTTTCAAAAAACGATTAGGTACTGTCAATTGCTGTAACTTGAAAAATAATAAGACGGTGTTCTAAAGGCCATTGCAAAATGAATAGAGAATGCAGCACGGCTCCAGCTTTCTGCGTAGACATGCAGTGTGTACAGTCGCCATCAGATATAGAGCTTTGACAATAGAGGCGTGTTCAGATGTTTGTGAGCACTTTGGCAGCTCCAT